>OX422144.1:126893847-128269815 GCA_949129095.1 Volucella bombylans | reverse complement strand
CGAACTTGGCTGAGATCTTCTTCCACTTGTGTGTTCCACCTAAGATGGGGTCGTTGTCCCTCTGAATTGGTGTCCACAACTTTCCAGCCCGGGGAGCTGGTGTTCATGCATTTAAGGTCAGCTGGTAATCTCAGCCGGTTTAATCGAGCTTTTCTGACCGGGTCGGCATCGTTGTACAGCCCATACAGTTCTTCTCTGTTGATACGCCTATTCTCCATTGATGCAAACTGGACTGAAGACTACCAAAAGAACTTTTCTCTCGAAGCGCCCAAGAGCATTTTCATCCGTTTTCATCGGATGAGTGATTTGATCTCACAAAAAGTCGTTGCGACTGATGTGCTGATGAACGTTGGAATAGATGATAATAGAATCAGTCATATCAACTTCAATCATGGTATTCCAGAAGTTAAGATTGACCTATCACTCAACTCAGAGATATGGCAAATGGTATTTGTGTATGGTTTTTTGAATTTCATCCAAAAAATGGAATGTGCACATCAAAATAAAGTGCTCAAACTTAATGGAGTTTCTTTCCTCGTTTTCTGTTGTTGTTCTTGTCGATGCTGTTGCTGCTGATGTTGTCTACACCGCTAATATACCGTTGTCAGTCGAACTTTCGTCTCTATCTCTTTATTATCACAATGTCGGAGGAAGGAGAACGAAAACAACACAATTCTATCTAGCTGCTGCTGATTGTCCATATTCTGCCATTGCTTTGACTGAAACATCGTTGCAAGATAATACAATATATATTCTCCACAGAATTATTTTCAAATGAGTTCGTTGTTTACCGAAATGATATACGTCCGATTGAAACGCAGATGGAAAGAGGAGTTGGTGTTTTGCTTCAGGTCATCCATGTTTTACACCAGTCTACAGTGGAAAAGTATCTGAAATAATTTTAACTAATTTCTGTTTGTGTATATATGCTGAATGCGAGTTAATATTAAAAGTCTTTTATTATTGTATTTTAATGCTCTTCCTTGTAATACTAAGTGATAAAAGTGTTAAAGTAAAAAACAGTTACCTACATTTTAAAGCAAAATGTCTCGAAAAGGTGTGAATAATCGTGTCACCACATTTGTGGTGTGGTTGTATTAGCAAACAAAGGTGTTCCATATCGTCAACAACAAAAATACATAAAACAAGATAAAAGCTAGGTGCCACATTCCTGCTGCAATCTGTGTGCTACAGGTTTGAAAAATTGGCTGAGTGGCAAAAAACTATCACTTCGTTTCGTAGTGGTAATGCAGTGGCGAGAATCAACAAATCACGTAACGGATTGTTGTTTATGTCTGACAACTCACATATTTG
Organism: Volucella bombylans; assembly: GCA_949129095.1. NCBI lineage: Eukaryota > Metazoa > Arthropoda > Insecta > Diptera > Syrphidae > Volucella > Volucella bombylans. Next base: position 128,268,501 of record OX422144.1, on the reverse strand, counting down.
GAAAAGGCAAGGGTTTTTCTAAAAAGAAAGAAAGAAGAGTGCCATAGCGTATACAAATATAGGTACCATCGAAGCGTCTGAACATTTGCGATGACTATTAATCTCTTTAATATTAGAATACGAACCACGGAGTACATTATCACAGACACATAGAATAACATAAACTGAATTAAATGATCTTGCATCTTGCAGAACTTCTAGGCTCGCGGCTCCAACAATGGAACCTTTTAGAAAGTGGTGTGCCTATAAAATCTTTCCGTTTAGTTTTTTTAGTTTTAAACGCATTTTATTTTCTAATCAATAACTCTGACATACTAACAAAAAATGCTTAAATGCTAGCTTAAAATTACTTAACAACCTTATACTAACTTACTGGCCCCACACAGGCACTCTAAGCTACTCTAAATTCTTATAACTATGTCTTTCGACTTTATGTACATTTTCTTTACTAATAATTATTTACTATACCTAAAACTAAGAAAAAAAATTGTTAACAAAATCTTAGCGTATGGACATAATTTTTTATTTTTTATAAAAACTTAATATCTAACTTAAAATAAGCCATAGTCTACCTAACCTACATACACAATAAACACATAGACATTATACACAATTATATACATGCATTAGTATATACCTTTGTATACACTAATATATGTATATATTTCTTAAATGCTAACCTAAACCTACGTAAGCTGGCCATCGCTATTTACAAGAGAAAACAGATTGGTCAGCTCTGCCTCATTAGTAAGGCTGGTCCGTAGTTGACGGAAACGACGACGAAGCATCTTCTCCATCATTCAGCCACCAGAAATGCTGGTGCTGCCGAACGACATCCCTCTTATCGCGATCCCCCACCGCCCTACTGAACCTGAGGCGATCCACACTGCCATGTGCGACGTCTCTGTTGTAGTTGAGTCGCCTGTCCCCAGCTGTCCGAGCGACATGGAAGATAAACGGCACCGCTGATCTATCTTGGATCAACCCTATATGATCTAGGTAGAGGAATGCTTCCGGAGGAACGAAGCCGTCAGATCGCACACTCTCGTGGTAAAGGTAAGGGGTAAGGGGTAAGCCCCAGATATCAGGTTATTCATCGAGGTCATTGCTCTTGCAATGTGCCTTCGAGTCAGCTTAATTACGAAGTTGTCCACTCGTATTAGGTTCGCCCTATTGTAAAGGACCTCATTAGGATAAAATTTCTTGTACTCCGACTCTGGTGTTCTGTACAAGCGAAGACAAGCCCTAAGGCAAGCCCTCTCAAACACCCGAATCTTTTCCATTAAGCTTTCTCGTACATTGAACCACACGGGACAACCAAATACCAGCATGGGTCTGATAAGGGCCATGTAGCAGATTACCTTTACCCTCGCATCGAGTTGGCTGCTATAAAACAGTCTCTTTGTAAGGGCAAAAGCAAATTTAGCTCTGGACAGAGCAGCATCTACATTTTTTCCAAAATACAGAAACTGATCTAGCCAAATTCCAAGGTATCTGACTACATTTCGACAGGCAAGAGCTTGTCCGTGCTTTCCAATGATAGAGAACTTTCGCCAATTTTTTCTGGTATCCCTAGAGGCTCTAGACAACGGCGTCCTAAAGAGAATGGTTTCCGACTTCTGAAAGTTGATTTTCAACTTCCAGTCATGGCAAAATCGTCTTATCTTATCGAAGTCACACTGCAAGAGAGTATTAATGACCTCGATTTTTGGACCTGTTCTGTACGCTACCAAATCGTCTGCGTACGCAATAGTATGGGGAAGTGAACCTATCAAGTCGCTTGTATAAATATTGAATAGGATCGGCGAATTGACCGCGCCTTGCTGAAGACCATTTTTAATTTGAAATATTCCAACAGAAGTCACATCACCATTCTTCATGATGAACTGTCTGTTGTGTAGCATACTCGTATTATAAAGAATGTACAAGAGTGGTTTACTGATACCCAGCCTAGTCAGCTTATAGAAAAGACCCTCTAACCATACGGTGTCGAAGGCCTTCTCCAAGTCAACAAGGCAGGCACCAGTGCACTGTTTCTTGCCTTTGTTCCATTGAATATCGGACACCAGTTTAGACGCGGCATGTGAGATATCATGTCCCGCCTTAAAACCGAATTGATTATCCGGAATTATTATCCTCTATTGATTACTTTTTCAAAAACCTTACTGATATTCGGAAGGAGACTTATCGACCGGAGATTCGCCGGATTGGATATATCCTTCCCCTTTTTGGGATAGGTTGAACCACCGCCGTTTTCCAATGCGCTGGATAATGTGCATTATTCATTGCATTATTAAACAGGGTGGTGTAAATGTCCACCGCTTCTAGAGGAAGATGTCGAAGCACGATGTTCGGAATACCATCGGTCCCCACCGATTTCTTAGCCCTGATTGTGTCGATGATCTCATGGAGTCCTTCCTTCGAAATGAACGGGGGTAGGCCACCCTCTCTGGCAATGACGTTATTTGCCATATTTTCGTCGCTAAACCGGGTGAAACCAGAGCCCTCGGATCGCCAGTTTCCTATTTCATTTCGAATGCAGAAGTCGTGCACCAAGACGCGATTGTCCAGGTCATAATTAGGGCCAATGGCATCAGTGGCCCTGAATACTTCCTGGAAAGTCGCACCTATGGCCTCAACCTTCTCCTGTGGATCCTCGATCACAAAAAAGTCGTCATCATCAGCGGCTTCATTTGGATCAATAACTGCTTTTGTCAGTAACCGTTCGTTGTCTGTTGTCCGGCTATTTTAAGACACTGAAGGTCGTTTTGTTTTTTTCTCCGAAATAGTTGATTGATTTGCGGAAACATGTTCGGGTTGCTGTTGTTTACAGCCCGAACCTTGCTGTTCCAATATGAGCTTACAGCAATTCTGTAATTTTCTTTTATTAACTTTTGCACATTTTTAATCGACGACTTCAGTGTCCTAATCTCCGGATCTTGCCTGTCAGTTAACTGCCTGTACAAGTTTTTGAGTCTTGACAGAAGTCTACTTTTCTGTCGGTGCAGTGCGTCAATAGTAGGATTGCGGAACAGGTCTTCGTTAGTTGTACGTCGATACCGCGGTATTGTAGTGTCCATAGTTTGTTTAATTGTCTCGTCCATCTGTTTTAGGTAATTGTCGATCTCCTTGTTTGACAAATTCCTATTGGACGATGGGAGGAGCGTGTTCGAGGAGAGCGCTCTATTCAAGGTTGCGGAGAAGCGCGTCCATCGAGTCTTACTGTAGTTGTAAGAATATCTTTGGACAAACTTCTCCAATTCCGCAATTTCGTTAGGAACTGTAATTTCGGTGCTAAAACCGCAATGGTCGCTGTCGTACACAAATGTGCGCAGACAGTTTAGCGTTTGTAAATTCGTACCTGTCAGTCGTATACGTTCGTCGTACAGCAGTAGATCCAAATAAGACCCGCCTCTGGGAAACGACGGGTTATCCGTCGCTTTAAGACCGAGTCTGTACATGACATCGTGCTGACCCCATCAATCGAGTAGTAGGTTCCCTCTAGTATTTGGCAAATTATTTCCCCAATCTCTGTGTCTAGCGTTGAAATCTCCGCCGATTATGAAATAATTCTCCCCCGATTCCAGCCTCAGAAATCGAAAAAGCGTGTCGAGCTCTGTAATGAATAGGGTGGATTGTGAAGCCTCAGGTGTAAAATCTTTCCGTATTAAGCAAAAAGTGTTCACGTAGTACTTTAAAATGGTTAAAAGTTTAGTTTTTGTAAAGATATGAATCATTTGATAGGAGCCCTTAACATTATACATGTATACAATAAAACGAATAGATACGAGTAGTTCTAAACTAAGTTTAAAAGTAGTTTTGTTACATAACCGAAATATTTTTCCTTCGATTCCTATTGATCACGCGGTCCATATGAAAGAGTCTTATGAAAATATGAAAACCCTTTTACTTTGGATTAAGTGCGATGAACACCACTTGCGTAAATTTGCGGAGACTTGAATGTCGTAGATCTGCTGCTTGTACTACAATTAGGCTAAACGAAATTTTGTTGCTTTATTTGCGAATGAGACAGTCATGATAGAAAAGAGCATTCTAAAAAAAAGGTAGGGCCTCAACGTCATACACTTCAATTTGGGCAAAAAAAAAAAAATGTTCACAATGACCCTTGAGTTGATCCAAAAAAGGTAATACATCCGCCACTCCACATAAAACTAGGACTGAATTAAAATTTAGTTGAGGCAATGAGCTTGAATTGGGCGGCCTTTCAATACCTTCACCAAAAAATTCCCAAGATTAAGCGATGCTTAGATCAAGTAAGATATTTTTGTCGGTCCTCAAATAAGTAATTTATTTAAAGATGATAATTTCGACATTGCTTTAGGAGTTAAAAGAAAAAGAAGGCTGGTAGGCAACAAAAACTTATTGAGAAATAAGAGGAGCGACAGCTATGCTGAATTCATTGCAAATATGTTATCATCATACCAAAAAACTGGGTTGTAATATATCCTTGAAAATTCACTTTTTACATTGTCATTTGGATTTTTTTCCGGACAATTGTGGGGTTTTTAGTGACGAACGTGGTGAGCGCTCTCACCAGGACATCGCAAACATGGAAAAACGATATCAGGGCGAGTGGAACCTGTCAATGTCGGCGGATTATTGCTGGGCTCTTTGTCGAGATGTTAAGGAAGCAGAATACAAGAGGGTATCGAAAAAACGATCTCGCAAACAATTTTGTAATTTTTTTAAATTTTTCATTTGGGTTTTCTTTTTCCAAAAAACTGAAACTAATTTCAGAATACAATTATTATTTTTGTATTCAGCAAGCAAGGATTCGCATAAAGGCATTTCCTAACTGCGTAAAAAACGGTTGTCGATTTATATCACGTTTGGAGAGAGGTGTAAAAATATTGTAAAAAAAACTCAGGACACCTGAAAATAATTTTGAAAGAAACCTTGATAAACTACATACTCGTACATATGTATGTGATATTGCACATTCTGATGCCATCGAAAGAATGAAAATAGAGGATGCTAATGAATTTTTGAAGAAACAAAGATATCCAAGTCGGCCGGCATGTTTAGCTGGTGTAGGCAAAACGTTGGCGGAAGGGAAAGGCGAAAAGAAAAGAAAACAAAGACAAAGAGAGTTATTGTCTGCTGCACCGACTTCTACTACACTTAACTTGGAACATTCACAAGATTCAGACGATGAACAGATTCTGAATTCGGAAGTCAGCTTGCCAGAGGTTCCCTGCCCTGAAACAAGTTCGAAAAGAAGTAGAAAGAATTTGAGTACACCTAAACTTGTCTCAGTTTAAGATCGACGCCAACTAAGCATTCATTCTTCCTGCGGTCGTAAAAGCGAGTGGTCTGAGCAGTGCTGATTTTCCAATTAATAAATAATTGATTCAGCGAATTCGTACTCAAACGAAAAAAACCAGGGCAGCAACAATAAAAACTGACTTTCAAAACAATGCACCTTTCGTAGTCACTATGGTTTCATTTGACGACAGAGAACAGCTTCTTGCAGTACGAAAACTAGAGAGTCCATCTGGTAAACATCAAACTAAAGCCAATTCAACTGCCCTCTACGACTAGAACCTTAATGATATGGTACAAATTATGTTGTACATGTTACATCTTCGAATACTGGCGGTTTCAATGGAGCTTGTGCTCTTTTGGAGCAGACTTTTGAAAGGGAATTGTTGCTGTTCGCTTGGCGTCACCATGTTTGCGAGCTGGTTTTAAAAACTGTGTTCGAAACAAAGATAAAGCAAATTACTAGCAGCTCAGATATACCGATTTTCCAAAAGGTTCAGAGACAATTCTAGAAACATCGATTTAAATGCCCTTGAACTATGCCTTGATTTCGTAAAAGCACATTTTGCTGAGACAAACATAACGTATTTGTTTTATTAAATAGAACTGGACAAAGCTTTTCTAAAAGACGATTTTCGCAAATTGGCTGTACTATGCGTAGTGTTTTTGGGAGGAGATTCAAGGAAGAAAATAAAAATTAAGTCGAGTGGAGCTATGCATCAGGCACGATGGATGGCGAGAGGGATTTATGCTTCAGTCTCAACTCAGAATAATTACGAAGGACAAAAAGGCCCTACAATATGTTTGCTTATTTATCACATTATATGTAGAATCTTGGTTCGAATGCACATTGGCGATTAAAGCATCTAACCAAGGTTTATGATGCTTAAAGGTGCTAAAAGACCTCTGGTATTTAAGTGAAGAGACAGTCATTTTATCCCTTTTTGACAATGTAGTTGGTTACCAAACTAAGACGGAAATGATTGCCAACTTAAACAGGGACAAAGTCTTAGATTTTGGAGAACGCTATATCCAATCGAAGGAAGAAATGTCCCTGACGTTGTTTGGTAAGCTAAACTTATTTTATGAATTATTAGGTGCGCAACTAAATTCTCTAGTTCTCCTAGATGGCTCCGGCAGTAGGTGCTGGTCGATTTTGACATATCCAAAACGTCATGAAACGAGCTTAGACATATGGTAAACAAAGCGTTTTGACAAATTAGTGATTTTTTTTGTTTTGGCGTCATATACTTTTAGTTGTGTGAAAATGTCTGATTTTGTGCCAAATAATAGTCATTTGTGGGAAGTGTTGATTTTCTTCTTTCATTCGAAGAAAACGGCAGCTGAAGCCAACACCGAGGGCGCTGAATTGGAGGCATTGCTCTATGAGGATCCATGCAAACGTAAGAAGAGCTTGCTTCAGCATTAGGAGTAACCTGCCGAGCTATTTCCAAGTTGTCGCATGCGTTGAGAATGATTCAAAAACAAGGAACTTGGATTCCTTATGATTTGAAACCAAGGGACGTTCAGCGTTGTTCTTTCGCCCGCCTGTGAAAAACTGCTCCAGCGGCAAAAAAAAAGGGTTTTTTTTCATCGCACTGTGACGAGTGATGAAAAATGGATTCATTACAGCAACTCAAAGAGAAAAAAGTCATGAGGACTGCCCGATCATGCTTCTACGTCGTCGACTTGGCCGAATAATCATGATGCGAAGGTTATGCTGTGTGTTTGGTGGGACCAGGTCGGTGTTAGTTAGTATGAACTATTGAAAAAAAAACGAAACTATCACTGGGGAACGCGAAAAACGGCCACAATACGATTCTACAGCATGACAATGCTCTGCCTCACGTTTCCAAATCCGTTAAAACCTGCCAGAGAGATGGGAAAATGTTGTATTGTAGCTAGCGATGAGCAATACTTTGAATGATTCAATTGTAACCATTTTTTCGCAATAAAGTTGCATTTTCATAAAAAAAAAGCGATAACTTAGTTGCGCACCTAATATGTTTTTTTGTGTATACATTAATTCATATTTTTGTTTCATATAAAACGCTGGATGATATCGTATGGGAGAAGAGCAAACAATTTCTATCTCGACTGTAGATCCACGACAGTTTTCTTCAGGAAGATGAGTCTTTTTGGGATGATAATGCTGCTTTTCTGGAATCTAAAAGGCTGTAAATGATACTGCTGACAGGGCAGTCAAATTACTGCAAGATTTTCTCGGACTCATCACGGCTCAAGAATATAGAAATTTGTATGCGGATTGTAAAAGCATACCCTAAAGAGACGTTAGCCTGGCTGATTATTGTTATTTTATGTGTTAAGTAAAGAAAAACATTTGTGTTATTTCATTTTATGTAGTTCAATTATTGCACTTTTATTAGCTTTATAGGAGAACCAACTATTAGGACAAAACACGATTTTTGTTAAATTTCGTGGCTCAGTCGGCACTGATTGCAATCGTACTAGCAAGATAAAATTTCATATTTGAGTATTGTTTTGCATTTATAAAAAAATCCATTTAATGTTGCATGATAAAGAGAAGCGTACGCCGTTGTCACCATATCTGCCGCAAGCATGTGTCAATTGAATTGAACCCCGATGAAGCTTTTTTCACATTTTCCTCGGAAATATGTAGATTGCTGAATAGGCAAGTCTACGAGTATATGTGGGACAAAAACCGAATCATTCTTTTTGTGTAAACGTAAAAGAAATCAAAGCGTCTCTTGGTATTTTATTGCTCAGTGGCTACCACCCATTACCACCTCATCGTATGTATAGTATTGGAAGAATAATGAAGATTATTTTTCTGCACTTGTTTCGAATGCAACGAGCCAAATTCAAATTTTAAGAAATTGGGTGGCACTGGTCTTCTAAGCATCGACGAAAGCATGAATCTCTACTGTGGTCATCAAGGGGTAAAACAATTTATTCGGGGTAAACTCATTAGGTTTGGTTTCAAGTTATGGTATTAGGCAGATACTGTGAATCTTCAACAAAAATTTAAACTTTGGGTTCTGGACAGAATGGAGATGCCGTCTTAGGACGCTGTTTCACATTTTGGATGTGTGCAAGGAACACAAATTTTTTTTTATAACTTGCTTAAAAGTGTCAATTTATTCGAAGAACATTTAAAGCTTGGCATGTGAAACTGGAGCTTTGAGAGAGTATCGGGTCTCCAAAAATATGAATTTTCAATCAAAAAAGGTACTCTCTATGTGGGAGAGGGGCACTTACTCTATGCATTCAACGAATATTCTTCTGGCCCTTAGAAGGCTGGACAACGCTGTTGTTACTCTATTGAGTAAAATTCTCAATGGAGAGGTACTGCAAGCAAGAAAAAAGGGAACTGATGAAGTTGATGTGCTAATGCCTGGTCCTATATCTTCGTATGATAAATCTGAATGTGATTCGCAAAGGGTGTTTTTTTAGAGTTATACAATCTCAATATGAAATAAAACACTTGAAGCTAATGTTAACGTTTAATAGATAATTGTATGCCATTAGTGTTTAAATATGACATCGGGCATATGCGTGCCACGGCTAGCTCAAATGAAGCGCAATCGTGAAGGCCAATTTTCGACAACTTTCTCGAGCAACTGGGGCCATATATCAGCAGTAACACGACGAATGTTGACTTCCAATTCGTCCAACATCTCTGGTTTATCGGCATAGACTTCACATACCCCCAAAGAAAGTAATCTAAAGGTGTGAGATCACAGGATCGTGGAGGCCACGGGTCCATTACACGAAATTATGCGCTCAGTAAATGTTTCCCGCAATAAATTGATGGTGTCGCGCGACGTGTGGCATGTTGCGCTATCTTGTTGAAACCAAAGCTCTGTCATGCCAATGCTATTCAGCTGAGGAACGGAGAAGTCAGAAATCATGTTTCTATAGCGCTCTACATTGACGGTAACATTGTGGCTGGCATCGTCCTTAAAGAAATATGGGCCGATGATTCCAGCAGCCCATAAAGCACACCAAGCAGTAAGTTTTAATGGTTGTAAGAGCGTTTCTGCAATTTTGCTTGTTTACATATCCATTTAACCAAAAATGGGCCTCATCGGAGAACAAAATTTTGCGTTGAAAATGAGGATTGAGCTGAATCATGTCTTCCGCCCGTTCACCGAACCTACGACGCGTTCGCAGTGTTTGTTGTCTTTGGAAATGCGTACTATCCACTAGAATGTACGTGGTGTGAAAACAATTTATCGTGTTCCGAATAACTTGCTCAGATGGACGATTATGTCGACCGTAACATGGACGTAGCGCACGATAATTTTGGCGAACCGAACAATGGTTTTCAAAATAAGTTTTCACAATTTGGGCGCGGTGCCCTAGCGATAATTTAACCAAAACGTACTAACCACAAATCAACTCCCAACTGTCAAATTGACAATCTGTAGAAACAGTGTTAGCAGTTTAAAAACCAAACCTTTATATGGATGGTGTCGATCTTTGTGATCAATTTCTGAAAACATACATATATTCGTATAAAAAAATGTGATGGTCATTTCGTATGGGCTGTATGTTGTTGTCTGTAAGTTGCGTAAGTAAGTTTTTCGAAAATCAGCCACAGCATTCCGCTCTTGGAATTTGGAAGGCAATGCAATGTAAATCATTTGTAAATAGTAAGTCACGGAGAGCACCGTCGACTTCTTCGACTGCAACAGCGGTGTCACAAGGCTTACTGGTTGATGGGAGAGACCACTTGATAACTAAGAGCAAAAAAAATATAGTAGATGTAATGAATGCGGCAATCGTACATCAACTGCAACGTTGCATAATACTAATACATTGCTTTATTTTCTAAAAATTATTTATTCAAGAGTTTAATATTCTTTTTAAATAAAAATTAACAATAATCACTTTTGTTTTATACATAACGGTCTTTTGATAAGTACCCAGTGGCAACTAAAATTGCCACCCAAAACCACACATTTCCAATTATTATTTTTCGAACTTTCAAAACAAAAGTCTTTTCCTATGTTATTAGGACAATGTTTTTAAAGTTTCGTTTAGACATTCCTTGAAAATAGTTTCGGGCAGTAATGGGTTGATTCCACTTGTAACGAATCGGTGTGATTAAATTTTAAGTGCAATTAATAGATAATTTTTCATGTTCTATGGAATGGAACTGCCCCGTTCCAATCTAATTACCGTTTTTGATAAGTTTAAGAAAATTCTTCAGTTTGTGATATTTTCATTTTTATAGCAATAGTTCAATAAAGGATTGTGTAGATTTAAGAATGCCATGAATAAGATACATAAAACTCGTTGTGGGTTTTTTTAAGTTTAAAAGGTGAATATACATTTTTAAGATTTTTTTTTTTACAATCAACACATATTTCCCAAAGGTTTCTGGTTAGGTTTCTGGTGGAAGTTAACCAAGTACGGACTTAGATTTAATGTCTTTATCAGAACGTGTAATATTACATGACTTATCGTCTTCTGATACCAGTGCTGTGCTCCCGAGATCCTTCTGCCTCGGCTTTTTAGATTTTTCAACTCAACTCTGTGCACCTATTGCACTTAAAACCTGGACTGCTAGAAGCCTTTGTTTTTAATGGTTGACATTCGCTCAATTTTTTTTGACTAACTAGAAGCCATACGCGAAAATCTGATCTTGCTCTCGAAAACAATTTTCAATTTGTCTGATGTTCCTCAGGGAAGTTATATTAGCCCACTTCTTTTTTGTTCTACATATTTATCAATAATTTTCCATCTCTTATGTCTAGATCTGAATTTCTCTTATACATATGGCGATGATCTAAAAATTCATAAGTCCATAAATTCCATGCATATCTAAAAGCAATGGATCTGCAATAGGATATAAACAGTATAAACGGTTGGTGCACCAAAACTGGTTTGTATTTTAATACGAGTAAATGCTCGGTCAATACATTTACTCGGAAAAAATTTCCTGTATTGAATATGATTGCTACATTCAAAACTATGTTTTGAGGAGAGTCACAGATGACAAAGGTTTAGGAGTTATTTTTGATACTAAACTTTTTACACTTAGATTATAGTGCTGGGTTTTTCATAATCCCAACACATTAAAATCTCTGTACTAGAATATTGTTCCAGTGTTTGGAATCCTTACCATCGTAATGCTGAAGCCCTGGTGGAAAATATACAAAAATGATTAACAAAATTTGCCCTTCATAAATTGAGCTGGAATAGTTTTAACATATGTACCTTCCTCTGAAGGTACCACTAAATAAAGGAAGAATGTACGAGTAGTACTCACCACTTTTGCGCTCACATTGATTCCCCATTTTCATTATCAATGTTTAGGGTGTATACACCTTTCTCGCATTTCTCGACCCAGGAATTATGCACACAACGATCCACGGCTTGGGTAAACTATAATTTGTTAGGAAACGTTGTTGATTTTAATATGAGTAGAATTGTCTGTAACAGAGCCATTTTGGACTTTTTGTAATCCATGACTTGCCTTTTATCTCCTATTTTTTGTTAAGAGCATAACATTTCTAAACTTAGAAGTAGTTTCAAATAAATTCTCTTGTAAGACAGATTTAGTATTGTAAATAAATCTCTAAAGTGTGCTCCTTAAACACATGCGTCTACCCATGGCGATGCACTTTATATGGAACCTACCGAAACACTAAGCTCTATAGCGTAAACCAAATTCAATTTTCAATTTTGAAGTCCGTATTGAAGTTGAGTACAGTAAAGAAGAAAAAGAAGAATTTTGAATGACATTTCGTTAAGCGGTTGTTCTCGTTCTTTGGCTCCAAAAAGCAAACATTTTAATAATATTTTTATTATTTAGAGCAATATCTTTTCCTTTTTAATAATTACAAATGTGCTTATACTATATAATTAATTTTTTTTGTGATTCTTATTGCCGTGAGAGTGTTTACGTCGACCTCCAACATATGAGAAGCCAAACGGTAAACATAGTTGGTCTGAAATAAAAACGTAATTTTATTAAAAATATCATAATCTACGAGGGGCGTTCAATATTCTCGGTATCGATATGAAGGAAAATGCGAATTCAATTTAAATTATTTTTATTTTTCAATATAATTTCCCCTAACATCAATGCATTTGTTACATCTTGAGATAAGCTTTTTTAAACCCTCAACAAAATAAATTTCCTCTTTCTCTGCAAAATACCCATTTATTGCCGACTTGAGTTCTTCATCATCCGAAAATCTTTTTCCACGAAGACATTTTTTCAAATCCGGAAACAGGAAATAATCACTAGGGGCAAGCTCTGGACTATAGGGTGGGTGTTGGAATTCTTCGAAACCACAATCTCGCGCAGCAGCCTTGGAAACTCGAGCCGTGTGAACAGGAGCGTAGTCATAAAGAAGCAACACACCCGCTGCGAGTTTACCCCGTCTTTTCTTTTTAATTTCCTCCCGCAAATTATGCAAAGTGGAAGCGTAGGATGTGGCGTTGATGGTTTCACCTTTTTTTTTTTCAAGATTCCCTTTGAGTCCCAAAAAACTGTGGCCATGAGCTTCCCGGCAGACGGAGTGACTTTGAACTTCTTCGGGGGTCTGTTCCTTTTTTATGCCACTGCATGGACTCTTGTTTTCTTTCAGGGTCATAGTGGTGGACCCATGTTTCGTCCCCAGTAACAATTCTATCCATAACACCGTCCGCGTTCTCACTACACATCTCCAAAAGCTCTCTACAGCATGCGATTCTCAATTTTTTCTGAGGCGCTGTGAGCATTCGTGGCACCCACCTTGCACTGACCTTTGAAAGGTTAAGATGGTCATGAAGAATGGTGTGAATGGTACCAATTGAAAGCTTGGTGATCTCTGCCATCATTTTCACCTTTATTCAGGCATCCTCAAGAACAAGTTTTTCGACTTCTTTGATGCTTTCTCCCGTACAAGCAGTAGCCGGGGCGCCGGAGCGGAGGTCGTCTTCAATGCTCTCTCTTCTGCCTCTCTTGAACTCACTTGACCACTTTTGCACAGTTGATAATGAAGGTGCGGAACCCTGGTAAATAGCCACCTTCTCTTCATGAATAGTTTTTTTGACTTTTTCCTTGCTTAGTGAGAAATTTAATTACAGCGCGATGCTCAATTCTCACCATCATCGTCTCAGTTGCCATTATGATTCTGTTTAACTAGAGATAAAACGCGAATTAATAATCACATTTATATGAAATTTTACATGAATGCACTAAAATAATATTTGATGATTTATTTATTTATATATACAACCACAGCTTCACCCCGATACCGAGAATATGTTGAACGCCCCTCGTAGTTAGTGAATTAGGATATTTTGAAAAAATTAATATTGTAACATCAGCACACAAAATACGAAAACATTGAACAAATACATATGTGTATTTTGTTTTGAACTATGATCCCACTTCACTAACTAGCCAACACGTCTAAGAACATAAGGCACACAACTTTGGCTCAATCGGACAATTAGTCCCTGAGAACTTTTACGGGTTCAAAACGGGTTTACAATTTTTTCGTGAAAAAAACATAATTGTGTTCAGTAAATTAATTTTTTAACTTATTTTTCATTAGCCATCGATACCAGAATCAAACATTTCATAGAATGCCTCTTCCTGCTCTTCACTTCAGCTTTTTCTTTGACAACCCTAGCTTCTTTGGTCGCTTGCTCATTTTTTCTGTCTCTGCCAAACGTAACCGCTTCTCGCACCCGGTTGCCAATTTAAATTTTTAGTACCTCCACAATTTTTAATAAGCTGTGAAACCCCAAAATGTAAGCGGGGATCCAGGAGGCAATTTCAACACCATTTTTGGCACAGAAAGTGTGGGTGGGTCCGAGCGACCATGTAAGGTTGTTTATACTCTCGTTGTGGTTTTGGGTATTTCGTCCTAGCCACCGTTCTAGCAGAAACGTTTTCAGAAATGAATTTTACAAATATGAAAAATTGACTCAATTTCGGACGCAATATTTCGGTAGGCAATTAATTCCCAATGCGCTATATAATATTGTATAATACATTGAAGATATTTTCAAATAAAAAAAACACTTGGGTTATGCGTTAGAATTTTTATCCGTTTATCTGTTTGTCTGTTTGCCCAAGCATTACTGAACCGATTCAAACAGGGTTTCCACAGTCCGATAGCGAATTTTTCAGCTTCAAAATTCCGATATATCATCTCATTACTATCAGTTGCTTAGAGCCGTAGTTACAATTAAAGAAACATTTAAGAAAAATTAAACTACTGCTACATCTGTTGTACACATATGTATATATGGATATGTATATGTATGTGCTACACATATAGTTCAGAACCAGAGAGATGCAGTCGCCGTTCTAGCGAAAATATAAACATCGAACATCATATCAAGGAGGCGCAAACCTAGTCACCCGATATTTTTTGACTGTAATTTTTTTTATGGATGAAAGACTTTGGTTCTGCTTTTGGATTATGTTTACTTAATATCTTAAATTTTTTTCCATTAAGTCGAGAAAATAATATCGGATAAGTTGTCGCCGCCTTGTGGCCTTTTCCATCACTCTTGTCAGAACTCCGACCACGTAGTCGTATGCCAAGCGGCGATTTCGAAAAAATTCGTCTAAATTCATGCCACATCAACACCACCGACAAATTATTTCGCAAACAAATCGCAACAATTATTCCACGTTTTATAGGAGTATAGCGATTCATGTCTTATTGACGTATATTTTGTATATTTTTACTTCACAAATGTCAAAGTAGAATTGACATTTGTCGCCATTTGCAAAAAAAATATAGGATCTTCCTGTAGGGTGATGACTAGCCACCAAGCCAGCCACCTAGTACATACATGTGCATGCTCACTCAAAAGAGAAACAAAGAAAAAACAAAAAAAATATATATATTTTGGTTTTCAATGCTCACTAATTCAGGTAAATCTACTAATATTAATCGTTTGGCGTAACGTATATTCGTAGAAATGAGTGATACCTTAAAATTTTTAGTAAAACTAGCACTGTACAACTTTAGAAATGTAATTAAATCAGGTAAATCGCTTACTTACTCGTACTCATCGATTACTCAACGATGTGCAAATATAAAAAACAGTGGTAAATGCGTCCGGTCTCCCTGTGTATAAGCTGGAGGTAAAAGTTTGGGCATCTACAATATAGTGCTCATGCAAGAAAGGAACGTTAAATAAGTCACAATCTTAAACGTATGTGGACGCGCAATAGGATGTTTTCATCATGCGAATTGCGACTATTCCTCCTAACTAACCTTTCCAGTTCCTGTTGCCCTCTGCTTCGCCATACCATTAACAAGTCGATTAACCAGACGCTAAAGACGATCGGCATAAACTTCCGAACGCCTTGCTTCTCCCATGGCCAACCCTACGTGCTTCTCCACGCAAGTAAAGTATATACAAAGTATACTGAGCGGTCTTGATTTAAAATTAGCTCCATACTATTCGGTTTGTTTTGATTTCCTCTGCGAAAGCAGAGGAGTGAATTTACTTGAGTTCCAGCGTTTCTGGACACTCAATAATGTAACCTGGTTGTTAGTGACATAAAACCTGGAACCAACGAATTAAAAATACTAATGTAAATTTATTAAAAATTAGTTCAACATTTGCCTTGGATTCACCTTATATTTTATTTTTTAAAAACTTAACTCCCAGGACGAAAACTAAACACCTCGGACGACTCTAGTTGCCTGCAAAAATGTTTTTCTTTCGGGCGCCGGTCGGGATTGAAGGCCGGACCGTTCATTTGAGAAGCCTAGACATTCTTTTTTAATCAGATTTATTCATTAATTCTTACATGCTGGACCGAAAAATGCTTAGAAATTAGCTTAGATAACTTAAAACTATTTTATTCTATCTCTTCAGTTAATCCAGTTAATTACTCTCAGTTAATCCAATAACTTAAACTATGTCGGCGCTTCCTTCAGTATTTTTTTTTTTTATAATGTACGCGCGCCTAAGGGGTTAGATACCCTTTTACTGTTGCCAGGGCGCGGGCGGAAAGATAGAAGGAGGAGAAAGGAAAATTGTTTTTGTAGTGGTTTGAAACTCAGATGTGTTTGGTTTCTATGTTTGCTCTCCAAGGCTGGGAGTCCGAATAGGACGGAGAGTTTTTTTCTTCACTCAGAGTGATTCGAGGTATATCACAGTATTTTTCTTTTTCTGTGTTTGAAACTCTACAACAGCCAAATCTACGTGTCAGTGTTATGCCTTCACACGCAGAATTTTTCTGCTGAGTTCCAATTACACAATGAAAAACTGACTTGCCATGGGCAGGATTCGAACCTGGACCCTCCGAGTGAGAAGCGTTTGCTACAACCACTATTTTTATATTTTTTATAATTAAAACTAAGAAAAAAGTTTTTAGAATCAAAAACTTAGTAACTGGAAAGCAAATACATTACCACTGGCGGAAGGACCATCCACTAAAAGTCTTATTCATTAAAGTACTATGCAATATTCAACCGTCAGAGACCTTCTATTAATTATTCAATATACCAACGCGAACGAATTTGGGGGTATAAGTTAGGACCCGTATTCCCCTATAGTTGGCGCACTTCTGGGTGTAGATTTTAGAGATGAGTTCATGTATGCTCGGTATACAATCATCACCTGCTGTTTTAAGCAGCTCGGGATCTAAGCCATAATGTCCAGTGGTTTTGTTGGACCTAAGCTTCCAGGTTGCTATCCTGACTTCAACTTAATTGGGTGAACGAAAATGTTGTCTGTCTACGTTCAGGCTGAATGGATAACAAAAATTTGACGTACAAGCTTATTAGCCCATTTAGCTTATCAGAAACTATATCAGCGTGCCAGACTTGTCAAATGGTTCGAATAGATATTATCTATTTGAGTTGCTTGTTTGTTTAGTTATATTTAAAAAAAAAAGAAGATCAATGCTTCTGGTGCCTTTTCACAACCTTCGGGGTGTTATTATTGGCATTGTGGCTTTAACCCGGTCTCACTATCATTAAAGCAAACGAAGCATCCTTAGAATAAGGGTTAAATAAATATCTGATCGTAGGTGAATTTCTTGCATTGAAACTCTCTCAGGTTGCCGACAAAGGGTTTTAGGATTTTACTGAGAACACTTACATCCTTCTTAAGAACTGGGCAAACGATGCAAATGATTTCATTCATTGTCCATCCGCTCATACTTTACAGAAAAACTGGAGAAAACTAATTTCCACTTCTTCAAAAAATTATTTGATCGGAAGTGAGCCTACCAACTTATTGAATTTTAAAGTTTGGCAGGATTTCATTGAAAATTCTGTTCTTGATGCTGATAAAACAGAATTTCTCGTATTTGCCCCGAGTAGAGAAGTTTCTGGCTATGTGATTGCAGCCCTTCGAACTCAAATTTTCTTACACCAGTTCCTTAGTCTTTTCCCGTCTAGAATAATCGCATTTACCTTGCTAACTTAGAACATTTAGATCCAAGTGGATTCCAAGGTGCAGGAAACTTGTAAAACTATGAAAAGACAAAGGACTACCGGATATCAGGCCCCTGTTGGCGAATTCAGTCTTAATGTGGACTGGTATCAAGCATTTGCTCATTGATTAGTGAAGTCAGTGTCTTAGTTTAGATCTTTCTCTTGTTTGATCCATTCCATCCTACTTCTTGACTTGACTTCTGCTCTGCAGCGGTCTAGGACCTCCGCTAACTCTGCAACTGCAATCCTTAATGCCAGTAGCATCCCAGTACTGGCGATATCGTTTTGTTTAAGAAAACTTTCTCACCAACTTTATTTTGACAGGATCCATGACTGAGATTCATTTTTGTCATTACTGGCCCTAACACTGATGTCATTGTTGCTTGGAGTTGAAGAATTTCTCATCCCAAACATCGAAATCACGTCTCTTCTGAACTGTGTTGGGTTAAGAGATTACAACTGTTCCCACATTATATTATCAGAGATAGAAACTGGAATAAGGTCGATTTTTCTCTGGCCATTCTTCACTGTTTTGGGCAGTTTATGGCAGAGTAAGACCTTTAATATCTATCCTCTTCATCTTAGAGTTCGCGAGCACTCCTGCTTTCGTTGAAGTGAGTATGACTTAAAATTGGTTGGTTTGATTCAGAGTTCCCTGATGGTTAGTCCTATCCTACACCTAACTATGTTTTTAGTTTTTAGCACTTTTAACTGATGAGTACGAGTATAATAGAGCATGTCCTCAGCAGAGCATGAGAGATAATTCCTTGTAGAGCAGTCCCTTGGAATGTTTTATGTTCAAAAGCAGATCCCCAAAGCTTTGTTAAATGCCAGTTTGAAGTTGCAACAGAGCACTACGAAAGTGGCATCACGCTTAAGCAAGAGCCGAATTTGATAGCTAATAAACTACTATTTAGAAGGCTTTCAACAGGCACTGATAATCTGTGCAGAGTTTAAAGAGCAAATGTCAATATGGCAACACTGTTCACTGCAATGTTCCTTCTTTGCCACCTCATATACCCGTACGTATTTGGGTTCTCTCCAATATTCTTCAATTCTTAGTCCGTGTTGTGAAGTCTTCTTTTGTAAGTTTTCTCGTCTGTTTGTGGCTTATAGACCCAGATTCCACTTCTCACAAAAATGTGGTAATATACACGAAGGCCAGGATATACGAGTACTCGTATTTGTGCACTTTCAGCACTTGAGTACCTACTATAGTCCTTTTTCACCCACAGTAAACCACATAGTACAAGAAGTAAATAATAAAAATAATAAAAAAACATTTCAGTATATACACTTGAAATAACACCTCTTATTATCCACCCCCACCAACGTCACAATAACGGGAATGATATCATTTTTGTATTTAAATGAGATGTTATTTTATGGAGAATGCTTTTGTTGTGTGTGAGTGTCCTTTCCGGTTGCTTTCTCCCCAACCAAACCCTCCAAAGCTCTTGTGGATGGTATTCACATTTATGTACGAATTGTACGCGGCAAGGTTTTGCGGCACTTTGCATTTGGAAATACACATTCTCACATGAGTTTGAAGGAAAAATCTCTCGGGAAACTAGCAATGCGTTAAATACTTTTGGGGATTTGGGTCAGCGTTATGGTCGACCAGGACTATTAACTGGGAGTTACACAGCGGAAAATGCGGAAAATGGTTTCGCATCGCCGCCGCTTCTGCTGTCGACTGCCTACCAAGCCGGAAATGGGAATTATTGTGTGTTGTCATTAAAAATTGAAAATGGCCTTAAGTAGGTAAGAATCAAAATTTAAAGCCAATTTGTGGTGTGAGGAAATTGGTGAAGTATCTGTTCCATTGCAATGAGGGTAGTGTGACTAAGTGAGTGGTATTGTCGCCAATACCAATTCCCTGTTATCTTAACGGTGTGGCACCAAAATAAGGCAAGCATCAGATTAAAGTCGATAATAATGGAGGAGGTGATGTAGAATGTACTAAGCATGTCGCCGGTGCTTAGTAAAAGTGTAGTGCCCCGTAAGCAGCCTGCAGTATTTCCTACTAAGGAACAGTAGCAAGGCCGCAGACCTGTTAGAGATGCCGAGAAGCATTCATTTGGTCTGCCACCAACCCGGAGAGTCATGCCACCTGCAGTAATGCTCATATGAAGCCCAACTGTCAGTGGAAGCTCTAAACGAGAACGCACACAGACCCAATGTAGGTTCGGGTGCTGAAAAACTTTCCTCTGAATCTTGCACGTTCATCGGGGATTTCATTTCCTGTTTTCCCATTGTGAACTGGGACCCAAACAGTACTCAGACTAGATTCAGTTTTCCGACGTCTTGCATTCTCGAACTAGCGTGGCAGTTGTGAGAATGTTCAGTTTCGAGGACGCTACTGATACAAATGCTTCACTAGAGTAGGGCCAGAAGCTCAACGGACAGTTTTTTTGGAGTCTACCAAAACAGAAGTAATGTATTATATTTTCGTGAAAGCTTATTCCATCAGTCAACCAATGCATAGGATATAATTGGCTTTATAGTAGCAATGCAAAGGTTCCTCCTCGGTGATAAGCCTCATGTTTTGTCAAATCTAGCGCATTCTAGAGTATCCAATGACTCGACACAATCCAACAGACAGTTCAGGTATATAATCTGTGTACAGTACAGTGGAAACAGTATGTCGCCTTACGGGCAACCGCTGTGCTATTATCTACAAAACTAGTACCCGTTTTGTCAGGACGGGTTACATACGCCTTCAAAAGTTGCATTGTCGACGCACCCTAAGTATCAGTGAAAATGCCCATCGGATGATCCTTTTCTGTCAAGTGCATCTTTAATTCTGCCCACCAAATTACGAAGCTCACTCTTGCAGTTTCTGCCGCTCTGGAAGGCAAGTTGCATCTTAAGCATACGAGAGCTTAACCATTCTCTGAATGCTCTTCTACATAAAAGAAATCAGACAAATTGGTCTGAATCACTTGTCGAGTCTGCAGTCAGCCCACTGTTTTGCAAGCTAGATCCATCATATGTTAACTTTACCATTTCACAGAGGCGATTTGTAATTTGAGACGACTCTCTATGAGTATAAGTAAAAGACAAAACTATGCTAACTATGTACTCGCACATTGAAAGCAGAGAAGTATTCAAGTAATAGCGTCCCAATAAAATTAACTCACTTGAGCGAGATAAACACTGAGGCATCCGTAATCCATACAAAAGATGTACTTTAATACAATCGACCAATAGCAATTAAATCCCATATCAGAGCCTACATGATCCCCAACTCAATGAATACGCCAATAAATACTAAAGCAAAATAATAGATAAGCCTGTCCGAGCAATTGATGTTCGAATGGGATCAACTTCCAATTAAAAGGGATATCCTGTGCTGCCATCAACTGCCGCCTCCGTGCCCTAGCCTACCGATATTTCGCATGAAAAGCAATTTTCTCTCCATTTTTATCTTCAGTATTTCATCTTAACCATTCATTTGGCCTTATCCTCTACCACCACCATAAACGCCATCGACCTTCTGTGCACCTTGGCCAACTTCATTCTGGAATCTGTTTGTTGGCATGGACACATTTCCTCAATACCTGGCTACAATATCCTTTTATATCTGTAGATTCATCTGCAATTATTGTTCGTAAAAGTTCTCAGGCTATTATAACTGTTTTGTGGTTCTTACTTATTCCACTTCAAAAAGACAGGCAGCTTGACGTTCTAACAAACTTTTCCCGAGGTTCAAAGTTAACTACTTTGTGAAGTCTACCAAAATGAACACACACATCGGTGAGATGGTACTCGTACTTGCCAACCAATGGTGGTAGGATTTCCCTTTGAGCAACCATTGTACGAATAGGATTATGAGTAATTCTGCTGTTGCTGCCTAGCCCACACCAACTGCTACTGATGCTGTTATCCTTTATGACGCAAATATAAATAAGATACAGTCGTCAATTATATTATCCTTAAGGAAAGTTCTAACTGCTAACTGCTGTGCTCATTGTAACAAAAAGTTCAGATATGAAAGTCTCATGTTACCCAGAGAGAAAGCCATTTACAAGTACCAAATCTAGGTATTCATAGATATATCCAAACCAACCAACTGGCCTGGCTCCACTAAGGGTACAATTCTCTCTTTACTCACCGGTTCGTCTATGGGTAGTGTGAGTGAAAAATCAAAGTTACGAGTACACGTAGATGAGTGAAAATGGGAAAAATGCATTCAGAGGACTTTTTCCATTTATCACTGGAAAATACAATTTCTCTGCATCGGCACCGGTAACGGTAGCCGTTTTGAGTAGAGTGTCATCCCTTTTAATTGCGCTTATTAGGGTTCTAAAGGGCACAACAGAATTTGTACGGAAGGGGAAGGTAATTAATAGGTTCGTATTGAATCCTGTAACTCGTATCCGTTTTTATTCAACGATGAACTTTTTTGCCATTGTTGAAGGTACGAGTATTGCATAGAAACAGACTTTCTCTTTCGTTGAATTCGAGTATTCACTCGTACAGGCAAGGAGATTATATTTTATGACTCGCAGATAACTCGTTTCTCAGTCTGCCATAATCTGACTTTCTGTAAATGGACTCATTAAACGGGCAAAGGATTGTGTGCTCTGTATGTTGAGTATTGTGATTGTGAAGCACTGTGAATGCTTTAATGTTGAGATGTGATGTTTTACGCAACGCTAAGTTGTAAAGGTGCTGGCGGAATTACGAAATTACGTGTGATGTGGGTGTGACTGTGCTGGTACTGGTCCTGGTGTTGTTGGAGCTGAGTTGGATGGCGGTAATTTAATTTCGACGTATGAATGCGAAAATTTATCTCAAAGTCGCTGGCAGTACCTACATACATAAATGTGAGCAGATAATAATTTTCACTTTTTTTTTTATTTGTACATATTTTGAGATACAAGTGAAGGGATTCAAGTGTGCGTTTGCCATAAAAAGGCAAGTCCACTGGATTGTAAGTTATGATATAGAGTGTGTCAGACGGATGAAATGTATGGCTCATGGGAATGAAAAAGTTTTATCGTGGCTTCGCGCGCCATATACAGAAACATCAATGAATGAAAGGATACTACTCATAAATAGTCCTTTTTACTGAAATGGTGGTTTTTGTTATTTTATCCAGAAACGAACATCGAACTGTCTATTAAATTCGAGAATTACGTAAACTACGATGAATTTGCTTTTGTTTGACTTTCTTTCTGTGGTATGTTCCGCGAGGGTACTATTGAAAATATTTTCCATTTCATTGTGTTTTGGTGATGGCCTTTAACACCGATGTGGGTCAAGTAAACACATTAAAGAAGTGGTGGGGTAAATCAAATACATTTTGATGATGATTTTCAATGGCAATGAAAGGAGACAGGCTATAGTTATTTTTATTATTCTTAGCTGTTGATTTAGGGGTCCTCCTGAAGACAGTAAGAAATAGAAAGACACACTCAAGCTGTAGAATTAGCACCCCTGCTACTTAAATATAGTTACGGGGATCTAAGAGATCGTTGCCCAATACTGAAGTTGTAATATGAGGTGACTTCAACCAAGATATTCTAGAAAATAAAAACAAAATTTTCTCGATAGCATGAAAGCATTCAATTTTCATTTTGTAAATAATCCGTAGTCAACTCATTTTAGGTCAAAAAAGAATCGTTCTTTTTTAGATGTATCTTTGGTATCACAAAACGAGCTTAAAGCTCACTACGACCAACTTATATCACCAGCCTTTTCGTACCATGATACCATTTTCTTATCCAGAGACATCACTGTCTCAGATTTTGCTGAATTTTGCTGAATTTTGCTGCGATAATATCAGTTCCTTAACTGGAAGTCAATGAGCAGGTAGCGTTTTTTGGGAAAAATATGCGACCTCTCTACGAAAAGCATGTTCATTTTATAAAACCAAAAATACTACAATATATGACTTGGTTCAGTTCGCAAATACAAGAACTTATAAAAACAAAACCTAATTTGTTTTATAAAAGGTGGAGGGGATACAAATGCACACACATTTCTGAAGAATTTAAGCGCTATATAAAAGGGCTGCGATTGTCTGAGGATTGTTGGCATAAACCCGCCACTTCAAGTAGCCCCAAAGAAAGAAGTCTGGGATGGTTAAATCGTGCGATCTTGCTGGCCATGCCAAATCGCCAAAACGGGAGATTACGCGGCCAGGAAACGCTTCCTTCACAATATCCTTTGTGGCTCGTGCTGGTTGTGTGGTTGCACCGTCTTGTTGAAACCAAATGTTCACCAAGCCCCGCTCATCCATCATTCCGGCAGTAAGAAGTATTTTATCATGGCCCTGTAGCATTCGCCAGTAACAGTGACCGTATTGCCGATGACGTCCAGTGGCTTTTAGTGGATATAATGACTCTTCGCGGATCAGTGTCCCAGAAACTCGTAACCGCTTAGGTTAGAAATACGCCTCGTCGCTCATGATGATTTTCGACACGAAAATCGTCCTCTTCGTTGTTGAGATTGAGGATGGATTTACAGTAATTCACACGCTACTGACGGTCAGGAGCCATTAACTGATGCACTGTTTGCACTTTGTACGGGAACATGTGTAAGTCTTTCACTAAAATTCGCTGTAGGGTCCGTCTGGTGATGCCCAATTGGGTGGCCCGTCGTCTGGTTGACGTTTCTTCGTTCTCAGCGACATCGGCAGCCACAGCCGCGATATTCTCGGCCGAACGACCAGTCTGGTGGCGACCACGCCCTGCATGGTCTTCTGTGGTTCTACTCTGTTCGACTAGCTAAGCGAAGGAATGTTTGCCCAGTTGGCGCGACACGATTAGGAAACCGACGTCGAAATTCAGTTGCGCTAACACCGCCGACCGATTATTGGTCAAAAACATCTTACGGAGTGTAGCGCTCCATTGCTTTTCTGTTTGCATAGTGCAGCTATCTAGTTTACAAATGTCAAATATGATTGAGGAAGACGCTATTTGCAAAAATTATTCCATCTTCCGATTGGGTCATTAATTTTGGTCCACCTGTACTATGAAGAGGGAATTCGAATCCATTTTTCCGAGAAGACTAATGAAGAATGAGCGGAAACAACTGCAGAATCTTTACTAAACTACTCAGGAAGATAACATAAGGCTGGGTTGGACCTGGACTTCAATCTGTAACGCATTTATGTACTTATATGACTCTACAGCCTGGGTTGGACTAGGGCCTCAATTAATAGGCTTCTCGAGTTATCGAGATATCCGGCTAACTGCATCCAGTTGCACACTTCACGCGCGCCACCTAAGACAAGGCCTTTCTGTACTGCGTGTTTTTTCCGGGTTGGAATCGAAGACTCTTCGGGTTGGAACGTTGGTGTTCATCCGCTCTACCTAACCGTCCTAACCATATTAGGCGACTAATGTGAAGTTCTCTCATTAGCCCAATGTTACTATACAGCTGGTAAAATTGGTCGATAGATTATGTCCTCTAAAGTCTATCAACGTACTCAGGAGGACTAAGAAATATTTGAAGAATTTTCTCTCGAAATAGCTAAGGATACCTTCTTCGACCTACGCTAACAACAATTCTTCTGCACCTTAGAGTAGGCCTGGGGTAATGAAGGTTTTTTATACAGTCTAATTAGTGCTGCGTGACAAGGCCTTATTACTCAAGATTGGCAAGAGTAGTCACTCTTCGGTTGATTTCTGTTAAGATGACATTATCAGATTTAATAGCAGAGCCGAGGTACACCAAATCCCTCAAAGTTATCCAATCTAGTCGTTTATTGTGATATTCTGTCCGATTTGTCGAGGTAGCGTGTCCTTTCTTGTTTACAGCATACACTAAGTTTTGTCCTCATTCACGACTTAACTAATTTTTGCCGCTTCTGTTACTCACTAAGTTCTGACAATGATGTCAATGTAATCAAAGTGTGCGGGTAGCTATACAGACTTTTGGAAAACTTTGGTCCTCGTGTTAAATTGCGAGTCCATCATAAATTTTCTCAAGTATGATGTCGAAAAATTTGCATGATAGCCCTTCACGTTGCCTAGATCTCTTTTTGACATCAAAGGTCTGGGAGAAATTGTTTCCGACTTTTATGATTCTACACAATTTGACCAGTTTAACAGGGATACGAAGGCTAGGAATCTTTCTGTATAGCTCGCCTCCATAGATGCTGTTATATGCTGCTTTAAAACCGATTAAGAGGTAGTGCGTATCGGTTTGGACTTGTTGGTTTCCTTACTGAAATTTGGTCGCTCTTAAGACGGCACTGATAAAAGCCTATCAGATCTTTGATAGATGGCTTTAGGCGTTCACACATGACGGCAGATAAGATCCTATATGCAATATTGAGTAGACTGATGCCGTTATAAATGGCACAGTTGCGAGAGTCTCCTGTGCTAAGGCGTGCTTTCATCTTGACCAAATCCTGAAAATACGTAGCTGCATACTCCTTACTAAGTCATGTCCCGCTACCTAATTAGCAGGACAGGTAGATCGTCTGATCCAGCAGCCTTGTTATTTTTAATCTTGGATATTGCTCACTTAATTTTGGTCGGGTGTACGGATCTCTTGACTTTGGGTTGACCTCACTCTTTAACAGTCTTCAGAAACAATTTTTCCATATACTCAGTACCGACTGTGACTCTACTATGTACTCAGTTTCATTGCTCATCTGTACGGCCCCTTGTTGGGGTCTAGTTTCCTTGACGCGCTGTTTTGACTTTTTGGTAAAACTTCCGAATAATATTTCTGGAGTAGCACTTCTCTACGAGTATTTCCTAAATTGCGCGATTCTCATTCAATTCTTTTCGTTCATGACGATGAACATAGAGCTCACAGGCTGCTCTTGTTCTTCTGTGCAGTACCGGTTGGTACGCGAGTTGTTTACCTTCGTGTACAATCATCGTGAAAGCATGGGTTTCGTGGAGGTGAAACCCAGTATATCAGTTGCGGCGTTTCTGACAGATTCTTGGCATCGATGCCACGCTATTTGTTGTAGTATCAGATATATCCGAAGGCGTACTTTACTGCAGCGAGATAGTGGTCATGTTCTATATTCGCCACTCGAAAAATTCAGACATCCATAATACCTCAGAAGTGACCTGCGTCGATTGTAATACGATTAAATTTGCTGACGGTCTGCTGGTCAGGTGACTGCCGTGTTGATATTCAATTTGAGAAACCATGTGCTAGATAGAATGATGTTCCGCTCCGCAAGCCCTTGTTCCCGACTGCGATGCCAAAAATGTCCTCCCTTTCTATTTTACCGTTAAAATCACGTAAGACTATTTTAACGACATACACAGTGCGGCAATAAAGTTCCCGAACTCGAACAATACCTTAGAAACTGGTGGGGCACCAGTTCGAACTCAAATTGTTTTTGTTTGTTTGCTCTGTAGCAATCGCCGTAATATATGTATGTCACAAGTTATCACCCTTCATTTTCCGGGACAACGCACTTCCTGCATGGTGATGGTAGCTGTTTTATAGCTATCAAGCCACTTGTAGTGCGGCTGTACGCAGTCTATTCACGGTTTAAGCATTCCGTGTTCAGATTCGAACGTCGTTGTCCTATTTTCGTTTTTCAAGGTCGTCCGCAACAGGTATGTATTTCTTTGAGGCTCTTGCTTGCTTCATAACGGTGAGTAATTAACTACACGCACAACTTCCATCGTGTAGGTCTTGGTCCATTTATGATCCCTTCAGCGAGAGGGGCTGGAATATTGTGGCCCCAAATATGAGAGCTAACGTTCACCCAATTTGGCGTTCATCCGACATCATCCCTTTTTTAGAGCCCAAACTAGTCCTTAAATCCTTGCTGACCTCAACTCCAAATACATTTAAGCAGCTCATATAAAGTATGAAGGTTGAAGCCATTGTTAGTATAATGATGTGAATTCATTCACCGTACATCATCCTTCGTGTGTTCAGCCATTACAGTGTTTTATGACCTGATATGTTCGTTCTACGCTTCGGTAATATTTTCGAACCGAGTATCGTTTTCCTCAACGAAACATTCTTAATACCATCTTTACTTGTCGTTCGGGGAAGTAGTAGAAGAGCATCACTTCCTTTTGCTCTTAGAAGTCACGAGTAGCTCTGATCTTGACCTGAACCTGGTCTGATCCGTTCTACATCATATTTGCCGGGATTCTTCGTCCAAGCTCGAGACATTTGAGTTTGGGTTGCTCGGAACTCTAGTCACCTAACATGAGTGTTTTGCATCCGGAAAAAATTTACCACTATACCTAGGGTTGTGCTCGTACGCTTTATTTAGGATTTTGTATATGTTGTCTTCGACATTATCGTCTGTCTCCTCTTAGTGGGCATACATGGATGTGAAAGTGGCGCTGAAAAATCTACTTATGATACGAATTGTAAGAGGAGCTCTTTGTCATATCTAAAATTAAGGATTTTGCATAATGACAAATCCACATCCTAACAAGCGTTACTTTTGTTGCCAGTATTAACCGCCGAGCTAAATGTCGCAGTTTTTCATTCTCTTTTTTATCCCACTCGGCCCATCCCAATTCCTGCATGGCAGTTAAGTCTGCTTTTCAGCAGTCTAGAGCCTCCATTATAATTCTACGTGGAGGAGATTGTTGTCCTTTTTTCATTTGCGTTGGATGCATTGTCTCTCGCAATGTCCAAGACTACAATATTGTTTTGGTTTATTCAGATGATTTTTCTTGTGTATAATACTCAGCCTAAAAGGATAGGCTGAGGTAATACAAGAGTTGCCAATGCACCCGGAAAAATGTACTGATTGTTGCGGTTTATGGTCCGGTGGAATCATTGGCCCTTATTTTTTCAAATGTGACCGTGAGAACATGGTTACCGTCAATGGCGCCCGCTATCGTTCAATGATTTCGAACTTTTTTTTGCCCAAAATGCACGAGCTGAACCTGGTCGGTATGTGGTTTACCTACCACACAGCAAGCGAAACGATGGATCAATTAACTCTCATTTTGGGCCGGTGAATTGGATCGCTATATCGTGCGCTTTGAAGCCTTTAGACTATTTATTGTTGGGATAGTTCAAAACACTCGTCTATGCCGATAAACTAGCGTCAATTGCAGCCCTAGAATACAATATTACATATGTTATTAGTGAGACACCAGCCATAATGCTCGCTCAAGTAATTCAAAATTTACCTCTCCGCATCGACATAAGTCGTGGTCAAAAATTTAAAAAGTTAATGGCAAGCACTGATTTATAAACTCAAACAAAAATGTTATACACTTTTGCAATTTTCCTGTGCTTTTTTTGACAATTAAAAACCAAAACCATTATGTGCTTTACTTACGTGTCGTCAAAGGTACAACACAGAGCATCACCAATTCGATGAGGGTCAGTTCCTGCGCCCATCTTAGAACACTGGAGCCCCTTTCATACGACAGTGAAACATTTGCTTAACAGATCTGAAATTAAATGACTTGGGTTACGAAAATCCACTTTAATTCTCTAATTTCCAAAGACCACACGTACAGCTCAATTACTAGCGAACCATCCGAATCGGCCCATTCTCCTTCCGTTTTCATGGTTAAGTGATCATTTTCAAGGAAATTCCCCCATGAACCCGGTTGACCCATCAAATCTCTTCGGAAACCTAATAAACTAACCACACCGAACCAACGAAATTGCATTTTCCCATGAAGTTTTCACCGAACGAAAACTTTTGCTTTGTTTTGTGATTCCGTTTATTTTTTTGCTGTTGTTGTGTGCTTTTTTATTATCAAGCTTATTGCCCATAAAACTCCATCGTCCTTCCAAAAGATAATCATTCATCCCGTTCTAAGCAACACTGGGCAAATTCTAACCGTAGCGAAATTACACAAAAAGCCTTCGAGAAAAGAATCACACGTTCAGAGTGTGTTGGCAGCCCCCTAAAATGGAACAAAGAAGAACACAAAAACAAGCAAACAACAGAACAATAAACATCCTTCACCCCTTACGCATCACTAAATATCAACCCTCTGCTACGTCACTCTTCACCCCCTGGAATAGTTGAACCCATTGAATCCATCACCAAGCATAGCCAAAGAAAAACCAGCATTAACTTAATTACTGGACTGTTAATGAAGCAGGCCCTTGGAATGGCGTTCAGTGAATAACTACAGTCCTCCTAAAAATTAGTCGAGACCGCCCTTCACATCCGCAATCTACACAATCGGATGGACAACAGAGCGCAGCGGTTGTTCTCTATTTTGTGTTTGCTGTTTTCTGCTTTTTCTCAATGGAAAGCAGTAGAGGGTGCTTGAACTTTATGAGGCGTTAAAAATTATTTCACCGTATACCGAACTGAGAAGTGTATGTGCTGTGGATACAGCCAGAACCTTTGCCCGGATCAAAGCCGCCCGCCCATCGCAATGATAATTGCACCAGAGATAAGCGAATAAAGTGGTGGTAAGCACCACTACGATAACCACCCCCATCCTATAACTGAACCAAGTCGACAGACTATTGCCTTAGTTTAGCCTCAAACCGAAGGCGATTTTAATTGAATTGTGGTTTAAGCTACAAAACGCAGGCTAACTTTAATCCTGAATATTTATGCCACAGGCTATGTGTCTGCTACTCTGCTACTCTGCTACTCTACGACTCGTACCTCTCTGTATGCTCTTGTTGTTGTTTTGGCTGGTGATGGTGGTGGTGGTACTATATAACTGGCGTCGTTTTATGTGTAATAGCTCCAAGTGAAATACAATTTCTAGTCCATTTGAAATTAAAATCGATTTAATACGGTAAATTGAGTACAAAAAGGATTTGTTTTCGGCTTGCTTCTCGGTGCTCCAGAGTATTCCAGGATATCATGTACTCGTTCGTACTTGCAGACCCCCATAACCCTCTAAAAGTTACACTTAAATTGCTGGAGCTACTACCAAAACAATATATTTTGCTTCAATCCATGCTCCATGCTCCATGCTCCATGCTCCGTGCTCCAGTTACTAAGGATACACTATACTGGAGATACTATAGATCCTTCTTGGCAATAATGATGATGTTGATGTGCTGCTGTGCGCTTTGGAATTTATGCAAGGCCATACAAAGGACGAAACAACAGAAAAACAATCCCAACTAACTGGTTGGGCCGTAGAACTCGGTCAGAGGGGTGTCGAAATTGTTAATGCCATCATCCGACAAAATCCATGCTTGGTTGTATTATCTGGTTTATGGAAAGTACCACGGTATTCAGAATTGTGTCTGTACTGTTTGCGTATGATGAGAGCTTCCTCTAGATTTATGTAACCGAACTTAAAGTGGATTTCAGGAGCAAATGCCAAAGTACCCTTGTTTCTCTTGGCGGCATATTACGAGAACGGATAGTCCAGGATTAAAAATGCCAGCGATCCAAGCCTACATTGTCAAAAGGATTTGCGGAATTTCGGTTGCTTCTTTATGGCAAGTGCCACTGTGCGTCGGTAATTGTTGCTAATTTTGAGATTTTGAGCCTTCCCATGCAGATGGGATAATCTTTGAGGCAGTTGGGTGTGTGTGTGAGGAAATTTTCTAAGTGAAAACCTTTAAACAGCACTGTATACTTAAAACAGTCGACGAAGAGCTGAGTAAGTACCAACATAGATCCGAGATTATAACGAAGAAATCTGTTACCCTGCCAGGATTGTTTCGGAGAGGAAAATCAGGAGTTTCAGATAACAAAATAGCTTTTATACTCATCGTGGAAGGTACGTCGTGGTTGGCTTATACATATATAAGTGCGACCTACAACCTTTAGTCGATTTAGAAGTGCATGAGTAAGGTAAAATTTAACTTTTGGAAGCCTGTCATCACATTATTTAAGGTGACGTCAGATATTTTTCTGTGAAGAGTATTCACCTTTTTATCTAGAATATGTCTTTAAAATTGTATTGGTAGGATTGTAAAAGTATTAACTGGATAACGTTTGAAATAGCGCTGTCCCTCATAGTATTCTACGCGACTGTAGGCAAGAGTCGCCTAGAGTCTCGATGATTGTCGCTTTAAAGCCCATACATTTCTTTCTTTTATTTTCTTCTAAAAAAAAAAAACGTTCTTCCGCTCCATACAGACCAAGAAGGGTGTTATATAGAGCTTTCTTTGATGTTTGCTAGAAGGACATATTTTATCGATTTGCAGTGATGATTCTTGGATGAATTCAATAGTTGTGGTGTTGTTAGAATTTACGATAGAGTCTGAGTGAGCAAAGTTGTTTACCACCTCAAAGTTATAATTTCGTGCTTCTTGTTGTGGCGTGCTGTTCGAGACATTGGTATTGAAAGCACTTTCTTCCCTGTACTTCCTTTTATCCCCATTTACCACTGAGCCCATCTCCGCTGCTTCTGTTTTTATGGCCGCAAGCCATTTCCATCTAGTGGAAATTTGTTTTTTAAATCAAATGTTTCAGTGGTTTAATTGCCGACATGCGGAGCAGGGATAGCTCGTCTCCATAAATGCCATCTTATGAGGACTTTAAATCATTGAGCAGATGGTGGATATCAGTTTGGAGTTACTGTGTTTTTTGTGAGAACTGCAGTAATATGAATACCTGGCCGATGAAGGTACTAACTTATTACGTTGCACTACAGGCCAGGGTGAACCTACGAGTAATTCTAATTGTGTGCACCACGTTAGACGCGGTCGTCCTCTGCCGCGCCGTCCTTCGTGATTAGACTCAGAGATTCTTTACGCCGGAACATGATCCCGCCATCTCAGATATTGGATCCGTAGACACCTGAATAAACCGATGTTGTTGTACAGCCCCTACAGTTCATTGTTAAATCTCCTCCTCCATTACTCCGTCAATATAAACAGGACCGAAAGTTTCGCCAAGTATCTTTCTCACGAAACAACCAAGTTCTCCTTCGTACACTTTCACCAAGGCCCTGCACTTAAGAGCAGGAACGCTATGATAAGTGTCTTGTACGAGACCAGTTTCATAATTCGAGACCCCTCTCGTATCTCAATTGCCCTCTGAACTCAAAGACACAGCGATTGGTGAGAGTTATTCTAGTTCTGATTTCCGTGCTAATTTAGTTGCTGCTTGTAACCGCGAAGCCAAAGTTGATGAAAACCTTAACAATCTCGAAGCTAAAGATAGCAATAGTGACGTTTTGGCCAAGCCGTCGATGATATCTATTTCTGATTACACCGTGCACTTTATTTTGCCCTCGTTTACCGTCAGTCTCACTTTGGGGTTTCCGCCTCAATACTCATGAAAGCTTTATTGAGAGTTAGCTGTATGGTATTCACTAATCACAGCAATGTCATTCGAGTACGCATGTTTTGTTGGTAAATGAGTTATGAACAATTCTTTGTAGGACGATGTTAGAAAAAGCGAATGATAGCGCGTCACCTTGTCTAAGTCTAAGTTCTTTTCTTTTCAAGATCTGCCGTAGTGTGAATATTCTTGATCGGTGGTCAACTTTCCTGGACTGAAATCGGCCTAAATGGATTGTTCATCAATGATTTCGGATGTTTACATAACACGGCAGAAGCGATTTTATATGCGATGTTCGGGCAACTTATTTCTCTATAGTTCGTGCAATCGAAAGTGTCTCTTTTCTTGTGGATCGGACAAGTAATACCTCGGGAATGTTCTTCTCTGACCAGCTAGTGTATGTTCTCAATTAGGTCATCTTCAGCTGCTTTAAATAGTTATGTAGACAGTCAGTCTGCATCAGCAGATTTATTAGACTTCAATCTTGCTATTGCAGCTTTAACTTCGTCTAAGTTAGGGGTTCGGAATTCTCTATCGTCTTCGTCCAGAGTGAATGGTCTATTCTGTCTGAAAGCCATTATATTAGCTGCAGAAGTGATATTTCCATACATTCATCACCGACTGTGACTCTACTACTAGCTTTTCATATTTAACTTTGCTGATTTCGATTTAGGCCTTGTATCCCTGACATGTTCGCTTTATTCTCTGATAAAACATTCGAACGGAAAAGGTCCTTGCGATTGCAGCATTTGTGGTCTTACTTGACTCCATTGTGCAATTAAAACTTATTGCAAGAATGTCCTAGGCTTAAAACTAAATATAAAAATTTAAGGATGTGAGCAACACTCACACGAACTGCTTCGATGTTTTGTGTTGAACGACTTGTTGAATGACGGCCAGAGTGTCAAATGCCAGATCACAAATTTATCCAGTCTCCCCGAATTTTTGAATTAATCTCTTCAGAGCTGATGAAGTTCAATCACTATTCCGACGCTGTCTTTCTTTTTCTTCGGCAATACTTTACCTTTACCGCGCATATAGCGCAAAATTCAAATCTTGCGTGAATTTTGGGACACCCCTTAGATGGCTCAAGACTTTTTATGGAAAGTGGTGCATACGGCCTCTCTTATTAGGAATTGGCCAACTGATAGTGAGATTCCAATCACCGGGCATACTTTCATCCGAACAAGTTATTCTAACAAGGGGTTAGAATATACCCGAGGTATGCATGCCTGTCGTAAGAGGCGACTAAAATGCACCCTCCGTATACCGAGCGCGAAGTGTATACTAATTATGCAATGAGTAAAACAAATGGAATTATTACCCCAGGTGGCAGACCAGCTATGCTGGAAAATCCACCCTCTACGGAGGTCGGCTCGATGGATTCTGGGGCGAGCCAATTATTGCATCTTATCAACCCGTTCGGAAAAAGTTCACGGGTTTCGAGATCTCCACCACCTAGATCTCCAAAACAAGAAAATAACAAAAGAAGTCCAACGACACCAAAAACGTCGTCTTGCGAAGAATGGATTTCAGCGAAAATAAATAGCCTGAAAGACGAAAATACCGAACTTCGTACTAGGCTAACCAAAATGGAAGCGATATGCGAAGATCTTAAAAAAGAACTGGAAAAACTGAAAACCAAGGAAAAGTCAAACAGCGACGTTATGTCTATTGAATCTGTTAAAGCCTCGACGCAAAAACTCGAAACTGATCCCGCAGTGTAAGCGATGCTAGGAATTTAACCATACGCAAGCTTACTGCCAAAAAGAGCCTCGGTGCGTAAAATGCGCAGGTAAACACCTGTCCAAAGAATGCAACGTAAGCAAACAAACCCCTCCGACTTGTGTTAACTGCAGGGGTAAACACGTAGCAAATTTCCGTGGCTGTGAAGTAGCAAAGGAGTTGCAAAATAGACGTGACAAGTTGTTTAAGCCACAAAAAGAGAAGCCCAAAACTAAAGAAAAAACATCGGGATCTGCTCAAAATATCGTTAAAAACGCCAAGGCGAAAGTGATTGATTCCAGTGTTGAAAAGAAAGCATCGGAAAAACTTACATACGCTGAAGCTACCAAGCTAAAGGCAAAAGACTCCGGAGATCCTGCTTCCCAAGTATTTTCCGTTATTCTCGCGCAGCTTGAGCAGCAAAACAAAATCAATGAACTTATTTTAGATAAGCTAAAGAAGTTTGAAAATAGGTTCAATAAAAAACGTCCTTCGCCTAAAAAATGAAAAGGGAAAAATTAAACGTACTCACCTGGAATGCAAACGGAATCTTAGAAAAACTTTATGAACTTGAGTTATTCCTAAGGAAAAACGACATTGACGTTTGTTTGATTTCCGAAACCCACTTGAAAAATGGGTCATCTGCAAAAATTAGAGGTTTTAAAGATTACTACGCGTATCACCCTTCGGGAAACGCGAGAGGCGGATCCTCTGTATACATTAAAGAGTCTCTTGAGCACAACGAAGATATAAAAGTAGAGCTCGAGTCTGTACAACTAATTGCGGTGCGCGTAAAATTGGTACGGAACTCCTTTACTATTTCAGCCATCTACTGTCCTCCACGATTTACGCCTTCAAAACATATATTTAAAAATATATTCAATTCTCTTGGATCGGCTTATATGATTGGCGGTGATTTCAATGCCAAACACACTTTTTGGGGATCAAGATGTGTCTCCCAAAAGGGTAAAATACTCTATAAAGCATGTATGGAACACAATTGTGACTTCTATTCAACGGGCAAGCCGACTTATTGGCCAACAGATACAACGAAAATACCCGATCTTGTCGATTTCTTCGTTGTTAAAGGAATTCGTAACTCGGATATAAACGTTGATGAAAGCTTCGATCTTTCCTCCGATCATTCTCCAGTCATACTGACAATGAACGATACGTTTATTAAAAAACAAGGACCATTAAGACTAACTGGACGAAATACTAATTGGGAAGGATTCAGAAATGAGATTAATAATAACCTAGAACTAGACGTTTCACTTAAAGCAGCACTTGAACTCGAAATCGAAGTGGATTCTTTCGTTGAAATAGTCCAATGTGCTGCGTGGAACAATACACCTTGTCAACGAAAAAACACGGCTAAACGTAACTTAAAGTACCCGCCTGAGGTAAAAGATATGATAAGAGAAAAAAGAAAAGCTCGCAAAAGATGGCAAACAACTCGAGCGCCGCAGGATAAAACACGTTTAAACAGGCTCTATAATCTGCTCAAGGAGACTCTTAAAAGTTACAAAAATTCCGAAGTAAATACATATGTTCAAAACCTGACGGCAGGAAAAAAAACAAATTACTCGCTTTGGAAAGCTTTAAAATGCTTAAAAAGGTCCAAAATCCTCGCGCCACCAATCAAGGTCGGCAATAACGAATGGGCTAAGGGGGATAAGGAAAAAGCGGAGGTTTTGGCCGACTATCTTGAAGAAATTTTCAAGCCCTCCGACGGCCCAACACTGGTACCCGGCACCAGTTCTTTAGAAATAGCATATAGTAATTTTGTAATGACAAATGCAACTCTTGCTGAAATTAAAACTGTAATAAGGAAATTAAAACCAAAGAAGGCTCCGGGGTATGACCTTATTACCGGAGAAGTTCTGATGAATGCTACCTCAAAAAGCACTTATAAAGCTCTTACACATTATTAACGCGGCTCTGAGGCTTAAATACGTGCCAAGTCAGTGGAAAGTTGCTGAAGTCATTATGGTACTAAAACCAGGAAAACCTCCAAACGATAAAAAATCATACAGACCCATTTCTCTTCTACCGATCCTGTCGAAAATCTTTGAGAGGATTTTGCTAAAACGTCTTCTCCCAATTATCGAAAACCAAAATCTTATTCCCAACCATCAATTTGGATTTCGGACTAAGCATTCAACAATTGATCAGGTGCATAGAATTACTGATGTAATTGAAAAATCCCTGGAAGAAAAAAAGATTTGTTCGAGCGTATTTCTTAACGTCTCACAAGCTTTTGACAAAGTATGGCATGAAGGTTTGAAGTTCAAACTGAGACGAATTTTGCCATTAAAGCTTTATAATATATTGACAAGCTATTTTGAAAATAGAATTTTTCGTGTTCGATACGGAAATGATGTTTCGAAATTTAAAGATATCCTAGCCGGAGTACCGCAGGGAAGCGTACTGGGCCCACTTTTGTACCTTTTATATACAAGAGATATACCACACGTCGAGGATACTGTTCTCGCTACTTTTGCTGACGACACCGCTATCTTAGCGGTTGGAGAATCAATAGAAGACTCAACGGCGAAACTTCAGACTGCTTTAAATAAAGTCTACGAGTGGACAAAGATCTGGCGAATTACCCTTAATGAGACAAAATCTGTACATGTTGACTTCACCTACAGAAAGATAAATCACTTGCCCATTTCTATAAACTCGGTGTGTATCCCCTTTGCAAACGAAGCTAAGTATTTGGGAATGACACTTGACGCGAAGCTTAAATGGAAAACGCATGTTAAAAAGAAACGAAAAGAACTAGAGGCCAAATACAAAGAAATGTACTGGCTACTTGGTAAATATTCCAAGCTAAGCTTAGAAAACAAGCTGCTTCTTTATACTCGTAAGCAAGTGCTAAAGCCGGTGTGGACCTATGGTATACAACTCTGGGGTTGCACTAAGAAATCAAATATGAATATAGTACTCGTACAAACTTTTGAAAATAAAGTGCTACGACAATTTGTGCGTGCCCCATGGTTTATAAGAAATAATGACCTGCATCGAGACCTCGGAGTTCCTTTCGGGGAAGATGAAGTCAGGAACTGCGCACGAAAACATAAAGTCCGGTTAAGCGGCCATATCAACAATACAGTCCTAGAAATCTTGGACGAACGAAACATACTACGCCGTCTTCAACGAACTAAACCGTTGGACCTTGAGCGATAAATTGAAACCGCATTAAGAAAGCGGAATATGTAGGGTCTTCCATTGGAAAGTTTCCTACCAATCGTGATTAACTTATGAAATAAAAACTGCTTGATAAGTTCTACTTAGTTGCGGTATTAAAATTAACAACGAAGGGAGGTGTTTTTAGTGAGTAAGAATCTCACACTACTATGAGCACGCGCTTCTGATCCTCATAGTGTCTGATGGAAGATTTTCACCTGCCCTCGCCGGGGAAAAAAAAAAAAAAAAAAAATGCTCTCAACCAAATCATCTCTCACTAATCTTTGACGCCAAAAATTAACAATGTCACCACTGGTTATAGGACTTTTTGCAATGTTTTGAGATACTCGATCGGAAAGTATTCACCCAGTGTCTTGATATTGTAGCCATTTAACGCCAAACTTCCTCACACTATTTTCTAGATCTTACGATGTTCAAAATACTCGCAATGCATCTGAGTATTTGAACACACGAAACGAGAACATGATCATCATTAAAGCCAGGTTTTGTGAACTTCATAGAGCAGAGATCATTTAGTTCTCGGGGAGGCACCTGCTCAGTAATTGCACTCAGATGCGTGTCAAGCCAGAGTATTTTCAGAAGAGATACGCTACGTGTTCCTCTTCCTTCTCATATCCGCGGGTCCTACAGAAATTATTGTGAGGTATACTCAATCGATGCATGTGTACTCCAATGGCTAAGTGTCACGTGATTTTTGTTCTGAGTCTGGAGATATCTCTTGTCGTAAGGTTAATCAGCTCTCTTGAAAGCTTAAGACCGAGTATGGGCCATATTAGTTTAGATGTCTCATGGTTGTCCTAATGAGTTCACCTATGGCCACCACGAAAAACGCTTTCATCTTATACATGTCAAGAACATGGACATACGGACTGATCAATACGGAGTCACTTAAGCAAAGGCTTGGAGACCCTCTGCTTTCGATCACGATGCTACTTAAGCAAACGAAAAAGTGCATTTTGAGGTAGACCTCTGATTCATTTGCATTAGAACCCTGTATAAGGTTTAATATCCTTAAGACAATCTTATGCAGGATCTGAAAAGCGGTTTACTGCGATTCTTGTTATTTTGGCCAGAAGTAACTCACATGTATTTCTCTTTTATAACTGAAGAGATGCGGAATTTGCATGTGTGAAAATGGAGCATAAAATGAGGGTTAACTTTAGAACTGTATCACTTTTATGCTCTTTATGAAAACTTGTTTGCGTTTTGTGGAAATGCGGAAATATTATGAGTTGGTGTGGTCATTTGAACCCAAGCCATACAATTAGCAAAGGAGTCAGCAACTCCTTCCATCTACATATCTAAATACTTTTAGATTATTCTTCCAAAACCGTTACTCCATTTATGTACTAATTAGCTTCCAAGTCATTCAGTTCGGACACTCTTCAAAACCTACCACAATCACCGAAATTATCTCAATAAAATTTTCTTTTCTTTACTTCAGAATACTTTTGTATTCCAATTTTCATCCCCAATTAACTTGTCATACAGGATAGCTCAGAAGTACTCAGCAAGCATGTTGCCAGAGGTGTATCTTCTGAAATTGGCTTTAAGCCTGCTCCGAATGACGACGACATGTGACATTTTCGCAGACATGCTCATCGTCATCACACCACTGATACACTCGTAATTCAATAAACGAAACTTTCTGCATATAGCGAGACAGGTCGTCGAATCCGTATAAGCCCTTTGCAAACTCAATACATCCATGCCGTAGCCGATACACCATAAGTTCGACTGTGCGATGGTGGTAGACAAACAGACAGTCGGATGGATAGATACCTACTCGAGGTTATAAGAAGCCAACATCGTTCTAGTCTGCACGGTGATTTGTGTTCAGGAAATTCTAGCAATTCACGTTGAATTTTCACGCAAGGGACTGGCGCCTGATTCAGCTCATCCTCAACCCTGACTCGATAGGGTTGAGTCCTACTACCCCCCCTCCCCCCCCCTCCCGTACGTTACCGATGTCGGATTAAATGAGTGTGACACATTCCGACCACATTTTGAAATTTATTGCTTGCGCGCGGAGCATGGTGCTTGCTCTCCGGTGGAAGCTCTACAACCATCCTGCCAATAGGCAGGATGTGCCAAAAATCGAAACTTTTCCCCAAAACTAACTTCGATTCCAGAATCCACTGTTGACACTGGGATACAATTCATTCTTCTTCTCGATTTGGTTTTGGTTTTGGTTTGGCACTTGCTTTGTGCGCATTCGAATTCAAGGAATCGACATTCGATTGGTGCTGGTGGTGGTATGCTCCTGCTGGGCCCATAGCTGTGACGTTTTAGAATGATGTCGTCGGCGCTACTGGATTTCTACCCCCTGCAATACCAGTACTAGAACCAGTACCGGCTTCAAAACCAACAGCGATAGAAACAGCGACACATTACCAATGTACATAGCTGGTGTTGGAACTGATTCAAAATTAAGGGTGGAGTTGAATTCTAGAAGAGATGTACACATCCCCTACCACACCTATTTACAGACAGGAAATTGAATTTTCAATTCGGTGTAACTTGAATGTAATTTCAATTCGCATTCGGTATTCTTTGTGCGACTCTACATTTGTGCTAGCACGTTGGTGTCACCGGCACCACGTGACTAGTGTAATTTCATCGGCAGTAGTATTTACTGCCATACCCAGCACGACAGAGTATGGAACATCGTTTACCATTAGAAAATGCTAGATGCACCTTTTGATGACAGATACGTTTTTATGCCGAGTACCACCTACCTATAGGAAACAACCAGAGGTGACTTTAACTCTATGTTTTTGCATCTGTATTTGTGTTTGTGTGCGAGGTACTAGGGTATAGCAATCGTTAAGGCAGCAGCTTAAGTTTCAACTTTTTGATTGCGGATGCTTTTTGAATCGCAATAAGGATGTGTCTTGTGTTCCAGTCATTGTGTGGCTGGGAGTGTAAGTTGAAATAATTTTCGGAAGTCGTTAGCAGTGTAAAATTTTTGATTTCACGTACAAAAACCAATTGCTCCATTGTAGTCACTTACTAGTACTCGTAGATATAAGATACTAAGGAATAGAAAGTACTTGCAGGTGGATATTAATAATCTGCGAGTACAAGGTTTGAGTTTGTAGACTGGGAGGATGATTTATGTTTTAAAGAATTTTGAAGTTTAATTTTCGGCTTAATGAACTAAAAATTATTTTTCCTTGTATCAATATGATGATACTATATGGTAACGATTGAGCCTGCTAAAATGCTGACTGCCTCTAAGAAAAGATAATAGTTCACCAGCAGAAGGATGCCAATGGGTTTAATTTAATACCCGTAGAAGAAAGTGCACTTCAGGAAGTCATTGCGGTCCTAGAACCAATAAAGATTTGACATCAAAAAACCCAAAGAGTGACAGCATTTCTAAAAATAAGAAAAAGAATAAAACTTAGTAATAAAGTCTTAGCAAAGACTTTCGTAATCAGTATCTGAGCGCCATCAAGATCTATTCGGTAGCTTGCAATTGTATAGAAATCGAATACATGGAGAGTTCTTTTAGTTTCACGAAGCACATGGCAGATGTGGTTCGTTAAAACCATATGCCGCTCGATGGTTATTTAGACGAAAAAGAGGAACAGACCTGAAATTGCGTGGGTTGGTATCAAAATAAATCTGACCCAGCAATGAGGGACAGTCGACGATGCCGGTTAAGAGCTGGTGTATAAAGAGAATTTCGGCGGATTCGCAACGTTTTTCCAGAGGGGGTGGGCGTGGTGTAGTGGTACTAGCAATCCCTTCTCACTCTGAGGGTCCAAGGTTCGAATCCTACCCATGGTAAGTCAGTTTTTCATTTGTGTAATTGGAACTCAGACAGAAAAATTCTGCGTGTGAAGGCATAACACTGATACGTAGATTTGGCTGTTGTAGAGTTTCAAGCACAGAAAAAAAATACTCGAATCACTCTGAGTGAAGAAAAAACTCTCCGTCCTATTCGGACTCCCACCTCTGGAGAGCTAATATCGAAACCAAATACACCTGAGTTTCAAACCACTACAAAACAAATTTCCTTTCTCCTCCTTCTACCTTTCCGACCGCGCCATGGCAACAGTAAAAGGGTATCTAACCCCTTAGGCGCGCGTAAATTATAAAAAAAAAGAGATAGTAGACGCAGCAATTTGAGGTGGTCACCATAAGGTGGAAGAACGTAGTGGTCGGCCCGTGGGAGCCGGCGCAGAGCGGCTTGTGCGTTGCAGAATTTTAATACATAGAATATGATTTTCATAGTAAGGGGACCATACCTGGCTATAACAAAAGTATAGTACAGGGATTTCGTGATGTCAGTTTTTTGAGGGTCAGATAACTTTTTGGACCATCGCTTAACAAAGCGGCGGAGTTAGCTCTGCTAATTATGAAATCGAGTTCAGTATCACAGATAACGCCCAATTCATATATATAGTAAGCGTTCAACACTATTCTGAGAGTAGGAGATGTCTTGCCATTTCTATATGGTTATTATGCTCATGAAAGTTTTTGTGGCACAATATTGAGAACCTATTGAGATCACCTTGTAGGGATTGAAATTCAAAAGAATTGGAAATGTGTCTATAAGTTTTCATATTATAGGCATAGACAGATATGTGTGACACAAAGCTTTCCTCCAGTGCTTTGGATGTCCGAACGTACCGAGCAGCCATAATCGACTCGGAGCATTACCTTGTTGTAGCCATGGTGTAGATGTTCGTAGCAACTCAAAGCCAACGTACCATTGCGACGAAGTTAAACGTCGAAAGGCTAAAATCGTAAGAGACCGCCAGAACCTTGTTCGATCGGGTGTCCACTTATCTCTTGAGAAATCCGATGTCGCCAGCATTGTACCTAAAACACCAGCGACAATGCTGCCAAAGAACAATCAAAGAGGTCGTCTATGATGTGCTGGGTTTCAACCTCCACCAACATAGAAACCCCTAGTTCGATGACGAATGCAGATAAGCAAATCTTGAAAATCAGGGGATGTACTGAGCGGCCCTGCAAAAAAGAATAAGAGGGCCTCGTGAGCCCTGTGAACAAAACAAAAGGAAAGAACATATGGTCCTCAGGAGAAAAAGGAAGCAAAACGAGAAGCGCACGATCCAAGGTTTAGAGAGACTCTACAGAAGGAATCAAATTCAAAAGCCTTACCAAAAAAATAAAACTAACAGCAATCTGGAGGGATGGAGAAAGATACCTCATAATACAAGGTGGCCCAAAGTTAATCACCCTACTGGAAGATGGAATAATTTTTGCAAATAGCGTCGTACCTCATATCATATCATTATCATATTTGAAATTTGTGAACTAGACAGCTGCAGTATAAAAACAGACAAGTATTGTAGCTCTACACTCTGCAAGAGTGTGGAATAATTGTGTCGATGTTTTTGACCAATAATCGGTCGGTGGTGTTAGCGCAACTGAATTTCGACGTCGGTTTTCTAATCGCGTCGCACCAACTGGGCAAACATTCCGGCGCTTAGCTACTCGACTCGAACAGAGTGGAACCACTGAAGACCATGCAGGGCGTGGTCGCCACCAGACTGGTCGTTCGGGCGAGAATATCGCGGCTGTGGCTGCCGATGTCGCTGAGAACGAAGAAACGTCAACCAGACGACGGGCCACCCAATTGGGCATCACCAGACGGACCCTACAGCGAATTTTAGTGAAAGACTTACACATGTTCCCGTACAAAGTGCAAACAGTGCATCAGTTAATGGCTTCTGATTGTCAGTCGCGTGTGAATTACTGTAAAGCCATCCTCGAAAATCATCATGAGCGACGAGGCGTATTTCTAACCTAAGCGGTTACGAGTTTCTGGGACACTGAAAATCCGCGAAGAGCCATTACATCCACTAAAAGCCACTGGACGTCATCGGCAATACGGTCACTGTTACTGGCGAACGCCACAAGGCCATGATAAACGACTTTTTACTGCCGGAATTGGATGAGCGGGCTTGGTGAACATGTGGTTTTATGAAAACGGTGCAACCGCACACACAGCACGAGCTACAATGGATATTGTGAAGAAAGCGTTTCCTGGTCGCGTAATCTTCCGTTTTGGCGGTTTGGCATGGCAAGCAAGATCGGCCGATTTAACCATGGCAGACTTGTTTTTTTGAAGCTACTTGAAGTCGCAGGTTTATGCCAACAAGCCTCAGACAATCGCAGCCCTTAAGGAGAATATTCGACAGGAATGCGAACAGCTATTACCGGAAATCTTGCGGATAGTCATGGAAAATGCGGTAAAATGGGCACAAATGTGTACCAACACTGGCGGCAGCCACTTCTTCATCTTTTCCACTTGACAGAAACTACTGTAAGGGTCCACATAAAACTTTCCATCAGTCAAAATCTTTTTTTTATTTAGTAAAAAAGTAATTCAA
Organism: Volucella bombylans; assembly: GCA_949129095.1. NCBI lineage: Eukaryota > Metazoa > Arthropoda > Insecta > Diptera > Syrphidae > Volucella > Volucella bombylans. Next base: position 128,224,369 of record OX422144.1, on the reverse strand, counting down.
AAGCAAAATTGGATGATTAATTTTGAGCCACGTTGTAGAATCACAGTCGGTGCTGTGAAAGATTATTTCAGATGCTTGTAGCGGTAAACGAAGGAAAAACAAAGTATTAATTGTCAAAAATAGGGACACACAACGTCGACGTCCAGGACAAAATGTCATGATGGGCTCCTCTATCAACTCCGACAACGACACCGTCGCAGAAATCACGCAAAGAATCACTCTTGCCAATCGCAGCTTCTTTTAACTACGAGGCAATTGTGTAGTAAAGATCCCAGACCTGTTTTAAGTTGCAAGGCTTGGAAATTGATGAAGATGCGTGAACATTCTCTTGGGCGCTTGAAGGGAAAATTCTTCGCATAATTTTCGGTCCTGTTGGCATCAATGGAGAATGGAAGAGACGTTTCAACAGCGAACTCTTTGGGGTGTACAGCGATACCGAGCTCATCAGGAAAGTTCGGATAAGCCAGTTTAACATAGATGGGCAGATCACCGTGAATGCATGAATACCGGTGCACCGGAAATTTTTCACCTCCAACCCAGAGGGACAACGCAGTAGAGGACAACCTCATCTTAGGTAGCACACAAGTGGAAGGAGGCCTCAGCCAAATTGGTGTACAACTGAAGGCAACTAACTAAAGACCGCTCTAGTTGGAGAGGCATGTTAACTGAGACCCTGGTATATTCCGGAATTCCGGACTGTAGTGGCATATCAGTAAAGCTAAGTACAATATCGCATACCAGTAAAAAAGGAAGCTAAAAGCCTAGGTCCTTGGAGTGTAGCTTTTTTTTAAAACAAGTATCACCTACAAGATAGTATGTATATGGCATAACCTGTGAAAACCATTTATTTAAAATTGTATATGTACATCCTGTGTACACCTTTGCAATGCTAGGTTGAGAAAAAAATACGACTGACGATTTATTAAAGACATTTTGGACCGAAAAGCAATTTTATGATAGTTAAAAACGTTATCTCAAGGAGAAGTATGGCGACAAATAACTCATGCCAACTGGTATTGTTCATTGGGTCTGAAAATCATCGCCCTATGGCCAGTCTTACCAAAAATGCATAATCGGTCATAGTCAAGCAAGAGGTTTGCAACATTTATTAAGACTGCAACACACTTACATACTGTTTTAGGTCACTGCATTTAGGTCAAAGCGGAAGTCGTTGCAGCTCAGCATTCTGTGAACTCAGTGTTTGAAAAAACTCGTATAATATTCTTGTAATAATCTTATGAATACATGCACACATATTCCTTTCCTTTCCTTGAAATATCTAGTTATTCTTTACAAAATCACTATCCTTGGGACTAGGACAATATCGAATGTTCGAGTATAATTCCTCAAACCAAACACCTCCATTCACCTTCCAAAGAGTCCCTGTTGCAGAAATTTGAAATGAATAAATTTCAACTTCTGGGGATCTGAGCATCAACTTAAGACGAAAACATTGAATATGCTCAGTGACTTCAGTGACAACAGCTATACAAAAAAAAAACAGTCCACCATATTATACTCTCTCTCTCTCACCTCAATACCAAAAAGGTCCATCAGAACAGTCTGATACCTGTCCAGCTGCAACAAGACCCACAAATCAACTCAAACAAATCACATAAACAAAACAACTTCCTCGAGCTATGAATTATTCGTAATTTCTAAGAAGATCTTACCACACAGTCCCCCACTCTAAGATTCTATACCTTTGTCCACGTATAAACAAAAGCCAGAAACATATGATCCTTAGGGGATGAAACCAAAAAAAAAAAACAAATGCAAAAAACGACCTCGCCGAACATCTTTCATTCATATTTGAACTTGTTCAACAAACAGACAATTGTCTCCTGGCACAAATACCAGCTCAAACCAGGCCCTTAATGTCCTGGAAAGCTTGTATGGTACTGTCTTTTAATGAGATAACTGATTTAAAAGGCTAAGGACGAAATCACATCCCTTTGTGTATAATGTGCGCTCTGACACACACACTGACTAAAAAGGAGGGTGAGCGGAAATGAGAACATCAACCTATAAAACCTCTGATATGAATGTTCGAGACATGCACCTTTTTATTAGGACTGAGAGGAAGAGAAACAAGACGACTTCGACTCTGGGAAAATGGGTTAAATGACAAAACATGAAGCAATTACTGTTGGCGGATGGTGAGAGGATAGGGGAGTGGGTCGAGGCAGAATACTCTTTGTATTGCCTGGTTGTATAGATGCCTAGATGCAAGGCAATTCTCTCCACAACGCTATTGTCTAGCGATGGAAATAAAATAGGAACAATGGAAGCGAACTACAAGTGCACGTGCATAGTTATTGCCAATTAAAGGAGAACAAAAAAGAAATAAATAAAAATACGAGTAAAAATGGAACACAAAACTGTATCATCGTCATCATTATCATCATCATCGTCGGCGTCATCATCATTATCATTATCTCTGCTCTCGTTGTCGTTGTCGTCACAGTCACAGTTACAGTCACAGTTACAGTCATAGTCATAGTCATAGTCCTAGTCATAGAACTAGTCATAGTCATAGTCATACAGCGATAGTCATATTCCTAGTCATCGCAATTGCAAACGTCCTCGTCGTTGTCCTTTGTTGAACATTGGCTGAAGATGATAACTTTTAGTGCCAACAAATTGTTACCATAGGTACGTAAATCTATATATAAAGAGCGGTGTTTTGTCTGCATTATGCATCTGATCCGCATCCTAGACCTACAATACCTGCAATCCGAGCCAAGAAAATGGCAATTGGAATTTATTTGCTAAAACAGATTTTTTTGCTCTCCCAACATGTACGCTTCAGTGGAATCACTCTGTGTTCTGATTTTATAACCAGATTGAGGCCATAAATCTTAATGGTGATGGACAGGAAGTCTGATAAATGAGGATGGCATTGGGCCACTTAAACACTTCAGGCTATAAGATTATTTTTAATATCTGTGGTGACCCATGTCAATTTGGATTGGAATTTTGGTTTAAATAAATATGGGGACACCTATTTAAGAAAAAAAAGAGGAACTACAATAGTTAATTAAGAACACGCCTAGACATGGCGTAGATGGGGGTTATTTACTTAAATGGATGGAACAGCCCGGGTTGGAACTCGACTTACGTACACAACCTAAGATTTGGCCACTCTCTACTACCTTGTCCACGTGGGTTGGATTCAAACACCTTGATGGCCAGTGCGCTGTGTCCATGGGTTCGAGGTGACCCAGCTATCTAGCCGGGTGAACTGAGCTTTTCTGGTGAACTCAGCATCACTGTACAGCCCGTACAGTTCGCTGCTGAAACGTATCCTAAATTTCTAATCGGTGCAAACGGGACCAAAAATTCTCCAAGGAACTTTTCTTTGGAAGCGCCCGAGAGCACTTTCATCAGTTTTCCTCAGTATCCACGCTTCTGTATTTTAAGCCCAAATAAGCAATAATTAGCAATTCGCGTGATTTCAGCGCTGGCGTCGTTGTCGGAATTGATATCGGATCCGTGGTAAATAAAGTCGCTGTCTCAAGAGTGACGCTGCTGCCTATTGTGACGGTCGGTGTTGTGTTTCTATCTTTGTTGACACCATATACTTCGTTGACCGCTAAGCTCCTTTCACAGCTCGCAGTGTTTTTCCAATTATGTTATTGTCATCTGGGTATGCTAGTAAAAGAACAGGCTTTTGAAAAATAATGCCTCTTTTTTACGTACATTCTCCATCGTCATCCTTCACAGTCGAAGAAGCCTACTAAGGATACCAACACTAGACATGGCTATGTCTAGCTCGTTTCTATAGAGGTTGTCATATGTGGTTTTGACAGCAATAACGAGGTGTAATCGATTTGGAACTTTGTTTTTCTTTAAAGATCTGCCGTAATGTCAAAACGTGATCTTTGATTGCCAAATCGTTGGGGGCTGAAACATTCGCATAATAGCTGCAGACACGATTTTATATGCAATTGTTAGGAGACTTATTCCCCTGTGGATGGTGCAATTCAAATTTGGAGATGAGTTGATGTGTGCTCCATATCCTATCATGAGCTGCTGCCTTAGGGAGGTTGGCAGTTAACCCATTGTGTCCAGCAGCTTTGTTAAACCTATGCTTCGAAATTGCTTTCCTGCCTTCATCTCGGCCGGGTGAATGGAAATGTTGTTTCTCTTCGCCCAGACTGAATGATTCTTTCTGCCTGACAGTGGGATGTAGTTCGTCATCACAGTTTAACAGTTTTTTGGTAAAATTTCTGAACCTCATTCCCTCTGGAGCACCTCTCTAAGGCCACGATCGTGCGCTTTTTTCGCTGTTTCGTTTTTCTTCTTAAGAGTCTATGTTCTTCCCTTTTCTTCTGCTCGTAGATTACGCGAGCTCCTCTCGAGGGCCGCTATTAGTCGAGTCCCTTTTTGGATATCAAAGTATGGAAACAATGTGCTGGGTATAGTTAAGTACAGTACGAAACAATCAATAGTACAATCAATAAACCTGTGTCCGTAAACGGCGGTGATGGCGAGTAGGTTCTACTTATCGACTATATATACCTCTGTGATCGGTGCCACTGAAGTGTGCAACGATTTAGCCAGTTACATTATGAGGGGCCGTTTAAGGCCCCTAGTGAGAGCACAACATGTTTAAACTTAAATCGCAATAGGGGTCTTCCACAAGTTAGTTGGTCCGATGTGGAGTACCAAAGTGCTGGTTGTCGTGACTCTAAGATCGGCAAGAGGTTTCAGGTGGGCCTCGACTTAAACCAAGGGTTGAGCTTATGCCCTCAAAAGCAGATTCCGATTTTGGTATTACCGAAAGATGGTAAGCGGCGGTCGGGTGCATATCCTGGCCCGCGTGGATGTAGGGGCATCCAATGAACTTAAAACTCCACGTCAAAAGATCAGGTTAAACACAAAAGACGTTCTGTATTACCAAAGATGACCAACGCCAATCGCCAACGATGATTTTGGTGTCATACTCGGCATTGCTAGTAAGTTTTGTCGAGGAGTTCGTCGAAGCAGTCTTTTGTAAGGTCATACTTCTCAGCCATCGGGCGTAAGGGTTTATGATGCTTGTGTTAACAAATATATTCTTAAGCAAATCGTCGTCAGGCGTTCACTTAGATGCCTGAAACTCAAGACTTGTTCTGAAGTCTGCTCCTGTAATAATCTCCATACTATATATTGTAATATATCATAGTTTTTCCTCCTCTTTGTGTCCAGTCTATAATATTGCACTTCTTGGATGGAGATTATTTCTGCTTTGTGCCAGTATAGGATTTTCGCAAGTTTCTCGGCTGCGTGCAATTTATTATGGATCCAAAGATTACACGTGCAGATCCGAAGATCGTTGTTCTTTAATTGTGTGGCAAGGTCAGGTCAACAGTGAAGCTGTCATTATCCGCGGCTATTTGCTGATTTGTCACATTCGTTTTTTCTATCCCGTATAGGGTTGTGAGCCCTATGACAATGTAGGCCAGTATTATGCTGTTGCAGTTTTACCGTGTATGAATAAGGACTTGAATCGAAGCTTTTTGAGGGACCAACTGTCCGAATATTTCGCCGGATGTGGACTTATAGGGTCTACAAAGGGACTCTGAAATGCCAATCAAATTGTTTTAGGTATTGAAGAGACTGACGCCCCCATGGTTAGTCCAGTTTTTTTTATTTAAGATGACACAAACAAAGGCATAAGTCATTCTCTCCTCCTAGACGGTGTATGCTCTGTAACAAATCTTCTTTGTACAATATTTCAGGCATATGTCCGCTGTCGAGTCTTCAAGAAGTTAGTTTTCAGTCTAACGTTGTAAACCATCCATGGAAGTGAGACAAACGTGTAACCTTCGAGAGTCCGGAATTTTCCCAAGAAATCTAGATGGATAGAATCAAACTCGATATGCTGCTGCCTATATTTTGCAGTGTTTTTGTGACGAGCTTTGCTCTAGCCTCTATATAGGAATGAGGCGAGTTATGCATTGGATTGAAGACTTGCCATCGAAAATGTTGTGGAATGAAACATCTGCCATATTTTTGAGACAAATTGCTGTAACTACAATATGTGTATCATACAGAATCGGACTGTAAAAGGTTATTCGCTTTGAAATAAAACAACGCTGCTGCTCTTAAGATTATTTTTACTGTGCGACTGCTCTGATTGCTTTGTCTGCTGCATAGGTATATAATTTGAAGTGCAATGTTGAACCAGAATGTGCCAGTAGTGTAGTCTGCAATAACTGAAAGCTTGTTGAATATAAGGTGTTCATTGGAAAACTCTCTACGGTTTGGTATTTTGAGTATGAAAATATCCATTCAATAGTGTTCGAGTTCAACTGAAATTTGTAAAGCATATGTAAAAATTGGTTGATTTAAGTGGGCAGTCTTTTAACAATTTTTAGTCCATGAAGTCCTTGACAAGTTCTCGGAGTGGCTTCGTACTATGTGTAGTAGCATGCTAACCAAATTTACACGACGGTAAATTCACTTGACACTCAAAAACACTTCTAAGATATTGAAAGTGTTAATTTTCGTTAATTTTCATATTTCGATCACACACGGTATCTTCTATGGTACATGCTTACGGAAGCAGAACTCGTAGAAGGGTGATGGCGAACAATTTTTGGAGAAAGAAACTATTTCCATTTTGATTATCTTTACGAATTACTCGTAGGTAGTGCTTGGAGTCTTTTATCTTGTTAAATTCCAAATCTTGTTTTGCTGATTTTTTTTAAAGAACTTAACACTCAAGTGGATATGGAAATACTTATAATGCATCAGCATGTGTTAAGTTTTTTGGAAAATGGGGGAGAATGAGAAGAGAGATGTTTGGGCTCAGTTGTTATTTGACCCCATGGGTGGCATCTAACATTTAATGGGGAGCCTAAATTCTTAGTGGAAGTTATCTTGTTGCTGATTTCTAGTCAACTACTAATCTTATTTGATTTTAGTGAACCGAAAAAATGAATGTCTTTCGGGCGCGTGTGCGATTCGAACACCGAACCTTCCGATTTGGAAGCCAGTTCAATACCACATGGGCCCACAGATGATCAAGTGTTGTCTTAATATGTATATTAAAACCTTGAGTGACAAACATCCTTCAGTGGCACCTTCACTAGTCTTGATAAATTTGTAAATTCTTTCAATGATTCGATGTACCTTTGACAGATACGTTTAAACCTCGAGTTGAGGGTGTGCTCGTGTTATCTCTGGTCTGCTTTACGCCTCATCAATTAGTAGACAGTATAATGTATCGGTTTGTCAACTTTGGACACAAGGAAATGCCAAATAAAACCGCTGCGAAATCCGACGACGACTGTAACAGTTAGGCATCCGTCCGTTCGTAAAGATATCGTGTTGTCAGCGAAGAGAGTTAATTCTTAATTACGCTCATGACATGGACGACTGGGTGGAAAGACGAACGCGTCTGTTCATATGCGTACAATTTTGTTTCCTTGTCGATAACAAATTACCGGTGCTAGCCATTCGGTGCTTGCCATTCGGTGCTTGCCATTCTCTTGCGTTGGATTTGAATCTGTGATTATGTTCTTAATAACAACAACCCTCCTTCCTTTATACAGGAGGATGCGAATCGTTGTCAGTCAGCTAGTGATGGGAGTTGTTCTGCTGTCCGAAGCAAGAAATAAATTCCTTGGATGTCGAAGAAATGGTGGAAGCTTTATTTCACCGATTTGACAGTAATTTTTTGTAGATATAGTGGTGTTTCATGGAGCACCTGTGGGTTTGCAGCCGTCAAATAGCGCATAGTTTGCTTGTTCACAAAGTTATTTAGCCGGAAATGAGCTTCATCGTTAAAAATGATATTACGCTGAAACCCCAAATCGGTTGTAATCAGTTCCAGAGACCAATTTAAAATTTGAAATATGCAACTGGCTTTAGTTCTTGAGTCAATTTGATCGTATTCTTCCGAAAAATTCGCCACAATGATGTTTAAGTGATGCCCAATTCCTGCGAACTGCATGGAATGGATTAATCTATGTCGCTTACAAGAGATGCTCTTATATAATCAATATTTTATTGCATTTCTTACTCTCACTGGCACCAGAACATTATGCAGCGAAAATGTGTACACAAATGTTTGCCCCAAACTACGAATTACGAGTCGGCTGGGAGCAATTATAACGACCAAAAGTTGAGGAAACCGACTCCGAATTTTGGTAATAAATTTTAATAACTCGTAAGCGTTACTCGTTCGAGTACTAAACCGTGACTGAATGGTAGACATTAACAAGTAAAATAGTAATGACAGTTCAAAAAACACACTAAGGGTGCGTTTACTTAAAAAAAAAAAACGTATACTCGTAGTTCTTAATGGAAAACCCTATAGATGACGGTAAGAATCTCATACGGAAGGGTTTTCACGACAGTTGGTAGGAAATTTTTAACATATTGATTGTACATTACATGCGTATATGTTTAATCGTATCTGGATTTTCTTCTAGATGCGGTCTACTACTCCTCTAGTGCGATCCCCTATGGATATACGAGTACAGTGTATGAAAATAACAGTAGCAACAAGTGAGAATGGCCTTAGATCTTTTTCTGTACGAATAAGGATGTAATAACAGACTTTTTTCGCCTTAATAATAAAAATACTCCAAAAAGTTTAACTTGCCCAACAAATGATCTGCCAAGAACTCACAGTGCCTGTCTCATATTCCACCATTCAATTGAAGCCCACTTGAAGAGAAGTTCAATAGAAGCTTTTATAGTAAGGTCATGCTATGATTTCGGTAAACAAGAACCATTTTACTCTTTAGTGTCGATCGTCTACTCTCAGTTATTTGAACCTATTGGCTATTAGTGGCTACTAAAATGTACAATCGAATAGAAATGATTAATAACTTTGACAATTTTCAACCGGCTTCAGTAAGCACGATTTGGAAACGTCAATTTAGTCCAATTTCAACCATAAACAACTTTACCGCTTCGCTTACGCGAATAGTGCCATTCGAATGACTAAAACTGAGCCAAATTTTTGAGAGCGAATTCTGATGACCGACGAGGCTCTGGCGGAGTAAACAAACAAAATAAAGCGATAATCCCAGCGTAATTCACGAAACACCTTTGCACGATGAGAAAGTTGCTGTTTGAGCCGGTATTTGCTCCAAAACCATCATTGGGCCCTTTTTTATTTAAAGTCGGGTGACGGTTGAATACCATCTTCAATGCAGTTAATATTGGCGTACTTTATGTGTGTGAAAATGCGTGAAAAATGTCTAGAAGGCTAAATAAAAACTCCCGACATTATTCTTCGTTTCTTAAAGTTATTTAATATTTTTATACCGAAGCTACAGATCTCACACCGTGTAGATAATGCATTGTCTTCAGGATTGCCATTATTGTGAGGTGCCAACTATTTTCTGACGCCTGGAAAATGAAACAAGAGATTTTAAAAAATTAGACGAAACTTTATTTTTGTTTATAACTTCAGATTACGTCCGTTCTCAATGGTGTCGTGAGGAAGAAGAACGTTCCTGTCAGAAATGGGAAAATGACCTTTCACGATTTTCTATCGTTAGTAGCGCCGCCTATTGGGCACTACCTAAAGCTATTAGGGGTAGTGCCATCTCACTCCACCGACGTTGAAAGGTTGAAAGGAGCTGATGAAATATACGTGATTTGGTTTCCTGTGATAAATCTTATTCGAAAGATTTCTGATCCAAGTAAACGTAAAATTACATATGGTCCAGTATGGTTATGGTTTTGTAAAACAAGGTCACCAATCTTCCAATTTGATGGCGGATAAACGAAGTCATGGTGTTCCTTACGTATGGGTTTCATTGCGTCCGAACGTTTGACAGCTTCAGATCGAGCATCAACTAGAGAGATGTTGTCCCTAGCAGCATCCGAAGGAATTCCAAAATGAAGAAACTGTGGCGAAACATCTTCTCGTATAGTAGGGTCACTTGAAAGGTTTCTTTGTTGAGCACATTTAAGTTCAGCTGGTCGAATGAGTAGTGATACTGGCTGGCGAGATAAAGCATCTGCAGCGGCATTCAGCTTTCCTGGTCGGTGGTGTATAGTGTATGAGTAGACAGAAAGACGAACTGACCACCTGAAGAGACTATTTGACGGATTTTTTATCTGGAAGAGCCACTGTAGCGCAGAGTGATCTGTGTAGATGTCAACATGGCGGCCATGCACATACACATGAAAACGTTCCATTGCATCAACGACTGCAAGGCACTCTAATTCCGTCGCATGGTATTGCTGCTCGTGTGTGTTGAGGCGCCGTGAATGGTATGCTACCACTGGTTTCTGTCCATCATCTCCAGGTTGCATTGAAATTGCTCCAATGCCAATACCACTCGCGTCTGTATGGAGTAAAACTGGACGATCGCTTCTGAAGATCACTATAATTGGTGATGCTATGAGCGCTTCTTTGATGGTATCGAACGCTTGCTGTTGTTGCCAGTCCCATTCGAATTTAACGACTTTTCGTGTTAACCGGGTAAGTGGCTCGGCTATGGTACTGAAGTTTTTTATTCTTCTTCGGTAATAATTTACCAAGCCAAGGAAACGCTGGAGTGATTTCTGAAGGGCGAATTGTTCCATTGAAAATAACATGCCCTAGAAACTCGACTTCGGCTTGAGCAAAGCGGCATTTTTCTTTTCTGAGTCTGACGTTAGCTGCTGTAAGACGTCTGAAAATGTCTCTAAGGAGTTCGGCATGGGCTTTGGTATCACTGCTATAGACAATGATATCGTCTAAATATGGGACAACACCATTGCTGATTAAGTCGCCAAGTATTTGTCGAACGATTCGCTGAAACGTACGGGGTGCGTTCTTGAGCCCAAACGGTAAACCGTCCACTAAAATTGACCGTCTGAATGACCGGGGAATGCCGTATGACGTGTGCTGCAATTCTTAAAGTTGTTGAGCGTGTTGCCATTTACGTGTGCAATGGTAATGGATGTGTGCGGATCTGGTTTTAAATCTAGATGTTCGGCATGTGATGAACTGATGACATCGATGGTACTATCAGAGTCAATGATTGCACGTACTGGTTTATTATTGATCCGCACCGCTATGTCGATTAACAGCGACCGCCTAGGAAGTTTTCCTGGTTGGCGTTATTTTCGGTATTTGATACTTCAGTATTAAGTGTCGGCGCTGGTTAGTCATTCTCCGTCGTTTGCTGCCGATCTGCCGGTTGTCGTCTTCGTGGACTTTCTCGATTCCAGTGCCACTGTGTTTCACCTACTTGGGCACAATGACGACATGGGATTGGTGGTTTTTGTGTAAGCTGTTGTTTGACATAGCCTTGGGTATTGAATACATACCCAAGCTGTTTTTGTGAACTCGGTTGTGTCTTCGGTGGATTTGTTGACTGTCGCCCAACAGTTGATTCTAATTGGAGTGCAATTGCTAGTCTATCTATCGCTGTTGCTGGAACAACAGAAACCCACGATAGCGTTGAGGCATCCCCTCGGTTAACTGGGCTACTACATCAGGTTTACGTGTCGCAGAAGACGCATTTTGTCTTCGTAGTAGGATGTTACCGTTTCTGAAGTTTTAGGGAAACGATGTTGAGCTTCGACTAAGGGATTTGCTACAGCAGGACCAAATCGTGCAATAAGTGACGCACGTACTGCTGCTCAAGTGAGAATAGACATATTTTGTGCTACATCTGTCGCAATCCAGTTGAGTGCATCGTCCACCAGATACGCCATGAGTTCGAAGATGCGTTCTTCATCGGATTTTCCGCGTGTTACCACCTCGAAGAGATTGCACCACAGGTCAGCTCTAATGATAGTTTTATGTCCAGAAAATTTTGCTAAAAGTTGTCGACCACTGCAGCTATTCGTCGTTGAACTCGCTGAAGTAGCGTTGTTTCTAACTTCACTGTTCATAGCTACATTGCTGCCAGCAGCGGTTTCTTCTTGCTCAGGCATATGGCTGAAAATGTTGCTATCTGATTTCTGATAGACGCGTAATGCGCTGGCATACCGTCCCCACTCCATTTTTCTTTTGAAGAAAAGGGACAATCCCAACAAATTTAATCCAATCCCAACTATAACTAAAGAAAAAGAATTAAAATATATCAAGTGCAATTAAATGCGTAGTGATAACATGAAAGAAAGAGTGCAGTGTGTACAGCAAAAATGCAAAAGGATGAAGACAATATGTCGCCGTAAACGGTCAGTGGTGATGTCATAAAATAATACACCGAAAAGAAAAGCAAACAACAAACGAATCCTATGTATGCTAACATACATAGGTCCGACAAAAAGATAAAATAATGTATGAACCACAAAATCATACAAACAAACGATACTTGTCGGCCTGCCAATCAAGTACCACAGTGAAAGGGGTTACAGCGAAGAACAACAACAATATTTTGTATTTTCCATTTAATTTTATTTTTAATTTATATAAAGGGTTTTCCAATAGGGACTTGACAACTTTGAATTTAATTTGCGAACGCACTCTTTCACTAATCATCAAACTGTCACTGTCAATTTACTCAGTAAACTCAACATTTTCATCGTGGTAAAGTACACGAACGAGCAACGTCTGCAAATTATAAAAATTTTCTACGGTAATTCGGAGTCGCTGACTGCAACTTTAAGAGCGTTAACTCCAATTTTCGGTCGTAATTCTCGCCCTAGTAGACAGGCAATAACAAGTTTAGTGCAAAAATTTGAGTCTACATATTCGTTGTGTGATGTTGCCGTGCCAGTGGGACAACGGGTTGGTCGAAGTGTCGAAAATATCGCTGCCGTTCAGGCGTCCGTAGCAAACGATCCAAATCAGTCAATTCGACGGCGTTCTCAAGAATTGGGCATCGGTCGAACCACATTATTACATATTTTGCGTAAGGATCTTGGCTTACACCCATACAAGATCAAGCTGACTCAAGAATTGAAGCCGATGGACAATTTGAAGCCACGTACGTTCTCCGATTGGGTTCTGGAGAAGATGCGCTAAGTTGATGAATTTCATAGCAAAATCATCTTCAGTGACGAAGCTCATTTTTGGCTCAATGGGTTCGTCAATAAGCAAAATATGCGTTATAGGTCGGGTGAAAATCCACATGTGCTTCATGAATCACCACTTCATCTACAAAAAATAACGGTTTGGTGCGGTTTGCATGCCGGCGGCGTTATTGGGCCATATTTTTTCGTCGACGATAACGATCGTCACGTTACTGCGAATGATCAGCGTTATCGCGCCATGATCACCGATTATTTTTGGCCCGAATTGGAAGATACGGACTTGGACGATATGAGGTTTTAACAGGATGATGCCACAAGCCGCACAGCACACGCTACAATCGATTTATTGAAGAGTGAGTATGGTGAGCGTGTTATCTCAAGAAATGGGCCAGTCGATGGGCCGCCTCGTTCGTGCGATTTAACGCCGCTTGACTATTTTCTTTGGGGCTACGTTAAGTCATTGGTTTATTCCAACACGGCGAAGACGTTGGAAGAGCTCAGAGGCAACATTGTATGTGCGGTCGAGTCGTTGAAAATTGGGTCCAACGAATCCGACCGCTGAAAACGTGCCCGCGGTGGCCATATGAACAAAGTCGAGTTCAATTTATATAAGCCGATAATAAAGTTTTTGAAATATCTCAAATGATTTGCGTTTTATTTAAAAAAAGTTGTCAAGTACTTATTGGAAAACTCGATATGTAGATATGCAACGCATGTTGGATGGAGTTCTTTATGTAAACTTTGCATTGTACACTCTGCGTGATTTGACAAACATATCGTGTTCAGACAAGTTTATTCCTGTCTGTTTGTTGTGATAGATTCGCATCGAACTCAATAGTGTGCACTACTAGGTATTCAACAGCGTACGGAGTTATTTTCTATCTTGTGCCGCGAAAATTCGTTACTATCGTGTTTAAGTTCTACATCTTCATGTTTGTTTATTACTGTGCATTAAGAACTAAGTACAATGTCTAGGAAGTGTGTGAATAATGTCAAAAATTTTTCAGTACCATAGTGCGGAGAAAACTGAAAGATCATGCCACAGATTGTTACTTTTATCTCAGTAAAGTCCCATTTACAATACTGCGAGATGCGATACGAGAGTCGCATTCGAATTGTTTACAATATTGTCTGTTTATAATGATGCGTCAAAACACCACTCACAAATAACAAGCTCAAAATGAAAACAACAACAATTTAGCTGTCACTCATTGCGAGATGCGAGAGGTTTCCAAATTTTCGAAATTGACTGCGATGCTCGCTGCGAGACTTGCATTATTGTAAACGAACACATTGAATTACATGTTACGGAAATATTTTTGACGGTTCATGCGCTCTCGTTTTCGAACAACGTATCGCATCTCGCGTTATTGTAAATGGGACTTAACGTAGAAGGCATCGGCCCGGAGTCCAAGCATGCTGTGCAGTATCTCAATTTACCATCAGCTTTACGGCCTGTTGAACATACATATGGGTATACGAAACACCGTCGTGCACGAAGTCGTCGTTATATACAGAAAGAATGGCCACTACGTCGCTCTCTAGGGCCCTAGATCAGACCGGTAGAGGGTTCTTGTATCTAGAAGAGAAATTTCCTATAGTCAGTGAGGCAAAAATTCAAGAGGGCATATTTGTTGGACCACAAATAAGGAAACTTTTGAAAAATAGTGAATTTGATACTAACTAATGTTGAACTATAGTAAAAGCATGGAGAGCTTTTAAAATTGTTGTGACAGATTTTCTTGGAAATGTGAAAGCCGAAAATTACAGAGATATTGTAACTGGATTGCTTAGTGCTTACAAGGAAATGGGATGCCACTAAAACTTCACTTTCTGGATGCTCATCTCGATTTCTTTCTGGAGAATTTGGGTGCAGTAAGCGACGAACATGGAGAAAGTTTCCACCAGGACGTCGCAACAATGGAAAAGCGATAGAAAGCAAATGAAGTCCTACTATTCTTGCTGATTACTGCTGAACTGAATTACTCCGAGATGCCACAGGGACAAAATATCGCCGTAAGATATCCGCAAAACATTTTGAAGTAAATGTAACATGACAAACATATTGATATAGATTTAGATTCAGTATAAAACACAATACTTTATAGGAAAAAAATCTATGGGCGATTGAGAAAATCTGAGGCCATTTTCCGTTTTCTAGTGTAATTTTGCTTAAGAAACTATTGATGCTCACGTTGGTTATTATATGGTATAATATATTAAGCTATACACTGGCGAGAGACATTGTAGTCTCTTAATCATTATCAAAACTTAAATTAAGCTCATCTTATACTGTTATACTCCACTATAATTCTGTGTATCGAAAACTGTTCTGATTTCCCATAGACATCACAGGCTATGAACTTCTGGTTATCCTGTATGCAGTTGCTTGAATACTGTACGGTAGAGTCTTTTTTTCTCAGAACTCGGTGAGCAGTTTTATGCAAATTTTATTAGATTGAGTTCCTAGAATGAGTTCATCTCTTTAATGAGACTATTTTTGGTAAACCAAATATCTTATGATATGAGTTTTGCGTGTCCTCTTTACCGGTGTAGTCCTTTAATTTCGGCAGCTTAAAGTATTGATAGATTTTCAATACCAACTCCTACCTGCTTCTAGCGCATATGGTCGGTCGTATTTACCGATCATTCTTTGGAAGACCGGTGATAATGGTCCTATTCACAATAGCGCCTTAAGCCAGTTTCATAAAAGACAATAATGCTTTTCTTTCTCAGTTAATCGATGTAAATCAGTCTTGTGTCTTGTCTAGAGACATAATCACAGGTGGAACGATCAAGATTGTCTCGTAATCTTCTCTGGCATCTCGTTATATAGACTGTTTCAGTTCTCCTTTGTTATTTATCACACTATCATAGCTTACCCATTCTCTCCTGGGATAATTTTAACAAAGTTGTCTCCAGCAACACCATCTGCTTATAGGTGGTAGTGACACTTCTGGGTTATCTTACTCGTAATAGTACAAAGTGGAACTATCTAAATTCCTCAAAGAATTCCATCTCATTACAATTTATCTGGATTATCACTTTTCTATGATACGTCCATCTAAGACATCAATTTCACAGTAATCTGGTAGCGACATTTCAGATCTAGTGAACGCAATTTTTTGTTACTTCCTGCTAGTAACCCATCTTTACTTGCGAAGAACTTGCAAATGGCTCGCAGTCACACTCAGGCCGTTTTAACACGCTTAATTTGTCCACAGAAATAGCTGCAAAATATCACATCTTAGGTTGGCCTCATTTTTCAACCAGACTTTACCTTAACCCTCTGACGAATCCTTTTAAAAGTCACCAACTATACCGGTGGGGGTCACTTAAATATTCGCAATCTCCTGACACTGACAAATCTCATTCAATTAATTCCTCCGTTCGTCCGTTCGTCCGTTTGCCTTTCGCCTCTTCAAGCCTCAACTATCCAAACGGACCAGCCCCAGTCATTTATCAACAAATTCACCTGAAAAGCGAAAAACTCAGACAAACAAACCCCAAAAGAGGGACGCACTACAACAACAACAAAATAGTAAATTGTCATAACCTAGAAACACGGTTGTTAGCCACTGCATCAAATAGACGAACGACTGAACGGACGTATTGGCGAACACAATACGTGTGACCCATGACACTTTGTTTAATTTCAGTCGGCATCTCTCTGCTGGTGTGACCAGCTCTTCTTCTGACAGCATCTCATTCTGTTCCTGAAATGAAAATGGAAAATTAGGACATAAATCAGCGCGAGGGTGGCGTTTGCCGTCCCTAGTGCCCACCGTTCGCAACCGTTGGCAACCAGTATACGCCATTCCCAGGGTGTTTCTTTGCTGTCGTCCTCAATACCCGAGACTTGGTTTGCAGTACTCAGTACTCTGTCTGCGTTTCTTAGTCCTTAGTTCTCAGTCCTCGCTGCTCAATTCGTGGTCCTTTTGCCTTGGTCCACGGTTGGCTATACCGGAAGAAATTAAGCTATTTCCAGATAAATTAGTTATTCGTCGATTATGATTAACGACACGCCATAAATAATTGTGTCGATACTTTTTCATGAGCCTCTGGTGCGCTGCCATCTCAGAGGAGTTGTCTTATGGGGTGGGGAGCCCCGTTTTAATGGGTGGCTGGTGGTGATTGAGGTTAGGGTAGAACTGAAACCAACCGCAGGCAATAATTTCACTTTGATTTGACGTGGAAAAATCGTTGCGATGGCTTTGTTCTCTGTTTCTTTTTTGTTAGTATGCACATCTTTCGATTGGGCTGTCGAATAATTTTTTGTACTTCGACATGCAGTGGGGAGAGGAATTGGAGTTGGGTTGGGGGGTGCTTTATTGCACAGTCAGCCATATTAATGACTTATTCCGTAGCGAGCCGAGGAAGGAGATGAGTTTTTTTTTTCCTTTTATAGTCTTTCTGATAAATAACCAGACGTACTCGTATACCAGGGAATCGACAGTTTTTTCTAGGTCTACAGAGCAAGGCCAAGCCTTGGGACGTATGGCTAAGCCATGATGAGTAGTTTATTAATTTTCGAGCAATTAGGTCATTTTTACTCCTACTCTTTCGCGTAAGCATGTATATTTTTTTTTTGCTGAGTTAAATGCTTTGCAACAAGAGGTATTCAAAATGGAAGTGACGTAGTAGTTCGGTACGGGTTTTGCTGGATATATGATAGTTAAATCCAAAACATAAGATTTGTAGATATAGTCACAGACGATACTGAGCATATGGGAAAACCACTTGTGCAGACTGTTAAAGGGCGAGCACAAACAAAATTCCTCTCTCATAAGAATGAACCATTGAACTTGGACAGTGACACATAAGTTATCCCTCCACCCGACCAAAATGAAGTGAGGATAGCAATATCAAAGAATTAGAACAACAAGCCTTTCTTGTCGATCTATTTAAGGCCTAAAGAATGAAGCTTTAGCACCGTTTCACTGATCCACAAGAAAGGGGACCGTCTAAGCTGCATCAATTATAGTGGCATCAGTCTTCTTAACATCGTAACTTACACCTTATTTCCCGTTTTGTGTGAACAGATAAAGCTATTTACCAACGATTGGCCCCTATCAGTGCAGATATCCACAAATCGACCAAAAAAACAAAGAAGTCCAAATCAATCGATTGATAGGGTCTGCAGAGATGAGCTATACATAGCTACGTTCTACTCTGGTATCGCTACCAAACTCGTCAAATTGTGCAAAATCATGATGGAAAACATTCGCGGTCCCGTAAATGCCGCAAACGATTTCTCTGAGACCTTTGATGTCAAAAAGAGATTATGGAAAGGTGGTGCACTGTCACGTAACTTTTTCGACATCTTACTTGAAAAAATTATGCGAGATTTGCAAGTCAGCAAAACGGCCACAATTTTCCAAAAGTCTGCATAGCTCCTTGCAAACGCTGATGACATTGACATAAACTTAGAGAGCTGTAACTACTCTCTTCACAAGTATTGGAACAGAAGCGGCAAAAATCTGTTAAGTCGTGAATGCGGACAAAACTTAGTGCTTGCTGTCAACAAGAAAGGACACACTTCATCGATTAATCGTATAGAATGTCACAATAGATTTCTATAACTACTCGTGTGAGGTAGTTAGGGACTTAAAACTGAAAGTGAAATCTCTTCAGAAATTAAACAAAGGGTTACTTTCGTTTCCTTGCCTTTTTTTGGTTTTTTTTTTTACTCTTGCACTTGGAGCCCGCGTTAAGTTTTTCAGAAAATGGGTTAGAGTGCAAATGAAGATGTTTTGGCTCAGCGGTTATTTCATTCCATGCATCCAGCATCCAATATTTAATGGGGATAGTAAACTATTAGTGTAATTGGATTGCAGCTACTCCTCTCATATGATTTTAGTTGCCTGAAAAAAGAATGTCTTTTGAGAGCGGTTGGGACCTGAACATCGAACCTTCCGATTTGAAACACAATACACTACCACATGAGCCATGGCAACTCACATACTACACTACCACTTGGCCTATGAAAGCAAATAAGTCCTTGTCAAAAGGAACACAAAGGATACTCTGATAAGATCCTCATAATCTCGTTCGCGCTTTATGGTGCAGAAGCATTAACGTTAGTGAAGGTGCGGAAGATATCATTTCGAACGCAGAATTCCTCGAGTAATTTTTGTTCCCATTTGCGTTCAACGTCGAACTATACGAGCTGCAAAGCGACATCGAATTAGACAGAAAACTGCGCTAAAGGCGCTGGAGATGTTGACTAGAGTATGAAAGCGGATGAACACTAATGGTTTAAGCCGCAGGGTCTTCGATTCCAACCCCGAAGAGCGTGGTAAAGGAAGGCCTCGCTTAAGCTGATGCGCCTACATAGAAGTAGACCGCAACTAACTTTTAGTGCGCAACTGAGGGCAGTTAGTCGGAGACCGCCTTAAACGAAATTAAACGCTGTCAAATACGAGTACCCTTGAAATATCTAATGCAACTATTTTGCTCTCGCCAGACTGGTGTACACTTTGGTTCTCCATTTCGGTGATATATTTCAACAAATTGCCGGTAAACCAGTTGCTATCACATTACTACTCCTGCACTTTAGAAATTATAGCGACTCTGGATACGTCATAAGCATTTTAATCAGCATTTTCATAACCTTGGAATCAAGGGGCGAAAATGCAATGAGAAGAAAAACCAAAATGTTCCGAAACAACAATAGGCATCGGAAATGGAGACCTTACTGTTGACGACCTCAGCAAACGAGACAAACAGTTCAAGTGCAGTCGAATATTTAACAGACTACTATAACTGCTACCATGCAGATATCACCGCCATCCAGGAAGTGCAATGGGATGGGTCGAGTAAAAGGAGGATGAAATACTGTTATGGGGAACAGAAACAGAGACTATTCGGGTACGGCTACTCTAAATTCGCTAATCTAAGCCTAATATGCACTCATCCCCGGGTCGAAATATCACTATAGCAAGGACACGGGTTCCCCATCTCATGGATCGTGAAGCGCTAAATAAAATTGATCATTTTGCTATCGATGTAAGGCATACCCTCAGTATTATGGATGTCCGAACATTCGCCCGAAAGGTACGCGTGCGAATTTCCTAAAGTGCCACAACAAAGAACAACTAGGTAAGAATATATAACGTAGAAAAACTGCATTCGCGTATCCAGAAGTCCCTCAACATCTTCTACTAAAGACTGGCCGCAACGCTGCCAACATAGACCCCACATCTGATATTTTGGTTTCACCCAACCATCAGCAAGAAATCCCTGGTTTGATGGAGAATGCCGTACAATGTGGTGCTGCAATGAAAGGCTTTCCAGAAGAGAACGAGCAGCGTGCGATCGAACACATTGAGAATTTGTACCCCAGAAACAACGTACGCAAGTTTTACCAATAGGTAAAACGATAGTGTCAAGGCAATAATATTAATACAGGAAGCTGCAGAGATGAAGAAGGAAACTTTGCAGTAGAATCACAGTGAATATGGAAAAACTTCTTCGGCAGAAGTGACGAAGGCTAATATCTCACCAACAGAGAGAGTAGACAGACCATTTGTATTCGATGACGATAGCCAAAACTTCCGTCCACCCAACCAAAACGAAGCTTAGTAATATCTAAGCTTAAATCCAACCAAGCTTTGAGACGATGATTTATTGGCTGAGGTATTCAAAGCTGCTGAAAGTGTCTCTTTTCTAAAATCTGGACAGAAAAGTGTATGTCTGATGAATGGAATATAATCATCGTTTGCTCTACACATAAGAAAGTAGTCCTCTCAACTGTGGCAACTATAGAAATAAATATCGAACAGGTAAGAAGACTCTGTTCAAGACCTTGATCCTGTTAGTTCCACTTAATGGCGCTAGGGCATGGACTCTATTGAAAGCGTATGAAGATATCCTCAGTTGTTTTGGAAGAGAATTTCTTCATACTCGTACGATATTCGGTCTCGTTTCCCTTGTCGGTTTTTGGAGGAGCTACACGGGCTATATGGCGATATTGACCTAGTCAGAAAACTACGAATCAGTCAAGTGAGATGATCAGGACATATAGAGCAAATGGATACCCATGCTCCTGACCCCAGAGTCTTTGAATCTAATCTGAAGAGATTACGCAGTAGAGGAAGACTCCGTCATAGGTGGCGCACACTGGTAGATGTAGTAGATAGTGACCTAAATTGACATGGAGTCAACAGTAAGCTAAAGACCGAGCTAACTGGTTCAGAGCTCTTCATTTTTAATTAGCTGTCAACTGAACTTTATTCATTATGCTTAAAGTTGAGTTTACTATAGTAACAACTGCTCATCGTTTCCTTTGATATTCCGAATCACGTCCCACATCTTGGTACAGGTCAGCTTCTAAAAAACCAAACACGGAGTTAGCCGTAGTCCCAATAATGTCAAGGGCTCCCCGTTTCTGAAGTAAACTAGGAGCGTGTGTTTCAAATGACTCATTTCCCATTTTTATGTACGTAAGTGAGCTGACTGAGTATTGATTTAAAGGATTTGTTTTGAGTTATCTTTTCACATAACTATTTTAATGACCGTACTTCGTATACTCAGTCCAATATGTCTTCAAATCCTAGTATATCAATGGGTTCCAGTCGATAGGGTTGAAACGGAAAAGGGCTGATATCTACTAAGTGACTGTTTCCGGCAGTTAAAAGCAAAGGCTCTCATAATACATTCGTATATTCTGCAGGATTTCATTACCAATGGTTGATTGTCATTTACACTGTTGCGCTTTGCAACGCATTGTTCGTTATATTGACGTGCTTCCTGTATTCTATTTTGTACAGGTCCATTTAAGTCCCCGATTGGTGGGGTTCCAGATTTTCTAAATCTACGAAAGACACTTATTACATCTCCTATTTGAACTCGAGCGTCTACTCAACTATTTGTTTTAATTATGCGTCCTAGTGACTATTTAATCGGTGGTGAGTAATCTTTCTTCATTATCACGATTGCCCCAGCTCTAAGGCTAGGTGTTGGTTGATTACATTTCGTACGCCGAGGCGTCATAATTCATTGAGGTATTCTAGGATTTCGTTTTCAATGAGCAGTTTATTGGTTCAGATGTGCTGTCAAAAGTTGGCTTGGAATGAAGTAGTGACTCTATCTCATCCACTAATATGCTTCCCACCAATAATAGGCTACACTATTTTTTTTATTATCTTAACAGCAGCCTGCCACTACCCACCAAAGTAATAGATCAAGGAGGTCTACTGAATCTGAATCAGAAGAGAGCTTACAGAAAAATAATTTCCTATTTAACTTAAAAGCGATGTTCAACGAAGCAATACCCCCATCAGACAGAACAACTCCTGCCTTCTGTTATCCCTTTTTTCAAGTGGAATTTTTATTCAAAAATTATGTTACATTCACTTATGAGATAAAATATTGGAGGACACAAAAGTTGTTGCCCCTTCAAATAAATTGTAGATCAAAACTATGAAATCCAAAAATAAATACATCATTAAATAGAACTGCAAAGTCTGTCCATAAATATGGTATACCACAACCTTGTAGTGGTAACAAATACGATGTCCTCTACATTTTTTTTACGTTTTCCTTCCGAGGCATAAAAGTCTGACATCAAAATCTTCCACTCATTTAACTACTAATTATCTGCCATGGGAGCAACATAAAAAGAAGAAATTTTCTTCAAAAGATTGATTTGATCTCAGATGAATGTCGCCTTATAAAATTTATAAGACGTCTTAAGTGCTATGTATTCTTTATGCCCAATCATACCAATACGACCTTATCACAATTTTCATGACCAGAATTGGGCCAATTGTCGCCGTATCTCTTTTGCTCAGGCTCAAAAATCGATTTGTATCCCTTCACGTATATACGAGTATGGGAATTTTTGAATACCCATTTGCCAAACAAGGAAATGTTTTCATTTTCCTCGCAACAATTTTACGACATCAAGTACAAATATAAACCTCAAGGAGGAGAACGAAGAAGAGTGTACAAATCCAATCGGTTATCCTTTTTTAAGGGTTACAAAATATCATTTGCCTCGAGTTGTTTATGGTGTCGACGCAAAGGAAAGAAAAAGCAATGCTTTTTGAGATATGTATATCTACGATGTATGTACATATTTGGTAAAATCGATTGTCGATAAAAATTCATTCCTCCACACATGAACACGAAGATGCCAGTGTTTAGGTACCACGAAACTGGCATACGTCAACAACCAAAGCAGCTTTAGCTCGTAAACTTCTCTTCATAGGCTTACCAGCATCCTTTTCTTATTTTTATTACTCTCACGTTATTGAAAATAGAAAATCGTCGGTGCTGGCCGGTGGTAGTAGCTGGCATAAACAACCACATTGTAGCTCAACTCAGTTTAGCTCAGCTCCAACATGTGCTTCTGACCGTATACCGATGGAGTCTGTCACTCGGGCAATGACATTTCGTGTTGATGTTCATTTTGGAAAATCGCTTTTCCATGTCAAACTTCAACCATCACACCGATATAGATCCACCTACAGCCGTGTACCTAGCCATTCTGAAGAATAAACAAAAGACTTCTCTTTGGGAGGGAGCAAAACGATTGTCACAGCCTCACCCTGTTTCCTGTTTTTCTTCCTCACCGAGGACTACTTCCATTTCACAATCATATTTCAGGATCAAGTTAGCTATCTCTCTATTGTAGAATCGTGCCGCATTATGTGCGCCATGGATTTCACATAATTTAATCCCGTAACGTCGTGTCCCGGTAGATGGAGGACTATAACAGAGCTCCACCTCCAAATACTCGAGTTTCTTATCCGTTAACGTTAACCGACAAAAGTTAAATGGCAACAAGAACATGTACTCCACTTGGCAACAACGAATAAATCATTTCTTTAGAGCAAAACACAAACACTCTCATCCCACGGCCAGGATATGGAATGAAAGTCAAATTTTGGGGTGGTGCTGATTGTTAAGCTCATCTTCTTTTTCATTTTTGTCTTTGTTAAGTTTTGCGGATTGGCAACAATGCAAATACTCGTATACGAGTAGAGTTAAACAGATGAAAATAGGAAACAAGAAGACAAAGCAGCAGACAAGTAGTCGAACAAATTGGAAGGATATGACGCAATGATGAGATGGGTTTTTCACTTAAAAAAGAAATGTCACCAGGAATAGAGGCAAAAGAAAACTGACGAAAATTAAGAATTACAACACAACTGGGTCGTATGTTTCTGCTGAAAGTATCTCTTTTCCCGAAAACTGGTTACTGTTTGCAAAATTGGATTCCCCCTTGATCGAAAAGTCCGAGAAAATAAAACAAATTAGTACGAACTCTTTTTGAAAAAAGTGTGCCAGGGACAATGCCTGGACAGGAATTCCATTCCATTTCTATTCTTGAGATATCATCTAATTTTTTGAAGTTCGTCTCTAGAAAATTTTGTACTTTGTCGATGGTATTTTTTCCGTTCAAACAGAGCACCAAGACAAAGAATTAGTCCTTGTATGTTCCCTTGTATGGAACTTATCACCATTTCGAGGGAAGTATTGCTTCACTGGTAAAGTGCCTATTATCACTACTCTCACAGTAAGCACCGCAGGATCTTGTTCCACTTATGTCCAGTCTACTTTAGTGATTAGCAAAAATGTACATAGCGCTCCGTCAAGGCGCTACGAAGCAGCCCGAAAACTTCCCTACACGGTGATGACCTCTAAAAGATGTCGGAAAGCATTAGGTATACCGGTAATTTTCGAAGCCATTTCGAAGCGCTGTCCAATTCATCGTCGATCTCATTTACCTTGAGATCATTGAAACCCAAAAAAGATTCAGCCATCCGACTCCATTTAGAAAAGAAGCCCTGCATTGCTAAGCTGGCTTGAAAGTGCTGAAAGTGTCCTGGAGGGCCTTAAGCGCAGAGTGGCTATAGCTACAGAGGTAGACACTTCTCTGCCTTCAGCGATTCTTCACCGTATAATTCATTACCATCACGATCGTGAATATACCGCTTTGAGGACAACCAACGTACTCTAAGAAAACACCAGTTCCCCAACCTATATTGGTCTTGGATCCATTCGTGATAACACCACTACATTCCTTTCCTGAATCAAATTCTGGCAGTTCTAATGTCATTACATAGTTAGAAGACAATCGGTGTGCAATGCCATCAAAACTCCAGTGGGTGTTGCATTAGAGACTACTTCTTTTTGAACAAAAGATGGCTTTGAAAGTGTAGTCCGTGATATGAATATCAAGGGGAGAGAAATTCATCTATGCGACGAGAACAGATCCAGGCGTACAGAAAAAGTCCCTATTAAGCCGGTTCATACAATTCTTTCGAGCATCACAAAAATTGCACTGACGTATTTACGTGAAAGCCTCTTCCACCAGGATATAATTGGTAATATTATAGCCGTGTAGATCCAAATTGCAATCCTCGCGGACAAACGTTATGCTCCCGAAAGCAGTTTTTCACTATCAGAAACCAATAGCGCTTTGGAGATTTTTGAGATGAAATATTTGCTTCAAAGAAGTTCTATACAGGTTGACAAAAAAATACTGTGCTTTGCTGGAGAAACAGGGAGTGATGACTTTTATCTCAATTGAGACCAGTAAGATTAACCTTTCAGTAAGATTAGGAGCCCATATCTAGTGCACCAATCGTGGATCTAGTGTTACGTGCGCTTTAGTACATACATTAGAACGCAGAGTACAACTGCCTCACCTACCTGAGCCTAGACCTTAACCACATTGAGAGTGGTAAGCGGTAAGTCGACCAACAGGCATCGTGGCATTGTAGAAGGTACTCGTATGCTGTTTTGCGGATAACCCCTATTTACGCCCATATAATGGTTACTGTTAACAGAATTTGCAATAAGGGTTCTATTTAACAGCATTGCGTTTATATGGAAAACAATCTGACAAAAATAGCTTCAGGCCAGGTAAGTCCACCATTCACTAAATATTTACACTACGGCCGAGATTGAAAAAAACCCATGAACTGCAGATTCATACACACGGCCTTGTATGAATCGATTTTAACGGCGCGTATGACAGCATCTACAGCAACGAGCTATAGAGAGCAATGTCTAATTTTGACATCACTGCCAAATGAATGACGGCTGAGAACGCTCCCTGCTCAGTGCAGGTCCGTAACGACTTAATGCAGATCTCTAACGTCAAAAAAGGTTTTAAATACGGAACGCGTCATGCGTCTTCTTTAACATAATACCAACACCGGAGGCACAATATTTCAAAATTAGCAAATATTAGCATACACCGATGACATTGGCATAATTCGGAGTACTTAACCGGCTGTCACCGATGCGTTCTCAAGTATTAAAACGGAAACAGCCAAAATGGGTTACATGAGGGCAAAAACAAGTATATGCTGTCAACAAGAAAGGACACCCAAACCCGACGACTCGGACTGAACTTCACCTCGAAAGATATAACTTTGAGGTAGTCCTTACCTATGGTCCGCTATCAGTTTACACAACAAGACCAGCGAAGAATAATTCTTGCCAATCGCTTCTTCTTTGAGCTAAGAAGGCAATTGTATAGCCTCATCTCGAACGACAAAATTGATCATATAAAAGGTCTTAATACTTCTAGTCCTGCTCTAGAGTGCAGTGGCATAAACTTTATCAAAAATGGATGAGGGTGCTCTTGGCTGCTTTGAGAGGAAAATTGTTCGTACAACAACGAACTGTACGTACAGCGATATAGACATAACCAGAAGGGGGAAAGTCCAACGACTGAGGTGGCTGGGTCATATAGAGCGGATGCACACCAACGTTCCAGTCCGAAGAATTTTCAAATCCACCTCCGAGGCAGAGCGGAATAAAGCAAGACCGCGACTTAAGCGAATCGAAGCTGCAAGTGAGCTGAGTTACACAACACTCCGAAGGTTGTATTTGTCATCAATTCTGGTGGGCACTGATGGCACATAAACTGTTATGTAAGTTACACAAAGGTACAGATTATCTACTGGCAATTCTGAACAGAGCGTCTCCGGTTAGGCCGATCTTTAGCTAGCTGTCTTCAGTTGCGCAATTGCATGCGAAGATTTCAGCCTTCGGCCAAATTAGTGCAGTGTTTTCGTAGAATTTTTCGAGTTTCCTTACGTAGTGTCGTAGTCACTGCCAGTTTGCGTTTTACCATAGGACGGCCGATGTAAAGGAGTTTTTGGATACGTCGGTTCAAAGGCTGCCATTCAGACTCTAAACAGTTTCCTCTATCTCTTTTTTCGTGCTGATTTTATACTAGAGATGGTTGCCTTTCAAACTATGCCTGCTACTACCAAAGTAAGTGCTATAAGCATTCGCATCGCAGCATATAAGACCTGAAAAAACAGTATTAAATGCGTTCGTCTGCTGCTTTGGGTGGTGGCGGTAGTACCGAAGCATAGGGATAAAGTTGATGCAACAACGAATTTGTCGTATTCCGCGTTGAATCGTAGCCAGCAACTTGCAAAATTAGTTAGAATCATTTCAGCTCAAATGGCGAAATTCCCAGCCTTTCCGATCACTCGTCATATAGTGGTGTGCCACCCGTTAGACATCTGAGATGCCTTTTGCTTGGTCTTGTATCCTACACATCTTGTTTCGTCAGGCAACAACTCCGATTTCTTTTTTAACAAAATTTTCATGAAAACAACATTTGCTCTGCAAGAAACACAAGGACCATGTAAAAATCAGGGATATCCTGGAAAAAATCATGGTGCCTTGCGTTCTAGCCATGAAAGTGATTTCAAGTGGTTCACTTGTTTTCATTTTTTTGTTTTGTATCTTTTTTTTCTTGTTTTTTGGTTTGCGGTAAATGTGGTTTATACTCTCATCTGTGCTGGCATATACAAGAAGTACTCGTAGATACTTGTATTTCAGCTTGAATTCTTAAATTGGATAATAGAAATTTAGGGTTATGACTTAATTCAGTTCGTTAGTGTGTCTATTTAAGGGAGTTTAATGTGTACTGGGTTCTAATAATTCTGGGCTGTGCTACACTTTAGGATGTCGTCTGAGTGAATTGTCATTAACAGAATATAAGTTGACAGTTTCTGAATGGTCGTTAAATTAAGAAGTTAATTACAAACGGATGTAATAGAGTTAAACATAATGAATTGCTTGGATTTTTTTTAGAAGTTTTGGATCTCAGTAAATGTTACTTGAACAGCTTGAAGGAAAGGTGTCTTGAGAAAAGGCTTATCATAAAATGAAAACGCACGAAAACGCAGTGCTTGAAGTCAACACAGAGGCAGGCAGGCTGTGGGCCGATACCTGATTGACATAATTTAACCTTCCAATGATAACAGGCAAAATATAAGCACTGGCATAAGTATTTGGTTGGCCAATAAGTTACCTCTGCTTTTTTAGTTGCAATTAAAGGACGAATATTTCTTATTAGGAAACATTTTAATCAGTTATATGTGCACCATTATTTTCGACCACATTTTGCCACCTTTTGGGCAATTTCATGATGCCCCTTTCGTGGATACCAATTATGGTGCATATAAGATTAGAAATAGACTTAAAATTTTCATTTGGCAAATACGGGCACTAGTACGATAACTTTGGCGCCAAAAGTTGATAACGGTTTTTGAGGGTCAAAAACAAGCATTTTTTACTATGGGAGGGGGGTTTATCTCGCCCCGTTTAGGGTTAATTTTTATTAAAAAATTACTTAAAATGGGAAAAAAATTTATGAAAAAACAACGACAAAACTTACAATAAAGTACTGTACCAGTTTCGAAAGTCAGAAACCCATTCTTCCATTCTAAGTTCCAGCTATATTATTTGTATCAATAGTTTTTAAAAAATACGCATGCAAACCCAAAATTTTGATAAAAAAAATTTAAAAAATGAAGTTTGGACCATTTTTTTTTCAAAATTGTGAAATGAAGTGCTAAATTGGAATCGAACACAAAAACCCGAATGGATTTATGTCGTCTAGTTTTCGAGAAAATTGAAAATTAACAAAACTACTTTTTTATGAGATTTTTGTTTTTTGGTATTTACGGTGATCTCACTTTGAAGATTAATGTTGATGAACCTTTCATTTTTGTAAGTAAAGTATTGCAAATCATTTATCGTTACCCAGAATGCACCATGAGGAGCTAGAATTGCATTGCATTCCGCGTCTCAAGTCAGTCAGTTTGTCAGTAAGTCAGTAGTTAGTTAAAAATAGTCAAGTCGGTATTTAATGTACATATTAAAAAGGTATGTAAGTCTCGTCAATAAAATCATTGTCCCGTACTGGTGTTACTGTCGAGTTCGTTGAGCTCGTCATTGATGGTGAGGAGCCAAGGTTTTTTTTGTCGGTAAAATACCTCCAAAGTGCTCACTGTGAACGGTGGGAGGGTCGAAGTTCTTTAATTGCAAACCTACACTTTATTTATCATCGATAAAACATGGGTATACTTTTTTTTTACGTCCAGCAAAAATTCCATAATTTGAGAGCCCAAGTCGTCCTTATATTTATTTTCAAGGCAGTATTTTCGATAAAAAAAAGTGTCATATATTTATTTATTTATTTATTTATTTATTTATTTATTTATACATCTACAAGTCACTTAAGTGCTAACAGATACTAGAAAACAAAATATAACATATATACATAAATTAAATTTAAAAAATGTATAAAGCTTTGACTATATTTTTAAATTGATCTCTATTTAAACAAATGTCTAAGAGGTTACTGACTTCGTTGAAGGCTTTGACAGTACGAGTAAGCGGTTCGTTAATACCATAATGCGTTCTGTGGTATTCAACAAAAAGAAGATGCCGTGTTCTCAATGTCCGTATAGGGACATGAAGTCCTATTTTTGATAATAGAATAGGGCATCTTATATGATAACCGAGAAGGTCTCTAACAAACATTATATCATGTATAGTACGTCTAGACTTTAGCGATTTTAAGCCAAGGAGTAAACATCTAGCTTTATAATTGGGGCAAAAGTTCCAATGCATTCTATAGAAAATGAATCTTGTAAAACGCTTTTGAACACGTTCAATTCGGTCGGAGTCAGTAGAGAGATTGGGATTCCAAATCACAACTGCGTATTCCAGATAAGGTCTAACAAGGGCGGAGTACAATGACAGGAGAGAGAATGGGTCAGAAAAGCTTTTGCAATTTCTCTTGATGAAACCTATTGCCGAATAAGCTTTGGATAAAGTACGATTCAAATGTACTTTAAAAGAAAAAGTAGAATCCAACATAACTCCCAAATCTTTGACTTCACTAATTCGGGAGAGGGGTATGGAAACAATCGAGTATTCAAATTGAATTATAGAGGATGATTTGGAGAATGAAATGAAATTACACTTGCTTGTGTTTAACGTTAGGGCATTGATTTTGCACCATTCCGTGATACTGTTTAAATCTTGTTGCAGTAAAGAGCAATCCTCAATGTTTTTAACAGCTCTAAATAATTTTAGATCGTCGGCAAACAATAAACACTGTCCATATTTAATATTTATCGCGATATCACGAATGAAGATGATGAAGGTGGTCTCTTGTTTTTTGGCATACAATTTTTTTTTAATTGTGTTGGTTGCATCGGTCTTGTTAACATATTCGCCTTTGCTGTGGTTCGTAATTTCATGTGTTGTGGAACTAGAGAATATTTTTTCAACACCTATATACTGGCGCTCGCTGTCGCTATAAATACGGCTGGTGTTGGGGTCAACGTATTCATAGATATAAGGCCACAAATCTTCCTTACATTTGGAGTTTACTTTAAAAAACCGCCCGACCTTATCTTCTTTGCAAAACAACCAAAATACCACGATTGTCATTTGTTCAATAATACGGCCTTCTGTGGTATTTCCTTTTCGTAAGAAAAGTTTCGTCGATTTGTACAGTTTTTTCTTTGCCACCAATGTTAACATCAACGTGAGACGATATAATTTCGGCTATTTCACGACAATAGTTAAAGTAATCTATATAGTAGATTTGCTTAGTTAATTTTTATTGTCATGATAGCACCAAGCGATTAAATGCTTCTTTTAAAAAAATGATATACAACAATATTTAAAAAAAACAATAAAGTCGTAACTTAGGACTTAATTAATTTACCAGAAATTTTTTTTCTAAAAAAGCAATGTTGTTTTTGTTTGCTGACACCAAATCCGCAAACGACAAACCATTGAGAAGTTTTTAGGATGGATTAGAAGATGCTGAGCCGCCATTGCTTATTCACAATAAATAATACCCGATTCGCACTAAGGTTGAACATAGAATGACCTTTGTGAATAGCAATAACTACACTGTTCGATTCAAAATTGATATAGGCATCGACCACAGTAATCCAGTTTAGCACTTCATTTCACAATTTTGAAAAAATTGGTCCAAACTTAATTTTTTAAATTTTTTTTTTATCAAAATTTTGGGTTTGCATGCGATTTTCTTAAAAAACTATTGGTACAAATAATATAGCTGGAACTTAGGGTTGAAGAACAGGTTTCTGACTTTCGAATCCGGTATAGTACTTTATTGTGAGTGTTGCCGTTTTTTTTAATAATTTTTTTTCCATTTTAAGTCATTTTTTAATAAAATTGCCCCTACCTCCTAAACGGGGCGAGATAGACCCCCCCTCCCTCCTCCCATAGTAAAAAAATGCTTACTTTTGGTCCCTCTATAAAAAACCGTTATCAATTTTTAGCGCCAAAGTTATCGTACTTTCCCCCAAATACGGAATGCCGAACATAAAAGCATCACATGCAACAAATCGATTTTAATAAGAGTTTAGCTTAATCCTCATCTCTTTAAGTTCCGCGGTATTGTGATTTATGGGGTTACATAGTCGTACGTTTCTCCGCTCAAAAACGGAGCGTTTTTTTTAAATTAATATAAAAAAAGTAAAATATACATTGTGTAAAGTATTCCTTGACGAATACAAAACTTTATTGACAATTGAAGAAAAAAATATTATAAACTATACATTTCGCCCATCTCCGGAAGCCTCTCTTCAAAAACGTGCTGTGTGGTACCAGGAATATCTCTGCTAGGTTTCATTTGAAACAAAAAAAAAAAAACCTGTTAAAGTAGATGGATAAAACTAGTCTCTATCATAGCCATTTTCAAAAATTTTCATTTTTAACAAAATGGCAGCTTTTTGAACGTACGAGGTTATTTTTGACTAAAAAACGAGTCACATTTTTATTTATAACAAATCTAAAAACTAAGATATCAAAAAAATCCTACGTAGATTATACTAGATAATGGTATTAAGTATATCCGTGCGAAATGGCATGCAAATCGGTCGAGTGGTTCAAGAGATATTTCTGGTAACGGCTCGGAAAACACTGTTTCGAGAAAAACGTAAACGAAATGCAAAATCTGCAGTGTGTCTT
The DNA here is from genome assembly GCA_949129095.1 of Volucella bombylans. Classification (NCBI taxonomy): domain Eukaryota; kingdom Metazoa; phylum Arthropoda; class Insecta; order Diptera; family Syrphidae; genus Volucella; species Volucella bombylans. Next base: position 128,192,155 of record OX422144.1, on the reverse strand, counting down.
GCCTGCGCGGCTTCGAAAGCAAAACTGAAAATTTGCTCGATATTCCTTCTGGAATATTCTGAATTCTAATATTCCTATACAAGGTTTAAATCTATTGCTAAGCAGGTATAAATATTTGCGAGGGCACTGACCCGTCATTAGAGAAGGTAGGAGGGCAGAGCAGGCACGCAGCTGCTCATGTCCCTAATCTTAATTATTGGAATTTTTGAAAAATTCTTGCGGTATTTGAATTGCAAAAGAATATAGAATTTTTTCATGGAAAAAAAAATCGAGTTTTTTGAGCGGAGAAACGTTTGTAACCCCTTATAAGTGCGTTCATTTCTGAGCGGTCAGTTGTTTTATCAGAAAGAAGTGATTTTAGGTTAGGTTAGCCTTTCAAGTGCGTTACTCGATTGTTTATGTCGCAAATACTAGATTTAATTTCGTTGACTTCGAAGTCAATTTTGGCGGTGATTTTGTTTTCGGATTCGGTTAGTTTTTTAGATGGCAATGAAATGATAAGCTCTCTTTGTTTACTAAGCAGTTCGTTCACCATAGTCTTCAGTTCCGAATTGTCGCCCATGATTTTTTTTTCGGTTTTCCGTAGGGGAGAGCAATGGGAGCTTTTCAGAGAATCTCTCGTGTCGATTTTCTTCGTGCGAGATGTGGTCCGTTTTGGGGTGGGTTGGACATAAATAAAGTGTTAGTGTATCAGCTGGGGCTTGTGATTGTGATGGTGTCGTTACAACTTATGTGGAATTGGCACAGCGAGGCTTGGAATTTTATATATACCATATGTATTTTGATCAAAGTCAAGGAGAATGACTGTCATGTGACAGTGATGCTACCGAGAGCGCTCAGGTCAGGTGGTAACATGAAAGACATTATCTTCAATTCCACGTACGACAGCCACGGAAAAACATACATAACCGCTGCCGTTTTGGTTTAGCGAAACAAATAGGTTCAAAACTGCCGATTTGGAAAATCAAATGCATGCTCTACAAAACATTGATCTTGCTAGTTCTGCTATACATATTTAGCATAGCTCTGGACGATAAGCAGGACAACAGAGTAGACATTGAAAATTTTTGACAAAACAATTCTTCGTCGAACGTTTGGTCTAGTATGCGAGAAGGGCCAAGGCGGGGGAGAAATTAGAGCTGTACTAAGATGTGTATGACGTTCAGAAAGCCAACTCACGTCGACTACACTCATTCAGCTACTACGAGCGGATTGAAAATAATGCTCCAGCAAAGAGTTTCTTCAAACAGCTCCACAGTTCGAGACGATATATAAAATCAAGCTATCGTGGATGCCAGACAGCTTGGTATAGATAATTGGAAACATTGTGCCAGACCAGCAGCCGCGTCTCCAGCAGAGTCTATTCACGGATCAGGAGCCCATTGTGTAAGTATTTATAATAATTAAGTAGAAGAAAGAGTACTCAAGTACACTTACTCGTAATATATATAAAGCCGCTGATCCATATGGTTATATATGTTCCCTTTTCTGAAAGGTGTCCTTTCACGCTGGGAAAACTTGATGGCTAATTATATAAAAAATCGCTTTCATCATTCAATGTACATATTTTGAAACACTAGATACTAAACTCCAAGAAATCGACGAAATTTTTCATCAGTGTTTTATTCCACGCATACTTGAGGAAACACTAAACTCGTAGCCAATCTTCATCATTCCAGAGAAAAAAGATTCTTCAATTAAAACCAAAATCTTAAAACCGCTTTAACGTTTAAAAATCCCAGTTTCATTCAACCATTAAGTATTCCATCAATTAAAACGCTTTCCAATTTCCAATTCCAGTTCTAGGTCAGTTTCTCGAAACCCCATTGCCCACTTAATCCCAATTGTTTCATGATATTTGAGGAACAACTCTGCCAATACTTAACCCTTTGTCAAATGAGTTCTCACTTGAAATACAACTTTTCCATCAGACAACACTTTAATTTAATCGACTACTCGTACACTTCTTGAAGTTCTACTATGAGTATAATTTTTTTCCAGTTCGTATCTTTTTTTCTTTTTGTTAAATTGAATTTGAAAAGGTTATTTACATACCTCGACAAGTTGAAACTCTTAAAGGCGTCTTCTTCACTTCTTCGCTTCTTCACCATCATGTGTTTTTCTATTTAAATATCCCGAAATGCATTTAGTGTTCTTGATGGTAAATTGCATTTGTAACGTATTTTCCGCACTAAGGAGAGATGGTATACACGAAGATGTCTTCTCAAAGAAGACCTTTGCATTCCACTTGCAATTCGAAAGCAGTTACAGTCACGTTGTCTATTCTCGAAAACATTTGCATCCTCGAAAATTTAAATGAAATTCCTAAGTTTTTCAATTAAGTCCTTTTCTGTAACTCAATGTATCGTAGATTTTACGTAACGAGTACCGAATACTCATGCGAAAGTCGATAAAGGAGAAAGCAGTTAACTGTGAAAGGAAGATTTGGTACGTTTGGTAAGTCTTTGCTAGAGGAATGGAAAATTATTAAGACGCTTGAGCGGCAGATACATTCTTCAGTGGATTTCCTCTCATTCATGAAGATTTGGCGCATGAAAAGGGACTTACCTCTTCAAAGTACAAAGAAGAAAGGAATTTGATGTCCATATGCACGCACTACAGAGTTCAATTTGAATGAAAGTGATCAATAGATACAAAAGCCTGGGCTTACTTGTATGGTGCTCCAATCTAAAAGCTCTTATGGTTGGTTTGGTTTACAATCAGACATCTTACGTTTGAGAGTGCTATTTGGGGCGCACTTTTTGTCATGCCGAGTGTTAAGCTCGTAAATCTTATTAAGGATGTCCAGTAACAACTATTAAGTGCTCTAAATTTTTTGTAGCAAATGTAATACATCTTCCATCTCTAAAGTGGTGTATTATAAATTTAGATATCACATACAACTGTCTAAGTTTGTTTTTCACATGTGTTCAGGTCACTCCATTGAACTTTAAAGTGGCCAAATTTGCTCTGGTACAGCCTTATGACCAAGCAACTCAAGAGCTCAAGTTCTTCGATGATGTGATAAGTGAATATTGCCATAGAGTTCTTACTATTCTGGACTATAAAATTTAGGGATGAAATAGGCTCTAGTGGTGATTCCCTGTGAGTACACATTAATAATGTATAGATTGCAGAATTCTCACGAAGCTAAATCGAATAAGTTCGGTGCATAAACTAACAGCGTTTTGAAGTAAAAAGAAGCAAAATCTCGATCCTACTTTCGCGTCATGTTGGAAATTTTATGCAATCTACAAAGTGGAAGGATTTATTTATTTTGCATTTTTCGTTTGCCCAAGTAAAGTTTTTACAAGAAACAGTCAGTCATTTATTTAATAGACACGCGCCAATTAAGACAATCATTCGGGTGAATAAAAGCCGTTCTTGGTTCAGTTTCGAAATACCTAAGACCATAAGACTGAGAGATCTTGCTTATAGACGATGGAAACAATACTCATACTAGTAAAAATAAGAGACTAACCAAAATCAGACTTTTTTCCAAAAGATTGGACACAAACTAACCTCTAACAATAGTTTGGAATCGTTTTCATGAATTAGGAATCGGTCGTCAAAAGCAATAATCGGCCGCTGACGTTGATCCAGATGAACCTAACCTGCAGTTTGCACAAGTCCAATCTAAGTCACCTAGAATTAAGTCTTGAAAGAATAGAAGATCAGGATTTAGTAAAAGCTGTTATGGTTAAATCCAGGGCTATGATGAAGTACATCCACTTTTCTTAGAAATTATTTTACCTCATACACTTTCGGTCATCACCCATATTTTCAACAGAATTGTCTTCGCAAGTTCTTTTCTACAGACGTGGGAGGTTGCAAAGGTTATTTGCATCTTGAAAAAAAATTGTATGCTGAGCCCAAATAACAATTATCAAAATAACAAACTTGTAAGTCTTTTCAGACAGTTTTTACGAAAAAGAACAGCTGTGTTCCGGCCTTACTAAAAGTAACAGACGATATTAGGATAGACGATATGTTATATGAAATCTGGTGTCTTTTCTACGACTAATTGACTTTCCGAAGCGCTTGATACAGTTTCTCACAAAGTTTTAGTTTCAAAGTTGAAGACAAGTGTATCTGGTTTTCTAACGCATCTGCCACTCTGACGCGTTCTTACCTCAAAAACCGATAGTAGTATTTAGTATTTAGTATTTATTCATATAATATCTTTACACAATAAGATATAGTATCTTTTAAGTAGTGTAAGGTTCAAATGTGTTCTTATTGAGAGATAGGCAAAAAAGAAATTTTACATTTAAGCTTGATAAAATTGATAATTTGATTCAAACATTTAAGTTTCAATTTATACAATAACTCTTTAGTATTGTAAAATGTTTGTGTGGGTACAAATGATAGAACTTATTCTTTTCAATACAAATCCCTTTATTCAGTACAGTTACAATTCACTATTTAATTGTTTCTCTCAATACAATCCAATTTCTCAACCGCTTATACTTTTCTTATCTTTTACTTAAACCACTTAATTACTTCTCCTAATTAACACTTCAAATTTCACTTTAGAACTGATTTGCATACCTTGGGGATGCTGGTATTTATACTCGAATGACATACTTCGAGAACAATCCTCGCCATCCAGCGTCCCATACAATTTCCAATTTGCTAGAAAATTCGATTCCACTCTCCAGTCGAGACTTTTTTATTCCAGTATCAACATTTTCTGCTAGATGTCGCTGCTCACATTTAAGTGGTTATCACAGTATGTTACATTATTCTATTTGAAAAGAAAAGTACTGTATTATAGGTTGCAAAAGTAAAGCGACAAACTACTTTGAAAAGCGTACAAGTTGTTTATTCCGCGCAAGTTTCTGGGCAACGAATTCCATAAACGAATAGCATTGATGAAAAACTGATGTTCAGATGAAACGCAGGTGAAGCGTTGATTATTAATCATGTTTTTGCATGCCTTCATATAAATAAGAAAGCTGTTACGATAGACCACATCAAAAGTCGATTAAGCTCCTCATTCAAATATTGAACACATTGTTCAATAAAATCAACAGTACAACTCTTGTGCAGCTGCACGTCATCTACATACATGTGACAATTTTAGTGAACGATTACGGTTGTAAGATCATTTATGTAAAGAGAGAACAGGAATGGACCCAAGATCGAGCCTTGTGGTACGCCCTTTAGTACGAGTAATAACAGCAAGTCCGATATTTTACTGTTAGTAAACACCGACTGCATTCGATCACTTAAGCATGAAGATAACAACTTGACTGCTGATGATGAAAAGTGATATAAATTTAGTAATTTTCTTAATAGAACTTTGTGAATTACACCATCGAAGGCCTTGGAGAAATTAAGCAGAATAAGAAAAGTTAGCATGTTCTGATCAATGGATTGCCTTATTTCATCCGCTACCTTTATAAGAGCTGTTATGCAACTATGCTTTGGTCTAAACCCGGACTGATTTGAAGCAAGCAAATTAAATCTGTTTAAATGTGTATTCATTTGCTTGTGCATTATCCTCTCGATGACTTTAGAAGGGAATGGTAGAATAGAAATCGGTAGAAAATCGGAACCACCCGAGTCTTTGGGTAAAGGAATAACTTTTGCCTGTTTCCAGATCTTAGGGAATTCCCCAGTGGTCAAAATAGTGTTGAATAAGTGTGTAATGTAAGGCAAAATTAAAGGCAGAACTGCCCTAATGAACACAGGGTTTATGCCATCGATGCCTGTAGCGTTTGATTTGACGGATAAAAAACTCTCGACCACATCATTATCGTCAATACGAGAAAATTCAAATGGTTGCATAGTAGAACTACCTGGACTTATGGCTTCACTATAACTGGTAAATGTACAGACCTGTACGTCCGATTGTAACATGGATGACATGAATTTTTTATTTAGCTCATTTGCATCGATATTCTGCACAAAAACGGGTTTAGATTTTCCAACTCCAATATCACGCAAATTGTTCCAAAAGTGACGGCTATTTAAGGAGTGGTCGAGTCGTCCGCAAAATACCTTAGCTTTCTCCGATCTTATTTTACTAACAACTCTATTACGAAGAGTGCAAAAACATCTGTGGTGCTCTTCGAGACGAAATCTTTTCCATCAACAATTTGATTTTATGGGTAAACCAAGGCCTAGATGCATTAGTAATGGTTTTAGTTTTAAGCGGTACAAATCTATCAAAGAGGAAATCTATGTTAGAATGTAAGAATTCAGCTTGAGTATCGGGCGAGGTCATGTAATACATTTGGTTCCAATCGATTTCGCGTATATTGTTTTCGAGGCCAGATTGATCGATATTTTGAAAATCGAAAAGCGAAACTGGAATTGTGGTAGTTGTTTTAGGTATACCGAACGCCGGTGCAGAAAGCTGATTGTAAAAAAGAACTCTGTTCATATTGCTTAAAAAGAAAACATCTAGCAGTGTGTTAAAACTTGGACCAAAGTGTGTGGGGGAAGTGGAATTTACCGGAAAGAGGTTGAATGTACTTATACTATAAGTAAGATGCTTTTCAACAATAAGGTTACTGTTTAAATCACCGCATAACACTAGGTTTATTGAACTTATCTTCACCGCTTACCAGGTCAACAGATATGTATTCCATAGGACAAGTGGGTGGTGACTTGCACAGTAACACACAAGTAATTCCTTGTTTAACGTACACGTCAACGCCTCCACGAGCTGTATAACTCCTGTTTGCAGGGAAAAGCTGATAGCCCTTTAGCTTATATAGCGTGTTACAATTTTGCTGCAGGATTTTTTCATCCTGATGAGGGAACCATGTCTCTGACTCACAGATTGCATCAACTTTAGAACCTTCAAACAGATGTCTAAACTCTTTAATTTTCGGTAATAGACTTTGGGCATTTATGTGGCATACTCGCAAGCCTTCTCTTTCATTTCCCAGCACCCTGATCATCGATAGTAACGAAACTTTACGCATTGCACCAAGCGAGTTATCACCATCACGGGGAGAGTACGATAACTTTGGCGCCAAGAATTGATAATGGTATTTTGTTGTAGAGGGGTTAAAAACTAGCATTTTCTACTATGGGAGGGGGGGGGGGGTCTATCTCGCCTCGTTTAGGAGTTAGGGGCAATTTTAGAAAAAAATGACTTAAAATGGGAAATAAATTATTAAAAAACAGCGGCAACACTTACAATAAAGTACTATACAGGATTTGAAAGCCTAAAATTTTCCCTTTAATATAAAATTTACAAGAAATTATTCGTGGGAATAGTTTTTGAATAATTCGCATTCAAACTTAAATTTTCGGTAAAAAATGATTTTTTTTTTTTTTAAATCAATACGAGTATTATTCAAAATTGTGAGATGATGTGCCCAATTGGTTTTTTGTATTAATGCGCATATCAATTCTGAATCGAACACAAAAAACCGCATGGCTTTATATCTTCCAGTTTTTGAGAAAATTGAAAATTAACAAAACTACTTTTTTATGAGATTTTTGTTTCTTTGGTATTTATGGTGATCTCACTTTGAGGATTAATATTGATGATAGGGTCATCTTTGTAAGTAAAGTAGAGCAATCATTTAGCGTGACCCAGGATGCACCACGAGGAGGAAGATTGGCATTGTATTCCGCGTCAGTCAGTTTGTGAGTAAGTTAGGTGTCAGTTAAGAGTAGTCAATTAAATGTTTAATTTTTTTTTTTTATTTTTTTTTTTATACAATGAGCGCGCGCTCAAGGGGTTTGAGTACCCTTAAGGTGATTGTACACAGCGCGGGCAAAGGAAATTTAGGGAGAAAGAAAAGAGAGGTACCGATGTACATTGTTTTTAAATGTTTGCAAGTTATAACGACCAGGAAATACAGAGATCGGCAGGGCATTCCATAAGCGAGTTGTACGGCTTAGGAGCGAATCACGATATTTTAGAGTACGTCCGAAAATGGGCTTGAGGGTATACTGATGAGCATTCATAGCGAGACGGGTGTTATGGTTGAAAGTTTGAATGGGCGGAATGCTACTGGCGATTTCAGTGGAGCACTGGTGGTGCAAATAGCGATAAAACAAAGTGAGACACGAGACATTTCGTCGGTGTTCGAGGGTGTCCAGTGATTGACTGATATTAGTATCGTCAATAAGTTTTATCGCACGGTTTTGAATCCTATCTAGCAGGTGCAGAGATGTTTTAGGAGCACCTGACCAGATGTGGGCATCGTACTCCAATTTTGGGCGGATGAATGCCTTATATATTGAGGCCAGATCAGAGGGGGTAAAATATTTCTTACATCGCTTGAGGAAACCTAGACATTTCGCAGCATTTTTAGCGACATCAAATATGTGGTCATTCCAACGTAAGTTGTCATTGACACACATACCGAGAATGGAAAGTTTTTCGGTTTCGACGATGCAAGTGCCATTCATAGATAATGGCTGGGTGTTTAAATTTCGCTTTAAAGACAGCAGACAGCATTGTGCTTTGGAAGCATTAAATTCCACTCTATTGATAGTTCCCCAATTGGTTATGCTGTTGATATCGGAATTTAATGAGGTTAGCATACGCTGCCGTTCTCGTACTACAGGGCCGTGAGTCCGGGAACGAATATGAAAAGCAGAGAGTACTGTCATCAGCAAAGGAATATATTGGATTAGAAGTAGCAGACAAGAGATCGTTAATGAAAATTAAAAAGAGTGCCCTGGGGCACACCAGCATTTATTTTGTGAATATCAGACTTGAAACCGTCCAAGACAACTTGAATTGAACGTTCCGAAAGGTAGTTTCATTGAAGTTCCATTGAAGAAGAGGGTCGTCGATCCCAAATGCACGCATTTTCGACAAAAGAGCCTGATGCCAAACTCTGTCAAATGCCTTAGAAATATCAAGTGCAACTATCTTGCTTTCGCCAGATTGATGTACGCTTTAGTTCCACTTTTCGGTGAGACATGCCATCAAATCACCAGTGGACCTGTTGCTACGAAAACCGTACCGCCGGTCATTGAGAAGTTTTCGTGTTTCGAGATATTTCATGAGCTGACGATTTATCAGTGTTTCCATGACCTTGGAAAGAAGTACGAGTACATATTAAAAAAGTATGTAAGTTTCGTCAATGAAGTCATCGTCCTAACTGGTGTCAATGTCAAGTTCGCTGAGTTCGTCGATGATGGTGAAGAGCCGAGGTTGTTTTGGTGGTAAAATACCTTCTAAGTGCTCATTGTGAACGGTCGGATGGTCGAAGTCCTTCAGTTGCAAACCAACACTTTCTTTACCTTTGACAAAACCTGGGTACACTTTTTTCCGTCAATTAAAAATTCCGTGATTTGGGCGCCCATGTCGTCCTTATAATTTTTTTCAAGGCAGTATTTCCAGTAAAAGAAAAATGCCATATATTGGTGAAAGTGCTGCGTTGTATTGCGGCATAAAATTGATTTTTTCAGAAGCTTGTTCTGATTCTCAAGATCATTTATAGTATTGGTTGCATCGGTCTTGTCAACATATTTGCCTTTGCTGTGGTTTGTAATTTCATGAGTCGTAGAAGTAGGGAACATTTTCTCAATACCTATGTATTGGCGTGCGCTGTCGGTACAAATACGACTGCTGTTGGGGTTAACGTATTTGTGTGTATATGGCCACAAGTCTACTTTACTTTTGGAGTTCACTTTAAAGAAGCGCCCGACCTTATCTTCTTTACAAAATAATCCCAACACTACGATTTTCATTTGTGGTATTTCCTTTTTGTAAGAAAGGTCTCGTCGATTTGTACAGTTTTTCCTTCGCCGCCAATGTTAACATCGACGTGAGATGCTATCATTTCGGCTATTTCACGACAATAGTTATAGTAATCTATTATAGTAGATTTACTAAGCACACTTTTAGTGTCGTGATGGCGCCAAGCGATTATATGCTAATTTTAAAATAATAACATACATGTAATAATATTTTTAAAAAATCGTTGGGTTGTAGTTTAAGGTTTAATTAATTTACCTGAAAAACCGTGTTCACAGGCATTTTGATAACAAAAGCGATAATTATTACAAGTACCTCGCGAATCTCCAGCCGACATTGAGGTCCATGGAAAAATGTACCGATAGATGGGTTGATTGTATTTCTACAATTTTTCTCACTTTTTTTATAGCTTTTCTTTGAGCATCGGCACATCCAACCGATCTTTACATTTCTACGCTTTTCTACCTTCATAGGTAAGTTGCAACACAGTGGGGAAATGGATGTTTTAGTGGGAATTAAACCAGATTCTTCTAAAAATTCAATGCTTCATTCGTTGGTCGACACCAAATCTCCGAACGAACAAAACACTGAGAAGTTATTTAGTTTAGGATGGATTAGGGGATGCTTAGCCGTCATTGCTTATTCACAAAAAATATCATTTGATTCGCAGTACGGTTGATCTTTGTGAATATCAATAACTACACACCTTATCACAAAAAGAAATAACGGTATAAAAGCCAAACGTTTGTTCGGTTATATTTTTGCATCATTACCAAGTGCATTACATATTACATACGTACAAATATAGATATTTCGCAAAGCAAATAATTTACTGCGACATTGGAACATGTGAATTTTCTATAATGCGAATTAGTGAAACTTTGTTATTAATGGGAACTTTGTAATTTTGTGATGAGTACTGTGGATGAAGAGTATTGATGACATAGGCGCCTGCCTGACGAAAAGCACATTCCCCGAGCGGAGCAACGAAGTTGCGTGAGCGGGACCTGCCGCCTGCGGAAAGAGAGTTGAAATCCCTTAATCCCGCGAAGCGGGTCACCCTTGAACTCTTAATTAAGAAAACTATTGATATAGGTGTCTGCGAGATGTTTAAATAAGGATGACTTACGTAGTCTTAGCATAAATGCCAAAAAACAAAACTAAAGTAGTAATTTCAATTTCAATTTGCTCAAAAACTAGAGGACATAAAGCCATGCGGTTGTTTGTGTTCGATTCAGAATTAATACGCGCATTGAATACAAAAAACCCAATTTTTTTTTTTTTACCAAGAATTTGAGTTTGAATGTGAGTTATTCAAAAACTATTCACACGAATAATTTGATGTAAATTTTATATTAAAGAACAAGTTTCGGGCTTTCATATTCTGTATAGTAATTTATTTTAAGTGTTACCGTTGTATTTTAATAATTTTTTTCCCATCATAAGTCATTTGTTTTTAAATTGCCCATAATTCCTAAACGGGTCGAGATGAAACCCCCCCTCCCATAGTAAAAAATGCTAGTTTTTAACCTCTCTACAAAATACCGTTATCAATTCTTGGCGCCAATGTTATCGTACTCGTGCCACCATCACCATTTTCAACCATTTAAAACAAAAATAAAAAGTCCAATTTAAAAAAAAAAAAAAAATAATAATAATAATAATAATAAACTGAGAAAAAAGAAACTCGAAGAAAGATAGATACCTTTAAGATAATAAAAAGGAAAACAATAAAAAAAAATTACAAAAAAAAAAAAAATAATAATAAAGTATACTAAGAACAAAAGGAGTATTAAAAAAGTACAATAGTACATACAATAGTACGGGGTGGCCGTGGTGTAGTGGTAGTAGCAAACGCTTCTCACTCGGAGGGTCCAGGTTCGAATCCTGCCCATGGCAAGTCAGTTTTTCATTGTGTAATTGGAACTCAGACAGAAAAATTCTGCGTGTGAAGGCATAACACTGACACGTAGATATTTGGCTTGTTGTAGAGTTTCAAGCACAGAAAAGAAAAAATAAAAAATCTCCGTCCTATTCGGACTCACTCTCACCCATGGAGAGCAAACATAGAAACTAAAAACACACCTGAGTTTCAAACCACTACAAAAACAATTTTCCTTTCTCCTCCTTCTATCTTACCGCCCGCGCCATGGAAACAGTAAAAGGGTATCTAACCCCTTAGGCGCGCGTAAATTATAAAAAAAAAAAAAATCAGGCAGTCGTGACAGCTCTGTCCAAGTCAATTCTCATTTTTAACATGTACAGCTTCATCATTCATTCTGCGTCGAACAAACACCTGTCCGCGTGATGTAAACACTGATATGATTTGCCTTCTCCTTTTCACAGCTTAGCGCAGCCTGCAGCAGTGAGTGTTTTTTTCATTCCCACATCATGTAAGCAAAGTTGTCTTTTATGTTGTTTACGGAAAACAGAAATTGATCGCAGAAGCGTACGAGTATTTTAGTCAAAAGCTGAGCCAAACTTTATAATGATCGCAGAGTTTCTGGAATTGCTCCTCGGTCGTGTTCGAAAGATGTTAGTTATCAGTGGTGGTTTTGTTTCCAAGGCCAGGTAAAGGTGATTGAGTATGGCTCTCAGGTTCTCGTCTGGTACAAGTGGTAATACATTGATAACAGCATCGCACGCAACGCTTTTGTTCTCATTTGCCTCTTGTATGTATTTCGTTAAGGCTATTTATTTCAGAGGTTAAGCGGCAGGAAGTTTTTACGAGCTCGGATTTTACGTCCGACAACGAAGAACTAAGAGAACTTATTTCACTCTTAAGCGCTGTGTTTTCAGCACTTATGTTTACATTTGTGCTTTCAACAAGAGCAACTCTTGCGTTTAAGTCGGCAATGGTTTTTTTTTTATTTCTCCCATCTCTGCTTCAATCTTGGTGGAAATCTTCGTTTCGGTCTCGGATAATTTGCACGATAGAAGTGAAATTATTGACTCACTGTGTTTTTGAATTTTTTTTCCACATTTCTGAACTGTCATCCATGATATTTTTTGACGAGGAAGAAAAAAAGCGCAGTGAGTCGAACATTTGCTTTTGTTTTTGTTCGGAGACGATCTTTTTCTTTCCACTCATTGGGCACAAACGGGAAAGTAGTATGCAAGGGAGTAAAAAGTTTCACCTCGTTTATTTGTCTTTGCTTAAACAGATCTAAAGCTTTAGGACTTTGATATGAAATCAGGTCAACTTTAATCTTTAATCACTTTAATCACACTTTAAAAAAAATGAAAACTTTAGTTTACGAGAAAAACTTCCTACAGAAATCACCAGACTTAAAGTACGTCTACTCGCTAGCTCTCATTTCACCTATAGCAGACAGTCGAATTAAATAAGCGCACATCAACATTTTTAGGACTTTCATGAGGTGTTCCTCAGGGAGCAGTGCTAGGCCCTTTGTTGTTCGCATGGACCATTAATGATGTGCCTCTTCTAGTCAGGAATTACTCTATACATATGCACGCTGATGACGTTTGTAATTTAGGGATAATTGAGCTTCAGGCAGAAAAACGAAATAACGCTTTGAAAAATATACATAGTTACATGCTCAGGAAAGAACAACCTCAGACTAAATCCAAAAAAATCTAAATGTCTAGTGATTTACAAAAATAAACTTGACCTTGGCTATGTCCCTAAAATATATATATAGTACGTCGACGAGGTATATATAATTATAGTTACTTCGGAAACCTATAACAAAAATGCAGTTGCAGACCTTGGACATTGGATACCAACAAGGCAAGCATTTTCCCATGATACAGCGTGCGGAGGTAGCTTGTGTGGTATTAAAAACGAACTAAAGAACAGAATTGAATTCACATTTTTTAATAAAATCACGAAAATAGTCACGAGGAATGCTAACCTGTATCAAATACCAGTTTATATTAATTGTAATAATTAGGTGGATGACTTTATGAACTTAAACGAAGTTTTAGTAGAAATTGATATATAATTGTCATCGGAGACTGCAACGCTACAGCTGCTAAAGATCGATCCCCAGGTATTATCACATTATTTAAGTCTTACTAGAGGTGCAATCGATAAAAAAATTTACAGCAACGGAAAAAAGTCATTGAGATGTGTGAATCTTTTGGTCTCACAGTTATAAACGACCGGTCTAAGTGCAATCAGAAAGGTAGCTTAACCAGTTTTAAAAATACAACTTGCTCAGCGATAGACTACCGTTTTGTACGCGAAAAGTGGCCGGAGTGTGTGACTGATCTAAAAGTGAGCGAGCAAACATTTTCGGACCACCTACCGGTAACAGTTACAGCTAACCTACGAATATCGGGGAAAAGTATCCCTGCGGAACTTCGGCTGCTACCCAAACTTAAATGCAAGATGAGCTACTCCACAAGTTATGAGTGAAATCTCAATGCTAGACTTAGCAGAATAAATAAAATAAATGAGAGTGAATTTTGTTTTAGTAGTGGTATAAACACTCTTGTTTCGTGTATATCTGAGGACCTTTCAAATGCCTGGAAGATACATCTGAAGGCAAAAGTGATTTGACTGGGAGTGCGCAGCCGCGAGGAGGAGCTAGTTAGAGCATCAAACAGCGGAATGACAAAAAGCATGTACCAAGAAGCAAACAAGGCATTTATTGTATTTATTGCTGAGATAAGAAAACAAGGTACTTAGAGCAACTGGCGATAACCCTGACGGGAATCAAAGATAGTTACTCGTTTGGAAGCTTACCAAAACTCTAAACGGTATGGGGTATCCAACTGGAACCATCTGTGCTTGCCGGACATTTTCAAGCAATATTGAACCAAACTTGTAGTTTTAACCTGCTGAGTTATGCTCATACGGTTGGATCAGTGATGAGTTACTTCTAAAGTGATACTGGCAAGTCGGATAAAGTTTTGGAGACCACTTACCCTCTACATTAGCCAATTTTTTTTTCGGTTTAATTGGAACTGCAACACTAAGTATACGTGGTTATACATGATGGTGTCAGCGTCTGCCACAATCGATTTATTGATGGTAAGGTTCGGTGTTCGTTCTACCGCAAGAAATTTCCCTACTATTTGGTCGGCCTATCCCTCCATTAACGCTAAAACCATCCACTTCAGGTGATCTGAGCTCTTCCGACGAGGACTGCATCGTTGCATAGACCTTACAGATAGCTGTTAAAACATATCCTCCATTCTCCATTGCTGCAAACGGGAACGAAAATTATTCGAAAAACTTTTGTTTTGAAACGTCTACAAGCATTTTTATCCGCCATCAATATTGAAGGTTCTACGCAGTGAAGCAGGACTGCGACGATCAGTATATTGTGCAAAGTGGTCTTGATTTCTCGAGTGAGGTTTCATTACTTAATTTCCTTCTAAGTCCAAAAGAGCAGTGTTTCGTCGAGTGCTAATGATATTGCCGGAGTTGATAGCCGAACCGATGTAGACAAGTTCCTTATTACCTCAATATTGTATCTGCCTATCAAGACGTTCCATTGACCACTCGATGTGTTCTACTCATTATGTCAATATCAATGTCAATATCAATGTCAATGTCAATTTCGTGTCAATGTCAATTTCAATGTCAATGTCAAAGTCAATGTGAATGTCAATGTGAATGTCAATGTCAATGTCAATGTCAATGTCAAAGTCAATGTCAATGTCAATGTCAACGTCGATGTCAATGCCAATGTCAATGTCAATGTCAATGTCAATGTCAATTTCAATTTCAATGTTGTCTGCGTATGCAAATAAGTAAACAAACTTTTGAAAAGTAGTGCCTTTGGAACTGATTTGTGAGCTTCACACAGTTCTTGCAACGACGATATTGAAAAAATCACATGTTAACGGATCACCTTGTTTAACTCCATTTCTGTCATTGATGTTCTCAATTTTTTCATTCATAAGCAATCCGAACAAAGGATAAGTTTATTTGCATTCGAAAACCGTTGCATAACACCTATCCTACTAAAATTTGAACAATTT
Organism: Volucella bombylans; assembly: GCA_949129095.1. Lineage (NCBI taxonomy): Eukaryota > Metazoa > Arthropoda > Insecta > Diptera > Syrphidae > Volucella > Volucella bombylans. The sequence continues at coordinate 128,176,518 of OX422144.1, read as the reverse complement.
CAAATCGAGTGGTTAGTGTCTCCACAAGACGTACCAGACCGATTGTGATTGAAGTCTAAGGGCGATGAAGAATTTGCCTTGTTCAGTGTCTTTTGTCCATAGCCAGGTCTTAGCAGCTTTCTGTCTCAACGTATGGATATCGCTTTTTAGAACAGTAGAACCTTCTGTCCAATGCGGAAGTTTTTTGTTGTCCTGGTATTCGTCCCATTTTGATAGAGTTTCTAGATTCACTTTTGATATGTATAATCATCGCATTGTATATGTTTTCAAATGATCCAATTGATTGAAGCGAATTAAAAATTGCCGAAACATTATCGATAAGAGATCTTAGATCTCCGAAACCTTTGTGACGTTTAGTAACTCAAACAACTCCGAAATGTATGGGGCAAATATGAGACAATCATTATCATATCGTTCTTTGAGCCTTGCAAGACCATTTGGATAGTTATCTTCCGACACTTGGAAGGCCGTTACTGCGCTGAAGGAGGCTTGTTTACTCAAATAGGATAGTAAATGGATTTTATTTAAAGATGGGAAGATTCGAAGATTCGGGAACTTAAGGTTTGGCAAATTATTGTGTGTCACCTGTAAGCTGTGAAGCTTGTTTCCACGGCGCTTGGATTTCTAATTTGCTGCAATTAGGATCAGTAGGTACTTTTCGCTCAATTAAAGTTTGATATGAAAGAGCTTGTTTAAAACAAGACTCACACATTCCTACCCGACATTCCAATTCTGTTGCGGACAAAGTGTCTGCATTTATTTCTACCAGAATTCGTAACCGAGTATCGACGTTGGTTTCCAGAGTTTAGAAGTCCAAGTTTGCACTGGGCTTCTGCCGCGTCACAATCAGTTTCCATTTTTGAACGGCATCGTTACCGGAGATGAAAAACGGGTTCTTGACAATAACATTAAACGTCGCCACTATTGGCTTAGTCTAGAAAACAGACCAGCGCAACATCCCAGAAAGTGACTTCGCCTACTCAAGGTGTTACTATCTGTGTGGTGAGATTCTGAGGAAATAATCCATTTTGAGCTCTTGCCTCGAAATCAGACCATGAGCAGCTGTGTGCAGATTAAAGTCGGTACTGGATTAGAAACGGCCAGATCTGGTTAATCGAATGGGCATTCTATTCCACCGCTACCTGTGCGGTTATAAGAGTTCGATTGGAAAAGATGGTGCACCCGCCTTATTAGATCGCGGAATGATGTCCAAGAGACTCTCTGGGTATTTTTTTCGTCAACGCGAAACAATTTTGTTAGTAACTGCAGAGGTTGGGAGATGGGCAGAAGTGCTGTCTAATGAAGGAAATTAAATTGACCATTTTTGACATTTGCATTTGATGCAAATTAATTAACAATTAACAGACATTTAAAAACCGCGCAATCCTTATGCTACAGCCGGATATAAGGGAGAGGGCATACCATTGATTCAGGTGCACATATTTCATGATAATTGAAGAACACTGAGCAGAGCACAGAGCATTTTAGGCAACATTTTACGACAGAATGACACAAAAGATAGGTTAGGTTTGGTAATAAGGGATGTGCTAGTCCCTAAGAGACAAGCATGCACGGTGGCCTATTGGTATATTGTGATTCGTCGTTAATATTATGTGTATATTATACTTGGTATTATTATTGTGTGTCCTACATAGCTTGTGTTGGCTAAGAACCAGCCAGAGCTTTTAACAACTCTAATGAGATCTATCAGTTTTGCTTTGATGATATCCTCAAGTTCTCCAAAAGTTTGTACCCAGATATTTGGCACGGCGTATTTGGAGTTTAGAACAGTAGAGTATCAACTGCGTGGTAATCTCAGCTTCTACATTAAGCTGATATTCTGCTGGCGATCCTGATAATGAAGCAGGGGCCGGTTAAGATACCTGTACCGATACGGATGTTATTTTTGTTGAGTTCGAGGAGGGTAAGTGTTCTCCCGCTGTCTAGGGTTAGCCTAAGGGAGCGTGAGATAACACAGTCAATCCTGGAGATCTATGCTTTGTTGGTTTGTTCCATGGCTATAAGTTCCATTTTTCATTTCAGTGTCTCTTTTGCTAGCTCATCCGCTTTCTCATAAACTTTTACACAGGTACTCAGCAGATATCTACTCGGTGGGATTCGCATACTTTTCTGTACCTTTACTGATTTGGTGGTTTCACTTGTCCAAGCTTTTGTGGCTGATTGATTGTCCGTAAAAATATAGATCTCTGAGGGATCAAATCCAATGAGTAGTACAGCCTTTGCAGCTTTACGAATGGCAAATTATTCTACCTGAAAAATATAACATTCGTCCGGAATCTTGAAGGAGTCCAGGACCCGGACTACACTTCAGCTCCAGTACATTTCACCATTTTGGAGCCTCCATATAGAAGTGGAGTTTTCCATTCTTGGTGGCAGTGTTAGTTAAGCAGTCATATCTGCTAGGAAATGATATAGAGAAAGTCCTGCCAAAGTCCACGCTTGGCATAATGTAGTCACTATACTTCGTCAGTTTCAGTGGATTGTACTTTTTTGTTCTAAGCCTGATTTGTTTTAGCCTGATTGAGCTTTTGGAAGCCATATATTTAAGGAATTCGTCTAAAGGAAGGAGGTTGAGCATTATCTCTAGTGCAGCTTGGGATATAGATTTTAGCGCTCCAGTTACTGCGACATCCGCTAGTCTTTGAACTTGTGTGGATATTTTGAGATAACTAGTCTTTTTCGCAGCTTTCCCCCATACTATCGCACCAGGGGTAAGAATGGGTCTTACCATGTAAATCCAGTGTATTATATGTACATGGTCTTAGTTAACAACGTTTACCAAAAGTCCTTCGGCATGAGTAAAATGCCCCTAATACTTTCGGTTCTTTCTTCGATGTTACTTTTCCAACTGAGTTTACTATCTAGGATGATTGTCAGATATTTAGTTCGATTAGATTGAACTCTTCTAGCTTCTTTTTTCTTGTGAACAGCACTAGATCGATTTTTGTAGATCCATCGTCCTTAAACCGTTTGGCGTTTTTCATTAGGAGAGTGTGTTCAAGGCCGAGTCCATTAGTTAGCTGATCGTGGGAAGATCTTTTCCTCTCACCAGAATGACTATGTTGTCGGAGTAGACCACTGCTTCAACATCCTACTGCTCGAAATTTGTAAGGATGTCATTTACAATAATTAGCCACAGAAGCGGAGAAATCACTCCTCCTTGTGGAGTTCCTCTTGCATCTGTTTTCCTATCTGTACGAGTATTTCTCCCAAATTCTGGATTGATAGTTCTGCTCAATTCATTGCGCTCTTGTTGTTTCTACATGGAGCTTGTTCAAGGCCGTTCTTATAAATTCTGTGTTTACTATACTCGTATTATACTAGATGCTCTTCGATATCTAGGAAGACGGCCATGGTGTAATCTTTGTAGTACATATTCTTTTCTGTGGTAGTGTCCTCTCTACTGATTTTCCTTTAAGGTAAGCATTTTGAGAACCACATAGGTTGTGTTTGTTGAGTTTTTGTCTTATATGTTGATCTAGGATTCTCTCCAGTGTTCTTAATAGAAACGAGGAAAGTCTTCTGGATCTGGAGTCCTTAACAGATCACAAAAGATAGCCGACATATCATACGGAACTCATCGATGGATATGTCACACTTTACCTGCCCTATCTCTGCTAGTATGCTGTCCGGAATACAAAATTCTCTAATCAAACACCTTTCTTAAAGCAAAAGAAAGAATCTTTAAATGTCAGTAACCCCTCACTGGTCCCAATTGATTTCATCACATTTTCCCTCATCATTCGTTTAGCTTCCGCACATTAATTATTGGCATACGTAATAGAAGGCAACACATAACAGGCGACCACTCTAAATGTGGTTGACCCAATTAGACACCTCTCTGGTCACACAATTGTCAGGCATTCATTCGGGTAGATGCAGTGCCATGCATAGAACCACTATAAACCAGGTTTCCTAAATGATTTGACTAATTGCATTCATTAAGAAAGCTACCACATTTTGCAGGTGTACCCATGAGCCCAGGTTGTGCAGCGTACGAGCATGCATGAGCATTTACCATTTAGCATTTTAGCATTCAGTACTTTTCCCTTTTCCATGTACGCAGCAGCAGGCACACTGGCCAGTTCTTAATTAACTACCATATCCTGGTGGTACTGCACCCTTTAAACTATTTTACTGGCCTTCTAGCCTCCTGATCTACTGGATGATGATGACGGAGATGAAAGTGGGGATCATTGGATGAGTGGTTGGTTAGCAACCAACCGAGTGACTATTTTCGAATTCCATTTGAGAGAAACTACTAAACGAATTTTGTTGGTGTGCCGCATGCGTCACATTTAAATCATCCTTTTGGATATCCTGAGTTCATGCACCCACTCCCAATTGATGACAGATGCAATCAGGAACTCGATTTACTCCTCTCGAAAAATTCCCTTTGGCTTCGGCTCAGGCTTTTGTCAAAATAATAGGGGAAGGCAAAATTAAAGGGTTCGTCTTTCCTGACCTGCGATTGAAATTAGGACTTACTCGTAACTAGCCCCATTTAGCACACATACTCAGTAGAAAGATTTCGTCGATGAATCGTAATCGCTTCTTAATAGCACTTGCGATTGGCTGCACACAATTTCGACTGTTGCAAGCGAATCCAAAGCTTTCATAAAGGCCTTCGCCTAGATGATGGCCAAAAGATTTGAATGACTAAATTGCCAAATGCCCCCCTGACAGTAGTTAACGGCAGACCAAGCAAATCGCCAATATGCATTATCAATGACAGAGAATAATTATTGCAATCGGAAATTAAAATCGTTATCGGAAATTGATTTCTCGTGATTTATGGGTTTGATTTCATCCGTCAGATTTTGGAGTCAGCATTGAGCACCATTCGGAATGATTAAGTATTGTTAATTGCTCTTGGTTTGAGGGTGGAAGGAAAGGGCAAAGTGAAGGGTGGAAGTACATACAAATGGGCTTTATGCAAATTTTAACCCTTCTTTGATTCTCTCGAGTGTGTCCTTTGGTGCATTTTCAAATGGGATACTATCTATCACAGGGTTAACAGAAAAATGTTGAAGGAAAAATGTTTTGACACCTTTCGGTGGTACTTACTGCATGCACACCAAGCCCAGAAAGTTCAGAAACATTGTTATGCACTCTGGAGAAAATTGCTTTTCCACTTTCCCAAGCCAAATATGCAAGTTTCCGCCGATCCAATAGCAAAAGTGGAATATTTATTTTTTTTTTTTTATCATTTTTTACTGATCCTTGTTTGCCCGAAGTATGAAGAAGTATTCAACAGCTTTCTAAGGAGAAAGAAATTGACAGGTACAAAAATTAAACACTCTGTTCCACAAGAAATTGTAGTTATTTATGAAATTTGAGAAAATCTTTTTATTTAGTATTTGTCAAACGGCACGGACAATTACTGAGTGTGTGTATGTAAAAACTGATGGATTTCTGGTACACTGTGTCCTATTATCGTAAAGGCATAACACCTACAACACTATGATTCGGTAAATTAACATCAGAATATTTTCACGTTCAATTCAAGTTGTTTTGGATGGTTTCAAGTCTGATATTCACAAAATAAATGCAGGTGTACCCCAGGGCTCCGTTATGTCCCCGACACTCTTTTTAATTTTCATCAACGATGCGTTCCAAAACGCAATGCTGTCTACTGTCGTTAAAGCGAAATTTAAACACCAAGCCATTATCTATGAATGCTACTGGTATCGTCGAAACCGGAAAACTTACCATTAGCGGTATGTTGGAATGACCACATATTCGATGTAGCCAAAAATGCTGCGAAATATATATGTTTCCTCAAGCGATGTAAGAAATATGATACTTCACGCCCTCTGATCAGACCTCAATATACATATATGACATATGTCAGTCCAAAAGTGGAGTACCCATTTCACTATGAATGCTCATCGGCTTACCACAGACGTACATTGCAATGTCGTGACTAGTTTACGGCATGCCCAGGCCAGCTATTTATTTCCTGGCCATTATAACATTCAAAGATTCAAAGCGAACGTCCGTAAATTTTCTTCGCCCGCTTTGTGCGAAAACATTTTAGAGCTGCAAATAACCCCTTAATAGCGTGCTAATTGTAAAAAAACAGAAAGATTAAAAGTTGCGCATGAAAATATTGTTGCTAGCACTGCCGTGACAAACAAAATCCTGTTTAGAGGCATTATTGGATACACACGGATAGGAATTTTGGCTTTGCATTTGGTATATTATGACCCTTAACAGATTACGTGCAGCCGATCAACTCGCGAAAGCCGAGTTATTGGGGGAATCCAATCAAGCTCTCTCAAAATCCTAGCCTCCATATACAAACGTTGTTAGCGAGTTTGCTTTTATTATGTTACGAGTACTATCTAAAGTTGTACACTGTTTCATACAATAAATAAAAATAAATAAAAAAATGTAATTTGTGCAATTTATTTATTTTGTTCTCAAAAACGTAATATCATCAAAACATGTACATGGCAACACGGCATATATCCATATCCTGGTATCTCTATGACAGCTTTCAACAACGAGGTGCTTATGCATTTCATTGTAACCGGAGTGAGTGGTAAATATTCCTATCTTCTCTGTATTGCAGCTTTTTGTTGAACAGGGTATTGTAAGTGGTAAAGTCGCAGTCGGTGCTGAGAATATTGAAAGATTACTTCTGCAGATTTTATAAAGTCGATGATGGTAAAATTACCACAGTTCATTCACCCTGGACGAAGGTGACGAGGAGTTCTGTCCCCCTGACATAGACGAAGTTCTACCTTACAACATTAAAGCTAAAGAATAATAAAGGTCTGCAGGCAAGCTATTTAAAGCAGCTGGAGATGACCTGGTTGAAAACATGCACCAGCTCTTCTGTTGTTAATTTATTTTGGTTCATACCTGATCAGCAATGAAAAAAAGGCAAACAAAAAAAAGCGCAATCTTCAAACAACGTTATAATTTTTTTTTATTTGATTCTAATTGCCAGCGATCAAGACAAAATTTACTTAAATGGTGTGGACTGGTAGCTGATATATCGCGGTTGGTGGTTGCTAGGTAAAAGAGAACGATAATGCAATGCACCCGCACACGAAGCTTAATTCTCCGATATGATTCCGTTGCAAAAAATTTAATTGATAAGGAAACTATACATATATGACATGTTTTTAGGCAAAATATAGATTATAGCAAATTACAATGAATAATATAGAATGTTTTAAGCAAATTAAGATTTAGTTCTAGTTAGTATACAATTTTAATTTAATAACTAAGTTAAGATTGATGATAGTTGAAAGCTGGAGATTGCATTCCCCAACAATACCAGTGAGACTTCAGGCCATGGTAGATCGCCATCGATCAAATATTCATACTACGGCATCTTTGCAAAGATCAACGAATTTCAAATCGAAACTTACCATCTAATTGTCGACTTCACAGCCGCATATGACAGTCCGCATAGTGAGGAGCTACACATACAAAGCCATGTATAGTTTTGACACCACTTCTATACACGTCAGGTTGCGCAGGATGACTTTGACTGCTTTTACGCATTAAGGTCGGTGATGCTTTCAATGTCAATAGGAGTTTAAGACAAGGCCACGCGCTGTCATTATTGAGCTAAAATACATCGCGCAAAACTCGCTGGCCCACAAAAGAGGCCCGATGTTTTCGAAGGGAGGACAAACACTTGCAGACGCGCCAATAATAATGATGTGAATTGAAGGTGGAAGTGGAAGTGGAAGGCGACATCAACTAACTTAGAGTTTTCTCCTACCTTGAGAGGCTGGTTAAGGTTCACAAATTCACTAACTACCTCACAGAGGTTTTGTCTCATTTGTCGCTGTTGTACATTCTTGCGTTCAGCATTTACTCAGTTTTCTCCTTATTTACACCTAAATCAAAATTGTTCTGTTTCTGGGGGAGATTCCTTTTGAACTTAAGGGATCAGCAAGCATTCGCCAATGAAGATTCTGCATAATATCACGGGCTTGTAAGCAGTGCCAAAATTAAATTTAAATGTTTGTGTCTGTATATTCGGGTCTGAAGTAATGTAGAGATGGTGGGTATCTGGATCTGGTGAAAGTTTGGTCAAAACCGCATTCACAGGCTCCAATCAGATTGAAAAATGGTTTCAGCCGTTCACACAATAAGGACAGACAAGATCTGGCATCGTTTCTGGTGAATGGAGTAAACGATTCTGCGATAACATTCATTAGATATTATATATTTTCTAACATCAAGCCGTAGAAATGTGTTGGTGTATGCTTCTACCTTAAAAAGCTCATCAGCTGTACCATCCTTGTTTTTATTAAATTGAGATATAGCTATCTTCACTTCATTTCTGTCGGGAGGATGGAAATCTTAGCTTTTATCGTCCTCCTAAATTTACTTGCTCATCATACAAGATACTGTTCGGATTCTATTATCTTGATAAGTTGAGTAGACTCTCTCTATCTCCTCGCATCCTATTCCCTTTTTATTTTCTCCAGTGAAGCAGTTCATCCTCCCTTTGCTTGTAGAACGCACGTACCACTCTCGTCTTTATATGAAGGGCCGCTTCATAACGTGTTGTTTTACTACATAAACTTCTCTGCATTCTTCGTCTAAGCAGTTATTTCATGGAGGTGGCCAGCTGTTGCTGCATTTTTTAGGGCTCCTTGGTATTCATGGAAATGGTCTTCAGCTCTTAATAAGAGCATGTTGGGCTGATGTTAGCGAATTAAGCATCAATCGAAAGTTTGCAACAAATCCGATCATAAATATACAAATAGCTACTGTGTCTGTTCCTTGTGGCGGTCACCCTGGTGTAGGTCACTGGTTCATCCTGAAGTCAAGTTCTCAACCTGGCCAATTATTGACACGATAAAACATCTAGTGACTACCTTCCTGTCCCTGACACTGTACTTATTCCACAATCTGAAACCGACAAGTTAAAATCTTAAAAAAAAAAATGAGAAAAATACAAATAAAAAAATAAGGTAGGAAGAATAACGTCAATGCCACCCACTTGGCAAAGCAGACAGGTCTAGAAAAATGCCACCACATGGGGTTAACATAGATTGAAGGAGCTTCCGGAGGCATTAAGTACTTTTAGTCACGCACTAAACTTTTACCTTGATCCGAATAAAGTTGAAACAATCTCCACTTTCTACATCACAAACGTACAAATAGGCAGGCATTGTACACACATGCTTTCTGACCTCAATTGTGTTGTGGTGGTTTGTGCATTTTAAAACCACAGACACCTAAGTTCCTGGCAATTTAGAGAACTAGGACTTTGAACAAATGGCGCATTGCAATGAATTGGTATGAGTCGAGATACTAAGATTATCCTGACGTGCCAACGTCATAGTTTTGAGAACTAAGGAGTGTTTGAAGATTTTCCAATATATAAATATTGCCGCCATCATGAAATGTTCTTCTCTCTGTTCTATGTATGTACGAGTAGTTCGCATTCTTGTTTTTATTTTTTAACTTTTGTTCTCGGACTTTTTCTTTTTATTGAAGTGTGATGTCTCGACTTATCAAGAACGCGAGCTAAAACAAGGGGTGTACGAGTAGATGGAGATTTAGAATCATTGTATTGAATGAAAGACTTAGTTAATGGATATAATGGGGGGAACAATAGGACAACTGATTGGATTTATGTCTGGCAATCACACAAATCTGTAATTGTATTAATTGGGCATGCGAAAAAATCGATTATAATAAGCAATCGCGGATGAAAGATGGATCTTCCTTTGCAGATGGTGGGAACAATTAAATATGCGCACAGTTTTTCAACTCTTTTGCTTCATTTGAGAGATTAAGGGAATGCGTTATAGAATGATGATTTTTCATCTGATCGATACTTCTCCTGCTTTAGATTTTCTAATACTTGGAATCATATTTGGTGTTGGAAATTTCTGAACGTTAGTTCATATGGCAGGTGTGTATTGGCGATTTTTTACAATTTTAGAAATGGATTTAAATTTGCAACAACGAACTTGTATTAAATTTTGCCCAAAGAACGGATTTATTGATGCGCGAACGTTGGAAGTGATGGAAAAGTTCACCAGTGGCACGAGCGGTTCAAAAGTGGTCGTGAGTTAATTGAAAATGATGAACGCAGTGGCAGACCATCGACATCGAAAACCGACGAAAACATTGATGGAGTAAAAGAAATGTTGGTCATTGCCTATGGATCCGTCCAAGACATTTTGGTTAATTATTTGTTTTTCCGCCGTGCAGCAGCAAAGTTGGTGCCAAAAGACCTCAATGTCATGCAAAAAAGAGACCGTGTTGACGTCGCAAAAGAGATGATTTGCGACGCTGAATCCGATCCCACATTCATCAAAAGGATCATTACTGGAGACGAGACGTGGATTTATGAGTACGACACGCAATCCAGACATCATGTAAGTGAATGGCGTACACCAAATGAGCCCAAACCAAAAAACGTCGTTTTCTATCAAAAAAGAAGGCAATGCTCACGGTTTTCATGGATTACAACGGACAAAGAGTAAACAAAGAGTATTAGTTGGGCGTTATGAGACGTTTGCGTGAAGCGATTCGCCAACAGAGACCAGAATTGTGGGCAGAAAACTCGAGGATTTTACATCATGATAACGCATCGTCGCAGAAAGCCATCATTATTCGTAACTTTTTGACTAAAAATGCAAAAAATACCATCCAACAGCCACCGAATTCACTTAATTTGGCTGCCTGTAACTTCTTTCTGTTCAATCGAATTAAAAAACCACTACAGGGAACGCGTTTCAGAAGACAAAAATGTTTCGAGGATTGGATTAAGCGCTGGCATAAGTGTGCTGCAGCCGATGGGGATTACTTTGAAGGGGAAAATATAGATTTAGATGAATAAACTGGTATTTTTAATTTTCTGAATAAATTCTGTTACATTAGGCCAGTGAGTTCCGCCGCCTGCTCTGTTTTACAATAAAGTTAATGAAACTTGATGTAAGCCATTAGTACGAGTAACTCTGGTGGATTCCTAATTTTGTCCTAATTTTACGTAACGCATCTCTTGTTGGTTTAGATTTCTTTTCAATCGCCAAAGACCTTAAAGAATTGACACAGAACGCATACCAGTATTAGACCTGGTCTTCTGTTAATAAGCCACTGAAGAAGTTTTTTTGTTTTTAAATACGAAAAGTAAAAACTTGTGACTGAAAGTCTTAAGGCTCGCAAATGTTGTTGCATTCCAGTAATCGATGCCAGATAAAGACTACCTTTGGTTCTTCTTTCACAGTAGAACTATTACGCCTTATTCAAGCGTCCTCGTGGAGTTATTTGAGAATTTCTTCGGAGATTGCGAATTGTAGATTGGCGAGTCTTATGGGCCACAAAACAAAATAAAAATAGTAGACTTTCCAAGAGCGTGCAATTTGCTCATGCGTGACACTATCTAGTATTGAAATGATGATTTTGTCACTCTTATATGCAATTGCGCTGGAATTATTTCTATAGTAATCCACTAAGCACTAATGCATGGTTCCAAAGTTTGTCTCCATAAAGTTTGTGGTGTGTGTCCACATGCAATATTCACATCTAAGAGTAGTATCATATCTTCCTGCAGAGATTACCATCAAATTCACATCTACACCAGACAAAAACGACAACCAAAGCAACAGGAATCGGTTGGTCACCAACCGTGCAGACAGCAATCATGAATGAGGCAAAAAACAAGGAAGAACCTCTAAAGATTATTCTTAGAGTCAGCAAAATGTCAACAGATGGCATCTAGTTTGATCCAGAAATGTAGCACAACCGTTCACCGGTCAGGTTTTCTGAATCTAGTAAACTATGACTTTGATGGTGGATGGGATCAAGCCCTTGATCAGCCTGACGAATCGAAACATACAATAGTTGATGAATACATACAACTCATACATTGTATGTATTCATCCCAAACGTTATCGTGCTGAAAGTACCTCAATTAGACCCTAAGATTAAACCGGACCTAACAACCGAAGTACCAAATTCAAGAAAACTCAGAACTCAATACAAAGTACACTAGTCGGATATTTAAAAAGCACCCACGAAAGTAAGAGTAAATTGGGAAAAGAGAAAAGAAGAAGAAGACAGAGAAACACTGCATCTATCGACAATTATCATCGAGTCCATGATTGTGACAAGGAATGAAACACAAACCGCTCTCATTAATTTCGTACCTGATCCACCAAAAAACGTACATAGAACCAAAATGTGTCCTATTTAGCCCAAATAAAAAGGGCATCCTCGCTTGCAATTGTTGTGATTCTCGATATACAATTTTGTTAATTAATTTTCAAGCCGTCGTTCAAGAACCAATGAACGCATCCACTCCAATTTGACGGCTATTTGGCAAGTGACATTTATGCAAAGTTCCCGCGTAAAAAGATTTTTGCATCAGTTGTTTGCAATCATGGAATGGGGGTCGCTCGAAAATCGTGTTGTAGTAATTGGCCTGCAAAAATGGCGAAATCTTTCGGATGTAAATCACACGAATCTTTCTGTCTCGTATCACAAAGTTTTTTGAGGTGGTATAGTTCGACCGTCTGCGCACTGCGTGAACGTCACAAGTCCGTTGCCCAAAAAGAAAATCCTAAATGGGGAGATGGATATCAAAAGGGAGAGCATGTTGCGCATCTTAAAACTTGCGCCTCAGCGCGTATAAAAAATACAAGAGCCACTTACTCACAGAAACATTGAAACACGAAAGTCGTAATCAAAAGACTTGCTTCTCCAGTACTTTTTACTGACGATAAAGTTTTCACCATTGAAGAATCGTTCAACAAATAAAACGATAGTGTACATGCTCTGTTATCACGATATGCATCTGAACCCATTCCGAGGGTTCAACATGGTCACCAGCCATCTCAGCGAAAGTGTATCAATTGGACCTTTTAGAGAACGTTATGAAACCCTTCAAAAAAACACTATTCGCAAATAAACCGAGGACCTTTCAACAAGACTCCACTCCAGCGCATTAGTCAAAAACTACTCAAACATTGCTCGAAAACCACGTTCGGAACTTCATTTCCACGAATGATTGCCCATGTAGTAGCCCAGACCACTACTCATTAGACTACCAGAATATAGTCCATTCTGGAGAATATGGCTTGCACTACTCGACATCTAACTATTGAGTCTTATCCGACCGACTTCACCGAAAACCAAAACATTTCTTAGTACTAGCCGCTCTCAGTGAAAGTGTAACAGAAGATCTTGAAGATCGCAACATTTTTGCCTTTATTTGGGAACAATTTAGCTGAGAGATCTGGGCCTCCAGGTGGTACAGGTACTAAAGCAACGTGACCATGGTGACCGTGACAGGAGGGCTCTTATGCAGCTTAAATTCAGTCGAAAAATCGTGTTTAATGACGAGCCTCACTTTTGGTTTATTGGAGATATGAATAAGAAAAATTTGCCATTTCTGGAGTGGGACAAATCCCGAAGAGACGTGAGAGTCAATTGTGTCCACAAAAATGCACTTTGTGGTGTGGTCTTCATGCTGCCGTCATGGTCGGTCCCTTTTTTTCTAAAAATGTGACCGAGCTCGAGTTTTAGTTATTTGCCAAAGTTGACGGACAATAATCAAAGACTTCATCTGTGAAAATTACGGATTTTTATATGTGGTACTATGCGGTACCTGCCATACTGCTCATAAAACAATATTATATCGCGAAATAGACCAGCTAATTTGCCAACGAGATCCTACGATTTGAAGTGATGCGATTACTTTTTATGGGGCCAAGTCTTTGGTATATGCTCATACAAACTCAAACTATTGTGGGCCTGGAAGCAAAGATTCAATGCGTTAATGGTGAGATAGAGCCTTCAACGATTGAAAAGTGCTCCAAAATTGGACATACGGGATGCATTTCATCAAAAAAAGTCTCGGTTTTTGAATCAAACTCAATTCCCGTCATTATTGTGTAACAAAAACATCCTATAAGATTCTTTTTATAAAATGTTTGTAATGGTTTGTAAAACTTTGATTCTAACTGTACCAAGGATCTTTTGTAATATTGTACAAAACTAGTTAATCATATGTTTTGTAAAAGTTCTGTAAAAGCTCATCAAGTTTCAATTAATAGCTTTAGCAAATGGATGTATTGTAAATAGACTCGCGGATTACAAATATTGTCAGGATTGACTCGAAGAGATGTGTGTCGAGTCTAACAGCGGAGGAGATGGATGTCTTAAGGAAGTATTTCGGTCCTATGGAGTTTTTGAGAAAGTATTTGGCGCTTCGGCCGTAAGTAAATTTATTTTCCTACATTGTCAGATGTTGGCTTGGAGTATTTTATCAATTTTCATATCAATCTGCAACTACTCATCTGAGGAGATATACTTGCCTGAACTTGGTACTCCTGAAGTCTCAATTCAAGTTTTCTTCCAGCGGTCCATCTATCTCAGCCTCATCGGTAATTCCCGAATTGACTGCTAATCCTAGCACTTCAAGCTCATCAGGAACTTCTTCACGGAGAACTCTAAAGAAGAAAATGTGAGTTCTCTGGATAATGAGGTTATGAAAAGCATGCAGGATTGGTTGAGGACGATGAGGACGATCTTGCTATGAGAGCCTTGTTGGCCCAATCGAAAAAATTACCAACTGCGAAAAAAAAATAAGCTCTGTTCGTATTTTTTCCCACGTCAACCAAATTGAGGTTGAAATATACCTCATTTTTGTTTTTTTTAAAAATTTATAAACTGTTTAATTACTTAAAACTAACTACAAAATTGTTATCTTATTCTATCTTATCTTATAATTTCTTAATGAGATTCTATATGTAATTGTGCAAACTTATTTTGAAAACCATGGTTTGGTTCTTCAAACTTGTCGTGCGCTATGTCCATTTTACGTTCAACATAATTATCCATCTGAGCAAGTTACTCGGAACACGATTAATCCACTATCCACTTTAGTGGATAGTACGCATCCTCAAAGACGACAAACAGTGCGAACAGAAGAAGTTATTACCGTTGTGTAGCGCAGTGTTGAGGAGAAACCGAATGAGTCGATTCGACACCGTGCACAGCAATTGGAGCTATGACCATCCACTCTGTGGAAGATTTTACGGAAACATCTTGGCTTAAAAGTTTATAAGATCCAGCTTGTGCAAGAGTTGAAACCGCGTGACCATTATAGGTTCGGTGAATGGACCGAAAACATGATTCAGCTTTATCCTCGTTTTCCCCGATGGGGCCAATTTTTGGTTAAATGGATATGTAAACAAGCAAAATTGCCGAAATCGGAGTGAAGACGCCCTTACTACCATTAAAACTCACTGTTTGGTATGCTTTATGGGCTGGTGGAATCATAGGCCCTTATTTCTGAAAAAAGCACCCTTTATTTGTCGAGAATGCACTGCAGAGTCACGAAAACGCCAAAGTGTTTTCTGTAACTCGACGAGCTCTTGAATTGAAAGTGTCTTCTGGCTCATCAAGCAGAATACCGGGATATAGTCGCATTATATTTTCACGTAGAGGAAAAGCACTATCAGAAACAATATAGTAAGGCACAACTTTTTCCGAATATGAGAGTTTTAGTTCTGACGAAAAATGAAGGCTGCCCAAATGTTGAATTTTTTTTGTTTGGCACCCCACCGTCGCTTTAATTTCCATATGCAATGTGTATAATTGGCATCACACACTCCTAGCGATACTGTACTAAAAAAATCTTCTGTGGTTAAAAAATGTTGATCTAACTTTAGGTGGACATGTTTCACGCCAACACTGCCATCGCAAATAAGCGCTGACCAAAAATTTCCAAAATCCTGGGCCACTTTTTCTAATCGTTGGTATCTAAAGGTATACAGGATATCCCCTAATTCGTCAACAATAATTTGGAAAATGATTCCTGGGTATATTTTAAGACAAAAATCGCTCTACAGTAAGAGTCTAACTCCGATGTTGACATTTATCGAGGATTTAAGAAAAGGCTTGCTTTGGTGTACCCTGACCCATGTTAACAGAAATTGCTCTGTTAGTACTAATGGTAGAAAGTTCTTGTAGGACCTTATTTTTAGAAGAAATACTAGTCTTCGTAACGGCGTTTAAATAAGGTTGATATCTTATTTAAGTCTTTAGATATCGAATTTTAAAACTTGTTCCATTTTCATTGTCCATTGCTAACTTTTCTCCGGAAAATGCCTAATTAACATAACGTTTTACAATTTTTTTCTTATGAAAGTAATAATAATAAAAAAAGCCATCAATAAGTTTGCAGAAAGACCCACAGATTTTATGATATTTGGAAAAACCTACAAATCTGGAGATAAACCCTTGTTGTAGAATGATGTTTGTTTTAGAATATGCACAGGAATCATTTGACAAATTATCGCTGACGAATTAGTGGACACCCTGTATAAATTGGAGACAATATTTGCCAAAGGATACGTGAAGTCCTTTCAATTAGAATTTTTCCTAAGTTAGAGACTCCCACCAAGTTCATGCCAAGTAATGGGATGCAACACCTTGCTACAAATATCAGTAAGAGAAAGGAGCATTAAATTACTTCTTAATTTAAAATGGCTAGATAAACTTACATAAGCGTTAATAGTAGTCAGAATTCCGGATCGTTCGCCTTTCTAATAGATTTTTTCGTTAATGAGGGCAGCCACTAAATTTAATAATGATTTAAAATGCATCTCATTCGGGTACTCTTCCTCGTCGTTTTCCTTTATAAATTTACGAGTGGTTCCAAAATAACCTCATTGATGCCTTTTTCGATACAAGGACCGCACCCACCACTGGCGTCTGTTTTTTTTAAACTAATTTAGTTACTAAATAGCAAAACTTCACAATATTACGCATAAACAGATCTTTCGCACAATCCATGATGTATGGTTGTCAAGTAAACTTCCAAATTTATTCCCCAACTAACGTTTGGCAATCAATCGTATTGTGTTTGTTGTCATTTGACAGCTATCCGCAGCAGCAGCAGAGCAGATGCGAGATGTGTTCCTCGCTTCAGTACACTACTGCCTTTTCAAAAACACACTCTTGCCAGCCTTTTAAAATTCATGTTGGCCCTTGGCATGTAAGCAGTCTTTACTTAAACATATACTACAGTCCCCGGACAACATATCTGTGGGTGCAGTTTCATCGAATGAATCAATTTTTATACGGCCCATTAGTACTGTTATTATTTTTTATTGAAAACTGTGTTTAATTTAACTATGTCTTTCTTTGTGTCAATAGAGATGTATATTGCTAAAATCAAATCGATTTTATTCGCCTTAACAACTCTACGGACCTCACAACTCATTGTCCATATTACAATACAATTCTGCATTTGGATGTCCGTTGTGATTCAACATGAGAGATCTCGTTTGAACAGAACACAGAACAGAACAGAGGGTATAAAATTCTATGCTAATGCACCTAATGAAAGTGGTCAATTGCGTCATTTCCTTCTTGAAGGTACGTTGCAAGAACTAGGACCTTGAAGAATAACCTGATCTACATAATAATTACAACTACTACACAATCGTTTCCCTAGAGGCGTACCTCTAATTTGATAGTAATGGATTGATCCTGGATTGAGCTAATCTCACAAGTCCCTGTAATATCTGCTGTCATGCGACTCAACTACTACAGAGATGTCGTACACCTTCGCTTTAATTGGGCGGTAGGGAAGGATGTTGAGTAGCATCACCAAGAATTTTGATGGCTAAGTGAAGCAAAAGTAGTATTACAATTAAAATGAATAAGTTATAATAAAAATGTTTAAAAGATAAAATGAATAACATATATGATTAATCCCTGACTGTTCTGTCCGCAAGTTCTTAAATCCCAAATCGATATGATGTCAACTTGAACTCCATTTAAAAAGTTTAAAATTCACATTGACAAACAGATGGCAGACACATATTTGAGCAAGTACTGCGAGTTTTAGGTGCACCTGACGTTGTACTCCAATTTTCGGCGATTAAATGCCTTATACCATACAAGTATATTGAGGTCAGATCAGACGTGGTAAAGTACTTCTTAAATTTATATCAGGCAACAGCAGTCATGCGATCACTCAAACGTAGTTTACCATGACCCACATATCGAGAATGCAAGTTGTTAAGTTGCAACGATTCAAGCACCATTCATAAATAATGTCTGCGTGTTTAAATTTCGCTTCAACGACAGTAGGTCGGTTGTTCCTTAATTAGCCATGCAGATAATATAAGAATTTAATGAGCTTAACATAAGGTGCCGTTTTCATTATACGCCGAAGAGCAGTGATATGAGTGCGGGAAAAAACATAAAAGCAGAGCTTGCTTTTATGAGGTCATTAATGAAAAATTTAAAAAAGTATCGGAGACAGGACGGAACCCTGAGGTACATCAGCATTATTATTACTAGACTTGAAACCATCAAGGACATCTTAAATTTAAAGTTCCGAAAGGTAATTTCAAATCCTTCTGACCAAACAGCCTGATTCCAAACTCTGTTAATAGCCTTTGAAATATAAAGTGCGTTAGAATATACCCTGGTATCACTTTTTGTTGAGACATGCTATCAAATCACCAAACTGTCTGCCTTTAATAAGTTTTTGTATCTCAAGATAGTTCATGAGCTGACGACTTATTAGTGTTTCCATGGTCTTTGCACTATGAAATTTAAGCGCAATGGTTCTGTAGGAAGGGAAAGAAGAACATTCGAAAAAATGCTATTTTTTATCTAATCGGAAAGAGTCCTAAGGAGAGGAATTTATAGAAAAGCTGACATAGTGGGTGATATACTAATTGTACTAGCGGTTTTCTGCATATTGAGATGTTGAGCACTCTTCCTAGTACACGAGTGCGAAAGTGATTTCTTTCCATTGAAGATCCGACGAGTGTGAGTGTAAATGGAAACCTGACATAATCGAGATGTGTTTTGATAGATGCGAAGGGCCCAGCAAGTGCATTTCCTCGTCCAAAGATTGACAGCTGGAATGTCATTATAAATTAATTTGGGGTGGAATATGAGGCACATATTCTCATGGTTTTAATGAACAACCAAAAACTTTTGCTGTCTTTGGGACACTATAGTATCTTCTGCCACAGTTGTTGATCGTATTGAGCGTTTGAAAAGAGCATAGCAGTAATTTTTGTCTTTTTATGACTTTCGTTTTGTCGAAATTGTCTTGTACGCAGTTCCATAACCCTAACAGTCTCTTTACAGCTCGAGTTGGTATAATGTATCTTATTACAAAGAAAATAATATTTGTAATCACATCGGCAGTGGCATCCACGTCGACATCGGGGAAACATAATGCTTATTTGCTATTCCATAAGAATCTGTTAAGTCATCTCCAACAGATTTTCTCATATTCGCCTCAGTTCTCTTTGGAATCTTTTTTCTGTACGCCAAGGTACGAAAAATGAGCTGATATGATAAAGTGGCCCGACGAGCCTAAAGCGAGATCTTGGTATATTTATGTAGCAGAGTGAGAAGTTTAAAACAAGCCCAGGGTATTGCCGGCTATCAATCTCATTTATATGCTGAGTAATGCTGTCTGCGGGACGGGGTCCAGAATTTGTGCAGCATTAGAAGCAAATTTCGCTAAAAACTTTACTGCGTCACGTATGGATAAGAGTTCTACTTCGTCGTAAGGAACGACAGGCCGGCTTATGCTAAAACTGTTTTACCGCACATTCGCTTATTATGGGAAGGTGCTATCTACTCATTTGCCATATTCAACTTCGAAAACATCGCTATTTCGCTTCTATTTATTTACTTCATAACTGAATGAATCGCTCGTCAAAAATGGGCCTCTGTAGATCTGACAAAAAGTGCATTGGTTGAGGGCTCAAAATTTCTGCAGTGATGAAGTACTTATTTACTTAAGTGGCGCTACAATTCGGAGTAAACCTTGGGCTTAACTAGCAAGCCTCTCTAGTTATCCCGATCCTTAGCTATATCCTGAGCTGGGTGACCGTGGCTCAAGGGAGTAGTGTATTGGCTTCCCGATCGGGCGGTTCGGGGTTCAATACCAGCCGTGACCGAAATACTTTTATCAGGCAACTAAAATCTCATGAGATGGTTGGTTGCCTAAATTGAGTGTTAAGTTCTTTTCAAAAAAAAAAAAACTACCCCTAGTTGCGCACTTCAAGTTGGTTGAGGTTCTCTTCTAGTTGTGCGCGTCACCTACACCTAGGGTGAGGTCTTCCTCTACTGTGTCGTCTCTCCGAGTTATATTCGAAAACACTGCGGACAGGAGCATTGGTGCACATTAGTGCATTCGCTCTATACGTTTCAACTATCTCAGGCGATTGGTGAACAATTTTCTGACTATGTCAATGTCGCTGTACAGCTCGTATAGTCATTTAGGAATCTTCTCCATCAATGCAAGTGGGACCGAATATTCTACAAAAAATTTTTCTCTCGAAACGACAGAAGATATTTCCATGCATCCTTCAGCGCCATAAAGTAGGACTGGGATTATCAAGGTCTTATATCGTTTCTCCTTAGTTTTTCTAGATAGGGCCTTACTACTCTCCTTAGTCCAAAGAAACAGCGATTTGTAAGAGTGATTCTTCATTTAATTTCTATTGAGGATTTGTTTGCAGAATTTAATAACAAAACCAAGATAGACAAAGTCCCTTACTACGACGGCCGGTAAGCCATCGTGTCCATGAGTTTAAGCTTAGATATTGCCATCCCCACTTCGTTTTGATCAGATGGACGAAAATCTTGGCTTTCATCGTCTAAGTTGAATGGACAATTCTGTGTAACGGCAGGGTGTTGCACTTCGTAGCCGTTATCAAGTCTACAGAAGAAGTTTTCATATACTCTCAGAACCGACTGTGACCTCTACTACAAGGTTTCTTTCTTCGTCTCTACAGGCTTCTATAAGGGTCCTCTTGCCTTAACATGTTCTTTTTACCTGTTGGTAAAACTTCCATACGTTGCTCCTGGAGTATAAGCTCTCAATATTTTCAATCGCACTTGTTTTCGTCTTCTGTTGAAGCCGATGTTCATCCCGTCTCTGGTGGTTGTTGAGCTCACGAGCGGTAGTCATGGTTCATGGTTCATGGGGCTTATTAGGGATTCGAATATTCCACGTTCTGGTCCGAAGGTCGTTGTCCCTTAAACGTTTGTCAGAGTCGTCATCAGTCAATCTGTTATTATCCGAGGCTCCTAGCTGGGTCATAATATCTTTTTAGTTTCTTTTCGTATAGGTGTGTGACAGCGAAGACCAGTATTACGCTACTGATCGAGCATGACCTGACCGCCACTAGGAGGTAATACAAGCACTACGTTACGAAGTTGATTGTTGCACTGCTGGCCCAGTCCAAATTATAGGACAGTCAGCATTTTCCCAATTAATCGCCGCGCAGATATATAGTGATAGTTCTACCCTAGTTTTGCGGGTACCAGCTATATAAAATTAGAAAGAAAATTGTCAGTCGACCTTGTCATAGTAGTGAAATGTTTGGACTTGCGAAAACTTCTAAAAGCAATTTAGATCTCAAATAGCAAAGCGTACTGAATAATTTGGCACAATATACGGCAAAGAATCTGACATGACAGCAGAACATGTCGATGTGCATACTTCAGGCGTAGGCACGTCGAATGTCGGCAGATTTAATAATCTCAAACTAAACTATCTCATATGAAAATACACTGCAAATGTTCACATATTCCTGTTCTTCTTACTTTTTACTCCATACTTATAAAAAACGAATTTATCACACCACTCACATCTAAAGTAATTGCCGCCTACAACTAGTTCACTCAATTGTCGGTTTCTTTTCGTTTCTCATCCGCCAACATACCACAACACCATCATATTGCCACTGCCGCCGCACCGTGTGAGGAAAAGCATAATGAGATTCCTGAGAAATTTCAAAATAAATTTCAAAGTCGTTAAGGAAGTAATTTCCATGATATGGAAGGTGGTGTACAAAGTACGAAAGAAATTAAATCGACCTAGGTTCGACGTTCACGTGCTGAGGTTGACTTGATAGGTCATTACAAAAGCCAACCAACCACATGTGGATTTAAAAGCCACCAAAGGAGGACCACCTTACATGGTTTCTCGTAGAACCAGATTCAAAGTCGGTGATAACCTGTAAGGAAAAAGGACCAAAAAAAAAGGCAAGAGCAAACCTACAACATGAAGCACATTAAAAGTGCCTCTAGAGAAACAACTTCAATCAAACCAGAGGGTTGAGACGTTCGTCGTTCATATGACATGCAAGCATTAGAAAACACAGAAGTTTCAGTCTGCCTCACTCACACACCGACACAGTAGATTAATACATTTCAAGGATATTATGCAAATTGTTTTATTGGAGAGATTACATTGCTAACGAAATTTTCATGTTCTTTTCAGGGTTTTTGCCTTCTACGAATACATCCACCTACGACTGAGCCATTAAGCATTCAGAAAATGAAAATTACCAAAAGCATTAGGTAATTACAGATTTTTATGACGACTGAACCCGGCCAAGAAAGGTTTACCTGGGAAAATTCCACATGGCAGTCGTAAAAGAAAATCCGATTTTGGCAACATCGTTGCTATTTTCAGATTTTCAATCGAAAAAGTCAAATTTGGGGGCACGTGTGGATTGGGTTGGTTACCATCACCTAGTATTCGATAATGTCACTGTTTTAACGAGGGTTAATAATTTGATCCTTCAGAACATATGCTTCCCACTAATTGTCTGAAATTTTTCTACCCTACCTTGGTCTGCCGCAACATCAAGAATATTGGTCTTATAATGTGAGTCTCACAAAGTAAACACGTAAGAAAATTGGAGAAAGAGAGCGAACAAAGGTAATCTAGAGGTTTCTAGTCTTGTAAGGATTGCATAAGAATATCTTTTCCATAAATGTACATTCTTGCGTGGCACCTATTTCATGCCTCTGCAACCAGCACTGCTATTTGATAGCTGTTCTCAATTTCGCACTCCAAGTTAATTTTTCCGAGCTGCCCATAAAAATAATAAATTCTAACTATTTTAGCTAAGTCCATCTGGCTATAGTGCTAGAAGTAAGAGGAAACCTAGCATCTCAGAGACGGCATTCTTAATGACTTGATTGCAGACATACTACTGGGTTTAGCAACGATGTGCTTTAGGCGCATTTTATCGAGAGCTGTTAAGTTATAATAATTGATTGGCCAAGACCCTGACAGTTTTTTTACGTTAACAGCCTTCCGACGTTCTACTTCCTCCTTGGATTTTTTTTCTTAGTGCCGTCAGGAAGTGCAAGTCAATGTTGTCCCCTTGGAACGTTCGGATATCCAGAAACTTTGTAGATGCACTTTGTGTCGATCGAAGTGTAATTAATCTGATCAAATAAGCTCCAGTTCACGTTAAGTACATATGTTGGGATGGGGGACCGCGTGCTTGCTACGAACAAATTTTGTCCCGAAAAAATGTCGTTCAGTCTATCTTTACCGACTGTGCTACCAAATACCCTCCTTTCTTAGTTTTGCATTAAAATCCCCTGCAAAGATTCTAACATCTGGCTTACAATATTGACCATATGTTTTGTGTTCATAAAAACAGTCTTAGGTCCCATCCTTCGTATATTATACTATTATTGACGAATTCATCGTTGATGCAGATTGTCACCAGACACTCGTGCGTATGCCTGAAACTCAAGACATCTTACTTAGATGCGCATTTAATGACAATTCATCAATCAAATAGCCGCTGCTCATCTTCTCCATAGCAACCACCGTATTCGTAGAAAACGTTATGCTCCTGCTTGTGCCCCGGTACACTCAGATTTTTTTCACCACTGCAAGTCTTGCTTCATAGCAGTCTGATGTCTCCGCGAGTTATTCCGTTGAACATGGTCTGCAACATTCCAGGTGCAGTACCGAAAATCGTTCTCCATTGTAAAGTAGCATGGGTCATCAACATCATCATTCGTATCGGAAACTGTCGGTTGTTCCGTAACCATATATGATATTCACATTTCCAACCAGACTGGAAGCTCAAATCCTTTGTAATACAGGCCCTTTTCAGACCCAAGCTTTGAATATGTCTTTGAAGCCCTGAAAAAGTGTCGCCAGGTCGAAATTGAATCGCAACAACGATGTTTGCATCTGGGGAGTTCTTCCGCTGCGCATTTATCCAATGTTGAGTCGTGGCTCACGCTTGCAATTTAAGCTTGGATATATGTGCACGCAGGTTCCAGGGGCCTCTTGAGTAGAGAAAGAATGGACTTCACGTGAATTTGAAACATTGCGCTACTGGCCCAATCCATATTTTTAGCAATCAGTAGTCACCCTATCAATTGCTGTTCACGTCTCTATTTTATCAATATCCGAACCAGTCGTTCATAGATCTCAGCGGAGATCAGACGCATTTCGTGTTCGGCTTTACAAGTGTATATCTCGGGGTTGTGGGTTCGCTTCCCAGCCTCTGCGAAAGTTTTTTTTCTTTATTTATTTAATTTATTTGAAAAGACAATTTTTAATAAAAAAGTGTTTGTTTTGTATTATTGTACAAATTCATGTGATGGATTGTGGAGAGCGGTCCGCTATGCCAATGGAGGGATCTGCGGAGATATCAGGTGAGACTTAGAGTAGTTCAAACCAAACGCCACAGCCAAAGAGAAAGAGGAAGCTAAAGCCAACCTCTAACTTGGTACAACGTCCACCCTACCAACGTCCACTGTAAATCTTGGTGGAGTGAGGGCAGGAAACAATTTCGCTTCATTGGTAGCAAGCGAATCGGACGATGAAGAGGAGGAAATCGAGTCTATAAGTAGCAGCATCAAAATGCTACAGCAAAGGGTACAGGCCAAAGGAGAACAGCAAATGGTCAGAAGGAAGAGGGAAGAGCATGAGCAATCTCAACAACAACAGCAGTCGCAGCTTGTTCAAAAGCAGTCCCAACAAAAACAACAGACAAATATAGGGTTTTCCAATAAGAACTCGACAACCGGTTTTTTTTAAATAAAACGCAAACCATTTCAGATATTTCAAAAACTTTATTATCGGCTTGAAGTACAATCAAAACATTTATGAATGGAACTCGACTCGCGGTCAATTCGTTGGACCCAATTTTCAACGACTCAGCCACACATTTCGCGTTCAATGTTGGCTCTGAGCTCTTCCAAATTCGTCGGCGTATTGGCATAAACCAATGACTTAACGTAGCCCCACAGAAAATAGTCAAGCGGCGTTAAATCGCACGAACGAGGCGGCCAATCGACTGGCCCATTTCCTGAGATAACACGCTTGTTGCGCGTAGCTAATGTAAACTCGCCCTTAGCTATTTAACGTAGATGCGCCCCCTGCATTCCAGCACTACGAAATCGCATCTTGTGAGGCTACCATCTTTATTTGGGTCGGCCATATTTTTTTTATTTGAAATTTTTGGGCACAACCCGCCATATTTTTTTCTTTGTAACATTCTTGAATTTGACTTGTAAGATAGTAGACGTTAAATATTAAAAATCTTGTGATCACTTGAAGAGATTTAAAAGATTTCCGAGACAGTAAGCTGTAATTACACAAATGTAAATAATTATGTAAATAATTTATAATTTTTTAAATAAAGGAATTTTGAAACTTCACCTAAATTCGGAGATTTTATCAAATCGTCTCGCGCTGCCAACCACGCAGCTTGTCGATAGTTGCCGCCAACCCTTGCGACAACAACGCTTATCATACTTACTCTTCAATAAATCGATTATAGCGTGTGCTGTGTGGCTTGTGGCATCATCCTGTTGAAACCAAATGTCGTCCAAGTCCATATCTTCCAATTCGGGCCAAAAATAATCGTTGATCATGGCGCGATAACGCTGACCATTCACAGTAACGTGACGATCGTTATCGTCGACGAAAAAATATGGCCCAATAACGCCGCCGGCATGCAAACCGCACCAAACCGTTATTTTTTGTAGATGAAGTGGTGATTCATGAAGCACATGTGGATTTTCACCTCACCAATAACGCACATTTTGCTTATTGACGAACCCATTGAGCCAAAAATGAGCTTCGTCACTGAAGATGATTTTGCGATGAAATTCATCATCTTGGCGCATCTTCTCCAGAACCCAATCGGAGAACGTACGTCGCTTCAAATGGTCCACCGGCTTCAATTCTTGAATCAGTTTGATTTTGTATGGTTATAAACCAAGATCCTTACGCAAAATACGCCATAATGTGGTCTGAGCGATGACCAATTCTGGAGAACGCCGTGGAATTGACTAATTTCGTCATTTGCTACGGACGACAGAACGGCAACGATATTTTTGACACTTCGACCAACCCGTTGTCTCACTGACACGGCAACATCACACAGCGAATACGTAGACTCAAATTTTTGCACTAAACTTGTTATTGCCTGGCTACTAGGGCGAGAATTACGACCGAAAATTGGAGTTAACGCTCTTAAAGTTGCAGTCACCGACTCCGAACTTCGGTAGAAAATTTTTATAATTTGCAGACGTTGCTCGTTAGTGTACTTTACCACGATGAAAATGTTGAGTTTACTGAATAAATTGACAGTGACAGTATGATTAGTGAAAGAGTGCGTTAACAAATTAAATTCAAAGTTGTCAAGTCTATATTGGGAAACTCTTTAGCTCTATTAATTCCGGATGTTACATGAACTCTATTGTAGATTAGCTATTGTTTTTTCTTGAGTTTTGAAAGGCGGGCTTTGGTGCGACAGATAACTACCATCAACCCGAACTACAGCTATTCCTGGTTGCTGGTTGCCCAGCAATATGGCCGGGAAAAACTAACACCAGAGTGGTGGATTCTTGGTGGTAGATCCTGTTTCATCTTTACATTGTGCAGAGGAAAGTTCATGAATATAGGTTTTTCAAAAGCCTCCTTCTGTTGACCCGATAGAAGACTCTAGAAAATATTATATGTAGATTCAGCTACGAGGCAATGATTCATTTCAGTTAGATTAACTTCTGTCGACCGATTTCTCTTTGCCATCGCTACTAAAGGGCACTAACCGGTACCAACTTTTTGTACGAGGCTCTCCAGACAAAGTTTTCATTAGTTAATATGGTCAGCCTCAAAAATATTTCCATTTCTTCACCAATCGATGGCACTTGTATTAGACTCAAACAAATTTCGTTTCAAATGAGTTATCTTGCTTGCTGCTGACTACTCTAACGCTTTTAACCATACGACAAACGGAGATCAGGTTCTGTCAATCCTGAACTCTTCTGCTGCATGTAAATAGTAATATTCGACGAGAAAATACTTCCAATAGCTAAGCATCAGTATCTAACAACTTTGTATTGAAACAAACATCACTCAAAGTTTTGGGCATGTGTCACTACCGACTAACTTTCGACTTTCCAGTTAAAAGTGACATCATGGATAACAATGAAATATCTGACATATTATCTTTGGACATATAAGTGAGAATAAAATAAATGCAGTATAAGGAGTCTCATCTATACCACCTAGGGTTAGGGTACCTATCGAGTTTAATATAAATCATCCTCATGAGGTACAAAATTATTTCTGCCTACCAAAATGAATCTCACAAATCTCATATGCAAAGTTACTGGCATATCTGATAATTTATCTCATACAAACTGATGACATCCTATTTCCAAGTAATCTCAATAAGATTCCCACACACACCAAGATAAGATATCGCAAATGACTTGTCTTTGGCAAACTTTCAACCCATGTTCCCTGGTGTTTGTTTTCTAGATTACACAGATTACCACGCCACCCATAGCGAACAGTGTTTGTTGAAATGTAAAGTCACCAGGTCTCCAAGGTGACGCTATGGAACCGGAAAAGGAAAATAATTTATTGCTTTAGAAAAAATATATAACACCAGCACCTCTCCCTCATTCCATTGCATATCGCATCGCGTCGAAAGGTAAAATTTAATATCCGAATTGGCAGAGATCCCAAAAGTGTCTTTGGGTAGGAAACAAGTCTCCTGTATAGGAAGCAGCGCCAAAACAACATCGCACTAACTGAAGCATCCACTTAAATCCTCTTCACAGCAGTAAGCTGTCCTAAGTTAAGAAAAAATATAAAAAAAAATCGGCAAAACAATCCGCCGAAATAAACAAAAGCATCCGTGGTTGTCATCTTTGTTTCAGTTTTGGCGCTACTCAGCAATAGCGTCACCACATAGCTCCAAGACTCCCAAGTCCTTATCCCGGGTGTTGTTCTTTAATTTATGACTTTCTTCCGAGCACTTTGGAATCGATGCGGCTGGTTGATTTCAACCACTGGGTACAGCGGATTGAAATTGAGTCGACCAGCGCTATACAATAGACGACGGGGTAGTTCGGGCGGATAGTTGTTTTGCGTTGGAAGCGTTACCGCGTCAGCTGAACTGTTGATGAAGGCGCTCTAAGGGTTCGTATGGTAAAACGATGGTCGTAGAGAAGATTTTCACTTGAATCACAATATTTAGCGAGCATTGCAGAAAGAGCTAACGATGCGGAAACCCGAGGAAAGTTCTTATCAATTCGTGGTTACAAATAAATTTGAATTTATCCGGCGGAATTTAGTGAGAATCTTTGTGCGAGTAAGTGTCTATGTTGCGGTGATGGGAAAGCGTTTATTTTATTTATTGGTATTTTTTTCTCCTAAGAATCCTCAACATAAAAATCTAGGGTAAGTGGTCTATGGATACTGTTACTGTCTAACATCACCACTGTATTATTCCGTGTGGATTACTAACACACTTAAAATTGTTCGTTTTCGGAATGTCATGGTAAATCTAGGAATTTAAGATGAGCTGCCACTAACATAACATTTAATAACCGAATTCGGTTTTGCCAAGTTGTCTTCGGAAGAAATTAGGGAGAGGATGGAATTGTTTCCGAATCGTAATTAAATATATAGGCTAGGTTGTAATTAATTTCAAATTGGTGTACGATGCCTCTCGGAAGATTTCTTTAAGAACACACAGCTCTGCAGGAGTGATTCTGCGCTGCTTACTATTTTACTGAACTGAAACACGAATACATTCTAATTTTAAGAACAACTGGAACAGTGCAAATTAGTAGAAAAGGAGCAGAACACATGTCAACGGTTGTGAACTTATTTTAAGACTTTGTGCATTCGTAGATCTGGAGTAGCTCCTAAACCCTTTGAAAATCCATAACAAAATTTGCGTTCAGTAACAATCGGAATATAATAGGCCGTGCCAAAAACATTGTTGAACTAACGATGTTTCGAAAAGAAAAAGCTAAACCTAAAGGTCTTAAAGGATGGTACGGTCTTAATAACAAAATATGGTAGTAGAACTAATGAGAAGGCGAAAAGAAGCATTTGGGATATCTTCAGAGGTGAATGTGATTGCGTGAATATACAAGTGCAAATACAGCGAATCCTGGGTCAAAAACAAAAAAACAACATAATTAAGCACGAGAATTATGAATCAGAATATTTTAGAGTACGTCCGAAAGTGGGCTTGAGGGTATACTGATGAGCATTCATAGTAAGACAGCTGTTATGGATAAAAGTTTGAAGGAGCGATATGTTACTGGCGATTTCTATGGAGCACTGTTTTAAATAGAACTAGCGATAGAACAAGGTAAACCAGGAAACATTATGTCGGTGTTCAAGCATATCAATTGGCTGTGCAATATTGGCATCAGCTATGAGTCTTATGGCAAAGTTCTAAATCTTATCTAGCAACTGCAAAGAGTTTTTGGGTTCACCTGACCAGCTGTGGGCATTGTACTCCAATTTTGGGCGGACAAATGCCTCACATATTATGGCCAGATCAGAGGGGGAAGTATTTCTTGCATCGCTTGAGGAAACCTAGGCATTTCGCAGAATTTTTGACGTCATCGAATATGGGGTCATTCCAACGTAAGTTGTCATTGACATATATACCGAGAATGGAAAGTTTTTTGGATTTGATGATGCAAGTGCCATTCATGGATAATGGCTGGGTGTTTAAATTTCACTTTAACGACAGCAGACAGTATACTGTTTTACTTACTTACTTACTTACTTTGGCGCCACTACAGTCCTGGGTAGACCTGCGCCTCAACCAATAAGCTTCTACAATTAGAGCGGTCTTTGGCAAACTGCCTCCAGTTGTGCACTCCAAGTTGGTTGAGGTCCTCATCCACTTGCGCGCGAGGCCTTCCTCTACTGCGTTGTCGCTCCGGATTAAGCTCGAAGATTCTGCGGGCTGGAGCGTTGGTGTTCGTTCGCTTTACATATCACAGCCATCTCAAACACGGAATGCGCAGTTTTTTGACCAGGTTGATATCGCTGTACAGCTCTCCTCCAAAACTCGTCAACGAATACGGAACCAAGTATCTTACGATGAATTTTTCTTTTAAAACGACCAAGGATATCTTCTGCCGCCTTAGAAAGGGTCCATGTTTCGGAACCATAAGGGTCTTATATAGGTCTTATATAGAGTTTCCTTGGTTATTCAGGAGAATGCCTTACTACATAGTTGTCTTCTCAACCCAAAGAAATAGCGATTGGCAAGCGTTAGTATTCGTATTTGGTTGATTTCTGAAGAGATGTCGTTTTCAGATGTGATAGCAGAGCCGAGGTTGACAAAGTCAATAACTACATCAAAGTTATAGTGGCCGATTGTGACATTCTGGCCTACTCGTCGATGTTGGCTGCCACTGGTGCATTTGAGAGTATAGCATAGTGTTTTAGGAGTATTAAATTCCACTCTGTTTGTTGGTTTCCCATTTAGTGACGTTGTTTATATCGGGATTTAATACGCTACCGTTCCCGTTCTAGAGCCGAATAGCAGCGACGTTAGCCTGGGAACGAATATGAAGAGCAGAGAGTACTGCTGTCAGCAAAGGAATATATGCGATTAGGAGTAGCAGACAATAGATCATTTATGGAGATTAAATATAGTATCGGTGACAGAACTGAGCCCTGAGGCATACCAGCATTTATTTTATGATTATCAGAATTTAAACCATCCAATACAACCTGAATCGAATGTTTCGAAAGGTAATTCCTAATCCAATGAAAGAGAGATTCATCGATCCCAAATGCACGCATTTTCGACAAAAGAACCTGCTGCCAAACTCTCTCAAATGCCTTAAAAATATCAAATGCAACTATTGATGTATGCTTTGGTTCTACTTTTCGGTGAGACATGCCATCAAACTACCAGTGGACCTACTGCTACGGAAGCTATACTTTCAGTCATTGAAAAGTTTTTGAATTTCGAGACATTTCATGAGCTTTCGGCTTATCAGCGTTTCCGCTACCTGGACATGTCAATGCAATCGCTAAAAAGTTGAAAATTTTGCAATGCACACAGAGACATCAACAGAAAGAAGGAGAACAGAATTGTTTACTTAATGATATCAGAGAAAATCTCCGTGAAAGATTCCTGCGACGTAAGTTTTTATCTGCTGGACGGGATCACATATCTTTCTAATACGTTGAGAAGTGGTGGATTGTCTTACAATTGAATGAAGACCTTTTTCGATTCACTGTATAAATTCAGAAGCGTCTCGAGAAACTATAACAACTACTGAGATGTGAAGAATTTAATGCATTTATTAAACAAGACAGTTGACAGCATGAAATAATAAATATTTCATATATTCATATATTTATAGACGAAAGAGGAACTAAGATTGCAAAGGGCGAATTTCTGTGCGACCTTTTGACAGAATATATTGCTATATGAACAGCGTGACAATTTTACAAATTAGCAGAAATATTTGAGTGGGTTGAACATGATTTTAGCAAAACGACATTTCGAAACGAAACCAAAATACACTTCGGAATAGCCACACAATTCGATGTTAGAATTCATTTGCAATAGGTTTGATTGGCACAAGCGACAATAACACTGGATTAAAGTCAATCCTAGGAAACGAATTGATTAATACGATTATTATTAGTCAGTTCCATAAAGTATGCTGGTATAAGCCGGAAACAAATACGAAAATCTGCAACAACAATGGGCAGTGATTTGAAAGCAGATTAAATGGTTATTTCAATGCGATTTTGTAATCAAAACTCTGCATGCTCTAGTTCCGAAAATCAAGATTAACACATTACGTGTGGTCATGTGCATATAGGAGAGAAAATGTATTTGTGAAGAATTTTTTTTGTAAGAGCTATAGAACTTTTTTTCTTACAATAACTATAAAAATTAAGCTTGAACCAAGAATCTTTATACATTGTGAAGAATAGCTTCCGACATATATGGTATTTTAAGCATGACTCTTCAAGCATATGGCTTTTTCTGTAGCTTTTAATTAATTTTGGACGACTCTTCTGAGCATTTGGGACTCCATTTCGCAAATTTGCTTCAAAGGCTTGAATATTTTGGGTATTATTGGCATACATTAAAGGCTTTTAATATTGTCGTCCAATCAGTGTAATGTTTTTATGAGCCATCCCTCTGGAACCGCATATCGTACGAATCAATGTCGTCCATATTTTTGAGAATATAATTTCTGATCATTGCACACCCAACTGTGCACTTTTGTGAGTGCAGTTGGATCTCATGTGTCTCTTTTGGATTCGCCTCACTCCAGAAATGGTAATTGAGTCAAAAGTAAGCCTGGTCCTTATAAACGATTTATCGATAAAATCAAAGATCGGCTTCAAGCAGTTCAAGAGCTCAATCCGCAAACTCTCGCCGCAAGCCATTTTCTGTCTCGTGACCTTAGTTGCTGCATCAGCTAAGACCTTTTTTGCTGAATTTTCCACAGAGTATATAAACTAAAACCAAACTGTTGCAATTGACACCGAACGGACACTTCACACATATTGACTACAGTTTGTTCTGTACTCACTTTAAGTTGGCGTTATGTTGGCCTTGAATCACATAGAGTATATGCGGTACGAAATTCATACAAAATGACCTACTTGACAATTGATTGTCACGGAATCTTCTAAAAGATGGTGCCAGCGAAAAGTACGCAGCGTATTAATTTGACACACACGTCATTTTGTTCCTCTAACATTTAACTACAAACACACATAAGTTGAGTCCGCCAAGAACTAGCGTCTTTGTTTTATTGTTCAGTGATCATGTCGAGTTTTGTGCCTGAAAAAGAACATTTGCGGCATGCATTGCTTTTCTTATTTATTTAAAAGAAAAAGGCTGTTGAAAGTCATGGTCCGCTGGTAGAAATATATGGTAAACACGCTCCATCAATTAGAACATGTGAGACGTGGTTTTGACAATTTAAAAATGGTGATTTCAATATGAAAGACAGTGAGCGCTTTGGTAGACCACAAAAATGCGAAGACGAGCAATTGCAGGAGTTATTGGATAATGACACAACTCAAACTCAGCGGCAATTAGCAAAAGCATTATATGCGTCACAAGATACAATCATCAGACGTCTACGAGCAATGAGGAAGATCAATAAACTCGTTAAATGCTTCCCACACGATTTGAATGAACGTCAAATGAAAAATCGTAAGGACACTTGTGAAATGTTGCTTCAACGCCACGAAAACAAATCATTTTTGCGTCGAATTGTGACGGGTGACGAAAAATGGATTTCTTTTTTAATTATTTTTCTGAACCCGCCGTACTCCCCAGGCGCCATCTGACTATCACCACTTCGCATCAATGGGCCATGCGCTCACAGAGAAGCACTTTAGCGATTTCGAGGAAGTTGGAAAATGGCTCCAC
The DNA here is from genome assembly GCA_949129095.1 of Volucella bombylans. NCBI lineage: Eukaryota > Metazoa > Arthropoda > Insecta > Diptera > Syrphidae > Volucella > Volucella bombylans. Next base: position 128,142,988 of record OX422144.1, on the reverse strand, counting down.
GAATGGTTTGCCGCAAAAGACAAACAGTTTTTCTGGCATGCTATTCATAAATTACCTGAAAGATAGGTGAAATGTGCAGAAGCCAATGGCCAATGAATAAAAAAAAATATTTCCCTGGAAAATTATGTATTTTTTTTACCAAAAAAACTGAAAATAACTTATGCATGCATACACCTGGTATACGTTTCGCGAATTGAAGATCGATTTTCGAAATTAGTTCAAATGATACGGAAACGAAAAATTCTTCTGGTGTAAGTCTGTTTTTGGTAGTTTGTCTAGAAAAACTTGGCAAAAGTCTCAAGAAACTGTCAAAAATGACAACACGGTTTGAAAATCATCATTATTGGAAGATCCTGACACCCTTTATGAACTTTTATTGAGGATTTAGGAAAAATGTCCGAAAGGTGACATCAAAATTATACGTGGCAGCCTCATGCGGTGATTGGAAAATGTAATCCAACTGACAATATCTTCAAAAAATTCAAAAAGCTCATACATTTTTCAGTGGATGTAAATTTCATCATCGCTATTAATACTTAAGGCATCTTCACGAATCAGGGTGTGATTAACATGAGATTTTCGCCAAGTAACGAATTTGGATATATATAAGTAGAATATGTCTGCAATCCGAACAGATGCACGATTTTATGTATAAAGGCTACGGTTAGAAGGGACGGTCTGAAACTTTTCTTATGGTCGTGCAGTATGATGCCAAACCAGTATATTGTTGAAAGTTGATTAATACATTCTCGATTGTTTCAGAAAAGGAGGCTTATCAGCAATTTTTGAGTCAGGAACTGTGTGAAAACTAAACCCACAGATCGACAAGAATTTAAATTTATGCAGAAGAGATACCAGAACGGAAGAAGATTTCACCTGAATCCAGTCGGAATTAGAGCGACATCAAGTTGGTGTGCGAAACTGAGAGTAACTACTTATAAACCGAACTAGTTGTAGAAATATATTTGCGTTTGAGTCCCTGTTCCACCTTGAACTGTAGCGCAGTGGTTTGAGAATTCCGACATGGTAATTAATTTCGAAGGAGTTATATTCTTCAAATTCAAATATTATACTTTAGCTCGATCGTAAGCGTTATCGGAAAGTGCGATGACCCTGTCATAAGACCTTGATTTGTGAATGATTCACAACTATCAGAAAATCTTCAAACAGGCGACGATTCGTTTGAAACCGAGAAAGAATCAAAACAGGTATTTTGTCTCCTCTGAGCACAAGATCTGCCACAAAATTAAATGGGCTTCAACTGATAGGCAACGTATTCCTCCCAGATCGACCATTTGGTGATCAGTCGATGGCTGCGACACGTATGGCGCAAATATTAGATCCAATGGGATCACGATCTTATGGTAGCTATTGTACGTCTGCGTACATCATCACTTTCACTACATTAAAAATGTTTGTACTCTTAAGTATTATACCTATAGGCTTCAGGATCCAATAGTCCGCCAACATTTAAGCGACCAACGGCCAACTCTGCGAAGGAACCTAAACGATCGTCAGCCTACTGACAGTGAACCTAGAAAAGCATTAAAAACCGGGGAAAACAAATGAGTCACATCACTTGATTGTCTGATATAATCTGCAGTCCGATTGACGCGTATAAGCACTTACTCGTAAAACTCAAATTGCGGCTTCTTTAGCAGAGAGGAGAGCTTGAGGCCTAATACCACAGGAAGTATAAAAAAGTTTAATATTTTATGAGATATCATGAACGACTTTTTGTCAAAGTCCCTGCAGCATAAACAGAGGCAGCATCTAGTAATGCGATAAAAAGACTCTTTAAAGCATCAAAATGGAAACAAGGGTTGCGAATGCTCTGCAACTAGCATCCAGTGAATGAAATCGATGGAAACTTACTTAAATCTAATTGCAATCATGGAAAGTATCATACCAAACTGTTTAGACTATAGAACTATGGGTTTGGAAACAAATGACTATTCTGTTGAAATAGGTTCATGATTACGCATTGTATATATCTTCCAGTAAGACAGATAAAATCACGAAGTAATGATTTCGAAATTTTTCAAGAGCTGTTTAATAAATACGTATGTACTTATATGGACAGCCGTTCGGCATTCACTCATTATACAAGAGTGCGAAGTAGTAATCGTTCCAGATTAGAAGAAGCAATTGAAGCAACTTTATAGAGAATGGAAATTGTAGAGATGCCTTCATCTTAGTTGGGGTTGCTTAAACAATTACAATAATTTTTGAACACATCAAATGTCATAGAACACTTCAAATGTCATCAAAAAACTTTTGGAACCAGCAAGCTTCTTTGCTGGCCCGTTCGATTTATTTTCGTGACAATTTTTATTTCACTGATTCATTTTGCGCATGCGAAATCAAGAGCAGAGCCAGGAGGTGGTGCAAAAAGGCGAAACAATGATGAGGCACACCGTGGCTACAAAAAAGTGCTAGACGAACTAGACGTGGTTCTATTCGGTTACCTCTGTCTAAGGGTGATATATGTGGCCATTCTATAAACGAGTAGGTTTAACTTCGACTTTGTTCGTGAAACTGGCTCAAGCTGATCAGCACATAGTAAACGATTTGGATATTCCCTACGGTGAGAGAAAATCTGCTATGCCACCAACGATCTTGGATATGTCAACCTCAGGCGCCCGTATACGGTTTGAATACCTACTCCATGTTGAAGCACGACACACTCGTTCTAACCGTTGACGCAGGGAAAAGAATCGTAGATCGCATTCTTTATCAGCCGAATCGAGCCAGTGGAGTGCGAGACTGTACGAGCATATTACCATCATTGATATGCCTCAGGCAGTCCATACGGGAAAAATTTGCAAACAAAATAGGCAAGACACCGGAACTAAAATATGAATCTGCACCAAATTGTCCATATTTAAGTAGATGTGACGAGAAAGATTTCCTGAGAGCTAAGACGGTCCAAGTTTGGACGACGCTATTAAACCCGATTTAGGCAACAGAACTAGGAGAGCAAAATCTGCGTTCGGTATGCTATCCAAAATGGGTACGAGCAATGCTATGAGATTGAGCCCCAACTCTTCTGCTCTAATTTGTTTTAGAATCGAGAATCCTTAATAGGTGCGGTATATGAAAAATATCTACTCGTGTCACTTAAAAGCGGAAAACCTTACGTCTACGCATCACCTTAGGTTTATTTTAGAAGAATTTTATCTCGAGTGAACAACTCTTAATAAGGACCGAGAACCTACCACTTTGATCAAAATTGTTCCCGGAATAAACGGGTGGTAAATCTGTTGCAAAAGTTACGTAGCCAAGAGTACATCTATCTCGGTGTGTGTTGGCGATTTTTTATAATTTTAGAAATGGATTTAAATTTGCAACAACGAACTTGTATTAAATTTTGCGTAAAAAACGGATTTAATGGTGCGCGAACGTTGGAAATGTTGGAAAAGTGTTTCGGCAACGATTCTCTAAAGAAAACGGTCGTTTACCAGTGGCACGAACGGTTCAAAAGTGGTCGTGAGTCAATCGAAGATTATGAACGCAGTGGCAGACCATCGACATCGAAAACATTGATGGAGTAAAAGAAATGTTGGTCAATGACCGCAAATTAACCATCAGAGAGATAGCGGAGGACTTGGGTTTCCGTCGTATAGCAGCAAAGTTGGTGCCAAAAGACCTCAATTTCATGCAAAAAAGAGACCGTGTTGACATCGCAAAAGAGACGATTTGCGAGGCTGAATCCGAACCCACATTCATCAAAAGGATCATTACTGGAGACGAGACGTGGGTTTATGAGTACGACACGCAATCCAGACATAAGGCAAGTGAATGGCGTTCACCAAATGAGCCGTCGCACAGTGCCATCATTATTCGTAATTTTTTTATGAAAAATGCAACAAATACCATCCAACAGCCACCGAATTCACCTGATTTGGCTCCCTGTGACTTATTTCTGTTCAATCGAGTTAAAAAACCACTACTGGGAAAGCGTTTCAGCAGCCGAGAGGAAGTAATGGAAAAATCGCACTGATGGACATACCGAAAAATGTTTCGAGGATTGGATCAAGCGCTGGCATAAGTGTGTTGCAGTCGATGGGGATTACTTTGAAGGGGATAATATAGATTTAGATGAATAAACTTGTATTTTTAATTTTCTGATTAAATTCCGGGAACTCTTTGATCAAGGTGGTAAATAACATGAACCACAATAATACGAAGGAAACAGCAATGAATAGCAAACTTCCTCTTCCGCTACAAAACAAACATAAGTAGTGGATTCTCCTAACCCAAAATGGAAAAATAGAGGGCTACCCTAAGTAAGCTTGGCACAGAAAAGTTGAGGGATGAAACAAAGTCTCTGGGAATAAGTCGGAAAGACGGACGGAATGGCGCGCAAACTTCGTTGAACCCATTTGCCCAACGACAGCTTGCAGGCTCTAAATAAACCCTGGACTGGTCTTCAAGATTTATCACTAGTCGTTGACACATTAATTTGTTCATTCATTCTTCTTCAATTATATGGAAGTACGTAGTTGGTACTCGTACGTAGTCGCTTATCTCAATAAACCCAATTTCCACCAAATGGAAATTTGCGTTGCTACAAGCCGTTTCCGTAATTTAAATTTAAATGTTTCAGAAAAAAAAATTGACTTCATATGCATTCTAGCAGCTTTGAGAGGATAAGTACACTTTCAAAAGTGTTCGTACGTTCGAGTTCATTTGCTTAGTGGACATTTTTACTTCCTGCCATTTCATCCAATTTCAGATGAAATTCTGCCACAGCCACCGCCTATTAATTAACGCCTATCCCACCACTGAAATCTTATCCTCATAATTGCTGTCGTAAATTAACAAATATTCATCCGTAATTACACGTGGTTAATTCCGGTACTGACGATGCTCACCCCTCTGTGGTCACTGCAGTGGCGGCTGCCATAGTTGAACTAGTGTCCACTGCATACAAGGCCTTAATAATTGGAAATTAATTACTAAAAGCCTGAGGCGGATCAGGCGGATTTTTCCCACTACTACCCTCTGCATTATGTTGTTTACAGTTTAAGTATTCGTGCAATAATTTTAAAATCCTTTTTTGTTTTCTTTCTGTTGTTGATTCGTAAAACTGTATTTTTAGATTCCAAGAATTAGTGGTAATCAGATAAAATACATAATTTAGTAGATTCCTCTTAAAAGAAAATACCGATTTCGTAATAAAAACGAATATCACATCTGGCAAGGCCAGGGACAGGTTATTCAACTGTATTAACACACAGACCTAATTATCTTTGATAGAGGGTACTACAGGGATTTCCTACCTACAGATGCACAAAGCCTGCCTACTTTCCAGAACTATGTATATAAGCTCGTGTTGAAGGCCCTGAAGGGTACGATTTTACTGTTACAAGTTAAAATAGTAATCCAAAAATATCGAGATAATTTTGCTCACCAATAGAAATAATGCATGGAAAGCACATCCAGTGAAAGCAACATCCTAGATTCTCATTACTTCATTCCGATACATTCGTTTCAAAAAATTATCTATATCGCTCATTAGGAGAAGAGGAATACACGTAAACTGAAAGTAGAGCACAAGAGAAATTCGTTATAAAGAGAGCAGAACTTTAAGTGGTGGAAAGCTTATTTTCGGGTGGAAATGCTATGAGAACAGGGGCGCACCTTAAATGGGGTTAAATGTTGCGAAACATTTTCGAATTTTAAATATACATGTATACACGTCAAGCATACTGTTGGAAGCATAAACACGAAAGCATGATTTAGTCGAAAACTGTTTGAGTAAACTTGCTAATTTTTTCAAAACAAAAAAAAAACGGATACCGGCAATCAAAGAAGTCACATTCTGAAAACGACGACCACTATCATTCATTTCTATTGGATGCGGGTTACTTTCTCCCCAGCAGTGCAAATTGTGGAAGTAAGTGATCCATTCTTGGTGAATTGGGACTCATCGGTCTACAGAATTTGGCTTAAAAAGTTATTGACTAGTAAGTGTCTTTCCAAAATCTAACTGCAGAATTCCGACCGCTTATCTGAGTCTCAGTATTTTTGCTCCCGAAATAGTGTTTGGTTAAATGGATGTGATTATGAGGTGATTAAATAGAAGTGTGCCAACTTACTAAAGGGTGTTTGTTTTTGACTGGTAGATCTTCCTATAGGGGTAACTTTCAAACCATGCTGTCATTTCTAACAGTTCTTCCACTTTTACGTTTATTTTCGTAAATCATCTTACCTCAGAAATACGTTTAGATATTCGTCTTTAATCCGCAAAACGTATAGAAGATTACGTAACGTTCAACTTAATTTCTACATAATGTTGGAGCCTTGTACAACATAATGTACGTACAGAAGCCCAAGTGTAACGGAAGGATCCGAAGAAAAAGTTTGGTTTTCGTCCTATTCACTATTTTTCAAAATTGTGCGAAAAAATTTCGTCATGTGTGCATATAAGACTGTAGCGCGAATTGGGTTCTTGAACAGCTTAGAGCCGACCCTTATTTTTATCACTAAATTGTACTTGGTGGCTAAGCTCGCTTGGCTTAATGTGTCTATGAAGAACAAATTTGCAATTTCTTAAGTGGGACAATCATGGGACTTCACGCTGGTGGCATCAACAATCCTTTTTTTTCCACAAAGGAGGAAGGGGCTCTAGCAACAGTGAATGGGCAACGTTACCGAACAATGATCAGTTGCTATTTTCTTTAAATGTGCACGAAATATTGTCCGTACCAGAAGGATGGCGCAATGTGCCATACCACGACACTATATTACCAAAGGTATCAGTGAATTGGCTGTCGAAATCATGCATTTCGACGTCATTTGACTATTTCTTGTGGGACTATAAAAAAAAAGCTGATGCAGACCCCGATATATACTCGTATTCAGCAAATTGGAGGGAACGTTCAATTCTGGGTGAATTTATGCTTCAACATAAATTCTTTTAGCCGATTGGGCTACCAGAAAGCCTTTTTTATTTAATGTTCTTGAGCTATTTTAAATGGGCTTACTTACATATTGTACTTTCGAGGTGAACCTGGCCCTGAACTAACAAGCTTCTCCAATTAGCCTAGTCTTTAGTTAACTGTCTACAGTTGCGCACTCCAAGTCGGTTAAAGTTCCCTTTTTCTTGTGCGTGCCACCTAAGCCAAATACTTCCTCTACTGCGTTGTCCCTCCGGGTTAGATTCAAAGACTCTGGGGGCTGAGGCACTAGCGTTCGTTCGCTCTACATGTCCTAGCCATCTCAGGTGACTTATGTGCGACATTGAATCTTCTACTTTAGAGCCCACCAACCGAATATTTTTCGAAGGTTTTTTCTCTCAAAATTATTGAGGACATCTTCATCCGCTTTCGGTAGAGTCCGATTTGGAACCCAATACACCACAACTTGAGCCACGGCCAAGGTAGACAACGTCCTCATAGCACAGCTGCGTTCTTTACAATTCGTCGGCATAGTTGTCCTTATTGTTGACAACATATCCTTTCCTGCCTTCATTTATAGCCAAACCCATTTTGGGAGCTTTCGTTTCATTATAGCGTACTGTCACCGGTGCAATCCGCTGAGTTCTCCCCGTTATGTCGATATCATCGGTGTACGGTAGAAGTTGTAAAGACCTTTGAAAGATTGTGCCTCCAGTGTTCGCTTGTAAGTTCCGCACTATTCTTGTAAGTATGATGTTAAAGAAGTCACGTGACAGCCATTTTTGGCTTCAAAGGTCTCGGTTAAATCATTACCGACTTTGACGGAACAGCGAGAATTCTCAGTCATCATTCTGCACAGATAGATGAGCTTGGCAGTGATGCCAAATGCCAAAACTAGATATGGTTCTATTTAGTTGGTCTCGATAAATGCTGTTATATGCAGTCTTAAAATCAATGAAAAGCTGGTGGGTACTTAATGAGTTTTTTCTAGGCTCTGCCGGAGTGTGACAAATTTGGTCGATTGTGGAAACTTCCCTGGTTTGAAAACGCACTAATAAAGACCCATCAGGATGTTGAAAAAGGGTTTCAAACTTTCACACAATATGGTAGATAAAATCTTGTGTGTAATGTTGAGGAGACCTATACTTCTATAGTTGGCGCAGTCGAGGGGGTCTTCTTGTTTGTAGATCTGGAATACGGTGCTGAGATTCCATTCATCAGGCATACACTCGTCTGACTATACATGAGAAATGAGTTTGTGCATGCTCTCCACGGAGTTACGGAGTCCAGCAGCTTTGAATACCTCTGCAAATAAGCCTGTGTCTTTTCTATAAATTTCCCTCTTTATCCCTCTACGGGTTTTCTTGCCCTGACACCTTCTTTTTACCTGTTGGTTAAACTTCCGTACGTTATTCATTGAGTACAACCTCTGAAGGAGCCGATGTTACTCCCGTCTCTTCTACTCGTAAAACTCACGAGCGGCTCTCATCCTTCGTTGCAGCGCCGCTTTGTTGGCTTCTTATTTAGCTGCATGTGATGGTCGGCTGAAACCTAGCACTTCAGTTGCGGCGTCTCTGAAGGAACTTTGGCAGCATTTCCACTGGTCTTCGTCACTACATGCAGGTGGCATAGGAGTTGTTGAGAGATTTCGGGGTACGGATTCGGTGGTCTCTTGCGATTGTATCTTCTCACAGTACTTCTTCTTTATTGTGGCACTTGGGAAACCACACTTGTACCTCGTACCAACAAGGTTGCAGTGTTAGATGATGTTTATCGCAATGTGATCAATTTGATTTACCGTTTCATGATTCGGAGACCGCAATATCCCATTGTGTATATTGAGTTGAGCAAAACAGGCATCTATATAGGGCGAATAAATACCAACACCCCGGTCGGGAAAGTCTTCGACAACTTTGGTGGCGAGTTCAGTTGAAAATGGAATTCAAATTCCTCTGTACATGCGCCTGGTGTTGACAAGTGGGACATTGCGCTATAGGAGTATACGAGTAATAGTAGAATTGTTGGATGAGAGTTGGTGAACCAATAAATGAACATGTCATGACTTCTTGATACATTTCGAAATCCTAGATTATCTGCTTATACGAGCACCTACTATCGAGGATGATGATCAAATCTGCTCTTACTAATCTATGATAAGTTTCTTTATAAGTTTGGATGTACTTGTGATGTTCAGATACCTCATGTTCCTAAAAGCAAATTCAAACATTTTTGTTTCTTGGATGGTCATCAGTGTAATCATTATTATCCGATGCATATCGCGTCATTTTTATTGAACATCAGGCCAGGCTACTTCGAAATAGCTGTCAGTATCCCACTTCCAGTATGTGAAAGAATTTATTTTCTCATTATGGGCTTATCATCTGTCTAGACAAAATCTTCTTATTATTGAACTGGGTCCGCAAACGTAAAACATTCTATCGTATATTAGGTGCACTCCTTTCGGTTGTTAACGGAACCCTTGGTTTGATTGAGTTCCCCGGAAATTGTTTGACATGAATAAGAACAAGTTTTTGCTTTTTGAGCCGAATATTTAACCGAAAAATGAATGTATCTAAGCATCGTTCAAGAAAATTTCACCATAAACATGTTTACTCTTTCATACTTATTTCTTAACGGCGTTTCTATTTTTTTTTTTTTTTTTTTTTTTTTTTTTTTTTTTTCATTTCATATATTGTACTTTCCTATCCTGTTTATTGCGCTGTCGCATTCCTTCACAGAACCTTAGTAGGTTAAACTCTCTCTCTTCTAGCAGCTCTCATTTTCCACATACTACACTCAGAGAGAATCCTTGAAGAGGAGGAGAGAAAACGAGTCATTTCAAATAACGCTCGTACAGCATCCACCCACTACGCATTAGCCAAAGGCAGAAATAATTATGCAATAAAAAAAAAAGGAACATAAAGGAAAGAACCTGATACAAAAACTCCAAGCAACCCCTGCAGCGTTAACCGATATAAACCTCTCTCCGTACAATACACGTAAGGGCAAAAAAAAAAAAGAACTCCGCCACCTCAGAGGAGCACTCAACCCGAACCGAACCGAACCGAAACAATCACACCAAACCAAACCAAGCACTCCTGAAGCTGGAGAGAGTAGAGTAAAGTTCAACAGTTTCAGGACCTCAACTCACTGTTTACTCTGAGATAATGACCATTAAGTTTAACTTCATTGCCTAACATCACTGCACACAGATACAAGAGAACATATTAATTTTGTCCTGAGGGAAGGGGTGGAGCACTGGGTGGCAGCAATGGCAATGGTACTGAGCATGTTCTTTGGAGCGAAATTCGTGTTTTCGTGTTCGTCTCTCCAGGAGTAAACGTTTTCCTTTTTTTTTGTTTTTTCCAATTCTTTTCTTTGTGTTTCGTTGTTCATCGCCAATTTTCTTTTCCGTGAATTCAGCGCGAATACTCGTTCACCGATAACGGGTGTCGGAAGCAGGGAGGATGTGCGAGAAATTCTATTCGTATTTGGGATAATGTTCATATCCTTATCATTGTACGCTAGGTGTTTGGTTGAATTTTGAGTTTTTCTTTTCAATTCTCGTTCGTTGGAAAATGTATTTCTCTTATTTTGAGGGGGAAACGATTCTCATCTGGAAGGAAAAATTCTAGTCGTTAATACTGATGAGTCTTGATAGCTAGCAGTTTCGTTGCTGCTGCTGCTACAGCTACTGTGCTGCTGAAGTTATATTCTTACCGTGCTACCGATTCCATCATCCTGCCGTTGTTGGTACGAATAGAAACGCTCTTTTTTGTCGATGACAGCGCGTTGCTCTACTCAACATTACTCGCATCGTATTCGTATTTATGTATCTGCCCATCGGTGTATTGGTGTACTCATATCTGTTGGTGTTAGTCGTTCTCATTTCCTTTTTTCGGGGGGGCTAACTGTGCAAAATTTCAGGGCGTTTAGTCCCAGACCAACTTTTCATTGAAACGGATTTTTCACCGAAACATCCTCGTGAACTAAAAATAGTCCAGTAGTGTCGCACCAGACTGACTGGCTGGCTGGTTGGCTTGGTTGGTTGGTTTGGTTGGTTGCTCCTTAGCACTTTGCTCTCCAAACGGCAAAATAAAAATAGGAAAACGAACAAAAAAAAACCGAATAACAAAAAATTGTGTGTAGTGCTTCACTCTTGGGGGGCGAGCCCTCGATTCCAATTACTGCCGTGCCTTGCCTTGCCTTGGCAGACCTACTCTACAAAGCTACACCACGCAAAAGGTACTGACTTTGATTTTAGTCGATAACGAGTCCGGTTAGTAGTCGTACGGTAGTAGTGGTGGTAGTAGGTTCAAGCTACTCCAACGTCACAAATTCCTAAAAAGTGTTCTGCGGTTGTAAAAGTTGTTGTTGATTTTTGAATTCAAATTGTTTTTTGTTTTTTTTTTTTTTTCCTGATATTTGGTCGAGTGTTCCGGTTTTTAAAGGTGAAAACAAAATTTTGAAGTTGACTTTAAAGGTGAAATTGTGTTTTTGGCTTCAAGAAAAAAAATCTGAAATCCTCGTCGAAATGGAAGCTCGGACGAACGACCAAACGACCGAAGTCTGAGGTATTCAAAAAATTTCAAAAGAACGAACTTTAGTCTGTTTCCTACATCCAGCAGCCTCAGTTGATCATTTTTTGTTTTTTAGTTTCTCTATGACAAAATTAAATAATAAAACGTGGTCAAAAAGTTATGCGAGATAAAAATCAATTTTTCAAGTGGCCTTTTAAAAAACACCATTTTTCACCTGATATTCAAGTGAAAAACCATGAGATGAAAAAATTGGCGGCTAATTAAAGATAATTCGCGTGTGAAAATTCGCAACATTAGTTGCCACATCCCTTGTTGATGGTGAGTATCCGTTTTTTTTCCTCTCTCCCATATTAATTAATTTTTTTATTTAATTTTTTTAATTAAAATTTAAAATTTGTTTTTGTGGGATTAATTTTGAAATGGATTTACCACACCATTAAGCAGTAAACTGAACTTTTTTATGTTGTTAGGAAATTAGTAATAAAATTGTATTCATGTCAGGAGTTAGTTAGAGTTAGATCTATCTATCCACTCGTCTATCTTGTCCATTTTCCTATTTCCGTTATTTATTTGTTAGGGGTTGGAATTTTACCGAGTTACATGAAACTTTGTAGATGTAACATTCATTGGTGGTGGATGGTAGTACGTATTTCATTCACTTGTTAGTTTGTTACAATCATGGTAGATACTACTCGTAGTTGGGTGTGGTGTGCAGGTTGCTAGTGGGGAGGAAAAATACAGGAAATTCCCGATACAATAGCGGTCCATTAGTAATAATGAATTATTAGTGATTATGACCCTTGGGATATAAATGGGTGTGAATGAAGTGATAATTTGGGCAGCAGTTTTTCCAATCAATACACACATTGCCATGGCTGTTGCGTAAAGTACATATAATCAGTTCAGAAATTCATAAAAAATTTCTCATATGTAAGAGGATTATCCGGATCCATCAGAGGTAGGATGGAATTGCATTTTTTTATTTTTCATTTAGTGCTTAAGTGGCCCAAATTATTTACAATATATGCAATTGGTTTTGAATAACGAATAAATTTATGCATATGTTCGAAAACTACAATATATGTGAGTACAGGTTCATTACAATGTCTGATTAAGTTGTAAGTAATAATTACCTGATGTATTGAATAAGGAAAGGGGTTTTATGATACTTTACCAGAAGCAATATCTTAATTTCTTTATCTCTGTAGAAATAAAGGCAATATTGTTGGCATTTATCTTAAAAGAATAGAATATTTCAAATGTTAATCGAAATCATATTCGACTCCTACATCCTAAATAATAATCTTGAAGCAAGGTGAATTTAGCATTATTGCACTAATGTTTGGTTCTTTATATTCGGAATGAATAAAAAATTACCACAAACGTCGCCCACTGATAAACTATAGAAATAGACTCTACTTCGAGTTAGAAAGAAAATTAATTGGAATGGAAAATTGTCCCAGGATTTTTAAATTGCCCAAGTAGGTCTCCTGGATGTGAGGCAGGTCCACTAATACATATCATACCAGTGAAGTACTCTTTAAAATGTAGGTCACTATTTATAAAGGCTTGTAAAATATTTTCTTGAAAAGGTCGGTTTTTACATAATTCTTATATAAAAATTGTACAGACATTGTTTTAGTGTTATCAGAAATTCTCTCAGGGTCATACAATGATGTTTAGCTTTTCAAGGCAATTTTTGCACCATCTTCCTAGGCACTTCTACTCTTTATATTTACATAAGTATAACTGAAAGCAGTTATCGTGTTTGGTATTGTAAAAGTATTCACCTCTTATAGAGTTGGCTCAGTGGCACCATTGTCAAAGAGATCCCTTGTCATGCACACAAAATCGCCAACTTTTGTAATATATTGTATATTGTATATAAGCTGTTTTATGAACTCAATCTTCAGAGTTTTTCTTTTGCCATGAATTGCGGGTCTTTGACCCTATCTCAAGGGACGTGTTTCCCTGATGACTTTCTGAAAATAAAATCGATGGCAAAGTTGAGACTACCTCAACTTGCAATATGCCTTGAATGGGCTGTAATGTTGCACCCATACTCATTCTTTACCTGTATGTAATAGAGGAAAATTTATGAATGCTGACCTGTATATGATATTATTTTCACATTTCAGAATGATGAATTGAAGAGCCAACTGATCAGATTTGAAGATACAAGTTCCATGAAGTCAGCCAGTGTATAGAACAAATTTTATCAAAGGTCGTACATAAAGCAAAGAACGACCGAAGAAAATATTTTAGTTTAGTGACTTAAACTTGATTTGAATTATAAGTATCTTGAAATTAAGTTTTTACGTCTTCAATGCTGCAGTGGTTTTGTTTCATATCTCGCCCAACACCAGTCATCCTAGCAGACGAGTACTGCAAGAAAGGACGTAGTACTTAAGCGAAAGTCGCCAAAGTCATATAAATGGCCCAATTATAAATATTTTGAAAAACGTTCAACACACTTAAGAGGTTTTAAAAACGAATTAAATACTCTCAAGGATAATCTTGTTAATCATGAATCATGATTGAATACTTTAATTTTATTTTTATATTTATTATATTTTGTTTTAATTTAGCATAAGCAATTCAGCTGCTATATTTTACGACACATGTAAACATTTCAAGATACTCATATCTTGATGAAATATTTCATTGCCGCTGCTAGTTCATAAAATATCAAATCCAAAACAAATTACTAGTTATCGAAGTCCAGGTCTTAATTTAGTTAAGTGATCCTAGAATGAGGTCTTTGCAATATTTTTTTTTTGGAAAAATCACGTTTACCTAGAAATTTGTATGCCGACATCTAGTCGCGTTTATTCAAACAAACCATCATTAATTCGTAGATAATTGTGATTACTGCTTTTAATATGAAGCATGATTGTGGGCCTTAAAATGAAGTACTTAAACTTTAGCAAAGCCTCCAATTTAAGTACTCATCATTTTATATTCAAATTCATTTAAGTGAATGCATTTTTAGATAAAATCTCATATACGTCCACTAAGGTTAAGTACATAACTAAATAATTATTTTTGTTAATTAAGAACATACTGTCATTAAGTTATAACCTACCAGCTAAAAAAAAAATATTTTTTACTGCTATAGTCAATAAATAATTAATACTATCTTTATTTGAGTTCGGCTCTATATGAGTTAAATGAGTTACTTATAATATCTGAAATGATTTGGATTCAGAATGGTTGTGTATAAGTAAAACGCATTTTTATAATGAAAAAACAATTCCACAAAATCCAAAAAATTACTGCGACTTTTATTGAAGAACATTTCTTTAAAATTCCCAGAGTTTGTTGCATAAAATAATCCCCATATGTATTCTTACATCTGTTTCCAAGGTTCCTCTAAAGCAAATATGCCTATTTTAAAATAGTTATTATCCTTTCCGGCCAAATACGTCAAAGTCCTGTTTTTTGATATCTGGACTTTTGACCGTATATTTTGAAGGTAAAAAGGTAATAGTCGGTATGGGAGAATTCTGGTGAGTAGTGTGGATGTGGCAACATTTCATATCCCAATTCTGGCAGCTTCAAGAAAGTTATCTGTTCTGCATATATCATGGGATCATGACAATTTCCAAATTAAGCCTTTTTATGGCACAGCGGTATGACTATGCTCTGATTGTTTAACGGTGTTTGAGAAACGCATAATGTACAACACCTTCGCAGGTCCACCACATGAGTACTATAAACATTAATATTTACAGCGTGTATCTCTTCCTTGGCAGGTCCCCTGAGAAGTTTACTCGTGTTTGGTCATTACCCTAACCTTTTCCAATTGTTGTAGAGGATTTACTTTTCGTTGCAGTTGATGACTCAATGCAAAAATGTGTCTGTTGATCACAGATATTACAACTTCCAAAATACGTTACACATTCGATAGCTTGATGGATGGAAACTTCAGTAACCACCATTTTTTTTTCTTTTTTTACATTTTCGATTACACCAAGAAAAAGAACACTCGTAGCTATACTTGTAACAGCTTCAATAACTTCCTCTGGTCTTGGCTAATTTTTGAGCGAAAAATATCCCTCGCTGAACTTGATAAACCAGTTTCGGGCGCTTCTTTCGCAACACGTACTTAACCGTCACTGTAACTGCGCTATTTTTATGCTGAAAACATCCTCTATATAAAGAAAAAAATTACCTTGGTGGACTTATTGTGTAGTTTTACTTTTAAACTTAAAAAGGTAAAAGGGTAAAGCTTCATCTTTTCAAAATTTATAATCTTCTTGTCAATAACTATTTTAAAACCTTAAGCCACATCGATCACATAATGACACGGAATGATATGCAATTTAATATGCAACGACCTTATATAAATCCAGTGTTACAAGTAACTGTAACATTTAATCTAATTTTGTCTTTTATTTATTAAGAAAATGAAAGATGTTCTTAAAATTTATTTTTATACAAATAACAATACTAAACACATATCTCTATAAGCAATGAAGTTTTTTAAATATTGTAGTTTACCTTAATTTTGTAACAAATTAACGGTTTTACATAAAAAGTTAAAAGTTTAAATACCAATCTGCTTCTGAGAATGATTTTTAATTTTTTCGTGCTGTTTTATTTTAACCAAGTCATTGTTCGACTTATTGGAGAGCCTTTTTAGAACTGTTTGCATGTAGTCCCTTAAAGTATCAGACTGCAATGTCGTGCACATAAGCGAGCACTTTACAACCATTCCCTTTCAGAAGTCAAGGTTACCTCTTCTCAGAAATGCAAACTCCTATTCCTGTTGGTTCTTTTTCCATTCCACAACAAGATGAAAAGTGACACAAATACGAGTACTCTAAAAAGCAACTCAAAAGTATTGCAAACTTTTTACATAAAAAACCAAAAATTTATTAAGTACAGAGAGTTGTAATTATACAAGCTTTGGTCGAGTTCTATTTTATCTAGAAATGATTATCCCAATAAAGCGCTTGCATCCTTGACTTATGATCACAAAATAAAGGTATCCAAAGAAATGAGAGACCTTATTTATGGTTGATTTCTTCAAATAAATAAATATTTCAAATCAGTTTGAATTAACCGAAAATTCATACTACTTTACTAAAAAGTCATCGTGTTCTGTCTGAATACAATGTACATAACGTGCCATGATTACTCGTATATTGTTTATACAATCCACTTTTCATTAAAGACTACATAAAATCAGTTAATGTCGTCGAAATTTCAATTAATTTAGGTTTAGATACTATATGGCCCAACAGTTTGGGCAATCAATTTATTATTTGTGTAAAATAAAATTTTGAAATTCTTACTGAAGATATTTTTAAGTTTGAACACACTTATTGGAACACCCATCTAATCGGCATTCATAACGTCTGATCCTATAATCTCTGGTGATGGCAATTTGTATGTTCATTGTACCGCAGTTTAAAGAATGACATCTTAATGCTTTTCAATTTTATATATATGGTACACGTATATTTTTTTAAATTCTTTTCGGACCTACCAACAACGCATTTCAGATATTTTTTCTCTTCAAAATATTCCTCAAGTCCGAAATCCGTATTGCATTATGCTTACTTATTTTATTTGATCTGATTTCTGATACGTTCTTGGATGTTTTTACTTGTGGTCAAATTCTGGGCTTAACCTGAAAATTGGCAAAACTACAATATATCATTGTAAATCTCTTTTGACAAGGTTTTCAAGAGTAAGAGCGATAGTAGTGGTATTATTCCATGACAATATGGCTTTGCAAATGGAAGATAATCCTCCGAAATCAAGGTAATAAGGTGAATTTAAATGCATTCTACGTAGAAGAAGGCAGTTATTTGGACACTGTTTCCTATAGTAGGAACGTTGAATTCAAAAATCCTCTAACAGTTTGAAACTAACAAAAATAAAGCACTTTACACGCTAAGCCAGTAGATTTTATAAAAGTTATCTTGTACTATAATCTAAAAGAAAGTAGATGAAACGAATGTCTACAGGAAGTGAATTCTTGTTGTAAATTTCGTCGTCGAAAGTCTGGGCTCCAAACTAGGGATATCAGAAAAAGTTATTAATATTTCCTTCGTTAGCATTTTTTCGGGAGGAGAATGGCAAAACTCCGAAAATAACTTCTTTTGCCAATCGTAAAATCTGTCAGTCTTTTGCCGATCACATTCGGCCGTAAATCGTAGTACATCTCTCATAAAATCACAAGGTGAGCAACACAGTGACAAGTGGTGAGGGCCACTTTTAAACAATGACTATCTTCTTCAATATGTTAACTATCTGAATAACTTAATAATCCCTACAATTTTTAATTCCTCTAAACTTAAATGATTTCATTAAGATACCGCTTCCGGTAGGATTTCGTAGTGATACAGAAATTGTTCTCTATTAAACTGGATTTAGGTTACTATAACGCCGTATGTAATCGACCATAGCGAAACAAAATTATCACTGTATACTACCAAATCTTTTTTAATAAGGATTAAGTTGATAAAAGCCGTTAAAATTATACACAGTAGTTGTATTGCAACATATTCGTATGATAAAATAGTTTCATACCATATTTTGGATTGGACTGAGTTTCAGTTTTTAACCTAATGAGATTCAAGCTTATATAATTTATTTGATTCTCTGTTAGAATTCTGACGTTTAATGAAAAACAGTTTGTTCCACTCCGTTTTCTGATAGAGCACTTTTGCAGTACTACTGGCTGCTGCTTGGCTCTTTAACACATTTTCTACTGTTTTTACTCAAATTATCCATAACATGTAGGATTTCTGTTTCGGAGGTTTTATAGAATTTTCTGGCTGTTAAACGCTTTGGATAGCATATTCGAAGATATTTTTTCTCAATTAAAATATGAGTACCTCCAGATTCACTAATTTATTTTTCCAAAGAAAACCTGATATTTAACTTCAAATTTAAATGTATTCATGCCATGGGGTATATGACTGTTAAATATTGAACACTGGCAGGCAGATTGTGCTCAGTAACCTATTTTCTAGGTAGGGATCTATGTCAGCACTTAGACTTAAAGCTATGTATAAGCACTCAGTAAAGCCAAGATCATCAGCGAAGGCTGTAACTTCATCTATAATGATTGACTAAAAAACAAAAATCGCCAACAGCATTTGTTAAGACATTTTTTCGACAAAAAAGCGGATCTTACTCCAGCTTTTCCAAGGCCCACTCACCGAAAATTCGACGCTGTGGCCGGTCGGTCAGCTTCGATTATTACACGAGCTGTATTTTGTAAGGTTTTAGACCAAGTTCCTTGCGTAATGCCTTCCACGTATCCACAATCCCAATTGCTGCGAACGGCGACGAATGGACAGCAGCAATGTTTTCCTCTGTACACACACTACGCATAGTGGCTTGATGTCCAATAGCGTAAAATGTGGTCACTATTGCTTGAATTGATTTTTAGTAGGTCGATTATGACGACCGTAAATTGGTCGAAGTGCGCGAAAAACATGATTTTAATAATAAAATTCAGTAATTTGTAAGCGTTGTTCGGGTGTAAGTTTTTCCATTATGAAATGGCAATGCTAGCTGAGCTTGCTTGAGTTTGACACATGTCACGAATCACTCTTGAAAATCCAAACAGCTTGCAGGCATGAAGTTTTGGAGCTAAGAGTCTATAATTTGATTTTAAATTTTCTAATCGACAAGTAGAACTCGAAGAAAAGCACATGAAATCGGCAAAATATAAGTAAAATAAAAGAGCCCTGTGGTTTATCATGTTAAAATGATTTGGTGATTTCCATGAACTGTACTCTGATGCAGTGGTGTTTTTTTCGTTTATATAAAATCTCTAAGATCTCTTAGATGGCATTTAAAAAATTGTGTTCCTGAATCTTCATTCTGAAATCTTTATTACAGCGACTTCAACATACACAATTCTGGGTGGCCTCAACATTCGTGACAGACAACACCCAAAGGACGGTTTGCTGAGACATTCCCAGCGGAAAACAACTTGACCCAGTTTGTAAATGAGTCTATGGAAATACCAGAATTTGATAGTCTTACCGCCAACACCCTGGACTTGCTTTTAATTTTTCACCATGATATCTACAAGGTGGATGGGCTATTCCCTCTAGGCCAAATCTCGTATAGCAATCCGGTAAAGCCATTTGGAGCCGACTTAACACCTTTTTTATGAATTATAACTGGTATTTATGTTCCCTCGATAACGATTTGGATTCCGCTGCTGAATCATATTCTTTTTCGAATGAAATCCTATGAGTCGAGCTGTAAAGAGCCAGTCAGAGTTAGAGATTTTTTTCTTTCGGCCCTACAATACCAAACGTATAGAGGAAAAGTGAAAAAAGTTCAAACAAATCAGGAATGACTGTAAAAAATACTACAATGTCCCAAAGGTAGTAACAATTTTTCGTCGTTCGTCAAAAACATTATGTCAGCCCTTTGTGCAAGGCCAATCTGCTTGCTACACAGTTCGCGACCTTTGCATTAAAAAGGCAACTCTTCTTCTCTCTCCTCCAACGGACCCATTGAACTTACAGCCGTTCGTCACGGAAATGCTGATATAATGAACAAACAGCTCATTCTCAATGACCGGCACAGTTTTTGTGACAACAAGTCCACTGGTTTCTCGACGAAAAGTGTTGGCGAACCAAGATAGTTGCACTTGATATTTCTAAAGCATTTGGCTGAGTTTGGCAGCAGGCTACAACTCTTTTCTTTAATAGATTAGAAATTATCTTTGGGAACATTCAATTGAAGTGGCCTTGGATGGTTTTAAATCTGGTATCCACTAAAGATGCTGATGTGCCCTAGGGCTCCATTGTGTCTCCGACACTCTTCTTATTTTATTTTCCATCAATAATGTCTATCCAATTAGGGAACTATCAATAGAGTGGAATTGAATGCTTCTAAAACACAATGCTGCCTGCCGTCGCTAAAGCGAAATTTAAATACCCAGTCATTATCCATGAATGGCACTTGCGTCGTTGAAATCGAAAAACTTACCACTCTCGGTATTTGTGTCAGTGACAACTTAAGTTGGAATTTGATGTCGCCAAAAATGCGGCGAAATTCCTGGATTTCCTCCAGCAATGTGAGAAATACTTTACCCCATTTATTCTGTCCTAAATGTACAAAGCGTTTATCAGCCCGAAATTAGAATACAATGCAAAAATCTGATCGAGTACGCCCAAAACATGTTCTCACTTGCTAGAGAGGATTCAGAATCGTATGATAAAACTCATAGGTGATGCCAATATTGCATAGTTAATTGATACGCTTGAGAACCGACGTAATGTCTCTTGCCTTAGCTTGTTCTATCGCTATATCCACCACCATTGCTCCATAGAAATCTCCAGTAACATTCCGTCCCTTCAAACTCTTAACCATAACAGTCGTCTATGAATGCTCGTCAGTATACCCTCAAGACAACTTTCATTGTAACCTGCAAACATTTAAGACCACTGAAACTTTATTATTACATTATTATTACAATTTAAACTAATAATCCCTTGAGCTCGCGAAAGGACTTTCCTAGAATCACTTAGGAAGTTCTTATGAAATTTGATTTTTCTTAAAGACTTTTGATACAGAAAAAATAATATAAGTAAAAACTGGTTTATAAGAATTTTAGTCATTTATTCTATTTTTTTTTTTATATTTTTTATTAGCACATTAACATTTTTTCAGAGAAAATTCCGGTTGGAATATTTTAGTTACAAAATATGTCTATTAACAACGTAAGTTGTTAAGTGAATTTATAATTTTGAGATACTTCTTTCGGAAAAGGACACATATTACGAGTAGTTTGTCAACACTCTTATTGGAGACATTAGAAGGTCTGATTGACACTCACCTCCGTCCAATTATACCTGCGATCCTCTGTAGTCCTGAACATGCATACTGCAAATCAGTTGAAATCGGCATATGGTATATTCTCTCACATGCCTACTTGAATATAGTTTTAGTATCGAGGAGTATGCTATGGTAATCATTCCTTGTCACTGGGGCAGCCTTTCAAAACGTCAAATCAGCACTATCAGATGTCGGAGTACAGGCTAACTTGAACATGTTGATAAATCGACTTCTCCCAGGAGAATCACAAGCACACAATTAGAAGAATCTTCAATTCGAAAACGTGTTAGTTGACAAACACCCTAATTGACATTAAACTTCCTCTTTTATTGAATTTATTGGCCAGTAAAGTATTTGCTTGTGCGCGAAATGTCGTGCTCAGTTACTCTATACGAGTACAAAGTGTTCCAGAAAGCACTCTCTAACTATTGTATGCTCAAAAGTGGGGCTTGGATGCCAACTTAGATAAAATCGAACTGATCTTATTCACTATGAAATAATAAAATCCTATACTTGCTCTCTTCAAAATCAATTACTATCAATGGAAGATAGTTAGCTAAATCGGCGACCTGATATCCAGCAGTGAATGCATCAAATCTGGAAAAAGTTATATAGAAAAAATGGAGGAGACTACTCTAGTGGTCATTAGACTTATACTAAAGCATAATGTACAATTTTGAAGACCCTAGGGTATTAGAGCAGCATTTTAAATATCAGCCTGCACATGCGTCAGGGGCTGTTTTACTCACAAGTATTGGGTAAGGTATACTTTTTATCTGCATCATTGGACTTTATAAACATTCAACCTCGCAAAGGATCAGGTACTCGTCCATCTGAAATTAAAAATGACAAGTGGACAGATTGAAGTGTGTTGACTACGTGTATGCTGTACCATCTTCCAGTTCCGACAACAGTTTCAATATTAAAATCACGGGCTGTGAGGACAGAATGAGCCAGAAAGGTCTACAATCTTTTCTAAAATATAATATAAGGATTGGATTGGACTGGGCATACCTTTACATCCTCTAGTCACGGCAATATATGTACGGCGAAAATTCAGACAATTTAGGTAAGTCTCTTATAAGTTAAATGCAATGTCATATCTGATAAGGATACCCATCCCAAGCAACTAGTTATAAACCCATAAACTCAGTTTTGACATCTTTTTAATTCTATAAAAACTGTTGCATATCCTTAACGAGATTGTTAAATAGTCCAACATTCAGATTAGTTGTGGGCCCTGATAACCGGGAAATGTGAGAAAATTGAAAAAATCGCTTAGAAAATCGGCAGCCCAATAGCTACATATGAATCTTTGCTCAAGAAAGATGAGGTCGATAAAACCGGAAACATGTGGTTAAACGCTAAAACTCCAACATATTCTGGTACAAATTGGATCTAACATCTACAATGTAATGAAAAGCAGAACAAACATTCTATCGATCTTGAAACTGTAATGACTAAAAAAAATAAACACATCTTGACTACTTCATGTCTGAAACTATCGGAAGATTGTCTGGAACAGTGCTTAACAGAATCATTGGGCTTTGCTAGAAATATCAAATGGTCGCTCTTTCTGACCTGCTTCTTTCGAGCTACCACTTGTTTATCCTTGACTTATATACATAGTTTATTTTATTTATTTTCTTTGTTTTTCCAGTAAATGTAAATAGGGATATTTATATTTATTATAAAGAGTGTATTTTTCTTTTATTATCCGACGTGTAAATTGACTTCCACAGCAACGAAAAATTGAATATAGATTTCACTTGCTATGGACGAGGGCTATAAAATTCTTAGAAAGGAGTAAGTCAACACCACCCAGAGGAGTAAAAATGTAAACATTGTCGACGGTATGGCGTTAATGGTCTCAAGATAAAAAACAAACCATAAAAGGAAGCTTGTAACTGTATTATGTATTGCATCGTATCCTATTATAAAATGTATTATATCCTCTTCTTTAAGTAAAGGAGTTGAAACACATTTAAATTTGATAAAACATTTCGTTCGATACACCAGGTTCTTCATTTAATGGGCCCAATTGGTTTTGAAATTAAAATAAATGTGTTTAAGAAATCTTGACATTTTTATTTGAAATAAATGGAATAATTGATATCATACTGTTAGTTAGGAAGTATGACATCATCCAAGTGACCTGCACAGAACTGCGTCTATTAGTGGATGCACTGGAGCAAATTTTCCATGGCTTTTCGCATAATTCGATCGATACCCCAGCAATTTCACCACGAATGTTCGCCTCCAAGTATTAAAACTAAGCTAAAGAAAAAAAGTCGTAAGGTGTTAAGTCGCACTAGCGCCATGGTTAATCGCCAGGGCCATAAGGTGATCACCTTATTTTATTTTGAATCGATTGTGTCACACTTATCTTTTTTTTTAATCTTAAAAATATATTACACTCTATAAAGCAGAACATGCATGAGAAATAAAAAAAAACAAGTTTGTTCTTTAATATCAAATGTTTATCGAAAATTAATATCAGTAACTATTTTATTTTAGTGTTTAATTAATTTACGTGAAATTAAAAAGAGAGAAAAATTAGTAAAAACTATGTTGTACTTCAGAGAAAAACCTTCTAGAAGCTTTTCTTCTGTAAGATTTTTGGGGACAATCTCTTCCATCCCATCGGTCCCATCTAGCCTGATATCTCTCCTCCCTCACTTTCAGATTCTGGTGGAAGCGTTCTCCTTGTTTGCTCCTAAAATCCTGAAACTTTCCAACATCTTTTGGTGCTTTATGATTACCTAGAAAATTTTCTGGCACCAACACAAAACCCCTCCAAGCTTCATCTTCCCAATTAGTCATAACTTTTATGAAGTTTGCATCTTTCATTAATGTCAGAATTTGAGGACCATTAACAATACCAGCTTTCAACTTTTCCATACTCAGCTTTGGAATTTTGAAACATTCTCCAATCTTGTCCAACGCTTTGACCAATTGTTTCATTTTACTTAATTTGATTTAGAGTGGCGGAAGTAAGATTTTTTCTGTACTTAATAAACTCTCATTTATTACATTAGCTTCACCAACAATTAAGGATTTTTTCTAGGGCCACACATCTTGTTCCCAGTGAATTTGCTTTGCTCTACTATCTCACAGACACATAAAGCAAGGGTATTTCGTGTATCCACTTAAAAAGTTTCCACAGTAAAAAGTTAACCATTTTTAAATCAACACAAACCGGCCATTGATGTTCAGAATAATTATTTTTTTGCAGAACCGATCTAATATTCTCATATTCTTCTTCGAGTTTTGTTGAATGGGCAATTTGGATGGATGCAAATCGATTTCCATTGTGCAATAAAAATCATTTTAAACTCATTCTGCAGCTATCAGTGAAGAGCTGCCAATCAGTAAATTTATATTCTTTTACACCCATGTTTAGAAGTAGCTTTGCTTCATTTTCACTAAAAAATTGCAATATCCGCGTTCCTTTGATATGCTGTAATTATTACATTTAAAGGAAACTCTTCATTATGCAACATAGGAGCTCTTATAAAATAGACTGTAAATCTGGGTGTTTTCACGCTTTATTCCGATTAAAACGTCTACTTCGCAAAAGTAGCAATGATCGATATGATTCTTGTTCTCCATCCAGATCATAGGGATATCGAAATCTAACCTGTGACGTTCTCCTTTCTTCCACAAATACAAAGACCCAACACAGGATTTACAAGCCTTATGAGGAACCCATGATTTATCTTGGTCTTTAATCTGTAGTCCAAAATAAGCAGTATAAACCTCTTTTACAAAGTCTGTGATATTTCGTGTCTATTTTGTTGTTATTTAAACACCACAAATGTAACAAAATACATCAGTATTATATTTACATTTTCTGCGCTATGAACTCATATTTCTACATATAAAAAAAACTTATTAGAATAAGAATTCAATTAATAAAGCAATCCATTAATCATCACTTTAGTAACGTAGCCAAACCAGAGCCAATCTAATACCCTTATGAATATATTCGCAAACTATATACTTTAATCATACAAATCCGCAGAGATATCCAGGGTAACAAAGCCATTTGACCAAAAATCTACCTCGTCACTGAGAATGATTTCTCGGACCTTCTTCGATAAATTCGACGTGCACGATGGTAATTTACCTTCAGTCAATACGATCTTATACGGAATCGACTCAATATTCTACAGACTTCTAGACCTTTGGTATCTCAATGGCCCCATTATGGAGTGAATAAGACAATTCAAATTTTTTCACCAAACCCTCAAATGAGTTAACGCACTTAACGTACTCGTAGTTCTATTTCTCGCAACATTTAGATGATTTGTAAACGTCACTTAAGCGTATACCTTTCCATGATTAAATAATAAGCAATCTGGAACACAAAAATATGATCTGTCAAAAGTTGATATGGATGAGTTCAGAGAATCCTTATTGAAAAAGGGGCGCATATAATATATAAACCGTTTAGAGGCCAAACTGATCTGTTTCCGTCACTCATTGATGAAAAGGAAATCTTTTTGCTTTATTAAGGCTCTTTTTTAATCTGTATTCATTATGAAGAACGGGTCATGAGATTAGCTTTTGAAGACGACTTCACGAGTTTTGATTCTTCGGTTGTCTCTTATGAATCGGAACTTCTATCCAAATTTGGGCACCTCTTTCTAGCATGTAGGGTTCTATCTCACCAATAATGTGCCGATTATTGGCTTCCAAGGTTTGAATATTTTGTGGTTCATTTACATATATGAACCCCTTTACATAGCCACGCGGAAAGTAATCGAATGGTGTCAAATCGTAAGACCAATTTACTGGTCCATTTCTCGATCCAATGTTGTCGTTGAATAGAGTGCGATATGACAAGTCGAGAATATTTTAAAAAAAATACAAAATCCGGCAATGAGTAGTGTCGGCCATTAAATGTAATGAAATTTCCAGCCTCATTTTTGAAAAAAGAAGGACCAATGTGGAGACCACCATTGAGTCCCATAAGCTTCTTCTAAGTGTTTCGCCCGATCATTTAGCCAAAAGTGAACTTCATCATTAAACATGATTTTTCGATAAAAAGAAGTGTCGACTTCAAGCTGTTCAGAAGCCCAATCCACGGACTCCTATGAAAAGCCACGACTCGTGGCTCTAGTTCCTGCACCAGCTGGATTTTATGCGGGTGTAGGTCTAGGTCTTTTCCCCACGGACAAATGTTAAACTGTCGCAGTCGACGCCGACATTCCAGATATCCTGAACAAATGACTACAGTTTCTTCTCTTCTATATGCACATTGCATTGACGTGTTACTGGCCTTGCGTTACGAAGAGCGTGTGTAGTACGAAATTTATCCACAACAAAACGAATTGCGAGCTCAGATGGTCTCTCAGTTCGAATGATACAGAAGTGTTTTTTTGGTGTTAAAACTCCACTGAAATATTAAAGATAAACCATATTAGATTCGTAGGTAAAGTATTCCTATTTGAAAAATATGACAAAATTTTAATTTAAGGTGTTGATATTTTTGAACTATTTTTCCACCACAACATTCAATAGTTATAATTTTTTCTTCAAGGTACGCTACGAGTATTTCACCACAATTTTTTATGTGCTGTGGGAAAACACATTCGTTACAAAGTACGAGTATGAATAATTTTTAATTAATTATATTAAACACAAAACCGCAAAATGAAGTTATTAATTAATATAACCAGAGTGTACAATATGTACAAACATTTATGACTCTTTACTGAAAAAAGCTTTATGTGGAAAAATGTAATCGATTTTGGTCATAGAATGTCGGGGGGAATTTAAAAGACAAATCGTTTGTTTATTTATATATGAGAAGCAGTTATTAATGCGATTATATTCTTTTTTTAAGGTTTTGAAATGGATTTAAAGTGTGGCAATTAAATTTAACCGTAAACTGGGTGTGGTTATGCAAGAAAAAAGTATGAAATATATTGTTCGTGGCCGGAAGAATTAAACAAATTTTTAAGCAAATACATATATTAGTTTTTTGCACACGAGTGACCACATTTCCTTTGATCTCCAGATTTAATTTATGCAGTCCTATCTATGAGGGGAGGCTATTTACCCTTCTAAATATTAAAATTTGTAAAGCGATCTAAATTGCATTTTTTCTTTCTGAAGTCAGAAGATAGAATGTTGTATCCGGTATCCGCTATTTAGGAAGAAGTGATAAAATTTAATTTTCCTTATGCAACCATTCATCATTTTGCTATGGCTTTCAGCTGAATGTTTGTACATTTTATCACTTCGAACTGAAAATTTAAGATTGCAATGCCTCTCCGTTCAGGAGTTTTCAATTTACAGGTTTAAGATGACCATTGCTTTATAAACCATATCTGCAGTAGATGAGAATCCTATCATACATAACAACCATAGTCGAAATAAATATCAAATATTTTTAATGTCGGTTCGTAAAATATATGGAATTTATTGAAAAATTACTTTAACGCGTTATTATATGAAGAATTCCAGTGCAGTACCATTCCATCAACTATCGCTCATGAAGAGGAAACGTCAGATTTTACGGAAGCCGAAGTTAGAGAAGCAGTAAAAAGATCGAACAAGAGGCATACAGTCGGATTGGATCACGTATCTTCCGAAATATGGGTATTAAAAATCTTTTCAACAAAGTGATGAAAGCTAAAACATAGCTTTCTTATTCTACTGTATGAAGGCGTATGCCATATAAGAGTACTACGAAAATATAGGAGAGAATTCAGCGCAATATTATTTAACTCCAGGGCAGTCAATGTAGCTTTCTGAGGCTCAGGTCGACATATGCCGCAATTCAAAGTTTCCGAATAAAAATAGATAACAGTTGTTCTTTTGACAGACTTCTTAATTTGGTGGAATGCCATTGAATATCGTTCAGTTCAGTTTCAGTTCAGTTTGTATGCATTTTATTTATACACCTTAAATTACTCTTACATGCTAGACAAAAAAATGCTTAAAAATTAGCTTAATTAACTTAAAATTATCTTATACTAACTTACTGGCCCCATGCGGGCACTCTAAGTTAAACCTAACACTTAAACTATGTCTTTCGACGAACCTTACAGTCTAATTTTATTTCTATTTTTACATATTAAAACTAAGAAAATAAATTTTAAGCAAAAACTTAGTAAGCGGACAATTTTTTAATTTTTTATAAAACTTAAAACTAAAAGCCTACAAACTACCTAAAAATAAATCTTAATCTACTTAACCTACTTACATCTAACACAAACATAGACATACATAAATATATATATACATAATATATATATTGAATATCGTTGGTCATGATTGTATGACATTGCGATGAAAGGCTAGAGCCCTAAACTTAAAGACTCATTTTTGATGAGTTACTATGAAAACATTTTCGAAACGTCTTTTCTAATGAGGTTATAGCAACGTAGTAAGGAAATATACTGAGGAAATGAAAACGATGCACGATCGGCAAATAAATGTAAAAAATAATTTGATTACATGCATGAAGTTCCCATGAGTGAATAAATTAATATTTTACTAATATTTGCAAAGTCATTCTTGCTTCAGATGTCTGATTTAAGACTATATCTTTGACATTTCAAATTTAGGCATTTTATTGCTTCGCCGTCGACACAATTGCATAAAATTCGTGTTTTTTTTTAATTTTCCCATAAATGCATCAAATTTTTTCTGCATGTGTGAGTTCTTCGACATGATAAGATCGTTTCCATAATCACTTCATTGAAAATCCCTTAACGCATTCGCCAGAAAACGGGTTGAAAAAATCATCGAGTGGAATGTATCATAGAATATATTTGCAATTTTCTACATGCACTGTAAGTTAATAATATTTATAAAAAGTGTTACATCAAAGACTGTGCATATAATTTTTTAATTGACTGATGGCTTTTTTACTTATTGACCAGTATATAATGAAGATTAAGTAAGGAATCGAAAACCGTCTTTCTTATGATTACAACGATCTCTCGCCAAACTTCCTACTTACTTAAATGGCGCTGCAGCCCAAGGTGGAATAAGGGCTTACTCAATGTGCCTTTCCAGCTAGCGTTGTTTTTCCCAGTTGCCTTCAGTTGCGCCGCAACGCCTGCTTTTATGCGTCCAAGATGACCTAGCAACCTAAGTTGTGTTATCTGAGATTTTCTGACGAGATTGGTATCGCAGTACAGCCCATTCAGTTCGCTGTTGAAACGTTTGTTCAATTTTCCATTGATGCAAACGGGACCGGAATTTACCCGAAAAACTTTTCTTTCGAATCGCGAACGAATATTTTCATCCATTTTCGTCATTGTCCAAGGTATTGCGTCGTAAAGCGGAGCTGGGATGATCAGTCTTTCTGATTACTTGGAGAGAAGGCTTAATTACTTAATCGCTTTCTAAGTCCATAGAAGCATCGATTGGCAAAAATTATTCCTCGTATGATTACCGCGCTGGTGTCCCTGGTGTCCATCGTCATCCTGTACAATTGAATGAGTTTAGCCAGGATGCCAGCAGTATACAATGTTCAGTAGCTTGTCACTGAGATTCGAAAATCAATGGGGAGTGAGTGGTGGCTAATGACTTGAAACTCTTGGATATTTTCAAAATCCCTGCCGTAATATTAAGATTTAATCTATGGTGGACATTACTGGCCTACAACTACATTAAAAGGGGTCGATCAGACTTTTGACGAAGAGTCTTAAGTGATCACGGCAGATAGGATTTTTTGTACGATGATGGGGAGACTTACTCTATGTAGTTGGTGCAGTTAGCATACCTTCTTCGTTTCGAAGATTTAAAAACTGAGTTGATGTATGCTCGGTATCTAGTCATCACCGGCAGCTTTAAAAAGGCATTTGGTCCAGCAGCGTTCTTAGACTTAAGCTTAGAGGTGATTGTCCAGACTTTATCTTGGCCTGGTGGACGGAATACTTCTGTCTCATCGTCTACGTTAAATAGTTCCTTCTTTCTGATGGTAGAATGTTGTTCATCATCAGGCTTTACCAGTCTGGTGAAATCATTTTTTTTGATTCTCAGTTCTGGTTCTACTATGGGGTTTCCTTTTCTATCCTTGTAGATTTCTGACTAATCTGACTAATAAAACTTTACAGCTTTGGGATATTCATTTTACTTATTTGTAAGACTTCCGAACATCATTCATCTGATAGCACTTCTCTATTTCCTCGACCCATGTTGCTGCCATCTCTCTGCTCATGGAGCTCGCGAGCCTCTCTCGTTCTTTTCTGGAGGACCGCTTCGTATAGTATATAGAAGAGGTTTGGTTTTTAAAGTGGCAAAACTGGTTCTACAGACTGTCAATTTGACAGTTGAATGGTGATTTGTGGTTGATATGTTTTGCCATCTTACGACGAATAGATTAACGCCAGAACAACGCGTGCGAATTGTGCAAACTTATTTTGAAAACCATAGTTCGGCTCGCCAAACTTATCATGCGCTGCGTCTATTTTAGAGTCGACATAGTCGTCCATCTGGCCAAGTTATTCGGAACACGATGAATCGTTTTCGCATGACGTACACTCTAGTGGATATGGATATATGCATCGCCAAAGACGACAAACAGTGCGAACAGGACAATGCCGACCAGAATGTTATCGTCAATGGAGAGCGCTATAGGAACATAATTTCTAACTTCTTCGTTCCTCAGTTGAATGGCATTGACGTGGTAGAGCTTTGGTTTCAACAAGATGGCGCAACATGATACAAATTAATTTGACGCCATTGGGCTTAGGATCTTCGAAAAATTATGCTTTAGTTAGGTTGGTGGTCTTTCTTTGGGTTTAAAAGATTATCTTGAGTATCTTTGACTTCTCCATGACAGACATTTTTTTCAGCTTACAAGATTCGCAGTTCCCTAGACGTGCTGTTTAGTAAGATCGAACAACTGAACTGGATGTTCTGTAACCGGCTCATTGTTAACCAAATGAGTTTTAAGTATGTAGGTGCTCTAGATATGTGCAAATCAATCTGTGGGGATACGATCAGATCAAAACTGAAAATCAGGTTATCTTAATTAGCCGTGCCAGGTGAGCCATGCCCGCATAATGGTCCGAATTGGTCCACTATACATTCGTTTATGAGGGCTGAACAGATTATAAAAGTAGACTTTTGACGAAACTTACGTGAAACTGGAAGTTGTTCCCGGAGTTTTGATCAAAAATATATAATTGTCAAGGTTTTCCCAGTATAAAAAAAAACAAATCGATTTATTAACATCACTTAGGATTCCATACATAAATTTATTCCACAACTTCCTTCAACTCAATTTAAGACTCCCACATTGTCGTATTGATTTTTTTTTACCTACCTTCGTGGCATTTTAGTTCAGGTGTTAAAATGCATCAGATAGGAGTGAAACGTCATTGTCTTCGTTGATAACTCTACAGGCTGCAAGACGAAACGACATTTAAGATTCTTCTCTGTATCGTCGTCATCGCTTTTCCGGGGTGTCCCATTTCCATTTAAAGAGGTGAGTAAGACAGACAATCCTCCTATCCTTATTGTTTAACACTTGTAAAGAGCTCTGAACCTCACTGGGCGAAGGCGGTTAAATATTTTCCATGAAAGTGAAGAGGGCACACATATACAAGAAAATAAGAAAAATGCACTTTACGCGGGACATCCGGATGCTCGTCTTCCCTATGGCTTGAGTGTGGCTTTTACTACCAATTTTAATACTCACTTTCTTCTTATTCTACATTTTGTATTTTTTTTTCTTCATTTTGTATATCAGCCGATTTAATAGAATGGATGCAATAAACCCTACCGAACAGGCCTTTGAGGCACAGTCTTCTCACCCTGTATGCGCTGTGATATAAGACAATAAACCCTGTTATGGGTTTTGTTCTTTAGCTCAAATTGCTGTCATTTAATAACATTTAAGGGACAATGACATTTACTGCAACACTTTCGAGTTTCATTATGCTTCCGGTCATACGAGTGATGTGCAGTCGTAAAAGATTTTTTTCTTTATTCGTGTTTTGTTCTCCCCTTTTTATAAGATTCTGCGAGGAGCTATGGGAACGAGTATCTATGGAGGAGGAAGGAAAGGATATTTTATAGCTAAAAACCCATTGAGTATTTAATTTTGAGGTTTCAAGGCTAGCAAAATGATTTTTGAGTGCCGTCGGTATTTATTAGCTTAGAGAAATGTTGATAAGGGAGTGTTGCTATGTTGCCCGAATGAATTGGGTCGTTGAAGGAACTTTTTAGACACAACTGGGATTGTTGGATGCCAGTAAACATAAGAAATTTTGGGTAGATGTAGTTGGAATTTGAAAGTTTGGGTTGATGTAGTTGGAATGAAAGGTTGTGATTTAAAGGAGTAGTAAATAAATTTGCCTATAAAATAAACGATTTAGTCTACACATGGAGAGGAAGGTTCCGTCAGATATATATCAAGACTTATACAATTGCACAAGTTTGTGTTAACTCCTTATCTACAATACAATACAAATGATTTTTAGCCTAGGAAGCTGCATTATGTCATATTATGTATCTTATCGGATTTAATTGACATTCGACAGTTGACATTCAGGGATCACTCTTAAATTACCGCCACCATTGTAGGTTGTATGTATTTATAAAGATTCTAGTAAGCTATATCCCTTGAAATGAATGATGGAATTTGGCATAAATAAGAAGTGTGTTTCAAATTTAAATACTTCTTTGCAGTAATTGCCAATATTACAGAACTATTTTTCGTGTAGAAAGAACATACGCGTAGAGGAGAACACCAAAAGATATAATCTATTTGAAGAAATCCTTTTTTTCTACGACTTTTATACGAGTAGATGTACTAAGAATTGCCAAACTATGAAAACTAGCCAATCAAGACCACTTACAAGTTCGACAGCTAGTGCCATAATATTCAATTATTCCCTGTTCTCATTTATTTATGTCTATCGCGGGCTTCAGCAATACTGGTTTCCAAATTCAATGGAATCGTTAAGAACCACTTACATCTCACGGGTTTAAGAAGAAGGCTCTTTTAATTCATTCAAGAATTCACTAAAAAAGGTAAAACAAAGGGGGGCACACTTTTTTCTGGAGAGTGGACGAAATCTTTTTTAATAGAATTTTTCTTGATGTCTGAAAAACCACAGAAGGATGTGGTGCCGACATGGAGGATGACAACTTTTGTCTGCGGGTCTCAATTTATTGTAGGATCACAAGACATAGGATCGTTGATAAATTTGTTCGAGAAGACTTAGAGTAGTACTTCTACGAACTTGAATCTATAAAGACTGCAAAGCTAAAAAATTTAGCTCCTACTCATATTAGTATCCTGCCCAACATTATGCATCTAGAGTGACCGTGTCCACTAATATTGCAAAAGTCGGGGCTACTGCAAAATTATCAAGAGACTTTGGCCCAGGCCTGATATAAAAAACCTAACGTCGGAGGAAGGGTCTTCCACCTTGTAAAGCAACAAATAAGTGCTGGGTGCTGTGAACCTAAGATCGACAATAGGTTTCAGATCGGCCTCGACTTAAACCAATTATGGAATCTTTTGCCCTCAACACAGGTCCCGAATTGGTATTACTGAAACAAGTAAGCGCTGGACAGGGGTCTATATCCTGGCCCTCATGGATGTATGGGCATCCTGTGAACTTAAGTTTTTCTCGACAGGTGTTCACGTAAAACACAAGATACGTATCGCTGAGCTGTTATATGGTGCTTGGAAGACTTAGCTCTCCCTTACCTGAAGTCAACAGGTTACCGTCTAAGTCTTTTACAAAATAAGATTCGGAGCTTTTGCGACCTATAAGTTCCCTTATATTATTTTGGACGGTTCTACTTTCACACTTACTGGCAGCTTCTTGTGCTCTGTTGCCAATTGCTCCACTTACTTCTGTTTTATGCGATACTGAACTTCCAACGCGGGTTTGCTATACTGCTGAGGTCATGCCATCTTGATTTTTCATATTCTACTGACGATGGTACACAGTCTTTCAGTGCTTGTCGATGATTGCAGAATTGGCCCTGCCGATTGATTGAGCCTCATACGCAAGATGGTCGCATATTTGTTGGCGCACATGCGTATCTAAACAAATTACAGCGTTATTTGTTGAGGGGTGAAATACGAAGATGTATTGAATCTACCAGGTCGTCCCTCTTCACACCGATGTCTGCTCCACCTTTATTTCAGACGGTGCAGTTTCTGAAGTGTCGGCTTTATCACTATCGGCTTATAGTTTGGTAAAGCGCATAACTGGATGATGATGTTACTCATCGCATCTCTTGTGATACCGAGTCATCCTATTCTGTGATAAATTTATTTTACCACTGCGACCTAAAAGATCTATTGTGCCACAAAGTTAGTCCAAGATGCCCAATAAGCCTCAATTTTCTTAATAAACTTGAGCATTTCTCTGGTGGAGATTCTTTGCGGTCTCTCAGTCTTTAAGATTTAAGAGTGATGTCTCCTAATGGTGCATGGAACCTAGTATTCACATGGTATGTATTCTGCGGTTTCGTATTCTTCTTTACAATCCGACATATTGTTTGCTGACTAAGTCTGAGTTTGTGTAAGTGATATCGAAGTGTCCGCTTAGATAGCTGTCTATCCTTCTAAAATCATCCCTATGGAAGTTTAGAGCTAATTCTGTTTTTTTGAAAGGGTTTGATAACTATTTTAGGCTGTCGAAGAGCCGGTATATTCTCCCAATATACACACTCTGGTCTCCCAACTTTTTATCATTCAATACTTGAAGCTGCAGAAAGCCCAAACCAGTGAACGGATCAGTTGAAACTTTCTAGCCAGTTAATTGGCTGATTCATTAACTTCAATACCATCGTGCCTTGGTACCCACTACAGATCGGTCTTTTTAAGGTGGTGTGAATAGTATTGAAGCAGTGTACGAGTAGCACCAATTTGGAGGCAAACTAGCCCAGCGCTTTCAGTGCTGCTTGACTGCTCTTGAGGATATAGATGGGAAGGTCTTTAATTCCTAACTTAAGAATTATATTAGCACATTTTTGGATAGCAGCCATCTTGAAAGACGCTGGGAAATTTACAGTTATTTCGCAGCGTTTGTATTTAAGCCATAGATACCTACACCTAGTCTGATGTCAATTTTGGATCCACACGTATACCACTTCCTACATTTAAGGCTTGATGCTCGGTCCCTTACTAGCCCATTTCAGTATGCTGAAACTCTTGTGGAATCGTTTTTGACAAGCGGTCATTTACTGCAACGATCATGTCGAGTTCAGGAATCCTTGATATGAAACCTTCGTAGTCCGATGGTAATAACCTAGCTCTACTGCGAACTGCCATTTTTAACATGTGGAGCAGTTTTGCATAGCAACGGAGATACACTTATATGCATACGAGTCTCTGAAGACGTTTTAGCATGGTTCTTTTGTCTCACTCCACCATATTACGGACGAGTAGGCGATCATCGGCTTGGTCAATATTGTGTATGTCCAATGGGTGACTTTCGGGGATATCATCCAGATCTTATCAAACATGCGTCTACTGGCGCACATGGCTGGTAATTTTGTTATATATGAGTGGCTCAGAAATAAAGTGAACCAAGTCCATGTTTTGTTCTTTATATTCGAGTTGTGGTTCCAACAATACGGCGCTACATGATATACAAACGACGCAATTTCTCGAATTTGTGAAGGAGAAATTTGGCGACTGGGTCCTCTCATGGCGAGCGTTCATCAATCGCCCGCGCAATCATGCGATTTGACACCACTCGGTTATTTTCTTTGGGGCTACGTCAAGTTCTTAATCTACGCTAACAAGTCAACCACTTTGGACGAGCTCGAGGCCAACATTCGACGCGCTATTGCCGGAATAAGGAATAACGCCGCACATAGTATTGGATCGAATCATCAAAAATTGGACCGACCGATTGAAGAACTGCCAGCAAAGCCGAGCAGGCTGGCTGAAAGATGTGCTATTCTATACATAATGACATGGACGTTGCTTCAAAATAAAGCCAAAATCAATTTTATATCTCACACCGTCCAAGCCAATTGAATTGAACGTTTAGAAAGGTAATTTATAATCCATTGAAGAAGAGAGTACCAAATGTACAAATTTTCGACAAAAGAGCCTGATGCCAAACTCTTACATACTAGCAAAAAATGCTTAAATGCTAGCTTAAAATTACTTAACAATCTTATACTAACTTACTGGCCCCACACAAGCAATCTAAGCTACTCTAAATTCTTATATCTATGTTTTCGTATTTCGACGTAAGTGCAATGGGTCTGTATGAGGAGAGGGACGGGCTTACGCAGTGCTTTTGCCAGCGAGGAAGAACACCTCTTTAGATGGTCCAGATGGTACATCTCCCCTTCTTCTGAAGAGGTGTTCTTCCTCGCTGGCAAAACCACTGCGTAAGCTTTTTCATCAATCCTACTCTTTAGGACTCTTCCCGAGCAGATGGAAAACAGAATTTGTCCAGCGCGTCCCTAAAAAAGGCGAATCATCTTCTCTCTCCTCCTACAGACCGATCGCACTTACGTCCCTTTTTTCCAAGGTCATGGAAACGCTGATAAATCGTCAGCTCATGAAATATCTATACACGAAAACTTTTCAATGACCGGCAATATGGTTTTCGTAGCAACAGGTCCACTGGTGATTTGATGGCATGTCTTACCGAAAAGTGGAACCAAAGCGTACATCAATCTGGCGAAAGCAAGATAGTTGCACTTGATATTTCTAAGGCATTTGACAGAGTTTGGCATCAGGCTCTTTTGTCGAAAATGCATGCATTTGGGATCGACGACTCTCTTTTTCAATGGATTAGAAATTGCCTTTCGGAACGTTCAATTCAAGTTGTCTTGGACGGTTTCAAGTCTGATATTCACAAAATAAATGCTGGTGTGCCCCAGGGCTCTGTTCTGTCTCCGACACTCTTTTTAATTTTCATTAATGATCTCTTGTCTGATACTTCTAATCCAATATATTCCTTTGCTGATGACAGTACTCTCTGTTTTTCATATTCGTTTACGGACTCACGGCCCTGCTCTTCGGCTGTAGAACGACAACGAGAACGAGAACGGCAGCGTATGCTAAGCTCATTAAATTCCGATATCAACAGCATAACCAATTGGGGAACTATCAACAGAGTGGAATTTAATGCTTCCAAAACACAATGCTGTCTGCTGTCTTTAAAGCGAAATTTAAACACCCAGCCATTATCTATGAATGGCACTTGCATCGTCAAAACCGAAAAACTTTCCATTCTCGGTATGTGTGTCATTGACAACTTACGTTGGAATGACCACATATTTGATATCGCCAAAAATGCTGCAAAATGTCTAGGTTTCCTCAAGCGATGTAAGAAATATTTTACCCCCTCTGAACTGGCCCCAATAAATAAGGCATTCATCTGCCCAAAATTGGAGTACAATGCCCACATCTGGTCAGGTGCTCCTAAAACATCTCTGCACCTGCTAGATAGGATTCAAAATCGTGCGATAAAGCTCATTGACGATACTAATATCAGTCAGTCAATTGATACCATCGAACACCGGCGTAATGTCTCCTGTCTCACTTTGTTTTGTCGCTATTGCCACCACCAGTGCTCCACTGAAATCGCCAGTAGCATTCCGCCCATTCAAACTTTCAACCGTAACACCCGTCTCGCTATGAATGCTCATCAGTATACCCTCAAGCGCATTTTCGGACGTACTCTAAAATATCGTGATTCGTTCCTAAGCCGTACAACTCGCTTATGGAATGCCCTGCCGATCTCTGTATTTCCTGGTCGTTATAACTTGCAAACATTTAAAAACAATGTACATCGGTACCTCTCTTTTCTACCGCCCTAAATTTCCTTTGCCCGCGCTGTGAACAGTCATCTTAAGGGTATACAAACTCCTTGAGCGCGCGCCCATTATAAAAAAAAAAAAAAAAGATAGGTTGGCCAATAACTCGGAGTCCCATAGCATTTGAGATTGAATCGTACCTCACCATACTACAGGAGCCTATATATGTGATGATAGGGTCAACTAATGTGGTATTTAACCAAAACATAATTTTAGGTTGCATACCCAATGTTTTGCAGTAAGTGAGGCGAAAGGATTTTAAGAAAATCAAGCTAAAAATTCTTCTGTCATTTATTATACAATATTATTTTGGTTCCAGTGTTCGTCTTGGTACGGCCTTTGATTAAAATGTAACAAATGCTTTGGATAGTGTTTTATAAAAGAGACGCTGGACAAGATTTTGGATAATGCGAAGAATATTCGATCCAATCAGACCAATCGATCTAATCGTTCCAGTTTTAGTTACACATTTCATTCTAGTAACTTTGGCTAAAAATATAAAGTATGCCCGCCCTCTCGAATTTTTGGCAAAATTACATCAGCTTATAGCTTATCATTATTCCTAAATCCATTCCCAATATTGAAATTTCGATTGAATCAATGTTCGTGGAATTTAACTCGTGTACGAATAAATCCATAATAATTTGACTATTTTCAGAAGTATTCTCTAAAATATTATTTCAAACTCTTAGATACCATCTGTTGTATGTGTTTGCAAAATTGTACTTCTGCAAACAAATTGCTCTTTTGAGGTACATATGACAGCTGTGGAATTGTTTGTGTTTATTATGCTTTTAGAATAAATGAATTAAAGCAAGGATTTCGAGAGAAAACACACACATATTGTGAAGTCTATTAGTTTTAATCGTATTCTAGAATTACATTAATATTAACGAGACTAATGCCCTCTGGAAGCACTGTGCAAATGCTGCTTCAAGAATTCTCATCAACTTGTGTTTGTCTTCAATTATGTCAGATAAGATACGTAAAAGCAATTGGCTTTTTCTTCATCAAATGTCTGAATGAATTTTGAAAAGATTTTAAAATTTAAACAAGAATAGAAAATGTGAAGAAGAGGAAGAGTTATTTCTATTGTATTCTAGAAGGCATCAATTTTTGTTTTTTCCAGAGAGTCTTGCAGTGTTCCATACTTTTATGGATAAAGCTTGTGATTGTCATTGTTTTGTCGCATGGTAGTATCATACTTTTCGGGTACCAAGAGACTCTGCCTGCTATGGTAAAACGCCACTAGAATTTTGATCAGTGTTTCCGATGGCCTGTCCAGGGAATCAAAAAAGCTTAAACGGATAAACAAATGATGAAGTGCACTCTGAAAGTCTTCTGTCAAAGGGACAGAATTGGCTACAGAAAAACACCCACCGAGTAATTGACTTAATCCTATACAATAGGTAAGTTAAGGAGACTATAGTACTTGCTGGAAAGTACAATCGAAAGTTGCCGACGAAGTCAGCAGAGTATGCGAGATTCCGGCATGAAGAGGACAAATCCGAAAAAAAGCCAACAGAATGCGCTTTAAAAAGAAGTTCGCAAATCTGTCAGTGCTTCGCTTCAAATCAGGACCAGACATACGGAAGCTGTTCTGAAATAAAGTGTTCAGCCAGGAAAACGCCCGCCGATTTGCAGTGATTTTGTAAGTAAACCCGATAAATTCGAAACTTGAGACAAATTTGCAGAAATACAGGCTGGATCCTTACAAAACGAGGCAAACAAGAAGTTAAATTGGATTTCGAAGAATGCCTCATATAAAAAAATTTTGCGAAAAGATCGAAACACTCGATGAAATCAGCAAATAATCCAGACGGGAAACACTCAGAAAGTCTGATAGTACCTACACTAAGTCAAAAGTATAGTTTCATCCTTTAAGATCTCTTTCCAGGCTGAAAACCAACTCCTATCACCGAATCTGCAAGTGAGTAAGATAACACGTCATAGCTGGTATCTGCAATCGGTTCTAGTGACGGACAACGCCATCAATTATGCTGTTCCTTCCATTGATGGTTTCAAGTACCCTGGCACCGATGGCATATACCCAGTTATACTACGTAAAATTGTAGACCAATTGCTGGAATCTCTGAAGAAAATCCCGTGGAGAAGAATGAAAGTAACCCTTCTACTGAAAATCGGAAATTATAACTATTGAACATGTTCGCGAAAAACTTCAGACCAATTAGACTGACTTTCTTTATGTTAAGGACCATGGTGTGAATGGTCGAGTTCTATTAGTGCACAAAACTATTGTGAATTCATCTGCCGTCCAAAAACGCAGAAAATCCTGCAAGAGTGTGCTTCAAAATCGTATAGGCAGAATTGAATGCGATCCGCTACAAAAAGGGGTACGCGCTTTCGACAATGCAAATTTTGAAGAGATGCGTAATTCGGACAGACAATCAGGCGTAGATGAATCACCAGTTTTGTCAATAAGATCAATGTTGGTGAACAGAACCTGTTTTTGGATATAGACTGCTTGGTGTCCTGTTTCCATGCATATTGGTCTACCTGTTGCTTAGCGCTCAGGCATATGGACATGCTGTAGCTTTACTGATAGTTGAAAGACTCTTGACCTAGACATCGACGACGATTGGTGTACTATAAATGGGCATTTATTTAATCCTCTTGAAACTGAGGTTGACGAGAAGGAGAAAGCAGACTGGTCTGACTCATCCAGTGCTCTAAGATATCACAATCAGTTTTCCCCCCATTAATGCATAGCAAACTTCTTTAGAACTTCAAGGTGCTTTGTGGTAATGTAAAGGAGCTTGTCACAGAGGAGCGTTCTTTGAATCTACATGACTATGATAAGGCCAATAATACCAATGCGTCGGCTGTTTTGTGGAACGAGCTTTCATGTTAATACCTCAATCAGTCTATTAGGCACTCGAAAATTTCATGTGATTAAGAATCATCCATATTAAGAAGGTGGTGGCTGCTTCATATGTATGCTTTGTAGTATCGCTTACTTCCATGAAAGCCAAGCATAAAATGACAGTTGGTTATCTGCAGTAAGAAATTCTTACAGGTCTGTCAGCTTAATTGGAATTGATGATGCTATTTTTGACAGACCTTAGTAAAAATACATTTTCCTCTATTTTATGGCTGATAGTCCAGGAGCAAACTTATTCGTTGCCGCTTTCATTGCGGTCTTTTAGTCTTGAACCTACTTCGAATGCTCTGTGAAGAATGAAAATCTTACCTCTAAAATCGTGTCTCCAAAATTAAGGTGCCTATATTTTATAATCATGAGAATCATTCTCTCTGAATTCAAAAGGAGAGTGAATATTATTCCAAAATTGTTTTCATATATTTTACTGATAGCATCCTTTCGAATGTCAGAGGGTACGATGTCCTCTCTTGCGTTGTGTGTAATCAACAGTAGAATATCGTTAGCAAAATATGAAAGTGAAGGCCAAATTTCTGCTCCTGCAATCCATTGAGTTCTGATTGGTTGTATGCATCGTACTTTACCAATTGTAGGAACTCATTCCAAATTTTCCAACAATTCCCTCTAATAATATTATTTTCATTTCAACGATGGATATACGAGTATTCATCGTTTTAAGAAATACAAAATGAACTGCATTCCACTTCTTCTTAATACACAGACAAATTTCACTGGAATTTTTCAACTGATTCGAAAACCAAAAACATTTTAAAACAATAATAATAATCCTCGAACAAAACTCAAAGAATTGTGTCACAAAAGAAAAGGATTCGAGTGATTCCTGGAAAACGACAAGCCCATTCTTCTTAGTTACTGGAGCTATGAAACGAAGTTGATTTTCTCCCCTTTTCGGGGAGGAATTAAGGCACACATTATAAATGCTAAGATAGAAATGAAAAGTTTCTTCATTTTTGTGTTTCTTTTTTTTTTTTATCGACGAATTTCCATGAAACGAAACAAAATGCGTGTCTAGCATTTAAAGTAATTTATGTATGTGACCTGAATACATATTCGGATTCGTAGACGGATGAAGGATAGAGGCATTTTGGGTGGTTATCGATAAGCAGCTTAAGATGGAGTATATCTGCAACTGTTGTGTACCCTAAATATCAAGTGTGTAGGAGGAGGTATTCAATACCAGCTTAGTGTGATTGCTGAAGGTCTCATTGTTAGTGCCAATCAAATAGGGCTACCACGTACCAGTCATAAATTCAACTAAATCTCCATTGAAGCAAAATAAACCTGAGTCATTCTTCATAGACGAATGAGCTACATAGGGGTGCCACATCTTCAAATATTTTTTCAATTGAATTGGTTGTCTTCATCAAAAGAAATCCATCGGTTTCCAACAATTTGGTTTTAAAACAAAAAGTCTGAAAGCCTCTTCAGTTTGAATATTGTATTCTTACTTCATCGAAGTTAGCTAGATAGGATGTTACATTATAGCCCATGTTATGGAATTTTCAATCTCTTTGCCAGCTTATTGTATCCAATAATCTGATTGTGGAAGCTGTCAGATGGGATTCGTCATCTCTAGAAGAGCCCAAGCCAGCTTTGTGGGCCTATTTCGTTGTTTTCGTTGCGAACCTTTTGCCCAGAAGAGCACATTTATATTGTTTTCTTCTCTTCTTTGTGAAAGTATTTGGAACTTTGTGAACCTAGCTAGATCGAGGATAAGGCCGAAGATGAGATTGCTAAAGTGAAGTTTCAAGCATTTGGAATACTGAAAACTCGATGCATTCGGTTATTCCTGCTGTAATAGGTGTGCCCTTGTGTTTTTTAAGATAATCCAGCCACGGTAGCTACGTTAGTTTATATTCTGCCAAATCAATCAGCAGATTTTCTTATCAGTCACAGTCCTTTCCCGTGCCTTGGTTTTTGGCTGATTTTTTCAAATCTAAAGATCTTTTACACGATATGACGCAAACTGTTATATGGGATGTTTAGCTATTTTTCCACACTTTGATTAGAAAAGATTGGTATCCTTATAGACTTAAACTCCGGATATGTTCGAGAAGATCTAATAAAATCAGCTTGGTCTCAATATTACTCGTACCTTTGTTTCTATCGGGAGAAACTCGTCCCCTAGATTAAGAAACCCTTCCACAGCTTACAAATGACATTAGTCATTATTTTGATCAGATTTGAGCTGTTGTGGACTCTAAAATTTCAAACAAAAACATGAAAGCAACTTTGGATGTGTCAAGGTTGTACAGATTATATTGGCGGTCCTGTGTTAGATTTTGGCTTTTGAAACAGACTGCGGATTCAGATTAATTTCCAGTTCTTCCCACGGAAGTCTAAATACCTCATCACAATGTGTCCAGTAAGATTCACAATGGAGTCAAGTAAGATCACCAAAGTTCAAATTCCAAAAGCGACAATCGGAAGAGCTCGCTGGAGTCTTTGCTGATGGTGTATCCTACGAGCTCTCTCAAGATCCTAGCCCACATACACAAACCGTAAAACACCAATGGGAATGTTGTCAACGATCCATCAGAGAAGCTGATTCTTATGTGATTGGTTTCAACACGACGCCAAAAATCGAAGCAAGAGGTATATAAAGCACGAAAAGAAGGAAAATTCATTGACTTCTCGGAAGGAAAAAGAAGGAACTCGAGAGAAATAAAGAGTTCGAAAATTTAGTCAAAGAATATACCACTCATGCAAAGGATATAAAGCCAGAATGGAAGCTTACAAAGACGAACACGAACAGCTATTAGTAGGGTCGCAGTCTGTGCTACGAATATGGAGAGGCCATTTCGGGAGAATTTATAAAGGGGATTCCGGCCCTCTGAACTAGATGGCCTTAAGCCAACAATATCGAAGCTAAAGTCCAACAAAGCGGCTGTCGCAGACGAACTGCCTGTTGCACTACTCGTTTCTATGACAACTGGATATGACCTGGTTAGCAACATGCACGAGCTCAGTTGTGAGATTAGGTTAAAGGAAAATATGCCCGATGAATGGAATTTCAGCATCGGTTGTCTAATCAGCAAAAAAGCAAGTTTTGACTGCCTCAACTAAAGGCCTTTTCTCCTATTATACTAAAGGCGTCTGAAACTATTCATGACTAATCTTGTTGGATCAGAAGGGTACGGTTTCGGGCCGGAAAATCCACAATTGTGCATTTGTGCATTTTGCAAAATTGGCTTTATACCAAACCTTAATCACCCCTGTCCTGCTATATGCCGCAGATGGGCAGGGCTTTAAGAAAGAGGATGAAGAAGCACTTCGCTGTTTCGAGAGAAAGATACTGCGTTGA
Source organism: Volucella bombylans (assembly GCA_949129095.1). Lineage (NCBI taxonomy): Eukaryota > Metazoa > Arthropoda > Insecta > Diptera > Syrphidae > Volucella > Volucella bombylans. Next base: position 128,098,714 of record OX422144.1, on the reverse strand, counting down.
CAGGGAATAGAAAAGGAGGTTTAACCACGAATTCTACGGGCTGTACAGCGATATTAGTTAACTCAGGGGTCTATGTCTCGAACGCCTTAGATGGCTGGGCCATATTGAGGGAATAGCCACCACAGCTCTGACCCAAAGAAGATTCGAATCAAACGCAAGACGACAACGCAGCAGAGGGCGACAACATCTACGTTGAACACAGGTGGAAGGGGAGTTTAACAAACTTGGAGAGCCGTATTGGAGGCAGCTGCCAGGAGATCATGGGATTCCTATTGAACGCACTGCATTCCAGGGTAAATTCGACCTTCACCTAACCAATCTCGCAAACTGCCTCGATTATAACGCGGCTTCGTCCAGTAACCCACATTGAGTTCGGTTTATGTTTTCATCTATGCACGCCACTTCAGTGTTGGACTTCTTTTACTGACTAGTTCCTCTGAGTTAAAGACTCCTCCAGCAGAAGCATCAGTGTTCGTGTATTCTACGTGTCCAGGTAATACAGCAGTTTCCTTTGAAACTTGCTCTATCAGCTAGGGTCGTAAGCAAATTTGTGTTACAAACAGATACTTTACGACAGTTGTAAAGAAACTAGTAAATTTAAAGTCGGCGGGATTAAAAATGTAAGCTTTTTTGTGGACCGGCTAAGAAATACTGAGATCGATAATTTACTGCTGCTTTGAAAGGTTCCATTGGCCTAGGCAGTGACGACGTTCTCTAATTAACTAAAGAAAAAGGTTTCAGTTTGAATGATAGTGAAATCTTGAGTCAACTGTCTTGTATAAATGTTTCGACGAATGACCCACTCATATACTCGTAAATCATCTTCGTTTAAATTCTCGAAAAAAAAACAAATCTATTACAACGAGAGCAAACAAAGGAGACAAGAAACTTATTGCGAACATCCAAGTGATTGATGCCAAATTTTCACAATTAGTTCATTGGATTTCTAAGAAGAACGAAACGAAAATTCTTCCTTCGACGATTCACGTTAAGTAGACTCTAAAGAAAGGATTATTTCAAATCGTTTATTACGAATATAACTTCCTGTCATAGTCTTTTGTCAATGGAATCGAAAACCATACCATAAAAGAGAAGGGAAGCGCATGTAATCGCAAAACTCTGCATTCTTCGTAAAGATGTTTCCGAATTTGGGTGTGGTTCGCTTTTACCTTGTATCTGAGATAATCAGAATTAATGCCTGGTGATAACCGAAACACGATACAATATGAATACATATTTCCTACGAGCTCGTACTCGTAGCATGGCAACGTAGGAAAGTTCCTTTGGCGTGTAAAGTTCAGAATAAGGGTAATTGAGTGACATTATGGAGCATAATTTCAAGCAATTTCCAAACAAATTTGAAGCAAATCTCCAACAAGGGAAAGGGGACTTACCCTCATAGAAATGTAATCGTACGCACTTGTCTATATACAATATGTTCGGCATAAATAATAATAATAAAGGCATCTCAGCAAGGATTTGATTTCCATTCGTAGGCAGTATGAGATTTTGAATGTCAAATTACAAAGGACATTTTGCTATGATAAAATATCAACGTTTAGGGATTTAACCCCCAAGGAATTTTCTAACAAACTTATGTGGCTTATCACCGTAGATACTTTTGTCTATGTACGAGTATGTACGAGTATGTACGAGTATGTACATTTTGTCTATTCTTTCGACATTTTGTACGGTTTCTTTATAAGCTGAAACAATTGTCGTTTCTAAGGAGATAAAATCCGAAGCTGAAAGTCGAAATACAATAGATAAATGCCGAGCATTAGTTGGAGATGTCTTGAATTAGTTTTTCAATTTAATCTAATTCCACAGATTTATGAATACATTACAGTGATTTACGGTTCAGTGAGATTTTGTATATACGAGTACGAGTAAAGTTTGATAAGTACCATGAGCTCAAGTGATCTATACTTACTTGAATGGTAGAACTGTCGGAGTTAACCAAGTAATCCGTCCAGTTAGTGCATTCCTGGTTGAGAACAATCGTGCTTATGCTCACCTTAGGAAGGTAGAAATCTAAGACTCATCGGGCTCTGGATATTCGCTCTACATGTTTCAATAATATCGGCAACCGATGAGCTCTTTTCTGACCAGATCGATGCCGCTGTACAACTCGTAGAGTTCGGGGTCTGCGAAGCAAACGGTGAAGAATCATATAGGATCGCGTGAATCACAAATATATCCCAACTAGGGGAGGATCATACAAATATAAAAAGGCGAATTGAGGTCGCTGCTGTCTGAACGTTGCTGTTGGTGAGGGAGTTATACTTCCCGCCACAGTCTATAGGGTTGCTATAGTTTTGTTGGTCGTCTATGGGGGTGAATTGTCTGAGTTTTTTTCGTTTGTTTTTCTGGTTTTCTCGTGCTTTTAGTTGTACTGATCCTGACTGTGTTTTGCTCCGGGTGTTTCTCGTTCGCTTTATTTTGGGTTCTTTTCCTTTGCCGTTTGTTTTGTACGTTAGTTGTAATTCTTTCGTTGGTTTTTTGTTCTGTTACTTTTCTATTTTTTGGTCTCTGGTTTTTTGTCCTTTTTTTGTCTACTGTGGTGCTGTGGTACTTTGCTAATAATCGAACACACAGACACATTCATACGCGGTTCCATTAATTCAACTGTCAGAGCAAATTAACTCACTTCCAGAGCTCTGACAACCGCTCTGTGGAACCACACAACCACACCAGTTGGTGTTTAGTCGTGTTCGTTAAGTTTCCTCTATCTGTCGAGTGACTACTTGGGTCCACATTAAACCCTTGGACCCGGGACACTTTTGGAGAATAATTACGGTGACCTTAAATAGTGCCCGCTAAGTAGAGAGGAAACCTTTTCCAAGAAATAAAGGCAGGACGGGAAAGGAGTGAACCAGACAACAAAAGGAGCAAAGAGAGTGCAGAATTATTGCGGCATGATTTGCATGCAACAAGACTTTTTGAAGAATTTACTACATTGCCTCCAGTGTTGTTTTGCGAGTTGTAAAGAAGTCCCACAACATTGCATCACCTTGTTTTAATCCAATTTATATCAAAGCCTTGGTGAGTTTGATTCGATCTTTAGAAAAACCAAGCATTCCGGAATTCGTAAATTTTCCCTAGTATCTGCTTGGGTATGAATATTTGATTAATTGTTGGTTTAACCGGCCAAAAAAGCACACTGCTAGAGGTCAATTGGGGGTATTTGAGAAGTAGTTTCAGGTGTTCGTGGACTGGAAACGATTCTAGCATTCTATTTCTTTTATTTCTCCTGAACAGATCTAAAATCCGTCACTTCCTAAGTGAGTTGTTTTGCACATATGTATAATTGCTTGCACTCTGAAGCTTAGCACATTAGTTGACGGCTTCTTAGCGCTACTACTAGGTAGTTAAAACGTGGACGAGAGCTTCGGGGATATGAAATTGGCAAAGGGTCTTTGGGTTTATTGCGTTTGCACTTAATCAATGATGAATCTTCTCATAGTAGTCTGGGATACCTGGAGCCTGTCAATTGGCCTGGTTCCATAATGTCATGTAGACCTGGTTTTAAAATCACATTAAATCACAATTAATACCAGAGACAGTAGCCATTGACCAACTAAGGGTTCATCCTTCATTATCTCCACTCCAACACCCTGACTAGTCTTGAAAAACCAAAATATATATGTTAAAGTAGGTCATATAAGGGAGTGCACCATACTGACTCATGTCGCAACTTCAATTACTGCTGTTAGTCGTCCATTTGAGCTTCAGTCCTTTTTGACAGGACATTATCTAAATCGGAAACCTTCGAAAGTGAAATCTGCTGCCTATGTAAAAGCGTCTCCGCAATATTTTTCGCTTTCTCTTCCAGTTTATACGTAGATTTCTTAAATGAACCAAGGAAAACTTAAGCATTTGGCAAATGCGGCCAAAGCCAAAGTGAGATACATTAACATCACGGTGAGTGTATCAAGTTTGCTAGTGTTGAATTTTCAACCAACAAATGAGTTGTTTCCATTCGATTTGACATTGGACATGGCATCATGCCTTCGTAAAATCTGGACACGATTGGGAAACCCATGATCAACTGCTCAGATCTACAAGTTCGCGCGTTTGATCATCAAAAATAAAGCCAAATATTTTTCCCCAACAAGCTGCATCCATAATATACACGTGCAGCACAGTAAAATCGAGCCACAAAAGCACTGTGATTCGTGAATTAATATTCTTGAGAGATGTGGAGTGTATTGATACATAGACTTAGTGTCCAAAAAGCACCAATAGTAACCAATAGTGAACCATAGTGAACTTGATTAAGGATTACCTTTTTTCGAGGACATTTCGCGTCAAGATCTATAACAGATGCAGCGATAAATACCGAGTTCAATATGGGGTTCCTCAAGGGTCTAAGCTGGGTCCCCTACTTTTCATATTGTACATGAATTTTAAGAGGACTATACCGTTTGCATATGCGGACAGCACGGCCATCATTGTGTCTCACCAGTTGCCAGAAGAAGCTAAGAAAATAGTGCAAGACGAGTTCAATGAAGTAAGCAAATGGTGTCATGATAATGGGCTGGCAATAAATAATTTAAAAATGAAAGCCATGCATATACACAGCCCAAGATACCCAAAATCCCAAAGTGTTCTGAGGACATATAGATGTGGAAATACAGCAGCGTGAAAAAATATTGAACTTAATGACATTTATATAACATATATCTAGGCATTACCATCCACAGTCACTTTCCTTAGGAGCCACATATAATTAGTCTCGGGAACAAGCTTAGTTGCCCCATATTTGCGCTTGCATCTATTAAATTCAAATCGTTAACTTGCGTAAGAAAACTTGTCTGCCACTCACTTATAGGATCATGGTTGAAGTATGGAATGCAATATTGGCGTGGGGAAGTGCAGCGTAAACACACATCGACAAGCTGAAAATATATAGGACAGAGCTTGGAAGCTCATGTCAGAAAAACCATACCAGCGACATACGAACTCTAAAAATGAAGCAGATCTACGAAACGAGATCTGGAAAATTTTTACGATCCAAGTTTTCGGATACAAATCAATTGCGAAATTCATACGAGCAGACAACCAGATGGGATGCACTTGCGTCCAAACATCATAAATGAATATGGAAATTGAACTGTAAGTTACACCGTGCCAACTCTACTCAATAGCCTTCCATAAAACCTAAGAAAAATTCGTGAAGTCAACATAAAAAAGGGAAGCAGTAATATACTCGTAAGTGCGTAGAAAACAAAAACACATTGATTTCCTATAATTTTTATTTGCATGCACAATTTCTTCATTTAAAAAAAAAAATCAAGAAAAGTATTTTAATAAATACACTTAATGTATTACATTAATACTGAAAAAAAAATAATAAAAACAAATAAATAAATGTGATAAATGTACATGTACATAACGACCCATGTTACTCGTCCCCCTGCAGATAAGCCATAAGGATAAGGCTTCGCAGGAAAAAATAAAAAAATGTTAATTATATCTGTTAGAAATCATCAATCAATATCAATATACCGGGTGTCCCCTAATTCGTGAACAATAATTTGGGAAATGATTCCTGGGTATATTCTAAGAAAAAAATCGTTTCACAGTAAGGGTCTATCTCCAATGCTGACATCACTTATCGAGGATTTAAGGAAAAGCTTACTTTGGTATATCCTGACACATATTAAGGGAAATTGTTCAGTTAAAACTAATGGCAGAAATTTCGTTGATGACTTTGTTTTTAGAAGAGATACTACAATTTGTAACTTCATTTACATAAAGTTGATATCTTGATAGGGTCTTCAAATAGCCAATTTCTAAGCCTGTTTCATTTTTCTTGCCCATGCTAATTTTTGACGTTGAAGTCACTTTTCTCCAGAAAATGCCTAATTAATATACCGTTTCCATATTTTTTTTATAAACGTAATAATAATAAAAATAAAAATCATCAATAAGTTTGCAGAAAAAAACACAGATTTTATTATTTTTGGAAAAACCTTCAGCAGGTAAAACTTATAAAAAAGGGTTTTTTAAAAATGATTTTGAGTGGTTTTAGATAATTTTTATTTTATGTGTGCACTAAAACAGTTATAACAGCTGCCCAAAGTGTCCTCCTTTGTTTTTTACGCATGCTAAAGCCCGTTTTTGGATTTTACTACGAATGTTTATTGATGCTAACTGCTGCCTCACTTTTGATGACGCTTTGAGAATACGCTCTTCCAATTCACTTAAAGTTGCTATTGCGGTTGAACAAATAAGTTCTTTCATTCTTCCCCATATAAAATATCCAATACAGCAAGGTCAGGAGATCCTGCATGCCAGTGAAATGGTCTGGTCCATTTCTTCCTACTCTTCATCTAGCCAATTTTTAACCTCAAGACCATAGTGGGCTGAAACCCCGTCCTGTTGGAAATATGATGAAGCTAGTTGAATTAGTGGTATGTCCTCCAATAGTTCTGGTAAATCATTTAGCAAAAACTCCAGATAGTTTGTGGAATTCAGCCTAGGTGGTAGTTTGAAGTTGTTTCCAAGTACATCTGCCCACATATTGACGCTGAATTTGTTTTGAAATGATTTATGTCTCCTTGTATGTAAATTGTCTGCAGCCCATATATGAAGATTATGAAAATTTGTGATCCTATATCTTGTAAATTAAGATACCTCCGTCTAAAGAATTCTGCTAATAAACTCGTTGTCATCCAAGCTCCGCTCCAACAACGAGTTAGAAAACTCAAATCTCTTTTCCAAATCAAGCAATTCTTGTACAAGGTGCATGGTGGTATCAATAAAGATTTCCTCCTTGCAGTACATTCGAAATTTTATGTCTGGAAATATTGAATTGCAAAGCTGAGCGTTTGATGCTAATTGACGGATCAGTTGTAATAGCTTCCATTATTCTTTAATGAGCCGTGGAGCTCTTCTAGGCCTTCTCTTTCTGAAACCTAACTCATTCTTAGAACTTTTGAGGAACAGGGTAAGGAAATGAAGGTTTGGACAGGTAGTCAAATAGACGTGCATGCTTTAAAACTTTTTAATAAATATGGAATTTTAAAAAAAATTATTGGAAAATTAATAGTTCTTGGAAAACCACTGTTATTGTCAACCGTTGTTAGAAACGTAGGTAATAAATAAATTCCTTTTTTTACCTGCTGCAAATTTCCTCAAATATCATAAAATCTATGGGTTTTTCTGGAAACTTGCTGATGATTTTTTTATTATTATTGTTACTTTCATAAGAAAAAAATAGTTAAACGTTATGTTTATTACACATTTTCTGGAGATAAACGACCTCAAAAAGTCAAAAATTATCATGGGCAAAAAAAATGGATCAGGCTTAGGAATGCATATCTAAAGGCTCAAACAAGATATCAACTTTATTTAAACGGCATTATAAAGGGTAATATTTCTTCTAAAAACAGAGTCATCAACGAAGTTTCTGCCATTAGCAATAACTGCGAAATTTCCGTTAACATGCGCCAGAGTATACCAAAATAAGCCTTTTTTCTTAGAATAGATTTTTTTCTTGGAATATACCCAGGAATCATTTCCCAAATTATCGTTGACAAATTAGGGGACACCCTGTATATATACAAATGGATCGTGGTTTGTTCGGATGCTTAAAGCTAGAAAACGACTAGACTAAATTGGTTACTTCCTTCTGCGGGTTTGTTCGTAATTGCTACACAAAGGCTTAGGAGAAAAAAAAATCGAAAAATTCTCAACAGGTGACGCTGTACGTGCACATTTCGTTTTTCAGTTCAATTCAATTACAGTGATCCGTTTGGGGGAACATTATTTTACTCGAAGATGCCTCGATATTACACATGGAATGCATCGTCGAAGAAACGGTTACTCAGAAAGCAAGGCCAACCAGTAGAGTTGTGTCTTTTCAACTGATTCATTGGGACGAATTTGTACAATCCATCCAAAGAAGATTGCTTCTATCTTCGGTTGCTTTTTGTTAATGTCGGTGGTTCAACTTCATTTAAGTCATTGCGGACTGCAGATGGTACTGTGTGTGTAACTTTTCAAGAAGCTTGAACAATTGCTTGAACACAACAATCACTGGAATCAAACGCTAGACGATGCAATAGCTTCTTCGCCTGCCAATCAAGTTCGTACACTTTTCGTTGTGATCATTTCGACATCTTCAAACGCAGAAGACATTTTGCATAACTTTGGAATTTGGAATATGCAAATGAACGATGTGCTGATTGAAGATTTGCGTTTGTTTATGAGTGGCAAACTATTGACTGAAATTCATATGCCAACTCCAAGTCGTCAAACTAGAGATGTATTAAATCGTGAATTGAAAGGCGACGTGCTTACGACACGACAACTTTGCAACAAGTACAAACAAATGTTCCACTGTTGAATGAACAGCAAAAGAGTGCGTATGATCAACTGATGAAGTTGTCATCTGTCAATGATGGAAACGGTGGACTATTTTTCTTTGATGCGCCCTGTGGCGCATTGATATTAGCAGCAATACGTGCTGAAAGTGGAATTGCGTTAGCTCTTACATCTACCGAAATTGCTGCAAAACTGTTGGAAACGTAACAACGTCACATTCAGTACTGAAGCTTCCGTTCAACATGCAAATCTACGAAAATACTGTTTGCAACATTTCAAAGAAATCAGCCATGACAAAAGTGTTCAAAAATTGTGAATTGATCATACGGGTTGAGTGCACGATGGAGCACAAACGATCATTAGGAGCACTCGATCGAACATTGAAAGATTTTTTCATCAATAATCGTCGTTTTGGTGATACTGTTGGCGGGCGACTTCCGAAAAACACTTCCCGTGATTCCGTAATCAACAGCATTGGATGAATTAAACGCATGTCTCAAGTCATCATATTTGTGGCGATACATAAAAGCAATTCCATTCAGTATGAATATGTGAGTGTTCCTCACATATTCATTGGTCAAAATTATCGTAACTACGATTGGTTGAGCGCACGCGTAATTTTCGCAGCGAAAAATATTGATGTCAATGTCTTGAATTGGATGATTCAAAATCAAATTAGGGGAGAATTGCGTTCATACAAATCGATCGATAGCGAAAACGAAGACGAAGTCTCAATTATGCAGTGCCATTCCTATTAAAGTTGGACCTGTCATCATTATGCTACGAAATCTTCATGCCCCGAAACTGTGCAATGGAACCCGACCAATTGTGATGAACCTAATGAATAATGTGATAGTGGCAAGGATTTTGAAAGGTCCGTCCAAGGGAGAAGAATGCCTAATTCCTCGAATTCCCTTGATTTCAACCAATTTGCCGTTCCAATTTGCGATGGCTATAAACAAACCACAGGGGCAGTCCCTGGAAGTGAGCGGCATGAAAATCTGAAAATGTCATGCTTTTCACACGGCCAGCTATATGTGGCGTGTTCCCGACTAGGAAAACCATTCCCACTCTTCATTTGCGCTCCGGAGCAAAAAAATAAAAAATTTTGTGTATCATGCAGCCTTAAATTGAAAGCAATCATTGTTCTATTCTTTTTTTAGATCTCAATAAAACGAATAGAATTCAATGAATTTAATACTTGAATAAAAATAAAATAAAAATTAGAATAAAAAGTGCGTTCAAACATCTTTGAATGCTGCGATTTAGACAATCGAATGCATTGAAGGATCCATTTGTTGGTGATGTTTTGCAGCATTTATTAGAAACTCAGTTGGTGGAGTCTGATTCGATTTCACATGACACATACTTTTGAAAGTGGATTCTTTAATATGTCGCTAGCAGGATCATGTTAAAACTAAAAACAGTTTTTTATATGATTCTCCATTCAACCGTAAAAATAAAGTTTTATGGCTTTATTCCTTAGGTTCGTATGAGTTCTCATGTCCTAATGCACATGCTTAATTTATATACGCAAACTATTTTCTAAATTCATGATGATGGTATGGAAGCAACGGTCTTCATTAAGCATCACCCAAATAAGCATAGCAACCCAATATAAGGGCTCAAGAAAATAAAGGCATTCCCTCTATCTGGCTGTATCTGGATGTGGACATTCAAATATAATAAGGCACCTCAGTGCCCGGTTTATTTTATTTTTCTCTACCACTTATTTCTAATTAGGAGAACTCTCAATTTTATGTTCCGAAAGTAACGCCCTAACATTAAGGTACGACAATTAACTCGTATCTTTCAGTACCATTCGGTTAATTTGCTTTAATTGGCTCACATTTTACCTCAATTCTTTTTTTTGTTCAACATCGTCAAACCATGGTACAACAGACTCATGGCAATTCGGGTGCTTTAATAGCTCAAATTGAAGGCTCTGCCACTCCTTGCCGTTCCACCCAGTGTACGAGCACGGAGCTCTTTTGCAATTAAAAATAATTTCTCCAAAAGTGTACTGAATTGATTTTTGCAAAAACAAAACTTCAACTTCAACAACGCCGAACACAAACGCACACAGAAAACAACAAAAAAAAAAAGAAGAAGAAAAACAAACAAAATCGCAGAAATTTATCCGCTTCAGAGCCTTTAACAAGGATACCCAGCTCACAGCTCATGGTTTAAGGTGCAATCACACATTGGAAGATTAACACATCTGCAGTCTCGTACTTGCTCTCTCTCTCTCTGTATCTCGATACAAGTGGCATTTACACAAATCTATTAGATTAATTGATTCTCCAAAATTGGTTACTGCAAAACCGTTCGATATAATACAATATTTACAATCCACTTTAGCCGCAACTTCATGGATGCGATTGAATTTTCATTACAAAAAGGGGTGTCCTTCGTCAGACATCAGAATTCAGCCCACCATCAATTCACCAGATGATGTTGTTTGTTGATTTATCCCCGTCTACTCCTCCCTTGCCGCCAGTAACCGGTTGTCGTTACCGTACTCGTCGAACACTTTCGCAAATTAATTCACACGAATGTAAATTTCCATTTGAAAGGACGAAGGACTTTCGACTATACTTATAGATACGAGTACCAACCAACCACCGAACGTTCAGTTCAGATGACGATGATGTTGATGTTGATGTTGATGTTGATGATGGTATTGATGGCTTGAATTGTACGAGTATTCATACGTTACATTACGCATCCTTAAAGTTACCTCAATTGCCAAATAAATATCCAACAATGGGCGCTGTTCCAAAGTACCCAAATGTTTGTTGTAATCTGTTTAATTGCTTGAACAATGTCATAAATAAAATCTAGAAAGTTTGTTCGCGCCAGTGTTTTCATTTGAATTTCGAAAATAGAGAATATGGAGTGGTGGATGGGTGGATGGGTGGATGGGCGAGTTAGTAAAACTTTTCCCTGTCGACATCCTTGGATGGATTTTCAGCTGTCTTTTGTTGCGCGGCACGTGGGGGATAAATTCAGCTCGACGAACTACGAGCTACTCAACTTTTGGTAACCTCAAGTGATAGGTAGGGTAGATGATGATTCATTCCCCTCCCCCAAGCTGGATGATTGTGAAACTTGGATTTTAAGTATTCGCATCAAGTTGTCATAAATAAGGATCCAATTTCATGTCGCGCATGAAATTTCACTCTAACCCTCAGGTAGATGGGTCTGGGATTAGATGGAGGTTGAAACTGCTGATGGACGAAGAATGTGTTAAATTGTCTGGTGGCAAGCTTTGCCGGGAAGCAGTTAAAAGTCGAAAGGTGTCCTTACAGGGAATAGTGTTCCTGTTCCTGTACACTCGCTTTTACCTTCCACTTTGCCCTTGGTGTTGTCATTACACATTGGGCGTTGGCTTCTTGTGATTTAATTATAAAGTTCCAAACGACATCGTTGTCGTTTTCATTGTCTTTGTTCGTTGATACATATATTTATACTCATACCTATACATGTACTCATATGCAATCCTTGTAAAGTCATTCTATTGGGAACCATGTGTTAAAGTTGGTTCCAAGCAAAAAGTCTCATCTTCCTGAGTTTCGGATCCTTTTGTCCTACCCTTGTCAGCTCCGAACAAGATGAGACTTCTTCAAAGGTGTTACTAACAGATACTTAAATAATATTTAATCACATGTTAGGGGATTCAGGGAAAGGGATGACACTGTAGAAAGTTTTCATACACGTGTATGCATTTACTTGTACGAACAGACGAAGGAATATGAAAAGTTCAACGATTTTTTCTAGAGTTCTAATAGTCGGGATAAGTATGCTCGGGGCACTTATATACGTAAAATGTGCGAGTGTAATAGTTTAGGGGTAAAGTTTAGGTAGTAAATCTATAGAGAATCAGGTCTTTAGTGGATAATTTCAGTTTGATTGCTAGATAATGCGCTTTAATGCTTTTAATGCTTGTAAATTTCCTTTTTCAACGTAGTAACTTTCGTAGTCTTGTTAGTTTAATGTTTGAATCCTTTAAATATTTTGTGAATTAGAATTTTCGAAAACTGTTGTATATAAAAGGTAGTATCGTAAAGCAGTAGTGAAGAGATTGACACTTGAAATTGCTTTCTAGCAGCTTTGATCTTGAAGTAGTGTAAGGACTTATGGGACTTATGGGACTTATGTTTAATTTGCAAGCTGACTCTTCTCGAGTTAGAGGACATTTAAAAACAATAGTTTTTCCATTAAGGAGATTTTTCTTTAACCCCAGTAAGGTTACTATAATTAACTAATAAAGGGCATGCTCCAAATTAAGATGGATTTTAGCAAAGATGGTAAGGTGCTAGTACATGCATCCAATTTTATACGAATATTTGATATTATGTTTTCGAAGCCACATGACACCGCATATATTTGTCTTAGATGGAATTCCAAGAGTTTATTGGAGAAGACAAAACTAGCTTGGTTATGTAAAGCTTTTCACGATAAGAGCCACGTACCAGAAAGTAATTTACAGTCTTTCTCACAGAGGGTGAGCAGTAAGTCTTGAAGGATTTGTTTGGCCCGACTCCGAAAAGAAACTAAACTATCAATGCAAGCCCTGATCAAGGACCTTGGCAGCCTCAACTTAGAGTCATCGACAATCTCATTCTCCAACAGATGCTCAGTGACTTCAGCTGGTAAGAGTATTCAGTTACACAAATATGTACTAATTTAAATGGCAAACTTTCCGGATTTTGACTGTTCCAAAAACAACTTTCCACTGATTGCCTCTACCCGTTTGACCCTGTCTATGAATACTTGTGTTGCAAAATCGTAATCTTTATATTTGCTGATTTGCCATTGTTTGTCTTAGGGTAGTGACAGTAGAGACTATTTTTCAAGTCTTCGGTATACAGGAGGAACTTCAACTTAAATCCATCTCGTAGTATCATACAATTTCGTTTTTAAATTACTTTTTTTGCTAAAAAAAAATATTATTTTGAGTGATAGAAATATTTATTTGGACCTTTACAATTATTTCTGTTAAGTGGAAAAGATGATACCGGTCAAGTGGCTGCCGCCAGTGTTGATACACATTTGTGCCCGTTTTATAGCATTTTCGCATTCCTGTCGAATATTTTCCTTAAGGGCTGAGATGTCTGAGGCTTGTCGGCATAAACCCGCGACTTCAAGTAGCCCCAAAGAAAAATGGTTTAATCGGGCGATTTTGCTTGCCATGCTAAATCGCCAAAACGGGATATTACGCGACCAGGAAACGCTTCCTTCACAATATCCGTTGTGCCTCGTGCGTTGTTCACCAAGCCCCGCCCATCCAATTCCGGCAGCAAGAAGTCATTTAGCATTCGCCAGTAAGAGTGACCGCATTGCCTATGGCGTCCTCAAAAAAATATGACCCAATCACTCCTCCCGCGTGAACGCCGCACCACACAGTGGCTTTGAGTGGATGTAATGGCTCTTGCATCACACGCTGATTTTCAGTGCCCCAGAAACGAAGATTTTGCTTATTGACGTAACCGCTTAAGTGAAAATACGCCTCGTCGCTCATGATGAAAATCGCCCTCTTCGTTGTTAAGATTAAGGATGGCTGTACAGTAATTCATACGCGACTAACGGTCAGGAGCATTAACTGATGTTTGTACGGGAACATGTGTAAATCATTCACTAAAATTAGCTGTAGGGTCCGTCTAGTGATGCCCAATTGCATGGCACGTCATCTGGTTGATGTTTCTTCGTTCTTAGCGACATCGGCAGCCACAGCCACGATATTCTTGGCCGAACGACCAGTCCGGTGACGGCCACGCCCTTCATGATCTCCTGTAGTTCCACTCTGTTCGAGTCGAGCAGCTAAGCGCCGGAATGTTTGCCCAGATGGTTCGACACGATTAGGAAATCGACGTCGAAATTCGAGCTGCGCTAAGACCACCGACCGATTATTGGTCAAAAACATCGACACAATTATACCACGCTCTTGTTTGTTTATATACTGCAGCTGTCTAGTTCACAAATGTCAAATATGATTGATGTACGACGCCATTTGTAAAAATTATACCATCTTCCGATAGGGTGATTAATTTTGCACCACTTGTACAAACAATCAGGTTCCATGATAGCAATAAGGAAGTTTCAGGCCTTTTTACATTGCTTTGGCCTACATCTGAAAATAGAAAAATATGCTTGTTACTATCTTTATTAATCAAACTGCATGCCTGTCAGATAAAAAATAAAAAACAAAATCTCGTTACATGATTTGTGTAAATCTAAATTTTATTTCCTTGTATGTACGAGTATGCTTATATTAATTAAAATTATTAACAATATATGTTTTCATTGTTAATTTTTTTTTTTTTTTTTCAGAAAACATGTTCCAACTTTATACTATGCTCGTAAGTACTTTAATAAATTTGTAAGCAAACACACAAAACACAACAGAAGTCGTTATAACGAGTGCTTTATTGATTGGAATTTTTTGTAAGGAAAAAGCAATTGAGCGGTTTAAAATAGTTACGGATCAAGACGAGTGGCAATTAAAACTACCGTAGTAGAAACCGCTTAAGAGTGGGCCGCTATCGTCCGTCTTCCCGAACGATTGAAAATAATTTTTTTTTCTCTAACGGGTCACGTGTCCTGTTTGCCTTTCTTTTTACGGGGTAATAATATTTTTTTATATTTTTTTCACGTTTGGCGAAAGCCTATCGGGATCTCACTATAATCTCTCACCAAACAATACTTAGCTTTGCCTGGTATCCTTCTTTCCTCGTCTTCCTAGATCTCCCGTTGTTCCCTGATCATGTCCTCTTTTCCTTTGACCTTTCACTTACATTTTTTATTTAGAAAGGCACCGGGGAAGTTTTCAAGAAAAAAAATCCGGCTTATTGTGTTAAATTTTACCGCAACACATGGCCAACGGACATCGCTTCGTACGTCGTGTGCAGCTCTATTCACCCAGCATTTTATCCATATTATCGACCCCACCTTTGACAGCAGTTCCCCAACCACATCCTTGGTATAGTGAGATCTTGAGAGCAACACAACCGCCTTTTTTTGTTTATTACGCAGGAACATAATGTGACATTTTAAAGAAATTCAAATTCTGAGGAATGAACTGCCCGCTTTATGCCTTTTTTCACTATCAGAAATTCTGGTGGTATGAATTTCCGTTTCTTATTTACCGTCCACAGAATAGATAATTTGTATTCATTTATCAATGACTGTGCTAATTCAAAAATTGTGAAAAAGTTATCACATGTGATGTTTCGTCCACTCCCTTTGTATTATAAGCAAAGCTGTTTTACCACACGTTCACGTTCATGATGTTTCAGCATCACATGCCCACCAAATTTGTATATCATATTTGGAGAGCTTGGATGGAATGTACTGAGTAAATCGAGTACGCCAACGGAACGGAAATAATTGCTCGTCGATTGTTATGTTTTCGCCAGCACATAACATTTGTGAAGGTTTGCGTTGAGTATCAACGAAAGGTCTTTGATAGGTGCTGCTTTATCTTCTCTGGTCCTTTCAGTACGCGTATTTCCATTGTCAAAGCGAATAAACCTTCCAATGGCCCAAAAGCGGCGAAGTCCCATGGTAGCGCGATATAGTAGGTGGGCAATATTTCCCCAAAGGTCTGCTCATATATGCTCATAGTTTGAACGGCTAACACCAGCAAAATGTAGAACACCAATGTAGGCATCTAATTCTTCTTCTGTTTCTAATTCTTTCCATATACGCGGCGGATTGAGAGGATACTTTGTGTTCCATTCTTTATAAGTCTGTGTTGCCCGATGATTAGTTTCCCGTAAGATGACAGCGCAGAATTCCGGTGTAATTAGCAATTTGAAAATGTTCTTTATTTGGTGGTGTTAGTTGGACCGACTTTTGTGGAAGGGATTCTAAAAATATTATGATAACCAGCAGTTTTGGGGGGTCTTTACGCCATACCTTTCCGTCACGTGCATGATAACATTCAGGTTCAGAAGCACTTTCAGCAGTTACCTCTTCAAACTCTTCTTCTGTTTCGGTGGAGTCTTCTTCTTCTGCTTCAATCTCACCTGGATATTCCTCAATATCGGAGTCAGGGTCGATTCCTTCATTTCGAAGTCCTCTTATTTCATCGACCATTTCATCAGGGTCAGGATCATGCTCACGATCGCCATCATGGTCTGAAATCTACTCAAAACAGCACAAATATTAAGTTCTACATAACGCTTTTTATTTTTATTCGTATTTAGGTAAGCTTACGTGATCTTCCTCGTCGGATAAAATTGCACCCACTAACCAAGTGGGATACTCATCATGAAATTTGAATTTTTGACGTTGATCAGACATACTCGTATTATAAAAAAACACGCATAAAAACTTACTTTCACAATTGATTGTCAGCCAATAAACTGCAAAAAAAATCTACTTCCATTCACTTATATTAACAAAATGAGCCTACATGTTACTTTATTACTTTATTACCGTCATCCTAAATTTGAGCTGTATCAAAAGCTAACGCTAAAAAATCTAGGCATTGATTTCTAAAACATTTATTGTGCAGTTTTATTGTTACTAATTATATAATTTCGAGATATTTTATAATAGGAAGGGACAAACTACATTTCCGGTTTTTCGGCATACACTTAATTACCCTGAGCAGTTAAAAACAAAACAAAAAATGATGTTGGTTTGTTCTGACTAATGTTAGGAATGTCCTCTGCTACTTTCAAAAAACCTATTTTCCAAAGATTGTTAAAATATTTGTTCCCATTGCCATAAACTTTTATGAAAAACCATCACCAAACATTTTCAATATTGTTTATACATTCGATGTTTGTATAAAATGTATGAAAATCCACGTACATATCCGCGTAGGTTGGGTGTTGATCATAGGGTGCCAGATTCGGGTGTTGACACAAGGGTTAAACAATTAAGAAAGGGCTAATGTCTGCCTTTGATACCGTCTACCCAACCTCTTTAAAACTGTTCGATAGAGACAAATCGTTCACAATGCGATGGCGGTTCTGTTGCCATTTATAAAGTCATTTTCATCCCTCCACACCCAGATTTTTCTCTCCTTTTAGTGTTCTAATTTGTTATTTTCATTTTATTTTTATATTTCATTTGATGAACAGTAAATAACAAGAAAACCCCGCAAACTCAGTCAGGCAATTAACCAAACGAAAAATGTTTATTTACATTGCGTGCCCAGCAGATACGAGATACCAGATACTTCTGTATTTGTATTGCGCTCCAGAGGAGAGTGGTAAAAATACGCTAAATAATGGAATGAGAAGTCAAACGAAAAAAAAACAAATAAATTGTCCTGTCGGTGCTATTGGGGACAAGATAAAAAAAAATTGAAAAATAAAAACATTTTTTTAAACATCAAGCCAACGGCGACGCTAAAAATGTCACAGCTGCAGGAATAATTGTCACAGATAACTGATTGTCAAATAAATATCCCCGAGGGATGAGTTAAATAAATTTTCAAAATCGGATATCATTAAGGCTACCGGGCAGTTAAAAGTTGGACATCATTCTTCGGCAACTTCCCGAATTCAATGCGTGCCTTGGGATTCAAATTCGATTAAATAAACCTCTAAAGGACGTGATATGCATTTACCCAAATAAAGGAACACCCCGACTGAGTTTAATACACTTTCCACACCGCATCGAAAACTGAGTTTACGAAAAAAGTTTACCAACCAGGTTTCGTTTGACGGTTGCATCGGCTGTGAAAGTTCTCGTATTCTGTTGAAAAAAAAAATTATTTAATATTCAATTATTTATTGATAAAGGAACGACAATCAATATTTTTTTTCAAATTTCAACTTTTGCAATTTTGTTTGTCATCTGTTACGCTGAATATGCTTTCCAGAGATGTGCCTGCTTGTTGCTAACCTCACAATTGCGAGTAGTTTTTGAGGAGCTTTAATCAAAAACTTGTTTAACAAAGAGATTTCAACAACTAAAAAATGAATGGGAAAACCTCCGATTTGATAAAGGTTACGAGAGTTATCGCGAAAAATATTGATTTTCGCTGCGGTGTGCAAAGGATATAAGTCACAAATCCCTGGTGGCGTCACACTAAAAAAAAAACCCTCTGCTGCATCATCAACTCTCGTTATTGAATTTATAATCATTTTCCTGCACAAAAACGTGTAGCTTGTTTAATACAAAATAATAACGCAACCTCCTACGTTGTCGTTGCCAAAGGTCTCAAGTTCTCATTCCTGCTAATCAATCTCTTTATGAAATCAATTTTCATAATTCCCCTTCAATTATTAAATTTAAAATAAAAATACAAAAATTATCCACTTACTCAAAAAAAGTGGAAGAAATATCGTCCACTTTGACGTAAGTAATCCAGCATAGCCTAATCGCTTATGTAACGTTGTCCTTACTTATCCACCCGTACAAACAAAAGGTGAAAACTAACAGTTCAATCACGTTGACAACGGTTCGTTGCCTTCTATCCATGCTTATCGGAAATCCTTTTTCTTCTTCAATTCATCGATTATCTCAATATGAAATTGAAAGAATTTCTCCTTCAATATCCTTTCTATTGGTCCTTTCGTAGAATATTGGTTTAGAAGAAAATTCACTTAAGAAAGATCACACTTATGACTTTTTGACATCGAATCGTATCAATATTTGATTCCTTATGAGTATAAGCAATATCCTTTGTACTATCCCAGGTGTTAACATCTAGGACCTTACTCTCGGTATGTACTCGTATTGTGTTTGCGTGTGGTAAATTCGTAAGCTTTATCACCCACATCACCATTCATTGTATGAACATTGTACTTCCAATCACAATACAGGATGTAAAACACATCAATCAAAACCAAACAATCCACACTTACAACACACACATACACACATACTGAGAAACACAGTTCGGTATGAGATGAAAAGTCTTGTATACCCCAAACCAGCTCTAAGACTTGTTCCAATTTACAAGTCCAATTTTTCGAAAACCTTAAATCCTTTATCTACATACTCGTACATATGTAGATCGGAAGAACGGCGACGACGGAGTGTATTGACATAGAAAACCTAATTCTTTGGCCATCCTTCAGACTTAAATATGTATTATAATGACAGGAAAAAGGATAAAGGATAAACGATTCTGATTAGGCTTTCGGTGTAGCTAATTCCGGAATTTGCACGCCACATAGTGACTGCTTGGAAAATGATTTCTTTAATTTGAATTCAAATCTGACACACGCTACACAAACATAATGAAATTCTTTTCAAAAAGGATATCCAATATGGTATCGAATACAACAAGTTACTGTACCTGTTATTGACGTTTACCTTCGTCAATTTAAGGTGATTACTAAAGGAGTTCTGTTAATGGGGATGATGTACACAATACAGGGACAAATTGACCTCATGTGTAGAGACTATGAAAACATGTGACAGGATCTGAATAATATGGTTCGTTGGACACAAGAAGGAACACCAACTGAGAAGCATCCGCATTTGTTGTTTTATTGTCCTTTTACATGTGTGACATGATGTTGAGGGTTCAGGGGCGGATCTAAATCAATAAACAACTTCCTAAATTGGATTCCGGTCAGTTCTGAATACTCATTACGAATTGGAAGGAAGAAAGGATCTGCCTTTCAAAGTTAAGTAAATTAATTTTAATAAAATATTTGTTGTTGTTCTATTGTTCTGTTGTTCTGTTGTTCTGTTGTTCTGTTGACCTGTACCAGCAGCAAATGCACAAATGAATGGTTTCATTAAGAAGTTTTGTGTAATAAAAGGAAGGATTCTCGGTCTTAGAGTTAGCCAGTTGATCCAATTTTATAAATTGTAGAAGAAGGTAGGTAGAGTTAGATAGGTTACGAGGATATGGAATTAGACATAAACTAATTCAGTTTCATGTTTTGGAGGAAGTGAATCCTCGGAAGATGGAGTTGAGCTGAAATAGTGTGTACACTTGAAAATATTTGTTTGCGTGCTCAACGGTTTTAGGAGTTAAAGTTAGCTCCAAAGGGTCAGGATACCACATCCTCCGTGGGAATAAAAAAAATTAAGTGTAAGTTAAGGATTGCAGAAGTTAGTAAGAATTAAGACCTATGAAGTTCAAAGTGAGTCTGTGTCATGAAAAGATGTGACTTCAACTTATTGGCATTCCTGGTATGTTTCTTCTTATTGTATCCACTGCATCATACTTCCTTATATTTTTCTGTATTATTTCACGAATCATACGAGTATATAAAATATAAACCTGCTTTACTTGGGCTACTGAGAGCCAGCATACATTCATTCTATTTCCAATGTCAATTTTCCTTTCAAGTGCAAGCAATATGGAATGTTTGCGTGTGCCTGATTTTGTAGAAATATTTGCGGAAGCATCTATGCTTTAGAAAGCATATCTACATTTCTCACAGCTGTACCTAAACGTACTGTACCTAAATAGTACTGAAGAATATTAGTATGCGAGCTGCCGTACTATTTATAATACATAATTACAATTCTACGAGAGGCGGAGTAGATGAGGCTGATAAAAAGTGCTTCATTTACTCAAGTAAATGCCGAACAAGGAGATGGCTCTTGATATTATTTTACAGAATACTTGACTCGAGCGATATGAATGCTTATATATTATATAGCATGCATCAAGGCGAGGACGTTGACCGAGGAGATTTTCTCAAAAATTTAGCCCGCTCTCTAGTGGTACCTTACATCCAAACACGTGTTACTAACACTAATTTGCCTCGAGTTTTAGGCAAGGATGTGGTTGCAGAGGAAATCATTGCACAAGAAACTAATAAGACAATTAGGCGGGCATACAGAATTTGCCCTGCAAAGAAACACAGGATGACGACTTATGTCTTTATTGGATGCAGCAAGCCTGCATGCCTGCAGTGTTCACGACCTTCTTTGTGCAAAACCAATAAATTTGCAATAAAAAGTTGATTGTCAAAATTTTTAATTTTTATTGCCAGAAGTGGTTATTATTTTTTTTAGTATCTTGTTGATTAAAATTTAGCAAAAAAAAAATTTATTTTGTTAAATAAAAACAATTACTTACCAAAAATAGCCAAAAAAATGACGTCCATCCGTAAAAGTTAATAGTAGTAGCATTCGTAGCATTAGCAATAGTAGATGTAGAAAAGTAGAAGTAGAATTTGTATTTCCACTTTTGAATTTTTTTAAAATAAAACAAGTGAAATATTTTCTTTTAAAGTGCCTAACGTCTTTGCTCCAAACAAGACAAGATGAAAAAAATTATTTTTGAGTCAAAAAAGTATGAAATATTATACTAATACAAAATTGTTTTACAAAGTTTTATTCGAATGAAATTTGCTTTTGTATTATTTATTCCAATTATTGGAATTTGTAAAAATATTAAACTATTTTTATTGTGTTTAAAAATTGTAAAATATTTTAATTTATCCCTTCCCAAAAAAGTATCATAGAATGGTAAACGTAACATCTAGAACGCTTATTAAACCTTGCAGTTTTCCACTGAAATTTATATAAAAAAGGAATCTTGGTTTTATTTTTTTGTTTATCTTTATAATACCCCGAGCTCATGGGGTTAAAGTACCCTTAAAATGTTTGAACACAGAGCGGGCGAAGGAAAATTAGGGAGGAAAGAAAGATAGGTACCGATGTACGTTGGTTTTAAATGTCTGAATGTTACAATGACTAAGAAATAGGGAGCTCGGCAAGGTATTCCATAAGCGAATTGTGCGGCTTTGGAGTGAATCACGATATTTCAGAGTATGTCCGAAGGTGGGCTGTAGGGTACGCTGATGAGCATTCATAACGAGACGAGTATTAGTCGAATGCTACTGTCGATTTCTATGGAGCACTGGTAGTGGAAGTAGCGATAGAACAAAGTGAGACACGTAGCATGTTCAAGGGTGTCCATTGACTGAGTGATATTAGCATCACCTATGAGTTTTATCGCACGGTTTTGAATCCTATCTCGTAGGTGCAGAGATCTCTTAGGCGCACCTGACTAGATGTGTGCATTGTACTCCGGTTTTGGGGGGGATAAGTGCCTTATATATTGAGGCCAGATCAGAAGGGGAAAGTAAAATATATCTTACATCGCTTGAAGGAACTTAGACAATTCGCAGCATACTGTGAACATTTTAGACCGATACACTAAGTTATTTTAAAGTTACTGCAAATAATAGGGGAGAGCGTACCCTGCAGCTGCGGGGATTATACCAAAGTTTAAATGCGTTTTTCTCGAAACTACTTTTTATCCGTCGGCCTAGGTGATTAAAAAAAACTATTGGACTGTTAGTTAGTTAGCTAAGTTCACTCTTTATTTTCTTACAAAAAATAAGGTTTTACAATAATAGTACTAGACTTAGCCCATATGGTTTGGCTGAAGGTCGTCTACCAGATTGACAACGACATAATTTACAGAAATATTTACTTAAGAGCAAAAAAGTGAAAAGTACAAAAGGAGCATTTATACTATGCTTTGGTATAAAGTTTTCAAAAATTTTATTCGATAATTCGAGATATGTAATGCAGCGCAGTTTCGGGGGAGCTGTGTAGAAGGTCCCATCCTTGGTCACCATTTAGGGTGTCCAGTGTTTGGTCCATCTCGAGTGTATAGGAACCAAAGTGGGCGAAATGGACTTCTTTCAGAATGGGACATCTCGCTAGGAAATGGGCCACATGCTTTCGTTCCTAAAGGTTGCAAAGGCCGCATAAAATTGGGAGTTCCGGTCGGTGGGGTATATAATTGAGGAATAATAGTTCACCTCTTAATTTAAAAATTTTACTTATTAGGTGCGAGCGGTTCTTGTTCATAAAATATGTCCTTTCGTGCAGATTGTACTGGAGTTGGCTATAGTGCTGCCTGTATTGTGATGAAGGTACTTCACTCACGAAACCGTCGTACATTTTGTGTCCCTTTTGTGTTAACAAAACCTTGAATTTTCCTTTAAAGAGGCAGGTTCTTCATTGGACGCGATGGTTAAATTGAGGTTGCAGTCTGACATTAGTTTTTCTCATTCTTGCACATAATTACCCCTAGTAGTCAGAATGTGCATGAGGACTATCTTCGGCAATCTTTCACTTTCCAAATCCATAACTCTTACTATGTAGTCAAAGTGGAATTTTAGAGTATCCAAGAACATGGGCGCTACGCCTGTTTCTAGGTGCAGCATGTAGTTTTGAGATGTACCTGGTAAACTGAAGACCCTCTTCATAAATAAACGAAGAAATTTTTCTGCTGCATCTTACGAGCTATATCCCCATACCTGAGCTTCATATAGGACGATCAACTTTACAGTTGCTTGAAAAATTTTAAGCTTCGAACAGTGGTTTACATGCGAATTGTTAAGACAAGCATCCCTTCCACCTCCACTTCTAAATATCATTATTTTCGATTTGCCTAGGTTAACTGACAAGTTCCATAGTTAGCAGAAGGCTTTAAGTCGGTTTATCATGAGCTGTAGGGACTCCACCGTTTCAGCTAGGAAGACGATGTTATCTGCAAATAAGAGTGCTGGAATACTCACACCACTCAACTTAATTCCGCCTTTCACCGCATCTGTCATATCATTTATAAATAAAATGAATAATAAAGTGCATGCTTGTTTTACTCCAAATGATGTTAAAAATTCTTCCGACTAAAATTAACCATCCCATACGCACGTTACATTGGTGTGACACATTGCCCTTAAAATGCATTCAACTGATTCGGCTGAAATTTTAACACAATATTCTACACATGAATGGTTCTGCCCGATACCAGAATTCGATTTTTTATTCACCGAAAAAAACAGTAGATTTTGAAAAAAAAAATTACAAAGCCGGCATTTTTGTATTTTTCACTCAAATCTTTTAAATCTTCTGCGGGACAGAATGACGCTCCCACTGAATTATTATCTTTTGGAATTTTGATTTCAAATGATTACAAAAGGAGCAATCAGGGGGGCCAGCCACTTACTTGTTTTTGAAGAGACCTACTTTACCTCACCAAAATGACGTTAAAATATTTTTTTTTATTTAACAAAATTTTTTCTATATTATTCAACAGCTAAATAATAGCATATAATTATCATAAGAAGATTGTATTTAATTTTCCGCAAAAACAAAAGAGATCCTTAAAAAACTCCAAAATTTAACCTCGGACATGAGACTACCCCCTTTAGAATAGCGTTTTGTACTTTTTACCACTCTATAATAGGTGCTTGGTGCAGACTTGATATTTTTATACAGAGACATCATATTACTATAATGCAACTATCATCAGTGATTTTAGCGGCTTGTGAAAATACTTCAACTTTTGGATAATCTGAAGCAGGTCGGACGAAACCAGAATTAATAGTTTCACCTGTGGGCTGATAAAGCTTATCGTATTTGAGCAGGACAATTTTCGGATTTTTATTGTTTCCGCCATAAGCTGAACTAGCAAATGCTTATTTACTATCGATTCGTCATCGTGCACAAGAAATTGACCTGTTCTCATGGACTTTGTGGAAGATTTTGCCCAAGGATCATGGTTTACATGCTTAAAAAGTTGGATCGCTGCAAGAATTGAATCCAAGCGATCATCATTTATGTCGTGACTTCGCTGATTCGGCGATTGAACAGTTGGGAGTCGATCTGCCTTTTTACCGTCAAAAATTTGATCAGTAATGAGGCTCACTTCTATCTCAGTAGCTTTGCTAATAAGGAAAATTGGAAAATTGTCGAATAGGGAGCAAGGAAAATCTAGAGGTAATCCATCATCTACAGATGCACAACCAAATATGCAATAATTTGTACGGTTTACGGGCTGACTACATCAAGATCATGTGATTTGACACCGCTGGACTATTTTCTGTGAAAGTATTTGAAGCCCTTGGTCTATGCGGAGAAGCCAATAGCGATTCCAACCTTGAAAGCCAATATCCAGTGAGATACGGTATCAAATACTCGAAAAAGTGGTCGAAAATTAGGCTGCCATGATGCAGTTCCTAAGACGCTTCCGTGTTGGCCATATGTCCGAAATCATTTATCATCATCAATGCCATACAATTTTCTATCGAATCAGAAAATTTTGTCTCGTTCTTCCAACGATTCAATTTCAAATCTTAAAGCTATTTAAAAAAATCATCCTCTATGTACTCGTACCTCTAGAGACCACGTATACCCATCGGTTCATCATAATTCGAAAAATATGTCGGCACGAGAGTTTTGTCGATTGCAAAGTCCACTCTGGAGAAGAAATCCTTTGTAACTTTGATTGCAAAACCTCAACTATCATAATTTTTCCGCTTGATTTCGTCGCTTGTGTCGCTGTTCTAGAAAGGAGAGCAAACTTTGATACAGATTTCGAGTCATTACCGCAAGTGGAATTTGAACAAATGCGCATGTTGATTTTTTTTCAGTAAAAATTATGTTTCAATCACTGTTCAATAATGAGAGAAAGTGAGTCCCAAGGTGGCTTGGAATTACTACCTGCAAACCATGTTTACCGATAAGTTATTTCCTTTGCTCAAAATTAAAATTTGCTCTTGTTTAACCACAGCACCCTGTTTCGAATAAACTCCCAAGAAAAGTGCTGCCAAACTCATTATAATTTACATACCTTCCACAGTGCAAAACTGGCATTTTTATCGTCCTTTTTGAGTCGGGGAAATTACCGCAAATCAATTTCAAACATGCTTGACTCTTACTCCAGATTATTGTCAATAAAAAAACTGCAATTGCTTCAACTGATATTGGTGGCATTCAGAACATGCCAATTTAAGTACGAGCCCCAGTACTTACCTCCAACCAAAAGGCCATCAAATGTGCCAACATCCATAAAGTTAAAGTGATTATCGCGCTGCACAATAAAAACTTCTCTCTCTCTCTCTCTGTTTTATGTCCGAAATTAAACGTTAATTGCATAATCATTGTAAAGTGATGTTTTTTGGTTGGAATATATATAGACACACAAATACATCAGCATACCAGTGTCAAGTAGGATCAGACGCCCACCACAAACACCATGTTGTAGGACAGTATCTGTGGGGTGTTTGCTGGCATGGCCGCATAATAAATTGTAATTTATTGGCTGAAATTAAATTGAATAGCATCACGTTTACTACCATCTACACGAGAAGTGAATTCCAACTTACGGGTGACGAATTAGAGCTGTTGAATCCGAATTCCTTATCCGAAAGTGAATACCAAATTACGAATACGAATACCATCTACAAATCAGTTGGCTAAATATGGTATTGTAGATGTTGCAAAGAACATTTGGGATGTCGTGTAGCAGTACTTTGTCAAATACATACATATTTTGTAGATCGTAAAATTTAATTAAGCAGCACTGACAAATACACACATTCTGCCGATGGTGATGGTGATGTCTTCGATGTCATACCTATATCCTTATACTTTTCCTATGCATAACCAAACGAGGTGTAACATGAATTATGTATGATAGAGTAACACCTTACAAGTTGCCTTTGACATGCTCCAAGATAAAAGACGACGATGATAGATTTAACCAAAGCCGCTTCCAGATATGCAAAAGGTATACAAAAACGAAACTTTCAAATACAAGGTACATATGTATATGTGTACATAGAAAAAATACGAATGTATTTCACCAGGATTTCAGGAACATGTCACATTGGCACCCAATCCTATTTCATCCATCCCATTCATCCCACTGCCACCGCCTACACAGTGTTGTATGAGTGTGGTAAACATTCCAAGATAATTCAAAGATCTTGTGTACATTGAAACCACCCTTCACCATGTCGAAAAGGATGATAAGATGCCATCCCAAGGAAGAAACTGACACTAAACTTCAAAGGATCCAACGCAGTGCCTGCTCTATTACTCCTGGGAAAAGAAGCAACACAAGAAGTCTAGGAGTTTCAAAGTGAAATTGATATAGATGTCTGGTTTTGGTTCTTGTCGCTGGCAACCTTCATGTAGAACTTGTATCTATAGGCATAGCTCTGTAAAGTATCTCTTTCCTGGATAAGATGAAACTTTGCACTTTCCATTCAGCTCATCTCAAGGCTGTAGTCGCAGTAGTTGAATACATCCATCGTCTCATTTTTTGCGGTAGCAATTTTGTGATTTACTTTTACGATGTAGTTTAGCGAGAATATTTTATTTTTTTTTGATTTTATCTGCAGTTACCATGGTGGATCTGGTACTACTCTTGTGTATGAGTGGGTGGATGGAAGAAAAGTGGATCCACTGGTCAAAGAACCAGAAGTGGCAACAGCAAATTCAATAACAAGGAGAAGAGAACTGTTGGCGTGGAAAAATATCTAAACGCTAAGGGAATGTCAGAGTTATTTGATTTTTTTTTATTTTTTGTTCCGAATATCCTACAGGTCTTGAATATTTTTTCTATGAGTAGATTCCCATTTACCTCGTTGAATGCGTACTGTGTTTGGAGATACTTGAAAGAGATAAAATATTAAATGCAGGAAGGCGAAATACATACATACTCGTATATTGTTAATGTGGTTGGAGAACTGAAATTTGAAGGTTGAGGAGTTTTCTATGAGTGGTAGTTCACCGTTAGTCTTGATCTGGAACTTGAATGTGTTAGCGATGGAATAGTGTGGTAAAAGCGAGTGCACAAGAACTTTAAGTAATTAGGGAATTGAACTTGTAAAGCTTTTTGCAGATACTTTTGAGTTGCAGGTGTTTATTTTCATTGGTATTTACCACAAGTAACTACAAGTCTTTCACGAGAAATATTGCAAGAAGATTATTCTGAAGGTGTTTTATTTAGTAGTGACTTTAATTTTTGTGGAATTTCTTTTACGTTTAAGCCAACACATGCCTGTGGAATCAGAAAACATCTTATTGCTTCAAAGTGGAACCTTATCCAATTATTGTTAATTATGGGTACATTTGTCATTTTTTCCTTACCACTGCAACTGGTTTAAATTAAAAGGCTTAACACATAGCTCAGTTATTCTTAGAAGATGAAGACTCTTATAAACTAGACGGCCTATTGAACGAATAAATGTGAATTACTCGTATTCGTCTGATACTCAATCCTTAACTACTGCTTGTGGCTTCAAATTTTGCCGATTTATGTATTGTACTTAAACTGGAGAGGTACAAATATATGCGTTCTTCCGGCTGCCGCTAAGTTAATAGATAGAACAAAATTTGGATCAAGTAAAATAGCACATACATGCTACGCTCGACATCGAAAAGATTGGTTTTCGAGCTGAATCTCTCTGCATCGATCACATCGAACAATGAGTTGAAAAATTGTCCTGTCCATCGATTTCGAGAAGGCTTTCTGCAGCTTGCCATATGCTATTGTATAAGTCACTAATAAGGCTGGATGGAGGTTAATATCAGATATATATTACGGTAAATCATAGTAATTTGATGTTCGCAGCATTCTTTTGTCACTGATATTCCTAGTACTAATCATTATACCATTTTTGTTTGGTAAATGCTCCGAATAGGCCTTCACACCCGAAACCTAACTCTTTCTGAGAACTTTTGAGGAACAGGGTAAGAAAATGAGGGTTTTGAAAGGTAGTCAAATAGACGAGCACGCTTTAAAACTTTTTAATAAATCTGCAATTTAAAAAAAAATTATTGGAAAATTAATAGTTCTTGGAAAACCACTGTTATTGTCAAGTGTTGTTAGAAACGTAGGTAAGTCTGTGGGTTTTTCTCTATACTTATTGATGATTTTTTTTTATTATTATTACGTCCATAAGGAAAAAATAGTAAATTAAGCATTTTCTGGAGAAAAGTGACTTCAACGTCAAAAATTAGCATGGGCAATAAAAATGAAACAGGCTTAGAAATTGGATATTTGAAGACTCTAACAAGATATCAACTTTATTTAAATGCAGTTACAAAGGGTAGTATCTCTTCTAAAAACAAAGTCATCGACGAAGTTTCTGCCATTAGTATTAACTGAGCAATTTCCATTAACATGCGTCAGGGTATACCAAAGTAATTCTTTCCTTAAATCCTCGATAAGTGATGTCAGCATTGGAGATAGACCCTAACTGTAGAATATACCCAGAAATTATTTCCAAAATTATCGTTGACGAATTAGGGGACAACCTGTATATTTCACCTCTTTGGGGGCAATAGAGAATATAGTATAGGAGGCAGTAAATTGCTTACTTTGGTTAGGTATAGAACAGTGCATCCTTCAATATTAAATCTCTTAAGACTTAAAATGGTACAAGGCAATGTACCTTGAAATCTTTTATAGTCACGGCAGAACGTTATGGTTACAAAATTGTAATTGCAATAATGTAAGATAGATGCCCACGAATAGTGCAGCATTTATACTGGAGATCAGTGGCTATATAAAAGTGCAGGATACTATATATTAATGGGCATTTTGCTATTGCTGTTGGTTCGACTGTCTTTTTTGATGTGCTCCCTGTTTTTTTGTTCATTCTCAACTTATAACTTATAAGTTTTCTGTGGTCTTTTCCAATAGTAGGATCAATAATTTGAATATTGTGTGGAAAAGAGTTTTATTGTCTTCTTTTTCTCATCTAATGATTCTGAAGTCTGCTTTGGCTCACTCAAAATTTTATTTTAGGTGGCGAGCGCCTGTTCTATAGGACTCAGAAAGTTTAGTAATCACCTTGTCCATAACAATTGGAAAATGATCTCAATGAAGTCGGCCAAGGTGCCGGTTTGTAGGATTTTTGGCCTCAGTGGTTATTTCGCCCCCATGGGTGACATCCAAAATTTAATGGGGAGACTAAATTATTAGTATAATTGGAATTATTGTTGTATTCTAGGCAACTACTCATCTTACGTGATTTTAGCCTGAAAAATAGGAATGTATTTCAGGCGGGGCTAGTATTGATTATTGAATATCGAACCATCCGATTTGAAAGCCAATACAATACCACTTGAGTCACGGCCACCCACAACCAAACGTACCTTTTGTCCTGCTGATTCTCCTGCCAACACTTTAAAGATAAGAAAAACTGCAGAGAATATGCAAGAATGTTAAATTCCATGAGAGAGTCTACAACGCTAAGAACTTTTGTTTTAGACTCATTTGTCCTGCTGATTTTTTGTTTTGGATTTTCAAGCGAATGGCGATAACGCTAAGAAATGCACGCAGATGTTGTAGGACTTCATTATCCATTTATTTACTATTATTATCGTAATGCTATTGAGCTCTTCAGAAATCACTTTGCTGCACATGACTATCTACATATATGTACATACGATTCACGCTACCGAAGACATCTCTGAAGTCGATAAAAGGCAAGCTGGAATACCATATTTGAGACATTGCTTGGAAATTATTTCAAAGGCTTTATGTCGCCGAAACAGCTAGATCCGAAGTGGAATCTATATATGTATATTGACAATAAGAATTATATCAATGAAATCTAGGTACTGCTTGGGCTATTCCCCTTCCAATATCAGCTGTGAACTGCTCAGGCCTTTCACGTAATGTATTTTAGAGCTGTGTTTCCCGACAAGCCGTGTCGGCACACAAGCTAAGTGGTTGTACTTCTTTCCTTTTTGATATTAAGCTCAAAGTCCAGATCTCACGGTCCAGGTGTACATACAAGTATGTATATTAGTAACCATGCGCTCTAGTTTCACTCCAATCTTGATGATGAAATGATTATTTCTACTTCTAGGTTGACGCATTACGGGACTCCTGTATCTCCGTCTGAAGGTATTGTATGTGGGAATAGAATGTCCCATGCATATTTCGTGAACACCTGCCATAATATGACTTAATTTGGCGAGTTACCCATACATCCATGAGGGTTAGGGTACACCTGGCCAGTGCTCATCGTCATTCCTTTGATACCAATTTGGAACCCGTATTGGAGGCAAAATGAAGCAAGTGGGGAACCCGTTCTATGACACCATGACGCTCGCACTAGTGGGCCTATCTCTATCAAATCTGTCCCGGACCAAAGTCCGGGGGGCCCTGACTCCCATGGTACCGAGTTTCAAGTCCTGCCACCCAACAGGATCTTACTAGCGGCCACTTGTAACTGCTCAAATCGTGACAACCTTCAGTGACGCTGAAATCTGAAAACCATTACGATAAGACCAGTATTATTCTACCTCAGTTTATTATTAGACTGCGTCATTAATGGGAGTAACCTTGTTAATTTGGGAAGGGACCTGTATGTGGGACTATAGTGGTAGTAGTGCTATCAATAATTGCTACCTGTTACCGACGCCGAAAAGACAATTTTTAAATTGCCGACTGATATCCGCTCTAGTTTAAAGAACCTGACATTCTGACGACTTGCGTCTCCTAATAGACGTAAAATATGTCAAAACCGTATTCCTCTAGGTAAAGGTTTAAAAGTAAATTTTGTTTATCGAAAAGAATAAATAAATCTGAACGTCATCGTGGTACAATCGCCTATAACTGGGCGATAATATCGCGAAACATTAAAGCAAATAATTTTGACGCAACCAGAGACAAAAATCCGAAAGTTTAAACTGTTACTTATGGAAAAACCTCCGTCCGGAAAATTAAAAAATAAACAACACAGAGAGCGGAGAAACTAGGCCATAGTCCACAACAGACTGTTGCGCCTTCAATTTATCCTCATTTTCGTGCTTATACAAATTATACACTTTTTCAACTGGAGAAATTACTTTTTTCTATAATAATTATTGGTAACTGAAACTATAAAAATCCATATGTGCTTGTATTTGCACCATGAACCGCATCAAAGACGAGCTCATCGCTGTAATTAATGCACTCAAAAACAGAAATGATGACAGTTTACTTACTACTAAAAACGAAACCAAGGCTTCGTTGAACTGTGTCTGATCTTGTTAAGGACGTGCACTACAGACAAGCGACGTGGAGCCTTACGAGATATCAGGACCCTATCGGCACATCAGCTCGAAGATGATGGTCACAATACATTGGACCAACTTACTGCGACACTCTTTTTTTTTTGCCATGTGATGCCGCAAAAGTAGCTCACCAAGCATGAACATTGAGTGGATCAACCGTGATATACATGCCTACTACAGAGTTATAGAAACGTCTGAACAAATTTGCCAACGTCGGTTACCTAATTTTATTCTCGGAAATACCTGAAAATGTTAACAATCTGATATGTGCCTAAACGAGGTAGTCGCTATCGCTTCATCTTCTTCATCTTTGCTACAGAAATGATTATGTGGCAATCCATCCAGCGCGTATCCTGAAATGAAACAGTCTCCTTTGCTTGTACTTATGAGTTTGGAGATATGAGCCCATATAACAAGGTGCCTGGTAATTATTTGTCGAAGGCCAGGTTTGGCCAATCCAGCAGCAGAGCAGTTCACTGAGACATCTGAGTGTTCCGGGACCCCACACAGTGCTGTTGGGTATCTTGTTGGGGAGAAGCTGCAAACTGTTAATATCTTTGATTATATGGTGCTGCGTCTGAGGAGTCTAATCACTGCCAGCTCATAACGACTTCAATTGCACAAGCACAACACTGCTTAACTGGGCTAAAATATTTCTGTATACAAAGTTCATCAAAGCGGATCTCCACATCAATCCTTTCGAGTATGTTAGAGCCACCTGTAAGGATTAACATTACTAAGAACGACTTCGCGTTATTTCCGTTAGTTTTTTTCCGCCAGTTTTAAGTTTGGTTGATTTGGTAAAGGTCGCAACGCATAAACGCATAGTAGATTGATATCAGACTTCTTTCAACGGATTTGATTGTCTATCAGCAGAGTAAATATGCATCCGATAGATGAATCGGGAAGCAGAGTTTGAGGACCCATCGTGTGGGATGGTAACACAAGTAGCACGTTGCATTTGTTTCTAGCAAATTGATGTTAATCCCCTTTTTCAATGCAGCTCTCGAGACGGCTACGACATAAGTGAGAATTGGCCTAACGCCTGTGATGTGAATCCAGTGAAAGGCTTTGGGTTGCACACTTCACTTAAGGCCTACAGCTATCTTGAGTGAGTAGAGGAAAATAAAGCCTTTTTTGTTCCAGCTCAGTGCGCTGCCTTGTATGAGACATAAGGATGACACCTGGCTTTTGGCTTTTCGAAAAACCAAACAGATGCATTTAGCGTCTTAATTTTGGGTTTAATAACTCTTTCTTTACACTACGCTAGTGTCCCTAAAAATTGATACAAATATGATTTGCAAGTCTGCAAAATAGGTTTCCGACATGTTGCTTCTGATTTGTAGCTTCGCAATTATGTAATATGTATCGGAAAACGGGAGCTACCCCATCGTTATGAATCGAAACCGTAGTAAAAACATCCACTCATGGGAGGCACGATATTGGTTTTCATATCTTCATTTGCAATTCATCTCATTGGGGAAAATGTTAATGTTAATTTGTTGACAGAACCCCTTGAATATATTTTTCTATGATGAACTGCATCTGCTATGTTAGCTTTGTTTCAAAAAATTACTAATAAATTCCACTTCACTGGGACAGAGTTAATAACACGATATCGCATATGTGCTTGTATGTATGACTGCAGTGGAAGGAAACCTCATTTCAAACAGCCCTACCGGTTGAAGATTATCAGCAGACGAAATTTCCAATTCATCCAGACGGGTGAAGAGTATGGAAAAAAGAAAACTTATTGTTCCCATTTCTCTGGCATGAGTCGGTTCCATTTTTTTGTGCTCGTGTATATCTGAATACTGATGATGGAACAGAGAAAACGTGCAGGCGATTGGAGGCACCAGGTTTGTTATCATCACCTGCAATTTTAATCAAGAAATCATCTGCATCTCTTCTCACTTGCCAATACCCTGTCCCTTGAGAGTGCACCGTATTGAACGTGCAGATTTTTAATCAACTTGCCATAGAGAAGTTTTTCTGAAAAAAAAAAAATACAATGACTCCAACTAGTAGAAGAGGTTGAAAAGGAAAACCCTCGATACAGGGTTCTGTTTGATGAGAGTTTTGTTGAAATTTTTTTTTTCCTCTGCCTCTTGCAACCATAAAGTCCCCCTATCAGTCTCTGGAGTCGGATCTGATAGAGAGAAAAAACCAAAACAAAAAAGAAACAATAAATTTCAACAGACAAAAAACGAAAAAAAAGCACATCCTTGGCGCTCTGGTTCCGTAAAATATGCTCCAATGATAGGGTTCCTAGCACATCGACAAATATATTTGTACGAGCAGTAAATAGTACCAGGGAATGTGCCTTCTGGTGTAGTGTTTATCAGATTTTGAATGTGTTCGTTTGGCAAAAGGTATTGCAAAGGCAACGTGCTAAGGGATAATTTATAGCTTATAGCATAGCGGACAGGAAATACTGCAAACTGTAAGAAAGAAGAAGAAAAACCAAAACCAAGGGAATGCTCCTGTTCAGAGAGTCATTCTCAGACCAATTTTCATTGTCAGCCATTCGATTCGGGCTAGCAAGAGTATCACAGTGCCAAATCGAATAAGGCTGATGTAGCGCAGACATATCCATTATACTCCGATACTTCATGGCATTGCATTTGGGTGGGTTTCATATTGATTTCTGAACATATTTGTGCCCCCCGAGATACGCATATTGAGTGCCTAAAAATCCACCCTTCGAAAAGAGGAGCTTTGCTGGTCTGCCGCCATGGTAAATGGTAACAAATGACTATCCTCGAAATACTCGTACGAACACTGTTCCAAACTGAACTGGAACACTGTTAGATTGTACAAAAAGGTGCTTTAAGGATACGCTCTATGGACTGTGGGTGGTGCACGAGTCATCATCATCCCGGAGAATATTATGTTGTGCGGCTATTTTTTCGTTGATTTTTTGTATTTGCATGATTTTGTGATGGCGGGTTAATTTACGATTCGAAGGATTCGTATTTTTTCATTTATATCTGAGAGCATCCGTTCAAAATAAGCGTGAAATTGATGTGACTCCTCGAGAGTGCACACAGCAATCCATCAGATACAGAGTGAGAGCATAGCGCATATGCATACTTACACATTATTTCGCATATGCAATTATTTACCACTCGCATGAAAAATTCGTTTAATTGAACTGAAAACGGAGATACAAATATCTCGTAGATACAAATATACTGTCACTGTGGACCGAATATTTTATTACGACAAAAATAAAAAAAAAGTTATTATGACAGAGGTTTGTTATCGGTTTTATAGTGGGCACTCAGGCGTATGTGAAACAATTTGTTTTTCTGTTGTTTTCCCATTTAACAACATTCCACATTCTGTTAATTTTAATTATTTATTTAAGTTTATTAACGCCATTTTTGTTTGTCATTTTAAAAAATACATTTTTCGATTAACGTCTGTAAACCGGTTTAAGTGAGGTTGTTCGAGCTCTCAAATTGAATCAGAACTGACACGTGAGTTGACATCTACATGTGTTATAATGACATTCAATTACACGCTAGATAATATGTCATTTAAGGTGAATATGGTATGCCGCTAGCATAAAAAAAGCAGCATAAAATCAGGCAATTGATTCTGAACGAGAGAAATGCAGAAGTGTTATGCTTCAGAAGACAGTGGCCCTCAAAATTGGCTAACTATGTTAGCAAGAATGATGAGGTGCTCTGAACAACTATAAGTTCAGAGGGAGCAGAAAGATCTATTTTTAATTCAAATGTTGTCTCTCAAAGGAGTTCATATTGTTCGATATCAGTTTGAATTATGGGGTTCGCAAACGATCCATCTTATAGGTTTCTATGAGGCGAATTGTAGGGAAATCATGGATAAAAGGTATAAAAATGAACTAAGCTAACAAGTAATGAAATACTCGTACATAAAAATGTATAGACTTTTTCCCTGTCAGAAAAAAAAACAAAACACCGCATGTTTTGTCTCACCGAAAAGTGGAACCAAAGCGTACATCAATCTGGCGAAAGAAAGATAGTTGCACTTGATATTTCTAAGGCACTTGACAGAGTTTGGCATCAGGCTCTTTTGTCGAAAATGCGTGCATTTGGGATCGACGACTCTCTTCTTCAATGGATTAGAAATTACCTTTCGGAACGTTCAATTCAAGTTGTCTTGGACGGTTTCAAGTCTGATATTCACAAAATAAATGCTGGTGTGCCCCAGGGCTCTGTTCTGTCACCGACACTCTTTTTAATTTTCATTAACGATCTCTTGTCTGCTACTTCTAATCCAATATATTCCTTTGCTGATGACAGTACTCTCTGCTTTTCATATTCGTTCCCGGACTCACGGCCCTGCTCTTCGGCTGTAGTACGAGAACGGCAGCGTATGCTAAGCTCATTAAATTCCGATATCAACAGCATAACCAATTGGGGAACTATCAATAGAGTGGAATTTAATGCTTCCAAAGCACAATGCTGTCTGCTGTTGTTAAAGCGAAATTTAAACACCCAGCCATTATCAATGAATGGCACTTGCATCGTCGAAACCGAAAAACTTTCCATTCTCGATATGTGTGTCAATGACAACTTACGTTGGAATGACCACATATTTGATGTCGCCAAAAATGCTGCGAAATGTCTAGGTTTCCTCAAGCGATGTAAGTAATATTTTACCCCCTTTGATCTGGTCTCAATATATAAGGCATTCATCCGCCCAAAATTGGAGTACAACTCCCACATCTGGTCAGGTGCTCCTAAAACATCTCTGCACCTGCTAGATAGAATTCAAAACGGTGCGATAAAGTCACTTTGTTTTATCGCTATTTCCACCACCAGCGCTCCACTGAAATCGCCAGTAGCATTCCGCCCATTCAAACTTTCAACCCTAACACCCGTCTCGCTATGAATGCTCATCAGTATACCCTCAAGCCCATTTTCGGACGTACTCTAAAATATCGTGATTCGTTCCTAAGCCGTACAACTCGCTTATGGAATGCCCTGCCGATCGCTGTATTTCCTGGTCGTTATAACTTGCAAACATTTAAAAACAATGTACATCGGTACCTCTCTTTTCTTCTTCCCTAAATTTCCTT
This sequence comes from Volucella bombylans, assembly GCA_949129095.1. Taxonomy (NCBI): domain Eukaryota; kingdom Metazoa; phylum Arthropoda; class Insecta; order Diptera; family Syrphidae; genus Volucella; species Volucella bombylans. The sequence goes on along the minus strand of OX422144.1, from coordinate 128,061,549 downwards.
TGCCGCGCTGTGTACAATCACCTTAAGGGTACTCAAACCCCTTGAGCGTGCGCTCATTATAAAAAAAAAAAAAAAAAAAAAAAAAACTTACGAGTAGATGCAGATCAGGTCCACTGTACCCTTTGTATGTTCCTCAATAAAATATCTCAGACCTTCGTACGTAGCATGGTGAGTAATTTCTTCAGGGACAAAGTGCATATTGCCCTCCATGCACTAGATCAGCGCCTTGTACTTCCAGCTTGATGCGATTAGAAGGAAGTAATTCTCCGCTGTTTCACCATTAATCTCTCAGCGAAAGTTGTAAAAGATATTGTCACTTATGTTTGATACCTTTAGCTGCTTAGCATTTTTACGATGCCAGTAAGCAGTCTACTATCTCTCATACTGAGGTACAACAGGAATGTCCTGATATTATGGAGACATCAGGAAGTCTATATTTACCTTAATATGCTTGTGCGTACAAGATGTCAAAGCATCAATGGAACCATTTACCGAGGACGAAGGAACTCCAAACACAGGTTCAGGTATCGAAAAAGTTTTCTCTAAATTTTTACGATCCCAGGACAGAAGAAAAGAAGAAGAAGCCTTGCATTTTCCAACTTCTTTGGAAGTAATAAGAGAATAAAGCTATCAATTCGGATGCCCGCTTTACCTGTTCTTCATAGCAAAGTAGTCATTGCCTTCGTGATTGTGTACATATTCGCTTGGAAGACAGATCACAGCTTATCTTACTTGGAATGAAGGCTATGGTTATCGTCCTCTATTAAGATACATCCTTAATCCATTTAAGCGCTTTCAGTAAAGATCAAATTACGTTCATAACATGACTAAGATCCCGGCTGACTCCAATTCTGAGTACAGGGAAGCCGGTTTCATATTCTCGCAGTAACAAACGACTCCCATTATCAATTCGTCAGTATCTGTTAGGCTGGAGTAGAAAAACATCCAAACTCTAGAGAAAGTTGTTCCAAAGACCACTTGTCTTTTAAACGGAAGTTGGTGGTTAAAGCGCAGGCTATGATAACATCATATCGTGAAGAGAATGAAGATTCACCTAAAACAGAGCCGGCCATTCTAAAGAAGAGCCTAGGTAGCCGAAATAAACTCTCCCTTGGAGTTTGGTAAAAGCATCAATGAAAAATGTACTCCCTTTATTATTTTTCACTAAACTTCAATATATTTACGGCAGTTATCTTGTGTTTGCATGCTAAACTTGTGGGACAGGATAAGTTGACTTTACAGCAACATCATTTGAATATGCCTGAGAGTAGACGTTATAACCCTCAAGGCCATCAATTGGAGTCAATCAGCACGCACTATAGTGGTGCAACCAGTACCACGCCCTGTGCAATCAACGCTCGCCATTATGCAAGATTCCGTTTACTAAAAATTACCTTAATCCACAGACTAGTGAATAGTTAACGTCATGGCCGAGTTACACATGCCTTCAAAAGTTACATTGTAGAAGGTCGAGTGTCGTTTATTTCAACCCTCTATAGTCTCAATCGCAGTCTCATAATATCTTCCACGTTAGTATGCGAATTGATTCTTAGAAAGGGTACTCATCTCCAAGGGTACGCTGGCAAACTGATAGGCCTGAAGGTATTGGCGAGTTACTCATCATCTGTACAGATTTTTAGTATAATAATGCTCTGATTGATCGTCAATCTTTCTTTCTCTCTGTTTACCATTTTCTTAAAAACTTCACGCGTACTAGGGCACTTCAAGTCAGGCACACCAGCACAGTGTCAGGCTGGTAGTAATCACTCTGTTCAGATTTTGCTACAGCTGCTGGTCTGTATTTTTGTTTTCCGTAATTGAATACTAAAAGATATATGTTACCAATGCATTTAATGGTCTTAATCGTCACCACAGTCGATGAGAGATAGCTATTACGGCGGCTTGTATTCCTTGGCTGGTTGCAAACTGGACGACCTACAGAGGTTTTTCCTACGAGTACAGCATACATTCTGTAAAGTTCTTAGCTAAAGTTTAGTTTTGACGAATTTTTCAAACTCCTCCGGTCGGTTCTTCATCTATTCCATTGTAGAGACGTTTAAATGTTCTAAATTCTCATTGGACTTCACCTGCCGAGAACAAAATTAAATTAATTCAGAGACTTCTCTCCAGACACTTCCAACAAAGTACGAGTAAACTATCCTAACTACATTTCAACTGAAGTGTAAGGCAACCAATGTCCTTCCGGTGATCGTGTGCTTGCTACTTGGATGACTTTCTGTTTAGTAGTTTTCTTGCTAAACTCACCTGATTTTCTTACTTCCCAAACTAAACGACTTGTGATTACAATCACCTTCCATCCCATGTAGAGAGCTAAAAACGCAAGTTCGGGCTTTATAAAATTTCTTCTACAACAATAACATAATGCTTCTATGCCTTAGCCTGGATGAATATAGAGTTCCACTTCGGTGCAATCAATCAGTTTCAAAGAATCCAAATAGCATAGTTGCAATTTTGGTACTATAACTCAGGTATCCTTATTGTTGAAGGAAGTTGTTCAAGGGTATCTAAATAAATTCTGAAAAGTTCTTTGTTACCTTCTCATGAGATCTATTCACGTGAAGTTAAAAATGGCTTGCCCCTGGTGATCTTTAACTGGCTTTACGTAAAGTGGATGCCATAAAAGCACAGATAAAGTAAATAAGGGTGTCCCTAATACCAGGTGGTTCAAAAAGTGCCGAAACTAGCATATAAAAAGACAATTTTATGGCAAATTAGCGTGATGCAATCATTTCACTGCCGCGCCCTTCTTATATTGTAGAACAATTTGTCCAAACCTTCAAAATACGCTCTAGAGCCATATCTCTTTCCGGCGAGCATTTTTTTGAGATTTGCTAACAGGTAATAGGATCCACGTCTCATACATTGTTACATATCGCATGAAAAGTATCATTTTATTTCGCTCCAAATAGTGCTCTGAATCGTCAGCATGTTGGTTTTGGTCCAAACGCGGTACCCACTTCGAACAGAGCTTTTGCATACCCAAATGCTCGTACAAAATATGATGTACACTTTCTGTGTCTTTATGGTGTTATATTTTATACCGATATGTTTACTATATATCGCACGCACTTTCGTTTTAAGGTTGTTCCTATTTTCAGGATTGGTTAAGATCGCCTATGACAGCATAGACAATTCAGTCCAGAGAAGCAGATTGCATAAACTCAGAATGCGAAACTGTAGGCATCTATCTAGATATCGAGCTACCTGGTGGTGTTGTTTAGTTAAGCGCATACTTCACATGGGACTGTAGCACCATCGAAATCAATGTAAGTAAATTAGAATGCCGAGGCTACTGAGAAGACGATATTTTGTGACCCCCTGGCGTAATGATCTCCCTGGGAAATGAAGAAAACATAGCGTGGTAGCGGCCAGTATCGAAGAAGACACAGAAATGTCGATTCGGCGCCGACCATTTCAGCGGGGCATGGCCAAAGAGGTAACCCGGCTTATTTTGCGGTTGGAATTGGGGCGTATAAGATTGTGCTAACACAAGAATTGAAGCCGGACGACCATAACCGCTGGAGAGGTTGGCCGAAAATTCGGATTTGTCTTCTCGGACGAGGCCCATTTTTGGATCAGCGGCTATGTCAACAAGCAAAATTGCCATTACTGGAGCGAACACAATCTACACGGCGCTACATGCCATAGAAGCAAGGCAAAGCTCAAAGTTCTGAAGGAGAAATTTTGCGACTGGGTCATCTCACGGCGAGCGTTCATCAATTGGCCACCACGATCATGCGATTTGACATGACTCGATTATTTTCTCTGGGGCTAGGTCAAGTTCTTAGTCTACGCTAACAAGACAAAATAACGCCTCACATATTGGACCGAGTCATCAAAAATTGCACCGATCGCTTGAAGCACTGCCAGCAAAGCCGATGTGATGTGCTACTCCACACATAATGTCATGAACGTGGCTTAAAAATGAAGCCACAACCATTTTTATATCTCACACGGTTGTTATTTTTCCTATCGTTTTTATCTGGTCACCCACTTAGTTAAGTGGTATTTCTTTCTTGTGGTAAGATTTACAATTATTTAGCATTCAACATATTTTTCAGGCCACCCACCAGAAATTTCGTCAATGAACACAGTATGGGGTAATAAGAGGTAATAACGGGTGTTCCATTAAGACCGCTTATTTTAAATTTTGCTCCTTTTTTTGTGTCGGCCATAGTGAGTTGTTATTTGCAGTTGTCATGTGGGAACATTAAACTTTAGTCATGTATCCGTGTAGCACAAAGGACAGGAAATGTGAAAATCCACTAGCGCTACCGAAATGGTGAGATTTTTGCGGAGACAGTTCGAAAATATTGTGGATTTGCCGGTCACCATCATACACCTTCTTATCGTATTTTCTTTTGAAACCCAGGAGTGACCTGTCCGTGTTTGCGCAGCTCGGTCTAATAAAAACATTGCAACAGTCAGAGAGGGTGTGGACCAGAATCCTTCCACCTCGATCAACCATTATTCTCAGCAATTGACACTTTCACGAATCAGTTTATAGCGAGTTTTGAGTAACGATTTGCATTTGCATACCTACAATATTCAGTTGAAACAACATTTGAGCCAGTAGATCAAGCCCAGCACCAAACATTCGCTACATGGATATTGCTGCAACAACAAGTGAGTGGTGATCTCACGAAGAAAATTATCTTCTCCAATGAGGCGCATTCCGAACTTGATGGTTATGCGATCGAACAGCATTTTCGCATTAGGGGAGCTGAGAATCTAAGTGTGTTTCAACTACGTCCTATGATGAGCAACTGTTTAGTGTGCAGTTTGGGCTGGTGGAGTGATTGGACCGTTCATCTTTGAGAATGCGGCTGGCAAAGCGGTCACCCTCAACGGCGTTCGTTACCGTGAGATGATAGACAATTTCTTCTGACCTAAAATTGCTGAAATGGATCTCGAAGACATCTGGTTTCGACTTGATGGCACAACCTGCCACACAGCGATTAGAAGAATGGAATTGTTGAAGATGAAGGGAATTCGAAGGGAGAGTTATCTCGCACAGCGACGATGTTAATTGGCCACCAAGATCATGCGCTTTTACTGCAATATATTTCTTTCTTTGGGGTTTTTTTTTAAAGGAAAGGTGTATGCCAATGACGCAAGAACAAGTCCTAAATTGAGCGGACACTATGCCAAAGTGTCATCGAAAATTTCGTAAAAAGGACAAACATGTGCCATCAATCGCGAGACGGCTATTTATCCGATATTGTGTTGCATACATAACCTCTATGTCTACACTCATATTAAAATAAAAACTTCAGAAGCGAGGCGGTTTTAATGAAATACCTTTTATTCCTCTCGAGCAACTTACGTTGTATTTTTCAATATCGATTCAGAGGAGGACATTATAATATAGTAGAAATAATATAAAGTATTTAAAATTGTAGATATTGAGACTAACTAAAAATAATTTACGCACAATATAACTATATTATCTGAACTTTTTAAAGTATTGCCTTGGTCTCTGAGTGTATTCTTTCTCTTCAAGGGGTACAATCAGAAAAATATCCAGGTCTATGTGCACTGATTGCTATTTAGGGATCTCTTAACTTATCTGACAGCCGAAATGGCGTCAAAAGCGCAAAGCTTTTCACTTTAATTATAAAAAGTAGAGTAACCCTCGTTGTGGACCAATTTATTAAGGGTTTTTCCAATAAAACCTATTGGAACAAGTTAATGATGTAAATAACCGTAATCACGTAAGAGCAACTAGAAATATTTCTTTTTGAAATGCGCCCGAAAACCCAGATTTGTTGAGTCTAGGTCTTTACCGAAATTTACATAGAGCAAGTTTCTGTCATTAAGCTCATAAGGCTTACTTAACGCAAGAGCTGTGCACCGCCGCGGTGTTATTTTGCCAATTGAATTTTAGGCGCGCATAAATTTATTGACGAATTTAACTGAAAAGTCATTATTATCCATCTTCAAAGCTTTGTTAACAGCCATAATTCAGGCTTTTGAGGGTTTAAAAATCTATGAATGATTACCGAGAAACCCCTCTATCTACAACGTGTTTCTGTTTTTGAGCAGTAGGTATTTTCGAATTTCATTTCTTCGAAAGCGACAGTGACTGCTACCACGAATGGATTACGCTATCGAATCAGGTTCAAAGAATTTCTGTAGCCAGAGCCTGAGGGTATGGATGTGGATGATATTTATTTCCAACAAGATGGTACTCCGTGTCAATCAAGTGGTGACACCATTGCTTTTTTGCGAGAAAAGTTTCCTCACCGAGTAATTTTTTGAGAGGATGATCCAAATTGACGGCTGAGATTATGAGATCCTTCAACTCGCGACTTCTTTTTTCTTGGGGACCATATGAAAAAGAAGGTTGATCCCAATGCTCCACAGTCAATTGAACCAATAAAAACCAACATCTTCTCTGTTATTGCCGAAAAAGGGCGGAAAAATGTGATGAACACTTTTTGCAAAAGTTCCTGTATGTACAACAGGCTGACATTGTGTTTCATTTCTAATAGCAACATTTCTTCTATCAACTTAATGAAAAATTGCACCTTATATCGTAAGAACTACATACTTTATAAATTAAAATGAAACCTCTTGGCAAACTTTTTACTTAGTATTGAGGAACCAAAGCCGCTCTACTTTTCGAAATTGAGCCAGATGTTGGGAAACTTTTGTCCGTCAAGATTAGAACATCTGTAGTTTGTCCCATTAAGGAATACTAATTAACACAACGAAATTACGCAATTTTTCCTCGCCAAGTTAGTATGGACAATGGACATACATCGAGTCTGTTTTTTGTTCACTGAAATCCCAAATCTAAGCACTTCTCTTTCCCTATTGAAAAAACAGCAGTCCACTTGTGCATAAAGCTTTTCCATTTTCTTTTTTTACAAAAAGTATCTACACACATTAGTAGGAATGAAAAACTTCTCTAATAAAACAAACCGAATATAGTGTTTTTCACAAAACTAACAATGTGCTCATTACAAACTTTGTCTTCAGGGAGTTTGTTGGTGATGATTTCATCGTAATTTTCCGAGGGGTCTATTAAAATTTTACGAACGTCCTTTGTTAAAACTCAAAAGGATGCAGACTAGTCGTGCTTAAATTTTAAATTGTCTACTATAGTTGCCGTTCTAGGATGCTATTTGTTCTTGTACATGGGTGCTCACGGTTGGCTGAAATTTGGTAGCATAATCACAACACACACTTCCAGTGAACTATCGGTTTAAATCTCTAAAGTCCTCCTGAGTTCTTAAAATATCTGCGTGGATACGAACATATACAGTATGCACAACGTAGTATCTACTCTTATAATTAATATTAATAGAATTACTGCAACTTTAATTAATAAAACTGTTTCACAAAGTATCGGTTAGGGGGTATTGGATGTATTAATAGTTCCTTTAATCAAGTACCACGTAAACAGTTTAATAGTTGTGATGAAACAGGTAATGATACGAAAAAAATTTTTTTTCAATCAAAGAGGATTTGGTAGAATCTTTGATACTCGTATGTGTTAGCTTTAGATATAGGATTTTAATCTCATTAGTGTGCGATTTGTTTGAACGGAAGCTGGCTGAAAGTGTTCGCAAAAACAGTCATAGAAGCTGTACTTTGATGCACAAAACAGATACTTTGTGTCTTTAAGTCTAATAATTTTAATTTAGCGCCATGTAATGCAATTAATTCTTCATGATTAATTTTGAAAAGGCTTTCCGGAAAACTTTTGCATGAATAATAGTTTGGTAGAATTATCACCATCATCCTTTGTACTCATTTAACAACTCCAAACATGTTGAAAACTATCGATTATTCCTCCTACCCTTAGGTGCCAATGCATCTAGATCCCTATCCATCAGATATCTATGTTTAATCTGGTCCGTAATTGTATTCAATAAATAATATATCAAACCGAGGCATGTTGTTTTGGCTATGAGAATTTGGTGACCATCGCTTCAATGTCTATTTCTTCCTCTCGCTAAAAAACAACTACGTACTTTAGTTTAAAAAACACTGACATGACCTGTTTTATACATTATGTGGTTGCACATGAAAAAAGATCTTAACACTCAAGAGGGTACATGCCAAAGCAGGTGTTAAACTATTTTAAAAACCTGCATAAAAAAAGGAGATACTCGTATTAGGGCGCATTTCGCTCCATGGGTGGTATCCAACGTTTAATAGGGGAATTCAATTAGTGCAATTGGCTATATGTATGTTATATTATTAACATTTATTTTCCATTTGTCCAAAAAAGCATGCCTTTCAGATCCAGTCGGGAAGTGAATCACCTACCACGGTCTCGTACGCCATTAAGGTTATGGTGGCCTTCAGTAGAGCTTACGTTCTTCCACCAACATGAGAGAGAACCTAGGTTCAATTTTCAGGCCAAACATTGGAAAATATAAAACGAAGGTTTCTGACTTTGTGAATTAATTTTTTTTTAAGTTTTGCTTCCAGGAAGAGATCTTGGCCATCAAACTTAAATAATAAGCCCTTCTCGTTTCGAGGACGTTTCTAGTTGAAACACTATATTTCAGGCAGAAGTATCTTATGCTGGCTTTTGTACACCTTTCGCTACACATCTAATCTTTCTGGTATTCTGGTATTCTGGTAATAATATGTGACCTTGTTTTCTCGAAAAAAAAGCAGGAACTAAGTCCAAAGAAGACTTTTTTTAATTTAGATAGACTTCCCATACATACCCACAACTCCTTCTGACTACTTTTACTAATCAATGCAATATGTTTCGCGTATAATTACATCTAATACTACGTATTTCGTACATGTATCTGCTATTGCTAGTGCCCCGGTTGCGGTGTTGGCTAAATTTGCGGACCTTAGTTCTATTCTACGGGCCACTTTATTTTGGATCACCTTATTTCTGATTCCAAAAGTTTGCTGATATTTGTATCTTCGCATTTAAGAGATCCAATAATTTTTCGTTCGGCCTCGTTTTTGAACCTCAGTCGCAACTGAAATTTCATTTTCTCCTTCCATTGTATGGGATACGTATGTTAAGATTGGATGAATGACTCCCATTGTACTGTTGTGCCGACAACACAGTTCCGAATTGGTATCTGAAACAGTGGAATGACGGTGAGCGATGACAAGGCGTATCCTTGCTCCCATGGATGTATGGGCATCCCGTGGAATAAGGCCGTAAGAGGCAGGAGTCTACGCAAAACAAAAGAGACGTACTGTCATTGTAGTGTAATACATTCCGCACTGACTCTGTATGCGACGTCATCATCCAATGTCTCTGATGGTGAACAACAGATCCTGAAGTATTTTTCCGTATAAATATCCTAAGTTCTGTTTGCGGGTTCGTAAAACCAACAAAGCAAATATTCGGTCTTAGTACGACTGGTTCATAACCTATTATCTATCCAGTGCTTATAACAGTGCTATCGTTCCGGATTCAATAGAAACATTAAAAAGCAAAATACTTTGACCACACCCTTGGTATGCTTCAACCTTAATGCCGAATTCTTTGGTTATATCTGGTGTGCATTTAACTTTCCTTTTAACGTCATCCTACATATTGCATATCTTTAGCAGAATCTAATTTGAATTGCATCATTTGTCGGCCTGCCTCCCATACTGTCATTTGGGTTAATAATAGTGCGATGTCGACTGTCTAGAAATCTCTCGTACTCGTATATGATATTATCATGGTATGATACAGATCGGTAGTTGTCGCAGTTTCTCGTGTCGCCTTTGCCTTTATACAGCGATATCAGGTAGCCCACTCTCCACTAGTTAGGCATTCGTTCGCGTCTCATTAATTTATTTTTCAGCCACCTTAACACGGGATTTCTGATTGTTATACATATTTTGGAGGATATGTGATCCAGTAGGACTGACTGCCCCCATTCCATTCATTTAACTGATTCGCTAACTTTGACTTCCATAAAATCTGACGTTTCCTCTTCGTCCACAATAGGCGAGGTTATGATTCTGCACAGTAGCTCTTCGACTAATAACTCGTATATTTTTCTATTGCAAATTTCTCTGTTCCCCGTAAGTAAGAGTTCCAGCTCATCTTCGGCGATTGAACCTTTTTGAAGTTGTTTTCCATTTTTAGATGAAATCCTAAATTTATTAGCTCGCTTTCCAATCGTTCAAAGTCACACTCCTTCTTTTGGCTGTCACTTATTTATAGGCTCTGCTTCTTTATTTAAATTCGCTCTTTTTTCGCAATGCTCATAGCTTCACTACTTATTTTCACAGCTATTTTCTTCCACGAATACTTTTCCTTATTTAGCAGGCCTTTCGAAACATAGAGCAGGGCTTTGCACTGCTCTTACATGTCTTATTCCACATAACTTGCGCCCTTAGTTTTTTCTCTGGACTTATTGCATTTTGGAGCCAATATAGCAAATTTAACTGCCAGGAGACGTCTGAAATCAATTCTATATCGGGCCCCACGTTGGGCGCCATTGTAAGGATTATCTATAGTTGGCAACAGAGGTATCCATGATGCAAAAATAGACGGCAGTGGCACAGTTGATTTTTGCCACCACTCCGTACATCTCAACTCACTTAACCTTATTGTTTCGTGCAAATAAAATAAAAAAATAAAAAACAGAAAAAAAAAACAGGATAAGAAGAAACCTAAATTACCACCTAACTTAAAAGAGAGGAAGAGATAAAGATGATAGAAAAAAGAGGAAATGAAACAGCAGGATCACACCTAAGTGCCATCATTAAAATTAACTAATCCTACGCTAGCCTAATCCCTAAAAGCGGAACTTAATATCGAATTAAAACTAAACCTAAAGCTAACTTAGCCCAATGCATCGTACACTACATAGAATTTCCCAGCATCACACAGCGATGACAGCTCGTTACGACATGAAATAAGCCCGATGTTGTTTGCTGAGGATGTCCAAACCACCCTTTTCGCACCTAAATGCGAGAAATTGCTACCATTCTGGCAAGATCTATGAATGGTGGTCCCTAAACCGAAGTACTTCCCAGTCGCCACCTATAAAAAGAAATCAGTGGAAGTCCGTCATGTTATTTCCTATCATGTCGTCACTGTTTGTACGTCACGTAGTCTGCTATTTTTTTCATTTTTAAAATTTTACTTTCCAATCTATCTTTTACTTCTGGCTATTCACTCTCCACGCTAGAAGCCAAGAGACTTTGTGAGGTAAATTGAAGCCTGTAAAGGATCCAAAAGCCGACTAGAGGGGAGAGATACTTAAGTTAACTGTTCTCCGATAAAGTGAGCCATAGTTTTCGTCAGGCGTGGGCTTGTGATCACAAACAGCCATATACCCTTTGTGGAGGAAAGGTATGGGTAATTTACATAGTTCCATAGCAAAAAAAAACAACAAACAAACCACACATAGCATCGCCCTATCGGAAGATGCTATAATGTTTGCAAATTGCGGCAAATGTCAATTCTACTTTGACAATTGTGAAGTAAACAGATATAGAATACACGTCAACAAGAGATGAGTTGCTATACTCCTAAAGAATGCGGAATAATTTTTATGAATTTATGAATTGCGTGAATTTCGGCGCAGATTTCCCGATCGTCCGACACCAATTGGACAAGAACTACGATATTTAGCAGCTCGCCTAGAAGAGTATGAGACAACACGGGATGCTGCCCGATCTGGCCGCCCCGGAGCAGCCGTTCTACTCAGAATATCATAGCTGTGGTTGAAGATGCCGCAGAGAACTCCGGAGTATCGCCAAGACGACAACGTGCCATGCAATTGGGCATCAATTTTGCATCAATTGGAGGTTTTTTATATAGAATTTCGGTGAAAGATTGTATGATGTTACAACAGGATGGAGCAACGGCGCATACTGGACAAGCCACAACCGAAATTTTGGGGGCTGCATTTCGGGGTCGCCTAATTTCTCGTTTTGGCGATTTGTGCTGGCTGGCAAGATCGCCTGATTCAACCGTTCCAGACTTCCTTTTGTGGGGTTTTCTGAAGTCACGAGTCTATGTCAACAAGACTCATATTCTTGAAGCCCTCAAAGGGAATATCCATCAAGAATACGGGACCAATCGGCGGAAGTTCTGGCAAAAGTGATGGAAAATGCCACAAATTGAGCCGGAATGGTCATCAATTCTGGCGGTGGTAACTTAGCCGATATCATTTCCACGAACATCGTGTGATAACTTTTGCGCCACCTTGTACGAGTACCTCACTATATATATAAATATATAAAAAAGAGATTTTAAATCATAACGAGTGATTATGAATACTCGTAAATTCATCTGATTTCTGTAACACTTAATTGCTAAAGGAAATTTTTTTTTGTATTTTTCAAAACGCTGTTCACGCATGGTTCGTAGATATTGTGTGTATCAGGTAGATTCTGAAGTGATATATAATAATTGCGGCTAGAACAGCTCATTTTAAAGTTCTTAGAAGACAAATGGTCTTCCTGAGATGGAGATTTGTCCCTGGTTTGAAGATCTATGTGAAAGGAAAACCTCAAACTCAAAGAAAGTACTCACGCCAAAAACAAAAAGACGTCAGCACGTCTACAACATAGATATATGATAGTGTATTCATATGCTTTCTCTTTCGTAATGTCGTACTTTCGTACTATTCTCTTTTCATCTCTATGGTGCTGGTGTTATAATAACGCAGACAGACTTTGCGTAGTCAAATTAGATGTTAATGCGCCTCAGGTTCATTTAAGGAATTAAAGTGTCTCTCCACGAAAAATACGGAATATTACGAGTATATAGCCCGTTGCTGCACATGAGTGTCTGTGTATGATCACCTTGTGAAGTCATGCCTGTCAATTACTTCAAGTACTGATCTGCAAAGCCACAGTGGTAATTCAATGGTCAAATCATCTTCAAATCACACAATTGGTCCTTATCTAATTGGATGCAGATAGAACAGTGTACTGTAAAAGAAGGTCGTCCTGGTAAATCATATACAAAGTCGCTTTATAATGTATTGTATTTGCAATCAGGCATTATAATTAAATTGCACCAATAGTGCGGTATTAAAAATTCTTAGAAATTTGAAAACCAATTTCTGCGGATCATGTGATAATGCGTTGCGCGATAGACCAGAAACGGTTTACTCAAATATGCTTAGTTTTTATCTAATCAGATAGATATTATTGCTTTTTTAGTTGTCATCAATGAAATTGGAAAAGTCAAAAATGTCAGCCTTTTTGAGTCATTCTAAAGCGGCCAACTAGCAAATGGTCATCTAAAACTGAATAGAAAGCAGGCAGGAAGCCACTCCATTCGAAAACATCCAATATTTTATTCAATATTGGTTTCTTTTTTAGTATACGCTACTGCTCAACTAAATCACAGATGAAACTGGTCACTGTTCCTGTGAACATAAATTAACAAATTCTTACAATAGTAGAGTGACCAGTGTACAAAATAGCCCGAAAACCCCCAGTGAGTGGAGACACTCAGCCGTGATGCAATGGAGATCGTTAGTCCCATCAATTTATTTTCATTCAGACCTTTCAATCGAGTTATGTCTCCTGAAACTCACACTTTGTGGCGTCCGTCATCAATATATTCATAAAATATAATTTTCATAAAGCATGTCTCTGGTTTTTTCCACCTCACAAATGTGCAGAACGACTTCACATGTTTACAATTCCTAATCAACCATATTCTTTCATTAATTAACTGAATTCTTCTTTTTATTTTTCAGAAATTAAAAATTATGTCAGCAAACTTCAAACGGTAAGTTCGAACAACATCCTATCCCACCCAACTCCGGCTTCTGAAAATGTCCTTAATTTATAATTTCCTCTAGGATTCATATGCCACTCGAATTCAAGCCAATAGATACAAAACAATTCGCTCTAACTCAAATGCGACAACGACCAAGTTATTCGTATCGTACGTTCGTACGACTCCAATAGAGAAATTTCAGTTTATCGATGTGGAAATTCCAAAAACGCTGCTTCACCAAAACTCATATATCATTTGCCAGCTGCAAGTCAACCGTTAAATTTGTGTTTTGTTTTTGTTTTTTTTTTATCTTCTTCGTTTTTAAGCTATTGTTATTGGAGGTCCTTCAATGCCGCTTTTGTTCTTGGCAAATCGATTCCCAAGGATTTGTGTCGTTCATATGCATGAGATATATTGTAGTTTCCCGCAGAACGAACGTGTTTCAATATACAAAAATTTCCTGAATGCGAATTTGCCAAGCTATCGTTTGGGGAAAATTTCAAAAGTGCCACCATTTGGAGGTATAGAGAAGATTTTTCATTTTCCGTATTACTCAGCTCAGTAGAGGAGCATCATGAATAAAAAAAATTCTTCAACAGAAACAAAAACAGAAAAAGGAAATAAATACAGGCCAACACCAGAGCAAAGTCAGGAATTTTGAATTTTCCAATCAATTTGATTCAAACTATGCAATTGGATTCGGTTCCGGTAAGCACACCGAGTCGGCAATGGAAAATGAACGTGGACTTGATTTGAATTAGAATCAGGAGTTTTATGTAGTGGAAATGAAGATTCCTTTTTTTGTACATACATTTTCAGGGCAGTTTTTTATTTTTCCGTTTGTACTTGTATCTGTTCAAGTAGATAAAGTGTATACGACTGGAGAATGAATCCTGGTTGTCTGAATTTACGATCATTTTCTTCAATTTAAAATGAAAAATGGGATGGTATTAATGGGTGGTTCATATGAACGTTCTTACATTAAACAGGGAAAGACAGTGCATAAGGGGTTAAAAATTGCGATTTCAATTAAAGTTGACTGATATTTCGAAATTAAATAGATCTTGTCAAAAAGAGCACTGATCAACGCAATTCATCAATTGTCTTGACAAATAGAAAGAAGATCCCTCGAATGCAAAATGATATATTTACCAGTATACATGTGTAGCTTGTGTACTATTATCTGGGCTGTTTTCCTTCATCATCTGATTGATCGTTGTTTGGTAACTGCTGAAGCACGACAACCACAATCGCACCATAAATTTGCTTACATATTCTGCCATTGCTCATGGGACAATGCTTGTACGTAATTGTACACAAATGTCTGCATCGCACTTACAATTACTCCAATTTTCAACTGTTCTACTGCGTCCTTGATTTCCCTTTTTCAGCTTGCGTCCAACTACGGAGCCACTCTTCAAATATTTCCCCAGAACAGTGGTATTGGCCTAATGTTGAGGACAAAACTTCAAACCGTTCAACTTATCAAATCTAGTTGATATAGATCCATTACTCCGTACGAAATAAAACAAATATCATTCATTTGGTCTAGTTATCCAAAGACTCTATAATTATCCATTGAATTTGCTAGATTTTACAGGACATGTGATGCCAACAATTAGAAGTAGTGTTACCATTCTTGTGGCTTCGATGGCTCCTGGACAACCACGTTCTCGGCACCAGCCCAAACAGGTCTGCTCCAACCGGGACCAAAATTCATGATCTAATTACAAGAGACAAACTGTTCTGGGTGCTGCATAGTTTCAAACCATACAAGTCTGCTAGTCTGGACGGTATAATACCTGCTGAGCTACAGAGGTCCTCATATATTATTCTGCGGTGTAGAACTTATCCACATTCCACCGTCATGGACAGATGTCAAAAGACCGCAGACCTATAAGTCTATCATCTTTCCTTCTGAAAACTCTAGAACGACTGATTGATAACAATACACGAGCTAAAATTGATCCAAGGCTTCTGTCAACGGCTCAACGTGCCTACTGTAAATGAAAGTCGGTGGAAACGGCTCTGTGCTCACTGACTAGCCACATCGAACGATCCCTACAATATAAAGAGTATACAATGGTTGCTTTCCTGGACATAGAGGGCGCCTTTAACAATATCAACACATCCGCAATCACGACTGCACTGTCAACTATACAGGTAGACGACTCACTTGGGGAGGATAATCAACTCCAAACTGGGTGAGACTTTTACTAAAAGATGTGTCAGCAGAGGTACGCCGCAAGGCGGTGTCCTCTCACCCCTTGTCTGGAACGTAGTAGTTAAGAACTGCTGATTTACCTGGAAGCGGGTGGTAGCAGGGTGATTGCCTATGCGGATGACGTTGCCTTAGCCGTCTCAGGTAAGCATCTTAATACCATTAAGGAACTCCTTCAAGTAAATCTGAATAGATTAACTCGTTGGGCAGATCGCTTCAATAAACGGTACCAGTTTAGTATTTTCCGATACAGCAAAATATCTGGGTCTCATTTTTGACAGGAAACTAACATTCAAGAAAGAGTCAATAAAGCTACAATAGCTTTATTGTCTTGCAAAAAAGCCATTGGGAATAAATTGGGCCTTCGACCTCGCATAACCCACTGGCTATACATCTCGGTGATAAGACCGACACTTACTTCCGGGGTTGTCGTCTGGTGGACGGCCTTAGAAAATACAGTTAACTGCATAGTCCAAAGAACAGCATGTCCATGCATAAGCGGAGTCTTACGCTCTATTCCCTCTGCGTCATTAGACCTTTGACAATCCACGATATTTTCAGCAGGCAAGTAGTTGCGACTAAAGAGTGGACAAATATTTCAAAATGATGAAAGAGATAAATCATCAAAAGATGGTGCTGACATAATCACCTAGTATCCACACCTGGTCCTTAAGTCTGAGGGGTCATTTCTTAAGCATCCGCTTATAATCAAATAACAAATCTGGCATTTCTTTTTCGATACCTAAACTATCAACTCTATGTACATCTCATTTTCGAGAAAAACGATCATAAGCCTTGTAGGAACTATAAATTCATATCCCTGCTTAATATACCACATAACATCCTATCCAACGTATTCTGTGAAGATATCAAGTCCTTTTGCAGCACTCCAATCGGCTCATACTAGTATGTTTTCCGGCCCAAATGATCTACTATCGACCAACATTTTACATTACGGCAAATTCTGTTCAAAGAATTTCATGTCGACATTCACGATCTCTTCATCGACTTCAAAGCCGCGTATGGTACTCGTCGTCTTGAGCTCTACAAGTCAATGATTGAATTCGGTATTCTGGCACGAGGACCAATGAACGAAACAGTTCTTCTTAACTATTACAAACTTGTATCGAATTTCGGAATGGCGACTCATTGCCACGTGATTTATTTAATCTAGTGCTGGAGCAGGTATGGAACAGGGCCGGTGTTAATACGGAAATCATTACCTTCAACATATTTATATCCGGCTGGATATAATGGAATGCGTAGATGATATCGAAATTACCGGCCGCTCCTAGCGTCATAGAGACTTCTACGGCAATTAAAAAATAGGCTCAATGCGTTGGCCTTAAAGTACATGCGGATAAAACCAAGTGCATGTTATAACAAAATAAAAAAGCATCCCTCCACAGACTAGGATAAATCGCCAATGTTGAGAATAGTAACTTCCAAGTGGTTAAGGGGTTTACCTACCTCGAAGTAAGCACCATCTCCACGAATGACACCGAATATTGTAAACCTACCCTAATAAAGGGCTGCTACTTCGATTTGTCGAAATGGGCAACAAATGGGCTTAAATTTCCTAACATGGAAGATGGTCTCTGTGGGCATATTTTTTCTACAATAGACCTTAGCATAATTGTGGAGACCTTCAGCTTACTCACTATCGTTCTGTACGCCGTGCCCCAAGGATTTATGTCCGCTTCGTCGCACAGGCGCTTGAAGCATCTTGCTTTACTTTCTTTTATCGCTTATTCGTGCCAGTCGGAATATGCTTAGTCGTTCTTGAAAATCTTGAAACTGTATATGTGTGTAAGTGTCAGTTCACGACACCGCGCGAACGAATAGTGATATGGATTTGAATTCTTTTCCGATGATACGTCTTCATGCCGAATCGTGGCCACTACATTTTAACCAAAATCGGCTGACGACTGGCTTATACAAAAAAAAAATATTTTTCTTTGAAAATAGAGGAATATTTCGAAATTCTTGCAGTTATAGTCGAAATCTATTAACATAGCACACATTTGTCGAAAATTTAAAAAACTTCAGGCCAGAGTTATTTGAGTTATTCAAGACATAGCAGATATTTTAGAACCGTCAATGCAGTACTAACTACGATTTCGTTAATACGGACTCTTACATCTGACCGGTCGAACTTTTATGGAAAATACCCTCCCTAAATTCAAACAGGACATGAAATATCAAAAACCTTTATCAGGAAATTCTAGTCGCTCCCATTTCTGCTGGCTTTGCTTCTATATAAGTTACATGCTTTAGATTCATTTTTTGTAAATTTTAGCTGTTCGGAGGAAACTACAAAGGCAAGAGAAGATTCTTAAGAGTTTTTTTTAAGAGGTTTGGTTTTTAAACTGGCAACACTGTTTTTATAGATTATCAATTTGACAGTTGAAAGTTGATTTGTGGTTAGTACGTTTTGCTATTTTATGGTGAATAGATTAACGCCAGAACAACGTGTACAAATTACGCAAACTTATTTTGAAAACCATAGTTCGGCTCGCCAAACTTATCGTCTATTTTAGAGTCGACATAGTCGTCCATCTGGGCAAGGTATTCGGAACACGATGAATCGTTTTTCCACCATGTACACTCTAGTGGATAATATGCATCCCCAAAAGACGACAAACACTGCGAACAGAAGTAGTTATTGCCGTTGTAGACCGCAGTGTTGAGGAGAATCCGAATCAATTAGCCATCGTGCACAGCAATTGAAGCAATGCCCATCCAATTTGTCGAAGATTTTACGGAAAGATCTTGGCTTAAAAGCTTATAAGATCCAGCTTGTACATGAGTTGAAACCGCCTGACCATTATACGCGTCGTAGGTTCGGTGAATGGACCGAAAACATGATTCAGCTTGATCCTCATTTTCAGCGCAAAATTTTGTTCTCCGATGAGGCCCATTTTTGGTTAAATCGATATGTAAACAAGCAAAATTAATGAATTTGGAGTGGAGAAAGCCTTTGTCGGGACGCCCTTAAAACAAGAATACGCCAATTACAGAAAAAATGCTCGCCTTAATGATCCTCGGATTTTCACCGCTTGTCTTTTTCTCATCGTTATCTTGATTCAATATGCTAAGAATCGGATTCCTTTTAATCAACTTATGGGGTGATCAAGAAAAGTAAAATCTGCTCTTGTTCTGGCACTTGTTGAAGGTGTACTTTTCTCTCGGGAGACCCCCCATCCCTAATGTGTCTTGAGGAGACCTCTATAATCGGAGGTTCTCTTACTTACTTGCATTTAATGGTGAGAAGACAGGGAACCAATTAACATGGGATTATCCTCATCCAGTCCATGTAGGTTATTTATGAATTACTTACCTCGATTAACAATTACTAATTAGCGAACACACTCCGTAAATGACTCAAATTGTACAACACATCCTTACATCCAATCTAAATGTAATCAATCTTATTTGCGTCATTATGGATAAAACAAATCAACTGCCAATTAACATGCTATCTCCATTAATTTTTTTGTTTTTCAATCAAGTTCACATCCGTTTCCAGCAGAACAAGGTTCTCATCCCAGCCCCTATACCTACAACAACTTGATGCAATTTTAATCAATTACGACCTTCAGATACTCGTAATGTTATGAGATACAGCATGTTGGCTGTCAAAACTTAAATGATATATCTCTGTTGCAGCACCACATCCGGTATTTGTTGTTATTACGAGGATATCCCCGTTCGCAGTCCTTTGTTTCTTGGGTCAAATAGAAAACCAGCATCGGTAACATTCCTAATGATCAGCATCGACCATTAGGAGTAGACAACTAAATACACCTTGGATGCGAATATTCTTAGAATCATCTATTCCCTAGGCGCGCGAGTAACAGAGAATAGTAGCACGAGTATCCATAACCCACGTGCTTTGAAGCGACATTCTGTCTCCTTCGTTATTATTTAATATAAAAGCCACAAACGATTCTTCCATACTTTATACACAGATATAAAGCGTTCATACACACCTCCATCCACGTTGTCGTAGAGAGGCGAGTGTATGTAGATATGTATATGCCTTATCCAGCCCCAATGTGCCAACTTACATAAATATTTCGGAAAAAAAAGGATTTCGCTTTGAAGACGAGAGCGTAAGCTGTGGTGGCAGACGCCTTTTGCTTGTGCTTTTCCACTTTTGGATTGTCTTCGAATTCAATAATCCTTGCTATTCTTTCTCTAGCTCCACAGATACAGTTTGCACTATACATAGCTATAGCTACTAGTACTGCGGCAATCATCTGTTTTATATTAGTTCTTGACACAGGGGCAAATCTTCGGAATATTTATAGTTTTCCACACGAATCATCTGTTCCATGCGGATGAGATGCGGATGCGGATGCTGCGGTTCTACAAGATGTCAGAGGGCGACCATTCGTATACTCGTATGTGTGTGCGTGTTTCTTGTGGATACACACCATCATTATCGTCGTCATCATCAGCTCAAACCGTGGCAATAGCAGCAACATATTGAATCCTACAGATGCTCTACTCACACTCGTTCGTCCTAGTTTGTTTAGTGGAACAATGGGTGGTTGTCAGAGAGTTGGTGAGAAGGTGGTTAGGGAAAACTTATTTTCAATTGATGGCCTGATGGTTTTTCTTCTTTCTTGTTTTTTTTCGTAGTTTCCTGTCGCTCATACTTCTCTTTTATTTTATGTTTTTTTTTTTAACTTGTTTTGCAACGTCGTCATCCTTTTGCTGTTGTTGGCAGTTGTTTGATGGCTGATTTAGTAGCGGAAGTGGTTGTGCTGCTGGTGGATGAATGAAGATGTAGTAGGACCGGGGCTAAGGCTAAAGTTTGTCCATTCTCATCTTATTAAAAAAGTTTCTTTGACAGTCCCGTAGCAGGTTTTTTGTTTTTTTTTTTTCTTTTCTTTTTTTTGATCCCATTTTTCTTTTTGTCGGATGAATCACAAGATACTTGGCGGCGGAAGTGCTTCTTTGCTTTCTCTAGTCTCAGTCGTTGTGCTAAGTTTCTTTTCTCCATTCACTTTTTTTTTTTTGTGAAAATTGTGTCTTATGTCGATTTAATTATGGAAGCAATTGGAAAGCGGATCTTAGAGGGATTAGCAGCAGGACGAAGCGGTCTTTGGTCTGTTTGATTAATTATAATCGCAAAGTTATATGATGCTGTGAGCTTCTTTAAAAAGTTTCTTTAGCTGAATCTGTTATGACTGGGCACACGAGTAATCATAATGCCAATTTTTAATACTCTACACACTAACGCGTTCAAGTTGAAAATAACAGAGAAAAGGATACCGATTTAGATAGATTAAAAACTAAGTAAGTAAAAGAGTGAAAAACGGAACCAGTGATGTTAAATTTTTTTAATTATTGTTATTAAGACTCGACGTCACCATCTAGGTAAGCTCCTTGTATAAGTAGATTCAAACTGATTGACATAAATTGTGTTCATGGTGTATCCCGTGGAAAATATGTGAGAAGTACGATAGTTATGCGAAGTGCCGGTGGAAACAGTGAAAATAATTCTCTTAGCTTATAAAAACGATATCTGTTCCATCGAACCGAGATATACTCGTAAATAAAATTGTAGGCATCAGGCCAGGAGACTTCTAAGACTTCTTTCCTTGGAAATGTGGAAATATGGCCTGGTATTATTAGACAACATTCATATTTTTGTACAGCATCATGCCTCACATGGTTGAGATCGGAATGCTTTCGTTTTGCTTAACTGGCTTCCTATGATAAAAATTCATTTTCAATTTCTTCCTTATTTTAAGTTTCAGAACCATTAAGCTCTCTTGACGAAATATTTCAAAACTATCACAGATATGTTTACTAAGCCATTCATGCTGGCAAAGAACTGCAAACTCATTAAGCTCATTTGGTACCGTTCACAGTGGCATACAGCTTGCAAAATAGATTCCATTCTATAGTAATAGTTATTAATTGTTGCATCAACATCAAGAGATGTTGTGTACCCTTAAGGCACAGGCGAAGGAAGATTATGGGGAAGTAGGGAGATACGGATGTGCGCTGGTTTTGAATGTTTGAAGGCTGTAATGAATAGGAAAAAACGAGTTTTACGGTTTAGGAAAGAATCACGAAGTTTCAGAATACGTCTAAAAATGGGCTTGTGAGGTAACTGATAAACATTCATAGCAATAAAGTATAGAATTAAAGGGGCAAAATGGTACTGGCAATTTCGATGAACCACTTGTGGTTAAAATGGTGGTAGATCACGGCAAACCAAGAGATATAACGTGAGTGTTCGAGGGTTTCACTTAACTGTGCACGCTTTTTTGACGAAAGAATCTGATACCAAACTCTTCGGTTTGTTAACTTGTATATGTTGAGTGTTTTTCAGCGCTTCCATGAACTTGGAAACATGGAAAGCTGGTACAATTGATCTGTAGAAAGAGAGACAGGGACGGGCTTGATAAATAACGCAGTTTTCTATCTCCTGCTACCGATGTTGGACCGTTTTTACCAGAGAAGTAGAAAAAGAACAAGAGATGTTTTTAAAAAAATCCACAGACCGTCAAAAATAATTTCAGTTGTTCAGCATTATCAGACCTTTGAAATGTCAGAACAGAACCATTGTCCTGAATTACTCTAATACTTAATACTAGGATTTAAATTTTTCTGAATGTTATTTAGCACGGGGTAGATTGCACCAATGTTTCATTCTTGGCTCTTAAATCTTGTGATGCAATACAATTTGTATAATATCTTTTATTCGACCTGAATTTGCTCTTAAAGATGCACATTAATACCCGCACCTCGCCCTGTTTAACTGTTAAGTGGAAAATATGATATCCACTAAGTGGCTGCCACCAGGTTTAGATACACATTTGTGACCGTTTTATCACATTTTCCATTACTTTACGCAAGATTTCCGGTGATAAATGTTCGCATTTCTGTCGAATATTCTCCTTAAGAGCAGCGATAGGTCCGCTGTAAGGTCCGTCTGGGGATGCCCAATTGCGTGGCCCGTTCGTCTGGTTGATGTTTCTTCGTTATCAGTGACCCGCGATATTATCGGCCGAACGACCAGTACGGTGGCGACCACGCCCTGCGTGGTCTACTCTGGTTCCACTCTGTTCGAGTCGAGTAGCGAAGCGCAGGAATGTTTTCCCAGTTGGCGCTACACGATTAGAAAATCGACGTCGAAATTAATGCTGCGCCAACACCACCGATCGATTTTTGGTCGAAAACATCGACACAATTATTCCACGCTCCTGCGGAGTATAGCGCTCCATTGCTTGACTGTTTGTATACTGCAGCCATCTAGTTCACAAATGACAAATATGATTGACGTACGACGCCATTTGTAGAGGGTCATCCAAAAAGAGTGTCATTTTGCGCCATTGTTGAAGCGTTAAAATTCAACTCTCATTGTGATGAGGTTTGACTAGTAAAAATAAGGAGGCTATTAGTGAATTTAATCAAATCTTAAAGTTTTGGACAGGTTAGTGATGCGAAGACTTCTACTCGTGTTCGTTCGGCAGTGTCGTCTGTGTACAGACGATCACAGAAATAGGGCGTATCCGCGACACCTCAACCGTATTTTGCATAAAGACTGTGGCCTACATATTACGCACAACGCCGTACTTTCGCTGATTGGATACTGGAAATGAAAAAAAACAAGATCATGGTTTTTTGCACAAAATTATTCAGTCATGCTTGGCTAATTTCTATTTGTCTGGAAGTGGAACAACTTTTCAATACACAGCGAGTGACAGTTTGGTACGGTTTTTGGGCTGGCGGTATCATTGGGCCATATTTTTTTTCAAATTTTTTTTAAATTTTTTTCAATTTTTTTCAATTTTCCACCATTTCAGTGAATGAATTCTGTAACCGAGCGATGTTGACTGATTTTGTTTATCCAAAATTGATGCTATGGACGTGGAATACGTTTATTTTCAGAAGGGCGGGCCACATGTTATGCAGATGGTGGAAGAATGGCTCTATTGAGTGACAAATTTCCTGGACGTGTGATTTCTTGAAATTGAGACTTCAATTCGCCGCCAATACACCATTAGGCTGCATGTTAATGATAAGGTCCACATTAATGCTCCCCAAAAGACTCATGGACTAAAAGAAAATATTAGAGATGTTATTCGAGAAATACAGTAGTAATTATCTGAAAACGAGATGAAAAAGAATGACTATTTGTAGGCAGTGCCGAGGCGGACATTTAGCAGAAGATGTATTGCATCACTAATCCCAGAAAAATATCACCACTTTTTATGTTAAGTCCTTAGAAGTCATGTCACCTACTAAAAAAATATTCATCAATCAGTGAAGTATCTTCGACCAAGTCTCCAAAGAGTTTAACCTTCAATTGTGTTGCGGACGAAGAAATTTGTAACTAGTCCCCCTTTTTTCATAAGAAGTGAAATCTGACGTTGTCACATTCCAGAAGAAGGGGAATCTAAGTATATCAGTCTTTTCGAAGATACCAGCTACATCTGTATTTTCGATTGGTGTAGAGCATTAGTTCTGCATTAGATGGAGTAATGATAGTTACGAGAGTCAAATGCGATTCAGCACGTATTACCGTCAAAGAGCAAGGACAAATTAAAACAAATTTGTGTCATAAGGTGCATTTAAAATGCATCTGGAGCAGAGCTAGACGTGGTGCTAAAAGCCCATATGAAGTCGTTCTTTGGAAACGAATGAAAGTACCAGAAATCATATATGAAAACTTTTTCAAAAAAAAAAACAAACGTCAAAAAACACGACGCAGATGATAGAAGACATCATACCATTAAAGCGTAGGAACGTATGTAGATGTATAAAACAACTCATAGAATCCGTCTTAGTAATAAGCTCTATATCTATTCAAAATTTTCTTCCTCTAGAGAATCTTTAAGTTGACAATTTAGTCAGTCATTCAGTCCATAGTGCACCAAGAGTCGATAACGTAAAGGGCTGTCTATGTATGCTTAAAAAAGAGAATCACTCGGCTTGGTCTGATGAACTGATCATGCACAGTATCAGCCTTTACAAGTAGGCCTTTTATACCTCTGTTGGAATATATTGGCAATTATTATTATTGGCCACAAAGATCGTATTGGGATGCATTAAACTACCTTACTTATGGTTCATTTACGGCATAATATTGACGCATAAACTGTATGCTTTCTGTTGACTACACACTCTTCTCTTTTAAAAAGAAAGCCTGAAAGGAGGGATTTCACCAGTCGGTGTGGATTATTATCATCCGTCAATAAAAGTGTTTTGATATTCGAGATTCATTCTTTAATAGAGGAGTCCTTGAATTGTATCAAAGTCTGAACCATAACGTCCAGATTGGAGTTTTTCCTTATTTTGTCACGGACCATTGCCTTAAACTGAAGGTGCGGCTAATATAACTGCAGTTATTTTCTTAATAACAGATATTGTTAATGAAACACCAGACTTCATCACTATCATTTTTAAATAATTACCAGTGCCGAATTTATTTGAATTAGTCTATCATTGGATCACTGATGTATCTCGCAGTGGCCACGCGACCGGATTTGGCGTTTGTAGTGAATAGACTGGCCCAGTTCAACGAAAGTCATTGGGATCGGGATCCATTGGTCAGCAGCAAAACGCGTTCTTCGGTACCTGCAAGGTACACTGACTTGTGGTCTAGTCTTCAAGTCTGATGGCTATGGCATACGAGGGTACTCCGACGCCGACTTCGCAAACGATGTGTCGAACCGAAAGTCATACTCGGGCTACACATTCCTTCTTTCCGGAGCTGCCATTTCGTGGCGTTCACAAAAAAAAATCCGGTGACAGAAGCGGAGTATGTTGCTCTCTCTGAGGCAGCAAAGGAGGCAATGTATTTGAGGATTCTCATGGAGCAAATGGGATTACGCAATTTCACGGAGATTACTATTGGAACTGACAACCAAGGCGCTAAGTTTCTGGCAGAAAATGCCATTTACAACGCACGTACCAAGCACATATCAGTCAGGTTCCATTTCGTTAGACAGTTGGTGAGGGAGAAATTGATTGAAATGATGTATACTCTAACCGAGAGGATTCCAGCGGACATTCTTACGAAGCCCTTGCCGGGACCATCACAAAAGCGGGGCTTAGCACACGACATCAAAGTTTCTGACGTGTGTGCTTATGAGGAGAGCGTGTTGTACCCTATATTCAAATGTACCCACTTAAACGTAACGTCATCAATGTCATATTGTCATGTCAAAAAAAAAAAAAAGAAGGAAACTCTAAATCACTTCCTTCTTCTTCACGTGTCCGCCATCGAGGTTATCTTTTTAATTACTTTTTTGTATCGTTTATTAATAAAATTATCTTCAATCCTTTCATTGTTAAAAGTTCGTTTTTCTTTTATATACAAGAGCATACTGCCCTCCATCAATATACATTCTATATGGCGAAACTACCGAAGAATATATTATTCCTTTTCGAGAATTACCATGTACAGCATACAGTCCTTTAGATGCATTGGTGTTCCGCACTCTACCTATATCTATATCCAAATTTGCTAAAATCCATACTTTTTCTCCAAAGAGCAAGACTGGGATGACTAGGATATTATAAAGTGTTTCCTTACCTTTTCTTGGAATGCTCTTATCACTCAATTGCCTTTATAGCTCAAATAAAATTCAATTGACAAGTGTAATTCCTCGTCTGATTTCTAATTGGATCTCATTATCTGAACTATTGTGTCGACGGTCTTTATCACCTTAAACTCACAGCTGTCTATCCTTCAGCGCTGTGGCCTTGTTATCGTCATATTGTTCATTTTCCTTTATTCAACACTTACCCCGTTTTTACAGCTTCTGTTTAAATACTCGAAAGCGTAGGTACTAGTGAAAGCTCACTGCCAGTATTGTCAATTTCATCAGTATATGCAAGTAATTGCCACACAGTAGGAAATATTGTCTCTGGTGTTACTCACATAAAATCGTATCAGTGAGGTTGTTTTTGACATTTTCGAAGCAGCGGCTACTTGCGTCCTTAACACCGATAAGAGGGCGGTGAGGTTCGATTTGAACTTGTTGAGTTATCTTTAGGACCTCCCAAGATGTGTATATTTGGTGTCCATACAAGATGTCTACGATGTTAAGGAAATTGGTGCCTCTACTGCCGGCGCAGTTTAAAGAGCACTTGTACATCCTGTTGCATTCACAACCCAAGCATACGTTTTCTGAAACAAATGATGGAAGTGAATTTGTGAATTTGTATATGCTATCTAATAAGTCATGTTGACAGGTAGAGTATCTGGTCCAGCAGCCTTGTGATACCTAAGTTTGGATATTGCTACCACTTCTTCGTTTTGATTGGGTGGAAGAAAATCTTTCCTGTCATCGTCTACGTTGGATGGTTGACATCGCAATGTGGGCCGTTCATATCGTTTAACATTTTATAGAAGTGGTTTTTGCATAACCTTAGCACCGACTGTTAATTTACTATTAATGTTTTTGCTCACGTTTACAGGCTTCTGGTCAGGTCACGTCCTTTTAGCAATGTTACTAAACTTACGGAAATTGTTCCTGAAGTAGTTCCTCTCCATATCCTGGATTGCTCGCTTACTTTTCTCTTCGGAAAGCCGCTGTTATACCCGCCACCTTTGCTCGTAGAGCTCTTCTATTTAGCGCCACTTCATAGGCTAGTTAAGCTATATTTTCTTGTCTGTACCTATATTCTCCGCCCTGCACGTCAGTTGGCACATTTCTTACAGCTTCTTGGCATTGATGCCACTAATCTTGAACACTTAATGCAGATTGCGATGGGGTTGACGAGAGGTTTGGCAAAGGCTTTGACTACTCAGCATTAAATTAAATACGAACTCAAGTGGGTATGAATACACTTATAATGCCTCAGCATGTGTTAAGTTTTTTAGAAAACGAGAGCTAAGTGGTTATTTCCCTTCATAACTGGCATCCAACATTTAATGGGGAGCATAATTTACTAGTGGAATTTGGCTTGTTGTTGTTTTCTGGTCAACTACTCATTTTGATTGATTTTAGTTAACTGAAAAAATTAATGTCTTTTGGACACGGTTGGGAATCGAACACCGAACCTTCCGTACCACTTGAGCCACGACCACGGTTTCTGTAGCGCTTGAAATATTCGAAGATATAACCTGGTTGCAACTAAGTAGTGATCTAACTTTAAATTGTCTGCTCGAAATGTCTAGACGTCTACATAACATATAATGCTGGAGGTGTTTCGTGTTTTGATTGCAACACGGTCAACTTGAACGATCATATTCAGTTGTGAATGGCTCCAAAGTTATTTAGTCTTCTGTCAAATATTTGTCCTTCTACAATATTGAAGTGAAAATCACCTTAATTGCAATGCTTAGGATATATTTGGGATATTGCTAGTAGATTTTCCCGAAGAAGAACATTGTCTAATGAGTGAGTGATTGGGTGAGTGTATACCAATTCAATGTTGGAAAATTTTTGAATTTGACGTAGATGGTCACAGAGTTTTGCAAACTTGTCGAAAGCTCAAAACTTCCTGCCTAGGTGTTCAAACAATGTCGCTTCTAAATACGCCCACTTCAGTTCCCTGTATCAGTCTTCGTAAACCAATTCAAGGATGTTTCATCGAAATAGTCTGCCAGATTATCTTAACTGAAAATCTTATCCAACTAATCGATATATCCTTTCCAAAATAAATCTCTCGATTTTTGTGAGAAAACTGGCAGATATCTCTTTTGGGGTCTGTCATATGTATCCACCATTCCTTGGCAGATTTATTCCTCTTTCCAGTGGCTATTTGAAGCTCAAGCGGTGCATTGGATTATTATCTTCTGTTACTTCTAAAGTCCCCATTTGATGTGTAACTAGTCTAAGGGTCTGCCCTAAAGCACAATATTTTAGTAAAAAAGTTAAGTTAATTTGGGTCATGAATTCTATATTCGTCTGCATCTCAACGAGCATCCATAAGAACCCATCGATAAACTCGGTAGGTGATACAAAACGAGTAGCAATAAATAACCTTATCTAAGTTCACCATTTAGTATTCATTCCTGGTAGATGCATTCGAAAAACGAATAATGAAAATCTTCCACTCTACAAAAAAAATACATAAAATCAAAATGAGTCATTTTTAACAGTTAAGTATCACTTCAACTCAGCAATGGCAATAAAGTTACATTCCTATTCACATCCCATCTGGATAAATTCTATCGTGTAGGATGACACACACATCCACCTGAAGAATAGCAGCAAGAGTACGTCTTAATAGCACCATTGCCACTTTACAATGCCCTTCCTGCCAGACATACACTCGTAACATCAGGTACCGTCTCAAATCAGGTGTAGCTGTCTATGCTCACGTCTTCGCTTTCGCTGTCAGTTCACGATTTTTATGTTTCATTTAATACGTTTTAATATTGAATTTTCATAAATTAGACATTCCACTTGACAAGTAGCTGCTCACGTTAGTCATAAAAGATGAGTTCATCCGCCAGTATACTGGTGGAGTAGAGGTATGAGTACCTACCTATTCATGCTGAAAGGTTAGCAGGATCAAATATATTACTTTAGGTTTCCGTCTTCTTCCATCCAACCGGCAGACTCGGTTGTTGTTATGGTGTTTGGTCTCTCTTCTCCATTTTTTTTTTTAGGACGCTAACCTGAATCCAGGGAAGATGGGGGGAAATGAAATTTGTATGCAGAAAACGTAACCATGCGTGATGGTAAGTAGAAAAAATGGAGACATCCTCTTGCAACCGACCATTTGTAACCTCCAATCCGCCCACTATATCCCACTACAGCTTACTACAATCTACAATATTATCTACTTCAACCCACTACGACCGCTGTGCCACCGACCTTCACCATCATGTCCCCATCCCCTTGTGACTAAGAAAAATATCCTTAGATTCAATATTATAATATTCTGACGCAGAGCAGCAAATAACATACATACATATAAGGGGCTTAAGGACACTTATAATCGATGAGATAGAGGCACTTTGCATTCTTAAATTCGCAAAAGTACGAGTATCTCTTAGCTGGTACGTACAGCCGAACATACTCGTAGTATGTATGTATATGCGCATAAATTGTAACTTCTAGGTTCGTGTATCGTTGCTATAAGTTCCAATTTTCACAGAAGCAATATCTTGTCCATTAAGGGGATGAAATGATGAAAGTGTTAAGGGAAGCACAAGGAGACTCTCAGGCGCTTCCGCTCTGTTCGTTTGTGTTCTTCTTTTTTTCGGCTCCCACTATCCGGATACACGTAACGCCCTAGATTGAAATCGATTGGCAGCGAGTTGGTAGCGATAATGAGATTTTTCACGATTCGATGTGTATCGTTCCGGAAAATGTATCCGCTCTTTCCTGTACCCGACCGACCGATCCTTCCTCTTCATCGAAGTCCATTGCAATTCACTTGGTAGATTGGTAAATCGGTTCGACATGGTGCGGTGAATAAGGTGCCGACTTTCGGTTAATTGTTGTGTGTAAAAAAAAAAAATAAAAAAATTGGTAAATCAAAAATCGGATCAATGAACAGAAATTACGCAGACCGAAATAAGCCACAAATTGACAGCACACCAAAAAGGATAAAGTTAAAGGTCGTGGCACTTTGTTGGGAAGATGGTTTCACTGCCGGAACATATTTTGTTTTTTTTTTTTGTTTGGTTTGGTTCCCCACTGACCGTCAGGTAATTGTAGGAATATATGAATATATTCATATTCAGGATACGGATACATTTTTAATAATAAACAAAAAACCTCTATTAACAGCTCGTCAGTGTTCCCTTGACACCGGGTGTGCCAGCCCATAACAGTACGAGGCTGTTGAAAAAAAAAACATGTAACTGAATACGATCCATGGGGTATAAAAGGTTTCCATTTTCATTTTGCATTTAATGTCGACTAGGTTGCGATTAGGGATTTAGATTTGCTTTTGCATTTTTTTTTCCGCGAGAATCGTATTTTTTAATTTATCCGCTTTTTATGCTGCGTGAATATAAAGTAGGCTCTGGGGCATTGCCCACAGAGCGGGAATTCAATTTATGGCACCACATCTAATCGCAACAGAATCTGCTGGAATTTTTTTCACCTCACATCTGGGATTTTGTCAAAGTCGTCAAAGCCCATCGAATTGGTTAAATTAGTTTTTTTTGTTTGTGGATGTCTGAAATACTAAAATTTCATTCAGAGTTATTGGTGGTACATGAAATGAATTTAATTGATACAAAAATACTTGAAGCGCTATCAAATTCTGTACTCAATACCACATACATCGGTGGAAACGCAAGTGAAAATTCAAAGTACTTTCCGCGCTATCAAAGTTATGTTTCAACTTCTAATAAATGTTATTTAGAAATAACCATTACTCCAGGCGAGACATCAATTTACAGCCAAGTGTAATCCACAAGGAGGCTTTCTTTCACCCCTTCTGTAGTCTCTTGTCATCGACGACGTACTAGTCAAACTAGAAAATTTAGTCTACAAACCGACTAGCTATGCCGATGGCTTGGCCTTCATTGTGAGAGGTAAACATTCAAAGGAAATGTGCAACAGAATGCAAAAAGTCATGTCTCATTGGTGCGCTGGACAAAACATCTCATCCAACACCAAAAAGGTGGTACTTATTCCTTTTAGTTGTAGAATTAAGCTGAGTGCTGACCAGATCTCTTAATTTTTCAATTAAGTTAAATATCTAGCAGTAGTTCTAGATAAAAAATTGAGCTATTATATGTATATGTATCCCCAACAATTCACCCATTGTGTCTACATAACTATAGTTACAGCGGCCACCGCCTACTCGTCGGTCATATCATTAAGAGACTCATTGCGTGGGTACCTCCGGTGCTATGCGAGCCTAACTCACAGCTGCCATTGAAGTTTTCATTGTCGTCACTCTACTTTACAAATATATTGAAAAAGTGGCAATTAGCAGCACAGTCACGTTATTTCAAAGAGAAGTGACGAAATTTGTAGTACAATAGTACTTCGCAAGCTTCATTCCACAGATTCCTTAAATCTTAGTGCTTCGACAGGAGGTTCAACATAGTGTTTCCAAATGGGACTTACAAACCCAATATCAAACCTTAAAGGTAACAAATGATAGACGGATGGACATCAGAGTCGATTGCAGATGTACATGGGCTAAAAACAAAGTGGCAAGGCTAATGGTAAAAACTTAAGGGAGCCCATGCTATAGAGCTACAATAATTTCAGGCGGCATTTTTAGCAGTGATATGCCGTTTAGTGGTCGAGAAGCTTGCTCAGTTCACTTCCTCGGATTCCAAACTTGAATCCCTAGATATCCATTCCAGTGTCTCTTAAAAAGTGCAAAATCTGCTGCATCTATGCGAAGATGTACCATGTACCAGAAGACAAACAAATCTTTCAAGCATTAAAACATGCCGAACACTTTGAACAGCGGCTTATTTCACTTTCTTCCATCAATATATTACAGTTTGCATTTCCATATCAGTAAGTCGATATATTGGATGGCAAAATCACCACCCAAGAAGTTTATAGGGTACTGCATCGGTGCAACATAAATAAAGCCCCGAGGAAGATCGCATACCATACGAATTCTTTAAGTATGCGCCCCATGAATTTATCCAAAAATAAACAGATTTTTACAACTAACATAAATTTGTATGTTTCCGGTATTTAAAAAAGGACACCACAACGACCCGAAGTCCATCATGAAAATTTTCACTGGAATAATTCTGAAGCGGCTGACTGCCTGGGTAAAGGCAAATAACCTGCACAGTCAATTCCAAACTGGGTTCAGAGGAAACTTTTCAACAGTACATAACATCTTAACCTTGACCAACATTGCCCGGACTTATCTGGGAAAACTAAAAAAACTGTAAGCGTTTTTCGTTGACTTCAAGGCAACGTATAATGCTAACTAACTGTGAGTATCAACGAAGGTCCTTAAGGTTATACAAAACATGTACGGGAAAAACAGAACTGCAATATGGGATGCCTCATGTGCCCGCTGCTTTTCTCCTTATTTCTGGATGATCTCAACAGTGCTTTACCCGGTGGAATCCTATTCGATTGACTAAATATTGAGCTATTTCTATACACCGACAGTATTGTAACAAACGCCAAATATGATGCAAATCATGATGAATAACTTAGAAAAGTACTGCGCCCTGTAGTGTTATTATTATAAGGCCATTATCATGGCACCATGCCGTAACAGAGTTGAATTCCCTTTACAAAATATTTTTGGCGCATTTAACATCTTTCTAATTGACCGCAATGCCCGTATCATCTGTCAAATACGTACATATGGTCCATGTATTGTAAATGATGAATACCAATGGACCTAGTTTGGATTCTTGCGGTACTCCTTATATTGACAGATTTTCTTCGTTTACACTATCCTTAATATTGACTTTGAATCCTTGGTTTCTTAAGTATTCTTAAGTATTCTTAAGTATTAATATTGAGAGTTGAAAACTTTTTTGAAATTAATAAACATTTGCTATTGTGTGTTGGTTTTTCTCTTGGTTGAAGTTTGTTTTATTTGAGCAATCACCGAGTAGCCGATTTATGCTTCTAAGATCTTATATTTATCAAGGTAATCATATAATACTTTGGCAACAATTTCTTCTAATATCTTGTCCATCGCCGAAAGTATGGACATCGGCCTGTAGTTTCCAATACCTTCATTTTGCCCATCTTTATAAATAAGACGGACGGTTGCTAATTTGAATGCTACGGGGACAGTCGATTGTTCAAGGCACATATTCGCAATGTTTTTGTTGCTGGCGCTAATGTCTCTACATTCAACTGTAATTTTTTTTGGTCGTATGACATCTTCACTGCTTCTGTGTTGACATTACAAAAAAAAACATTGATCGTTGAACACTAGTTGATGCACCGGAGAATAGGACTTATGATCACAAACATGAACTATGTTTGCAATCTCGTTGGCTAGTTTATCTGAAAACTGCTGTGATAGAATATCAAAATTGTTGATTCCAAAGTTGTTCGCGAGCCACAGGGAACTATTTACAATTTTTCAAACTTCCCTCTGATTGATTTTTGTCTTAATGAGCAGATGTTTATAATATTTCAACTTTGCATTATTTATTTGTTTATTTAAGTTGTGTTTCGAAATTGTTTATATTCCTCGTTTCTGCGGTTGTTCTTATACCTCCGGTACAATCGAGCACTCTCCACACGTGCATTTCGCAACTCACCGTTTATCCAATTATACTCGTTCGGCCTTAAAAACTTATGCCAAATGAAAACGCGCAGATATTTTAAAAACAAATTTATACTTTTTATTCGTCAAATTCCCAGTTACAGGTTATGGAAGACTTCATTCGAAATGGCCGCCATTTGCCTTAAACTAAGACCTGAGACGTTCTGGCCAACCATCAATTGCATTATGGACCTCATTGATCGGAAAGGTGTCGACTGCTCGGACCAGGGTTAACTTCAAAGACTCAATATTTCGGTGATGAGAGGAGCAGGCCATTACCTCTAAAACGGACCCCAACTTGTAATCCATACGGTTGAGGTCCTGACTACCAGCTGGCCAATCATTCAGTGATATGAAGTCGGGTACATTTCTTTTAGCCACTCTTGAGTGGTTTTCGCCTCGTGGGCTAGAGGAGAATGGAATGTCCAGTACTTATTTGCGAACATTGTACGACTTAGCGGCTTAACGACGTCTTCCAAAACTGTGGTTTGGTAAAATTTCACAGAAGTCTTGACTCCTTTTCTATTACATTTGCGGGGTGGGGGCCTCTTTCAAGTCTTGCAATATGTTTCTTTCTGAAGTTTCTTTTGATGTCCGAGCATACTCGTCGGTGAACAGAATGTGTCTGTGAGTATTTTCAGCGTACCGCTTTAAGAGAGCTTTTGATTCAATGCGACTGTTAGCAGGTGTCCAGTGTATCTTTTTTAGGCACTAAGTCCCAAGTCTTCAATTATCTTCAATTACCACTCACTGCCTTCTAATTAGTCCCGCTATGCTCATATTTTCACTTGGTTGATATGCTTGCTGTGCCTTGGCTGAAGGTGGCTCGAGTATAGCACCCTTATTCAAGGTATTGTCATCCTGAGCGTCACCCTCTTGCGCGACACTGTCTTGAAGGGCATTCCGATCGCTATGAGCAAGGGGAATATTAGCATCTTGCGTCGAATTTTGGTGAAAGATCTGATAATGTTCCCTTATAAAGTACAAACCGTTCACTAATTGCTGCCTGCAGACCGTCAAATGAGGTTAACATTCTCCCATGCTCTGTTAAACCGGGTTTCGTATCCAATATCATAATGAGTGACTAAGCCTATTTCCACTTAAGTGGTTATGTCAATTTTCGTGTCTGGGGCACTAAGAATCCACATGAAATGCACCAATAGACACAACATCCGCTCAAAGTGACTGTTTGGTGCGGCATTTGCAGCAAAAAAGTGATAAGCCCTTATTTTGTTGAGAACGACGATGGCACCATCGTAACCGTAATTGGTGAGTGTTACAGACAGATGTTAAACGAATATTTTTTTTGCCAAAAGTTACTGAATTAAGATGGAGCAACCGCTTACACAGCTCGTGCAACGATGAAGTTTTTAATTACCAACTTCCAGGCCGTGTGATCATCCGTTTTGGCTATTCGAAGTTGCTGGCCAGATAACCAGATCTGACGGCGGCAAACTTCTTCACTTGGGGCTTTCTGAAATCTCGTGCCTACCAGAACAAACCACAAACATTGCAAGTCTCGAAAGCTAAAGTTTAAGAGTAAATCAACAATTTGGAGTCACAAAGGTGCATCAACTCTGGAGGTAGTCATTGGAGCAATATCATTTCTTTAATCTTTATGTCATCCATTGTGCATGTTTAAGTAAAGTTTTTGTAAGAACAGAGCCCAATTTTGTTCATTTCTTACTAAATGGCAGCCAATTCAAATTATGACATTACTTTTGCCCCACCTTGTATGTATTGTTACATTGCTTACGCGACAAAATTCAAAGATAAAATTTAATTTTATCTATATCGTGTGAAAGATATCGGATGTACTGTACATTGTGCGATGTGTACCTGGGGTGTGCCAGTTATAAAGTTAATTTTAATTATTAAGACTCGACGCGGCTTTAAAAAAACGAAAAAGTGCTACGGCATTGAGAAATCGTGGCTGACAAACGTTTAATGACTCCATTAGCTGCGAATAGGTTCTATGTTGATCTTATCTGGTAAAGTTTTAAACTTCCGTATCGCCTGAGAATCTTAGATTTTTGTATTGTTGTTCAATGGGAACAATAGCGCAATGGCAATTTTCTCAGTTAATCTCCATCCGATATTAGCAGAGAACCGTACATGCTTTAAACAGGTTGTTCTTTAAATACGCACGGGTGCCGCAATGTTATCGTTAAAATGTTTACTTTTGTACGATATTGGGACTGAAGTTCAGATCTATAAACCTATAAGGCTAATGTGCTTTGAACTTCAAGTTAAATACGTACGAGGACTTCGACTCACCCCCAGTTGACTTCTGATAAAATTGCATAGTACTGCCTCTGTATTAAGGCCATTGTTACGGCCTTTAGGATAGGGTAATCTTTGAATAACTGGCACTTAATGGGATCCTGCAGACCTGCAGTCGGTATTATTTTGCTCAAATAGATAAATATGGGAAGAGGTGTAATTTATGAGTACCATGTGAAAGTGTTGGGTCCTAGTCTGTTTCAAATATCGGACGAGCAACTTCTCAATCGGTGTCGAATGGTTATCTGCTTTCAAGTTTGCTGCTTATGAGTTGACACTGAAATGTTTTTTCCATGATTAACACCCTGAGATTTTTCTGTGGTGCTGGTTTAAGCTGGCTTAGGAATTTATAATACTCGTAAGTGTTCTTACCTTACGAAGGATACTGAGCAACATCCTATCCCCTGTTTCACTAAGCTGCAAGATATCTGTTTTATACCATGAACAATTTTCCTAAGTGAGAGAATCTTGCGTTTGGTGATATTCTTCCCACTAGTAGAGTTAACGCATTAGGTCCTTAGGAAAACAGTTGTCCGTATCAAAGTATTAAGTTTACTTTCGCTGAGATCCTGCAAACCGACACTTATCATTGTTGTTGCGGTAAATTTGCCGCTCATCCTCTTCTTTTCACAAGTAAATATGATGAAGGGTTTACAAGCAGAGATGTAAAGTGTTCAGCTGCAGAAAACAACCACGACCAAAGCAAAAAATTAATAAAACTGGAGCGGTACTCCACTCCCAGCCAATGAAAGGATATGGAATCAAAAATGAGTTGTCATATGAATACCTATATGTACAGGTCTTACAAATTTATTTTCAAACTATCTAAAGGATCTGAAAAATTTAATACAGTTCATATGGTCCTAGTATGTATACTCGCAACGTCTAGTCGAGGTGACTGCCACAATTGAAAGCATTTGCATCAAATTCAATTTATTAAATACTCTACAATTCTCTACACAGTACACCTGTGCGTTGTTTTCAAATGCAAATCCTAATTCTACCTCAGGCATACTGGCACTCGTAGCAAATCATTAGCAACCGTCTGCATCACATTAAACAGCACCCCTACGACCAGACAAATTACCATTCATCATTTCAGGTCAGAAGTTTTCTAATGACTTTTTATCTTTGTCCATTTTTCATTGTCTGCATTTTAACATAACAGTTATGGAGTATTAATTTAAATTTTATTTAGAACGTAAAATGAAATGGAAAATCACTTTTGGTCCATTTAAAATAAGTCCATCTACGGTGTTCATTGTCACCATCCCAACCGCATCACGACTGTCACAGTATTTATTTGCATAAAGATCTCGTTAGCAATTTCAATGATATTTGCAATATGCTAATTTTCTACCCCCTGCCAGAGTATTCGTATTCGTATCCGTATCCCACACTCTCCAGCCGACATTCATCATTCCATCTATCGCAGGAAAATTGAGAAGCTAAATGATAAGGAAAATTATTCTGTCCAGAACATGAATGGGGAGCCGCACTACTACCACACCCCAAATCGTACAGATTCATTTCCCTGGTGGGGTTCTTATCATGTGCTTCTTTCGAGGTTTGATGGTAATAATAATAATAACGGTAATAATTGTCAACTTTGCCGGAGGTCAGCCGAGGCACAGGATGCGACTAAGTGTACAAAATGGCTGGAGAAAACCGAGGGAACCATCCAACGACTCCAATCATTGATTCCATCCATCGATGTCGGATGGTACTTACGACCAGATGCTTCTTACTTCTCGTATCTGGCACATAATTTCACTCGACGCTGTGGGTTGAAGGTTTCGGGTTGGTCTCTGCTTGTAGATGGTTGTTTGAAGGACCATGCAACTGGCAGTGATGGCTCTGCGAGTCCTTATTTATTTATTTTTATTTTTATTATTTTCCTTCAATATAATTCTGCGTGTTCCCTTCTGCGGGTAATCCCCTTTAAAGTGAAGATAATTGCATAACCACTAGTGGCTGAATGGCTAAGGAGCCCTTAGATAATGATGCGTTGCGGATGGCTGACAGTGGCCCTGGCCGTAATAACGATTATGACTATGGGGGTGGCAGATACTCTGGAAAGAAATTGCTTTTTGCCTCTGTTGGATGTGTGTTTTATTTGCTCACTGCTTATCCACAGCTCTTTAATTCCGCTACCCCTTCCCGTTGACTACAATCCTCATCACCACCTTAAGGCTTGAAAATGCTCTCGATGTACATATGTATAATGTATACTCGTACAACTCTTGTTACTTGGTTTCTTGCTATTGGATGAGTGGTTGTGGGGCTCTGACTTATGCCATCTTTCATCGTTGTGGGGTGAGATTGTAAGCTGCTTTCATCGCATCAGTGCTGGCCCCTATTTCGCCCACAGGCAATAAATTTGCGGTGTGCACCATCTGCAATTTTATGCCCTAGTTGTGAATTTTTCATGGAAGCAGGTTACACAAATATGAGCCATGGAACCATGAGCCACGACTCAATGTTGGTATTTGCTGGATACAGTTGCTGTGTTTTTTTTTTCTTTTCTTTTTGTTTGTTATATTTTTCTAGTACCGCTTTTGTATCTTGTGTTTCGACGTTTTCAGGACTCTTCTCTCGTGATGGGGTTTTGTTTTAACAAAAATCGAGGGCAAGCGAAGGGTGATGATCGCCATGGAAGACACTTCAGGTGCTTTCACCTGGTAAAAGTAAAATGGATCGCTTAAAGCATTGTTGCTCTTACTGAATGGAACCTTTTAAACATTTTTCAAGAGGAAAACATCTCTCTCTTCAATATTTTCTCTTCAGCTTTTTTTGTTTTATTTTTTTTGCTTTGCTTTGTTCATCATTTTCTTTTTATTGGCTGATATCTTTTGTATTTGTAGGTTTGTAGGTGGAAGATGGATGAAATAGGGAAGAAAACAGAAAATAAAAACCAGACAACAGCTTTGGAAGGTAAATCGAATGAAAATGCTGGTTTCTGTGAGTCCCGATGAGGGTTGAGGGGGTGGGGTAAATAAATTGAGAAATGAATAACCTTAAAACGGTCCATCAAGGTTCAATGGATAGCGTTCGATAATTTTTGTATTTTTATGTAAATTTCATTTAGTTTCGCTTCAAGTGCAGATCCAGCGCCGAGGTTGCAGATATGGTAAATTGAATTCTGTTTCTTTGGGGAAAACTTGTTCAATATTAATGAGTGTGCGTTGATTGGAAATTAAGTATACTTTCCCACAACACAACTAATTTAAAAATTTAAATTGGAAATTAAAAGGAACGACCTAACTTTGGACACATGCAATGGCAAGGGGTAGTATGCAGATTTGAATAAGTCAATTTCCACATCATAAACCATTTCTACTTCTGAATTCTACAAAGCTTCTTGACAGGCTTTCGTCTTGGTTTTACTTTATATAAAAACATGTTGCATGTACAAACGTATAAGGAGGCGATGAACATACTTCAAGAAGGTAATAAATAATAAGCACTATTCGAACTAAGCAAGTAGTGTATCCCTTCAATTTCGATCTCTGAGCCTAAAATACGTAATACTCTGCCTTAAGGGAAACCCGATACAATCCGACTATCTCATGCTATGCGCGCTTTTCTCATCAGTACTGCTCCTAGAGTTCGCAGTTACATCTTCTCCAATAAAGCCACCCAAGGAACCTGATTCTTTCGAACCAAAAATCGTTCGAACAATCAGAAGTCAAAGCTGTCATAGATATCTCCATCTGTCTTCGTCAAATCCCATATTCTGGGCCGTGCTCTATAACCGGGATGATAAAGGTCATATATTGACTCTTCATGGCGCTTCTTTTAATGACAAAAATAAACAACGATTAGCAGTATGGTAGTTATTCTTCAAACCGTCGTCGTTAATATTTGCTGTATAACCTAAACAGACAAAGCCCTTGACTACTTCGAAATTAAATCTATCTTTTCTGATCTTTTATGTTGTGAGGTTCTTCGCCCTTTCCAGCATAGCTTCGTTTTTGACTTTATTCACCTTCAGACCCATCTTCACCGTTTCTGCTTAAATACTAGCAAATGCCTCACAAGCAGCTCGCAAAATTCCGATGATGTCTATGTCATTCAGTGCACAGACTTTTGAAAGATATTCTCAGAAAAAGAAATCGCATTACAGAGGACCACCTTGTCCGAAGCCTTTTTTGGCATCAAAGGTCTCGGTAAAATCGTAACTGCCCCTCATCGACCAGCTACCTTTCTCCATGGTAATCTTGCAGAGTCAGACAAATTTACGAGTACCAGGTTGCCCCAACTGGATATGGCTTCGTTAA
Source organism: Volucella bombylans (assembly GCA_949129095.1). Classification (NCBI taxonomy): domain Eukaryota; kingdom Metazoa; phylum Arthropoda; class Insecta; order Diptera; family Syrphidae; genus Volucella; species Volucella bombylans. Next base: position 128,020,901 of record OX422144.1, on the reverse strand, counting down.
ATTCAAACGCCAATATCTGATGGGTGTTGATTTAGAATACTGGATCTGCCGTGATGCAAAAGTCTGGTCGATGGTGAACTTTTAGGCTTAAAATCATCGATAATGATAAACCATTTGGTTGGCGAAAGGTCTTAGGTGATTACATAGTACGGCGGAGAAGGTCTTATAGGCGATGTTGAAGAAATTGGTCCCTCTACAGTTGGTACAGTCGTACAGTCTTTCTTCAGAATCGGGTATACATGACAAAGTTCCCATTCGTTTGGAATGCTTTCGTGTATGCAAGCTCTTTGCGAAGTCATTTCCCAACTCCTTTAATAGCTCGGCAGCTTGTAAACGTTCATCGTCATCGCCATTAAACAGTCTGAAAAAATGATTCTTCCATATCCTCAGCACTGACTGCAAGTCTACCACTAGATTACTTGTTCTTCGTTGCAGGTTTCCGCATTTACTCTATTGACGTCGAATCTTCTTTTTATCTTCTGGTAAAATTCTCCAAAGTCATTCTTAGTTTATCATTAATTTTCTCGTTCTGGCACTTCTTATGTTCTTTTCCCTTTCTCCACAGAAGCCGGTCCCATCCTGTTTTGAATGTTTAGCTCACGAAACACTCTAGTCTACCTTTACAAGACCATGGATTTCATAATGATGTTCAGAGGAAACCTATTATATTTCAGGTGGTTTTCTGATGACTTGTTAACTGTTTTGCCACTATGGAGAAGATGCTTGCGGAGAAGGACACCGAGCGCATTTGATCGGTAAGAGGTACGCGGTCTCTTGCGACTGCAGCCTTCAGAAATCAATTCCTCATAATATTTCACTCGGCCCCTCAAAACGTTCGGACATCCAGAACACTGAAGACGCGCTTTGAGTTGATCACAATGTTATTGATCAGGAGATCTCTAGCTCGCTTTATGAATTCCTAGATGTGGGAACGGATATATTTCCCAGCAAAGCGAATTCAATAAGATTGAATCCGTTGTCGAAAGTGGTGCCGTACAGGATACATTTGCCGACTATGCTAACAAAAATGTCCTCCTTAAAAATTAAAATCGACTGGAATAATATTAACATCATGCTTATGACATTGAGCAAACGTTTTGTCTAGAAACTCGCCGTACTTCGTGAATGGTGGTTAGATTTGATTTCTAGCAGTCAAGAGAATTCGCCGGTTATTCGGCTTCACAGAATCTAATATTATTCGTGAAGTACCCGAAATTGTTTCCATTTTTCGAATAGCATAGGTCGTAAACAGTGATATCATTCCTATTTAAGGCTTTCGATTGTTTCGTAATCATGTTTTTTGGTCACAGTACCGGGAAGTTAAACCGACGAGTAACCCATATCCCAGCAAGTCAGCCCCTTTGTGGCATCTTTTAGACATAAGAGGCTACCCACACTGGTTTCGTTAGCCACGTACGAGATTATCAGTTTTGCCGTTAAACCTGACAGATAGTATTATAGCCCTTTTCAGACCTGGGCCAAAAATATGTCACAGTAAGCCTTAAAGGCGACCACCAGGTCAAGAGCCTAGAAGCAAGCAACACGGGTAATTTCATTTCGAGAGTTATTCCAGTATTCTTCTATGCAACGTTGAGGTCTGTCTCGCATGCCCATATACAATAAAGGTTGACATGTGAAGTTTCCAAAAAGAACCACGAGGAGATTAAGCAACTACTTGATGCAAAATTGAAGCATTGTTCTACTGACACAAGCCATGTCTTAGGTAATCAATAGGTACCCGCTCAATCAGCATTCTCGTTCCCTATGATTGTTGCTTAGCGATACAAACAAAAAGTTTGCAGCTGCCTGGTGCCTTGAATCTGCAGTCAGGTAAGCGTACCCCAGGCAATTATAAAGGGATTAATCTGTATAAGTGTCATGACTAATATTACATGATTAAGTTACCTATAGCTTACAATATACGAAAGTTCGGTGAAATAATGTAACCCGCTATTATTATCTAAGATACCGCATGCTTCTGTGAGTTCGGCTATTATTCACAGAAGTTTTGCGTTCTGGGATAAACTTGGACGGGAAGACATGATTGAGGAAAGCCTAAAGCGCAGCGTTGCTCTCGATGCAAATTACTGGGTTTTCATAATTATGGAATATGGCCTCATTCAAATATTCTCCATGAAGTGACGACGAATCCATGTTTCCATGTCTTTGAGCGATAGAGGTCTTCATTGTCTACAACTGACTTTCCGGCGTAATCTCAGAAAAAGTGATCCCCAATCCACATCAAACACCCAAAGTTTTTGTATACAAGGGTAAAGTCTCACCCTTGAAATAAAGAAATAAAGAAATTCATGACGCATAGCACCATTGTTATTCATGACTTTTCTTTCTTTCTTTTTTGACTGAAAACGACGTGCATTCTTCGATCTTGGCTCATTTGTTCGATCTTGGCACTTTTTTGCCATTTAGTTTGCATGCCGTGGTTGTAACCCAACATCTCGTCATCAGTTCTGATATATTCGATGAACTTTTAGTCGAAATCAGCTTCGGAGAGCATGTCTTTTACAATATCCATACGATGTTTTTTTTTAAGGAAGTTCAAGTTCTTGTGGATCAGTTTTGCAGCGAAATGTCACACGCCCCATTAACTAGTTAAAATGCCATAAGCGGATCCAATCGAGATGATCGATCTTCGAATTACGACCAATTTTATTCCAATGACGTGTTCTTCAGTTGCTGATGCCGATGGTCTTCCAGAACGGCTCTCATCATCGACGGCATCACATCCGTTTCTGAAGCGTGCATTCAAATCATATGCCACGGCGTTCTTTATGTATCCGGCTGTTACGGCAACATTTGGAATAAATTGGCACACTCTGCATAACCCAAAGACAACAAAACATCAATATAGCTAAATAGTTGGTGTACAGAAGTATGGCGGATCCCGATGATATATAAGGTTCCAGCATAACGGCACTATGTGCGACACTACTCATGAAACCGCTGAGTTACTCTTAGCTCGATTCCAAGCCAACGCTATATTATGAAAAATATCATTGAATTGCCCAATTGGATGGGGCTGATAAACGGCATGCTATTGAGGCTTTGGAAGCCAATATTTAATGCGTTATTTTCGAGATAGAGCCTTTGGAAGAGTGGCCCAAAATTGGACCGAAAAGATGCGCTTTGTCGAAAACAGCCGAGAAGGAGGTGGTATTAATCATAGCCACCATGCAGCCGAGACAAATCATTCTTTGGAGTCTAATAAAAACTGCAGTGACGTATTTTTGTGAAAACTTGTTCCACCATACAACCGACGCACGTTAACTGTTTGTAGTATCATAGCTGTGTAGATTCACAGGATTCCCTTCAGTGCTGTGCTAGTGCCTTGGAGGTATTCAACATCCCAAGGATGTTTGCAATCCAGAATGTAATCCAAATCAATAGAGAAACAGAAGGTTATATCTTCAGAGAAGATACGACAGGTTTGAGGATTCCTATTTCTCTTGAAGAAAACAGCTTCAGCTTTAAGAAGCTTGACTGAAAGCCCATTTCTATTGCACCAGTAATCGATCATTTGTAGAGGAACTGTCTGAGTCTTAGAGCAGACATGATCCAATAAGCAGTAGGTACAACTTCATCATCTGCACTTACCTGGGCTTATACCTTTGAACAATTGAAAATATTAAGCAGTGAAGTCAGGACGTTACCTTATTGCTTTTGTTTTCCCCCGCGATTACATATTGACCGCAGGCAACGTCTTCTGCTGTTGTCCACAAAACCAGTGATTTATTTACGCTGCAGTGTTGTAAGGTCGAGGTGCATGTGACATCAAGAAGAGAACTACAATGTCGATGAAAATATCAAGAGCGTTCTCCATCTTATCAATGGGTTTTGAAGCACAGTCTCGCAGGATCTTCTGCGCTGCTGTTTCACCATAAAACGTGTGTATTACAGGTGTTTCTCGCGGCTAACTTGTCAACTTTTAACATTTTGTGAGAACACCGTTTAGGTTATGAATAGTTTTCTCTAAATTTTGTTTTGTTCTGAGTTTATGTGGATCGTTGATCTTTTAAACATGTCCCATTGGTCATCCATGAATCACTTCTCTTCAATAATAGCGAGAGCTCGCATCCGTTTCTTAGTCCAATGTACCAATATACAGGGACTCGAGTTCATTTCCACTCTCTACAGGGGTATCATCAAACGCCTTCTCCTCAAAAAGAATGATGGTAGTACTATTATCACAATATTTCCTAGCCATTAGCGGGCTATTAGATCCTTTAGTCTTTCATCGTCAAACATGGATCCAAGATCCAGTGCTGTTGCCGGTGACAAAAGGTGTAGTGGTTGCTGCTATATGTAGAGACCAGTTGGCATCCTACAATAACTGATGGACCCTTCGCATTTTGCCAACTCTATTATTTCTACCAGGCTTCTTCTATTTTCTTTCGGCCTCTTCTGCGAACGTTTGAGTACAACTGAACCCTCTAATGTTTTTGAAATGGATTTTCCGATAAATATCGTTGAACAGTTTAAAACCATTTGACTTACTCGGTCTTAAGCTTTTCGACTATTGGTTTTTTAATGCCGATACTTTGGCAGAACTCATTCCGTCACATCTGCTGGCACTCTATTGGGATCTGAAAGGAATACAAGCTCTTGGTGTGCCTAATTTTTTGCAACGTAGACGAATATGTATTCTGATGGCCTTTAGCCGGAATGAGTTTTTCAGAGAAGCTGTTCCGCGCAAGCCATGCAAGGACGATGAGCTTACGGCTCTTGCTAAGAAGAATGATTAGTTTGAAGGCAGTAAGTCTGGAGGTTAATCTGTACTACCTTTAGCTCCACGCCAGATTGGAAGTGATACATAAAAGATAACATCCATCATTGTTACCTCGGTTGATGTGCTGTTTGGGGAAGGTGGGATTTGCTTAGCAGGATCTGATGTAGTAGGTTCAAATAGTGTGTCCGATGAAATCCCTCTCATTCTGAGTAGCCTTTTCACTTTTCATTTAAAACTGAATTTACGGTGAAATTCCTTTCTCGATGCAAAGCGATGGATTCCACTGTTAAGGCCAGAATGATGGACAGAGTCAAAACCACCACTTTAACCCATCAAAGAGTTCAAGTCTTCGTCCAAATCTTTCTTGGGGCATTTGATAGTCCACGGGGTTACAAACAGTCTCTTAGGGTGCTACGTCTTAAGGTTTTCTGCGCAGATCGAATATATAACAACAGACGGCATCACCCTTGGTTTGAGGCCACCAGATATTATGCATGTTTAAGAAATTAAATTTTTCACAGAACGTATGGATCTACTTCTAGTACCGAGAGCAACAAATGTTTAAAGGTGCCCAAATCTCATATCTCACACTTTCACTCCTGTCTATTTTGATTCCCTAAATCTTTTTGATTAATTCTCACCTTTCAGCTCCTGACATAACTCACAACAGAAATCTGTCTCTGAAGCGAATTTTTTTTAATTTTATAATTTTTCATAAAAGAAAAATTGTTTATTTATGACCAAATCTTCGTTTTTGATTTGTTCATTCTTTCCCTGCTTTATAAGCAAATCCTCATATCTCATCTATTTATCAACTCAGCACACCGCTCAACCACCCTCCCGAGACGTCCTTCTGCTGCCAAAGGCACAAAATGAAAATAATCAAATGCCTAACCGAAGAATCATATTTCACCTGCCAAGTGATTCAGCTCCTCATTCCCCCTCAGTCGTTCTCAATAATATTGTCAAGGATTACATTTACATTTTTCTTTTTTTTTTACTTTACGGTGCAGCTCTTCGCAACACTCAAACCAAAAAAAAAAAAAAAAATAAATCCAAGAAAGGGATTATCGATCCTTTGAATGAGGACCGTTACAAAATCTTGTCCTACAACAATGTACGGTTGACATTACACAAAAATGGAAAATGGAAACAAAAATCAAACGCAGATCTAGAAATACTCGTAGTCTGCAATGGCCTATGTCAGCCCTGGGCCAAAAGATAAGAAAATTTCTTGTATTCTTCTCCACCATCAACATCATCTTCTTAGTAAATGACACCCCCGCAGCAACAACCTCCCCATACTGAGATTTAATGTCCTGAAAATATTTATTTTTTCTATATTCCATATCGTAAATCCCAAAGAACTTGTTAAGTAGGTTGGCAAATAGATGGTGCTGACTGCTGCCACAAAGTAAAAGGTAACAAGTACCAAATGAAATTCAATGCTCTCTTATCCGAAGGGGGGTGATCTGGTGGCGTTTTGGGCTGCTATTCGTACATTGGTGAATGGTGCTTCAAGCAAATACAAATACAATGATGAAAAGAATCGTGTCATAAAAATGATTGCCAACTCTGAACCTGAACCTCAGCCTGAGCGTGACCCTGTACCTGAATCCTGAATCCGGAATCCTGAATCCCGAGCACTATACGGTGGGACAGAGGAAGAAATTCCATTTTCTTTTTCGTCATAACTAATCCTTGTCAGAAGGTAGGCAGGGGTTGAAGTGGAGCAAAGTAAAACGACATTCAATAAGAAATGCCTGGCCTAGGGCTAATCAATCATCTTTAACCTTATGTTCCGAGATAAGGCGACACGGGTGGGATAAAAATGTAAAAAATTGTTGCCAAAAATGAAACACCAAAGGGAGGACAAAAGAAGAGAATAAAAAATAAAAAAACAAAAAGAAAAATGAAAAGAAATTCCTGCCCGCCCAAAGGGTGAGTGGAAAATGAATTTTTCAACTCTCTGGGGTTGGAATCCAAGACCACCCACTCCTCTTCAATCGTAGAGCCATTAATTTTTTTTGTGTTCTTTTTTTTTTTCATTCTGTTGCGGATGGAATAATATCTTTTCAGTGAACACCAAAGAAGATCCCTAGACAGATGTGTATATGAGTACGCGTGCTACTACAACTACGGGTATTCTTCACTTTTCTATCATTTTTCAAAAAAAAAAAAAAAAAATAAATAAGATTAATTGCTCGCTGATGGAGCACGTGGACTAGGAGGCCGTATGTTACATGTGATACGAATAGTGGGCGCATCACCTTTTGAATGATGGGTGGATGCATGAAGGATGGTCTTATAGAGGATTCCGTGTGATATCATCATCATCATTCTCATGGCCCGTAGTTGTCCGCATCATCATGGAATGATATACCATCATTCTCATCATCATCATCGACATGGCATTTATACGAATTAATCGATTTGTATCGTCCTGGGAATCAAAATGTCATAAAATTGGATTCAGTGTGAAATTGACGAAATTTCTCTGTCATAAAATAACACGCACGCACTTCCGCTCAGTCTCTCGGTATCTCGGTCTCTTGGTTCGGTCCTTTTGTCTCTTTAGCCATGGGATGCGATGGTTACAGATGCGAAAGACGTGTTCGGATAAAATAAATTGCTTACTGAGCATTTGCGATTGACCATTAATATAATGACAAAATGAACAGGAAACAATTCAAGTTGAATTCGTAAAAGCACACACCTGATGACCTCTGCACGGTAATGGGGTGCTCAGGATTAACTTTTGATTTATAAAATCAATTTCACTGACATTCTCCAATGTATGAACGAACGACTTTTTGGGAAATTGTAGTCATGGAATTGGTAATTACAAATTTGTGATAATTATCAGTGTGCCTTATGAATGTTATCATCTATTCTATTCTGTCAAGAGGGCACCATTCATCATCATTCGTAAAGACGGAATTAGGTACTCATAAATCGTATAAGAGTTTGGTAGTGTAACACATTCTGCCCAATATGCGTCTTAGTATAAGCAGATTAGGGTAGATGGCAGGGATGGCATAAATGCCCATTGTCCAATCGGATGAAGCATCTAATGTGTATATTCTGTCTTCTTTGTTTTTTCTGTCGGAATAAAACACTCAGACAAGGAACTAGTCCATTGTAAACCTCGTTAGTTCCTTTAAATGGAATTTCGAAGAAAGACGAGAAAGTGCCACGTCAGCGCCAAGTACCTGCAGCTTGATGACAGAATAAGCCGGACATTCACTGAGGAAGTACACCGCGGTGTCGACATTACTTTCACAGAAAGTGTCGTGGTAATCCAAGGTGTTCCGGTGATACACAAATCGGCCGATCTTAGGAATTTGAGGTTAAGTGGTATGGCACTTCACTCCATTGTACGAAATGGCTGAAGACAGTAATCGCATGTACCTAATATAGTGATCGCCTTAAAGATTACTTTTGTGCCAACTGTGGTTGGTCGGCCTTAGTTGTCTATATGGTGAGGTGAATTACGCCTATAAACTGAAGTCTTCCTCGAAAAGGTGTCAGTCGTGTCTTTTAAAAGATTTTATTGCGTAGACTTCATTACTTAATTTACTAGACTCTAGTAATAAGAGCTGCCAATGCGGAAACTAACTCTTTAAACATTTATTAGTTATTTGGGGTCTTTATCACCAGACATTGATGCGGTTATACTGTTCTATTCTGCGAAGTTGTTAAAGATTTTGGAAAGACGTGAGTATTACATGATCATAAAGGCTAAACTAAGAATCGAGACTGTGTGCTCCACTTCACAACTTTCACGGGTCTGAGCAATAACTGTGGAAAATAAAGTCGTAACTGAAAGCAGTGGAGGTGTGATTCCTTCATTGCATTGCTTGAGTGGAGCGCGGGGAAAAAAGATATCACTCGTATTCGAATGTTTAATATGTTGGACACCAGTTCTAGGATTTCCTAGAAAGATGTGCTACTTGCGATACCCACATCTATCTGAAATTTATTTGGACGATTTGTAGTCGTTGGTGGAGGATCTTGAAGGATGAGCGGCATAATCCCGTGCCTCTCGTAATTTAGAATATTTTTTGAAGTTGATGATGACTGTTTGCCCTCAAGTTGTTTTCATTGAAACTAATACACTCATCAAGTACGAAATATTTTCAACGAAGAATCGAACAATAGTTTTCATTAAATGATGAAAATCACACTTCTGGGAGGAACCCTTAAACGGAATATCTTTGATTTTTTCCTTAGACTTTCACACACTGTGTAAGGAGTCAGTTGGCCACGAAGACATCTATGATGCAGGAGTAGATGACAGTGGCACGCTCGTGGTTGCTCGGCTCTTGCTCGTCGGATTGGGTTGGTTCTTGCCACTACCCCGTGCATCTCAATTCAACTTACCTTTTTGTTTCGTGCCGAATTATAAAAAAAAAAGGAAAATAAGGATAGACAGGAGAAAGCTACGTTATTTTACGGACGGTCTTAAAAGAGAGGAAGAGAGAAAGACGATAGGAAAAAGAGGAAATGAAACAGCAAGATCATATCTGTGTGCCATCACCACTGTGCAAGACTGGGACTTTCGTGTTTAAAATTGACTAATCCTAGACTAACCTAAACCCTAAATACCGAAATTAATTCTTAACGTATAATATGTAACTAAACCTAAAGCTAACTTAACCCTATGTACCCTTCACCGAATAATGCGTCCCAGGAACACACAGCGATGACAGCTCGTTAAGACCTGAAATAAGCCGGGTGTTGTTGGCTGAGGATGGCCACCAACCCCTCATCGCACTTAATTTGCGACCAATTGTCACCATTCTGGCCAGATCTGTGAATGGTAACCCCTAACGAAGTTCCTACCAGTCGCCACTTGTAAAAAACAATCAGCGGAAGTCAGTCACACACCACTTGCGACAACGGTTTTACTCCATCATTATAAAAAAAAACTTTATTCAATTCATGACAATAACTATTGGGTTTATTAGAAAAAGATAAATTCACAAAAGAAAAACTTAATAACTGATACGAGCCCTCTTTTTTTTCTTTGAATTCTATTTAAGAAAAACCACTGTAAGGGTACTCTTATTGTAGCCAAAACAAGGAAACTTAAATAAAGGGTTTTCCAATAGGGACTTGACAAGTTTGAATTTAATTTGTGAACGCACTTTTTCACTACTCATCAAACTGTCACTGTCAATTTATTCAGCAAACTCAACATTTTCATCATGGTAAATTACACGAACGAGCAACGTCTGCAAATTATAAAAATTGTCTACCCAAATTCGAAGTCGGTGACAGCAACTTTAAGAGCGTTAACTCCAATTTTCGGTCGTAGACAGGCAATAACAAGTTTAGTGCAAAAATTTGAGTCTACATATTCGTTGTGTGATGTTGCCGTGTCAGTGAGACAACGTGTTGGTCGAAGTGTCGAAAATATCGCTGCCGTTCAGGCGTCCGTAGCAGACGACCCAAATCAGTCAATTCCACGGCGTTCTCAGGAATTGGGCATAGCTCAGACCACATTATGGCGTATACACCCATACGAGATCAAGCTGACTCAAGAATTGAAGCCGATGGACCATTTGAAGCGACGTACGTTCTCCGATTGGGTTCCGGAGAAGATGCGCAAAGATAATGAATTTCATCGCAAAATCATCTTCAGTGATGAAGCTCATTTTTGGCTAAATGGGTTCGTCAATAAGCAAAATATGCGTTATTGGCCGGGTGAAAATCCACATGTGCTTCATGAATCACCACTTCATCCACAAAAAATAACTGTTTGGTGCGGTTTGCATGACGGCGGCGTTATTGGGCCATATTTTTTCGTCGACGATAGCGATCGTCACGTTACTGTGAATGGTCAGCGTTATCGCGCCATGATCACCGATTATTTTTGGCCCGAATTGGAAGATATGGACTTGGTTTTGTTACAAAAAAAAACTCGGAGACAAGGTGCGTATTACGGAAGAAACTTTCGTGGCACCGACTGTCTACAATCCCTCGGTTTTTTTTTTTAATTAGATTTCGCTACGAGTCTATCAAAAAAAAACAAAAGCAACTTGAATTCCGCGCGACCTTGATGCTCTATCTACAGACATCAACTGTCCCAACTTCAACTGAAAACCAAAGACAAAAAAAAAATCCCATTCAATACGACCTGCCGCTATGACCGCAGACAGTCCAAACCAAAAACCTCGATTTAGTCTGCTGATTTGAGCAACTGATCGTAACCCGTAAATGCCATTGACCTGTCTAATTGGTCTCATTCTCTTAAAAATCCAATTTCTTCTGTCCTATTTCGCTTTCTACCTCTTTCATTTCCTATCTCGTTTCTTAACTCTTTCGTTTTCTACTCGTAAAATCTATTGCGTAAAAATATGTTCTTGCCTAATTAAGTTCTTCATCACAGTACACAACCTACAGATAAACATTCATATTTAAATTACTCCCACACGATCTGTAGCCTTAGCAAGGCTTTCCACCTCTTCCACCAGAATTCGAAATATTCAACACTCTCTAGAACAACAGAGACAAATTCACCAAATGGACAAGAGCACAGGGATAGAGGGAGCCTACGAATAAAGTGGAATGAGGGAATTCGAAAATAGAGGGATTGATAGAGTCAGGTTTTATCGTGAGGTGGGAAAGAGAAATTAGTGGGTAAAATTAATATATTGGGAGGGGAAAAGGTCTGTTTCCGAAAAGCGGTAAATTTACTTAATTTGGTACATTGAGGGAGCACAAATAGAACACCACAATTAAACATATTTACTTCTTTGGTTAAAAGGCTGGCGCTTCTCAACGTCCATGAAAATTTATCGGTGGATTAATCCCACAAATGTGCCAACTACTATCGGCCAATCTTTAATGTTGTCCAAATATTTTCTCCCCAAGCCGACCACCTGCTCATTTTTCATGCCTTTGAGTAACAAAACACCTTTAATGAGTATAGCACGAGTACTTTAAATAATAGCTCGCTTTATTTTCCATGTCATTTTAATCCACTGTTTCAAAAAGTACCCAGGACTACAGTCGTATTATCCTCGTAGCAGTTGAACAACAATTAGAAAAGACTGTCCTTCAAGACAATGTTGAGCTCGTGGAAAGGGAAAATTTAATTAACTTACCTCATTTTGTACTTTTAGTGGCATTTAGGAGATGCGCCCACCATTCCACCCAAAACTCATTCAGAAATCGCCATTAATAGATGAAAGCCTCTTGTTTCCTATTACTAATTAGTTTAGGGTTTTTTAAAATGTTGTCTAACAATAAAACTGGGTCTTCCCCTTCGATGTTCTGTCAGTTTCATCAAACGCAAGATTATACTTATGACAATGTAGTACATCACCTTCCCAAAGACTTATTCCGACATGCATAAAATCAGTGGTGGTCTTTTCTGTCTTGACGGAGCAGTGAGATTTTACGTATCCTGCTGATGAAAATTAGTTTGGTTATGACACCAAAACTGAACATACTTTCAGATGTAGCCCGTCTCTATATATCATATTACTGCTATCTTAGATGACTTTAAAATCAGTAACCATTCGTAGGTGATGTGTATCTATCCCCAGAAACTTATCCAAATTCTGTTGGGCCATATACATGTATTTCGTGTATACTAGATATTTTCGGTTAAAATCAGAGGATCAGTTAAGTTGTTTAGGAGTGTCTTCACATAGCATAAATGAAATTTTTCGTACACAACATTATAAGGCGGCCAATATTCAAGACATCTCCAATTTTAAGGATTTGGCATTCAGTCGCCCATACTTTTTTCACCAAACTTTGTAGATGAGCTCGCTAATGTGAGATTATTTCCCACTGCGATAAATAGTTCACAGATATACCATCAACACCAGCACTCTTGCTGAACGTTGATGCGAATATTGTTATTTATTCAACTGAGACGCGTACATTTTACCAACACCTTGCCACACTGCGGGTTGTTGGCTGTTGTTCCGTTCAGTCGCCTGTTACAATCTTACCCCACATAAATTACCGTGATGTTTCCTTTCACATCTGCATGCTTCTGTTCGTGCTAGAATCCGTATGCGATTTTAATATGTTGGCAAAACATAAACATAAAAAAGAATAGCCTCGTACTCCTTTCGAATTTCCAGCGGATCCGTTGGTTATGTTACTCTCAAGGCAGGTTTTATAGGAGAATTATATATGAATGTCATTCAGACAGCCGACATTTAATCTGACAGCTGATATGTAAACACTTACGCCCGCACAACTTATGCAAAATGTGGAAATTTATTACCAAAAAATGTTCATGTTCAATAATCTTGCTGTCAACATAATCGCCTAAGCGAGGCGCCTAATCGCAGTGCAATTGAACAACTTCGCACTATATTTACTGTTTTCGTCTCCAAGCCACTTACAAAAGTGCAGAGAATGAACATGTCTACCCCGTTGATGCCAGTGTTAAGGAGGATGCTAATTCATCGATTCGTCTTAGTGCACGTGAACTTGGCCTATATACATCAACTCTGTGGAATATTTTGCCCAAAGGTTATGGTGTACACGCCTACAAATGCAAAATGCCTACAAAATGCAATTGCTCTAAAAATTTAATCCAGGCGGTCATTGTCTGTGTCGTGACTTCGCTGATTCGGTGTTTAACCCTATGTTCTCGTAACTATAAATTTTTTCAAATATTTTTAAAATTCTGTAAAATATTAATAAAAACTGCATTGAGAATGATAAATATAATCAGTAAAACAAAAAAACAAACAATAAGTTATTTTAGCCTGCTATTGTTATTTAAAAAAAAAAAACTTAAATTAAAACAGAACAAACTTTTATGCTCGTATAAGGCAATAGAATTTGTTTATAACTTTTTCAATGAGGCTCGGATGCTTTATTTTGGCATATGAGAGCACTTGTCAAAACTTTAAATGCCACTTTGGTCTTCAAATGAGCAGCGGGAGAACTTGGTACTGGTTTTTGCTTTTATTTGAAATTGAAACCTTTTTTATCTGCTCAAACCTGTATGGTTATTATTATACCCTTCAATTCAAACAGCGCGGGCGAAGGAAAATTAGGAAGGAAAGAAAGAGAGACACCGATGTACATTGGTCTTAAACGTTTGCTAGTTGTAACGACTAGAAAATAGAGAGTTCGGAAGTCGCAGTGCATTCTTTAATGTTTAATGTTAAGGTTAATTTGTAAAACAAAGCAAGTTTTTGTGACGACAAAATTAAAATCTCTTTATTAAAACCAATATTACATTAAAGTATGACATTCGAAGAATATTGTATAAAATTTTCACGAAGAAATATTAAAAAATACGGCAATGGCAGCAATTATTCGGACGTGTCTCGGAAAAAAGTAGAATTGCGGTGCCCTTCATAACTTGGTGCTGGATCATCAGAAATCAAAAAATCAAAGTTCATTCGTTGGATAATAGTTTTAACCAGGTAACGCTGGGACGGTTTTTCGAAACTTCAATTTTTCACTTTTTTGGAATACTTTGAAGGGAAAAACGCGATTTTTTGCGAAAAAAAATCGGGTAATTTGTTATTGTAAGATAAAAATTATTAACAAATTTTGAAAAAACTCTCCAGAGTTACCTCGCAAATTATGTACAAAAATAGTGTTCAAAATTTCAAAGGCATCGGTGCAGTAGTTTCGAAGTTATGAGGCGCACCGACTTTGAAAACGTGAGTTGTGGGGAAAACGCTTTAATAGGAACGCAAGTGTACGTCTGCTCGATAGAACATTTACTAAATTTTATACTGTACTCAAGTGAAGACGGAGGCAAACCACAATCTGAATGTGTTGAGCTGGCCGCAAAATATGCAGGAAGCAGTTTGACCTTATCCAAAGAGCTGACAGCTGCAATGTCATTATAAATTAACGTTGGGATTGAGTATGAGGCAGAATTTGTAATATTTTTAATGAGCAACCAATCATTTTTACTATCTTTCGGACATTGTGGTATTTTTTGCCTCAGTTTTTGGTCGTATTAGAATTTCATACGCTTAACAAAGACGTTGCAGTCGAGTCATACCTGGCTCGATTGAACTTTTTTCGATTTGGCTCTGTCGGGTTGGTCTTGAAGGACCGAACTAACCCTGACTTCCTCTTTACAGCTCGAGTCGGTTATACTCTTCATCCGAAGAGGGATAAAGGATCTGATTCCAAAGAGAATAGTGTCTGTAATCATATCAGCAGCTACCGATGCACCCCGAAAGAATCAATATTTGGCTCGATTTATGGGCTGGAGGCACCATCTCAATCAATTTCGATCGGTACAGAACCATAATCGACGATTTTTTTGTTCCCAAAAGTGCGTGAATACTATCTGCAGGATATTTTGTTTCAAAAATTGGAGCTCCGAGATGATGTCCCTGAAACACCCCTGAGTCGTAGAGTTTTTAACGTCAAACGTACTCAGATTATCCGTTTGGATTGGTGGGGTGCTCGAAATCCTAATTCTTCGTACATAAGAATATGGTGGTGCAAGTATACATTCACCGTTCGTAATATATGGATGCCTTATATACCTACAGCGGTATATAGTACCCACTGCTATAAAATGAACTTGCTTGTTAGTTAAGATGTTCAAGAAATATGCTTTCGATGATAATGGAACATCCAGCAGCAAAAGAAATCAGTCTTTTACTCCCTTATTATTCCAAGTACGTTTTTGTCGTCAAATGTTGACTACCCTCATTGAGCCCTATCTAGCACCTCGTAGAATCACTGTTTCGTCACTCGTCTGTTTTGGGTTACGTCTTTATATGGATTTCCTTCACATGTCTTAAGCCTTGAATTGCTGTCCTTAGTCCTTCTCGATAGCAGTTTTCCACAAGATAAACTCCAATTGACGGAGGTTTTCATCACTCTAACATTTCGTCCATACCAGCTTAGCTGGAATTGTAATATTGAAGTATTGATTCAAATCTGACAACATTGTGTTCAATCAGTTTGATAGAACTGGCTTGTCTTTGGTTCAGAATTTGAGTTTCCCTGTACGTAGCTTGGACTCATAAAACTAGCATCTTTTCTAAGCGAAATTCGTAGGGTATACACGATTTGTTTCCTTGAGAACTTTAAGCTCGCATATAGTAAAGATAAATGAGTTGTAAATATATTTATAAAGAGTAACTGATTGGTATTTGATTAGATCCCAGAGATATCGATGAAATCATTTCGTAATCTCTAAGAAATACTTTCCAAGTATTTTCCACGGAATGTTTGCTGTTTCCTCTGTATCAACTTGTCCACATGTTCATTAAATCTACAAAACAGGTCCTGTTGAAGCTGCTTTATGGTGACCAAATCTGAACTCACAAGGCTCTGTCGTTGATCTCTTTGAGCAATCTTCAAATATTGCCTCTGATGGTCTCAAATTACTTGAACCCTTCGTTCAATAGGAAGTCTAAGGAATAGCCGTCATCGTAACTCATAAACTACCGTTCATATAAGAAAACAGAAAACCAATTCTCTCTATATTGTATAATCCAAAGGGTATCTATCCCAAGAGGATAATTTGTCGTTAGATCTTTGGAAGCTTCAAGACAGTCTTCCATTGCGCTCTCAATTTCCTATTGTGCGTAACTTCTCTTTTTTCAGACACTCAGAGAAACCGAAGTTTGGACGGGGTGGCACTAACAATTCTCATTCTCTAGCAATCGCCATATTGTTGAAAACGTGACATAGTCCTAGCACTATGAAAGGTGGCAATAACCGGCTTACAGTTCCAAAATAGAGTCTCTTTGATAGAACAAAAAACTGAAATTAACATAAAGGCATTACAGAATCAAAATCAGAAAGATCTCCCATTGGTGTAAGAAGAAGATTGTTCACTTAGCACATCCCGATAATAGTCGTTGCATGGATTGAATAACTGAACAATTTTAATAAGCTTAAGCCCATTACGCCAAATGTCCTTTAAACGGGAAACGTCAAGAAGAAATTGCTTATCATGTGGATAGTAAACAGCAACATGGATAGTCAATTTCTTTTTGATCCTGTTAATTTGAAATATTCTCATCATCAAGGAGAGACCCAAATGTCTCTTAGAAATACACAAGTCCTCCTTTTGTCCAAATTCCAGTTTCACAAAAATGAATCGAAGTCGCTTGGCCTCTCAAAAGATTCTTATTCTCCGGATCCTGATTATTTTCTTAGCGCAAACGAAATGTATCCTAATTATAACCCTTATTAAGTATCTTAGGGTGTACAAATGTAGGTAATCCTTTTGCAACCCGCATTTCCTTTTAACGCCCTAATTTATGATCTCTATAAAAAAAATCGAAAAACTTTCATTAGCCTCAGGCCACATCCTTCCTTCTCCATCGCATTAGCTGCGGTAATTGAAAAGGCCCCAAAAATAGAAACAAAAATCATCATTCTTCCATTAGACTTCGGAAAAAGGTTAACAACATCATGAGTCAGCTTTCTTGTCATATCCTGCCAAAATGTTTAATACAAGAGGCAGAAACCGATAAAAAAAAAGAATGAGAAAGTAGAAAAAGATGAGATGAAAACGATGTGACTGAGTGGCTGATAGCAATCAATAATTAACTACGAGGACGGTTTATTTCGCATCGCATCTTGTGGCACAATTTCTCTTCATCTACTATTCGTCCCGCATGATAAATACGAGAATATAAGCCTTAACAATATCTTATAACCGTACTCATACAGAAATACATACTCGTACATACTCGTACATCCGGATGTGTAATACTCGAGCAGAATATTCGATAAGATGAAATAGGCAATGACGCAGCATACACATATCACGCTATGCTTCATCGCCGCACACGTGCCCACTTTGAGTGGCAGGATAATAATGAATAAATTATAAGGTCATGTCCTATTTCCGGTTGACCAGAAACACCCTATCAAATTGAGAGGGAGAACCGCCGTGCTTAGTCAAAAATTAGATTGTCGAGGTCTGCTCCACATTCCAGTATTCGTAATAGAAAAAGGATACGTCAAAAATCGAATCACATGGATCTTTTTTTTTTGTACTATATTCAACCATATTCTCTACTTGTATTCCGTATCTTCTCTGTCTTCTGTTGACCTTTTAATTTTAAAATTAAATTACAAAATCGCAACGTTTTGAAATGGATGAGAGGACTCAAAATTCACAAAGCATGTAGGGGAGAGATCTGACTCCAATCGGGTCATCTCGAACATCATCATCATCATCATGATTATGATCATCGCATCGTCACAATCATCCGACGAATGCGATATGGCGATGATATACCTAGTCATCTCAAGTATCCATTAAATGATTGAGGAGGACCTCGAGTTCAACGTCTCTATTTGCATTTTGAATATGAAATGTGGAAGAGCTTTAAAGGAGATTGAGCAGACTCTCAACTTTGGGGATGTTTAATCTACGCGAATGAGGTGTCTGATGGTATTGCGGATAGAATCGGGTGAACCGTAATCTCGTACATTATGTGTGGTGGGGTGAAAATCTGTGAAGCAAACAGATCTACTTACGAAATTAAAATTTTGTATCTTTTCACATTATGTGATGTTGCTTTTGAGTTTGGGTTTGGGTGAATCCTTTTAGTGGTGCACAAGGACTTACCTACTATGAAAGGTTTTAGAGCTCTGCAGCAGAATGCAATTGTCTGTGTCACGTGGGTCTTCTCTGTCACCATCTGGAAAAGAAAAGGCGTGGCTTTCATCCACTTCAGATGAGCTCTAATTTATTGAGTTTAAATTTCTGCAATTTTCGCAATGGAAAAGAGGAACTGATGAAAAAATAATTTTTACTATCACGCGGTTATGGTCGATTTAACGAAAGTAAGATTGTAAGAGCATCTGGATGGAAAAACTATGCTCATGAGCATAGGGACCTTTCTAAGTTAGTTGAATTGAATTCCTTAAATATATGTATTGCAGAATGAAGAAATCAACTGCTCATGTTTCTGCTGAAAGATATTCTAGTACAGTCTATTATAAAAGCAGAAGATAGTATACCCGGCTTTACTTTAAATCAGGCAGCAATCATTGTTTCATCTATAACCATTCTATGTATTTCGGCCTAGATTAGAGATGACCTTAAGGGATAAACATGTCTCAGTGAACTGATCTATTTTAAGGGAAAGCTGCGTAATTATGTCTTTATAACAGACTCTCATCTGATAAGTTGTAAGCGGTTATTGTCTACCTATTTCCTCTCTTTACGATAGAAGCTAACTAGCTTTAACAAGAAAGCTAGGCCATTTGTCCTTGATCAAAACACGGCTCTTTCTGATGAGATCCATTGCGCTTTTTTTCGACGATTTCCAGTGTAGCCTACACAACACCACTTCGGATAACGGGTTGCGGCTAACCAACTTTGCGGCATAGCGAAACATTACGGTAGCTAGCACGCTGTATCCACATCTCGATACTCACAGCGAGACTTGGAAAACTTCTGATCAATCAACCGTCAACAAGATTGACCACATTTTGCTCGACACAAGGCACTCCTCCAGTATTACGGATGTCCGAACGTTCCTAGGGGCTAACATCGACTCAGACCATTACCTTATTGTAGCCAAGGTAGAGTTGCGGATATCCCGAATAACGCAAAGACAAGCTAATGCTGGGAGGAAGTTTGACGTCGGATGGCTACAATCGTAAGAAATTGCCAAATTATTTTCCGATCAAGTCTCCCTTAACCTATTGTGCCAGCATCAAGTATCGAAGACCAATGGCAACATTGCCAAAAAGCCACCAGATATGCCGCCTTTGATGTACTGGGTTTCAGTCGGCCACCAAAACGAAACCCCTGGTTTGACGATGAGTGCCAGCAATCACATGCAGCTAATCAAGATGCATACAAAGGTAAAAAAAATATGCCACTAGCACAAGCCTCGAACCGAAGCGAACAAGGGAAGATCGCAGTCGATGCTGAGGATTTGGAAAGAGCATTTCCGTGGACTGTATAACGGCGATGATGAACCAAATACCACTGTCAGGTAGAATGAACCTATCAACCTGGACTAGGTAGACCAACAATTCCGTCCACTAACAGGATGAAATGAAGATAGCCACATCTAATATTACGTCCAAAAAATGTACTGTAGCGAACGGCCTGACTACTGAACTCTTCAAAGCGGCATACATAAGGAGCATACATCTATTCTTCTGTAAAATATGTAAAATAGAGGAGACCCTCTGAACTGCGCCAACTACAAGATCCTATTTGGTTCATATCAATGTGGTTTAAGGGAAGGAAATTACACTATTGACCAAATACTCACACTCCGGAAGATCTTGGCAAAAAAACCATGAGCTCAAAATCGGTACACACCATTTCATCGATTTTATGGCCGCGTATGACAGCAACTATAGAGACGAGCATGGACTTTATCAGAAATGGATGAGGGTGCTCTTGACTGTTTTAAGAGGAAAATTCCTCGGGCGACTTTCGGTCCCGTCTGCATTGACTTCTGCAGTATCATTGACTTAGCCATTGGCTTGACAACGAATGCGATGGCGAGTCATGTAGAGCGGTTGTACACCAATGTTGGAAAAGTTTTCGAATCCGTCCCCGAGGGACAGCGTAGTAGATTAAGACCGCGACAAAGGTGACGCACGCAAGTGGAACCCAGCTTATCGTGTCATTAAGGCCTACACCCGTACAAAATTCAATTTACCCAGGAACTGTAATCGTCAAGCATTCGCTGACTGGGCTCTGAAGCAGTTAGAAGTGAACAGCGATTTCGGATTTAAAATCGTCTTCAGCGACAAGACCCACTTTTGCATGGACGGCTATGTAAACGAACAAATTTGTCGCATTAGTTCCAAATGCATCTAGAAAAAGTCACTGCTTGAAGTGCATTTTTCAAGGCGCGGCGGAATTTTGGCCGATATCATATTCCGTATATCATGTAATCCAATACGCTTTCCAATAGAAAAATATGATGTCTCATACACAATTTGTTTTGTTTAGATTTGAAGTTCAAGCGCCCTTGAGGGAAAACAATATACGAGTAGGTGACACAATTAACAGGATCTCATTTGCTTAGAATCGATTAACACATTAACATATACGAGCAAGTCCCTATTTATCTGAAATTTTTTTATTCGATGAATAGTATTGGCCTCGTCCAGGAGTTCTATGGATCTATAATCTTAAAACCACTTCTACACTTCTAAATTAATTATCTATGACTAGACATTCAGATCCAATACAATTCTTTAATTGTGTCAGAAACAATTTTCGCGAGTATATTGCTATAAGGAACTGTGGTATATAGTTAAATAAGCGGCAATATAAAAATTTCGAAAATAAGTAGTGTAAAATACAGGTACTGATACTAGATGCCGGTAGTTTCCACGAAGATTGTAATAGTCAAGGGCTCTAAAATTAAGACTGTCATATCTGTTAAAAAATATATTTAGCTAACAATTTATAACAGTACAAATGACGAATTGCATTAGTTTTCGAATCACAATCACATGATCGCCTTCATTTATAACTAATCGTTTCACCTTAATATTTTTGCAGTGTAAGAATGGGCTGTATTTTGTTGATACAGCATCTAAAACCGTATTATAGGTTAGAATGGAATATTCCATATTAAATTAAGCGTAGGCTTTGTAGAACAAACTCTCCTCAAGTAAAGGAAATATCTTAACGTACTGCGAAAATATTTTCCCCAGGTTTTGGTATGACTAGAAAAAGACATCCTGGAATCGATGATTATCCCCAAATACTTGAATTCATCGAGCTTTTTAATCTGGAGACAGTGCATGAAAAAATAAATCTGCACCAAAAGAATTTTGTCCAGAAATGCTGTAAAATATAATTTTATTGGGTGCGCAACTGAGTTGCTCCAACAGTAAGTGCTGGTCGATCTAGACATATATAAAACGTCATGAACCAAGCTTAGTCGTCATTTGCCGGAAGAGTGTCGATGAAGCGCATCAGGACCTCCAAAAAGTTTACGGAGATGCTGCTTTAAGTAAAACAACGTGAAGTGATTGGTTCTGTAGCTTCAAAGATGGTGATTTCGATGTTCACGACAGTGCGCGTGAAGGAAGGCTAAAACCTTTCGAAGGCGCTGAATTGGAGGCATTGCTCGATGAGGATCCATGTCAAATGCAAGAAGAGCTTGCTTTAGCATTAGGAGTTACCCGCCAAGCCATTTCCAAGTGATTGCATGCGAAAACCGGCCACAATACGAGCAGAGTAACGAAAAAGTGATTCGACAGCATGACAATGCTCGCCTCACGTTGCCAAACCTGTTAAAACCTACCTGGAAGCGGTCAAATGGGAAGTCCTGCCCCATCCGCCATATTCCCCAGATATTGCGCCGTTCGATTATTTAAATCGAGCTCTGCCAGAAAGATGGTACAAAGTTGTAGCTAGCGATGGGCAATACTTTGAATGATTCATTTGTAACCATTTTTTCACAATAAAGTTGCATTTTCATCAAAAAAACGAGAGCTTAGTTGTACACCTCAAAGTTTTAGGACTAATTACAAATTTGTACTTAGCAAACCATGTTGTCAGTAAAGCCGGATCCCAATTTATGATCCGATCTGGAGGACTATCCGACCAATACACAAAATCGAGTACAAATAGTGAATTGATGAAGGTAGAAGAAAGTATTGGCCCTAGGACCGAATCTTGTCGTACACCTATTTTAATATAATTTTCGCACATCTAGTTTTTTTTATTTTTACCATATGGGATCTATTTTCCAGATCGGATGTGAACCAATCAAGTATAAAGCCCATAGAACCTTATCCATTTAGCTTTCTTAATAAAATATTTTGTTCAACCATATCAAAGGCTTTCGTTATATCCACAAACAAGGCTGACGTACTTTTTTTTCTGTCTAAATTTGAGTATATTTGTGAAAAGATATCTACAAGCAGAAGACTCAGCAACGAACAGAATTAAAGAATTTATTTTTATCCAAAGAATTTACAACATAAGGGAGAAGGAAAATAGGCCTGTAAATGCTAATGTAATCTGGATTGCATTTTTTAGAGAGAGGCACATTTAAGTGCGTCAGGAAAGCTTCCCGTGAGTTTGCTTTTGTTAGATACGCCATCTTTTCCGCAAGAATTTGATTTTTTTACGTTACAAATGATTCTTAATAGTCCAGAAGCGGTTATAGGTTCATAGAAAAAACTATTTCCTTCAAAATATACAGCGTAATCGGTGTTAAAATTAGTACTTCTTGGAACACAAATTGTGTGTGAGGATCTCACATTTATCAGATAATATCTTTCCATTTAAGCGAAATAACTTAGGCTTTTTAGATATAGTTGACTTGTTCAAGAAAATATTAACCATTTTCCACTTTTGCTTAATATTTTCCTTATAAATTGATTTCTGTAATAACTATTTATCTCTGCATACAGAAATTTCCTTCTTTATCTCGGAGCACAGGTTCTTATACCTTCTTCTTAAATTGGAGCACTTAATCCTAAGCAAGTTTTTTTTCTTCTATTATTAAAGGCCATGGTTTTAGCCTTCAGCTACACGAATAAGAATACTTATGCAGATAGTGTTTTAATAAAAAAGAAATTATATCACTCAGAGGCATTTTTTTGCTGCATATGTCTCTTCCCATGACTCAAAGATAATTATTTACAATAGCTTAGAAAAATCAATTTTCGATTGAAGCTGCAAAAATTCCAATTTTCATTATTTCTTTAATTTACGCCTACTAGTAAGCCTGTAGTAGAATGATCAGTGATTCTAAAATCAAAGACATATTTTTCACACGACAAACGTACATTGGCATTTCATCACGGAAAGACTTGCACTCGAACAACGCTTACAAATTATTGAATTTTATTAATAAAATTCGCTCTCTGTGAAAAATGTTTATCGCGTACTTCGACCATTTTACGGTCGTCATAATCGACCTACTGAGCAAGAAATACAAGCCATAGTGACGACATTTCACACAAATTTCACGCTATTGAACATCAAGCCACCTACAAAGGAAAATATTGCTCCTGTATCCGCTAGTGTTAATGAAGACCGTGATTTGTCCATTCGTCACCGTTCCCAGCAATTGAGCTTGTGTTACTCGACTACGTATAAGATTTTATCCAATGATTTTGGTCGAAAACCTTGCAAAATATAGCTCGTGCAAGAACTGAAGCCGACCGACTTGCCACAGCGTCGAATTTTTGGTGAGTGGGCCTTAAGATACGCTTTTTTCTCGAAAAATTGTCTTCAGCGAAGAAGTTCATTTCTGGTTATATGGGTATGTTAATAAACAAAACTGCCGCATTCGGTCTGATGAGCAACCTCAGGCAATACAAGTGTTGCCAATGCACTGTTTGGTGCTGTTTATACTTAGTCCGGCGGAATCATCGGCGCGTATTTTTTCAAAGTTGACCGTGAGAACAACGTTAAGGTCAATGATGCCCGCTATCGTTCACTGATTTCGAACTTTTTTTGCCCAAAATGCACGAGCAGAACCGGTTTGACATGTGATTCCAGCAAAACGGCTCTGCATGCCACATAGCACGCGAATCGAAGGACCAATTTATAAATGAGTTTGGTGAGCAATTTATCTCTCGCTTTGGACCGGTGAATTGGCCGGCTAGATCGTGCGATTTGACGTCTTTAGACTATTTTTTATGGGGATACGTAAAATTAGTCATCTATGCCGACAAACGAGCGTCAATTGGCCTTGGAAGATACCATTACACGTATTATTGGCGAGATATCAACCAATACGCTCGAAAAGTGATTCAAAATTAGACTCTTTATATCACGTATCTATTCTTCTTTCAATATTATCGCCCAACCATTGGATTACCTGTCTTCGCTCATTCTATAATCTTTGGGGTAATTACCACAAAGCCATAAGCGCAAAACTGCTTACTGTAGCCACCATGACCAGCTTAAATTACAAAAGGCTTTCCACTAAAAACTTTGAATTAAAGAAAATAATAAAATTGTAAATTTGTTATTTGCACCTTTCTTCATGGACGGGAAAAAGAAGAGAAGGATGGGAACTATGTTACTCTAAAAGTACTATTATACTTTCACCCATCTTAGCAAGTACTATTGGCTTAAAAGGGATCAGCAAAGAAAAAAAAAACTTTCTTTTATACTTTACCAAGAAAGAGAAAATAAAAATAAAAACAACAACATGAACTTGTTCTTCTTTTCGAACAAAAATAACAAAGTTAAATTCCTTCTTTATCCTTAAACTAACTTTTCCACTCTCATTGCTATGACAAAACGAAACAACGAGACCAAACTTTTGCACTTCCTATTCGAAGTGGATTCAGAAACTCACGGTTTGTATTAGATACTTTGAGTCTCTCTCTCTCTCTCTATCTACTTCCACAATTGGTTGCAATCCGTCCCGGGGTTTCTAAAGAATTCAATTCCAGACATAATAAGTTGAAATACAAAAGTACACTACTCTATGTGAGACAAAATCAAAGTGCGTCCTCACATTCAATCCACATCCGGTACAGTCTGTCTACACAGGAGCATACCTCGTTTGTACTCCCTTGGATTGCTTGTACGAGTAAAAGACTTCAACTGTTGTGTAATTACTTTGGAATTAGTTTACAAGTTTGCATATAACCTCTACCATCTTTACAATTAACCTAATTGATCTTCCACGTCTTTTGTATATATTCGTAAGTTAGGTCCTGGAGCACACATCGGGCGAGTCGGGTCGGTGAAGGGTTTTTTCCAGTCGCGCAAGTGTGTGTAATAGATTTTACCACGCCAGAAGTCGCCTAGGAATTTTTTAGGAGACCCAAGGGCACAGAAGATACAATAGATACGAAGGCAACTGTGGCAAAATGTAATAGCTCTTGTGCTTTGTTTTGTATATTATGTTCCGCTGAATGGCGAAATACGAGTACATACTCGTATCACCAGTTACGGAGTTCCATCTCAATCTGGAATTCAAGATCTCTTTCGGAGGTGGTTGGGATGGCATCCGTTAGTGTGCCATTTTGCTTTTTCTCACCCTTATGTCATGGTTATTTCTATTCTTACTTTGCGAAGGAAGGAAAAAACAGTTGCCAATGGCGATTGTGGGTAGATGGGGTAGGATTCGTAGAATAGCACGGAAGAAAAAAGTTTTAAATTGCTGCAGCATTTTTCCCTTTGAGCTCGTTTGTCGCCGCCATTCTATTGTATTATACTTTCTGTTTGTTTTGAAAACGAAGATACATTTTCTGTTTTTTGCTTCGCCTTCTTTTTTTTTTTTTGTTTTTGCTTATTTTCTTTTCTTACACTAATATCCTCTTTTGTTTTGTTTCAATTTTGTAGCGACCCACGCTAAAATACCGCCATTTCTACCGCATCCACAGACTCGCTTTCTTCAAAAAAGCAGACTGGACGGCGCGGCAACAGGAATGATTCTATATGTACTCGTATACTCGCATTCTTTCGTCCTTTTTGTCCTTTTCGATTTTATATTTATTTTTATTTTTATATTTCTTCTACGAGTATGAGTGTTGCTTTTTAGCGGACAATTTTGTATACATTCCTTTTTTTCGATTTTTTCCGCATAAAAATTTCATTCGATTTTCGACCGATATGTTCGTTTATTGTGCGTTTCTTTGAATATTCGAATTTGAGTTCGAAAGTCGCTTGTTTTAATGGAATAGAATACAACTTTCGATTGAGGGGATGTTTGGGAGCAAGTTTAATGGGTGAAATTACTTTCTCTTGTTGTTCTTTTTTATTTCAAATATCATTCCAGCAGAGGAAGTAATTTCAACAAAGGAGTGGTTACAAACTGCCATTGACAACCCCCTACAAAAAAAAGGCAAAACGATTAAAAAGAATTTTGTTGTGGCACAGTAAAATTTGTGATCCACCTAACATTGAAGTTGGTTTATTTATCTTTTTTTTTTTATTTAGTTGAATTTTTTTTTCCTATTTAATTGAGATAGGGCTGTGGATATCCTTTTGACCCACTTATTGGGTTAAAGAGAGAATAATTGAGATTTTGGTACTTTGTAATTGGAACTATCTTATGTAATGAATATTTTATGATTTTTTTTCATTATACGGTTGAATACTCATATATAGGTAAATATGATATCAAGTTCATATTCGTTTTTATGATAAAAGTCGAGGAAGTTTCCATTTTTTATTAAGGACTGGTTTTGCGGTTTATAGTGGTTGTTCATAGAATTTGGAAATTTTGTTCAATTAGGTTCCGGACTTATTTACTAATTTTATGTTCTCTACTCTAAGACTCTAATTGAGTAATAAAATTCGATGAAATGTATGTATACACTTAAAAATACTTTGAATCTGGCTGCTGAACTTTTTTTTTTTTTTTATAATTTACGCGCGCCTAAAGGGTTAGATACCCTTTTACTGTTGCCATGGCGCGGGCGGAAAGGTAGAAGGAGGAGAAAGGAAAATTGTTTTGTAGTGGTTTGAAACTCAGGTGTGTTTGGTTTCGATATTCGCTCTCCAGGGGTGGGAGTCCGAATAGGACGGAGAGATTTTTCTTCACTCAGAGTGATTCGAGTATTTTTTTTCTGTGCTTGAAACTCTACAACAGCCAAATCTATGTGTCAGTGTTATTCCTTTACACGCAGAATTTTTCTGTCTGAGTTCCAATTACACAAATGAAAAACTGACTTGCCATGGGCAGTTGTTGAAAACGTCTATTTGGCTCTATGATTGGTATTGGTGTCTAGTGCTTACTACTCCTGATAAAGGTCTACATAAACTGAAAGGACTAACCACAAGTAATACCATATAAATTACCGACAGCGTGACAGATAGTTTAAGGTCTTTAATGGTAGCAATAGGACGCTGCGAGAGGCTGAATAGGATGAGCCGCTGCTGAATGAAACCATCTTCGAAAACCTGGAAGAAGGTGGTTAGCTCATTTCGAGGCTTCATCTTCAATAGCTTAATAAACGTGTGAAATGAAACGATTTGTAAAAGTGGAAATTATTAAGGAGACTACATCAGAGAATTTAAAACGATTTATTTGAACAAAATTTCTTACGTATTGGCCACCGGTTGCACTAACAGAGAAGGCAGGTGACGAACAAAGGCAGTTTACTAATCACACAGTCAAAGATTTTGTGAAGTACCTAGATTAAGCTTCAAAATATCCCCAGATGTGAATAGAAATAAATAAGCAAACAATTCGCAAGGATAAATGCCGCAATAGTGCATTAACAGAATCTAATCACGCTTGTCCAGTATTCCAGGAAGTATTCCAAAGAAATTCCACAGATTCTTGAGAAATTGCTCTTGGTTTTGCGAAATTCCATCTTTGCTTTGTTCATGTGTAAGTGTGGGCTATTTGAAGCGATCGTGTAACACCAATGTGTTTTCTACATCCGTCTATCATCCACAGATGAGGGACGAAGTACTCGTAAAATGATACCCGTCTGTGGTGATGAAAGGCAGGATGACAAGGCATTGCAAGTGATAAAAGAGACATTTTGGGAGGGCCGAACCTGCATCAAATCTTATGTCGCATACAACTAACTAATGATGAAAAGCGAATAGTCAACTCTTCGAATAAACGAAGCGTAGATGCGGAACCTGGCTACGAATACTATAAAGGTTCTTATCATTCCGCGCGAAAAAGATTTATAACGAAAGAAACTTCTGTGGTTTTCAAAATTTTTTTTTAGTTTTCATAGACCAAGAATCCAATTATACGCAGGGGAGGAAGGATACTGATCAGAGCAACTAGAAGAAAAAAAAACCAAGCCTGAAGTTGCAGGTGCAATAGGTTAAACAATGGGCAGTTCCACCAGTGGATGAAGGTAAACAAACGAGATTTGATATTGAGAACAATTGACCAAAATTTAAGGAAAATTGGCGATATACATGTATGACTAGACACACTCTATGCCAGGAGATTCGGTACCGGCTGATATCGAGATTGCAGCATGGAAGCCAGAGCTGTGATACAAGAGTCAACAAACTATGACAAAAGCACTACAAAACGACTGGGAAGGAGATGTTCGTGATGATTGCCCAAATGTCCAGTAGCAACGAATACATAATATCTATCTGTACCGATAGTTTATCTGTAAATTAAGCCCTAGTATAGTCTAGATCGAAATTCAGAGGCATAAATTGCTGCACGGAAGCATTTAAGTTATCGTAGTAAAAAAATAAACTGCTGGTGTGCCCCTCTAGTGTGGAACAAGCTCCAGTCCCTTCTCTTCTCTGTTCGTCTTGTCATTCTGTGCACAACGAAAGAAGGAACTTACGATTTTCTGCCATCCCGGGACTGAAAGAAACTTTTCATTGGCCATTCCCCGCCGAGATGATGATGACGTCGAAAATGTATTTTCTCAGTTTTTTTGAAACTTAACCAATTCGCATCGCCAATGCATCCATTGTCGTAGAGTTTGACTATCCTCCATTGCTTCAGTGCTCCATATGCTCCCCAGTTGCATTCTGCACTTTCAAATCTTAAACTGTCGGTATATCATCTATCAACTTTTGAACGTACTGTGAAATATCGTAATTCTTTCCTAAGCCATACCACTGGCTTAGGGGATGCCCTGCCGAGCTCACTATTTCCTAGTCATTGTAACATTCAGACATTTGAAACCAACGTACATCGGTACCACTCTCTCCTTCCTCACTAATTTTCCTCCGCTCGCGCTGTGTGCAAACATCTTAAAAAAACTTTAACCCCTTGAACGTGCGCTCACACAATTCAGCTAAGCGAAACTTAGTAGGCTTCCAAATGGATTCTATGGATTAGCTGGATCTTTGTGATTGAATTTATATGTTCTGCATTTCCTGGCCCCTTTATCTATGTACATCCACATTTAGGAGCCGGTCTTATACCTACTTTGAGTTGTTGTAATAAAGGATGAGCCAACAGATGGTGTGGATGTCATTCATTGCATTTATTGAATTCATCATGGCCAATCTGTATGACAATTTTACTCATAGAGACGTTTAACATACAACTACGCATTTTTGTTATTTAAAATTGCTGTGAAAATTGCAGATCACAAGATCCGCAATTTTTAGGTCAGGCCTGCAATTACTACAATGAAAGTAGTTCAGTGGTGGATCAATGAACAAAGTAACATGCACGCCCAATTGGCTTACACCACTTTTCGTAAAATTTTGACTGTTCATCTGCATGTAATACGTATAGAGTGCAAATGAAACGCGAATTAAGCCCACATCACGTCGGCATTGCCCTTAATGTCTTCTGGAACCAAAAAACGATTTTGCATCAAAATTTATATTTTCAGAAGATTCATCTGAAATCATCTGACTCACGATAAGCCTATAGCTCCCAGACATTTTACTGTGTGGTCTGGTTTTTTTGGGTGCCGCCATCAGTTGACCAATATTTTTTGATGAAGAGACCACTGAATACTGAACGTAATCGACAGATGTGGAGCGAGTGTTTGTAGGTTTGCCGACAGTAATTTTGCCAAATCCATGATCTATGCATCTTACCCGTGGATAAGACGGGAGACTTCACGACCATGGAATATCTCGTGTAATAGTGCCATTATCGCCAGTGATACGTTACGTATTAAGTGGCATCGTCCGTTGGAATCACTTATCTTCGAGGTCCATACCATTTTTTTGAGTCACAAACGACTGGGTTACCGTTGGCTGATACCGTTCCCATTGGCTGTTAGTGCATTCTGTTCGTCTTTGAAGTCTTCGAAGAAAAATGTACCACAGATGTGGCTTTTTGTCACTCTATGTGAGAATCAGATGCCGAATGTATTTTCCCGGAATTTCGGCCATATTAATATTAATATAATATATTTTCGACCATATTAATATTACGTCTTGGACAAACATGTGTCCATGATCTGACATCAATATTCGACTCAGTTTCCTCTAATTTTTCGATTATTCTTTTCGCAATTGATGCGCTTGGGACATTTCGATTCCTCCTTTCGGGGGACTCCCTTTGCAATTAATATAGGTACTCGTATAAGCAAGTATTCCAATGCAGTTTGGGGATCAAAAGAAGTATTTTTATTTATTCGTTTTTGAATTACTTTGGGATAGTTGAGCCATCGTAGAACCTAAGCACTCCTGATGCATTACATCAAATTAGTTCTCCTGAGGTAGTTAAACAGCCTCAAGCACACTGTGCCACTGTCTAGGAAATTGAACATATTTTTCGAATCAGAAAAGATAAGCAAACATCTGCTCTAATCCATCTAATATATGATGGATGTTATGGCCAAATATTTGCTAAAATCATCCACACCAAAGGAGTAGCAGATATGAGTACTCTGCAATTAATTTGCTATAAACCCACACGCTTATTCAATCAATAGCAGCTCTGGCATACTGAATCCTTGTATTCGTACCATATTCCCTCCAAATGCAAACATTCAAAAGTTTCAAAAATAAGACAAACACATCAGACTTTTCTAACATCCACAGCGAATGTACGAGTATCCACCACCCATACAAAATACAAGCAAGCATATGAATGATGGTAAAGATATTACCGCCCACCATACAAACTAAACCCTAATCCATTGTTTACCTTTGACAAATTCATCTGCAAATATTTTTCACGGGAATAAATATTTATCTCCATTTCAGATGTTAAAGAAACCGAAAAAGTAAAAAATAAATAAAAACAGACAGAACCAAAGCAGAGATGAAACAAAAGCATGGGCTTTAGGACAAATTGATGTAATGTAGAAGAGTATCCGTATATGTCTCTTTTCCATCAGTGCGGTAGTGTCTTTCTATCTGGTCGAGCATACGAATCTTGTATACATATTCGTATATATGTAATGCCAGGGTATCCATCAAGCTATTTACAATGTGTGTGCAGAAAGAAAGATTGATGCGGCACCATAACAGCTGCTTTGGTGGATTACTTTCATATGTTTCTGGGCTTCAGCCCGCATTTGGCCACAGAAAAGTGTATTATTTTCCCTTGTTGCTGGAGCGCATCATATCTGTAATAATCCTCGAAAAGGGAATCCCATTTCATTGTGCAATTTGTCATACATTATCTGTTCGCTCAATGAGAATCCAACAGGCTTCTGTTTGTCCTCTGAGTTCTCTGTATGCTATTTCCTGGAGCTCACTACTTCCTCTGATGATCTCTGCTTCTGCTTGTCGATGTGTTACTCGCAAGTTTGCATGTGGTTTACATCGTGATGAATGTATGACAGGGCCAGTAGGAGGGGTATATCCCTTTTATAAAACACACACATATACCCCAAACACTCGTCACTGTCCAATATATATGTATAACTCAGCTGACAGCAAATTGATGCTCTCATGAAGGGTGTGTAAATAAAAGAGTTGTTTTGTTTGTCAGAACTTGTACAACGTGCATTAGTATAGATAATGCTGTTGCGTTACTGTTATCCCATAAAAAACAACCTCCAGTTCTTCCTCACCACAAAACCTTCTACCAGCCCAGTTTTCCCTTTCCACCCTTCAATTCATAAATAAATATTAACAGAGCAGATACAAATGCAACTCGTAACAGAATGTGCTTGCTGTTTACTCTTTAGCTAGAAATATAGTTATGATTACGAGACAGCAGTTTGATTTCAGGATACTCGTATGTGAATACATTGTTGAATTCAAACAATATCTGGTATTAGGATTCGGTTGCATTTGCAACGTGCAAATTGATGTGGTAACATCCACTTGCTATTAGATTGATTGATAGGAATCGTCCTTTTTAGAGCAATTGTTGATTAGATCATATATAGACTCACATAAGAGAGATGAATATGATACGCTGCAGAATGTTTTGTTTGTTTGAATGGCCTGTAGCATGTATGTATGTATGTATCACTTCACTACGGTTTTCTCCACTGAAACAGCTATAGTCTTGACTTCAGGAAGAAATCAAGGAAGTAATTGAACATTTTCTTACATTATATGGGGCTTCAATACAGCAGGGACCTGGGTTTAAATCGATAAGCCTCTACTACGAGCTCTGCCGTTATCCAGTTGCCTCAAGATGGTTGAGACCTCTTTCCACATGCATCTTCATGCATTTAACAGTGGCTCAATTGGGAATTTAGGAAATGGTCGAAGTACTCGTATCCTTTTATCGTCACATTAGATGCTCTTATGGGGCAAGGAAAAGATTTGAAAATGCAATAAAAATAAAATAGAGTCCAAAACGTATAACGTATTATACGAGTATTGTATTATGTCAGCTTATAAAATATACCAAAACGACAGCTTTCTGTACCGCGAGTCGATGTCTATAGAAGCCATATCAGAGGGTATAACCAGTTCTTATGCAAATTCGGGTTCTTAAATAAATCATCTCACTTCCCGTGATCCCTTTATAAACTGGTACCCAGACTAAACTCTGTGAATTTGGCCTTCTGACTGCATTCAGAAAACCATGTCATTCTCAAACTAGCTTAGAAATGGCAAAAATTTCAGCAAGACTTTGAGCGCAGGTTGGCTGTCACTATAGACGCGTATATGTAGTTCATCCTCTTAACCGACTCTTCACACTATAGTAGAATATTTTAAAGCTTTGCTTTGTGCCACATTTTACATCGATTTTGAGGCCATGAGTGAAAACTGCACTACATTCCTCTTTTGATTGATTCAGGCCGAAACCACTCCTGGGCATGTTGAATTTTGGACAGGATATGCATTCGCATTGGAGTTTTACGCGCATGAAGCTCAACCATTCACTGCGGAAGTCCAACAGATAGGTCTAAAGCTCCATGCAAGCGTGTAGTCATCTATTCCGATCATTGGCTTGAAGGCTGCTCTTACTGTCCGACAAGTGTAAATAAATACGAGTATCAGCCAGCTAGCAGTGAAGGCTCTCTTCAAAGCTTCCAACAGGTCGTTCGTTTACTTATACTCTCTTGCAGCAAACCTGGATAATGATATCGATGCTAGATGACTTTAAGACATTACAGAAAATAACTGCGTATCTGATTTCCTCATCAGTCGCCACATATGATGATAGATATTCAAAGTATTGGCCATTGTTGACAATGACTTTTCCCATCTTTCTTGTAATTGATGGATTCCACGCCAATACCACTGCTCGTCTTTCGAGGCCAACAATTCATCAAGCCAATCTTTCACTTCTTTGTTAAAAGAAAGTGCTGTTCCAAAATTCCGTTCTGCATTGATCGAAATAAGTAGTAATCAGAAGATATCAGTTGTTGATGGTAGCGATCCCCAGTAATCATTTCACCAGGTTTAAGCAGTTCATAGTACACCATTTCCTGTTGGTCCCAGCAAATACACAGCATAACCTTCTTTCCGTGAATATTTGCGTATTGGTTGCGAGTTTGATGGTATGCCTGGGTCAACACATGATTTTTTTGCGCTGCGATTGCCGAAATAGATCCACTTTTCATTGCCAGTATAAAAAAAATACAAAAAAACCTTTCCTTCTGTGCTGATCTAGTAAAATTTCTGAAATGGTTGTTCGCCTTTCGATGTCCTTTTTGGATCTTTCCCAGGGCTTTTAAACGTTTGGAAACAATTGTACGATTAACTTTCAATGCTTCTGCGTGCTGTTTTCATATAATAATGGCCTAATCTGGCGCAAAATTCGACATTTTCAAGACGACAAAGCAAATGTTATGTCTACAATCTGGATTTTTTTGACAGATGCTTACTCTCTAAAACATCATATTTGTTATCATGGACACAAACCATGTGTAGCAGTTATGCCATCTGTTAATGAAATCGAGATTTTATATTCACACAACTGGTTATGAGCTAGTTCTGATCAGATTACCTAGAATGTAAGTCTCTAGCATGAGTCATACCATAAGTCGAATTCTAAGTGCTTCCACTCTGATTTACTGATTTTCTTCTGTTGAGGACTTTGACTAGTCTGGTGATTTCACTGATTGCTTCGCTTTTTTCGCAAGTCTCTATAAGAGGAACTCTTTGAAATCTGAATGGGCTTCCTTATTCTCTTTGTTTCGGATTTTAATGATTCCACACATCCTCCATCTAGCTCCTAAGCGACCTGATTTTAGTCCATGTGTTTCCTGAGCAGATTTTTAATTTGCGATCGAACCTTAAAGATCTGCAAATCTTTTTTCCTAGTTGGACACATCAATTCAAGACTTCTGGTGAGGAAACTGTTCAGGTTTCACCTATACCTTCCGTCTCGTTTTGAATTTAGGCGAAACATTGACAATTCATCTCCTCAAACTGTGCTGTTGGCTTATTCGGATTCCTTCCTTTAAACAAGGTCGAGACCTTTCGTCCTATTCTGTACCGATGGTATACCTGTGGTTTGACAATGAAACCTCTGAATACTGCCTAGTCAGTAATCTATTTAGTGTGCCTGTTCTACAGTATTAAACCAATTACTTGTTGTCCTAATTTCATAACAAATGTTGGCTCTGAGGCAGTTGTGAACAAATTTAACAGCACCAGTAACCAAAGCCATTCCTAGTTGTAGTACAGCTTTCGTTTGGACATAATGTCCATGTTTTGTCAATGGATTTGATCACCTCGCCCTCTTTGTGTCTGTTGGAACTGCAGCCTTCAGAGAGCACACGCAAGTCGCTTGCCCCACGTCCTTATTCCGCCTAACACGGTTGTCCATCAGAGCGGAGCTCGTTCGAATCTTTCAGCTCTTAGGAGGAAGTCCCAAAAAGCAGTACTTTGATTAACTATCTGCGTATTCTGATGAAGTTTAACCATAGCAGGTTGAGCCCCTTTGATATTATGTTTATCGCTCGGGCAACAGAAGTTACCGACATATCTAGGAATTTCCAGATCAGTACCTAAATTAGCGGGTAGATAAGCTGCATGATAGTTGGGGCTTGATTCAACAATCATTCTAAAACTATTTCTTTTATAAAACATCTACATACAGATACCTAATAACTTAAAAATTTAATTTTTCTTTGCAGATCTCCAACAGAGGTCTTCATTTGCTGTAGTCGAGAGCAAGCACTTTGGACATAGAAATATTAATTGGTAATTCCAAAATGGCAGTAGCTTTCAATGGAAGAATGTGCAAATGAAGTAAGTATTAGCGAGGGGCTTCCAAAAAATTATCATAATTCCCAAAATGTATACCGAAACCAAACTTCGACCAAACCTTCTTTCACAACTAACCTGTTATCAGCTAATTCTATCAAATTACCCCTCGTTTAGATCACATAAAAGTGTCAGCTACAAAAATAATTCACCCTCAAACTTAACTCAACTGTCAAATAATAATGAGCACCAGTTGCTTTGGTTAGACCCCCTATACCATCACTGACATAAACGCTCTTAAACGCTTAACAGCTTCGTAAAAGCGTGAATTTCATTTGCTCGGATCGTTAAAACCACACTCCGTCAGTCAAGCTGAAACCATGGCAAGTAATTATCAGAAATTATGACAGTCCTTACCACTTGTGCTACCCGAATTGTAACCCCTTTTTACCACCACATAACGATTCTTTAATAATTAACTCAAAACGAGTGTGAAATAACTCGAGAACAACTCAAGCAACAGCACCATGCAGCAGGAACGGTGGCAATACTCGTAGCAGCTGATGCTCATTTGGTATGGATCGAGTTGGGCAATTAAAATGTAGTATTATCCACGTCTTTAAGCTCAAGACCACCACTTCAGAGAACAACACCCCTTAGAGAATCCATGGGTGGGTACAATCCTTGGTACAATGGATACGAATGCAATTCGAAACGAAGCCATCCACATTCGGTTCAATTCGTCTGGAACCATTAAACGTATAAGTATGCCATGCACTCCTGCATTCTCCAAGGCCATAAAATCTCAACGCCACCAGTTGAACCAGAAGGATACGGTACAGTGATCGTGGTAGTATTGTACTACTGTTGGTTGAACTAAAGGTAACCCTAAACCCAAACCATATAACACTGTCACCCTCTGCATGAGCTACTGGCAATGCTGATGCTGAATAGCCCATTTCAAAAGCACGATATGGCTAACGTTCATTTCGTTTAGAAGTGCAATTCCAGAATCGTGGACCATCAAGGACCAACAAGGAGAGCTCATATCCTCTATCCCTACCAAATCGTCCTCGACCAATCCGTAATAATGATTTTTCGGATGGGCTCATAAACTGTTCAGGCTTTCTTCGTTTTTCTTGTCCCAGCAGCCATAGCAGTTGCAGTGGGCAATGGTAACTGTGGTGAATCCAAGAGTAAGTGCACGTAATCCTACCTGAAGAGTAGATTGGAGAGAGAGAAACAAAACGAAACGAATACGAGTACATATAATGCCACAGGATGAATTTGATGGTGAAAGGTCGACAATTAATTTTGGGCTTGTGTACACGTTGCAAGGATATTAAATCTTCCCAATTGCGCCAAGATACTCATATACCTCGTACCCGTAATAATGGATGCATGTGTATTCGTAGTGGTGTTTGCTCCTAGGAACGGAGGCTTTACCTTAGGGGGCCCGTTCAAGTGAACTTTAAAATGCCACACGGAGGGATCGTAAAATTCATCCAACCAACACCGGGTACTATAGTAGAGCTCATAAATTTCACACAGCACCAATTAACTGAACCCATTTACGCTGGGGAGGGCTGGCACTCTTGTGAGCTGACACTGGGGACGACGAGTGACTGATACTGTTGCTCTAGCTGGAATCTGTGCTCTGAAGGGTGGGTGCTGGAGCTTGCTACCATAGTATTCCTTCCATGGTACCTAAAGGCTCGAGCCAGATTGAATAGAGTTCATTTTATTATTGCTCTTGTTTGATACCTTGCTTCGCTGGGTTTCTTTTCTCTCCTTGATTTTCCCGTATCTGTGTATGTTTTGGATTCTTTTTCCGGTCGGATGTTGAAAATAATAGAGGTGTGTGGCTTGGTTTGGATCTTTTGGGTCGAGCTTCGTGCTGTGTGTGTATGTAAAGTAATGACCGTAACTAAATAACGCTTCGTTGGGCACGCATTTAATTGGGATGGAAATTGCTATGGCATAGATCCGACCGACCAACTGACACAGCATGATGATGACGAAGGTACGTAACGTACAGGTGTGTAACGAGTGACAGATTCAATCACACTCCAATAACATCTGACAGTAGATTGGGAGGCAAGGTTATTGTGCTTAATATGCGCGGGGGAAATTGATATTGTTTTGATGCTGAATGGCAGGTCTTATAGCCGCGCACATTTTAGTAGCAGGTAGAAGGCAGGAAATTAGAAGGAAATACCATATATATGTGAACATTTCCTTGTTGACTTGCCAGACAGGTAATTACTTTAGGCAGAGGCTATGGGTTGTGTGGTTTGCCGTTGAATTATAACAAGCAGGTATGTTAGAACTGAACTTTATTGGAAAATAAAATCTAGTTAAAACGGTACGTAACTGTTGAACTTGCAAAAACTTGATGGCCGATATGACTTGGGTAAAGGTTTAGTTGAAGACAAATTGGCTTTTAGTCATGGTATATAGAGGACCTGACCTAGCCGGCAATAATGTTGGCTCTCAGGCAATATTTGTTACGAAATTAAGATGAAAAATAATCGACTTAGCGTTATTCAAAAGGTATGCTAGGGCTGTCAGACTAGAATCTTGTTGAAAGAATCTGGAAAAGTCAACTGCACACACTTTGAGGAAGAGCTCGGCAAGCCCATCAATACATCGCCTAAAGTCGGAACAAAAAAAAGAGGATTTTGAAAGGAACGCAGAAAAAATTCCTACGGTCGCCCGTTTTTTGATGGAACTCAGATTTGCAGTGACTACGTAAGGAAAGCCGAGGACTTCTAAACCAGTCATTTAAGGCTAATTTAGAGGAAGATTGAGATCTGTACGGACCGAAGAAAAAGCAATAAAATAAGCTTATTCGGATTTTGGAGAGTGGCTCTTACAGAGACTTTTGCGAAAAGACAGAAACACTCAGAGAAACTGATTAAATACTTCATTTTAAATTCTTAAACCCTAAGAGCCAAAAGGAGAGCCTCTTCATCTTCTAGACTCACTTCCCAGGTAGCCTTATCACCTTATCAGAACTCGCCCATAACCAGCTCCGTTCACCCGAAGCTGCGGTGAGCTTAGCAATACATAGATGGTGTTGCTTCTTATAATGACCTATGCATCTGGCACCTGCAAAACTGAGCTTCAAAATCTTGGAAGCAGAATTGAAGATGCACTCGACAGGAATGGGTATGCACCGGATATTTTTATCGATAATGAGGGTGCTTTCGACAACGCATCTTTTGGGGGTGAACAAGGGTTGCCTGCAAGGCTTTTCTTTCCTGCTTCCACTACTATAGGGCGTCTCACTGCCTAATGCTCTCAATAGATATGGCGTCTATGCCTAGGCATGTGCAGACGACTGTACGCTGGATCATGCCTAACGGCTGTATGCTCTAAAGCGCAGGCAGATCTATATGTGATCCACGATTGATGCATTTGAAATGGGCTTTCAGTCAATTATCTCAACTGTTTACGAGAAGATTCATCTAGTACTCAAAAGTATGTGTGTCATCATAGATAACAAACTTCCCTGGTCTAAACATGTTACGACGAAAGGCTCTAAGGTGCCCGTGGTCTTAATGCAGTGCAAAGTAGCTGTGGGCAAGACATGAAGCCAGTCCCTGAGAAATATGTCACGGCTGCTCTTACCAGACTCCAAACACCGGTCTTTCTCGGTTGTATCGGCTTTTCTACGCCTGGTTCTGTACTACGCCTGGTTCTATTCTAGACGCATTGATGAACCTCCTTCCCCTTGATATTCCTAACATGGAATGCACCTTCAAAGCCGTTTTCCGTTTTAAGATGATTTTTTTTTTAAATCTTCCATAGACCCTATGAAGATCACTAACGCCTGCTCGTCGTAATGTGAATGTGTGTTTTGCTGCAACTAAGTCTTGACTTATCAAGCAATTTTTCTATCATAAAATAAACGTGTGTAGTAGGTGTCTTTCCAGTAAAAGTTCCCGCTAAATTTTTTTCGAGCGAGGTCAAAATCTTTGGTCCTTTAAAGACACCGCAACAGATTTCTTTCGTCTACGATTTGCAGGACTGTATTGTTGACATGTCCACCTTAAAGAGCAGTGGTCCATGGCATAACACTCTCTGGAGCTTTGATAACCTTACCGAAATCGACTTTCCCTGCACCTGGGAATGGTTTCGGTCAGATTCAAGCCAGCAAAGGACCGCTGTCGGGTCTTCGCGAAGGGATCAAAAACCTATTTAGGATGCGACGCTGGTGTCTTTCTGGTAGACGATGACGTTAGATTTCACTTCTTGTTAGGAAAGCATGCGTCTGTTTTCCAAACGGAAGTATAAAGCATACTCAATCCTGATGGCAAAGAATTATATTGTGAACAATCGGTGGAGGGGACGACAGCCAAGCTGCGTTTAAAAAGTTGCTGAACACTCTTGCTGCTTCCAAGCTAGTTTGAGAATGCACGATTTCACAGAAAGCAATCGGAAGTCTAAATTCACTTAGTCTTGTCTGTCTAGGTCACAATGGGATTAGTCGAAATTAAATCACCGATAAACTTGATAGGCAAGGCTCAGAAGAGAGTTTTTCAGAGTCTGAACCTACATTAGTTCTGTTCGAGTCCTCGTTTAGGGCTTCCCTTGATAGTTCCGTTTTATATGAACATAATTGCAGATGACATGACTCTCCAAGTTGCCGTCCGAAGTCTCTAGGAAGTCAGCGGCTTTACTGTAAAGTAATTTTTTTAGAATAAGAATCAATTTGAGAAGACCTGTAGGGCTGCATTTGTGAATTAAATTTTTGTATACCAGTACTTAGTATGGTGCTCTTAGTCAGATCAGGTCGTCCACCAATCACTTCCTGTTTTTAATTCTCGGGTTGGAATGATATTTAACAATTAACACGATATCGCTTATGGTGTTCATGGGTTTTCGACGGAGAATTACGGTTATGGCACTCAAATAGGTTGCGATAGTAGCCTATCCTAGTAGGGGTTTACTCGTAGTTTGTATAGAAAATGTTTGTGCTTGCAAACAAATAAATTGTCTACATATCTCACTGCTCAGCTGTGTATGTGAAACTGTGTCTGGTATGGCATTTTTGAAAACTTTTCCAATACGCATTTGGTTGTAAGATGTTGCCGCCGATTCATCTTCCCATCACTCAAGCACAACGAAAAAAAATTCAGAACTATAAGCTTGTGGGTCTAAAATTGAAAGTACAAGGTGTCATGTTCCTTGGTATTCACGTATCCAGTCTAGAGAAGCATAACATCCGCCGAAAATAAACCTAATATAAGTATCGCCACCTTATATTGCGCAAGGTGTCATATTTCAAGTACTAAGGGCAAGATTTTCGAAAAAGTATTTCCCAAAAAATTTTCTTCGACCACGCGATATTGCCTCGCATTCACAGAGTACGTCAAAGTCTGCGTATCTGATAATTTGAGTGTATTTGCGTGTTTCCACATGAGACAGTGTCCTGTCCTTGTCCACCTTAGGTTGGCAGTCTGTCTTTGTGATTCTTTTCCTCGATAGTGCGCCTTACTATGCAAAGGGGTAGTTTGATGTTGACAAACAGACTATTATCGAGCAGCCTTCCTTTTCTTGCAAGCTCATCTGTTTTTTCATTTCCTTTTGTAACGCACTGTTTTGGCACCCAGCACAGTCTCACCCGGTTCTGCCTGCATAACGCCTTGAGCACTGTGCGACAGTCCCAGACTGCATCAGAATTTATGTTGGTCGATTCCATTGCCTTGAGTGCGGCCTGACTATCGAAGATAACCAGAACCTCTGATTAGAAAACACTGCCTGCGCCCGGTAAGGTTATCGGCAATCTTAGTTATGTGTTCTCTGAGAAAATACAAGAACCTGTTCCTTCCTCTGTTTTCGAGCCGTCTGTGAAACCTTCAATTGAATTGTCCTGATTATTGCATTTGTTTGCCAGTCTTCCGTCTCCGGGAATACTACATCATACGGAATGTCAAAGTCGACAAAGGAAGGAATTTCATCCGTTAGAATTGCATTGCATGGCAGTAGCTCCTCTAAGAACGTGCCGTGCTAAAACTACTACTCTTGAAGTAACCCAGACTAGTGAGTCGTATCGCACTGTTGCCGGCAAGTTTTTTGATCTGTAAATCAAGCGGTGTTAGGTGCAGAAAGGTGTCCAATACTGTCGCAGAGGTGGTACGGAAGGCACTTGTAATTGCTATGGAAAGCGTTCTTTGCACCGCCGCTAATTTTCCGTAAACCGTTTTCTTGTACGTATGGGTCTTATCACCAAGTGCTGATCGTCTTCAGGACAACCTCCATAATGTAGCTTAAAATGTTTAAGTATTTTCCCTGCAACACGTTTACTGCTCTGTATGATTTTTTTTTATTTGGAAAAAGAATTAATTTGTAATTAAACATAAGGTAATTATGATTTGATTAGTGGAAGAGGAAACAATTAAAATTTGTGAAATTTGGCATTTTGAAAATAATTTTGCTCTGAAGGACTGAAAAGCATTATTTTCGTTTTCGAATTAATTATCAGTTTATGCACCGCGAACAATGTTCTTTCTAAGCGGGTCCAAGTCAAAATTTATATCAGTAATTAAATATAGAAGTCTTACGGAACCGTAGGATAAGGCTAAATCATCTGAAAATGAAGTTAGACGGCCTTTGAAACGTAACTTAATTATTGAGTTAGTATAGATCAGAAATAGAACCGGTCCCAGAACAGATCACTGAGGCACCCCTAGATCTATAGGTATTATTCCATTTCTAATGCCTTCAATCTTTATTTTTGAGATCTATCCTGAAGATATGACTCGAACCACTTGAGCATTAAATCTCAAAACCCCGCATTTTTAATCTTCAGCAGCAGGATTTCATGATTTACCATGTCAAATGCTGTGGTAATATCGACGAATAGACCTGCAAGCTCTTGAGGATTTGTGAATAGCAATTCAATGGTGCAACTTCCGGACAAGTTTACAAGTTTCAACAAAACATGAAATGTGTTCCAGCATGCAATTGGAAATACCATCAAAAACACACGAATTTGAGCTTTTTTACCAACTCTAAGCCTGTAATTAGCTAAAAGAAAAAGGTACAGCTTTATGCACTTTTGTACTGATTTATCATACGTTATGTCATTGACTGGTTTCCATTCATCTTTTAGATTTCCTCTAGCTTCGCTAAATTTATTTTTGTAATAGTTATAGTGGTATTATGGAACTTTATACTTTGCTTCTAAGCATACCTTTTGTACATCTTCAAGTCTTTTTCGTTTTCAGATTCATTTACTCCAACGATCTTCTTTTCTGATGGCTTATGTAAATCTAGAAGCAATATCATTTGGATGACATAAAAGCGGATAAGTCCAATCTGTACAGGCTGATGAGGGCTAGTTTTTCAAGTCTACTTCATTTTGAGGTTCGAGCACTTCGCTAGCTTGGGATGGTTTTACTGCATCTTGATCCGAGTGAGTAAAATAAAGGTTATATGCATCATTATTTCGCTATCCAGCAGGTAAAGGGATAAAACGATTTGAAATTTGACCTCACCCTAAACACTCCATTTCTTAAACTTCATCACTACCCGTGATGCTTAGAATATCCAATATACCCATAGATTCTAAACTTAATGATTCGGAAACCTGAGCTAGAACCCGTCTAATTAACCACAACTTCCATTTCTTCTTATTTCATGGAGTATACATAGAAGTAAAGAGTCTTGTATCGTTTAAGTAGGAAAGGTTATAGCAACTGCCTTCTTTATCAGCTTTTACTGCCTAAATACTTTTCGTTACTTTTTCTCGGCGAGTACTTTCAAAGTGCGTAGAGATTTATTTCTGCTTTATTATTTATTCTGGCGGAGTGACGCCAATAATATATTCATCAACTTAGTCCTTCCAATGACGATATTCATTCTTATAATCGTCCGTCATCGACTACATCTTAATTCTTTAGGACAAAACGAACGAATGCTTTCTAGAGTTTAATTGGTATCAGCAGAGAAAACATTTTAAGGTTACCGCAGGACCATGACGCTTCTTATTCATGATACACTACCGATAGGGTGGCATACAAATGATTCTCCTTTATACTTAGGAATGAAAATATCTGATCAACGGTGGGCTAACCAGGCTTAAATCCTCGCCTCTAAGAGTCAGTTAGTTCGATGAGCTTTAAACATTCACATAAAAATTGAGTATCGAGCTTTTATTAAATTCTTGTTTTTGAAAGGCAATACGCCTACGCAAATCAAAAATGAGTCGGACTCTGTGTATGGGGACTCTGCACCATCATT
Source organism: Volucella bombylans (assembly GCA_949129095.1). Classification (NCBI taxonomy): domain Eukaryota; kingdom Metazoa; phylum Arthropoda; class Insecta; order Diptera; family Syrphidae; genus Volucella; species Volucella bombylans. The sequence continues at coordinate 127,977,033 of OX422144.1, read as the reverse complement.
TACCACAGTGAAATTTGGGCAGCTGAATTTAAACGTGGCCGTAAGAGCTTGGGAGATGATGAACGTTCGGGGCGTCCAAAGACTGCAACCACTGACGATAACATTGCTAAAGTTCACCAAATGGTGTTAGACGACAGCCGAATTAAAATGAGGAGATAGTAGAGGTTATGAAAATGTCCAAAGAACGTGGTTGTTACATATTAAATTAAGTTTTAGGCATGAGAAAGCTAAATTAGACCAAAAACGTGTTCGAATGAACATTTCCAACGCTCTGTTGGCGCAGTTTAGGCGCAATTAATCCAAGTTTTGGCACCGATTAATTAAAGTAGATGAAACTTGGATACACCATTATATGCCCGAAACAAAAATTCAGTCAAAACAGTGGACTGCAAAGAGCGATCCGGCTCCAAAAAAAGCAAAAACTTTTTTTTCGGCCGGGAAAGTGATGGTGACTGTTTTTTGGAATGGTAAAGGAGTTATCTTAATCGATTATCTTCAAAAAGGAAAAACAATTACGGGAGCATATTACGCATCAGTACTTGCCAAGCTAAAGGCAGAAATTGCGGAAAAACGGCCACATTTGCAGAAAAAGAAAATCCTGTTTCACCAAGACAACGCGTGGTCTCACACCTCAGCGGTTGCTATGGCGAAAAGCCATGAATTACTGTTTGAACTGCTTGACCATCCGCCTTATTCACTAGATCTAGCCCCAAGTAACTCTTTTTTGTGCCCTCATCTAAAAACTGCTCTCGGAGGACAGGGATTTTCGTCAAATGAGGACGCAATCACCTCCGTGAACAATTATTTTGAAGAGAAAAACGCCAAGTACTATTTGGACGGGTTAGAGAGATGGGATTTCCTCCAGGAATAGACGCTAGCACTTTGTAACCTCCTCGTCCGCATATAGAATAACTCTGTCTGCAGACTATTAAACCCACAGTTTAATTCCTTTCCAATGAGAAGTTACTCCTAAAACTTTGTTAGATGCGAGTAGAAGGCCAGTCAATATGATTGAGTTGTTTGGATCAGCTTCTTCGCAAATCGTTATAACTAAACTCCTCATCGGTTTCGTCTATGCAGATAAATACCTTGGGTTTATGCTTTTACTTCTGCCACCAGATATTTCTTCGCACTTCTGAACCATGTGCCTATCGCTCTGGTACTCATTGTATGACTCCTTGTCAGTTTGCATTAAACTAAGAGAAATGTTGCTCGGCAAGCTGAGAGTTCTTTAATTCTTTAGACTAACCATGTTACGTCGAAAGCCTCTAAGATGTTGTCGGTCTTCTCGGAGTGTAAAGGGGTTTTCGGAAACAAATTTGGAGAGTCATCTGGATATATACATCTATGATAAGGTAATTCATATCCTACACGTCGGTTTTCTAGTTTTACACGCGTGACGCTTCTCTAGATTCACGGATGAATCCCACGGATGATATTCACATCGTTGCGTTGGCTGCGCTCTAAAACCCATCTTCCTCTTAAAAAGAATTGGTCTTTGGTACAACACGCATTGTTTGTTTTATGGAAATGCAATGACTCCAGCTCTTCTGTTGTTGTGAAACTACAATATCGACTTTCCCTGGGCCCAGGAATGACTGCGGTTGGAATCTGACTTAAGAAATAATCAGGTCTTTATAGATGTCGGCTCCAAGTTGGTTCTCGAATGCAGAGCTTGTGTCGTTTTGAAGGACGCCGAGGATTTCACTCCTTGATAGGCCCTGGGCCCTCTCTTCCATTAATGAAATTGTCTAAAAGAAAGGATAGAGCAAAGGCTGGTCTTATCGTAACAGTTTTCAGATGACGCCACCAAAGGTTGCTGACAATTTTATTAAAGTAGCATCGCGACATTGCCTCTCATACGACAAGTTCTTCCGATTTCGGTAGAGGTCAAGCATCTCTTCGAAATCGAACGTAAAACTTGGTGCTTCTAAATTCTATAATTCATCCCGAAGTCGGTAATTCCTATCTGTTGCGCTAAAAATTGTCGTCAACATCAACAAATTTTCTCTGGAAGAGTCGCAGCTTAAACGTTCGCTTCAAAAACATTTCAAAATTGCCTTTGACCTCGGGGTTGAGGGGCAATCGCCAAATTTGCGCCTTTCCACATGCTAGCTTTTGAAGACATCACAGTACTCCATTCTAGAGCAGTCCTGTCTGTTTTATCACATCTCCTATAACGCGAAGACATCCTACTGGATAGCCGCAACTTATTACACTTTTTATCATCTAAGAATACCTTGTCCATGAACCATTTTCAGTAATTGCATTTTGGTGAGCTCCAACTTGCAAGTCACGTCTGCAGAATGTGTTTAGTGACAGGAGTAGTGACAGGAATTGATCTGCCTTCTCAAAGTGAGAACCATATGCGATTTATGCAATTTTTGATAATTCAAACCGCGATTTCATGTTCAAGGTGACATTCACAAATCGTGAAATAACTCACAATATCTCAAACAAAGTTTTATTCATACTCGTACATCAAATCATTCATCTTATCTTGCGCATCATCAAAATCGTACATTTCGCTGTCAGTTCGTTTTATATCCACTAACTCTAATCCTCTTCAGCTCCAACAATAGACAAAGTGTGCCATGAATAACGAGCATCTTTCCTTCAATCGAATAAAACTGTCAACCAACATTGCGTAAAGATGTGTCGCCACACAACTTGTGGCATTTTTATTGGCTTCAACAACATGATATTAACCAAAAAAAAACCGATAAAGAAAAAACACATCATTTTTGTTCGTATAGGTAAGATGCTTACATCAACAGATCAAGCAACAACAATGCCAAAAAGAAACAACAGCAATACGAATAACAAGATATTTTATGCATCAACCATAAAAATAAAAATAAGAAGCCAGCGAACGACGAACTTGGCAGAATAGTATTGTAGAACATAGAACATCCTTCTCCCCAAAATATCCCATCCTAGAGTTGCAAACTATCTCAAATTCCTTCGCATTTTGGTCATATGTATGTATGTACGTATTCATGTATCTGGGAAAATATTTTAGTAGGAACGTACAACGTGCACTTAATATGCCAGCTAGCGTTCCAAATCAAACCTTTAGGATGCACCCCCTTCCAAATCGTAATTTGTTCCTTTTTGTTTGGTTCTCTGTTCCGTAGTCTTTCCGCTCCAACTTGGATCCTTAAATTAGTTAAACAGATAAAATTCAAAAAGAACATTATATTTGAGTAGCAGAGGAGTTCTTACGAGTATTTCAACCACCCCCTCGCACATTCCTTCCTAGGCTCCATCTGGGATGGGTGTACGAATACTGTGTAAACATTTTAAATTTATTTAGCATTCATCGTACGAAACGGCTTGGAGAGTACGAGTACGAGTAGTACTCAACTGTACATTCTCCTGGTTCCAGTATGCATAATGTATGTAGGAGGTAGTTCTTCTGTCTGTCCCTTCTTTTGGGGTAATTTCACGAAACCAAAGTTAAGGACTCACTCGTGTTTTGTTCGGTTCTCAGAAATTTGTATACACATTTTGTACACATTAAATACGCTTATGTTGTTTCAGGGCTCTGAGGGGCGAATCTACACATGTACAGAATGTGAAAATGCTTGCATGCTTACCGGTATGAGTATTTAAAGGATACACCAAAGGAAGTCTTCTAAGAAAGGAAACTCAGAGTCACGTTAGTGTTTAGGCAGCCAAAGTGATCAGAGGAAATAATGGCGCCCGGCACAGGACCATACCGCCGCGCTTGTTGTTGTTTATTTCTGAATGGAAGTATCATACATACTCGTATCTTAAAGTCGGTTTGTATTGTAGATAGATTTCTGTTGTTTTTTTTTTGGTTTTTACTGGCGGCATCACATTTTTGGCAAGATGAAGGAATGATTTCATTTTAGTTCCTTGAGGCGGAACAGATACTCGTATGTATGTAGAGCAGTGCTTCTCAAGAATTTCATATTTTTCGTTTGGTTATCCTGAGGCCATTTTGTTGTGATGGTATTTTGATGTTGAAGGGTGTTTTTCATCTGTTTATTTATCTCTGTGTTATAATATCGTGGTTTTGAGAATGAATTCGTAAGAGATAACGACGAAGAGATACATACGTGCCTTCCAACGACAGTGGCCTTGGTTTATTGGATAATTTCTGTCGAAATCGGAATGTGGCATGTGTTAGAAAATTCATAGTGATCCTTTGAAGTAAATGTAAGAATTTCAGTAAACAAGGTTAAGCACAGATATATTGAGGTAAACTTCCTTTGATCTCTTCTAAAAATCCTGGGGTTCCACTTGAGGTAAACAAAGAGATTAAACAGTGAATTGAATAATATATCAGGAATGCCATCCTTTAAATTTACACAGAGTTTTCAAATTATTCAAAGAGTCGAAGTATTTGAAAACATCATTAGCCAGCAAGCCTTCGATCTTAAGTCAACTTAATTTTTAATCCGACAATAGTTGCAATTACTGGTGAAAACTTAAACTTATTTCAACAATATTTGGGTTTGTAGGAATGCGAAATGTTTTCTGTGAAGGTATTCCTCTTCTTCTTTGTACACTATAATGTCGATTTCTATGAAAATACCGGAGCTACATGCATCTCCAAAGCTGTTGATCTACGAGTAGGTAAAGTGTCAAGAGATCTCGTCAATTTACCTATATGTGTATGCATTCGTCCTTTCATGTATCGGATACCATTTCATTCGTACAATGGGTCTGACGTGAGATTAGTAGTACGTAGATTAAGAATTCCTTGGCTTGCCAAAAAAGGGTGATCCCATTTTGAATACATTTCTGTAATGCGTATCTTGTCACTTAAATACTTTGGGGAACTATAGGACGGACGTACTCCACTTTACTATATTAGAGCATCAACCATTCTTGCTTGCTATTTATCTGCCCCAGTTTCTCATGATGAGTTGCTAAAGGCCTCTCCTGGATTCATACATCATTTTCGCTGCGATCTTCTTTTGCTACCTTGCCTCGACTCTCTGCGTCGAAATCAATGGCTCTTCGTACAGCAGTAATCTCCTCCACTCTGCTTTAGCCCTGATGTTGCTGTCAGAGTTAATTGCAGAACTTTAATAAATAAAATTTTCTGCTGATGCGAACATTATGTTCTAGACACTGATATTTTATGCCCTTTCCTGTACTTGTTCCTTCACTTTATCTGCTATTTCTGTTGATGCTTGCAATGTTCATCTGGATCTATACATCTATGATAAATCAAGTCATACCCTATATGTCGGTTTTCTGATAGAACAATCTTCCGGTGCTTTAGACTAACGCATGGCTCTTCTCTAAATTCACGGATGAATCCTTCTTCTTGATATTCATATCGTTGGCTGCACTCTAAAAGCCATCTTCTGCTTAAAAAGAATTGGTCTTTGGTACAATACGCATTGTTTGTTTTATGGAAATGCAATGACTCCAGCTCTTCTGTTGTTGTGAAACTAGAATATCGACTTTGTCAGGGCCCAGGAATGACTGCGGGTGAAATCTGTCTCAAGGGGTCATAAATCGGTTCTGGAACGCGACGCTTGTGCCGCTTTGGAGGGCGACGAAGATTTCACTCCTTGATAGGAAAACTTCTGTGCGCTGTGCCCTTATAACGGGTTCTTTCATTAATGAAATTGTCTAATAAAAAGCAAGAATAGAGCAAATACTGGCCTTATCGTAACAGTTTTCAGATGACGCCGTCAAAGTTTGCTACGATTTGACCAGTTAGAACCACCAGTCTTCCATTAGATTACTTAAATCATGGTACTGCGGGAGTCAGGAGCCCCCCGAACTTCGGTCCGGCCTGACTTGTAGAGGTAGGCCCCCTAGTGGGATCGTTATGACGACTGTGACTTAAAACCTAAAACGCAAGAAGTATCCTCCAGTTCGTTTAGACACGATGTAAAGTTGAAAAAATTACTGGGTGCTGTTACCCTAAAAATAGTAAGAGGTTAATTGGTAGGCCTCAACTGATACCAAGGATGGAGCTGGGTCAACACACGGAGAGCGATGGTAAGGCGTATCCTTGCTCCCATGAATGTATGGGCATTCAGTGAACTTAAGTCTTCACGACAGGTGTTCACATGCAGCACAAAAAACATTGTCTTCCATTGTCTTTTATGAATCGGTGGGGAGGCTGCAGTTTCTGCATCTCTAGCGGCAGCAAAGCTCTCTGACAACTTCCAAGCTAGTTTGGGAAAGCAAGACTTCACTAAATGTAGTCTGAAAGTCAAATTTCTTACGTCTGTCTCGGTCCCAGGTCACAAATCTCCGATAAACTCACCAGGTAGGGCTTTGAGAAAAGTTTCTCAGGAGCTGAATCTACGTTAGTGCTGCCTGCGTCCTTGGTTAAGACTTCATTCAAATTTGGATTTTAATCAGTATATCTGCAGATGGTATAACTCTCCAGGCTGCCAACAGATCAAATAAATGCCTCCCGACGTCCGTAAAGGCCAGCAACGTTCCTGCTGTCCCGCATAAGGAAATACTATAGGTTACTTATGCGTCGTGACAGTCCACTACGCCATTGCTTTGCATCTTAGTATGCTGGGCATAAGTGACATCTACAAGATCCTGTCACGCTGGCTGTGAGAATAATAGTGACACCGCGGATAACTTGTTGTGTGAATGTCTCTGGTAAACGTTTGCATTAGGCTGCATGTACCCGGCGCTGGTACTGTATGCACTTGAACACAGAACGGTTTACTTATTTTTCTACAAAAAACTGAGAAATTCCAGTAAAGAGGCAGTACAAACAGTACAATGGACTAGATTTTTGCCAAAGTCCTGTGTTTCAAGAGAAAGAAAAAGAAAAAAAAAAATATCGTTCATGATTTCATCTGGCGGATCTTTGAGAAAAAATTTAAATGTGAAGGACTGTACAGGACCACTATGCCTTTGAAAGGTCTTACAAAAACAGATGCCAAGAGTCATTAAGTTCCCAGTGAGTGCTCAAACAAAGTATTGTATACAATACCAAGCTCAACAGTTCCCCTAACACACCCCCTATCCTATCTGATGCTCCATTCTTTTCTGTTGTTTTTTTAAAGAAAAGTTAACAAAAAAAAAAAAAAAACAGAATCGACAAAGAACATCGCCGACACTACCGACTAACGACTGTCGACTACACCTTACTTACTTTCACCTGAGTCGACCCCCAGAAAGTTCCTATTTTACGCTACATTTCCTATTCATATCATTTCAATTCCCTTGGGCGCGGGAATGGTAATGTGGCAGTAGAAAAGGCAGCTAGTAGGCAACACCTTTTCACAATACAAAAACAACAAAAACAACAAAAACAAACACTTGGATTCAATTCAATTCGGCGTAAACAAAACACTTTGCACCTCCTTTTCGAATGGAGCATCCGAGCCTCTTGTATTCCATTTGAATGCCTCTTCTGTGAATTTCTTCTTCTCCTCCTCCCCCACCCAAACCAAACGAAAAAGGCACAGTGCCCTGTTTTCTCTGGTCTTGTGTTCTATGATTTCCTTTGTTTTGCTTTTATTTTCAGCTCCTTTCATCCCTTTGACTGGTCATGTGGCAGTGGCATTGGCACAGCATTGACAGTCATACGCAAAGGCTAAAAGAAGGAACAAAAATGAAATAAATAAATAAATTGGATTGAATGGGGAATAAATATTTCATTTTTCCTATAAACGAAAACAAAAGGCATAGAATTCGAAAGAAAAAGGTAAACATAAAGCGAAAGAAAACAGTCGGCATTAAATTGCAATAATATTGTAGTACATATGTACAATTCAAATATATCCTTTTGGCCCACTCATCACTTTTATGAGGATTGGCGCTCAAAGTGGCTGGATTGGGAGCTTTTATTTGGATTCCCAGGAAAATGCTTCAAGACGTTTTCTTCGAATACGATGCTGGCATGTTTTATTTGTGAGTATCTCTCACCTGCCGGATGTGGTAAGAACCTACGAAATGACGCATTATAGGTAACAGGATTCGACAGCCAATTTAGAATGACAACAAGAATTCATGGATTACAGGATCAATATTTTGAGTAGAGCATTTGTAGAACCAATAGGTTTCAATGAGAAGTGAAACATATGCTTCTCCATAGCTTTGTTAGCATAACAACCGATGATAGATTCCAGCAACGGTGTGTTGCGTTACTCAGCGCACTATCGTTTTGATACCACGAGCTGGTTGTGAGCTGGATTTTTTCAGCTTACTTGGTAAGTGAATCTCAAGCAGAAGACAGCGAATGTCTTTTTTCGACTCAGTGTAGATGCCATCAGATCTTCCGAGTGTTTCTAGTCATTGCTTCTCAAAAGAACTTTGCACAGCCTGTTGGTTTCACCGAGTGTTTCGATTCTTTAGCAAAAGTATTTATAGTTGGTCATCTTCGAAATCTGAATCAGTCTCTTATATTCTTTTCGTTGCTATCTGCCTTTCCTTAAACAGTTCGGCTCCTTGTCTTTTAGACTGTTGTCAATGACAAATCCTCTGAATCTGCACGGCCACATGATAAGACCAATTATATCCCATGCGTCGGTTGTCTGGTGGATCACATTTTCACGAAAAGACGTCACTACTGCTTTTGCCAGACTCCAAAAATGGTCTGTCTCTGCTGCGAGTGGGCTTTCCCAGCACGCTCGGCTCTATTCTGGACACAAATATGCATATTCCTTGATATTCGCCATCGACAAAAATAGTGGCCTTTCGCACTGACAGCCATTTGACTCTGGTTTTTCCTCAAAATCTGAGCCAGGAAAGTACTGAAGGCGAATCTTCACGGATGGTAGTGTGGTGTCTTTCTGTAGGATGACTGCGAGAAGCGAAGATACGTACGAGTATATTCCATTCCGATGGCAATGAACTATAACTTAGCAAAGCTGTGTTAAGGGCTGGCTAAATCTTGTCACAACTTTCAAGTTAGGACTAACTGCGTGATCGGTTACGACTTCCATTGTCAGTTGGGTTTTACATGAGCATAAGTGCAGATGGCATGATTCTCTAAGTCGCCGGCAGACCAAACGATCGCTTCCTGCCATCCGCTGACTTTTCTGCTGTCCCTTGTTAAGCTCTTGCGTTTGCTGGGCATCAGTGATACAACATCGCTTGCTGTGAGAATGATAAAGATACCGAGGAGCATGATCTCTGTAAGTTTTCATGCTACTCCTGCATCCTGCTACAGGTATTCAGCGTGCAGGGTGCTGACACTTACTAATTTTTCTGAGAAAGACTAATAAATTCCAGCAATAGTAATATACAGCGAGTACAACAGGCTCATTCTTTGGCTATGTAAGTACTCTATTCTAACAGAAAAAAAGATTGCCAGCCTTACTGACTCGAAGTGTCAGAGAGCAAGTATCAGAGAAGTAAAATTTCGAATGATATTCGATTTCCATCCACCCATTCACCGATGATGGCACCGGTTTTATCCGGGTGTGTTGCTAAATAAAAACCATCCCAAAAGCACCAGTGCCAGTAGCCTTCTTTTGGTTTCGTGCGAGGCAGAAGAAAAGCTGCTTCACCTCCGAGATGTCGATCAGTTTCAGTTCGATATTGTTCCTGAGCTCCTCTAACATTATTGGCTTGTTGCCATCAGATGGTATATCTCCCGTTCTTCTGAAGAGGTGTTCTTCCACGCTGGCAAAACTTTTTCATTTTTCATCAGGACTCTCTTCAAACAAATGGAAAAAAGCATTTGTCCAGCCTATTTCTAAAACGGCGAATCTTCTCTCTTCTCCTACAGACCAATTGCACTTACGTCCCTTCTTTCCAAGCCCATGAAAACGCCGATTGACTGTCAGCTCATGAAATTTCTCGAAACACGAAAACTTCTCAATGACCGGCAGTACGTCATTGACCATGATGGCATTTCTCACCGAAAAGTGGAACCAAAGTCTGCACCAATCTGGCAAAAGCTCTTTTGTCGAAATGCATGAAATTGGGATTCACGAATCTTTTCTTCAATGGATTGGAAATTACAATTCGGAACGTTCAATTTTTGATGATTGTGAGTCTGGTATTCACGAAATAAATGCTGATTTACTTCAGGGTGCCGTTCTGTCTCCCACACTCTTTTCGATTTACACCAATGATGACTTGTCTGCTACTTCTGATCCAATTTATGCCTTTGCTGACGACAGTACTCTCTGCTTTTTATATTCATTCCCGGACTCACGTCTTAGCTGTTCGCCTGTATAACAGGAAGGGCAGCATATGCTAAGCTTATTAAATTCGAATATAAACAACATCACCAAATGGGGAACCACCAACAGAGTAGAGTTTAATGATTCCCAAACAGAATGCTGTCTGCTGTCGTTAAGGCAAAATGTAAACACCCAGTAGATCAAAACTGAAAAATTGTCCATTCTTGGTATATGTTTCAGTGACGGCCGGCTCCATTGGAGTCTAGGTTTCCTCACGAGATGAAAGAAATACTTCACCCCCCTGATCAAGCCTCTATCTATAAAGCGTTCATTTGCACAAAATTGAAGTACAATCCTTACATCTTGTCAGTGCTTCTATAACATCTGTGCACCTGCTAGATAGTCTTCAAAATGACGAAATGTCTCCTGTCTCACCTTGTTCTATCGCTGTTTTCACAATCAGTGCTCCATTGAAACGTGATTCTTTCCTAAGCCGTACAACTCGCTAATGGAATGCCCTACCGAGCTCTTTATTTCCTAGTTATTTTAACCTTCAAACATTTGAAACCAAGGTTTATAGGTACCTCCCTAATTTTCCTTCCCCCTCGCTGTATGCAAGCATTTTAAGGGTATTCAGCCAAATAAAGCTGAGGATCCTCAATTTTTTTTATTGTCAAGCTTATTAGAAAATACCTCTGAAATGGCTGCTATGTGAGTTCTATGGTTTTCTTGATCATCCGCATATTTGTGTACTTATAAAACGTCTAAACATTTCGGTGGTCATCCGAGTGTGAACGTAACTTCCGCGTGTTGTACCTGTTTCTTTTTTTTTTTTTTTTTTTATAATTTACGCGCGCCTAAGGGGTTGATACCCTTTTACTGTTGCCAGGGCGCGGGCGGAAAGATAGGAGGAGGAGAAAGGAAAATTGTTTTAGTAGTGGTTTGAAACTCAGGTGTGTTTGGTTTCTATGTTTCTATGTTTGCTCTCCAGGGGTGGGAAGTCCGAATAGGACGGAGAGATTTTCTTCACTCAGAGTGATTCGAGATATAATTCCCAGTATTTTTTTCATTGCTTGAAACTCTTATAACAGCCAAATCTACGTGTCAGTGTTATGCCTTCACACGCAGAATTTTTTTTGTCTGAGTTCCAATTATACAATGAAAAACTGATTTTGCCATGGGCAGGATTCGAACCTGGACCCTCCGAGTGAGAAGCGTTTGCTACTACCACTACACCACGGCCACCCCAATTTGATTTTGTCAAAGGCTGTTGGTTGTTTTATAGAACGAAATTATTTTCCACGAACAACCACCGCACTTGAGGGACATGAAGACTTACATAACCTATTTGTCTGAGACTTCTGTAAAGGGAATACTGATCCGGCACTTTTACGGTTTTGGCTAATGATCTAAGCCTAAAGTGACCTCATGTATGTACCTTGCTAGTTCTGATTCAAACTTAAATTCCTGACCATACTCTTGGTGGGGGTGACATCTTGCATGAGCTTCGCTTTAGGTTTTTATCTACCAAGTATGAGCGATGGTAGGAGCTGCAAAGTACAGCAGAGCATGTGGATATTTGTATCCATAGCCTTCATGTGTACTCTATTCAAATCCAACGGGGATGTCAAGATTTCGTAAACTGTCGAGAAAGTAAAGCTCTGGCAAATGTCAAGATTTGCTCATACCACTATAAATCATGGCTAAGATTAGCCTCACTATTTTTTCGCTTTCAGAGAATTTTTCTGCTGCTTGGATTTCTACTCCTATGCATTGCTAGAATCAGTGATGTGAAAAAGGATTATAGCTAAGGAGACCCAGTTTAATTGCCAAATTACTAACAATTCGAATTGATTTGTACAACAACTTAAACGAAGGTTAACGTAGATCCCATGTATTGCAGAACCACGAGTACTATCGTAAAATGAATCACAATTCCTGACCTTTAAATTATGTACGTAGACTTTAGTTATATTGTATCGTAGACACGTAACTCAACAACAACAGCTTTTTACTTTATGTAGCCCCGTCTAAATTTAACGAACAAAACGGAAAAGCGTTAGTCACGAAACCTTCTTTTCTACCATAAAGTACACACGACATGTTTACCTACAAAGTGACTAAAAGTAACCTTTTTTTTTGGAATCGATTACAGAGTCTAGGTTGGATTTGGGTGCGTGTTAGTAAACTGTCGTGAAAGTATATTAGGCAAAGGAGTGGAAAATCATTTTTATTGATTGCAATTTTTGAGGCTTAACGTGTATCCCTTATATCAGGAATGTGATTAATCTTTTATTTCACCCAGACTCATGTGCAAGTTTTGCTCATTGTTTATATAAATCAATAGTAACTTAAAGACCTTAAAGGGCAAAAGTCTTTAACATCGATTATACGAATTCTTACATTCTACAAATGAAAAAAGCAAGGCTCAAATACATAGCTCGATTGTGACTGCTCTGGCAGGAAGATTTCAACTAATGAAACGACCTTCTAGGTGATAACCTGACTCCAAAGTTAGGAGTTAATGAACTTTAACCACTGCAGTTATAGTGTACATAAAAAATAAACTCGATCATACGCGGCTGATTTTGCCGTCGACGTGCATACCCACAAGCCCAATTTCGGATGTACATTAAAATATCGTGATTCGTTAATTAGCCGTACAACTAACTTATGGAATGCTCTGCCTAGCTCTTTATTTCCTAGTCATTATAACCTTCAAACATTTAAAACCAACGTTCACCGGTATCTCCTTTCATCCTCCCTGATTTCCCTTCCCGGGCTTCATGGTATACTGATGAGCATTCATAGCAAGACGAGTATTACGGTTGAAAGTTTGAAGGGGTGGAATGCAACTGGCGATTTGTATGGAGCACTGGTGGTGGAAGTAGCGATAGAACAAAGTGAGACACGAGACATTTCGTCGGTGTTTAAGGGTGTCCATTGACTGAGTACTGCGGAAAGGGTCCATCGAGGGTGATGGAAAATTTATACGATCCTTAGGTCGATTGGTAAGGGCATTATAAATTTTGTGGAACGTCCTACTGATTTTAATCATAGCCGAGCGATTTCTAAATGGACCGAAATGTATGAGCTTTGACCTCAGTCTCTTCACCACGATGAATTTGCATCTTAATTTGCGCAACCTTCATACATAGGTCCGCAGACTGCCGACTGTCTTATGACCCGGGTCGGGCCAACAGCACAATAATCAATCAGCACAACTCTTGCGAAACAAACCTAAAATTGTAAGTGGGCGCTCAACTAGTACCATAATACTGAGCTATGCCATCACATACACATGTAACGAAACAGCTAATAGCCTCGGATAATGTCGGATTCACTGGTGATAACCCCGGAAAACGACGAAAGGACAATGATTTTGAGATCCGCATGTGGAACTTATGAACCCTTAACAGATCGTGTGCAGCCAAACAACTTGCGAATTTGAGAAGAGAAAGGAGCCAATATTGTAATATTAGGTGATGTAAACATAGATATCTTTGGATCGTCATCAAAGTTTGATTCTTAATTAGCAATTACAGCTGTACATGGGTGTTCCTTCTTTGTGAATATGCCAATTAGGTCTAGTTCAAGTACATGCCTTGATCATGATTTTGGAATGTTCTCAAAAGCCTGTTTTTAATCTCAATGTGACGGTATGCATGACTGCGATATTGTTCAATAGCATGGTAAACAATAGTCGACCGATAAAATGTAAAACAAATTAATATATGACCAACAACACTTCGTTGTGAAGAATGGTCCGTTATCTTCTCTGGTGATAATGTTAATATATATTTTAAAATGTTTCTAAAAATGTTAAAATATTATATAAAACATTCTTCCTACACACTCCTCCAACACAAATCAGAATTACGGTTAAAACCCTGGATAACCAGATCCTTACATAAGAAAATCCAATTGAACATTAAACTAAGGAACAAATATTGTATCCATCCACTCAACAGAAATTTGAGAAATCGCCTTAAGAAAATGTCGAAGAATTTGAACAAAGAAGTAATACCGTGCCGTGACAATTTTTATCACGCTCAAATATAAAGCCCTTTAGGTAATCCAATATAAATATTAGGTAATAAATGTCTCCAACACCCCAATTTCTATTTCGCTTAGTAACGAAGGTAATGATTTAGATGAGCCTATTTCAGTCGCAAACGTATTCAACGATTTCTTTACCTCAGTTGGTCAATTGTCATCGTTTAGCTTTTGTGACAATTTTTGTAGTCAGCACAGCTCTTGTAGAGTGTTTGCCTTGCAGGAAGGAGAAGATATAACAGGTCTTGAACTTGTTGGTCTCATCAAGGGGCTATTCATGCAGGAATAATGGCATTTCGAACATTACCCTTAAAAAGATTGCTCTTAATATAATTGATTAGCCTATCTACAATATTTAACCCTAGCACTAAAACTGGAACATTCATATCCAGGCTACCACGTACCATTGAGTTGCCCCTTTTCAAAAATGGAATACAAGTGATAAAAATAATTACAGACCGATTTCCCTATTGTCTTCCTTTTCCAAAGATTTTTAGAAATCCATTAAAAACAGAAAGCCTTAATAAAATAAAATTTTTTTTTAGTCCGCAGAAATTCGATTTCAGAGAGGGGCAACCTATAGGAGATGCCCTTTTAATGTCTTCTTAATTGACAAAGGTCTAGATGAAAAGAAATGTTGCACTAGTCTTTGAGATGACATTAAAAAAGCGTTTGATGTGGTAGATCCTGCCATTTTTTTAAATAAATTATACTGCGCACGCTTTCACGTTCTTATGTTTAGTTGGTTTGCTTCATATTCTCAAGGATAGAATGCAGACAGTTAAAATAAGACAATGCTGTGGTTACACGAAAATCGTAAACTTAGGAGTGCCCAATGGATCAGTACTTGGTCCCATACTGTTTCTTGTATACACTTTTTCGGATAATTCAGGCATTGCATATACTCGTAAATTGTGTTTTATTTAGGGATTTCTATTTTAAACTGGCAACACTTTATACGGATTGTCAATTTGACAATTGAAAGTTAATTTGTGGTTAGTACGTTTTGACATTTTACAATGAAGAGATTAGCGCCAGAACAACGCGTACAAATTGTGCAAACTTATTTTGAAAACCATGGTTCGGTTCGCCAAACTTACTCGCATCTGAGCATGTTATTCAGAACACGTTGAATCGTCTTCACACCACGTGCACTCTATTTGATAATACGCATCCCCAAAGATGACAAACAGTGCGAACAGAAGAAGTTATTGCCGTTGTGGAGCGCAATGTTGAGGAGAATCCGAATGAGTCGATTCGCCATGGTGCACAGCAATTGGACCTATGCCCATCCACGTTGTGGAAAATTTTACGGAAAGATCTTGGCTTAAAAGCTTATAAGATGCAGCTTGTGCAAGAGTTGAAACCGCGTGACCATTATACGCGTCGTAGGTTCGGTGAATGGGTCGAAAACATGATTCAGCTTGATCCTCATTTTCATCGCAAAATTTTGTTCTCCGATGGGGCCCATTTTTGGTTAAGCTTTTGTCTAGACGCCTTACAACCATTAAAACTCACTGTTTGGTGTGCTTTATGGGCTGGTGGGATCATCGGCTCATATTTCTGTAAGAACGATGCTTTCCAGAATGTTACCGTCAATGGAGAGCGCTATAGAAACATGATTTCTGACTTCTTCGTTCCTTATTGAAGTAACAGAGCTTTGGTTTCAACAAGATGGTGCAAGATACCACACAGCGAGCGACCCCACCAATTTATTGCGGCACACATTTGCTGATCGCATAATTTCGGGTAATGGACTTGTGAACTGGCCTCCACGATCCTGTGATCTGACACCTTTAGATTATATTCTTGGGCGGTATGTGAAGTCAGTAGTCTATGCGTGTAAACCAGAGACGTTGGACGATTTGGAAGTCAACATTCGCCTAGTTATTGCTGATATACGGCCTCAGTTGCTCTATAAAGTTGTCGAAAATTGGACTGCACGATTGCGCTTCATTCGAGCTAGTCGTGGTGCGCATATGCCCGATATCATATTGAAACACTAGTGGCATAAAATTAACTATTAAATAAAGCTAAAATCATAGACATTAACATAAGCTTCAAGTGTTTTATTGCATATTGAATTTACGAGTATATGCCTCTAAAGAAAACACCCTTTACATTGTTGGACTTAGTTGCTAATATACGAGTAAATAACAATATAAGAATACTAAGCGCTTTAGTTTTTCACCACAGATTAGTTGTAAATAGCAAAACTAATTTAATGTTTTATAATTTAAGCACAATGGAGCCCCCTAATGTGGGTATCTATTGACATCCACATGGCTGCTCAAGGCCTCAGTTTGTGTAATTGCAGTGAAAACGTTTCCTTGAAGGAAAATTTATTTTGTTCTGGAATTGAAGTAGTTAAAGAATTCAAATATTGGTCAAAGTATGAGCTGGCTGCAACATTCTCGTACACGTACACCTCATTTGAAAAAGTTTTCAGATAATATTGACTTAAAAATTCTCTACATCGCTATTTTTCACTCAAGATTAGAATTTGGAATTAGTTGTCGAAGCTATATCCTCTTATTACAAAAGGGCGCTGTCAGAAAAATACGAGCGTGTGCTACAAATCTCATAGCTAAATTTATGTCTTTATTTAAAATGTTGGGGTTTCGAAAATGTTCTTACTAAAAAGTGGTTATTTGCAGAGTCCAATATCTGACACACGTTATTTGCGTGGCAATGACCGAATATTGATTGGAATTCTTTCTTTCCGCACAACTCATTACAGAAACTTTGCCTCTATTTTTTTCGTTTAGCTCTTTAATAACTTTTCTGAAAATATTCTGGGTTAGTAAGAGAATGAAAGACTGTGACAATTACCATGGAGACTGCTGCAGAGAACAAGCTCCACAAAGACAGCACAGGCAGCAATTATTAGTATGCGGATTTGCCATCAGAAGACTTCAGGTATAAAAGCTAAACGCCTGCGGGCAGTATAAATTGATCAGCCTCATAAACGCTAACGCTCTCACAGAGGAGAAATGCGACTTCCTTTAGCTTTTCGACAAAACCTGCAAGCAATACCATAAATATGACGTGAAAACCATCTTTGGCGATTTTAATGCCAAACTAGGAAAGGACTGCAGCATACACGATATCACCTCCCGTAACGGACACAGGCTTATTGATTTTGCTGCGGGACGTAATGTAACTATATCCAGCATACGGTTTCAACACCTCGATATCCATACCTCCTGTCCAAAAAACCCTCAATGAAATTGATAAAATTGCGATCGACGCAATGCATTTCTACAGTGTTTTGGAAACGTTTCCAGCAATTAACATCGACATGGACCATTATCTCGTGGTAGGCAGGATGCGAATGCGAATTCGTAAAAGCCCAACAGTACTGAACTATTGTACAACGTCGAACAGCAAAAATCCCGTCAGACAATCAGGGCCTTTTCTGATCGACTCTGCGAGTACCTTAATCTCTCTCGCTGACATCAAACCAATGTCATCACATCAAAGAGCAGTCAGAGAGGTAGCCTCTGATATGCTGGGTTTCAATCCACAGGCAGGAAAATTTAGAGAAATTGCAGATGTACTCGAGGGTTCTACAAGCGGGGAAGAAAGGAAAGAACACGAGCTCCTCACAAGAAGAAATAAAGACCACGCGAAGCGGTGCTACGAGAGAGGTGCTATCAGAAGAATAAAATTGGGAAGTTTAACCAAAACAAAGAACGAACAACATCCCACCATCAGGCGGAATAAGCCATTCAACCTGGATGTTTACAGACAACATGTCTGGTTGTCAATGACAAATGAAATAAAGGGTGCTTCGTTTAGAGTTATTTTTTTCAGTGGAGTCTTCGTGAGAGATCACGCATGCGTCGTGTCATGCTGATATGTTATTTTTGTTGAATATTGTTTGGCATTTCATCATAGAAAGATTTAGAAGAACTTATGGTCCACATAATCGGCCTACCGAACGCACAATATGCTATACCATCGAAAAGTTTGAAACCCAATTTTCATTATTGGATAATGCGACGAAAATATATAGAGAGTGTACACGCTCATCGTAATTAATCGATTGGGCTTATCGAATTCAACACTTTGTCATATTTTACTTGAGGATCTTGTTTCAAAAGAATACAAAATTCAATCAATTCATGAAAGAACTAATGCCGGTCGACCTTTTGAATTGTCACTGGTTCAGTCGTTGATCGAAACACTTGCCAAACAGCCCGTGATACCATGGCTTTATTACGATAGTGATTCGGTGAACAGTCAATTGAGCGCTTTGGACCGGTGAATTGGACATGATCTAGGGTCATGTGACATCATATGTACCTCTAGACTTTTTCCTTTGGGGCTACGAAAAGTCCAAAATTTACATGGATAAGTCGGCTACGATTGAGGCATTAGAGGTCAACATTACTCGAGTCATCGGTCAAACACCACTCGTAATGCTCGAACGCGTCATCGAAAATTTAAACTTCAGAATGGACCATGTTAGCCGCAGTTATGGCCAATTTGAAAGCAATAATCTTCAAAAACTAAATGTGAAGAATAGTTTTTTGTATGATAATAACGGTCACCAGATAAATCGAATTCTTTGAATATTTTTTATTGATGAAAAAAGTACCTCTAAAAGGATCACACTTTAGATGCGGCAAAGACGGATTTAGCGGCCAACGAAAGAAAGCCAAAAACAAAACAAATCTAGGATGAAACGTCACAATAGGCAACTGCAATTTTGGTGTAGTAAGGGAGCTTAACTACTTCAGCCCCGCTTTTAATTCAAATATCACCACCTGCGCGGAAATCATATGAAGGATCACTTTAGTTATCGTTGTTTCTTTCAGCTTAGAAAGAAATTGAGATCTCATACAAAATCATCCCAGCCGTGCTTTATGATGCACTGTTCTCAGCCAACTTCGAGCTCGAAACTGGATGCAGCAGAAAAAAGACCGCGCTATATGAAAAAACATGTTAACCGAGGCCCTGCTCATTCCCTGACTACAGCGCCTTCTAAATATGTAAAAGATTAGTGACTCTATTGTTAGCAAACCACCAGAGGCGGCAACTACAACGAAATCTCTTTGTTTGATCAATTACTCGTACTTACAAGAGTGTACTAAGAAAATGACGCCGCTGGAAGTACGAAGGATAACCTCACGCAAACACTGTGAGTCTTGGTTGTCTGACGTGCCCCTGTAAAATATTGAGCTACAATATATAGGGGGTTTCCTCTACCAAACCCAAACTAACTTTCCAATACAAGTTATCTCCTTAAAGTTTATTCCTAGTACAATACTTATAATTGGCTATTTCTCACATCATATTCTGCACTTTGAGGTAGGTAAATGGTACTGCGACTTCGTAGTCAGTTGAAGTTGATCTCCGTACATCGTAGTACCTATTAGAGATAAAGTACCTTGGCAGTACTTTGAAGATAATTCAATCAGCCTTGGAAAATTTAGCCTAAGACAAATCTGCTAAAAGTTCTTAAGCGCTCTTGATCTGTCCATCTCACTGACTTCAATCTGTTTCCATTTTCTTTATCTTAACTAAGCAACTCAACATTTTTAATCTCAATCAGTTTTGATATCCCGAGCTTATGCTCCATCACAAAGAGCCCCTTGAAGGTGAATGAATGCACTTGATTGAAGATAGATCTCTATTTACCTATACAAGTGCAGAAATCTTTCAAGTATTTTCATTTTTCACAAAAGCAGCAAACAAATCTATAGGGTCGAAGATGTTTCAGAATATCAGAACGAAAAGAAATCGACCACCACTCGACGCGCATATTAACTATCTGACTACCTCTTAACCCTAATCAACAAATATGAAGGCAGCTCTGACGAAGAGAGAATGCGGACCTCAATAAGCAATTGTATAAATTCCTTCTGATTTGCTATGCCAAGTTGTTCAATTCCACTGAACTTAAAAGAAAAATATTACAGTTTCTGCATAATGCCGTAGTTGTAATGAAAAAAAAAAAAAATAAAAAAAAAATTAATCTAGATTGAAAATTGTGTAGCCACAGGAGATGAGAACTCTATCAATATTCTCCTCTTGCAATTTTCTAATGCCAGACTGCCTGCATGGATTGGCATTCATAGCCATATCCACGTGCAGCGATGCACTCTCATGTACGACTACTTGAATGTGTCCATGCACCCATGTGTCTCCTATGTTCGCTATGCTGACTAGGATATGCCCTAGGCAACCTAATGAATTTTTCATAAACATTCACTCCTCGGTGGATAAAAGTATTCGTATTTTCTGCATTTTTTTTTTTTTTTTTTTTTTTATATATCATTTGTTTCCAGACCGCATAAAGTGGTTCTTTCCTATGCAACCATAGGTACGTGTATCTTTTACTCGTAGCCATGTCCTGGCTTACATACTCGTACTCGTATCCCTATGCATGAATTTACATTTTACTCGAATATTTTAAATATTTTCTGTTTTTTCTCTTCCACCCTAACTCTTTTTCAGTTGCAGTGTAGAAGTGAAGATGCTAATACTGATATCACCACCATAACCGTCAGCCAATATACATAATAGAAACAGGCAACAGACAACAGCTGAGTCACTCACAACTGTACTGTGGCACTGTACTCGTATGCAACCGGATATTAGTTAACCACAAAATATGCCAATGGCGGAACGAGGATATTTTTTTCATTTCTTCCATTGATCCAACTGGGAGATAGCCTGAAACCTTCTGCTCGAATGGCTTGAAGTATATTTATGTGGCTTACCGGCTACAAGGATTCAACTGGGGTGAGTTACTGATCATCTCAGTTAATGTGTGTTTTTTTATTTTTTTATTTTTTTTTCGAATCTCAATGTGACTGTGTTCGATGGTAAGCACTTCCGATTCCTAATGCGAGGAATCATTTATTTTTGAATTGACACTCCTGACAGTAGAAGCAATTGACTTTAATTTTAGCTCGCATTTCTCAGTTTCGTAAGACGTTTGGGTTGCCCTACTCAGTCGGGAAGAGGATATTTTTTATCCACTCTACTCGATGTCATGTAGAATTTGTAAAGATGCAGATGTTGTGTGTGAATGTTTGCTACTGCTTCCCATCTGCATTTTGTGCTAGACCAGAGAAAACACGTTTTTTTTTTTTTTTGTCCTGACACTGATGCTTACATACGTAACAGAGCTCACATGGAGCTTGATGGTAACAAATGTTATCCTGAAAGAGGACCCATGTGTGGAGACATGTAAGGAATGTATCCAGCAACCATTTCGAAATTGATTGCTGTAAACACAAGGAGTAGGGTTTGGTTTCTCATGAAAAAGTAAAAAAAAAAACGTCCATCTAACCCTTGACTGAATTCCATTCCATGCTTCAAAATGACTCAACAAGAAAGGTCAAACACGGATATTGTTGCGTAGAAAAAAAAAGTAAAAAAAAATCAAAAAAATCCTTTCACACAGGGGATGTTTTAAAATGTTAGAAATAAGAATTCTAACCTCTCATGTTTAATTCCAATTAGAAGGATTAAGAGTACCAGGCCGGAATATGTTGAAGTGTTGAATTTTCCAATGAATACGACTAAATGTCAAAGCTAACAAGCCAAAGGGACAAATACATATATGTTTCCAGTCTTAGTTCTTCGTGTCCCTTTTGAAAGTCGTAATAAAGAAACAGACCCAATAAAAATCACGTAGCACAACAACTTTGAAGGGACTCACAAGAAATATTCGTGCCGGTACATATAGACAGAGAGAAAATGGAGAGATAGAATAAAGAGGAAACCTAATAAAATCACATCGTTCGGGTAATGCGAAGATACGAGTGCGGACGTTTTTCTTCTCTGGTGTTATCCACCGAAGGGCCAAAGGGGCTGCTCAATAGGAAGTGAACATATTTCGGACATTAATGAATGTCCCGAGGGAATGTTCGTTTGTCTGCATTGTGATTTGATTTTTCTCCTTTTTGCTGACTATATACTTTATCTGCTTTATTTTTTTTTATTTTTTTTTTTCCCCAATTGATAAGATCGATTATTGACCCTTGGCGTAAATGGAAGAGATATATTCGACGTCCTGAACCAAAGTGAAATCTGATGTTGTCCTATTATTTATGGTGGCACTGATTCTATAATAAGGACAGAGCTTATTAGGCATTTGAGAAGGCTTGATGGTAAAGATTTAATTTGTTGCAATTTGTCATGTTTGGTGGATTTGGTTAAGGAGAATTCTACACCATTCTGCTTGACTTCTTTCTGGACAATATTTGCGTGCAAACTCAACAAATCGATATTTAGTTTTTGGGAAATTCTCAGCTTTCTGTTGATTGTCAACTGTGCGTTAAAAGCGTGCTTGGTAACTAATACGCCAACGTGGATCAGGAGCACACATTCACTGTCCATAATTAGTCCTTCAATAACGTAATGATGCTAATCGACTTTGTTGTAGCTTGCAAATAGTAAGTAATTGCACCAAATTCCAAAATCTCGATATACATGAAGCCACCGGGTTGTTAGAGTCGAAGAACTCAGTAAGCAGTGAAGTCGTTGATGCTATGCTACTCGAACATGATTAAATCTTGAAACCCCTTGTCTGGCTGAGTACAACCAGAGCCACAGGTACAAATTCCCTGCCAGCAAAGCTGTTTAAGACTAACAAAGCGCATGCAAAAGTTTGTTGGCAGAATATTGTTGAAAGAAAACATGGTCCAACACTTTTGGATGCATTTGTTTCTCAACAATCACTCATGGATTTTCTGAGGATTAGCCGAGATAAAAATAAGCCTCGTAGCTGAAGATGATTTTGTTTGAAAAATCAGCATCCAATTGTTGTCAATTCAACGAACTCTCTTTGTTGTACGTGATCAGTAGGCCTCAGTTCTTGAATGAATTAATGTTTCTGGACTCCAAGCAACACTCTCACGAACTGCTTCGATATTTTGTGTTGAAAGACTTGTTGAAGGACGGTCATAGTGTTTCAGATCACTAATTCATCCAATCTCCCTGAATTTTTTAAATAATCCTTTCGTTTTGACCATATTTTGTACGAATTGTAGATGTCAGACTTTCATTATTTTTAAAATATTGCTTAACAATGACAAGGCGCTGTTTCTTCGTGCAGGGCTCCATTTTTCATGTTCTTTTTGTTGGAAAATTCAAATCTTTTGGGAAACCGTTTATAAATCAAAGCCCTCTCTTCTTTTACATTTAAGAAACTTCAAAAATAAACCTTACAAACGATTCAAACAATAGGGAAAGGATAACGTTAAGGAAACAATAAAATAACTAAAAACAACCAACGCTTTGCGGGCCCGTATGTATTGCAGCACATGGGGGATCCCTCCAAAGATCACTCACTGGATCTATACAACGATGGACAGGACCAACATAACATATGCTTCTATAGTATGGTGAACTAAAGTCAGGCAAAAGATCATCATTTTAAAGCTCAATGGACTACAGCGTTTTGCATGTTTGGGCATTTCCGGAGCCTTCTCCACAGCTGCCATAGAAGCAATAATAGGACAAATATAAACAAAGTAGCATTACGCAGCACATCAAGTCTGGTACAAATCAAAGAGTTAAATCTTATCGAACACCCGCACCTAAGGGCACTACTCTCCGAAATACTGGAATTTGAAATGATCAGCGCGGTAACAGACCGCCTTCAAAAAACATTATGCTTCAATAAAGGCTTCTCCACGGAGATTCCCAGCAAAAAGCATGGGTTAGCAATAACCCACCAAACAGCCATATGGGTATAAAGTGGTATACAGATGGTTCCAAAATGGTATCGGGAGTGGGAGCTGGCATACAATGACCTAACCTAAATATAAACATAGCTATGAGTAAAAGTCCCAGTGCATATCAGGCAGAACTCCACTCCATTCAAGTATGTGTCAATCATTTTTACAACTCTGTCATCAATGGCGCAAACATCCATATATTCACGACGGTCAAGCAGATATAAATGCCCTTAGCTCTAACGCCATTAACTCCAAGTCAGGCATGTACTGCTTCAAAGCCCTACAAAAACTAATATCCAGGAACAAAACCAAACTGTGGTGGGTTCCTGGTCATGAGCGCGCTCAGAGTATTCGTTATGCATCTCATATTGGAAGAATAGCTCCGGTCTAACACAGAATAAACACGCCATACTGCCCTTCAACAAAAATGCCTATAGATGTCTAAAAATCTAAGTCGGCACGATGTCAAAAAAACTTAGTAGGTTACTTCATAGGACATCACGGTTTAAGATATCACCTCAACAAAATGGATCCTGTCGGCTCACCGGAGTGCCGACTATGTCTTGAAGAAGACGGAACAGCTGAACACATTTTATATGAATGTCCAGCCCGCAATGGAATTAGGCGAAAGATCCAACGAACTAATGAATTCCTCTGCTACTAGTGTTATCAACTTCATTCAGAAGGTAGAAAACCTACTAGCCTAACTGTACCTCTGACTAAATGGCACAACAGATCTTTTAGGTTAAAGTGTCTTACTTCGCAATTGGCGAGCCAGAAAATTAAAAAAAAATTTTGTTGAATCTGTCTTCTCTCTTACTGTTACTCTACTGGACTCATATTCAATGCCAAACATTGACTTTGGTCACTTGGTTCTAGAGGCTGAAGACCTTGAGTCAGCTATGGGGAGTTTGAAACCACATGCCATGCCTGGTGTGCATGGTATTCCTGCAATCATACTAAAAAAACTGTTGTAACTCTACATATTTCGAAGCCATTACTCAAGGTATTCAATCTATCTCCACGGTCGTGTTTATTCCTCGATAATTGAAAGATTTGCTTTTTGATGTCTATCTATAAATCTGGCTCTAAAAATTACGTCGCATATATAGCATACTCGTACTTTTCGCTATACCAACGCTTTTTGAAAGCTTTTCATATAAAATAGCATTTCTCAGAGTACCAGGATGGTTTTGTTTCGGGTCGTTGGACAACATCAAATCTGGTTAGTTTTACATCTTTTGTAATCAATGAAGTCGAAAGGCGACATCGGGTCGACGCTGTTTATACGAACTTAAGTAAAGCCTTTGATTCTATGAACCATGTGTTGCTTATGTTATACAGAAGCTAGAAAGATTTGGCCTCCATACAGCAATGTTGAAATGGCTTTCTTCATCTTTAATTGGTAGGTTTCAGACCATCTACCACGATATTCAAGCCTAGTCTTCTAATTTAATTCTTGGGTTCCACAAGGCAGTCATCTTGGGTCACTGCTTTTAATTATATTTAGTGATGATATTGTTTTGTTCAACGTTTAAAAATTTGTCCCTGGTTAATGTATGCGTATGATCTTCTTAAATTCTAAATTCTTAAATGATTGCACTAAATTTCGTAAATTTCATAAATTTATCTATTTGGTGCATTAATAATTCAACTTAACTAAATGCTCTGCTACATCTTTTACAAGATCCCATTCGTTCAATTATTTTATTGAAGACATGCCCTTAATGAGGGTTAACAAAAATAAAGATCTCGGTGCTTACATTGATGCAAAACTAACTTTTGTTTCTCATTCGAATACATACGAGCAACGGACACTCGTCTAACATCTCTGTAACTCTTAAAGCCCCGCAACTCAGGACTCATTTCGATAAACTTCTTAATGCCCCATTAACCTCGCCGCTACTTCAATATGCAGCCCCTCTGCTCTTAGACGAAAAATTACACTCTGCATTTACCCTGGAAGAAGTCAATGAAGTAATATGCAAATCGAAATCAAATAAAGCACCTGGTATTGATCGCATCCCGTTTGAGTTCTATAAAAATTGCACATATGAGTTTATGAATTCACGCACAATTGAATTTAATCGAATATTCGACTCTGCTAATATCTCCGACGTATTCAGGAAAGTAATAATTTTTCCCCTACACAAAAAAGGCTATTAAACGGACCCGAAGATCTACAGAGGAATCACATTTTTAAACACTTCAGCCAAATTGTTTGCTTCATTAATTTACAAAAGATTGTATGAATGGGTACAAGAACATAACATCCTTAAAGAATTCCAACCTGGATTTAGGAAAGGTTATTCTACAATAGACCAGATATTCTGTTTAACAAACATTGCTGAAACATATAAGAGCAAGAAAAAAAAAGTTGTACGCCTTCTTTGTAGATTTTCGAGCAGCGTTCGATTCAATACCTCATGAAGCATTCTTTTACAAACTTTCCAAAATCGGTGCATCAAGTAAAATTATTCGAATCCTGAGAGCCTTGTATGAGAATAATATTGCATATGTATGGGATGGATACCTAATTTCTGAAGAGTTCGAAACTTCAATGGGTGTTAAACAAGGCTGTACTTTAAGTGATCTGCTTTTTATGTTATACATCAATGATATAACAGATGATGTCAAAGGTGGAATAAGATTCAACGGTGTATCAATTCCTGCGCTGATGTAAGCTGATGATATCGTCTTTCTGTGTGACACAACCCAAGGTATGCAGTTAATGATAAACAGGCTTAATGCTTTCTGTAAAAGTTGGAATCTCACTGTAAATCTTGATAAATCTAAAATGATGATATTCAGAAATGCAGGAGGACGCTTCTCACATTTGGAAAAGTGGAAGTTAGACGGGGAAAAGATTGAGGTAGTATCCAGATACAGATACCTAGGTATCCTAATATCGTCCTCCTTAAATTTCAAACCACACTTTGAGAAAAAATTAGCTGTTGCTAAAAGAGCTATCTGTTCGATTTGAGAACGTTGCTTGAAAAATAAATATGTATCGCAAAGTGCAAAACAAACTTTGTTCCACTCAACCGCAGCGTCGATAATGCTCTACGGAGCTCAGGTATGGGGTTACAAAAGCTACGATGCTGTGGAAAAATTTCTTCGCTAATTTTTGAAGAAGATTTTCCGGTTACCAAAAAATACCCCGAACTATATGCTATATATTGAAACGGGAATTCCTATTTGCTCTTGTGCACGCTCAAAATGCACTTCAACTATATCCTAAAAATACTAGAAATGAATGAATGCAGAATACCAAACGTAGTTTTAAGAAGCGTAATTAGAACAAACGGAGGCATTTGCGAGGAATGGAAGAAAACAGCTTCTGAATGCGGATTAAATCTGTCTATTCAAGTGAACGAGCATCCTCATCTTTTAAGAGAGAAATTTAACTTGGTTTTGGAGAATTTTGGCAGACATATGTACTCGTACATATGACAAATATGTCGAAAAAGCTGAATCGTCACTGTTTAGGAATTATTACAGCAAACTAAACCACTTTATAAATGAAAAAAAACATACTTCTTAGATAGTCACGCAGTTGACAAAATAAGTACTCTTTTCAAATTGAGAGGGGAACTCGTTCAACTAAACTTTATACCGCATAGACCAGATTTACCAATACTTTGTGACCTCTGCAACATAAAGAAGAGAGAAGACATCTTACATTTTCTTGGTGTTTGTCCGATTTTAAAAGAATTTCGACTATCAATGTTCGGGAAACATGATTTAGACGAAGAAGAAATAATGAGCATTATAAATAGAGAAAAAGGATGGAAAGTCTTATATGATTACTAAGTAGCAGGACTTTGTTATAGAAAGCGTATCATAGATGGAGATTTTTAATGTAAGACTTAAGTATGTATTTTGTCAACCTGGTAGAAGACCACAGGCCAAACCATTAAAGACTTTAGGTTAATCGTTACATTGTAAAACATTTATTGAAAATAAAAGTCAACTAACTAACCAACTAACTAACCAACATACAAGCATGTAGTTGCAAAGGCTAATACACTTTCAGGTTTCATTAAAAGAAACTTACTTGCTCTAGTAACGTCTGGTCTTGAATATGACGATGTTGCCTGGAATTCAAACTATCTGACGTACTCAGATTATATTGAAAAGGTACAAAGACGCTTTACAAAATATATAGATTCTTCAAAATGCGATTGAATTTTGAACCATAATATAGAGCAGGCTCATGATATTTTGTTTGTTAGAGACGATTTTTGTTGTCATATAAACAGGTCTACTTTTTTGTCGTTGGTTGCCACTCCAAATAGAGTGTTAAGGAATCGTCTCATATTTTACCGTATGGGGCATATGAATTTCAAGTTCACTGAATTATTTTAATTCAATTATTGTAGTAGGCATTTCATTTATTATCCTTTGTATATAATTTTTTAAATTATTATTTTTAAATTTATCATTATTTGAAGATGTTTTACTATTATATTTTCGTAGTCTGTAGGCTAAGCTTTTTGAGGAAATACTAATAAATAAATAAGCAAATTAGTATTCTTAAGACATACTGCATATCGAGATAGGGCCTTGCTGCTATTTGTCTTCTTAAAACATAAAAACAGCGGTTGGCAAGAGCGACTCTTCGTTCAATTTTCGCGCTTTTGCTATTACTGGAGTTCATTGCAGAGCCTAGATAGATAAACTTCTTTAGCATGCCTCTCGTGTGAGTCTTAACATTAAAAAATTGGGTCATGTTTCTTCCGATTTTGATAAAGCATCAAACGATCACTGAGACTAGAAATGACTTTTATAGACGCTATCATATGTAACTTTAAAATCAATGAATTTATGGGTATCGAGTTGGTATTCCCAGGTCTTTTGCAAGATCTGCTGGAGAATGAAAATGGTTTAAAACCGCACTGATTTGAACCTATCAGATTGTTGTTTAAGACGTTGACATAATACGGGAGAAAGGATCTTTTATACCTAAACTTATGCCCTTGTAGTTGGTGCAGTTCAGGGAAACTCTTTTCTTCAGAACTGGATAGATGATGCTCAGACTCCATAAAGCGACCATGTGTTTCATCTAACCAAATTGTACATATGAGCTGGTGTCTGTTTCCTTACCAGATCATTTCCTCCAGCTTTAAGGAGCTCGGCGGCTAAAACGTCGGATTCAGAGGATTTGCTAGATTTAAGTTTGGATATAGTCATCCTCACTTCGTCCTGGTCAAGTGGACTGATGTTATTGCGGTCTTTGCCTGGATTGTATGGTGTATCTTGTGTTCAACAGCACGCAAACGTGGATCTTCTAAATTTTTTGAGAAATTTTGTTCGTCTTTCCAGGCGTCGGTTTGGGTTTTGTTGTTCTAGCACGTACTTTTTAGCTCCTGGTAAATTTTCCGAACCTCATTCTAACAGTTGCATCCCTCTAATTCTTCAATTCCACGTGTTTCAAAGTCCCTCTCTTCCCTTCAGAGAAGTTCGTGTCCGATTCTTCTCCTCTGTTAGTAAATACGTGTCGATAGCAGCTCTCAATTTTGTCCAGTATTGCGCGGTAGCCTCCTGTTTGGTTAAAAGTGCACATTGGCGTTCATTGTCGAACCATGGGTGTCTGGTTTGTGGTTGCCTTATGAAATGAAGCATATCAGAGGAGCGCTATTGCGATTGGAACGCCTGATGTTACAGCTCCTCAGAGTTTTTTCCTGCCTTTGATATCCACACGCTTATTACTCGTACATCCCATTCCCAGATGTAATGTCATGCCCACAGAGCGCTTTTCTTCTAACCCAGATCTATCTGGGACCGTCGGGGCGTTATCAAATCACCCTCTAATTTATATTGTCAATAGAATCACAAAGGACCTAATGGATGGGTAATGCCTCATTGTAGTGAAGAGTGTGGATGGAAGTTTGCTACTGTTGATTGAGAATTAATTTAACAAATAGAATATTTAAACTATGGTGTCGTGGCTCTGTATGCGAATGGGTCATCTATTCCAACAAAAGATGGCATACAACAATAGGTTGGAAGAAGGAGCTCACCATTTAACTCACACAGAAAGCCAACTTAGTGGAGTGCAAACGCTGGATAGATATTCGATCCTTACGGTTTCTAAAGTGACAAAATGACATAAAGTGGAGAAGGACAGATTGCTCTAAACCTGAAGTAAATTACAGCACTTCATACACGATAGCGCAAAAGCGTTGTTGACGCCATAATGCCCCACGCACATTAAAGGAACTAACTACGTAGCTACTTGTGTTCTAGTGCTGTACAAATTTTCAAATCCTTAAGAGCGTTTTGAATTCCACAGGCTCAGTAAACTGTGGGAAAGGGAAAGTTGAAAAATGGCAAAACAAGTAAAACGGAAACAATAAGGCTTGCAACTTTCAACGAAAGTAGTATAATAACGTGCCCAGGACTACATCTTTTCTATTCGACATAGCACTGTCATCAGAGATTGAAGCTAGCCAACATAGCCAACAAACTGTTTTGACCTTATTATTGCGACCTTAGATTTCTGTAATCTACCATTGGAAAGATGTGCACATAGGCTCTTAAGTGACTGACTAGAAGCACCAACTGATGAAAGACAAAAAAAATCATGGTCATCCGACATTATCAGCGCAGCAGTTCCTGACTTTAGCAAGATTAAGTTGGAGTGAATGGGAGCTAAACGAAATATCTTGTGTCACCAAATAAGGTTTCTGCCTCATACTCGTATAAATTCAACTGCTGCAGTGATCGAATAAAAATTCTCTGGATAAGAAGGTAGCCTTTGTGGGCTTCACCGCAGAAATAGGCTACTTAGTTTCCATGGGATAGATCAAATCGACAGACGATGGCCTGAAAACTGAGGTACAGCAGCAGAAGTGAATATGACATCTTTGTGGAGGCTAGGTAACACTCTGGGTTAATTTAAGCTTTTACCATACTAACAAATACATTTTCGGACAGTTTGATGACCATCCAACGTTAAAAAATACGAGCTCTTCCTCTACTGTGGATTGACAGAGTTGACAGGAGACTAATTCCACTGTATAGCTCGTAGGGTTTGCCATTCAACCAAACCTCGAAGAATTTTGCCTTTGAAACGGCCTAGGATTTCTTCAAACACCTTCGCTAACGTTGATGCTTTTGCACCACAAAGCTAGTCTGGGATGATAACGGTACTTTATACTGTCTGCTTACGCCGAAGAAACTGCGATTGGCAAGAGTAACTCTTTGGTTGAATTATGATAAGATGTCATTATCAGAGTTAATCGCGGAACCGAGGCAGGCAAGTTCCTTAATTACCATAATGTTAGAGCTATCTAATGTGTTATTCATTGATGTCGTGTGAACTTTTACGTGGACAGCTTGCACTTGGTTTTGCCTCATTTCCAGTTCAATCCATTTTTATCGCTTCTAATCCAATACCTGCGAATGCACCATTGGCAGTTCTGACAATGATTAAATGGGAATAAACAGAAAACATTGGGTGCAAAATCACAGCTGTATGGCGAATGACCCATCAATTCGATGTTCTGAGTGCTCAAAAATTCACTTGTTTGAGCCGGCCTGTGAAAGCGAACGATCCGTGTTCGGCGGTTGCTTTTCTTTATTTCTCTAAAGACTGTTGGCAAGCAAATGATGGTGTACCATTCCGAATTGACCTTTCTATGTTGCTCTAATGACATGGCGGCGATATGTGCTTCGTGTGCGAACAACTTTTTTTTTGGATTTGGCTCGTCCTGAAAGACCCATACAGTCGGCTAATGTTTAGTTTCGGGTTCAAATGGGAAGCACCGCGATCGATTTTTTCAACATTTCTTTGAACCAATCGACACGAGACTTTTTTTGAGCGATTATCAAATCATGCGGTATTCAATGGGAAGAAATCTTTTTCACGACCAAATGTTCGAGCAATATTAAATTGCCTCAATTTCACAAAAATCGCATGACGATCTTACCCCCACAGTTTCCGCACGGTATTGATGTTTTCCTGCGCAAAAACCGATTTTGGACGACCTTCACGAAATTAGTCCTGGAGCGAACGATGACCACGATTCAATTCGGAAGACCAGCGAAACATGGTGACCCAGGATGGTGCTTCATCACTAAAAGTCAAAACGAGTTGATCGGCATACAGTTTGTTGAGTTAATCCACTTCGAAAATCATAAAAAATCATCGGGCGAAAATATTCACGATTTAAATCCAATTCGAGACTAATTTTTCAAGTCTCTGTAGAAAACGCAAATAGCATTCGTATGGCAAAACGTTCTGAGCACGTGAACCATTAAAAATGTCAAACTTGACGATGCTGATGTCATATTTGACATATCTAAACCGGTATTGGCATATCTCAAAACTATGATATTGAAAATGTTACACTATACATGCCCTAATCCTTTCTTTTTATATCCAAGGCCTCGGAGAGTTTGTTTCTGACCTGTACGGAGCAACTAGCGTCCTGGATCTGGCTTAGTGTTAATATTTGGTCGATTGTGGAGTTCTGAGTCTAAAAGCGCACTGATAGAGGCTAAACCGATCGTTGATAATTCGCTTTATTCGTTCAAAAATATGGCAGATAAGATCTTATATGCGGTGTTAAGGAGTCTGATGCTTCTAAAATTGACGTAGTTAAGAGGGCCTTCTTTCTTGTGGATCGACAATAAAGTTCCATTTTTCAGGCGTACTATCTACCGATCTAATCTTGGAAATGGGTTGGTCCACGCTCTCTACCAAGCCTTCTGCCGCTGCTTTAATTACTTCGCTGCAGCACATAAGCTGCGATATTGTTATCCTCACTACATTTTGCTCGGGTTGACGGATCTCTTAACTTACACCATCCAGGTTGAAGTGTTCATTCTGCCTAGTAGCAGAATTTGGGTTGCCCTCGTCGTTTATCGGTCTGCAGCATTGGTTTTTCCGTATCCTCAGCAACGACTATAACTATACTACTAAGTTTCCTTGTTATTCTCTACAGGCCTCTATTGAGGTCTTGTTGCCTTGACACAAGTAGCACTTATTTCCTTTCCTCATCATAATATTTCTTTCTTCTGGAGAAGCCACTTCCACTTCCACTTTTGCTAATATAACTTGAGGCGAAAATATAGATTTCGTGGAAGCTATCGGAAACCCAGCAGATCAGTTGTGGCTTCCTGGCATTTATGCCACTGTTATCCGACGCTGCCAAAAATGTTTTTTTTCCCTCCTATTCTGACGATTTAATCGCCATTTTCGGACATTGCTCGGACGTTTTGTTGAGGGGCTCATAGAAACATCCGTCCATTGCCTACCCTAATCGTACACCCTGCCATCCACCCCATCTCCCACATTAATTTATTGGGGCAAAATTAAGAAGGTTACGGTGGGCTCAGGTGTTCCATTTGGCTCAAATAATACTTCAGAGAATTTTGTGGGAAGTATCCATGACTTCTTATTTTTCCACTTTCTGAAGGAGTATATTTCAAGGATTTGCGGTATTTTGTTGAAGGCAATAGCATACTCACATACGAGTATTAGTAGTTAGATATTGCTGTTTCGACATTGGAAGTAGCTTCGAATTTGGATTCAAAGACTTATGATTGTAAATGATTTGTTGATTGGAAGAACCAACCTTTGAACAAGTTCCTGAATCTGAATCTGAATCTGCTTATTCTTTTGTAAGTAACATTGAGAATTTTTTTGAGAGAAATAGATCCTCATACAAGATAGCCAGTAGAAAGAACCAACCGCTTTTGAAAATTCAAAAGAATAAATCTGAATTCTTTTTCTTGGAAAACACTGGAATTTGCCTGCAGGATATGAGTAGTCTTTAATAGTTCTATTTCCTCAAAATGCATAGAGAAATACTTTACTAAAAATTTCCTTCAGGTTCTGTTTCACATTCGAATTTATGTCGAATTTAAGTCTCCGTATAGTCAGCAATTTTCGATTTCCGACAGTCTGAGCCTTCCAGCTCTATTTTCCCGTAGTCTTATCATAATTATCCGGCGATATAAGTGAGCTTTTGGCAAGACATGGAGCTTTTTTCCGAGCGGTCTTAGTACACCTGCATAGCTATGATAAGATCAATTCCATCTTATGCGTTAAAGGCTTGGTAGCGGTTTCACCACATTCCATAAACTGATTCATCTTGGCAGCTTTTTTTAAGACGTCTGGCTCTAATCTAGACGCAATGATTAATCTGCCTCTCTCCGATATTCCTTTCATGAGCCATAAGTGATCTTTTGCTTAAAAAGAAATGGTCTGCGCGAGAGTTTCATTTGCCTTACGTGCCGACAGGTATTTCTCCTCGGTTTTTGGATATTCTGTCTGACTCATTAACATAGGAGCTCTGATTGCGGTGTTGGGCTTTCCCTGTATTCAGAAATGCCTTCGATCAAAGTTTGAGAAAGAAAAGGTGTGCAGTTTCACTGACAGCCCCAGAATCGATCTATGATGTGGCGCTGGAGTTTTGTGTGGAGGACGACAACATTAAACTGCACTACTCTTAGGCAAATTTGCGTCTGTCTTACAATTGAAACGCAATCGTCTTTAGCGAGAGCGCTT
Organism: Volucella bombylans; assembly: GCA_949129095.1. Taxonomy (NCBI): domain Eukaryota; kingdom Metazoa; phylum Arthropoda; class Insecta; order Diptera; family Syrphidae; genus Volucella; species Volucella bombylans. The sequence goes on along the minus strand of OX422144.1, from coordinate 127,942,657 downwards.
TGAGCCTCACTGACCCCTCTCACCAATAAGTTTTGCGTCGGTCCCAATGTCTCAATGGGATTGTTGGATATGATATCGCCGAGAAATTTTTTAAATTGGCCTCAAAGAGGAACGTTGTGACTGCTTCCGTCCATAATTCGGACTTAATTAAACAGTTGGATCGCTGGCAGACAAATGCTTCCGGATCTCTGTAAAAAGTCAGTCACATCATACTGGCGTCTTAGTGGCCCATTATCTTCTTACTGTGAGAATTATCATTATCACATCTTACTGTGAGAATAGGCTGCATCCACCATGTGGTGGGCGCTGGTGCTGAAGGCACTTAATCATCAAATTTCTAAAAACTGCGTGATTCCATTAAAGTGAACTTGGCTTACAATTAAGTTCTTCTATGTTTGAGTGCTGAAATCCGAAAATAAAAAAAAAATCGTTTATGCCTAAAGAGATCGAGACATTTTGTATACCAATGAATCAGAACACTAGGTCTTTTACTAGCTCAAGTCAAAGTGATGGCTTAGCTTAGCTTAGATCGAGACATTTTGTATACCAATGAATCAGAACACTAGGTCTTTTACTAGCTCAAGTCAAAGTGATGGCTTAGCTTCCCGAAGACTGATACTTCAAATTGCTATGCTATGCCGCAATTTTCACCTCGATTGTCAGAAATTGTTCAGTCGCTCCTGTACTAAATAATCTTTGCAGTTCTGAGCAATGCTCTCCCCTTTTTCTTATGTTTTTGATATTAGTCAGCGTCATCCACAGCTGACTGCCCGTTTCTTCATCTTGTATGCTAGTGTAACCATTGCAGCTTGCAGTAAAGTGCTTCTTAGGCGTGCTACAGCAGCTCAAACCTTGGTATCTCATGTTGAACTGGTTTGGTATTATAAAACCTGAAGAGATGGTGTGACTCTGCAGCTCCTTTGAAATATGTAGCTCTACTAGCTCTTTGTAGGTTTGCAAAGTTTTGTTTTAGTGTATCGCCAAACTCGTACTTGTACCAAAAAGACAAATTCACGGTAAGAAAGTCCTACCTTTGGCCACCTCTTGAATGGGTATTCGCTAGAGATCCTTTATCTAAGAGTGAGTTGCTGCAATAAGTTTCTCTATTGTCTCGTCTTGTTTATAGAATTAAGCTTAGAGCGAAGCACAGCAATCGATGAAGATTTCAGTTTTTTGAATTTCTGCGGCAGTACTTTTTAAATTAATCTCTTTAACTATAAACTATTGGCTGTCAGCTTCCAATACATAATGGACTGTCTTATTCGGTAATTCATCCATAATGAATTTGTGGGATAATACCGGCTATCAGGGTCTTACCAACTTATGAACTACTTTACGTATCCATTCAGCTCCCCAACTCGCCTTATTTAAATTTAAATCCTCATCAGGAAGCGTTAGGTTTCGTTTTTCATCGAAAATCTTTCAAAAATCCTTTCTTTTTTTCATTTCGCTGGAAAATCGAAAGCCTAAAATCCTCTGAAACTACACTAAATCTCGCAAGTTTCTAAGCTTTAAATATTGGGCCATGCAAAGGCACTTAAATGCGGATAACGATGCGAAGCAAGAGGGGGTTGGAAAAAAAGAACTAGGCCACTTTAAGCCAATTATATAATCCACCCTATCCATCCGACCAGTAATACGACAAAAGCATCCATTTCATCACTCGAGCGGAGCGCCTCATCCAATGTACTCATTCTCGTACTTGAAACACATTCAACCCGCTTAACTGTAAAGCCTTTAAAATGGTTTTTCCATCTCGTCAGTAAGTAATGGCAAATCAACCCTCCTTCGTCGTGTCGTAAAAAGAAACTACTTCGAGTCTTTTCTCGCTCTCTGTTACATTGCGTCTGCTTCTTCTTCTAAACTACTTTCCGTCATGAAGCACATAATCACGAACAATCACTCATACAGAGAGAGAAAAAAAAAAAACAGGAAACGAAAAGTACGAAATAACCCCCAAAAAGATCAGGCAAAGCCTCTAATGATATTAAGAAGTCGTTTGAGAAAGTCCTCTTGGAACTTCCAACCCGGCACCGTTTGGGAAGAGCTTGTTTCATCCTCTGGTGTAAACCCTTTTTAACGAGTATTTTCCCTTCTATAGTGAAAGAATGAACAGTAATACACCAATACTCATGCACATATACCTACGAAAACATCCTCCAACTGGAAGCGCATTACATCCGCACACAATCCATTCTGTCGAAAAGCACCCTGTTAAGCTCGTCGAGAGGGGTAGCTTGGAGCAGCACTAGATAGAATATCTCTGAGTAGTATTCCGGAATCTTGTTACACAAACTTTCTCATGCTCCTTCCTGATATCTTTGATAGCCGACCGACTTTTGGGTCGGTAATAGGGGGTATGCGGAAGGATACTAGTATGTAGTTAGCGTTGGTTCGAGGCGGGGGTGTACTTTATTAAAGAGGATTTCATGTTCGTCATCTTCTGCTATTATTGCTGCCATGTGGAGGCATAACGAACAGAAAAGAACACCATTCATCTCATCTTGTCGTCTTTGCTGCCATTGTCGTCTTCTTCGTTTTTTCCTTGTTATACCTCTCCTTCGTCGCAGTTGTACATAAGTGTCGGCTTTGGTCGTGGGATGTAAGTTTCTTGGAGAAAATATGAGTAGATTGCATACTTCACCAACTCTACAAGCGATGTTTCCCTGCCTTAAATTTCTGGTCACAGGAGACGTTCTACTTGTAATTGTAGTTGTAGAGGCTGAAATTGTAGGTACCTATGGATACAACGTGCTGCCTTGAAACCGATGTGAAAAATCTACATCTTCTCACCTTTCTCTGGAAACCGGATACAGAACTTGAGATGAGGGCTATGGAGTGTTAAATTAGGCATTGTAGGCTCAAATTAATCAGTGGGTGGCTCATAGGAGTAATTGTTTTGAATTCGTATTTGTGTTGGTGTCTAGGGATGAACCAGACCGTATATGTGCCGCCTCACAGGAGGACGTTTTAATTAAATGGCAAAACGTTTTAACGTTTTAATTTGTTGTTGTTTTGTAAGGACTGGGCGTTGTTTGTACACTCAACTCATTGTCCTAAGGGGTTACGCGTTTAAAAAGGAAGAAAGCAACTTAGGTTGAAAAAGGGGTTGGCACTCTTAAATTGACGTGAATTAATAACTTTGCAGATCCATTTAGACTGGAATAGACTTAATCAAAGACACAAACAGTGGCACAATATCTTTGTCATGGTATGGCTTTCAAATAAATGATGATGGGGAGGGGGCAGACTTATTCAATTTCAGTTCAACAAGTCTAGAGACTAGGAGGCATGTCATTGGAGATAGAAGGTGATTGGAATAGGGCATCCATCTCAGAAGATAATGAGAAGATTTGATTGAGATAGATGACAGAGAATTTTCAAAGCCTGTTTCCATAATAAATGTCGGTCTTAACTTATAAAAGAGGATTGTGTCTTCATAGTAATGGACCTCGTTACTGTTAATAAGATCTTCAATTGGAGCATTTTCTGAAAATCACTTTTGTTCTTGTGAGCCTAATTCCTCTACACAATACCGTCAATGAAGGCTTCCTGGAATTAAGTTCTTTGTCATATAACTTAACATTTCTTACATTGTAATTCAGCAATAAGTATTTTTTCTAATTTATTCTTTCTAGAGTTGAGATGAGATGATGGCGATATATACAATAGAAACAATCACATTTGGTATCAACGATATCTACAAAAGGATACAATTCGGAACTGGTAAGCTTATTTAACAAAATACAAATAGTGATGACCTACTTTTACTTGACAATTCATATTATGCTACGCAGCATCTAATGAGGTTTGTCAGGTACAATATTGCCATCAGCTCTATGTTTGATCACACGGTTTTGAATATTGGGATTCATGTGGACACTGTACTTATGCCTTTACTGATGCCAGGTCAGAGGGTTGAAATCATTTCTTACCCTGTTTGAGGAAACATAAACATTTCGCAGCATTTCTGGCGATATCGAACACGTTTTCATTCCAACGTACGAGTAGGTTGTCATGACAAGTTTTTCGGCATCTACCATCCAGGTGTGTGCTTAAATTTAGCTTTAACATTATCAGACATCAATGTCCTTTGGAAACCTTTAATTCTCCTCCGTTGGGAATTACCTAATTAGTAATGCTGTTAGTATCGGAATTTTATGAGCTTAACATACATTGGCTAGAGTATTAATCCGAGAACGAATAGGATTTTTCATAGAAGCAACCGATAAGAAATAATTAGTAAAAATTTAAAAGAGTGTCGGATCCACAACAAAGCCCTGGGGCATGCCAGCATCTATTTTGTAGTAATCAGACTTGAAACCATCCAAGACAACTTGAATTGAACGCTGGGAAAGGAAACTTATAATCCATTGACAAAAAATTTGAAAAAAAAACCCTGATTTCGATTAGAAATGTTATCAAATCGGCAATGGATATATTGCTACGGAATCCGTACTACGGTCCCTTCAGAAATGTTCGTATTTCGAGATATTTGAATGACTGTTACAATGACCAAAGTCCATTTTCCTTATACTCGGAAAGAGATTGATCGAAAACTTAAGGCAGTGATTTTGTCAGCAGCTGAACACCTGTTCAGAAGAAGGGGAGTTTCACTAGCGATTTGATGGCATGTCTCACGGAAAAGTGTAACCAAAGCGTACATCAATCTGACGAAAGTAGAATTGTTGCACTTGATATTTTTAAGGTATTTGGCAGAGTTTAGAATCAGGTTCTTTTGTCAAAATTGCATGTATTTGGTATCGACAAATCTCTTCTTCATTGGATTCGAAATTACCTTTCGGAAGATCAGTTCAAGTAGCCTTGTATGGCTCCAAGTCTGATGCTCACAAGATAAATGCTGGTGTGCCCCAGGGCTCCGTTCTGTCTCCGATGCTACTTCTAATTTTCATCAATGATCTCCTGTCTGCTACTTCAAATGAAATATATTCCTTAGCTCATGAGAGTACTCTCTGTTTTTCGTATTCATTCCCGGACTTACATCCCTGCCATTCGATTGTAGAATAGGAATGCCAACAAATGTAAAGCTCATTCAATTCCAATATTAACAGCATAACCAATTTGGGCACTATCAACAGAGTGCAATTTAATGCTTCAAAAACACAATGCTTTCTGCTGTCGTTAAAGGGAAATTTAAACACCCAGCTAATATCCATGAATGGCACTTACATATATCGTTGAAACCGAAAAGCTCTCCATTCTCGGTATATTTGTCAACGACAATTTACATTATATTCGATGTCGCCAAAAATGCTGTGAAATGTCTAGATTTGCTTAAGTGATGTAATAATAACTATCTCACCTTGTTGTATCGCTATTTTCACCACCAGTGCTCTATTGAAATTGCCAGTCGCTTTCCGCCCCTTCAAACCTTTAACCGTGACACCCGTCTCTCTATGAATACTAAAGCCCAATTTCGGGCGTACATTGAATCGCATCGCCGAGCTCTTTATTTCCTAGTCATTATGACCTTCATACATTCAAAACCAACATGCATCGGTATCTCTCTTTTCTTCTCCCGCGCTGTGTACAAACATTTTAAGGGTACTGATAACCCCTTGAGTGCGCGCCAATTATAAAAAAAAAGGTTTGTCTCTCAACAGGCTGCATATGAGGAATATGTGTTGGATAGGAAATTGGTAACTTTGAGTTATATATCTGTGATCAGAGGTAGGGATACGATACATTCTGTTATACAGCGGGAGACAAGAATGGAGTCAGTGTCTTTTTGCATAATTTAAGTAATAAAGGTGAACTCCCACACCTTATTCCTAAGGCCACGATTTCTTCTAATAATAAATCGTAAAGTAACTTTTTCCTTTATTTGGTGTCCGAGTTCCTAGTTCAGATTTGAGAACCCTGGATAGAGAAAGAATATTTTATCTGCTAATCCACATATCTGAGGATAATTTAATAACGACGATTATTTAAGTTCTTTATCACTATACGCTTTGTAGTTATTTTTGTTAGACCGAAAGTCCCCAAAACAGGAAATGCCCCTTGGTAATAAAATAAACTAACAATTGTATCTGCCTACTAAAATGCGAAAATCAAGGATTAGGTTATGCATGTTAGTTTGAGGCAGTAACAACGTATTTTGAGTATTTGGGCCGACATAGAATTGTTATAGTGGCATGATTACAACATGATTATAACACTCTAGAAGGAGACAATGGTGAAGAACGATTTACATTTCATACATTTCAATAATTCTAAGACATGGAGATTGGATAGGTAGTACTTTACAGGGCTTATTATTATTGACAGGATAGAATTACATGAGCAAGTGTTTAATGAATATCTCCCCGGCTTAAGTCAGTTAGAAATCAGTCTACTTTGGATCTCAAAACTTAAAGCAGATAACATTCTATACTCGTATAATTCATTTCCATTGTTAACATCCATTGGATTGAGCGTTTATTCAAACCAACCTACAGCACTCCCAATTTAGGGAACACGTTCACTTCCTTTTTGCAAAACATTACTTTTCCAATTGTGTCTACGTGTATGTGTACAGTTTATTTTCAACCGAGAAAGGAAAAGTGTCTAAACAACGAGTTGAAAGAAAAATTGGTTTTCATGTTCGCTTTCGTTCCGTATACAAATATCTACAACATTTAATAGGGTGAGCGGAAAGAAACGGATAAAAGCGTCCATTGATTTCTCACGCCACATCATTAATTAAAGCCTGTCGAGCCTTTTATTTATTTTTATTTGTCCTCCTTTAAACGAAGCATATATACCTTTACATGCACATGGTTGAAGGGTATAACGGTATTGGTGCTAAATTCTAAGTCAACCGACAGAAGGAAATGATAGCGACGCACGTTTATAGCCACACGTCCTACCATTATGCAAACAATGTCGGCACGTGAGCTTAATTAATTATCTTTGGCACGTTATTAAGTTAATTTGTTTTTATTTTATCATTTTTGAGAATTTGGTGGAGGGACACAGTTCTTAATTACAGGATCTGAGGACATTTTCCGTTTTACGGGATGATGGTAGAATTCGCGATTCCGGTGCGTCACCTTACCTTCCGTACTTGTATTTAGTTAATTGAATGACATTACAGCGTGGCGTGAACCTAGAATAGACTTTAAGAAAAGCGATTGAGACGTGTAATAAGTCGCGTCATATCTAGACGAGGTAGCCAAAATCTCTGCTTACTTAAAAATTATTGCTGTCCATTGAGATGTTCTGGCCGATACGTCGATGTTCTGTGTAATTTCTTGCTGACAACATTCTCGTACAGTTAGTTGGTTTTGACCTCATTAACATATTTTCCCGCTTTTGTTTCAATAATTTTAATGGCATCAACAAAGGCACTCTGCGTTTTGCTAATGATGCCAATGTCATCAAGTAATGCGACTTTTAAGGCAATCTTCTCAAGTACTTGTATGATGTGGAATGGAGCAAGCCTTAGCTTATTTTCGACACCAGATGTCTCGGTGAGATATATCATGATACGGCGAGACTGACGAGTTGTGAAATCGTGGCAAAGCAGGACATAGTCCTTTGCAGCTCATCTCTATAGATGTTGCTGTGTACGGGCCTGAAATTTATAAAGAGGTGCTGAGTATTAATTTATACTTCTTCGACTTTTATCCAGGATCTGGTAATTGTGGACTTACCGAGCCTAAGGCTGTCTGACAGAGGCAAAACATGTACTTGATAAATGAAGTCAGGCGGTCACCAATATGTAAGACTAGATCTGCACGCGATGTTAAATTGACTAGCAAACCATGCTTACCTACTTTTTTGGGATGAAATCTTGGTATGAAGTTCAGTATAATCTCTGTCAATTCATTCCTAGTTATATTCTAGAGAAGGCTTTGTATCCACCTGCTTTGTTCGTAATACCTAATTTTAGTTGGATTAACGAAAGTCTTGTCTTTTACGACCCAAGGCATAGTTTATACAGCTTATAAACGTATTTATGTCAACCTCTCTACTTAATAATCAGTAGAAGTAGTTTTTGCATATCATCATCATTGGTTAGATCACTTTTAGTTAGTTTCCTTCCTCATCTCTGAAGGTCTCGGATTCGAGTCATGTTGCCTTGACACGTTCTTTTTATCTTTTAGCAAAACTTTCGCATATTGTTTTTGGGGTAGCTTCAATCCATTGTCTCGAATGGGAGTTTCCTGTGAGGTGTAATCAGACGAAGAAGCCAGGGTTTTTCCCTCCTCATTTTCTTATAGAGCACGCGAACCCCTCTAATTTTTCTATGTCAGGAGTTGCTAAGAGTTGATTTACCACTTGTTCTTAACACTGCATTAGTTCCTGTTGTTCTGTCACCTGACTTCAGACCTTGATGCTGGTAGCACTTATTTTTGGTTTCTGTCGGAATAGAGCAGTCAGTGAAAGGATCTATCCATTGTACTATTTGTAAGTTCATTTTAATGGAATCTGTCAGTCTGTCAAACTTCCTACTGCATTCAATGATGTCTTGCATTCTCGAACTGGCTTGGAAGTTGTTGGCGGGTTGTTTGCGCTCTAAGCGCAACTTGGCTGTCGCTGCAGATGCAAATGCATCTTCACCGATTCTTCATAATATATGTAGTTTGTTGCCATCAGGACTTCGTATATCTTCTCTTGGAAAACAGACGCAAGTTTTCCTAATGAGGTGTGAAATCTAACATTTAGTCCTCCTCCTATATCATTTTAGGAGCCATACGTGATGACCACATTCCTTTCCTATCTCAGATTATGGCCGAAACCAGTCTTGGGCACAGGAAAAGTCGATATCGTATTTCGGAGATCTTCAAAGTTCCAGTGCGTGTTGTATCAGAGACCACCTCTTTTTAAATGGAAGAGAGTGCAGCCCATGATGTGAATAACCAGGGAAGGCAGGTTCATCAGTGCGTCTAGAGTGGAACCAGGCGTCCGACAGAAAGCCCACATGCAGCGGCGAATGGCCGTTCTTTGGAGTCTGGTAGAAACGGCAATGACGGCTCCTTTTTATTGTCAGAAGACCCATCGAGCCTTGACGTCTGTCGACGTAACATGTTTAGTTCACAGAAGTTTGTTATCCAAGATGACACCCAAGAACTGGATGGTTCTGAAATGAGTACAGCCAGTCAGCTTTCTCCTTCTGGTGAAGAGAACAACCTCAGTTTTGAGAGGATTGACTGAAAGCCCATTTCTAGTGCATCAATCGTCAATCACTTCTAGGGTAGCCTGTGGTTCAGAGCAGACAGTCGCTAGACATGATACAACAGACAGTACAGCTTCATTATGCACGTATGCTTGTGCATAAGTGTCAGAATGAATCGACTAACCTGCACCATAGGCGTGGAGATAGAACGCTGACTGTTAACCCCCGGCAATCCCTGTTTACACCCGAACTCTCGCAAGGTCTTAGTAGGCATGTTGCATCTCAGACAGAAGATGCATACGAAAAGTAATTTGCGAAGATGGATCGCGACCATTCTTGTAGGTCTGAAGCTCTTGGCGAGTTTTTATTCCGATTTTCGATACAAAGTCTATTCTCACTGTCCGCCGGGGCTTCGGTATGTATACCAGTGCCAGGCTAGCAGTGAAGATTCTCTTCGGAGTTACCAGCAGCTGGTCTATATCTTTTTGTAACTTGCCTGGGTATATGCCATCAGTACTAGGTGGCTTCAAACCTTCAAAGGAAGCGACAGGATGTTTAATTGCCTCACTCGTCACCACAGCCGATGTTATATACCAGCTACGGAGTGTTGTGTTATTCAGTTCACAGCTTGGTTAATAGGAGATAGTTGTGAGCTGGTTCTGATTAGGTTATCTAGGAAGTGAACCTCATGCATGAGACGAAGAGATTGCTGCCTGGTTAATTTTTCATTTTTGATGACTTAGACCAACCTACTGGTTTTACTGACAGTGTCAATCGTTTCGTCTTTATAAGAAGCACTATTCGAAACACGAATAAGCTTCTTATATCCTTTTTGCTTCTATCTGTAAAGATTCAAGTCTTCCTTAGTTTGCAAGTTTTCTGATTTCTACACGAAGATGCTGCAGATCTACATACCATCAAGGAACGGGCGAGTGGACAATTGCTTTCTAGCTGGTCCGGCCAATTAAAAACACTTGGTGAGGGTACCTTTCAGGTTCTAAACAGCTTCCTCTAACTTTTGTTTTTTCCTAAGCTTAGGGGCAGCACTTTTGGACTTTCCGAGCTCAGAACGTGTACTGGGTTACTGCGAATTCCTCCTCTTCAACAATGTCGAGACTTCGCATACAATTCTGAATTCGATGTACCTGTGGTTTAACATGGAGATCTCCTGTAGTACTCTCCAGCCAGTCGATTGTTAAGCCAATTACTTCCTATCTTACTCTCGTAACATTGCTGACATTCAGCTCAGACGATAGTATGAAAGTATGCAGGTTGCACAGTATTTGTCGAAAGATGACCACACTTCCTATTTAAACATTTAAATTGCCTTAAAAAATGTCAACGTCTATCTTTGCACAAAGCCTCAGAGGAACACTCTTTAGAAGCATTATAATGCAGAATGCTTCGCTGTTTTACTGGTTTTGAAAAGTAAAGTAGCACTATACCATTCAGTCATCAGGATCAGGTAAGGAATTCGAGTGCTCGGCGGAGTGCTCGACCTTCTTCGCATGGTCGTAAGTAAATTAAATAAAGGGTTTTCCAATAGGGATTTGACAAGTTTGAATTTAATTTGTGAACGCACTTTTTCACTACTCATCAAACTGTCACTGTCAATTTATTCAGCAAACTTTCATCATGGTAAAGTACACGAACGAGCAACGTCTGCAAATTATAAAAATTTTCTACCGAAATTCGGAGTCGGTAACTGCAACTTTAAGAGCGTTAACTCCAATTTTCGGTCGTAATTCTCGCCCTAGTAGACAAGCAATAACAAGTTTAGAGCAAAAATTTGAGTCTACATATTCGTTGTGTGATGTTGCCGTGTCAGTGAGACAACGAGTTGGTCGAAGTGTCGAAAATATCGCTGCCGTTCAGGCGTCCGTAGCAAACGATCCAAATCAGTTAATTCCACTGCGTTCTCAAGAACTGGGCATCGTTCAGACCACATTATGGCGTATTTTGCGTAAGAATCTTGGTTTACACCCATACAAGATCAAGCGGACCATTTGAAGAGACGTACGTTCTCCGATTTGGTTCTGGAGAAGATGCGCCAAGATGATGAATTTCATCGCAAAATCATCTTCAGTGACATTTTTGGCCCAATAGGTTCGTCAATAAGCAAAATATTCGTTATTGGTCGGGTGAAAATTCACATGTGCTTCATGAATCACCACTTCATCCACAAAAAATAACTGTTTGGTGCGGTTTGCATGCCGGCAGCGTATTTTTTCGTCGACGATAACGATCGTCACGTTACTGTGAATGGTCAGCGTTATTGCGCCATGATCACAGATTATTTTTGGCCCGATTTGAAAGATATGGACTTAAACGACATGTGGTTTCAACAGGATGATGCCATAAGCCACACAGCACACGCTACAATCGATTTATTGAAAAGTAAGTATGGTGAGCGTGTTATCTCAAGAAATGGGCCAGTCGATTAGCCGCCTCGTTCGTGCGATTTAACGCCGCTTGACTATTTTATGTGGGGCTACGTTAAGTCATTGATTTATGCCAACACGCCGATGACGTTGGAAGAGCTCAGAGCCAACATTGAACGCGAAATAGCGGCCGTTTCGGCCGAAATGTGTGGCCAAGTCGTTGAAAATTGGGTCCAACGAATCGACCGCTGAAAACGTGCCCGCGGTGGCTATATGAACGAAGTCGAGTTCCATTGATAAATGTTTTGATTGTACTTCAAGCCGATAATAAAGTTTTTGAAATATCTCAAATGGTTTACGTTTTATTTAAGAAAAAAGTTGTCAAACCCTATATAAAGCTCTGAGCCATAAACGGAAAAGCAAAACACCATTTTAAAACCATTAAATATAAACCATAACCCTCGTGTAGAGGACTTCCTCACATATATTTATCAGACTGTGAAATGACGCTCACAAGACTTGGTCTCATCGCGTATGTCTTCAATATATTTTACCGAATATGGTGCGTGCACTCGTATGGAAAGCCATGTTCGATGTTATATTCAGTCTTCTTAGGCTGATACTAATTTAGCAGTTCCCAGATGATAGCAGAGTCAAGTTTCATCCCAAAGTTACTCGAGGCCGCACTTCTGAATATATACCTTGTGCACGTTAGAATAGTTATAATAACGGATCGCAATAAATAAACAGGCAAGCAGAGTACGCCAAAGCTAAAGCCGAAATCCAATCAAGAGGAAAGTCGGCGCAAGCATGGATGAATGTAGCCAAGAAAAAGCGAGCAACGGGAAGTAAAAAGCCACCGCACCCAAATGCGATTTTAATAGGTAGACCGGAGATTTATCGTTTGCTTCGGAGAATATGTTCGGGTCTAACACTTCAAGAAATAGGGACGAATATCAATCGAATCCGAAATACTGCAAGCGGAGATCTCCCACTCTTGTTCAACACATCGGCGAAACCAACAACAGCGGTCTACAAAGAGAAAATTAAGGAAGCGCTGGTAGAAAACGGCAACGTTTGGTCAGGATCAAGTGAATGTCGAATTCAATCTCGCGATGAATACGGACGTGAGAAAGGGTCATGGTGGCACCCATATCGCAAGCTAATTGTTGAAAATCATAAAACTGCATAGGGAATGGGTCTATTGTAAATTGTTATATGGTTAAATGACACAAACTTTAAATTTTACATGCCATGAGTCAAATATCTCCACCGCCTAAGAGCACTATGAGTCCCCAGTTCGTTTCGACCACTTTCGCATGATGCTGGACTTGTCGTATCTTCAATGAATGCTTAAGCAGTGATAAGCCTCACATGCGAGTAGGGACCGCTTTAACAATAATGGAGCTGATGTTCAAAAGGAAGATGAACGCATCGTCTTCTACCAGTGGTCGAAATATGGAGATTATAAGGAATCACGGCAAAACAAAGTTCTATTTGACTCAGTTTTTGAAGGGACATGGTTTGTTTCAGAGGGTATCTGTGTGTTTAAATGCAAACAACTGAACACGGCGTGTTTAGGAGAAGGTTGTTTTTAGCAGGGATGTAGAGATACCTCCTTCGAGTGCAGTAAAAAATACAGACTAAGTTGAAGACTCTTATTTTCAGTTATTCTATTCGACATGAGTCTGAATATTTTTGTGGAAAAGGAAGAGCTCCATGTATGTCGTCCTAAATTCTGAATCTGTTGATTTTCCCGACGGCTATACTTTGCTCTGCACCTAATATCCTACAAAACCGTATCACAATTTGTACCAGTTCGATTAAATAGGAAGTTGTTCGCTTTAAAACCGAAACAAAACTTTCCACCTAAATGTATCCTCTAAGAGGCAAACGCATCTAATTCCATTTATCCACTAAAACGATTATATCCTCATTTAGTGCCAAAATGAATCCTTTTTTTCTGGTAACTCCATGGAATAGCTGTTGTCTTTTCTGAAATTGCAGAATAATCCGGCACTTCAGTTGCCAGCTAAGCTACCCAAATTAGAGGGAACAACCATCTTTTTTGGCACATCCTCGCACAAAAACCCATTCTGTAATTCTGAGTACAACTTACATAGTCATTAGAATTTCCACTCCAACCCATTTATTTGGCTATGCCCATAGTAGTACGAGCATTTCCCTCTGAATTTTCCCTCATTCTCTTCTAAGGAAAAAGGTCAAAGAAAATTCTTCGTGTTCCCTTGTCCAAATGAGATTTTGGCTTACATAAATGAAAATACAAATAGAAAGGGTGTGTGCCTTATAGGTTTAAAGGGTACATGACTAAATTTAAACCCCTTTGCTTTGAGGGTTGTTCTTGCTGGATGTATAGGTATGTATGTGTATTTATGGCGCGGCTCATTATAAGGATCTGTTGGAAATTTATATGCGGTTTGCATGTTCAAAACACAGGCCACCATACAAAACAGTGTACAGATTAGGATCACTAACTGCCAGAGCAACATGAAGGGAAGGATTTACTCATTTCTGGTTTAATGAGAGAATGGAACTATGCGCCTATGAGTATTGCATGTTTTCCTTTTTATTTTGACTCGACTTCCTTTTGGATTTCCTTTGTAGCCGAACTTTAGCACCAAAAGGCGTGCTAAGAACATGACTGCAATCACAAAGGACAAATAACAAAGGGGTTTATCGAGAGGGGCTTTAATTTATTTTTACGCACAACTCAGACTCAACGGAAACTTTTGTATTATATGTTGAGCAATGATTCACTACTTGTCATACAAAGCGCCATACTTCTATTCCAATTACTCAAAACCGACCAATTCATGGGAAATGTTTTAGAATCAGAAGAGCAGTGAATTTCTTTTGTGAGTGCAGTCAGAATTTGTATGCGGAATACTTATTTTTGGACTAAATAGTCTGACAAAGATTCAAGAAAAAGTCTCCGAACTCCACTTCAAAGCAGACTTAAGGGCACTGAAAAAGATTTATATCAAAACAACCATGGATAAGATTAAGGAGTCCAGTACGATGATGATTTTGGTCTTCCATCCCTACAGAGAATTTTATGCAATTTTTGTTAATTTGTCCATATGGACCCTTTAGTTGGCCGCGAAGCTCCATATAACTTTCCTTGAAGGCTTCGTTCACCGTAATACCCAAATTTTCAGACAAATTCGTGTCAGTTGATAGCCGGGTAAGAATTTTGATTTTGCCGCGACAATCATCGGTGTCTACAGACCGCCGCACCCATATATAAACGGATTCATTCATGAATTCGCATCTAACATTGACTTAGTGGAAAGGAACCGCATTAAATTAAGCAGAGTCCAAAGAACAGCATGTCTATGCACAAGCGGAGCCTTGAGGTCTACCCCCTCTGCGGCATTAGATATTCTGCTTCACTTGACACCCCTCGACATTTTTAGCAAGCAAGTAGCTGCGACTGCAGCTATTCGCCTTAAAGCGACTAAACAGTGGACAAATAATTCATTTGGCCACGCCAACATTCTTAATACATTAGGAATCCTCACAGAGAACACCGATTACACCATACCTGAACTTTGGTTTGACAAAAACTTCCATGTAAGCTTCCCCTCTAGATCATTCTGGGAGGAGGATGCTTTCATGGAGGACAAGTCAATCCATCTCTACACAGATGGATCTAAAACCGACAGCGGAGTTGGTGGCGGTGTTTTCTCAGATAAGCTAAATCTAAGCCTCTCTTTCCGCCTTCCAAATCACTCTAGCGTGTTCCAGGCGGAAATTTTGGCGATTAAAGAAGCTCTGTTCTGGCTGAAGAAAAACGTGATATCTGCAAAGGATATCCGCATATTTTCGGATAGTCAGGCCGCCATCAAGTCCCTGGACTCGGTCTCATTGTGTTCTAAAACTGCCCTTGAATGCCGATCATCTCTCATGGAGATGGCAGAGCAGTTCAACATTCACCTCTGTTGGGTGCCGGGCCACAGAGACATTCCAGGGAACTGCAGAGCCGATGAACTCGCCAAAATTGGAACCACTCTACCTATCCTACCGGACAAGGGTAGTATAGGTATACCAATCGCTACGTGCAAACTAACACTAAAGCTGGATGCCAATAAAAGAACGGACCTTAGGTGGACTGCTGGACAAACATGTCTAGCGACCAAACAGATCTGGCCAAGGCTGGATCTGAGTCGATCTAAGTGTCTGATCCTTTTAGATAGGAAACATCTCAGCGCCATAATAGGTGTCATTACCGGACACTGCCTCATAGGCAAGCACGCAAGAAGGCTTGGCGCCTTTACTAACGATTTCTGTAGAAGCTGCATGGACGAGGAAGAGGAGGAGACAATCCCCCACCTACTCTGCACATGCCCAGCTCTCTCTCAGAGAAGGAAGCTTCACCTAGGAGCTTTCTTCTACAACGACCTAAACGATCTAGAAAAAATAGACGTTAACAGTCTCCTACGCTTTATTAAAAGCTCAAACTGGTTCCAGTAGTAAGAAGATCATAGATCCACGTGGCATCACAATGGGCCAATAGGCCTAAGTGGGTTGGTATTTCCAACAACCACTCTTACCTAACCTAACCTAACCTAGTGGAAAGGAAAAAGGACGCTTGTTGTCCTAGGTGATATGAACCTCAATGTCAGGGATCAGAATGAGTCTTATGCAAAAATTATTTGTCAATGATTGCAACGAAGGGGCTTTGCAACATCATACGATACGACACCCGGACCGATCTAGTGCGAAACACTAGTACGTTGATAGATCACAGCTTAGTACGTGTCTTAGGCAAAACAATACAATCAACCGTTTGTACGCAGGCTTGGCGTACAAAATATCACAGAAAGGCGACACAAAACTATGCAAAAATATATTAACAGTCGCAAAGTGACACAATTAATGACAAATGTGAACTGGCATGCATTAGACCAATATGACTGCGTAAACGAATTCTACGAGCAATTCACACAGGGTGTGAATGGATGACATGGGAATTAAAGCAGGCTTGCAAAGAAAGGAACAGATTATATAGAAGATACAAAAATAATAGATGGAACCAAGAATATGAAAAGGGTTACAAAACCTTTCGAAATGTCTTAAACAAAAGGATCAATGCGACAAAATCTGGATATTACAAGGAGATATTTCGAACTGCAAAGCAAATCCAAAAGAAACATGGAAGCTTGTTAATCAGATATTGGGGAGAATACAACTCAACCTTGATGATGTCTTTTCCAAAAACTTTGCAAGCGAATCTAATATACAAGGTTTGTTGCGAACAAATTTGTAACTCAGCTATCACGGGAGGTTAGCAATATACGAGTAGTGCACCATTGTAGTCAGCAAACTTTCATAGGTTCAACGTCTAGCATAACGCGTTCAATGTATCTAGAGGAAGTGACCGTAAGAGAAGTGCAAAATATTCTCTGTACACTAAGTGGTATACGACCAAAAGACCTCCTACACTGAATTTCTATCACCAACAATCTGCAAATTGGTTAACAAAAGAATAACATAACTAAATCCATGAAATGCTCAAAGTCTCTATAGTGCGGCCAATATACAAAAGTGGTAAACATATTGAACTATAGACCCATTTCTATTCTGTCAGTAGTAGATAGGCTTTACCGATATCTAAAGAGATACAACATTTTAGAAAAAAGCCAGTATGGGTTTAGGAAAAACAGAAGTATTAATCAATTATTGGGAGAGTTCACCAACAAAATACATAAATAGCAGCCTAGACAGAAACCATAATACAGTTGTCTTATTCATCGACTTTAAAAAGGCGTTCGATACCATGAGTCATAGGTATATATAATATTACGGCAGCTAGACGAAATCGGCGTAAGAGGAATCATCCTGAGGTGGTTTGAAAGTTACCTAGAAAACCGTAACTTTAAAGTTAAAATTAAAGAACATTATAGCGATCCAGAGAATACACTGTATGGAGTGCCGCAGGGATCAACACTCGGGGCCATTGCTTTTCATAGTATGTACTCGTATATGTGAATGATCTACTTTCCGCTCTTTGGCAGAGTAAGGGATATGCGTATGCAGATGATACGGCGATAGTTGTCAATCATAAATGTGCGGAAATGGTAGTAAAAATAATGCAAGAGGAATTCAATGCAGTTACATCTTGGTATAATGATCATGGTCTCGTCGTCAACGCAAAGAAAACAAAAATAATGCACATACGCCCACCACACATTCAAAAAGCAACAATAATAATAAAAATGCATTACACCAGTGCAGGGAACCATATGCAACTACAAACTTTAATTCAAAATGTGTCAACCTATAAATATTTAGGGGTTATCGTGGATTACCATTTTAAATGGAGCTACCAGATAAGAGTGCTTGAGACAAAACTTTGGCAGTCAACCTACACACTGTTCCATCTCAGGAACTTTTGCACGGTGGAGGTTCTAAGGCACAGCTATTTTGGAATAGTAGAATCTCATCTACGACATGGTATAGTAGCGTGGGGAAATGCGCCTCAGATTCAATCACTGCAGCAAATACAAACACTAATCCATAAATTAATAATCCGTGCAAAAAAAGGGCAAAGCGTCACGATCGACAGCAAATCAGCAATAAGACGAAAATGCTTAACATCGAACAGCTGCATAAGATAGAAATTATTTCGAGATTTTGGAATGATAGTACTTACAAAATACCAGCTCAACATAACTTCAACACACGAAGAAGACAACAAGGACGATATAACATCCCGCGACACTGGAATGAGTACGGACAAATTTTTTATACAAAATATGAGCTTACATCTCATGTAAAACAAAAATATTGTATGCATTATGTAAGCGTATGTCCTTAGAATAACTATCTATTGTAGCATATGATATAAGACAAAGTCGGCTAGGTAGATTCCTTTATCACAGATTTTTTCGTTGGGTGTTAACTTTTCTATAACATTGCAATGATGTTTGGATCAACATTGTAAGCGAGTTCGACGTTTAAAAATGAACTTGGTCAACGCTAAGTACAGCTAATAATTTTGTTTCCTCATTCTGATTCATTCTATGAATGAATTTTGGAGCTCTAGCAGCTCCCTAACCAGAAAGGAAACGTTGAACTTGCTAATGGATACCGACTGGATCCTTCGAAGATACACAACGATAGCCATCATTTCCTTCACACATCTGAAAATCCACTTGAATATCCACTGAAAATCGACGTGGGTTACACGACGTTTAGGTTTCATTTTTATTCAGGAATTTCTCCTGAAGAGGCTTGACATCTAAAGAGTTTTTCTTCATATAAGACCCACATTTGTAGGTTACAATCTAGTCTTACATATAATTCATCCCCATTCCATTGGAAATCCAGAAGTACAATACTCGTATAAAGTGAAACTGCTAATAAGTCCAAGAAATATACTCAGTCACCCTCGCTTAGCGGAAATTCAATCACATTCAACCGACATAAACCCCTAAACTAAATATGAAACTATGTGTCTTTTGGAAGTAAGAGACTGGTACGTACTGACAAAACCAAAAAGCCCCTAAATAAGATCAAATCAAACCGTATTACATAGTGAATTTGGAATAAAAAAAAGCAAACACCGGAGGAATCAAGAAAAGAGTTGTTTCGGAATCTCGTCAAACTTTGAATTTACAAGGAAAACGAAATGCGAACTGAATGAAATTCATATTCAGGTACACACAGAGTAACCGCCAATCGCACCCATCACTGCCAAAGGATATTGTCACGGAGTCCACAAGAAGAACTGTTCAATCGGTTTCATTCGGTGGGTTCAGTGGATTGATTCGGTAAACCAATGTCAGAATTTTCACTCTGTTCGTGTTTGTTTGTTATAATGACTCGAGAATTTAGAGTGGATATGGCAAATACTCGCGGGCTAAAAAGTAATCACTTTTCAGTGTACATGCACGTTGGTAAATACTACAGACCAGCAAGTTTGGATAATTAGAGAAACACAGGTACATCATGGCGCACAGACCACGCTGATCAGAAGTACCACTATTCCACTGCCACTGTTCCGAAAATCAATTTCATGTGGTTAAAATTCCACCTCCGTAAACAAAATATCCACTATTGCTGTATTTACAGAAGCCCCAACCTGGACAGCAATTCCACCTTTAATGAGTTTGATGCGCTGTCTGACTTCATTCATGCAATTTCAATATACACTCTTGGGTGGCTTCTACATTCTGGACAGACAACACCCGAAGGACGGTGTGCTGGGATCTTCACTGCGGAAAACAACCTGACTCAGCTTGCAAATGAGCCCACGCGAATACCAGACGTTAATATTTATACCTCCAACACCCTGGACTTACTTTTTAGCTTCTCACGATGACAAATACAGAGTTAATGTGCTATGCCCTCTAGGCACGTCGGACCATAATGATATTCCAGCTGTCAGCTCTTTGGACAAGGCCAATCTGCTTTCTGTATACTTTTTGGCCAACTCAACACTTCCCGATTGTGCTTTGTCTCCTCAATGGGGCGAATACACTTTCACACTCGTGTAGTAGGAAGAGCACTTAAAGATCTAAACATTCACAAGTCATCTGGTCCAGATGGTATATCTCCTCCTTCCTCTGAAGAGGTGTTCTTCCACGCTGGTAGCCACTGCGTAAGATTTTTCTTCAACCCTACTGCACTTTAGGACACTTTCCGAGCAGATGGAAAATAGCGTTTGTCCAGCTCATCTCTAAAACAAGCGAATCTTTTTCTCTCTCCTCCTCCTGCAATGGGTCTGCACTTTCATCCCTTATTTCCAAATCCGAATGAAATAACCCGAAACACGAAAACTTCCAAATAACCAGCAACAACTCTTCTGATGATTTGACGACATGTCTCACCGAAAAGTGGAATCAAAGCGTACACCAATCTGGCGAGGGCAAGTTGCAGTTGATATTTCTAAGACATTTTACAGAGTTTGGCATCACGCTCTTCTGTCGAAAATGCTTGCATTTGGGATCGACGACTATCTTTTTTATTGGATTAGAAACTACCTTTCAGATCGTTCAATTCAAGTTGTCTTGGATGGTTTCAAGTCTGATATTCACAAAAATAAATTCTGATATGCCCCAGGGCTCCGTTCAGTCTCCGAAACTCTTGATCTACCCACAATTCGAGCACAACTCTCATGTCTAGACAGATGCTATTAAAAACTCGCTGCATCTGCTAGGTAGGCTTAAAAACTGTGCGATATAACGTGTAGGTGCTGCTAATATCATACAATCAATTGACATCTGCCTCCTTGAGGCAGGCACGAAGCTCGAAGCTCGTGCTGAGAACAAGAACATGTCCATCAAGAATTAATGCCAAGTCTCTGAGGTTTTTTGGATCAAGTCATATACCTTCGGTGTCCTTAAATAAACCAATAGTCCGTACTAACGTAAGTTACGTATTAAAAAAATACAGAGGATTACAGGATATTGGAACGCGTCCGGTCATATGAACGTCTGAACAGTTGCGTATTTTTTTAAGGTGGCCCTAGAGTCTGGTGGGGACGTAATACGTAATCTACAGTCCTCAATCAACTATAATACCTCCAGCTGCGCATATTAATTTGGTTGAAGCTTATGTTATTCTCTTCTCCTTTTGTCCAAGGAACCTATCTTATCCTTCTCGGCCTTCTGTAAGTCGCTGTTTTGTGTGCATACCAATCCGCTGCATGATCTTGTCGGATTTTTCCTTCAAACCAGGAGCTGCGTCACATTGGTAGGGTGCAATGCATCCAAGTGATGCGGGCTAACTTATGCCGCAATCCCTATATTGACAGCGCATTTCTCCTCTTGATGGTGGCAGCGTACTACCTCTTTACAGGTTTTGGGTCTCCTGCAATCGTAGTAGTTAAACGCCAAAATTCGTTATAGTAACTTTCCAGCGTTTTAAAGTCTGGAGTAGCGGATCCACGGCCTGACTGGAGGTATTGTACTTATATTTGGCCGAGGAACTTGAAGAGGCAAACTTAAGGAAAGCATCGCCATTTCTTAATCGTTGAATCAACCTCTTGTGACGCCGCCTTTGAACCGAAGTTTGACAAGATATTCTTGATTTGGGGAAACTTAGCATACTGAAAGCTACCAGTGGTGTTAAATATGATTCTTTCTCAACCGATCTTGGGAAGTTAAACGACACTGATGTTTCACAAAATAGAATTGTTTCTAACTTCTTATTGATACATCATAGTGTCATCACTCCTCAATATTTCTTACTACTCCCTTTCGAGACTAAGTCTCGACTGTAAACGGTCAGAGTAGAGCAAAAGCACATTTTCCCTCACCTTTTTCTATCGGGAATATTAGTTTTTAGTTAGTTAAGTCGCTGGCTGAAAACAGTCGGGAATGTGTAAATCCGGTGGAAGAGGCCGTAAGTTGAGGTTGCTACTGCCTGAAATAATGCAATTATAGAAGATGTCTCGCAACATGGTCATTATAACCTTTACAGTATACGCTGTGGATCCGTCCTGTTGGAATCACTATTGTAGGAGGTTGAGTGCCAGGTGGCCTGAAGGAGATGTCCAACGTCGCCTGATAATGACTTGCAGCACTTGAAGGCTGCAGTTGTCGCTGGTGAAATGCTGAATTCTTCGTAGCCTATATCCTTTTCCTTGGTAATGGGGTTATTTAATTGCAAACGTAATTAAAAATAAAATAATTCTCTTTGCTTTCTATCTTAATGGAATGCCACAATTAATCCGATGCTAGCATTCTGTCGGCTTCAACTCTTACACAAGATAGATTATATAGCTGGGACACTGAGACACACAGTACGAGGTCTTTCGGTACCGGAAAAGTTCGATATATTTGCTTCCGCTTTAAGCTTTATTGATCCCTTTTCACCATACGAGTATATTAAATAGAGATTATTGTCATTCAGGACGTAGCAACATGGATGGCTTGGTGCAAACTATAAGATTGTAGATAGGTGCTCACTGTCTCTTTACTTGGTATCAGACAATAACAAATCAGCTGAGTTGGCAAGACAGATGACAACACATGACCTCCCCGAAATTAACAATGATCTACCCAGTCCCTCGGCTTCAGCAAAACGTCAGGTGGAAAACGAGGACATTACAGCAGCCAACAGAATATAAAACCATCAAAATAAACCCTTAATGCCTTGAATGACTTAGAGCTCAATCAAAGAAGAAATACTGTCAATCAAAAGAAACTGTAACCAAAACTTTTACCGGCAATCGTCTTAACGTCTCACAAGTTCGAAGAATATGCGTCCTTTTCAAGATTAGTTACAGCCGGTAGAATATAGAAAAAGCAGGATCCGTTCATCTTTTGTATAAACGTCCAACAGATGTTCAAGGCTGATGTTCATGTCAGCAGCTGGCTCCATATATGAGTGGAGAACCTCCTACAATAAGAAGGATACGAAAAGCATAATGCATTCCAGTACAAAATCCAAAAGAGCAAATGATAAAACCTGTAAGGGACGATATCTAAATCAATCTTAAACTATTTGTGGTACTTAAGTTACCTGCTAGATAACCCGTATTCCTATAACTCCTTACATTGAACTAAAAGTTATCAGTTAGCGATATTTATTCTCTAAGGCGTCTGCAGCAGATCAGATTGATCCGAAATTTATTTTAAAGCTGAAAGCACTGAAAGACGTTTACAAGTGTGCAGCTTCAAGAATTTTAAGGAAAGCCAAAGCTTACCGACAGGTAACACAACGGGAAAAGAACCGCTTAGGTTAGGACAATTGCGCGAGTTATTTAGCCTTACTTGTAGACTACAACCCTAGTAGGACGTAGGATCTACAACCGAGACAATTGCGATCACCACTGCAGAAAGAATCTTATAAGGGGGAATAACCACATAGATCATAGCTTGGACAGATATTCAATCAAATCATGCTGTGCCGAGGTGGTAGCCTAAAATGTGATATCTAGGGTCTTCTTACTTTTCAATTACTCAAAGTCACAAAGCGGATAACCAACCATTCTACCTGAGGCAGGACCAGTTGAAAGCTCCTAGACATCGGCTTTTTTGCATTAAGTAGGGCAGATTTCATCTACTACAAATATTGACAGACTATTGATGGGCGGATTACTTGAATGAATGGACCATCAGATTTCTATGTATGTAAGGGTTCATTCTTTGCTCTCAGTGGAACAAGCTAAACAAACTTAAGTCAAAGAAAACACAATGCACTTACATATCTGTTGTGCTTATTGTCTTCTTCATTTTGAAGCTTCTGGGTGAACCTTGTACGGCAAGTTTAATGAATAACCCCGATCTATAGTTTTTTTTAGATCTACATAGTCTGATGGTGAAGAAAAGCAGTTAAACCCTATCATAAATTTAGCTGAAAGTGGAAACTTATTTGTTCTCAATACCGCTAATGAATTTGAATACATCGTCTTCAAAAATAATGGCTAGAGCTAGGTATGCGATCCAGAAATCTAGGACTACTCACGGTCTTAATGATTCTTACATAACTGGATGATGTCCCATCGGCAAATATGATAATAACTACTCCCTGATGATGATGGTCCAACTAAGCTGAGCGGCATACTCGTATCATCGATTTTTTTGGAGTGACGCCCAAAATGTGTTTCTTAGAAAGATCTATTGAGTTTCGCTATTGTATTGGTACAGACCCTTGGATTCCATAGGTCTTCAAAAGTTTGTATAACTTTCAAAAACAGCTCCCTCCTTCCTAGTATCTTGTCATGGCTGTACCATAGCTCGAGGAGGTCTTTTAGTATAGCTATCTTTAATGGGTCCCCGGAAGGATATACGAGTATTAATATGACTTTCCTCCTTAGGTGACAAATTCCGTTCGACTCAAATTATTTTGCCATTTGCTCAGCACATTGTACCAAAAGAGAAATCTTCAGAACTTTGGTGTGCGCCTATAACGAGCAACGAAAATATCATAAAGTGCAGTGGTGTTCCTTCAGATTTAAGTTTTCCTTTTACCTTTTTCGTCCTTAGCACTTGAAGTTAGGACCAGATATCGTTTCGAGTTTTTCCTCTCTTTGTGAGAATCAATGCTAACCTCAAAGCCATTTCATTGGCATCTCCTTCTACTTCTTTTTTAGACTTATCAATAAATCCCTCCCTACAAAAAAAAAAAAAAAAAAAAAAAAAACGGAAACCATCCGTTCCTTCAATTCCGACTGTGGTCTGCTACCCGAATATTTCTATGTGGTTTGTCCGTTTCTTCTTTTTATTTTCGAAAAGTCCTGAGGTCTGGGTTGGACGATAAAAAAAAAGCGAAAATCTTTACGAGGACACCGCAATCCTTTTTGGCTTAAACGCCTTTGGCGGTTTCCATCCATGCGAATAGTTCAAGTGGAATAC
This sequence comes from Volucella bombylans, assembly GCA_949129095.1. Taxonomy (NCBI): domain Eukaryota; kingdom Metazoa; phylum Arthropoda; class Insecta; order Diptera; family Syrphidae; genus Volucella; species Volucella bombylans. Next base: position 127,917,827 of record OX422144.1, on the reverse strand, counting down.
TGAAAGGAATACAAACACCTGGCATTGGCACATAGTTCTAAGCGCCGCACTATGTTTTAGGAAACTAAAGAGCCAACCCGGGCTGAGAATAAATTGCTAGGGGCAGTCGTAAATCTTGGAAAAACAACACTTTATCGCTCCTTTATACCACTATAAACTTGGGTTGCATTGCCACCCCCAACTACGCACCACAATTCAAGATAAAACCGCAAAAAAACTTTCTCCCTCTTAAACGAACTGCGGGGCTGAAACTCAGGGAAGAGTTGAAATGAATGCTCTTTGTTTCAACAACGATGAACTCTAAAGATTGGTGGCTTAACCACCAAAGCCGGAGAACCAAGCAAAAGAAGGAAGGCTTGAAAAAAAAAAAACAACTAAAATTTCAACTATCCAACTTACCCTACCTACTTTCTCAAGGATTCACACAGTATCTGTCCGTATACCCGCCTTCAGCTGAGGGTTCCAAGAGTTCTAATGCAATGCAATGTTGTAGGATGCGTCTAATTCATCCTCACTGTACATAGATAGTAGTTATGCAAGAAGGATGTCGATAGCGGTAACTTTATCCGCTAACTGACAGTGATTAGTTGTTGTTTACTTGGTATACTATATAGGAGGACTTTCAAGGAAAACGAGAAGCTTCTACCTCTTATCATTTTTGAATACCACTTAAGCGTTCCGGAAGCCCTGTCTGACGGCAAGTACCCTGAAACTTATTCCGGTGCACAGACTTTCCTAAGGTTACACTGTGCGAGTACTCTTATCCGTATTCTTTTGTGTATCTGTGGATATGGTTTGGGAACTTAAGTTGTTGAAAACACGTCGCTTTTGGCGTTAAAATCCTCAAACCAAAATCCCTATTGATGGAAGAGTTATCTAGGAATTGGAAGTTTTCCCAGTCTTTGGCCCCTACCCGACCTCAGTCCTTCGTATACTTACTAAATGAGCGTGTCATAGTAAATTACCTAAAGATTAATTATATTGAATGGAAATTTATATACCAAAGAGTTGCGCGTTTAAGGATGTGCAAGAATTCGTAGTGTACCATGGGTTTTAGGGAGCTCTGTTGTGTTTTTTTGATAATGAATTCGAATTGAAAGCAAACACATCCATTGTGGTTGTGTCATGCAACAAGGAGTTCCACTCCGGTTAAGGCGTTGTAATGGTGTTGCATGTGAGAGATATCTCTTCCTCCTTGTTGGTTTCGATTTTTGTTCTGGCTTCTGTTTTGTGCAGTTTGGATGAGTAATGATAGTTTTTTAACTTTGTTGACGTTGATGGTCAGCGCGGTAGCATGATGGTGTGACAGGAGACGATTTCTCATTTTATCACCCTCCAATGTAAGGAGTGATAATCTGTTGGTGGCACGCAATGTCAGGTACAAATGTTATCTTCATTTCAGTGAAGAGTTCTACGAATGGAACTGGATTGGTGGTATTTTTGAAATGTTTTCTGTGATACGGATAGAAGTGGGATAGGTTCTTTGATGAATTGGTAGGTAGGGCTAATTGTCCGGCAATTAGCTACACTTGGTGAATTACGAAAAGCGAACAAGTCAATGGGAAGTTTAATTTCAGTGTTTAGCCGTTAATCTAGTTGATTAAATGGATAGGGTATGCCTTTCGAATAATTTATAGTCAGAGATTAAATAGACAGTAGCACATAGCAAAATCGACTGGATAAGCCTTAAAAGAGTGTATAATGATGTTCAAATGTGCTCGTATGAATGTCTCACCCTTTCGGTGGATGAGACCTTAGAACTAAATAATTTGATATCGCTGAATGTCTAACGTAGACTACAGCCTAGTTTATCTGCATTCTGTTGGTCATCTTTTCGTGTTCCACACAAATGAGAGAAACCTGAAAAGGTCCCATCAGTCTATCGACAAAACGAGACATGATATTGATTGGACTGACGTCTATATATTTAGCGCAATTCAGAGGGTCTCCTGCTTTGAAACCCTCTCAAACGAATCTAGGATTTCATCTAACAGAACAACTCCTAGCTCAACTCCTATTGTGTTAAATATTTCAGAAGTAAGCCCATTTTATCCAGGAACTTTATTAGTTTTCAACTTTTGCAACACTCCCTGGTCAGATAAACATATTTGCTGCATAAGGTCGTCCAGATTCATTCTTTTTCATGCTGCCCTGCAGTCCTTAAGCAATTTGAATCAACTTCGACTCTATTGCTATACTCTACTCTTTATAGCAGTACGCTTTGCTCAGGGTTTCGATCTTTTTGGTAAGGCCAATATGTTAACCAATATGACCAATACGGTTGCAATTCAGTTCAGAGCTCGATTGGTCAGTGAAAGAAGTTTGCGTCAACTTGGCATTCCCAGTATATTTTAGCGACAAAGCATGACATCTGTTCTCGGCGATTTTCGAAATGGATACACAAACTTGACAGCAAAATTGCATTAAGTTTTGTGTTAAAAATTAAATTAAGGACGCAAAAGCATTGGAAATATTGAAAACGTGTTTGGCAACGATGCTCTATAGAAAACAGTTGGTTATGCTTGGCATGCACGCTTCAGAAATGCTCGTGAGGTCGTGGATCATTCTATCAGACCATCGATATTAACAACTGAGGCACACGTCGATGAAATCAAAGATTTACTAGTCGTAAACCGCACAAATCTAATTATGATGAGTTAGCAGAGATAATCAGTATTTCGATTGGATCCAATTATGTCATTTTATCCAATCGATCGGTTTAAGACGTGTGGCTTTAAAGCTGATGTGAAAAGATCTGAATTATTACTGGTGAAGAGACCTGGGTTTACGAGTACGACACGCAAAGCAGTCATCAAGCGATCCAAGACCGAAAAACCCACGTCGTTTTCAGTCAAGAAAGAAGTCGATTCTAATCGTTTTCATGGATTACAATGGTGTTGCGCATTATGAATTTCTTCCTGAAACCCACACCGCCAATAGAAGGCATTCTTCAATTGCGAAAAAAAAGTATTGATTTTATGTCACAATAACGCCGCGTCTCACAATCCGTTGATTTTGCATTCTTTTCTTGCCAAAAACGACACAGCTGCCATCCAACAGCCACAAAATTAATCTGATCTAGCACCGCGTGAGTTGTCAATCGGAATTACTTTGAAGGCGACAATCTCTATGGATAAACTTGTATTTATTCCTTGAATTCGGGAACTTTTAGAACGAGTAAGAAAGGTACAATGCCAGGTATTGGCTCCACTTTTCGAAAGAAGCGTTTGGATAACAAAACGTACATCGAATTGTTCGATCCAGAAGTAATTCGAAGAAGCATTACCATGAAGGTTGCATGTAGTTGTTACACTCTTGCAATATAGCATCAGCCGTCAAGGTACTGAAAGTTCATATAGCTCTTTATGCTTCGCAGCGTCGCCTTTTACACCTTCTCGTCTTCTTAATTTTCATAAAAAAACGCTTTCGTTGTGTTCGTCTGATAAAACCTAGTAAGTCCTTTTAGCTGGCGGCAAAAGGCTGTACTATGTGAAAACCTCATACTGCCGACATTGATCCTAATGTTTGGTTGAGGCAACTATTGGTAAAGTGGTCATTCAAAGGTAATTACCCTTATTTCGTTGCTATGGCTGCCAACAGTAAAATAATTTACATCCGCGCACCCATCATACTTCTCATTTTCGAGCAGTTGATATCGGGTTTTCCAATAAGGGCTTGACACATTTTTTTTAAATAAAACGCAAACCATTTGAGATATTTCAAAAACTTTATTATCGGCTTGAAGTACAATCAAAACATTTGTGAATGGAACTCGACTTCGTTCATATGGCCACCGCGGGCACGCTAGCAGCGGTCGATTCGTTAGACCCAATTTTCAACGACTCGGCCACACATTTCGGCCGAAACAGCCGCTATTTTGCGTTCCATGTTGGCTCTGAGCTCTTCCAAAGTCATGAGCGTGTTGGCATGAACCAATGACTTAACGTAGCCCCACAGAAAATAGTCAAGCGGCGTTAAATCGCACGAACAAGGCGGCCAATCGACTGGCAAATTTCTTGAGACAACATGCTCACCATACTTACTCTTCAATAAATCGATTATAGCGTGTGGGGTGTGGCTTGTGGCATCATCCTGTTGAAACCACATGTCGTCCAAGTCCATATCTTCCAATTCGGGCCAAAAATGATCGGTTATCATGACGCGATAACGTTGACAGTAACGTGACGATCGTTATCGTCGACGAAAAAGTATGGCCCAATAACGCTGCCGGCATGGGGTATGGATGTGGATGAAGTGGTGATTCATGAAGCACATGTGGATTTTCACCCGACCAATAACGCATATTTTGCTTATTGACGAACTCATTGAGCCAAAAATGAGCTTCGTCACTGAAGATGATTTTGCGATGAAATTCATCATCTTGGCGCATCTTCTCCAGAACCCAATCGGAGAACGTACGTCGCTTCAAATGGTCCATCGGCTTCAATTCTTGAGTCAGCTTGATCTTGTATGGGTGTAAACCAAGATCCTTACGCAAAATACGCCATAATGTGATCTGAGCGATGCCCAATTCTTGAGAACGCCGTGGAATTGACTGATTTGGATCGTTTGCTACGGACGTATGAACGGCAGCGATATTTTCGACACTTCGACCAACCCGTTATCTCACTGACACGGCAACATTACACAACGAATATGTAGACTCAAATTTTTGCACTAAACTTGTTATTGCCTGTCTACTAGGGCGAGAATTACGACCGAAAATTGGAGTTAACGCCCTTACCAATGTTTTACCAACAAGTAAAAGAAGGTATCAATGCCAGAAGATCCATACAGAACCCTATAGAGATGATGAAGCAAATCTTGTAGTAGAGTCACAGATGGTGCTGAGCATATGAAACAACTTCTACAGACTGTATAACGGCGAGGAAAGCCAACATCCCGCTGTCAGGCAGAATAGACCATACAACTTTGACCGGGTGGACAAAACCGCCGTCCACCTGACCAGAACGAAGTAAGGATAGCAATATCTTAGCTGAAAACCAAAAAAAAAAAAAGCTGGACCTGATGGCTTACTGGCCGAGGTATTCAAAGCTGCACGAATTCATTTCTAAAGTCTGAGCAGAAGAGTGTGCGCCTGATGAATGGTATCTCGGCATCATTTGCCCGATTCACAAAAACGGATACCGCCTCAACTGCGGCAACTATAGAGGCATAAGTCTCACTCAACATCGGATATAAGAACTTATCCGCCATATTGGGTGAACGTCTGAAACCCTTCGCCAACAACCTGATTGGCCCCTATCAGTGCGGTTTCAGACCAAGAAAATCCACAATCGACCGAATCTTCACTCTCGCACAGATCCTGGAAAAAACTCAAGATGACCAAATCGATATCTTTTCATCGATTTCAAGGCCGCATATGGCAGCATTTATAGAGCCATGTCAAGTTCTGGCAAACTCGTCCGTCTATGCAGAATGATCATTGAGAACCCTCGCTGCTCCGTCAAGGTCGGTAACGACTTAACAGAGACCTTTGAGGTGAAAAAGCTTTTAGACATGGTGACGTGCTGTCATGTGACTTCTTCAACATCATACTTTAAAGAATTGTGCGGAACTCACTAGAGAACGCTGGCGGCACAATCTTTCAAAAGTCTGCGCAACTACTATCGAGAGCCGATGATATTGGCATAATTGAGAGAACTCAACGGGATGTCACCCAGGGCTTTCGCTAGTATTCAAACGAAAGCTGCCAAAATGGGTTTAGCGGTGAATGATGGCAGAACCAAGTATCACATATGATGTCAACAGGAAGGGACGTCAGAATCGGCAGCTATAATTTCGAGTAAAGGACTTTGTCTACCTTGGATCTGCTCTGAATTCTGCCAACGACACCATAGCAGAAATAAAACAAAGAATCACTCTTGTCAATCATTGTTTCTTTGGGTTAATAAGGCAGTCGAGTAGTAAGGCTCTATCTCGAAGACTCTGTATAAGATATTGATCATCCCGGGCCTACTTTATGGCGCAGAAGCATGGACCCTATCGAAAGCGTATGAAGATATCAGCAGTCGTTTCGAGAGAAAAATCCTTCGAAAAATATTCGGTCCCATTTGCGTTGAGGGGGTTTGGAAGAGAAGATTCAACGACAAACTATACGAGTTGTACAGCGACATCGACCTAGTCAGAAAACTGCATACCAGTCGCGTGAGATGGCTAAGACATGTAGAGCGAATGGACACGAATACTTCAGCCCTGAAAGTTTTCAAATCCAACCTGGAGAGACAACGCAGTAGAGGCGGCCTCACCTTAGGTGGCTCGCACAAGTGAAACGAGACCTCAACCGACTTGGAGTGCGTAACTGGAGGCAGTTAGCTAAAGGCCGGACTAACTGGAGAGGCTTGTTAGTTGAGGCCCAGACTACATTAAAGGAGCCGTGATTTAATTTTTCTTTCACACAAAACTCTAATAATTTGCATTTTCTCAGGAAGTCTATTGAATAGATTGCAAGAAAATATGCAGAATGAATTTCTAAATTTTGTGGTAGGAATAGAAGGTATATTGAAAACAGCGTATAGGTTACTTCTTCTATATTTGGAAAGCCAGAAATAGGGCTATGTAAGTCATATGAGTCAGAAATAGGACTATTGAAGTAACCACTTCTAGGAGAAAAAAGCTGAAGTACTCTATAATAAAACAGATGTCCTACTGACGGAATATTTAGGCGTCTTCAGGATCCATAGTATGTGCCAATCGGTTAGAGTTGCAGGCTTTTTTTGTTTCGCATTTTTGTAGCACAATAAATTTCTGAAGTTTATTCAAGTAAAGTTTCTCCGAACTCCAGTTTTGAGTGAAATATCTTCTTCATCTTTTATTCCGGAAGCTGCTCTTAGAAGCAACACTTTAACTCTTCCTGGAGCATATGATGACTTGTGTGAAATATTCCGCTGTAAATGATTTATTAATGCAGTAAAAAACACATCGTCAACGGCCTTAATTTTTCCCAGAAATGGTTGAGTAAAAAGAGAATTAATATAAAAAAAAAACACATAATAGGTCCAAGAGTAGACCCTTAGGGAATGCCGAGGTAAAATATTTCAGACTTACTTATGGTAGTTGCTGCATTTACTTTGAAAGCCTGCTCGGTATAATTACCATAATATAAAGGAACAAGGGAATTTGTTGGCTACTATATAGTCTAGGGTCTGAAGTGACGACACTGCCTTTCTGTAAAGTGAGCAGTCGATTGTTATCTGTAATGTCTCAATTTGTTATGTTCTATTCCTTTGTCAAATTTCCTCAAGAAATAATTTATTGGGTATAAAAGTAATTATCTCGGTTTGATTGATATTTTTTTGTAATTATTGCCACATACAGAACAGAAGTATTATAGAGCTTCGCGGAGAGGTCTCAACTAGTCCAGTCACAACTAAAGTTGTTGTAGGACACCCGAGATAGTATTGTAATTAAATAGTAACCCAGCTGTGTTGAGCCTTGTACAGATTGGTGTGCCAATAAATTCCAAACAGAATAGCTTTTGTCTTCTCTAGTAGCTACTTCTACAAATGAAGGAATTGATAGTAAGAAAGACACTTAAGAAAGTAAAATAAAAAAAGCACGTAGCCACATTAGTTTGAAGATGTTCAATAAAAAATTCTTGGCAGCGGACTACTTGTCGGTATTTATTGAGCTCACTTTACCCCTTAGCGTCGTTATCATAACCAAACACTTAACAAAACCCTTACAAAGCTCTTACCGAGTCGAAATTTGTCATATTTTCCTTAGCATAACTCTCGTCTGCTCCAAGTGTATCTATTCAATTCTGTCACTCATTGTCACTTCTCCATCATATTGGTCATAGATAGAGACAAAATAGCACGTGAGCTCAAGAAACGAAAACAGAAAACATCAGTATATACGTACGAGTACCAATCATCATCATTCGCATGCCCTCAGCAACACAGAAAGGTCTCCCACATTCACATTCCATTTTCATTATTCAGTACGTGTCCTTTCAGCAGCCAATTTATCCACTTTGTTTGGAAACCGTATCCCGTTTGTCATTTCTGCTTTTCCTCATTGAAAAAAAAAAACTGGAACAAAGAAAATTTATTAGATTTCCGCACGTGTGCTTAACACGCTTAATACGAATTCACATCCCTCAGCCATGTTCACACCATACTAAGGTTTCTTTGTGTTAGTGTAAGGATATCATCCCCTCCACATTACTAGTTTAGTTATCCCGTTCCACTGGTTGAAGTCCTCCTAAACAGAGGCAAACTAAATGTTTCATTCGCCATTACGATTTCATGATGAGAACAAGAATGACTAAGGACAACGATGAAAACGACGACGACGCCCATGCAACTTAACATAAGTGGATGTGTACTTCATTTCTATCATCATCCGTTTATTCAGTATCTGGCAGGTGTACGAGTACTTTACCAGCTTCCATCCACTTAGTGAGATCATAACACATCCACTTCCATTCGCAAGAGTCGAATTATTTATGCATTACCTCTGTTTACCGAATCTCTTGTATTGTAACAGAACGAGATAATACGTCAGAGATGTACTCGTATCGCTGTGATTTGGAAGGATCCTGTTGTTGACTCAATTTTTCGGAGAAAGAACCGGATATTCCAATTGCGCCATTTTGCATTTGGTTCCTGTCTAAGTTTCCCTGTTGCACACAATACAATGGTGAATAAATCTTGAAAATGGAAATGGTATGCAGCTCTAAACAAATGACAAGTAAATAGGAACAGGACAACACAAGGACAATGATATAATTTCACAAGAATTCTACAAGAGCATTTAAAATACGGACCACCAGTACACGGATAAAAAATGGATCAGAGATAAGGGACAAGATATAGAGCCAACAAAATGGCGCACGTATTTGTTTTTCCTATCAACCATCCGTTCGTTATCCTTTTTTAATCATTGAGGGTGGATTAAGGGAAGATATTCTTATATTTTTTACTTCTTCACCCTCGCATTCACTGTTAGAGCAACGACTGTGTTTCTTCTTTTTTTTATCACCATTTTTATCCAGGACATTCATCTGCATTGCGAATAAACATCCTAACTTCCAATCTGTGTGTGACATTAGGTTGACGCAGACACAAACAAAGGCACAGAGATAAAGATTGACGGAGATACGGGCAAAGATTCAGAGTGTGATGAAGGTGAACACCGAGTGAAATCGTGGTAAGCAAAAAATGGATTAAAACAGATGACGGAAGTAGGGGTTGAGAAAAATGCCGCTTAGGCTGCAGGAAAAAAAGGAGGAAACAAAAAATAACCAAGAAGCAAAACAGCGGAAGAGAAAAAGGAAGACTAAGGAAATGGGATTAGAATGAATTATTTCGTTTTTCCTGACTTACGTTGCGAAATGAATTTGTTGTTGAGCGCGTGAATTGTATGGAACACAGGAAAAATCTAATTAAAAACTGTTATAAAGGGTTCAACGGAATGAGGAGCATACCAAAAAAAAATTAAAGACAAAAGCAGACAAGTATCTGGAGGCACACTGCCTCCACACTGCACACACACAGCCTTGTGAAGTACCAGTAACCAGATAATTTCTTCTCCTATTTCAGTTGTGATTGTCTTTTTATTAATTTTCTTCGCACTGTTTTAGTCTTACTTTCGATGCAGGGTGACAATGAATTAAGTGCAAACTGAAGAGCTGCTTTCGAAGTATGTTTGCCTTGGTCTTGAATTGAAAATTTAAAATTAAATGGAGACTTATTTAAGAGGATCTAAATTGAGAGAGCGTTTCGGATTACTGGGTAGGGGGTAATATTTGAATCAATTCTTGAGTCCTTTTTTATGGGAATGAAGGAAGGCATTTCAGTGAGCTGCCACATGGATTTGAATTTCGAAAAGTCTATGGTATTTGAATGTAGACTCTTTACCAGCGCTTATATATTTATCAAACAGCATTCGTGCTTTACCATGAAGCCGAAATATTCTATCACACCGATAGCAATTACTAGAAATTTGAGAGATACCCCTTGCAGATGCTGATCGTACCTCAAAGCTCTTTTATATAATTCCTCGGTCTCAGACATTAAACGAATCAGCTCACACCTAAGGTCAGTTTCAAACTAGACCGAGAAAAAGAAGGAAAACAGACTGACGAAGCAAACGTGACCGAGCACTCGGACCTACTTTAGCGGGAACTTCCAATTCGAATCTTAAATTATTTAAGGATATTTTTTGAACTTACTAAGAGTCTAGTGAGAGAAATGGTATCAAAAGACCTACAACCGAAGTTTGCCTTTGGGACCACTGTTCCTTTAAGCGTCTCATCGCAGTTTTATCATCACTGGAAGAAGTATTGAACTTTAGATGAGGGAGCAAGCACGATAACACAATCCACCTTATGTCTCGATTAAACTCACGAGAAAGATCCTAAGCATGGCCCTAAGATCCTTGATAATTTGAGTACCAAGTAAGAAAAACGGAACATCATTGGCGGCAGAGTTGAAAAACTGTAATAAAGTCAAAGATAATCGAGTTTTTAACGGAGCGGAATACTATCGTAGCTAGCACTTTAGGCAAACCCTTTGCACTGGTCTTATGTACTATAGCTAGAGGAATTAGTCTCCTTAACATCGCATACAAGATTCTATTAACTGTACTATAAATGTGGTCGTTTGAAAACATCATTCAAAAAAAATCTGATATATCCTTATCAGTGTGATATGCGTCTCCAGCCTGCTTGATCTTTAGCTAGCTGCCTCCAGTTTGGCATGCCAAGTTGGCTGAGGTCGCCTTACACTTGCGTGCATATGAAGTACTTACAAAAATATTCCTTGAATAACTAGAAGGGATTAATTAAGGACAAAGTGTAGTTTTTGTTGGCCTTCTTTTTGCAGGTTTCTCAGTTGGAAAAAGTAGACGATACCTAGTTCTTCTCTTGAACTTATCACATTATCCTCACACCAGTCAAGAATTCTTGTTTTTTTTTTTTGGGTCTATTTCTGAGGAATTAACACAGAAGAAAAGAAAACATTGGGAAAAGTATTGAATAATGGAATAAGCAAAAACACGCTTCCGAAGGTTGATGGAACTAGTTGATATTCGAGGACTGTCCTTGCCTGTCTTCAAGTTAAATGATCAGAGCCTGAAAGGTCCCTTAATATTTACCATATTGAACTGCGTACCTTTATCTTAAGCAGCTTTATATTCTGCATTTTATTGTAGTTGCGTTGTGCAAGCTCATGCCGACAACATTTTCGAAATTTTTAAAGTTTCATATAATTGCCTTAAGTACATTGGTACTATTAGCCAATAGTAGCCTTGTTGAGAAAGCTTGGTAAAACGCTCTGTACGTATGTAACATCGTATCGACCTGTATTCTTGCCAAAAGAACGCACAGTTTGTTACAGCCTGCAATGCAGCCAGAAATAAAATAAAATTTAGCACCGATGCAGGAAGTGATTTTCAACGAAATGGGCTATCTTAGCCAACATCGAAAAGACCTTATTACGACGAAAAGGGGAAGGATGATGAGGAAAGCCGATACCACGATTTATTTTGAATCGGTAATTTACTATGAGACTTGAAGACGTATATTAAGTTAAGTTCCAGTAGTAGGCCGCCATCAAGCTGGTATACCTTAGCCAAAACAGGCATTTTGTGCCTTAGATCTCAATGCATACGAAGTACAGGCAAGAAAGATGAAGACGTAAAAGCTTCCGAACTTCTCGGCGGAAGTATTGGTGATTCTCAAATGTATTGTCTGGAGCTGTGAAACAATCCAAATCTTTAGAAGAATTTAGTAATAAAGGCAATTAAGTAAGCATCCATTGTCCTGAAAACTTCCAACCTCTCTTTGCGTCAATGATAAGAAGAGTGAAGTCATCTTGACCACGTGTCATCATATTCAACTACCTGCACAGGAATCTCGATGCTAGGCTTACTCTGGACAGTGCTGACTAGGAGTTCAAGCTCACCGACACCAGCAGTGGCAACACTAACTCATCCATGATCCATCCAAAGAAAGTTACATTAAAAATTACCGCTACTTCTCCCTTGGCCGGAGATGCTGTTCATCAAAGTCTAAAAGTTATCCTATAAGGTGTAACCACTTGTCGAAATCAAAAAGAAGAAAAAGGAATTTCAGGTCTTTTGGGACCAACGCACAAGAATTCGGACAAGCTAGTGTCCATGCCCTACAGACATCGTGAACAGAATAGAGTGAACTTTGTGTCAAATATTTTGCTTCTGAAGCACTTTGAAGTTGTTAAGAAGTATCTGCCAGAAGTTGTAGATAAGGCAAAGAAATTCCTTGAAATTGTTTATCAACGCGAGCTACAGTACAAACATGACGACCGATAGTTCAAATGAGAGCTGAGTACTTGACTTACAGCAAACGCCATGAAATCGTTGAATCAAGCCATTCTAATTACTGACCTTGATCAAAGATCATCATGGACGCTATCCTATTGATCGTGAACGAATAGGCTTCTTCAGTGGATCAGTATTCATTGGCTATGTCTGGTTTGACTCTAAAACGAGGTAAACTACCTCAATTTACAGCGAAGATCTATGCAAAACTTGATGATTTGACTAACCCTTAAGGTGATCCTGAATGGTGGGCCAAGACTGAACAACCTAAAAGCCTTATGTTGGTAAATGCTCGGTTGATGTTGAGCTTACTTCCTACATTGTTGGCCAAGAAATCAACTGAAAGTGTATTGCCAATGAGGAGGCTTTAATCTCAACATAGCAACGGTGTGTTTGCTTCCAATGAAGGATGCAGTTATCGGTCTGTAAGCCTTTCGTTCATTTCTTAAATAGATCGGCTCTGATTTCGGAAACATGGAAATGGCAAGTACAAGACCGAAAAGTTTAATGTCACACCAGAGACTTCATTAATTTTACAGACCCATATGCATTCAAATATTATTATTACCGCCAAGGATATTGGATTATCATTGGCTAAAGTACCTTATCGTTACAATCTGGCTGATAAGCACTCCAAACCCGTCGTAAGAGACTTCTATAAGATTGCAGTATTTGCTCCATTCGTATGGCTGTTATAGAAGCATCATTGTCATCGGGCTATACTGCTGATGCTGATGGCTTTGGATGTATCGAGGAAGTGTGTTAAGCGAGTTCAAACTATAAATTTGTGATTATCTACTTTGAGAGACTGAAACTGGAGAAATGTATCTGCACTCTGAAACGAACTTCTTGATGAACGGTCATACATTTCTCAAGACTAGAATATTCGTACATTTCCTTACAGTAGGTTGGTTAAGAAAGAATATTAGGAAGGACATTAGCACCGATCTTAAGGCGTTGAATTGAAGGAGCTGGTCTAATGTAGGGTAACATGTTCCATGAGGGATAGGAAATGTCGGTTGGACCTTACGTCGACTTGGCTTCATTTCGTACAAAAGTAACTTTTGAAAACTTGGCATGGGAGTCAGCCAGTGATACAGATGTTTGGGGAAATGTCTTCACACTCGAAAGCCAAATTAATGTTCAACGGACTATAAATAAACAAATAGTCACGATTCTGCGTTGTATGTTCAAACGTCATCGCCATTAATCGTTAGGTTCCTCTTTAAAAAGTCACTCAAATCAACTAAAGGGAATATTTGATTGCCTTTGGAGCCTTTTCAAAATTTGGCAAGAAGAAAATCAAAAGAAATTCGTCCACCCTGTGCAAAGGAGCTGTCGTATTCATTTATTCTCTTTCAGTGGGAATCTCCTTTCGTTGCTTGCGTAAAGCAATTACAGTAATCGTGAGCTGAAAAATAATTGCCATTCCATTCGCATTTACAATCCAAAAGACTGGCAAAAACAAAAGGAACAGAAAACACAGAAAAATAATAAAAATAAACTCCAAACTGAGAAATCCCATTTTGAGCATCCGAACAAATGTGCGTACATCAAGCAACCCCTAAGGGGGTGGTTACGTACTCAAGAAGATAGAGATTTTCGAAAATTCTGTTTTTATCCTCGAGTTCGTTACTCTTTGTGAACGCCTTCGCCTTTGGCTTGGCTCTAAAATAATTAACTGGCATCATTGAACTGTTATGCGGACGACGACGTAGTACAAGCATACTCGTATTCATACTGAGACACAAAACAAACAACCACCCCTCAGAATGTCGCCCTTCTCATTAACTGGAAGCTTATGTACCATGAAGTCATCTTCTGCCTGTCAGTTGCTTGCGGTGACAATCTGGGATAATCCTTAGCAAGGAAAAAAGGAACAATAATGTTGCATTTGTCCTTCCATCACTTAATTCTATCACTTTTCTCATTTTTTTTTTTTTTGTTCATCTTTCCAATCCTTGGCCTGGCCTTGTTGCTTGGAAAAAATGACAAAGTTTGAACTGATAAACGAGAACAATAAAAAGATAATCCTTTGAAAGAGAGAAAATTTCTCAAGATGAAGAATAATCGCATTCCAGTTTCTTTGATGTTTAAGGGCTTTGTCGATGTAAAGTAATGATTAGGAATATGTTTCAGGGTTTTTTTTTTTATTTACATCTTCAAAATCGATGTAGAAAAAGTATCTATAACTTCGATAAATGATCACTTTATCTAGAATTTTATTTTTATTTTTTGTTGCTGTCCCGACGGTCACCCTTAAATGTGTGACCAACCAGCAACTATAGAGATATTACTTTTTCAACTTGCAGATGGCTTCCTTTTTTTATTTATTTTTTTTATTTGGATAAAGGATATCGTCCCTTTGGAAGTTCTGTGTGGTGGAAATTGAAAACAAAATTGCTGTTTATTTATCGATTCCGGATATGAAATCGAAAAGGCTATAGGGGTTGAAACTTTAAACAGAGATTATTAACAACATGCTACTTGTGCAGCAGTCCTTTTTTTCTGTAAGGAAAAAACAAGGCATTTTGAGGGATTCACTGAAGAGAAAACTTGTAACGGGGGTGGGAGTTAATATTGAACTTAATTCTAATGAAAATCAAATATTTTTTCCTCTCGGCAGCCTCTGTAGATGAACTTAAAATAGTCCTCTTTTCTTTCAGATTTAACTGAGGTTGGAGGGAGTATCGATTTTAGTATTGATGTGGAAAAAGTCGAGAAGAAGAGCTGATAATGGGTTTCATATCGGCTTGGGACAATCTACCTTAAAGACATCGGAAAGTAAATTGAAAGGTACAGTACTTTTATGATGTTTCTTTTTTGCTCACAAAGTTAGTACAAATGAGGTCACTTATTGCCTTCAGTTTGTCGACAACATTTTGCGGAATAAGTTTCATAACACCTTAGATATTCTATGATACATAGATGTCATCTGTTGTTAAATTTTCCTTTAGGCATATAAAAAAAAAAAGTATACCGTCATCCTCTGTCACAGGAAAGTAATGATTACTGCGATCCGTAGTGCACCTAAGCCTCAATAAGCAAGCTTTTTAAATTAAATAGGTTTCTGACACTCCGGTTAGACGTCTTAAATCACAAACTTACACGTGTGAGCCTGTCAGCTCTAATGTAGCGGTCCCCTGCTATGGTTAATTCTGCCTAGCAATGGAGCTTCGATCATCGTTGTCGTTGCTCACTCTACAGAAATAATCCCTGCTGTTTCTACTATTGTATTATGTTTCCTTCTTCCTCTTTCCGCGTCCCGCATTTAGTCTTGTTAGGGATTTTGGAACCTTTCAAACCACATCCGTGCAGTAGTATCTCCTTACTTTCCTCCTGACAAGCCGGTATTGATTAAGCCTCTTCAGCTCATTGAGCTCATGAGTAGTTCTCGTTCTTCTATGCAGCACTGCCCTGTACAGTTTTTGTTTTGCTGTATATGCTATATATCCTTGAATTCTTCTTCGGAGCAGAGGTTTCATTGTGGCGATCAGAAGAAAACATTTCTTATGGCTTTATGACATCACTATTGTACATTGAATGATCAAGTAACACTCGATCGGCAAAGTCTTCTCTTTGTTGTTAATTTAACAATTTTTTTTGTACCGAAGGGTTCCTGACCATTAGATTTTTTTAGACGTTCCGCCTTGCTTGATTAAAGGAAAGGCAGAGAAATTAATTTGATGACGATTTATGAATTAAATTTGAAAGATTATTTCATGCTGTTAGCGCATTCTAGAGTCCCAATTTTCGATCACTTTTTCGAGCAATTGGTTTCATTTAGCGTGCTGTCTAGGATAATGCCTAGATATTTTCGAGCGCAGATCATTAAGTCCCTGAAAATTGAAATAAGAAACACTCTTTTCAGCACAAAAAAAAAACACTTTATTTTTCAACATTTTCTTTTAGCTCAACACACTTCGTTCAAGGTTTCTCCGATTTGTTGATGTCCTCCAAATAATGAGATTTAGCGATACCCTCTAGGGGTTTGCTCCATCGATGACCTCTTCATTCGACCCAAATCTCTTTGGAAATAGGAAAAAGTCCCAGGGGGCCAAATCTGGAGAATGTGCTGGATGAGGGAGAAATTCGTAACCTAATTCATGCGGTTTTGCTATTGGGACTGCGGAATTGTGTGCCGACGCGTTGTCCTGATGGAAGAGAACTTTTTTCCTCGCCAAATGCGGTAGTTTTTGCTTCAAGTCGACGTCGAATCGATCCAACAGCTCTGCATTAAAGGCGCAGATGATCGTTTTATCCTTTTCAAGGTAATCAATGTGAATTCCGCTGCGGATATCCCAAAAAAAACTGTTCCCAGGACCTTGTTGGCCCACCTCTTTGGTTCTCCAGGAGAAGTCCACTGACTCGACTGTTCCTTGGTCTCCGATATGTTGTGGTGAATCGTTTCGAATGTTTCGTCCACTGTTACGAATTGGCGCAAAAACTCGTTCGAATTGTGATTGAATACCGCTAAACACTCCTTTGAAGTTGTCAAAAGATTGCGTTTGTTGTCAACTGTGAGCAAACGCAGCACCCATCTGGCGGAAGCTTTTTCATATCCAAATATTTTTGCAAAACCGAAATCACTGATCCAAGTCATAGGCCTGTAGACTCCTCAATTTCGCATACCTTCATTCGCCGATAGTCCAATATCATACTCGTACAATTAGGCGACCAAAACGGTCGGCTTCACTTGTGCTGGTACGACTGAACCGAAATTGAGTAAAACAGTAGTGGATGGTTCCAATCGATGGTGAAGAGTCCCCATAATACTTTTCGGGCGTTTGTTTGGTTTGCGTGACGAAAAATATTGTTTGACGAGTACACGAAATTCACTTTTTTCCATTTTTACGAAAATTCTCTCGTAGGCGCTTGTTTCAAATTATTTTGTAACAGCAAAACTGTTTGACAGATCTGTCTGAAAATGTGAGTGGTTTCTTTTGGAAGGTGCTTCTTTACAAACAAATTGCTAGATTTAAGGTGACAATGCCTTCTGTTTTGATTTTCAGGGACTTATTGACTCGCCCTCGTAGCTTCGGATGAAAGTCAAATGCGCTAATAACTTTTCAGAGTTTATTTTCCCGTGAACAACACTAGTTCAGTTTTTGATGGATAAATCCCTAAACCGTGTTGTGTCGGCCAGTTTGCGATTGTATCCAAGGCCATTAGTTCGTTGATCGTTGGCAGATCTTTCTCTCACACCAGAATGACTATTTCATCGGCGTAGGCCACTGCGTTAACACTCGTCTGTTCGAAACTTCTAAGGATGTCGTTTACAACAATAAGCCCAGAAGGTGAGAAATCAATTCTCATTGTGGAGTTCCTCTTGCAACCGTTTTCTAGACTTCGTTTTTCTAAAAGTCTGAGTTGAAAATTCTGTTCTTTAGCATGTTTGCAATCTATTTCTACGTGGAGCTCCTCCAAGGCCTTCCTTATAGATCCGGTGCTCACATTATTAAATGCCTATTCGATATCTAGGAAGTCGGATATAGTCTACTCCTTATAGTACATATTCTTTTCTGTGGTGGCTACAAGCTCATGCAGTGCCGTCTCTACTGATTTTCTTTTAAGGTTGGGAACCGCATAGGTTGTGTTTGTTGTTTTTTTGTTGAGTTGTTGAGTGTTTTTATCAAAAACGAGGAGAGAACGAATCCATAAGTCGGGGTGATCTTCAACACAAGCTCTCAAAACCGAGATATTGTCTTCTGAGCGCCGTTCTTGTTGGTGTTTTAGTATCCAATAGCGTGAAGTGGGTGCGAGTTTTTCAATAATTCGATAAGCAGCACATGTATGCCGATAATGTCTGCTGTAAATTTCACGAAGTGCTATATAGGTTTCGCGAACAAAGCTTCGATTTTGGAGATAAGTTTCTACGATTTGAGATCGTTGTTATAGCGCCAATCTATTCACTATGAAATGGCTAGCTGTACTGAAAATAAATGAAGCTTGGCAGCTCTACGTGACAGCCGAATTGACATTTAATCCCTAGAAAAGTCTGACACTACAATTTGAATTATTTCGATAAGGTACAACTAGCACAATTTATCATTGTGTCTTCTTCAGATAGGACCGAAAACCGTTTGAAAAATTTGTCACCACGATAAGGCTGAAGTGTGTCATTTCAATTAGTTGATATAACATATATGTATACTAACTGGTATTGCTCTTACAGGTACATTCTTCTTAGACTAACTGAGGCATTATCCTTTGATTTCTGATGAAGTTTCGTTTCCTGATGCAATAGTGGAGCTAGAGTGGATAAGCCGCTTCACTACTTCCAATTTGCAAAAGTCGATTGGGGTGGTTTATTCGATGTAAGGTGTCATTTCGTTTTGTAACCAAATCTTCGACCAATTACCTCGAAATCGTTGTCGTTTCCATGCTATTAGACAGTCTTTAGGCAGGGTAGGGCAAAAGTGTTATTTACAAAAAATTAAGCCTCACTTCACATCACTGAGCACCGGCTAATAACTTTCACATAGATTTTAAGACTAGACCTGACTCCGCTTAGTTTTTGCTCACGTCCCAGTCTGCACCATGGAATGGCTTACGTCCAATTCATTTCAAAATGATTGCAGACAAGGGAGGACATTTCCAATGATTATCCATTACACTAACTCAGATTTGCTGAATACACAAGCTCATACATACAGGATCCATGGTTTCATCTACGGCTGTGAAAGTTCAAACGGCTTCACACAATTTTGTATGACGAGGAATCAGAAAGACCGCACACATGTCTTTTTTTAAACGAATTCACTTTCAACATCTAAAATCGGGCAATTTTGCAACGAAGACTTAGTTTCTGCTGACTTAAGCTACAAAATGAACGTAGAGTAGAACGACTCCACTATTGCGTCAGTTTACTTGATGATAGGAATTACCATATGCTTGTGCTCAGAATACTTTTAGAATAGTAGCAAGCACAATGTCGAAAGCAATTGTACTCATAGCAACCATCTGATTTATTTGTCAACAATGACAAATCTCAGTCAAGTTATTGGCTTAACGATATATAATAGGCTCGCTAAAGAGGTCTCTGGTTACGCAGTAGTAGTCCATATCAGATCATAGGTACATTGAATTCAGAATCAGATGAGAGGTCTGGACTTTCTTTGGGGAGCTCATCAAGTTCGTCAATAATCCACCTAAACTCAGAACGAAACAAATGGCAATGGAAAGTGTTGAAAAGCAGAACAGTGCCCTCACCAATGTTTTGAGCTCGCTTTTCCAGCCAGAAGAAATTTCTCCAAATCTTAATGTATAGACCAGTTGTTCTCAACTTTAAAGAGAACTTTCAAAGCTAACCTGGCATTAACATACGAGGTATGTTCAAAAACTAAGGTGACTTTTGATTTTGGAGAGCAAATGCTTGAGCTTCTTGTGTAAAAAAAACTGTTTTGTGTATGTATCCTCTGTCTGAGATGCAACATGTCTACTAAATGAAACATCCTGGAATAGCGCGCTTTAAAATCTGGTGGACTGTATTGAAGGCGCACTAGAAAAGAAGTATCCGCTGTGCAGACTCTCTACTAGATATTGCTTAGGATTCTTACCATCAAGACTTTAACCGACGACTTTCGTTTACTGAGTAATCCACAGAAAACTAATGTAGAAAATTCTATTGTACATATCTTTAAACATGACCCATCCAAGAATCCTCGATGTTAGATTAAAGATTTTGCAAAAATTCCTGAATATCCGTTTTTCCCCTTTAATAGAAATTAATTCCTTCAAACCTCACCAATCAAAGACCAGTCCTCAACCGCAGAAGCATTTACCCAATATGTAAACACAGAAAAGGATATCCCCTTCCATTCTGAGAATAATCATTACGTTGGACATTATAAATCACCCTGGATAACAATGGTCACCCTGTGAGGATTACCTCTGTCTGAAATACCTATCTACACTTAATCCATGACGTTTCGCCTCCCGCAATCCGATCCATGCAATTTAATTTCAATGCCTGGCATCACACTTTAGCCGCAGGGATGGACATCCATGGAGCAATTTTCCATTTTCACATGTGTATATGTCGAACAAAGGCACAACTCTCGGTAGATGGATTTCCATTTAATCCTCAAACAAGGCTACCCATTCATTGGATGCTTGTTCGTTCTTCAACAATCTTTAAATGCAGCATTCGAATTAGAAAAAAAAAAATCATACGCATATCCTTATGTTGAATCCCTTTGTGCACAATGTGGACATTCGATACTGGACATTAGGCATTAGACACTACCGCAACAGTACTTTTGGTCTCTTGGTCTGAACCAAAACTTAAAAAGAGACGTACAACTCCGTACGATTAGAAATTTAAAATTTCTAAAGTTAAGTACAATACGAGACGACTATGGAGTGCCAGGATTTATACATATTGGAGAATTGAGATACATACTCGTATTTCTATGTAAAAAGACGATCTTTTGTCCCCACAACCCCAGCCGGGTAAAAGGAGAAACAAATTTTTATTGTTGTCTTCATCTTTGGAGAACATGTTCGTCGAATATAGATTTTGTGGTAATTCAAATGTCAAATTGGCACCACTTCTAAGGACGACCGATATGCGGATACTTGCATTCGTATTTGAAATGCACATTCTATTCGTACGCTGTACATAGCGGAAATATCCGAAACAAAATTGTACAGTGCAATCCCTTGTCGCCACATCGACGAGCAATCACTTTAAGAACTTGTACACAAGTATAAAACCGGATGAGGGTGGTAGTTTAAATGGGAGGATGATAGAGCAAATTCACATGGAAACTTGTAGAGCAGCAGGATACGATATTGAGTGAAAGGGAGAAAACTTTTTCAAGGCTTTCCCGAAACTTTTTCACTCAATAGGGAAGGTTTATTCTTTTACTTGTTCGTATGTCCTTTCAGCCTGCACCCTATGCTTCATGTTTAAGTAAGCTCAGAACATACTCGTGTCATTATCCGTGTGACCAGAGTTGATAATATTCATAACTTTATTCGATTTTGTATTTGAGGCCTCCGATAGCTCAATGGAGCTACTGCCTTGAATCTTACATTCATTGTTTTGTCCCGATCATACATTTTTAGTCCAAAATTGTATTCAGAAGGTCATCTCAAGAATTGTGTCGGAATTCTGCTCGGCTTCTTTGACTTTTGCTACGGAATTATCTTCTTTTTCTATTTTGACCATTTCCAAGGACATTCCTCCATTTTTTTTGTTAGCTAAAGTTCCTCCACATTCGCAGAGAGGTCGTTGTTATTGGCATTGGGTTGAATTGCACAAAAAAATTCCGAAATCTGATTTCGGTTCTTCAGTTTTCGGTTATTGACCGCCTGAATTAATGTTTGAATTTACGAAAGAATCCTGGAAGTTCTTTTTTTTCTGGGTGGGGCTACAACCGATTGTATGATCTTAGCCGCCTCTAAAGGCCCCACTAAGAAATAACAAGCGCGATCTGGTACTCATCTGTTTTGACCTTCGAGCTGATATTACTGCAATCGTTTCTACAAGTTTAACTAGGGTAATCCGAAAAGAGTACTTTCGTGGCCAGAACGTTCCCTTTTATGTAGATCGAAGGATCTAGCCAAGTCTTTTCCTCTTGAATGGTCCCAATGTCTTCTTCGTTGCTCATTATCTTCAAGGCTCGATGACAATACAATAAGATAGAAGAGGTGAGTGATTTGAAGATGGGTGTATATGTCCATGTTGCCTACTGATACCGAATTGGATCTCCATGTTAATCCTTGACTGCATCGAATGTGTAGTAACACGATATGAAAGACGGCTTGATCTTATGGTCGTTGACACAAGGTTTTTGGTCCAGTCGTCATTCACTTGTAGGTATACTCGACGCAACACCTTCCAAAGTCTAGAAAATATTGCAGTATTACCCTCCTATGGGACACAGGGTCGAGAGTAGATAGTGTCGATGTTGGCCACGGGTTTCATTTTCTCAATATAATTTGAGAAGTGGCCTGATAAAAATTTCTCTTGTCAATGGCTTGCAAACACCCTTATCAATTCTTGGTCAGTGTGACCGTACAAAATCGAATTTGCTTCGCAAGGTATATAGAACTCAAGCAATTCCCTATCTTATGTTAGGGCAACTTTCTTAATGACGAAAAGGTAGTCGACGCGGATCTACTTTTCTCTTGTATTTCCAATATGAATGCCTTGTCAATATTGTCCTAACGAAGTCTAAAATTGCATTAATAATGTCCAAATGATTTTTTGACATAGTGTCTCACATAATATGCTTGACAGAGTGTTATATGCGATGTTTTGTGGAATTACCCATCTGTAGGATGCGTAGATTGTAGTATTCGTGTCACCTTCTCTGTAGTCTGAAGACTACGCGTTATATTTCACTCCCATCTGGTCTTAGAAGCGTGTACATCGCCTTCTGTCTTGAACAACTTTACAGTATACTGATCCATACCCGGGCAATGGTTCTTGAAACTTCATCGTCGAATCCCGAAGCATCTAACCTGTAATCAGTGATTCTGTGTCTCGGACCATATTCATCAGAGCAGAATTTCTTTCCGTCATTTTTGTTGAACAGTTTCAGCAATCATTCCGTTCTTGTTTTTAGCAACCTCTAGACACCTATCACCACTGCAAGGTTTTCGTATCGTATCGACCACCCTCCTGTGTAAGCCATCCTAGCAGTTTGCATGACAGCTGAACCATGCAAGTGGCAGTGAAAATACAACTTGAACTCGATTCCTAAAGTAGCGTTGTGAGGTCCTTCAATAATCTAGTTATAGTTTTCCATCCTGCAGGATCATTGAAACTACCTCCTATCCCCGGAGATTTTAAGGGAAAGAATTGATACATTCTTTGCCTCGTTTATTTTATCCTCCATCACAGTTCCTTCAGGCATTGTCGATTCAATTGCTGATGTTCTACAAACTCGTACAACCCGATGCTTTTTCTTACTCAGGATGCACTGGTAAAGTGAATTTGTAATAAACACTTCTAATTTCGTTGTTGTCCTTAAAATATCCAGGCACCACGTGTCTTAGTACCATATTTTACCAGGTTGGGCTAATATCTATATCATTTCAGAACTGCGTTGCTTCTTTACTTCCGCTGACTGGTTTTTTTAGCTGTAGTGAGATTTGTGAACTTAACAGCGTTGAAAAGAGCTTTTGATGTTTCTCTATCGTTTATCTTCCATGATGGCCAAAGGTAAACAAAGTGAAGAGGGTTGCTATGACGGCGGCAAGCCGTTTCCAACAAGAATGCCATCGGCTTCTTAAACCTGTCGATAAGCTTTCCTTTCTTGTTTGTGTGATATAAAGGCTTCTGCTTTTGATACTAGTGCTCCCAAGAATCCCAAACATAGATTGGGTGACGAGTCCTTGCGATGAGAATTCCGAGACTTGGTTGTCAAATCTGCTTATGAGACATATTATCAAGTGAATATAGCTTTTATTGGGGGGTTTGCCAGCCAGAACTTTCACTTCAGAGCTGACCCACACAAATGATCAGCTTTGTATCTTTTTGTCGCATTGCTTGATGTGTTTCGTTGCTACTGGATGACAAGAAGCTATTCAACTAAGCAGCAGCAGCTCTATTTTCCTGAAAAGTTGACTACACCCTAGTATAACTAAAAACCAAGCCCTGTCAAGTTTAGTTCCTAGAACCAATTGTGGAGCGTTCATAACATCCGCGCGTCATCATGTTCTGAGTTCAGCAATGCACTTAAGTTCCCTCCAGCTTAACCCCAGTGTTTGTGACTTCTTCCACTCGTCTGCCTGATTTAGAAAGTGGATTGCATTATATGGCATAACGATGGAATTGTCTTTTTGCCGTAAGATTTGACCAATCCACTGCCATTTCCTCCTCCGTCTGTGGATGTCTTTAGGCGTCTGGGCCATAGTAGCGCGAAGTTGATCGTTCGACATACGATTCGACCAGAAGACACTTGAGATGTTTCGTAGACATCCACTAAAGAAGGTTTGAAGATTCTTTATGGCAGTGCAGCTTCCATATACTGTGGCACGGATTCTACGTTGGATCGAAATAACCTCAGCTTGGTTTTAGTGCACAAAACAATGCATTTCCATCATACCGAACACAGACTTTGCTTTATTGATCCTGTTGTCCACGTCCAGATTTGTGCCTCCATCTTCCGAGATCATACTTCCAAGAGAGAGAATGTTAGTTACTTTCTCGATCTGTTGTCCGGCAATGCTGATTTGAGCGTTAATGTTGTTTTGAGTGTTGGAAACGCAACTGCTTACGGCCTTAGTTTTTGCCGCTCAACTTTGTACGCCTCTGCTTCTAAGTTAACGAGCATTTGGTGTAGATTTATTATCGCAGGGTGACACCATCAGCGATAATCAGATATTTTAGGTATGATGTCATTGTTCGTCTCGTTCCATAATTGCTTTCGATAGCATCCTTGTCGTGCTCCTAGGACGTGAAAATATACCACCTGAATTTTTGAATCGACATGTGCTCGATTGCCAAATGAAGGTTTGCCTGCTTAAGTAGTTGGACAATTATACCCCTCTCTCAATCTTCGGGAAACACTTCCATTTCTCATGTCTCTCAACGGCCTTGTTTTTGTTTAAGGACCTGATGGCCGATATAATTTCAGTGTTACTGGGAACGGAGGTGCGCATTCGGGAATTTGTTTCATTCATCAAGACCTAGGAGTGCTACTTGCTATATGAGTTCAGTCTTTTACGAGATGAAATTTGGAAATTTGGTCACCTACTCGTATATGTTCCTTTGAGATATTGTAGACGGTCCTACTCTCGCACCTACTTTTTGCTTCTTCTACTCTGGTGGCTAGTATAATGGCCAGATAAAATTACGCTTACCGTATCTTACACTATGCTGCATTTCTTGATGCTCTCACTGTTTTGGTTTTTACTGATGACGGTGTCTGCCCCAAATGAAAAATGCATTTGTCACAGCCTTCCAGTGCTCCTCCATGTTTTCCAGAGTGGTAGTGTTGATTGTTAGGGACTCTAAGCCAGGGTAGTCACGTATTTGTTGGCGCACATGGGGATCCTGCTATATATAGTACTTCCTTACCAAGTTGAAACGTTAGTTGTTGATGACTGCAGTACGAAGGCGTATTAAAGCTATCAAAAAATGGTGGTGCCACCCGATACCAAATGTCTCAAAATACTAATCAGTTGTATGTACATATCTAAAAACAAACATTTCGGGTAAGCTGCTCTGCAATGTGTTACCAAAACAAGCTAATCTCCAAATTGATGGAGTACCAGTGGGCACTGAACACGAATCTTGTCACAATGCATGAGCGTATAGCTGGCATATTGGAGTGATTGATTTATGTGTTGCGTGACACGAAGGCCCACCACAACTCGTTTTCACTGACACTAAAAATATGTCCTCGTTAGACATTAACTTGTATATGACACTTAAATTTCTAAAGCGGTTTTTGTTGGCCTTCGTGCATCCTTGTGGACATGGAGTCCATACCACGGCCCAGATATATTAAAATTTGTTCTGTGATTCCATTTTGGCTCTTAGAAATGTGACAACTCACTCGTATCTAAACCTAATCCGTCTTCTTTTTTAATTGTTTCTTCTGTATGTTTCAAAAAGGTTGTAATTTTATAGGCCTCCATCAACCTCGATATTTTCATTCGATTCTGATTCCGATATTTCATTTCAGCGATTCGAACCCAACTATCGGGCGCTTCTTTTCTAATGGACTTTGACTGAAGGACTAAGCAACTACGAGTATGTATAGAGATTTCGCGTAAGTAAATGGCTATTGTGCTCTAGTTTAACGTTAATAGAGTACGTCTTTCACATTCAAAATCAATTAAATTTTATAACGTCTACCTAAGTGAAATTTTAGTGCTAAAAAAATAAGTGTAAAATATTAATAAAAAAATACGAAAGAATTACTAGCCTGGTCATACTGTTTTGTGTCAAGTGTAACAGTGTATCTCTGGACTTTCGTGTATTCGTATAACAACGCTGTATGTAGCTGGTTGACAGGTTGGTCAGATCTTGTCTCTTTGTAGCATTTGGTCCCCTTCAACCAGCTGTAGCAGTGATTGGTAACAACATGCTCCTTATCCAGATGACAGATGTAACTAAATCGAGTTACCATGCGAAACAAAGTTGTTACTCGTACAACAAAAAGCGGAAAAAATAAAAAGAAAAATCGAAAAAATCTTACAAAGTGCTTGTGTTTGTGTTTGTGTTGGTGGTTGGTGGTTGCGTCCTTGTTTCTTGCTTTTACTTTTGCGTGGGGGTTATGCTCGTGACGTGAGTGACTGCATATCGGGAGTGTTTTGTAGCGTAGTTTGTTTATTAGCCAAGTTTTACGGTTGATTTATGGTCAGTGCGGTGGGACGTGATGTGGAAAGTTGAATTAAGATACATGACCATGTGGATGAGAAAGCGAGTTTTCTCCCTTTTTATTATTTTTCGTTTTCGGAACTCGTGTTGAAGGCAATTTACTGTAAAGTGGTGTTTTCGAAGATATTGTACAAGTATGTACAAGTAATGCGACGAACTTCTTTTTCGGGGGGGGGCGAAACATACATAAGTGTGTGGTCAGTTTATTCGTCTGAACAAACCGCAAGTAAGTGATCGCTCTTAAAATGTTAATTACGGTCCAACGGGCTTGGACAGGTTTTTTTTCATTGGTAACACGGTTAAATATATGAAAATGGGCGATTTGGTATTTTTGGGGGAAGATTTCTTTTGCGAAACTTACAATTTACTTATTTTTAATTAAATTTAAAGTCTTTTCGAATTTTTGTTTATCTTGCACTTGAAGGGGAAATCATGAATGGAAGTTGATTCCGGAAGACTCCGACCTATCAACATTTTTTTTGTCGACCAGAAAACTGTTTCTTTATTGGTTTATTGAAGGGAAACGAAGAGAAGTCGTCATGAGATACTTCATGGTCTAAAGGGACATTTCAGTAGCTGACTATTCTAAAATTGGTTGACTCATTTCGTCTTGCTTTTGCCTCCCAGTTCTTGTTAAAGATTTTGATGAAAAGAGACGATTGGCCGATTTAAGTCACATTTTCTAAGAATATCCAGACGAACTGAGTCAGCAATTGCTAAGACAAAGGGCTGTGTTAAGTATCATCACCCACAAATAACAATTACCACTCGTTTGGGTTTGTCAGAGCGCCTGGAATTATAATTTAAACCAGGATGAATGTTAGAACCGATGATAGATGTACAGAAACAGGAAATAGTCTTGCCTTTCTTAGCTTAAAAGTCTATTTGTTCCAACTGTTATTTAATTACCTGGAAAGCCTATAACAGGGCGTAAATAAAATGATAACTCATGTGTTTTGCAGAATTCTGGCATACTTTGATTAAAGGATTGCCCCAAAATTTACCATTTTAACAGAGTCAAGCAAAACAGGGTAGTAAATCTAGAAGGACTACACATTTTGCAGTACACGAACAACATATTGAATTTTATTGTTTACCATTCCATCATAAATCAACTTACATCCGAAGAACCCTTTCGTGTCATAGAAATTTATTTTGAAAATCGGTCTTCATTTCTCGAAGTAGGTATAGGGTTTTCCAATAAGGACTTGACAACTTTTTTTTTAAATAAAACGCAAAACATTTGAGATATTTCAAAAACTTTATTATCGGCTTGAAGTACATTTATGAATGGAACTCGACTTCGTTCATATGGCCACCGCGGGCACATTTGCAGCGGTCGATTCGTTGGTCCCAATTTTCAACGACTCGGCCACACATTTCGGCCAAAACGGCCGCTATTTCGCGTTCAATGTTGGCTCTGAGCTCTTCCAACGTCGTCTGCTTGTTGGCATAAACCAATGACTTAACGTAGCCCCACAGAAAATAGTCAAGTGGCGTAAAATCGCACGAACGAGGCGGCCAATCGACTGGCCCATTTCTTGAGATAACACGCTCACCATACTTACTCTTCAATAAATCAACTGCAGCCTGTGCTGTGTGGCTTGTGTCATCATCCTGTTGAAACCACATGTCGTCCAAGTCCAATTCGAGCCAAAAATAGTTGGTGATCATGGCGCGATAACGCTGACCATTCACAGTAACGTGACTATCGTTATCGTCGACGAAAAAATATGGCCCAATAACGCCGCCGGCATGCAAACCGCACCAAACAGTTATTTTTTATGGATGAAGTGGTGATTCATGAAGCACATGTGGATTTTCACCCGACCAATAAATTTATTGACGAACCCATTGAGCCAAAAATGAGCTTCGTCACTGAAGATGATTTTGCGATGAAATTCATCATCTTGGCGCATCTTCTCCAGAACCCAATCGGAGAACGTACGTCGCTTCAAATGGTCCATTTTCTTCAATTCTTGAGTCAGCTTGATTTTGTATGGGTGTAAACCAAGATCCTTACGCAAAATACGCCATAATGTGGTCTGAGCGATGCCCAATTCCTGAGAACGCCGTGGAATTGACTGATTTGGATCGTTAGCTATGGTCGCCTGAACGGCAGCGATATTTTCGACACTTCGACCAAGTCGTTGTCTCACTGACACGGCAACATCATACAACGAATATGTAGTCTAAAATTTTTGCACTAAACTTGTTATTGCCTGTCTACTAGGGCGAGAATTACGACCGAAAATTGGAGTTAACGCTCTTCAGGTTGCAGTCACCGACTTCGAATGTCGGTAGAAAATTTTTATAATTTGCAGACGTTGCTCGTTCGTGTACTTTACCATGATGAAAAGGTTGAGTTTCTGACAGTGACAGTTTGATGATTAGTGAAAGAGTGCGTTCAAAAATTAAATTCAAAGTTGTCAAGTCCCTATTGGAAAACCCTTTATAATGAAGATTCAATTCAGCGGATTTTCTGAAAAAAATCTCGCGGTCTTTTACTAGCAACTTCCAGTTGCGGACACGAAGTTGGCTGAGGTCTCGTTTTACTTGTGTGCGCTATTTAAAATGAGGTCGTCTTCTACCGAGTCGAAAACTTTCAGAGTCGCGGTGCTGGAGGCTATGCATTCTATTGTAGGTAACCTATCCATCTGAGCTTTTCTGACGAGGTCTGCATGCTGAACAACTCGCTGTTGAATCGTCTCCTAAACTCTTCATTGATACAAACAGAGTCGGAAATTACCCGAGGAACCCGAAGCTCCCGAAAGCATTTTCATCGGCATTCGTTAACTCTCAATCTTCTGCACCATAACATAAAGCAGGACTGATTTGGTCAGGGCCCTGTATAAAGCCTTTTTGGTTGCACCAGAGACGGATTTACTACTGATGATAGTTAGCATGATTTCTTCGATGGTGTCGTTGTCGGAGGTGAAGCAATGTCGAGGTATATAAAGTCTTTTACTACCTCAAAGTTGTAGCTGCATATCGTAGTATTTTAACCTGGGCGTCCGGTTTGCAAGCCCCTCTTTGTTGACAGCATATGCATTTTTTCCTTCATTGCGCGCTAAGCCCATCGTTGCTGCTTTGTTTCCAGGTATTCTGTCGTCTGTGTATACGACTAATAGAACGGAATTTTGAAAGGTGGTGCCTTTGGAGTTAGCTTACCAGTTTTAAAGTATTCTTTCAAGAACAATGTTGAAAAATCACATGACAACGCCTTTTTTAAGAACTTTAACCTCGTCATGGTTCATATTCAAATGAGCTCATCAAGGATACCAAGCCTAGACGTGGCTGTGTATAGTTGTTCTCGACAGAAGCTGTCATATGCCGCTTTGACATGCAATGAAGAATGAAAGAACACCGGAAGTTTTTCCAGAATCTGCTATAGGATGAAAATTTAATCTATGGTGGGCTTTGCTGGGTTAAAACAACGCTGATAGGATCCCGACTGGCCAGACATTCGAATAACAAATAACAGAATTTTGTATGCAGTGTTGTAGTAAATCTCCCTTCTATAGTGTCGCA
Source organism: Volucella bombylans (assembly GCA_949129095.1). Lineage (NCBI taxonomy): Eukaryota > Metazoa > Arthropoda > Insecta > Diptera > Syrphidae > Volucella > Volucella bombylans. The sequence goes on along the minus strand of OX422144.1, from coordinate 127,887,628 downwards.
CAAACAATGTTGATTTTCCATTTGTTAGGCATACTTTTAACGACTCAGATTTTAGAGATGAGTTGATGTACTCCATATCGAATAGCTCGAAAGACCATTGGGTCCAGCAGGGAATTTTACGCTATTTTAACATGTCAGGCCTGCACAAGGCCCCTTAAGTCACTACGTCTGGACGGCATTGTGTCCATTATACCGGGTCTATTACAAAAATGGCAAACCATCATACTTTGCTGCCACACCTGGTTAGAATAATAAAAAGAAATATTATTATTATTATTATTACTGGCCCCTGTCTACCGTGGACAACTATATTAAGCTTATTAACAAGCAAAAACTTAATGCTATACTTAAAAACTAACAAAGACATTCTTAACCTAATAGGGTGAGGAGAAATGGTGGTCGGGGGAGAAGTTAAGGGAGTGGTATATTGAGCAGTGCCTTTTTTAGACGTTTGCGGGAATAGGTTATCGCTTTTGTTGACATTAAGTTCCAAATAGTTTTGCTAGGTACCATACCGAAAACTTATTTAAGTCGTCAGTCAGAAGGTTTATATCATTAATCGTTTAGATAAAGAGGATTGGTCCAAGTTGACTACAATGAGGGACACCAGATGTTGCTTTAATGGGGCTAGATATATGAAGATGACTCTGTATTTTCGGTGTTCTAAATAGGATTTGGTCCATGCCACAAAATGAAGGGAAAAGCCAAGTTTTTTTAGTTTAAAAATGATAAGTTGAAGAGAAATTTTATCGAATGCCTTGCTGAAATCTGTGGAAATTTTGAAGCATAAAGGGTCTTAGAGACGAACTCTGTTAGGTTAGTGGTGGTTGATTTACCTTTCATGAAAACGTGCTGATTTTTGCAGATAGTTGGCCTACAGTACAGAAGCAGTTGTTGATGGGCTATGCTCTCGAAAAATTTGGGTATGCAAGAAAGTTTGCAATGGTCTTTGGGTCGGCAGAAGAATCACTCTGACTTTCTTTCGGTATTAACAAACCGGTAGAAGCGTTTAGGGTCCGGACTAAGCTAAATTGCATGCGGTAGAGGTACTCAAATTAAAGAGACTCACAATGTTCAGAAAAACGATTATGTACAAATCGATAATTAGTATAGTCGGAATCAGATCGAGTTCCTAAGAATTGTTGTCACAATTTGCTTCTATTATTACATGAGGGTGGGGAACTCTGAATTGGTTTGGTTATAGCAATGCAATGAATGTTATGAAAGCTTGTGAAACAAAGTTATATAGACTAATCAGTAACACGTCATCTGTTTTAAAGGTGACACAAAAAGCTGTCAGGAAGAAAGTATTAAAGCTATTCCCGGCATATGAACCTTAGTACTATTCACAAGGAAGAGAAAACTTCGAGAATTTATGCAGTTCGACTACCAGCCATGACACTGATACCAATCAATGAAATAAAATATCGAGGGATACAATTAGCGAAAAATTCATGGGGAGACAACTTTAATATACTGCGATGCTAGTTGACTTCTTTGCATCTCCAAGTTGTGGACACGGCAGACGAAACATTATTTGAGATTGAAGTGAAATGAAAGGGAGAATACATTCGTGCGATGGAATATTAACTACAGTATTAGGACTACAGCATTAGGAAATTAGACATGTTAGACATATGGATTCGTTGGATGTTTTTAACGAAGCACATCCTTTTGGTCCAAATTTGAACCATCACGGCTCTACCTAAATATAGGCTTTCAAGCCCTGAGCAGTTGGTCCGTATCAACAAATTTAAATAGTCCCACAATAAGTATTGACAGAGTTAAAAAAAATCACGTAGTATCAATAAAATCAAAAACAATTTTAAATCGAAGTAAAATCTTAGTGTGGACTAGCTCTGCTTCCCTGGCTGGACTTCAAGCGGTCGGTCCAATTTTTGATGGCTCGGTCAATAAATGTGCGGTATTATTCTGGCAATAGCGTGTCGAATGTTGGCCTCGAGCTCGTCCAAAGTGGTTGGCTTATTAGGGTAGACTAAGGACTTGACGAAGCCCCAGAGAAAATAATTTATTGGTGTCAAATCGCATGATCGCGACGGCCAATTGATGAACGTCCGCCGTGAGATGGCCCAGTCGCCAAATTTCTCCTTCACAACTATGAGCGTTGCGTCGCTTATATGACATGTAGCGCTTATATGACATGAATTCTTCCGTAAGCATAATCTTATATGGAATTAGGCCCAAATCCAAATGCAAAATAAGCCGGATTCACTCTCTGGTGATGCCCAATTCAGCAGACGGGCGCAGAATCGACATTTCTGCGTCTTTTTGGCTACTGGCCACTACGGCGGCTGTTTTTTCTTCACTTCGCACCAATCTTTGCCTGGTTGGTGGTTTAATATCCAAAAGAGTGTACACACGCTCAAACTTTTCCATGGTGCGACGAATTGCGGACACACTGAAGTAATGATGACGACCGACCTCACGTTACTAATTATGATTCGGCAACGTTAACCTTTGACTGTAACGCTCTAGTCCCCTTTTTGAAAATATAAGGGCCGACGGTGCCACCAGAACAACTTTTGTGCATGTAGTTAAGCCTAATGAAGTTTATCAATGGAAAATCAAGACAACAATCGGGAAGAACATAGACTCCTCGGAGAAAAGTCGAATGGGCAAGAGAAGCGCTCGGTCGAAAGACTTGCATGCCAATGCCAAGGCTATTAGGCCCAAACAGAGATCCGCAATTATGGAGAAGAAAATCACAGTAGGTGCTGAGAATCTGAAAATTGATTTCTGCAGACTGATAAGCGGTAATGATAAACAACATCCGACTGTCACAGAATGAACTATTTAACGTAGTTGATGACAGGTAATACTTGAGTCTTTCTGACTATCATAAAGTCAGGGCAGATAACTTAGCTTTTCCGATCCTAAAGAAGACAAATCCACTAAACCACGCCAACTACAGAAGAATAAGTCTCCTCAACATTGGCTAAAAAATCCTGTCTCCTATATTATCTGAAGACCTAAAGCCCTTCACAATCAGTTCAATATTTGTGGTTTTAGCTCAGAAAGTCTAACAAACTTCACATTACGGCAGATCTTAGAAAAATCACAAGAGTTCCAAATCTCTTCATTAATTTAAAAGCCGCATACAACAGCGTCTATAGAACCTGACTATACAGGGCCGTGTCCAGTCCAAGGACCCTTGCCTAGCCCATTCGATTGTTCAGATTAACGATGGAGAACGGACGTTGCTCGGTCAATGTCGGTAATGACAAAATGGCTTATCATGTGATTTTTTCAACATATTACAAAAGTTCATCGTCTAGTCAGTCTTACTAATCGCTGCTTCTATAGGCTTATACGGCAATTAAGAAGTAAAGCCCAAAGAACAGACAAAAAGGCTCAGTCTTCTCATCATCCTCCATCATCCTAGTCATGCGTTACGGTGCAGAAGCTTGGATACTGTCGAAAGTGGGTGAAAATGCTCTCGGGCCCTTCGAAAGAAAGGTTCTTAAGCTAATTTTCAGTCCTGTTTGCACCAGTAGATGGTTTGAGCACATTGAACTCATATTCACCAGAGTAGAACCTCAGGTGCGCAACTGGAGGCAGCTTGCAAATATCCGCTCCTGCTGGGAAGTCATCTTATCTAAAGACCTGAATTTAAGCGCTATTTGAATGCGTCATTTTCCTGATTCCTTTTTTGTGGCTTGTACCAGATGCCGCTGCGTTTTGCAGTTCTCGTATTAAACAGCTTTCGCATCTGAATTTTGATAATATGCTGCTCACCATGGTATACCTTTTTCGTTCTTTTTTTATCCAAGAGCCAGCTTACGGCATCGGGAACTTGTTAGAAAGATCCGTCGATCGTTGGGTTTCACATAATATCTCCTGCACTGTACGCCGAAGCAAGGACTGTAGTGCGTTGTACTCATTCAATTTCAGACTCACCCTCACTTTTCTTGCTATAAAAACTCTCTCTGAATTTGATGGGTTAGATTCTAAACCTTTACTACGGACCCACTCATTTACAATTTGTGGTGCTTCGCTTTTTTTTATGAAGGAATATTGTGAATTGGATAGATCGTTGTCAATAATCAGTAAAAATAAAGAAAGAGCAGAACCAACAACAGACTGATAGAGTTGTGACTAGTCTTCCCGTCCCACCAATCTAGCCTAGCTTCAGATAGGGTGTGAAGATGTTCTTAAACCATTGAGTAGTAGTTTTCCTCTGCTCTTACATCACGAGTTAAATGTAACCCATTCATGATATTAAGAAAAAAATTATCAACCCCGCATGGTCACTTCTTATTCACGTCGGCTTTATTCATGTCTTTTAGTCATACGGTGGATTCCGTAAAGGCTGGACTGAATTCCGAAAATTCTTTACAGGCAAGAAGTGTGCACTTGTTAGAATATGCAGCAACTCTTTGTGGATGTACCGAAGTATGAAAGCTATCGAGTAGATGTGTCACTTAGCCGCTCTTTATGCTTTATTTATTTTAAATCTTTTATAATTTAATACAAAATGCTTCGTTCTCCAAAAGCTCGCCAATGTAAAGTGCTTTCGCCTACTTTTCTTCCCACCGGTACAATGCCCGAAAAACAACAAAAAAGTAGCCCTTCCAAAGAACATTCTTCAGCCTCCCCGACACCTGTTGCCCTCCCTATATAAAATATAGCCCAAATAAAACCAACACGGTTCCCTCGTCCATTTCTCCTGATCAGCTTGGTGCCACGCTGTCAAAACTTCCCGACTTGAACTCTTCAAAACTTTTCGAGTCTGAAGAGAGGATTCTTAATAAGATTGAGATAGAAGTGGAAACAGAAGAGAATGAAAAACAGTATAGCTGAAATTCATAAAAGGGTATCGCATTTGGAAACTAATTTCTCAGTCACTGAAAGCCTTCGAAACGAAGTCATCGCAACTCAAACAAGAGATGCATGTACAAGAGAACAAAACCATTACCGCCGACGCTCTTTTCTACGAAGTTCCAAGAATGCAAAGCGAAAATTTATTAGTACTTTCTAATAAACTCTGCCAATCCCTCAAAGTAAACGCCCCAACACTACGTAACATCTATAGCGTACGTCCGCTAAAAAATAAAAATAATTCAGTGTCAGCCCCTGCCATTATGCTGATATTTAACCCTGCGTACGACAAAAACTTTGTTCTTAAATCAATTTCAACTAAATATAAACAAAGTGCAGTTCCTCTCAGCTTACATGACATTGGAATACCGTCAAACTCTGCATACATGTCCACGAAGCTCTCACCAAACACAATCATCTAGTGCTGCAACATGCACTTCGGTACAAAAAAAAAAAGAAATTGACATTGGTGTATTCTTCACGGGGAGTGGTGTGTGTCATCAAGAATGCAAAAGGCAAAGCTCGTGTTGTCAAAAATCTCGACGATCTTCATAATGTCATAAATGGAAGCGAAAGCTCTGATGTACCGGGATACAGTACCGGGCAATTTTTAATTTTTTTTTTTTATTTCATTTATTATTATTATTATTATTATTATTTCTTTTCTTTTCTTTTTTCTGTTTTATTCTTTCTACATTTCAAATTTTTACTACTGAAAGATTTATTAATCTGTATATATAAACGTATTTTGCCTCTTCTAATCTCAGTAATGTCACAGCTGGCTGGGATAGGGTGCATTCAAAGCCAGGTAATGGTATTTTACGTGTAATGATAAATGTGTTCTCCCAACAAATACAAGGCCTTCAACTTTGTCACATTATTGCGCAAGGCCTAAGTCCCAAAACGGATGAATTACGTTACATTTTTGTTGGTTCTGGGATTGACATTATTTGTGTGTCGGAAACATGATTTCTTTCCAACTTAATCGATGAAGAAATTATTCAATTGAACCAAAACTTATATCAAATGGAAGGTTATCAAATTGTTCGGGGTGATAGAGTTCAGTGGACCGGAGATGGGGTTGCTATTTATGTTCGCAGCGGTATCTTCAAGGGATATAAAAGTCATATGTAAATCTCAGGGTACATATCCTATGGAGTACTTGTTTGTAGAGTTATCTACAGCTGTGGACTCGATTCTGCTTGGTGTGGTCTATACTTACCTCGTTACTCGAAGACATTTCCCTCACCGCTCCTAATTTTATCCTGTGTGGTGATTTAAGCAATGACCTTCTTAATGAGCGTGTGTTAATAGATGATATGAGATCTCTTAACTTATTTCCTGTCAAATCAGTCACCCCAACCCTTTTCGTACAGCACAAACACCCTACTTATCAGCTATCGGTTTTTCTAAACATGACCTTCTGCTCCTGACGTTTGACTTCAAGTACACTATACCAAACAGAATAATTCAACTCAGGGACTTTAGAAACATTAAATACGCAGTGCTTGAAAGATACATGTATAATATTAAGTGGAAACAAATTTAGTACATGTCTTCACCTAACCAGGAAGTCGAATACCTACAAACCAAAGTGGTTGAACTTTTCGAGACTCATGTGCCCATACGTAACAAAACAATTAGACCAAGCCACCATTCCTGGTTCACTCAAGAAAGTCACCACCTAATGCAAAAACGGGAAGAAGCTTTCTTTAAATGGAAACGTTTAAGAGTTGAAGAGTTCCGTAGAATGTATTGCTCTCTTCACAATAAGGTTGTTTGCAAAATACGGGCACAATTGCATATTACTCGAAACGTCTGAATCCTTCGCTTTGTGGTAAACTGTTGTAAAGGGTCCGCCAAATATTTTTTATTTTTTTTTGAAAATGCTATAAAAAAACTACTGAATATTTTCTCAAATTTCTTATTCTATTTGAAAGTACAATCCTCCCGGTTAATAATGGAAAATAATTTCACTCAAATGGCTGCCTCGGCTGGCCATGCAGTAGCCTACACGATCGGTCCAATTTTTAAGCACATTATCGATTGTGTGCAGCTGTATTTCACCAATGACTTCACGAATATTGTCCTTTAAAGCGTCAATTGTCTCTCCCACAAATAATAGTCCAACGGTGTCAAATCGCAGCTCCGAGGTGGCCAAACGACATCAGCTCTGCGGCTGATAATGCGATCTCCAAAAACAGGGCGCAAAACATCGAGTGTAGCTTCGGCTGTGTGGCACGTAGCGCCGTCCTGTTGAAACCAAATGTTGCCAATATCCTCCTCTTCAATTTTTGTGAACAAAAATTCGTTCAACATGGCCCGATAACGATCGCCATTGACTGTAACGGCCACTCCTTGCTCATTTTCGAAGAAAAATGGCCCAATTATGCCTCTGGACCAAAATCCGCACCAAACAGTGACTTGTTTTGGGTGTATCGGCTTTTCAATGTATGCGTACGGGTTTTCTGTGCCCCAAATGCGACAATTTTGCTTGTTTATATACCCATACATACCAAGATCAAAATGAGCTTCATCTGAAAAGATGATTTTTTTGGCAAAATAGGCATCTTCTCTAAGTCGATCGCAGGCCCACTTAGCGAAGCAAAAACGCATTGGATGGTCAGTTGCCTTCAACTCCTGAACCAATTGAACTTTGTATGGCGTCGTACCAAGGTCTTTATGCAAAATTCGTCTCAATGATGTCTCCGAAATGTTCAATTGTTCAGAACGACGGTGAATTGATGTTGATGGCGCTTCACGCACACTTTCTGCCACAACAGCAATATTCTCGGGTGTACGCACTGTTTTTGGCTTTTCACGCTTTGGTTTATCGATGAGGATGCCAGTTTCTTTCACTTTTTTCACAAAATAACGAACATACGGAGCTGACGGTGCTGACGGTGCTTCTCTTCTTCCAAAATCCCTACGCAATTTTCGCACACATTCTGCAACATTACCATGATTTTCAAAGTAATGTCGCAATATTTCCCAGCGTTGTTCAAGCGTATACACAACAATATTCGTTCAGCGGAAGGATAAAACTAATTATCTGTCAAATCAGACATGAGCTAAGTGTTACCATTCACGAAATAAGGACTAGTTGAAAAAAAAAACGTTAGATGGCGGACCCTTTAGAAGAATCTAGACGAGGTTGGAGTCGGAAAGTTAAAAAGTAGACATCCTCCTTACGTCGACGCAAATGAGCTTAATAAGAAGTTGGTATCCCATTCTTCTGCAAGCGTTCTTCCGTTAGTCCCAAGTAACTTTACCACTGTAAATATTCAACCTCTTCCAAACGAGTCTTTTGCTTTTTCTTGCATTCAACAGGTCGACGTAGCAGAGAGTCTGCTTTTAATCAAATCAAACGCAGTTAGAGTTGACTTGATTCACCCCAAGTTCTTGAAAATCATGCTTCCAAAACTACTTCCATACATTACCCACATCTTCAATCAAATTCTCTCTCTGGAAGACATCAAAAATAATACCTGTCCCTCAGAATTTCTCGAATACAGAATTTCGACCTATTGCAATACTTTCTTTTCTCTCGAAAGTTTTCGAAAGAATCATGCAAAAACAAAAAAATCGATTTTTTCAACAACACAACATCATACCTTGAGGCAGTCTGGTTTTCGCCCCAAACATAGCTGTTCAACCGCGCTACTCACAGTTATCGACGACATAAGGCAGAAGCTTGATCTCGATCATGTTATTTTTCTGGTACTTCTTGACTTCTCTGAGGCGTTTGATACAGTTAATCACGAAATTTTATGTAGTAAATTCTCCAAGCTCTATAATTTTTCCTATTCGGCCATCTGTCTATTATTCTCTTACTTGGGTGGTTGGCAACAAGCAGTTTTTAATGATGATTCCTTGTAGGATTTTCTTGACAATCCATGTGGCGTACCTGTTCTCGTTTCGTTATATGTAAATGAGTTACCATCCATTGTTTCGTTTTCTTCAATTGAAATGTACGCTAACGACACACAACGACATCTAAGTTGTTCACCTGTATCACCTGCATAAATACCGATTTAAATAAAATCTCCAGCTGGTCGCTACAGAATCTAATTCTTATCAACGCTAACAAGTCCAAATGTATAGCTGTATCCAGAAAGCCCTTTGATACTTCCTTGCTTGCACCGTTTTATGTTGACAGTGGACCCCTTAAATACGTGGACACCGCTAAAAACCTTGATCCAATATTAAACTCGACACTTACTTGGAATAATAATATCAATAGATGTGTCGGCAAGGTTTATGGTGTCCTTCGTTCCATGTGGGCCTTACAACACCTCACACGTTTAACAACCCGAACTCTTTTAGTCAAGACCCTCATCACTCCCATACTAACTTACGGATGCGAAATCTACGGAAAATGTGATGTCGCAAGCAGTCGAAAGCTGAATATGGCATACAACAACGCTGATCGCTACATTTGTAGACGGCGCTGATACGTCCACATTTCTCACTTCTCCATGCGTATCTCAGGTCTCTCATTTGATAACCTGCTGAAGTTCCGTTCAATTACTATGTTGCACAATATCATTATACACGTCAACCCCTGAAGCTACCTAACAAAATAACGTTTTGTAAATCTACAAGGACTAGACAAATTTTAATATCGCGTTTTACACATCGTTTATCTGAACGCCAATTCTTTGTAAATACCACTCGGCTTTGGAACGCCTTTCCGCGCCACATCAGCGAAATCAAAGATAGTAGAAGATTCAAAAAGGAGTTAAAAGCACATTTATCTAACATAAATTAAATGTTAAATTTAATCCTTAGTTGCCTATCTAAAAATGAATTGTTTTCTTGTGCATGTACAATTTAGCTTCCACAATTTTTGAAAAGATATTGTATCTTAATGTGTTAGCTTTCGAAATAAATAAATAAACTAAGCTAAACTAATTTTAGTCCAGGTTCCATCGCATCTCCCATAGAGGACACTAGCGATGGCGCCTTACATTCGAACACATTTAGACATGACGCCCCAGTAGTTGAGTGGGTAGATTGCCAAAAATGTTTAAGTTTATAAGTGTTTAAATTTATGGGATTATTTTTATGGAACCTGGTACTCTCTTTAAGTATTGACTTGACGATGGACCTCTCCTGATAGATATTCCAAATCAAAAGTCGCGCCCAGGTGAAAGATTTCTCCCGCTGTTACTTCTAACTGAGTCTGATTTCTTAAATAGATTTTTGTATTGTCAACTGCTGTAGGTGAGGTGAGATCCTCATTTGAATAGTGCTCAGCTTTTTGTTCACCTTTATGATAAGTTTTGACTTGAGGGATTTTATGAGGTACTTTCCGTCAACCAAATCCACGCAATTTCTATAAGAGGTACAAACGAGTGTATTTGGTATCATACGGACTTATTGGGTGAAGAGACGAAAAGGTAAAACAATAATTTATGCAGTTGAATGAAAAATAGCTCTGCATCCTAAATGAAATTTGAACACAGGAAAAACATAGTAAAACTTCCATTCAAATGACATTTCGTCCTGAAACCAGATAATTAGTCACGACAAATTGTCACTGTCGTGTTGAAGATCAAGAACTGTGTTTTTTTTTCTGTACATCGTAGGAAAGTTAAACCGGTTTTATATATTTGTATACGTTTTCCTGCAATAATCACTACATCCATTTCCACTACCAACTAAATTGAGTGAGACTTTGATTACGAAAGCTAAGAAAACATCATTTCCACATCCTGTCTAGTTGTGTTCGTCTTAAGGAAACAGCATAACTTCTTCCAAATTGCAGCGCCAACTTTTGCTTTCTAATGTTCGCTATTGTAACTATTGTAGGAGTTCTAAGGACTCAGTGTAACCGCTTCCGTTTAATTCAGAAGAGCGGAAATTCACAGCTCACTATTCGTACTGGCAGCGAGTAATGTTCACGTAAGCAGATTAGTGCTTTACTCCTGCTCCGTGTTCCTGCTGCTACTCCAGTTTCTGTTCCCGCTTCTGGTGCGTTGTAAAAACAATGGCGCGTGTTTAATTTCAAGTGAATTTTGAAACGGAAACATGAGCGCTGTTGCAGGAACGCATACTCGTACATACGAGTATACTCCAAACAACTTACATCTAGGACAGGTGGTGAGAGAAATGCTTGCATATCCAAGGCAGCGAATGCTGAAGTATTTTCAAAAAGGGAAACACGATTCCAGCAGCATTGTGAAGTGTATCTCAAATCGGAAATCCTTTTTTGACGTTGTTACTGTCTTTACGTTGTACCAAACAACTGCAACGGAGATTTGCTTGAGTATTTTTTTAGATGACTTTGAAGTGGAATGTGTGAAGTAGAATTAGGGAAATTCCATGAACAGCAATAAATTTAATTGGATTACAAGTGAAGGGAGGAAGCTGTGAATAAGGAAATTGTACCAATAACTGTCTGATTAAGTTGAAGTATTGTATGAAATCAGCATACATATTTTGCCTGTAAACTGTTTTTGGTGGCAAGTAAGCTAGAAACTAGTGTGGAGGTTTATAGAGTAATACAAACAAAAAGCCAACGGGTGCCCTTTTTATATATAGTGGATCACAGTCGAAAACGTTTTAATTAAAAGTAATCCGAGTCCAAAATCGAATTCCTAAAAGACAGTTTAGATCAAACGTAGTCATTTGATAGTAATTTTGGGCATCAAAGTGGGAAGATGAATGTCTTCGCAATATCAAAATCAAAAGGATCTTCGGGATAGCGGGCTAAGGACCAGTAGAAGTCGAAATACGGCGGAGAAAGTGGCAGTGCACTGATCACACCTCATGTCGCGAAGCCAGTTCCAGTACACCATGCAAAGGTATCCACTTACCCAATCAAGCAGGCGAGTGTGCCGCCTTAGGCAGATACGACCAAGGAGAGTCGAAATTCAGATATTTGGGGATGATTCGTAGGAAACTTAAGAGTGCAGATGTTGTTGAAGGGAAATTAAGGTGATCAATGGCCTGATTTCGGGCGGTCTGTCGTCTCACGCTGTAAATGGTCGACCACGTCCCAATAATAGTGGCGAGTATATTTGAGAGGTTTCTCGCCTCAGCTAAACAAACAACTTCTTTGATGAATTATAAAAAACACCACTGCTCTCCAGCGAAATCTGACTTACAACTGTAAAATCACACATAAACTCTGTCTTTTGCAGAATCATTATGTCATGAAACTAACACCAAAGCGTAGTTTGAAAAACATCTGTCCTGAACAAAATTTGGGAAAACCTCAAGATGAACAAAGAACGAACGTAAGATTAAATTAGGTGGACCGAATAACTGTTGCATTTAATTTTTTTGCTTAAAAGAAGCAGCTTCATGTCGAAAAGATTTCATACAAAATCTAATTTCATACAGATCTAAGTACTGCTTACACAAATAGCTTATGAGGTAAGGCTCATCTTAGCTAAGAGCAACACGCCACATAAGACAAAATTTCGATGGTAAACTATGATAGTTTCTGCTGAAGTTTTTTTGAAGAAGAAATCTCTCAGTACTAGAGCTCACCAGATAGAATCACTTTGACTCCATAGTTCCAGTAAAGTTAAACAAATTTGGGAACAACTTATATAAAACTCTTCGCGTGAAATTGAATTTGAAATTGATGAACAGATTTGGTGGAATGAAAGTATCTAAGGACAAATTGAAGGCAAGATGAAGGACCCAATCTCTGGAACAGAAGTCACTCAACTTATGTTATTCCTTTGTGATCGATGCAGTATTCTGTCTCGAGATTCCACACAACTTGGAATACTGCCTTTGAATATGCGAACCAGTCAAGAATAAAGAAATATTGTAAGAACTTTCAATTAATATTTTCCAGAAGTAATAAGTGCAGGAAACGTGTGTTAACGAAGCCAAGATTATATCAGAAATACCGCAACTGGTATCCTAGGTATCAGCTGATGACCGCAACGAAATCACTGATTTAATCTGGAATGCCGCATTCAAAGGTTACAGTGAAGATTGGATATCCATACATATACCATCGGTCACAAGCAACTTGAAGGCAAAAAAAGCTACAGTATGTTTGATGGCTTCATCATGGACTCTAACCAATGACAGATATCACCTACGGCCTGTTGTGTTACTCAGCTCACTTGGAGCTTTGGTTGAAAGATGATTCTGATGAGGCTACCAAAAAAGTGAGTATCAAGCATGAAAGAGAGAGCCTGTGCTTTCTACTTAGTCTAGGTACCATCAAGTCTTCCAGTTTGGCTAATTTCCCTCTTGGAGCACTTCAACAAACCAGCTAAACTTCGCAAAAGTTTTCATTAGAGACGCTCCGTCTTTTTGCTCCGATCTGTAAAGTTACAGTCTTTCTCCAAATTAGTCTTGTTTGGAAGTTTTCTAATTTCTTTACAAAGTCGCTTCAAATCTTATTGCCATCATTGAGCTGTCGGACTCCGAACAGCTTCACACATCTTTTGTTTTATTCTGTGCCTAGCAAGAGGATTAGCAGCTTCCCTAATTTCCTCCTTAAAGCGTTCTGACATGAAAACCTGCAAATAGTACTTTCGAGCCGATACTTGCGGTCTTAGTTTTGTAACAAATGTTAGCTAAGAGACTCCAACGAACGTTGCATTTGCTACTGTCCCAAAAAGTATGTTGAGCATTACCATCAAAGCATATGATAAGTCCCGGAAAAGTACGCGTTGGTTAGATCTATTGCAGGATCCGAGAAAAAATTTCGCCAAAGAAATGCTTCAGATGCCTTGGGTTTGGACATATGCCTCGGATGCGGAGAAAACGGGCATAAATTGAAGGACTGAAAGGCAAAACCAAAATGCTTGCACTGTAGTGCAAACGGAGTAGACTTTGGGCATATAACCGGTAGTGTTAGGTGCCCAGAGTATAAAAAAGCAATTGAGAGCCTACGCGCGAAAATATGAACATTTTGCAACTTAATTTAAATCATTGTAAGGTAGCTCAGGATCTACTGCATCAAACGGTCCATGAGCATAAGGTCGACATTGCAATACTCTCGGAGCAATATTGCAACATTAATTCCGGCAACTGGGTGCATAATGCGACGAAAAAAGCCGTCATGTGGTAATACCACGTTTCAGACACCACCTTTCAGCGAGAAAAACTACTTCGTACGAGCAAAGTTATACAGCTGTTATGTCCCTCCAAGCCTTACTATTGGCAGTAGAATGGGGAAGCGTGCTAACGAATAAAAGGGGAACCAATCTATTCGAAGCGCTGTCTAGTTTGGACGTCGTCGTAGCTAATATGTGAAATGCGAACACGTTTAGTAGAACGAGTGCAGGCTCGATTGTTGATATTACCTTCGTTAGTAGTAGCTTTTCTAGGCATACGACATGGCGCGTCAGCAATCGCTACAATCACAGTGACCATAATGCAATTATAATCGATCTCCATAGTCTTACACGACCTCGAAACACTCAATGGAACGTAAACACCTTAGATGAGGAGCTCTTCAAGTACGCAATCACTGAAGTTTTAATTGAAGGGAGAACAACTAACGAGATCGTACGCCAAGTAACGCGACAACTGCACGCTGTCTGCGAAATATCAACGGCTCGAACGGGGACACAAAGCGGCCGGCGTCCATCGTATTGGTGGAACGACGACATTAAGGAACTTTGATCAGCCTGTCTTAAGGCACGAAGAAAATACCAACGGTCTAGACGCGATACAGATAGACATTTGATATTGAGGACAGTGTATACAGAAGCACGCGACGCACTCAAATCCGCCATTAAGTCTAGCAAAAGACAGTGCTTTAAGGATCTTTGTACGCAATTGAACGAAAATGTATGGGTCAAATCGTACAAAATCATAACCGCGAAGCTCAAAACGCCTCAGAGACCGGCACCAACTTGCCCGCTATTTCTCAGCAGAATCTTAGAAACTCTGTTTCCCTCTCAACATGACGGAGTTCTACTAAGCGAAATCGGAGAACTAAGTGAACACATTTCTGCCTTAACAACCGATGAACTCACCGCTGCAATTGAGAGGGTAGAAGATCGTCCAGACGGCATACCAAATAGGGCTTTAAAAATATCGAGCATAGACGTTTTCGTTAGCATGTATAATGCATGCTTAAGCGAGGGAATATTTCCGGAACAATGGAAATACGAACGTTTGGTATTATTACCAAAAGGAAATAAACCGCCGGAGGAGCCCTCATATTATCGGCCTTTTGTATGCTCGACACTATGGGCAAAATATTAGAGCGAATTATATGCAACAGACTACAGTCTATCACTGAAGCCAATGATGGACTCGCGGAATATCAATACGGCTTTAGAAAGGGCCGATCGACAATCGACGCGATTAAAGTCGTAATAGACAAAGCCCAATCGGCCACAGGTTATACTTGACGTGAAAAATGCTTTTAACACGGGGAACTGGTCGCGTATTATACAATGTCTTGAAAGATTAAATGTACCGAAGTACATATTAAGATTGATCAGGAGCTACTTTACCAATACGTTGCTACTCTACGACGACGGGACGTGCCCCAAGGATCAGCGTTAGGTCCCTTACTATGGAACGTGATGTATGACGACATTCTACGACTCCCAGTCCCCAGGGAGGCCGCCATTATAGGTTTCGCGGACGGTATTGCTGACTTGAAGAAATCGAGTTGTATTGCAACGAAGCAATATTACTGATAAAAAACTGGCTATACGATATGAGTTTAGACCTCGCGGAACATAAAACGGAATCCGTTCTCATTACGAGTAGAATGGTGCTTGAGACGATAACTATAATAGTCGGAGAGCACCAATTACTTCCAGCCCATTTATAAAATACCTGGGAGTGATGATTGATGCTCGGCTTAATTTCAAGCATCACCTCGCATACGCTTGCAAGAAATCGTCGAAAGCGATAGGCGTACTTTCGAGACTCATGTCGAATATCGGCGGCCCGAAACAAGGAAAACGATTAATGCTTGCGAGAGTTGTAGCCTCCATACAGCTGTACGGGGCACAAATATGGTCTGACGTCACGAATAAAAAGACACACATGAAGGGATTCAAATCTGTGTGCAGATTATATGCACGCGTTATTGGAACTATCCTCTATGGTACCAATCGATATCCTAGGTTTAGAAGCTAAACGACTTTATGAAAATCGAGTGCAAAACGGGCCATACATAAATCAAGCGAAGAAATTCGAAAGAGGCCGCAGTATAGAAGCGTGACAACAACAGTGGAACGAGTCCCAAAAAGGGAGATGGACGTACCGACTAATCCCAAGGATTGAAAGTTGGGTAAAACGAAAACACGGCGAATTGAATTACTATCTTACACAGTTCTTGACGGGTCAAGGTTGTTTCCGGGAATATGTATTCAAGCGAAACCGTGATTCGAGTCCGTACTGTCCTCGCTGCGTAAACACGGTAGAGAACCTTGAGCACGTTTTCTTCGAATGTGCGCGATATGCAAACGAAAGAGCTATATTGTGTGAAGAATTTGGTGAACGGCCAACACAGGAAAACATAGTTCAATATATGTTGAAATCTGAAGATCTTTGGGCTGCTGTGAACCATGCAGCAGTACGAATAATGTGCGATCTAAGAATTTAGAACAGCAACGGAAAGCGAATTGGCTAAGCACCCCGCGGCGAAGCAAGAAGCTTAAATCCGTCCCTCGCGAACTAATATTTCCACCCAAAAAAAAACAAACTATGATAAGTCCCATCTTCCTGGTATCACTGTGGGAGTGGATTTGGAACAGATCTGGTCTTTTCGATCGCTGTTCATATGAAAACTGATTGATCTGCGGCTCCATATCTGTTGGCAATTGTAGAGGAAAGGGTACAACGAAGTGCAGACCGACTTGGCAGCTACATGGTCTTGGTTTGACAGTTCTGCTTACAGCGACTAAGATAATTTGGTCGTATAGAGCAAATGGAACTCCTATTCAGCCCAAAAAATCGTCGAAACTGTCTCAGAGGAACAACACAAGAAAGGAGAGTCTCACCAAAGGTGGCACCTTCACCCGAAAGCTAAATGCTAGCTTAGGATCACAGTGAATGAGAATTTATATTGTTTGACACCTAAGGCCGCCATGGTGTTTAAACTCTGAGCAAGCGAACTTGGTCAACTTTTAAGTCAATTGAAGCTCCTTTCAAATACCGAAATAACACAAACGTCCATTTATCTTATATCAACGAATCATCTGATCACCAAAAAGATTTAAAAGTGCTTACGAATCAAAAATTAACGCACTTGCACCTCTAAAAACATCAGTCCCGCGTTGTTCAATTGCGGCAAACCATTAAAAAACCAAAATTCTCATGTAATTAAGGGCGTTTCTCATGATAACAACCAAATGTCCTACACTGCATTTTTCATAGAGAAAGATTAAAAAACAAAAAACAAAATGCCAACCTCTGATATAAACGCAAATTATTTGCGGCTTCGCATTCCTTTTAGCAAAGCCATGTGAAGGTCCTTGCAGCCATGCTATTAACTAGCATTCACGCGGTGTAACAACCACTTAACCCTCGCTAAAGTTTCACTGTTAAGCTATGTTACATATTCGAAGTATACGAGTATACTTGGGTATACTACAACATCCGTCGGGCTTAATAGGCTCCTTGTCTTGTTGGTGCTAAAGTTTTCATGCGACATACATACCTACATACGACCACATGCAAGCAAATGCATACCTCAAAGTTTCTAATGTCAGCAAATTAAACTGTTGGCCAGTAAAAAAGAAAAAAAATATAAAAATCCTTCCACGTCTGCACAGTTAAGAGCCATGAAACAACAAACTGTACGAGTTCAAGCTGTAGGGAGGACATTGAGGACATACTATAGAAAAGCTAGAAATTGAGATACAAAAGCACGGTTCCTATGCCATAGTACCACTTCAGGTGTATTAACTTTTGTTTTTTTTTTTGTTCTCCAAACGAAATCCGCTGAGTTGGTCCTTTTGATTTCACCGGTGGTGCAGAATTTCACTTCATATTGCACATTTGCTCTGTAGAACTTGTACCCTGAAGTGGATCAGTGAAGAAAAAAACACGGCTAAGTATGCAGAGTTCATATGAGTGTTTCGTCTGGGTTAGAGGACATTGTCCAGTGTCTGTGGTTCTAGAGTTGATTTGAGAGGCGTTTTAAGGTTTCCTTTAGCATTATGTGATTTTGTGTCGATATTTGTGGCTTATGGTATAGTTTGCCTATCGGATGTTGCGCCACAGTGTAGATTAATGCCGTTCGTAATTCTGAAGACGACTTTTAGAAATCGTCTGAGTGACAAACACGGAATACACCACATACGAGAATTCACAGAGATGTTGATTCGTATGCTTTTGGAGCCCATGGATACCAAGGATTATAATATTCGCTTCGTTCGAAGGAAGATGAGCTGAACTACAGATCATTGTGGGCAAAACATTCGAAACGGCTGCTACATAGATTTTTGGAATGCAACCGAAACTATTTAAGTGCGATAGCTCTATTCCCAAAGCCATTTGGATCAACCCTGATGTGTACATAGAGCACCTGATCCAAATATAAATACTTTTGTACACAATAAGAGCAAGGTCGAAGTGTTAGGAATATGATAGCCCCAATAGTCCTGCATGTGGTAGCCGCCGACGACATTGGCTTAACTATGTTTCTACAATATTAACCAGATAAATGTCGGTACAACACGAGATCCTGCTATGCTTAGGGATTAGCTTATAGGTGAATCGAAAGCATTTTGCAAACTGACAGTGCAAATAAAGTCGTTGCAGGAAAACGAGAATTTCACTTAAAGGGATACGTAGAGGGGATACGTACGATAAGGAAGCAGGCGGTGTGGAAAAACAATCATTTATGGTATCACAACGTTGTACAGTGAACTGAATTTCTTCTATGTCGAGATGGTCTATAGCTTGGTATGATGTAAGTTGATAAAACCAAATTGATAAGTATAGTCTACTAGCCTACCCGGCAACTCCTTCCTGTTACCAGATTTGACTGTGCATAAGCTATTATGTGCATAAAGGTATGGCATACTATTTCGATTGAGACATTTCAAATTCAAATTGTTTCGGTACCTGCAAAAAATATAAATAAAACTAATAAGTAAATAAGATATCGTTGGAATACGTGGCAGCAGGACGATTTCTCCTTTACACTTTGATGACCAAACGTATACCGTTGCATAATCTAGGTGGATTCAAATTACGCAGAAGAATAATCGGTGAAACAATCTTCAACCGAAGATTATGTGGTGGCATTGCTGGTATATCCAGAGAATTTAAAAATTCTGTTGGATAGTTTACGGCCACGTTTTCATCAACAATGGCGTCGATTTATTTAAAAGGCATCAGACCACCTGGCAGTAATTGTTGTAATTATTGAGTATATCCGGAAAGACACTAATTCAATTAGTTCATTTTTTTGTCTGAACTACAGTGCAGAAGTCGTCTGGCAATTTGATGGATTGCATATTTGGATGCAGTTCTATTTCACCGTTTCCAATAGCCAGTAATTGTTCAGAAAATATTTGTATTGATAAATCATTTTGCAATTGTACTCGCATGTTTATGGTCAATCTAAGTGTTTCGACATTTCGCCATATAAACGATTATTTTAAGCATACGTTAATCTCATCGGCGAAAGTAGAGCGAGGAATGACCAAAAAGTTTTTTGTTGCTGTTCAAACCTTGCACAGTTTTATGTAATACTTCGAGTGAATGTTTACCAGCCATAGTGCACTCATACCAGATTATGATGGAACTCCTTTGCAACAGATGTACGCTTAAGCCTACGGTGCGTCTTCCCATAAGATATCAAAACAATGCGCTGATAACCTCCCCTCGGGTAGCACAAGTACTACCAGCAGTACCAGATTCGAAGTCGTGTGTAAGGCACGAACTTCTTCCCTTTGGTTAAGAGTCGAGGCCTATCTAATACCTCCGCCATTCTGTGGGTCATGGCACCCGGTTGGAACGCAACTCCACATCGAGCAAACCAGATGGTCCCATAGCAATCCCATGGTTGAGCACAGGTCGTAACACACTACAACATATGCTAAGCCATGATATGTCCAAGCTCCATTCGGTCTATTCTCCCCGCGATTTTGGGTACAAACCTACTGCTACCACGATACTTCCACAAGGGGGCCAACTCTTAGGTCAGGCCGGAACCATAGTTTCGGGGGCTCCTGACCTCCCGTGGTACCAGAATATAGCTTCCGGTCGAGTTTCGCAACCTTGCGGTTACTTCCAGTTGGGCACTTCATTGCCCAGGACTGGCGGCCTTTATACAAAATTCAACATTCTTAAATGCCACCCGCTAACTGCCTACTATGTCTTCTATTAAACGCTTCTTTTGCAAAACTACGGGTTCTTTGTTACCGTATGGTTCGGTATCAGTGATAACTCCACTGACATCGTAGGCCTCACCATTAAAGATGATGCCCATAGCCTGCAAGTTCCTAATGTCAGAGTAATTGGGGCACTCACATAGGACATGAAGCCAGTCCTCATAGGTGGCTCCACATGAGCAGCTCGCAACCCCACTAAGCCCTGTCTTAGGCATAAATGCATTAAGAGAGCCATTCCCGGTCAACAAAAAGCCCAGGCTGAGGGTAAAATTCCGTTCAGGAAATACTCTCATGGTTAGCACATCCCTTAGGAAGCCGTAAGTAACCCTGCCATTTTCGCTAGCATCCCATCTAGATTGCCATCTAGATAGAACACATGCATGTAGCAAGGCTTTACGCTGCTTCAGGGATAGGCCATTCATTTCTTCCGGGGAAACCCAATCTTGCCCATTTAGAGGGAGACCTTTTCTGATCTTGGAAGCAATACCATGACGTATCGCTTCCAGATCCAGATGTGGCGCTCCCAACAACACCTGCATTGCCTCTGTGGAGACAGTGTGGCACACAGGTAAACACCCAAGCAAGGCGACTCTTTGGCAAAACAAGATCCGCTTTCGACCATCCAGAGTCATAACCCCATCGTACCATATCGATGCTCCATATGTTGCACCAGTAACAAAAAGCCATCATATATGATACACACATCACACATCTAATGCTTTCGCCGTTCAAATGTATAGCAGTAGCCCGACTTGTTGTATTCAATTTGCCCTTAAGCTGCATTGAAACAGTCTTATCCTGCGACATACTTACCCCAACACTTACTCCCCATTCAGCAACGACTGCTAGAGCTCTTTCTCCTAATACCTCGATTTGGGCCTTGGACTGACCGTCGAGGATGAGAAGCAGGTCATCTGCATAGGCGCAGCAGCCACAGAGCTCATTTAGTCGCCACAAGAACGAATCCATCATCAGGTTTCAAATAAAAGGACCACAGATGGACTCCTGGGGGCAACCTCTCTCAACACTAATTGTGACGCTGTGGTGCGTATTTACCACACTCGCTTTTCTGTGGGAAAAAAGTAGCTTCCCCAAAGCCAAATTTCCCGACAGCCCAGTTTCTGCAACCTGGTTACTATTTACTGCCAGTTCAGGTTATCAAAGGCTATAAAGATGCCTATAACCACATTGGCACTGCTTCTCAGGACTCTGTCTTTTAGGGAAGACCATGCATACTCAACACACTTGCCTTTTGTAAAGCCGAATTGGAAGGGGGACATTGGTTCCGTCAAGCTCTCGGAAACCTTTTCCACCATAACCCTTGCCAGTACTTTTCCTAGTACCGCAAGCAGGCTGATGCCCAGATATGATTTAGGGTCAGACCTATTCTTATCAGTGGACTTCAGGAGCACAACCACCCTTGCCTCCTTCCAATCCTTAGGGAAGTAGCTGCAAGCAATACATTTGCTATAAAAACAAAGCAGGTATTC
Organism: Volucella bombylans; assembly: GCA_949129095.1. Lineage (NCBI taxonomy): Eukaryota > Metazoa > Arthropoda > Insecta > Diptera > Syrphidae > Volucella > Volucella bombylans. The sequence continues at coordinate 127,866,003 of OX422144.1, read as the reverse complement.
TGGGACGGCCTTCCAGATGGTTTTCACCATCTCTCCGGTCATTCCATCAGATCCAGGAGATCTCTTGGAGCGAAGACACACCATACTCGACTTCTTCAGTCCTTAAATCTGGAGTCCTCAAAGCGCTCCTCTCTCGGGAAGAACTGACCAAGCAACGCAATAAGGCAATCTTTCCATGTGGATAAAACCGCATTATCCACACGAATGCCTTCAATCTCAGCAGTCTTCTTAGTATTCTGTCAAATCTTATAAAGTTTGTCCCAGGGTTTGTTATGAATGTGTAATGGGAGCTTGAATACTGAATGGGCCGTTCGCCCAACATCTAACAAAGTGGCAGCAATGCCTGACGATGAGCGCGGCCGGGCGATCAGGTGATGGCATACCATAATGAAATTAAAATGCATAAATCCTCGATCACCACTAAAGTTTCATTATACATCTCTGGCGTGTAATCTATATTTGGACGTTGCAATATGTCTTCAGTCATATGATTCTTGAGATTTTCCCCGCAAAGTGGCCAATTGTGTTGGATAACATGTCGTCTAAATAATTGCAAATAGTTGAGGAATGTTATTCGTCATGGAGGTCAACGCTGCATCAGCAAGTGTCAAGCCCCAATGGTTGTCGTCTTCCAGCGAGTGCAACTCGCGACATCCATCTTGATATGTATTGAACACTCGGCCATTAACTAATCGCAAAAATTCGAAAGACGTTGGTCCGGGAACATTCACCAACAACAAATGCAAAAAAAAGCATTCACGTTGTTTTGGACGTTCTGCGCAAAGTGAATATACGAGTACTTGCGATTGAAGGATGTGGTTCTCCTTGTTTGTGGCTGCCATGTTTTACCTGATTTGCTCCATCTAAAATAGCGTGGAACATCGGTATATAATATTGTTTTTCCAAATTGGCCGAAGACCAAGTTTTTGGTGGCTAAAGTGCTCTTTGGAGAACATTTGTTTCAATGGAATATACACGTTGACCGTTTTCAAGATGTACTGCTAGATGTTGGAAAGAAGGTGCTACTTATGTATCTACTCGTCGTTTTTATTGATGTTATGTACTTCAAATACGGCATTGTAAATGTTTGGCCACCTTTCTCAGCGTTTCTGCGACGATACAATGGATAACCGTCGATGTCCGTGATAGTATCACATTGCTTTGGAAAACGCTTCTTGCATTTTCCATTTTCCATGCATCGCACGGTCCGTGGACTGGTAACAATATTAAACAATTCTTGGTCAATTGATGGATCCGGAATTTCGGCTGAAATCATCTGATTGATTCCTTCTGGATGGATTTTAACTTGAAGCCAAATTAAAATGCGAGCGTGAGGCTTTTGCCACTCCATCGAATACAGCAAACATCGTGTGTTGCCGAAAACCAAATGTTTTACAATTAAATCAATCAATGATTTTAATTTTTGTTTAAGACACACGTGCAAGGATATCATGGCGATGCATTGATTGTTGGCCTGGTAATAGCAAAGTTTGTTATTCCTCCCAATTTGAATTAAATGTAAATGTAATAAAAAAAATTGAACGACGGTAATGACGCACGTAAGTCATCGCATCTTGTATGTATTCCTGCATGTTCCGTGGACTCCCGATATAGCTGGAAGGTAAAATAAATGCATTATCGATGTCATTGAATCCCGTAAGTGGATGTACTCCTCCGATCGTAATTTAACCTGATTGTATCGAATAATTCGCAAACGTTCGCTTTCGATCTTAGCGTACATATCGACAACGTATTGATGGTACAGCTGACGATATCGAAGGATATAGTTGTCCTGATTATGTCTAATCATCAATCGGTGCGCGTAGTAGTTCATTGGACTAACTTTCTTATTTGTTTTGTGCTCGTAAGGATTTTTTTTCCAAAAAATACTTGAAGTTTACAACTGAATTATCAAACACATTACGACGCCATCTATTGGATGACAGCCCAACCTAGATAATGCAGTGTTATGCCAAAAAACTAATTTTCGCCGTAATGTTCAACAATAGTGCAACTTACCACATAATTAATTTAATTTGCAATAACAAATTATTAAGGTCATAAATCGAGATAAAAACTATCCTATCTGGTAAGTTTGACCAATTAGACATCGTGTGCAAAATATTATTAAGATCGGTTGAGTACCGCATTTTTATATATGTATATAGATCTGTGCACGTTATACATGTAACGGGTGTTGTTTTTAGAGGTACGGAACTTTCAACAGGGTTATCTGTCAGACCACCTGTCAGACTCCGTAAGTGTCTTTGACATTTGTGCTCAATTACCATGCCCGAACAACGCACGTCTCGAAAAAAGGTCGGTGGTGCAACATTTTACTGATAGGATGACCTTCATAAGATGCCGTAGCGGTGGCCATGTGCACAAGATTACATATTTTCAAACACTAAATGCCATAAAGTTTTTGAAACAAAAAAGCCAAAATTTTAGTCATTTGATTAAAGTTATATACCTCTAGAAAAAACACATGATAGCACACAGTATCAAATCATAAGAAAAGGCGTGGTACGGCTCGATCTGTAAGGACTCTGTCAGAGTTAGAGAAATGATTTGTCGGTCCTACAAGGGCAACCTGACAGAGTAAAACCGAAAAAACAAATTCAAACGAGCCAGGAACGACTGCAATACGATCAAACCCTGAGGCAAAAACTACTACAATGTCCCAAAGATAGTAAAAACTTTTTCCCATTAGTCAGTAATATTAGAAATTCAGCTTTATCCTCCTTACCAACGCTCATTTATAATAACTTTCCAGCTGTCAGCTCTTTGGACAAGGCCAATATATTTACTGAGCGCTTTGCAGCCAGCTCAACACTTCAAGATTGCGCCTTGTCTTCGCCTATACTTGAGTGCGTCTAATCTTCAATGAGGCGAATCCCTTCTTTCTAAGGTCACGAAAAGCGTCGAAACACGAAAACTTTTCAACTTCGCAGTACGGTTCTCGTAGCAATAGGTCCCTTGTGATTTGGTGGCATGTCTCACCGAAAAGTGGAACCAAAGCGTATACCAGTCTGGCGAGACCAAGGTAGTTGCAAATGATTTCGTCCTTTGGCATCAGGTCCCTTTGTCGAAAATACGTGCACTTGGGATCGACGACTCTTTTCTTCAATGAATTAGAAATTACATTTCGGAGCGTTCAATACAAGTTGTCTTGAACGGGTTCAGGTCTGGTATTCACAAAATAAATGCTGGTGTGTCTCAGGTTTCCATTCTATCTCCGACACTCTTTTCTGCTACTTCGAATCCAACACATTCCTTTGCTGACGACAGTATTCTCTGCTTTTCATATTCATTCCCGGACTCACGACCCTGCTCTTAAGCTGCAGAACGGGAATAACAACATACGTTGAGCTGGGGAACAATCAACAGAGTGGAATTTAATGTTTCCAAAAGCTTCCAAAACTCAATGCTGGCTTCTGTCGACGACAACGTACGTTGCAATGACCACACATTTGATGTCGCCAAATATGCTGCGAAATATCTAGCTTTCCTCTAACAAGGTAAGAAATACTTTTCCTCCTCTAATCTGTCCTCAATATACAAATAAGACATTTGTCGGCTTGGCCACAGAAGCAGAGGTAAGCAGGTGTGATAGCAGAACCATTTACGGAATCACCAAAGAGGTGACAGGTGGTCATCGCTCTAGCCAACATCCCGTGAAAGGCTTAGATGATTCCGTAGGCGTTTTGGATTGAGATCTACTCAAGCGATGGAAGAAGCATTGTGCTATGGTCCTTAACTGCGTATTCGTCAGCGATGTGCATAATATTTCCCGGATTCGCACCTCCATTACCAGTAAAGGTGAGATCGCAACCCCAATCAACGCGCTGAAGGTGGTAGGAGTAGATGTTATTCCCGCTGAGCTTCTGCGAGCCGCTCCAACAACATCAGCAGAGCTTTTACATCCTCTTGTGAAGAGAGATTGATAGGCAGAAAGTTTCAATGAGTAGAAAAAAGTAGTGATTGTCAAGCTCCCGAATGATTGCGACTAAATGTCACGTTCTAAATGGAGGAAAGTTGTCATACGAATTCCAGATCCAAAGTGGAGTGCGACGAGTTTGCGTTCTATCGCCTATATTTTTTTTTATTGGTGATTAGCGATGTGCTCCATGTTTACTGGCAACAGAGGAATGACCTGGACTCATCTACCTAAACTCACACATCTGGGCTATACTGACGACGACGTTTGACAGCAAGCGAGGAGAGGGAGGTAAATTTCGTGGGTTTAAAAGTAAACACTGCCAAAACCAAAATAATTGTCACTGTTGGACAACCGGTAAAGAAAGTAGAGAGTTTCCAATATCTTTGGAGTATTGTCTCTACGAAGGTGGAGCCGTACAGGATATTATCAACCGAATCGACAAAGCAAAGTCTGCATTTGGAATGATGTCCATGACTGTTCCATTCTATTGTATGGGTGAAGGACTTGGAAGGTGATCGCTACTATCGCAAAAGAAATTACAAATGTTCATTAAAAGGTGCCCTCGGAACGTCTTAAGAGTTTTTTGGCCCAACTGCATCTCTAACGAACATCTTTACCAGAGAACGGGTCAGAGACCAATAGGCACAACCGTCCAACGGCGGAAGTGGTATTGGATTGGTCATACAGTTCGACAAGGCCATAGTTCTATAGCAAACTATAGTATGCAATGCAATTCAATCCATTATCACAAGACGGTAGAAGAACGGATAGGCCGAAAAATACATGGCACAGAGCAGTTGAGGAGGAGTCACGGCAATTAGGGAAGAGTCGGAGAGCTGAAGAGAGCTAGAAGCTTAACCGTCTGCTGACTGTTTTCAGAAAATGCGCCATAGGCCTTTTTTAACAAACCATTTTGGCTTGGACTTTGCAGGGAATTCTGTTGACACGTGCACTCCTTCTGGCTTCGCTTAGATTTTGGCAGAATGTTTTCCACGATTGTTTCCCAGTTCTCCTTGAAAATTAAGAAACCGTATTTACCAAAGAAATATTCATTGGTAAGCAAACATGCAATGTAGCAAAAACCTGCTGAAGACTCTCCATATGCTTTGCTTTGCATTTGCAGTTTTTCATTTTTTGTTTTCCTTTGCAGTCACAACACGTTGCAGAAAAAGAACAAAAATCTGAAGAAAATAAGTCAATTGTTCCATAAATCCTTCAAAAAGGACTTTTCAATAAAAATATGACAATAGCACAGCTATTTGGATTACTTTCTGCTTACATAAGTTATTTCTTCAGTTCGCAAGCCATCCCTCTTTGGATGTTCTCAGAAAGCAGGCAAAATTGAATTGAATTGAACAAATATGGAGGACACTCTGTACACCGTCAACAACAAAAGGATGCAAAGGATTCCAAGCGGAATGCTCGACGAATTGAACACCATTCATCGTTGACAAATTGAAAAATAATATTTTGATTGTTGCCAAAAAGAAGAAAACAAGAAATGAAAATAATTCGTAACGTAGGACAATGGTTGTTTGTGTGCACAAATTTCACAATGATTCGATAGTCGACTGTCAATTGTCGACACACATGGTCACTTTGTGGGGAAAGGACATTTCGAAATGACTTTAGATACCCCACTCCATTGGTATTCGTAGAACAATTTTTTTTTTTTATAAAATTAAAGGCGATTTACCAAGAGGATTAAATTTTGTCGAAAGAAGCCAAAAAAAAGGAATCCTCCTCTGCCTTCCGCTGTATTAACCAAAAGCTGCACTTCTTTCTCACGCTAGAGGAGAGACACAGAAAAACTTTTTAATTGTCCACTAAATTTCAATGCGATATAACCGTTATTTCCAATTAAAAACGAACAGCAAAATTAAAAAGAAATCTTCACTGGACGCCCGAGTACAAAGAGCGAAAGAAACCTATCCGGTATTTCAAACGACCACAGCAGACAATGGGAAAAATTTACCAAAAGGATATATGTACAGTAGTGCTTCCGTCAGAGAAATGGCTGCGAGGACGAATATTCCGGCTGATGATGCAGCATTATACGAATGAGATGGAAGCCGGCCACTAGTCAGAAGCCAGAAGCCGCGGCCAATACCGTTTCCGATGACGTCCTTTTGCCATCCCAAAGACAATGGTGGTCATGATGAAACGTTATTTTATCCAAATTAGCATGTTCGCCTTGCATTGGTTGGATGGCTGGAGAATGAAGAAAAGGATTTCCAATGGAGAACCGTCGGAAATTGGTTATGCATCATTAGACATTTAGAATGTGTAATGAGGAATCTTTGGGTTCGGTTCTTTTACATTTATTTTCTCGTCGTCTTCGTTTGTGTATATTCTTTGGGGAATTGATTTAAATTAGTCCTGCTATGCTCGATGAGGGGTTTTAATTAAACATGATTCTCATTGAATTGATTTGCTTGGTACATTGGTGGTGGAGGGCAATTAAAACTGCCGCGATTACAACCAGAGGTGGTAGGAATTGTGGTGGGAATTTTCGACAAAGGATGGATGATACTGAATTAAAAATGTTGGATGCAGCTGCCACTTTTTCATGACCTTTGATGCAACCCATAGAACCATTCATTTATGCGCTTGATTTACCAGATTATTGAAGATCGGCTTTAGAACTCTACAGAAAGGGTTTTGTGGGTGGTACTTAGCAGGCTCATGCTCAGGTAATTGGCGCAGCAATGATCTTTTCATTCAGACCAGATAGACACGACGTTTGAATGGTTAATTATTGGCCGCCTTAACCATGGCTCGAATAAGTATAGAGACGTTTCAATTTTGCGCGGAGTGTTTGCTTTGTATATTGCTTTGTGGCTGCAACCTAAAATAACAAGCGCGAACCAGAACTCAACATTATAGAATGGAACAGCGGAAGGGCTTCGCATATGGAATCAACGGTGTTGTCTGCATCTAGTGCTCTAACCTGGTAATCTTCCTTCAGTGATTTAATAACAGGTGGACCAGGTGGAAAAACTACTTCAGAAGCAACTGTTTCTACCGTAAGTATGTTGGATGAGCTCAACTTAGGTCAACGGGCGTATGAGTGCTGACTCATAAACTCACACCGGGCTACTGCTATGACACAGCTGTGGCTCTTATGTTCAAAACGTGCACAAACGGCCTAGCCTGCTAAGTTGGTACTTATTCGTCGAATAAACTACCCATCACTGTTGACAACCCATACTCGAAAAATTTAAATGCTTTTCGAAATGTTTGGTCACTTAACAGAGCACATGTAAGCGAACAACTAGCTTAACCTCGGCTATAAAGCAAATCTAACCACTCGTACGATAGCGTAGATCGAAACTAGTATGATTGCTACTGAGAAGACATGAAGCTGTTGGTTGTATACGGATTTATCATAAGAGAAAGCCTTGTGTTTCAGATACATGCATAAGCGTCTCGTGAGAATTCGCATCGAAACTGAATTCATTAACATCAGGCATACGTCCAAATGGATGAGAAAGCCGATGTCACTGTTTTTAGGAGCTTCTAACCAATGCGTCTTGTCCTTGTTCTGATAATGGCATATTTAATAGCACAGCCGATAAATAAAGTTGACACCACTTAGAGATAAAGAGAGAAACAGAGAGCAATCCGAGCAGCGCTGCAAAAAAGGCCTATGGCACTTTGTGAACTTCTGAACTTTTCAGAGGGAAGAAAAAAGAGCATTGTAAGCGCAAGGTTAAGAAAATTGAGAGATGGTAACATGTTTTATTAGGAAAAACGTTCAGAAATTTTAGCAGATGGTCTACAAAGTTCGAAGGTAACCTGATTGCTGAGCTTACGAAAGAATCATTTCTACGGCGATGATCACCAATACTCTACTGTCATTCAGAATGAAATATACAACCTGGAATATGATGGGTAACAATTCCGTCTACCAGTCCTCAACGAAGTGCGGATAGCCATATCCAAATTTAAGTCCAACAAGGGTTCGAGTACTGACGGCCCAGCTGCCGAACTTTTCAAGGTGACGGAAAATTTATTTATTTTTTCCGTGGGTAGAAAACCTTCATAGGCAGTATAAGAACCAGTTAGAGTAGTATGAGATTCTTGTTCACTAAAGAAAACCTCCTAACATCTGTCAGACTACGACTAAGTTTCTTTAACAAGTAGTTTAAGTTTCCATAGTTTATCGCGGTATTACATGCAGTTTTTCTTTAAGGCGCTAAGTTGCATGGTCTTCTTCTCTGTAGTCGGCGCACAAGGTCTGTCTCATCCAATGTCCGGACTATCCTGATTGCAATCGCGGTGAATATCGCTATCCCTTACGTACCAGGGAGTATTCATTACTGCTCTTAGAACATTGTTTTTAAATTTCTGTAGTGTAGACATATTTTTTGGTTTGGTACAACCCAAAGTTGTATACCATACGTCCAAGAAGGTTTTAGCACTTGCTTATGCAAACGCAGCTTGATATATAAGCTTAGTTCCTTATCTTATATACCGATAAGCCAATTCATTTCTCTAAGCCTGATTTCGCGCTCATGACGCGAGAAATTCCCAAATACGTTGCCTCGTTTTGCGTACGGTATTTTTACCGAGTTGATGAATAGGGTACATCGTTTACCTTTGTATATGTAAAATTGAGTTATGGTGACTTGGTCTCGTTTAGGACGATTTGCCAGGTCTTCGTCCACTCAAATATTGAGTTCAAAGCAAGTTGGAGCTTTCCCGTCGAAGATTCAACTCGCGATATAGCCGTATCAGCCGCGAACATGCCTACCACAACATCTGAATCTTCAGATATATCCCTTTTATACATTAGGAACAGGTATGGGTCGAGAACGCTTCCTTGTGGGACACCGACTTGAATTTCCTTGAACTCTGAGTATCCAGCCCCATATCTTACTCGAAACAGTCGGTTTTCAAGGTAAGATTCAAATATTCGATGCATTTTGTCTGGTAAAATTTGTTGTAGCTTATACTTAGACCTTCGTGCCATACCTTGTCATGCCACACCTTGACGATACGTCGAGAAAAACACCATCTTCTGGGGCGTTTTCAATTACATTTGTTATTCGAGGTAGACCTGACCGATAGTGGGGTGTTTGACCCTAAAGCCAAACTGGTGATCCAGGATCAATGGTTTTTTTGGTAACATTTTGGATAACTCTTTTAGGATTACGCCAGTAATTTAATCGTATCCTGGAGTCTTATTATTTTTCAAGTTTTCTTTTGTCTGCCGAAGCAGCGGTATAAATTTAATTCTATAGTTATCGGAACCTGTATTGACATTAAGTACTTCAGCCAGTTGTTGTCCTTCAAAGGTTTAAACGTAGCTTCCAAGCGCTCGGCAAAAAGAAGCCGCTTTTTATTTGTCTTCTGTTGCCCATGCGCCGTAGGCTTTTCATGTTGGCGGCGGGGTTTAGTGGACTTTTAGTAGACCTCCGGCTTTCCAGAGTGAGTAGGTTGGAACCCATATCGGCAGTCCGGCCTTCGAGATAAGCAGAAGTCTTACGATTCTTAAGATATTGCAGCTTCTATGAAGGGTGTTTCAAATAAATTTTATCCAGGTGGCGAAAGATGACTTTGTAAAGAGCATGCACCAAAGCATTTATAGAGATGCTGATCGGACAAATGGAAACTTAGAAGACAACAAAAGATGCATCAGCCTCTCCATCAACGCCTATTAGATTTTCTCTGTCTAGAAATGAAAGCGCTTCAGACCTGGGAAGTACAACATCGATCAGATCATAACATAACGACAGATTTCATAAAATACCCTCAAAATTGAAATCGACATCCATCGACATCGTATATCAGGAATCCAGGTCGCATTTTATATACGCGCTGAACTTGTTTGGGTCTTTGAAAGAAGATCGCTACTCCATGAAGGTCCATAATGATTTTCTTGAATCTTTTAATTTCAAAAGAGACCATGCGATTTTTTCAAAGATTTTCAAAACTCCCTGCCTATGCGGATCGACATTGACATTATCGACAGACCACTATTAGCTGATTGCGGCAATTCCCTCTTATCATGCTCTCATCGAGAAAGGACACACAACTACAACAACACAGACAAAACAGAACTGTGCCCACCTACGCTCCGAAGTTAATTCATACAACTACACCCACTTAGAGATCAGTCCAAGAGTAACTTTTGCTAATCGCAGATTTTTCGATCCAAAAGGCAATTGAGTAGCATATGTCTTTTTCGGATACTGATCGTCCCAGTCGTCCTCAATGGCGAAGAGGCATAGATGACATCAAAAATGGATGAGTAGCGGCTTGGTTGTTTTATGAAAAAAGTGGTTAAAGTGATCAGGAGCCGACATGCCTCTACATTGACGAAGGTTGAAGGAGGGAACTTAGCCGAGAGATGTATGGATTATACAACGACATGTACTTGGAGCTAGAATTCATTGCCATAGCAAGCGCTTCACCTTGGAAGTTTTGCGAATCCAGTTCCTACAGAAAACGTGACCTAGAAAACAGCGCTCCTGGAGAGTCGTGTAAGCTTAGGCCAAGGTCTGCGCCAAACAGAAGTGTCACCTTAGTAAGTAAGGATGGCCTGTGCTAAGTTTCTATTCATCGGGCATTCCTCCGACACACATTTATAGATAACCTTGTGCGTTCACCCCATAAGTTCAGATCTTAAACCTTTGCAAAGCTCAGATTAGGACATCAGCTCCTGCGGATTTGGTGGGTTTTAGTTAAGGCTTTTCCTATCCAACTTCCTGAATATCACCAGTTTTCATGGATATCTTCCGTTTTAAATAGTGACTCCTGCTTGGCAGCAGTATGTTCACTTTATTCCCCGTTTAATCTAATCAACTCTTTTCGCTTTTTTGGCGAATTTGTACTCGGCTTGTATTCTTTGCTGATAAGTGCCAATAATAGTTCTCGTCTTAACACTTGTCTTTGTGTGTAGTATATGCATCTTAGTGAGCTGCAAGTGCCCAAGAGTCTTCATTATCAGACCACGGATTTACGAGTATGTTGTGAAACCTAATGCGAGTATATCAGAGCTTCTGGTTTCCTATTTTATGCTGGTGGGACGGAATGAGGATTGTGAAACAGGTTCGGGGAAATCGTCTGCAGTCTCTTGCGATTGTAGCCATTCAACTTCTATTGCTACTTTTACGTAGTAGTCCGAGTAAATGTTGTCCGCTTGGGTTATGCCGACGTCTGCAATACCAGACACTATGTCAATGGATTTAGCTTGGCTCATCGTATTTCGATTGAGAGACTACTGTACAGTCCTACGAATCACCTTTGTCTGCAAGTAGATATTGTATGAAAGACTTCTCTGAAGTACGAAGACTGTTTTAAGAATCTTGTCTTAGGCCTAATAAGATCACCGATAACATTTAATTGTATTTTTGTATTTTGTATTTTGTATTTTCTTACATTTTTACAATTTTTATAATTTTCTGCGAAGCTCTGATGGCTTCGCAGAAGGTTGAACAGATTCTAATCAAATATAAAAAGGAGCAAGTAAGAATAAAAAAGTAATATTGCAAAAATTCAGTTAATTAAGATTCATTACTTTAGCTAAACATTAGTTTAAAGATTCAAGAAATAGTTGTTGATCTCTTTTTTACTGTATTTAAAATTTAAAATGTTTCTTAAGTTTGATGGTAAATTATTAAAACTACTAGGAACGCTGTATTCTAACATTCTTTTACCGTAGTTATTATGGTTTCTAGGCGTGTGCAGTAGTCCCTGTGCTCGTCTTCTTGTATTTATTTCATGCTGAATAGGTTTTTTAAATCGGTCGTCATCGTAGTACTCGAGAACTAGAATCATCCTAAACATACGAGTATGTTCGACTGTTATAGCCTTAAATTTTCTTTCATCAGTAATATTCATGTTGTTTATCATTTTAAGTGCTGCATTTTGTAGACTTTGTAATTTATTTATATGTGTTGGAGATGCATTTCCCCAGGCAAGTATTCCATACCTTAGTCTGGATTCGATAAGAGCATAATATACAAGTTGAAGTATTCTTGGTGGGGCATGATTTCGAAGATGGGCCAACGCAAATATCGCTTTTCTTATATCCATGCGAGTCTTATCTATGTGTTTTTTCCAGATGAGATGGCTGCCGATTATCACTCCTAGATATTTATGCGTTTCTACTATTTCAATTAGTTGTTTTGGGGTCGAGGCACATGTATCATTTTGAACGAATATCTGTTGATTGGTTTTGTTTTGATGTGGACATCGAATGTGCATAATCTTAGTTTTATCTGCATTAATAACAAGGCCATTGTCATGACACCACTTTATGGCATCATTAAGCTCCTCTTGCATTATTTCTGTCGCAGATTCTAAGGATCTGTGACGAACCACTATTGCGGTGTCGTCTGCATAAGCGAATGGGATGCTTCTTTTGAAGGTGTGTAGCAGTTCATTTGTGAATAAAATAAATAGAAGGGGTCCCAATTTCGAACCCTGTGGAACTCCGAAGTGAACCTGTTTTTTTTCACTGTATATATATTATTGGTCTTAACACAGTATAAATGATTTATCAAATATTCCTTCAGCCAATTCCCTAAGACACCTCGGATACCAATTTTCTCAAGAGCTTTTAGCATTTTAGCGTGATTTAAAGTATCAAAGGCTTTGCTGAAGTCCATAAATAAAACCAGCGTATGATAGTTTTTATTAAGGCCTTCATTGATGTGGTTTGCAAACTCTCCTAAGAGGGTGCCCGTACTTTTTTTTCTCTGAAAACCATATTGAGATTGGTGGATGAGAGAATGTTTAGTTATAAATGACTGAAGTCGTTTTATTACTATATCCTCCATGCACTTTTCTAAAACAGGCAATATGGATATTGGTCTATAGTTTTTAATACCGTTTTTATTACCTCCCTTGAAAATTGGTTTTATGACTGCAGTTTTTAGAGCTACTGGTATTTTTCCTTGTGCCATGGTCAGGTTTATGAACTTAGAAAATATTGGAGAGAAAATCTGGGCATGATGTTTAATGTCGGCTGCTCTAATGCCATCAATTCCTGGAGATTTGTTTGTATCCATTCTCAATATTATGCGATAGACTTCTTCAATGTTGGTTTCGTTGGGGAATATTGTATTTGCGATGGAAATACTTTGATGAGCTGATGTAATCGAGCTGCAACGATGTATTATTTTTTGCAATTGTTGAGAAAAATGTTTTGCACACTCGTTAGCTATGTATAAGCAATTTTCTGTTTGCAAGTTTTTCATGATTACCTCGTCAGCGTTGAGTTTTCTTCTTCCCATTATTTCATTTACGAGGTTCCAGGTTTTGCGCGGGTCGGTCCTTATTTCGTTGAACTTGTTTTTGTAAAAGTAAGACTTTTGAGTTGATATATCCTTGTTCAACTTATTTCGAAAGCGTTTGTATTCAATTTCATACGTTTTATTTAGCCTGTTGTTCTTCCATTTTCTGTACAAAACGTCCCGTTGTCTACATTTTTCTAGTATTTCGACGCACATCAATGGATTTTTTTTACATTTTTCTTTTTCTATTCTAGTACAAATTGATTTTGAGTAGATGTCCTTAAATTTGTGTGATAGCTTCTCATAAAGCGTTATTGCGTCAGTTCGAATTAGAACTTCGTTCCAATTAGTCGCTGCTATCATTCTATTGACCTTGGTTGAGCAAATTTACGATAATAATAATGCACAGGAATGGACTTGGATGCCTGAGCATTGGTTAAAGTCAGAAATATGATGGTAAACACAAATGCTTAATACTTATGGCTCGGGGTTGGAATGGCGAATAGAAATACTCGTATCCATGCCTAAGGGATTCCAGCGGCCAGTACAATGACGAGTAAAAGTTTCAAAAAAGGAAACGTATTACGACAAAGTAAAATCGATACAATAGACCAAGGATAAACCTCGTCTTAAACTTGTAAACGAAAGCATCGAAAATATATTTTTACAGAGTAGAACAAACAACGGAAGAACAGTCCTCCCCTCATTTTGACAGCTTAGCTCCTAGATAATATAAGAATAAACGTTTCAAAAATACTTAAAAAAACTGGTAACTGCACATGAAACTTGGAATATTGTTAGTTCGTAGGCACCTCAAGTAGATTCTGGGCGATTGGAAAAATAAATATTTTAACTCGATTTCGATGAGCTTGTTAATGAAACTTCAAGGAAGCTAATTCCTTCATTTTATTCATCGGTGAATACAGATTCCGTGTATGAAATAGGTTCAAAACCAGAAGCTCAGTGGAACAATATATACTATAATACTTACTTAGATGGTACTACAGGCCGGAATAGACCAGGGCCTCAGCTAAAATGCCTCTCCAGCTCACGTGGCACTTGGCTAGCTCCTTCCAGTTGCACGCACGAAACTGCATGATGTCATGCATGATGAGGTCGGCGTCGTTGTACAGTTCGTTTTTGAAGCATCTGCTACATTCTCCATTTCTGCAAACGGGATAGAAAATTATCCAAAAAATTTGCATGCATCTAAACGCCCCTGGGAGGATTTTTATTTGCTTTCATCGCTGACATCAAGGTCTCCGTTTTGACATCACCGATCTTAACGGGCCAACGTTCATTTGCCATCGTCATCTTCATATTCGAATGAGCTCGGCGGTGGTGGTGTGTATCGTTTTGGAACCCTTGAGTTTTTCCAAGATAACAGTAATGTAAAAGTTTGATCTATGGTGGACACTCCTACACTTAAATCACACTGGCATGGACAGGTCGGACTGTTGAAGAAGGGTCTTAGCCGTTCACAAAATGCGGTAGACTGGATTTTATATGCGATTTTGAGGAGACTTATTCCCCTGTAGTTGGCACAGTTCAGGGGATATTCCTTCTTTGGGATCGGACAAACAGTGGTCAGTCTTATTTTCATCGACCTAGATTTCATAGATGAGTTGATGAATGCTCCGTATCCAATCATCACATGGTGATTTAAGCAGCTTGGTAGTTGGGCCGTCGTGTCAATCTTAAGATTGGAAATGGCTGTCCTGACTTCATGTTGGTCCAGGTTGAATGGGTCAACAACCTGCAGAAATAATCTTTCTTAGCACGGACCGTGTTTGTATGCAGATTTCTCTTCGAAATTTACTGCTTCGGCATATTCGTTTTCTTTGTCGCTAAAACTTCTGAATTTCATGTAGCACCTCTCTAAGACCTCGATCGCTCGCTTCTCGTGCTCTTTCTTTTTTCTTCTGAGGAGCCTATGTACTTGCCTTCTGCTCTGTACATCCGTTGTTTTTCCAGATTTGCCTGTCTGCATTTGTCAAGAATGAAACGCAAGCTTTTCAATAATGGACTAAGGGCAGTGGAAATACCTATCACAAACCCTCCGTAGTATGGAGACAATCGGAAATTTTCTGTATAAATGGATGAGAGGCGCTAGGATCAAATCAGCTTATCTCTCCAGTTTCAGCGGATGTTTGAAAATCACTCAAATACGATAAATCCAGCAAACTCTGATCCTTACTAAGGAAGTGATCCAAAATGGAGCATCGTGCAGAGTGGTACCTTGAACCACGAATGAAGAATATGCTATATCTGCAATCTCAAATCGAGCTCCGGCCAACCGCTAGGTGGTTTTAACATCTGCATACTTGTTCCGTTTCCATACCATGACGCTTCCCTGCCGAGGAGACAGCAATCAGAATTGAATGCAACACCGTTCTTTTTCCACAGTTGACTTTGAACTATTTGACACGCATCTTAAACATATTTCTGGTCACGTCTCACCGTATGAATGCAATCGTAGATGATTGACACTTTGACGCTGAAATACGTGCGTTCTTTAAATTGAATTGTAATTTAAATACGAACTTAAGGTTATTCTAAAGGATTACATTTCCATTTACAAACAAACAAACCTTAAATGTTCGACATTCGACATTGTATAAAAACATTGTTCTTTTGGCGGAACGACTAAGGTTCGTTGGCCCAATTAGGTTTAAAGCCCTTTGACGTAACAAAAGTTACAACATTTGTTTACAACATTCGGTTAATTATTCGTTTGGTGCAATGCATAACTGTTCAAGGCTAAAAAAAAAAAAAAAACAAATAAACCAAATAATCATTTTACAAGTTACCCTGAACCCTCACCACGCGCTCCTGCTGCTGCGATGGAAAGCATTCAAATTATTCAATTTCAAAGCCAGACGTATGCTAGGGATGTTATCGACCCAAGCTCGCCCTTGTACCTATTCGGATTCATGTTCGTATGTGTAGCAATATCGTAGCGGAAGCCCCAAGCGAAGCAACTTCGTAATACGCTCAGTCATTAGATGCAAATACAAATGGGTTTTTGTATGTGCTATTGCCAGCTATGGCGGTTCTCTGATGGGCTGCCCCGCCCCTTTAATTAGCCAAAACACAAAATGATACGAATACTCACTTGTTCCCAGTGTGGATATGTGTGGCTGGGATTCCGAAAATGCTAAAACAACAGATGTTAAGACATTTCTACCACGTCTCGTTCGTTATCCTAAATCCTACAACACAGCGAACGGTGGGAGGTTTAAGCGGGAGTTACCATTCAAAGGGAGGGAGCGTTTTGTGTTAACACCCACGAAACATTGCTTCGCTAATTACAATCGCAAAACATATCCACCATACGCTCAACTGCTGTGTCTGCATAGTAAAAGATCAACAAAAGCGACAGGAACCGGATATCCCCTGCTGAATGAATGGAAAATAATTGAATAAGGACATTACGTCTAATTCGAGTTAAATGGACCCCCGCACCGCACACCACAAAAACCACAGGCGGTCGGTTGGGTTCGAGCGGTGATGGTTGCTTCCATCAGCAACGCAACCTCTAACCGTCACTACTTAACCCATGTAATCATTAGGACGCGCTAAGGATATCCCCAAATGGAAGTCATCCAGCCAGACCACTGGGAACCACAGACAATTTTCAGCTCCAACTGTTACAGGAAGGACCTTCATCAGACCAATGAACCTAAAGGAAAGCATTTCTTCGCTTCAGCTTTAAGGAACTCACTTATACACCAGCACATTTTCACAAACATTGTTCAACTAACACAAGCCATGTATGTTACTCTGATGTAATTAATGGAGTGCAATGTGAATAGCGGTGGAATCACCTTAAATCACTTGCTTCGCATATCACGTATCACACGTTACACGATACTACATGGCACCATTACGCCATATAACGGTTTATTAGCGTACACACACCAAACGAGAATACCAGACAATAATTTCTCAAGGTGTGATGTTCCGTTCGCCGAAGTCGCCGCAAGTGAGGATGTGCAGCAGGAGCTTCTTATAAAAAAAAACAAAAAAAAAAAAGAAAAACATAAGGACTGCACTTGATGGCTGCATAACTGGGTTGTACTCGTAACACTGTAGAATGGTAATTTGAAGTTCTCTAAATCCCTCCATCTCTCTTCGTTATTGTGGCGCGCTCATCCTTAGCCCGACAACTTACTAGTATGTAACGTACCTCGTGTATCTATGTACACACTGTCTAGAACTACTACTCGGCAACATATGGAAGGATAATTTACATTATTCCAGTTTGAAGTCTTGTGGATAAGAATATCCCTGTGCGATCTTATGCAAATTTTCGAGAAGACACTATAGTGGCTTTACAATGTGGACCGCTGTGTTGGTGTTAAATGCGAAGAGAATATACTTTTAGGAAAATACTGAAAGTATTTGCTTGACACGTAAAAGGAGGAATGTTTTAGATTCTAAAAGCGGAAGCTGTATGTTAGACACACAAAAATTGCCCTCAGACTATGAGCTGGAATTGGGTTAGAGTCGTGGATTCGTTTAAGAGCCGTTAATTGCATACATGAACCTATAGGGGATTTGAATTTTAAGGTGTTTGGGGAGTTTCTAGCAACATAAACTCAAGATTTAGAGATGACTTAAGGATCATCAAAACATTGCATTATTGTCAATTAATTAATGGGTCAAAGCGGTCGAAAAAATAATGATCTCTTGGCAACAAATCATATACATATCTACGTACACGTTATTGCTCTCCATCGAATGGCACGCTTTTCTAGCCAAAATCATGTTTCGAATGGCTGTATTTCACGCTCTATCCGCAACAATAATGGTATGTTTTCAGCATATTCCTTAACGTGACTGCTACCCTTGTCGTATTGCTGTGGTTTACATAGCCACACGTTTGATGATAACAGCTTGGTGAGTGTTGTACAGAAGTATCCGAAGCCAACAGGAAATCACCCCAATTCTAGTGATGGAATATGACAACCATAAACGTGCTTTTGGCCAGGGGAAGTCTATTACACGTTATTAATTTACTTAGTCGGGCGTGGCAGCTCTCTCAGTATCTCGCCGTCATTTTTGGACTTACTCGTGTAAGCAAAAATTTAAAACTTCGAAAACCCATAACAAGGAGACTGTCATACAGTGATGCCATCACATTCGTTTACATAGTGTGCGACATTAGATTCATGAATCGCTAATTGCTACATTTCCACGTGTTGCATAGTGGAAGGAGACAGCTCCCTCCCTATTGGTTGGGCATTCGATTGCCCCTCAACATCTTATTGAGCAAAACTATGAGCTAAAAATACACAAGATTAACGATTGTTTTTTTTATGTCGTACGCTTGCCGTACATCTTTTAACTCCCGATATGATGCATCCGCTTTCTTCTCCTTCCTGTTGATCCAACCCCTCTCAAGGGGTTTGTGTACCCTTAACATGTTTGTACACAGCGAGGGCAAAGGAAATTTAGGGAGGAAAAAAGAGAGGTACCGATGCACGAGTCTATTGTTTTTAAATGTTTGCAAGTTATACCGACCAGGAAATACAGAGATCGGAAGGGCATTCCATAAGCGAGTTGTACGGCTTAGGAGCGAATCACGATATTTTATAGTACGTCCGAAAATGGGCTTGAGGATACACTGATGAGCATTATAGCAAGACGGGTCTTAAGCGGCCCATACACAGCACACTTGTGTGCACGCTTCGGTGTGAGCATCGGCGTCGCTTTCCGCCATACACATCACACAATATTCGCACACATTAGTTCTTATCGGACTTGGACGTAGAAGGACCAGTGCTATGAACAGTCGCAGTCCCTAATTGCCATTTTGAAATATTTTTTATCCGATCTTAATACTATCGCGATCAAACAAAGATTAATATTTTGTATGAGCGTGCGCGCAATACAGCACACTTTTAGGAACACCGACACAAAAAATCAAAATGTTTTGATTTTGCTCACACAGTGTGGCATACCGCAAAATCGGTGCACGGACTGCCCCATACACCCCACACATTTCAGCACATCGACTAAAGTGTGCACACAAGTGTGGTGTATATGGGCCGCTTTACGGCTGAAAGTTTCAATGGGTGGAATGCTACTGGCGATTTCAGTGGAGCACTGGTGGTGAAAATAGCGATTAAACAAAATGAGACCGGAGACATTTCGTCGGTGTTCGAGGGTGTCAATTGACTGACTGATATTAGTATCATCTACAAGTTTTATCGCACACTATCTAGCAGGTGCAGAGAGGTTTTAGGAGCACCCGACCAGATGTGGACATTGTACCTCAATTTTGGGTGGATGAGTGCTTTATACTCGTATATTCAGGCCAGATCAGAGGGGGAAAAATATTTCTTACATCGCTTGAGGGTACCTAGACATTTCGCAGCATTTTTGACGACATCAAATATGTGGTCATTCCAACGTACTCGTAAGTTGTCATCGACACACATATCGAGAATGGAAAATTGTTCGGTTTCGCCGATGCAGGTGCATTTTCGATAAAAGAGCCGGATGCCAAACTCTGTCAAATGCCTTACAAATATCAAATGCAACTGTCTTGCTTTCCCTAGATTGATGTACGCTTTGGTTCCACTTTTCGATGAGACATGCCACCAAATCTCCAGTGGATCTGTTGAGTAGGATTGATGAAAAAGCTTACACAGTGGTTTTGCCAGCGAGGAAGAATTCCTCTTCAGAAGATGGGGAGATATACCATCTGAACCAGCGGATTTATGTATATTAAGATCTTTAAGTGCGAAAGTGGATTCGCCCCATTGAGGATTCGAACCACTCAAGTGTAGGCGGGGACAAAGCACAATCTGGGAGTGTTGAGCTGGCCGCAAAGTGTGCAGCAAGCAGATTGGCCTTGTTCAAAGAGCTGACAGCTGGAATGTCATTGTAAATTAGCATTGGGATGGAAGATGTAGCTGAATTTCTAATGTTTTTGACAAACGACTAAAAATTTGTACTGCTTTTGGGACATTGCAGTTTTTTGTTTGTTAACTCAGTTTTTGGTTTTCCTCTGTCGGATTGGTCTTGAACCCTGACGGCCTCTTTACAGCTCGAGTCGTACCATGCATTTTGTTTTGGTTTGATGCTCTTCATCCTATAAAGGATCTCATTCCAAAGAGAATGGTGTCTGTGATCATCCACGTAGTTATCGAGGAAACATAACGACCAGTTAAAATTCCTAAAGAAGCTGTTAAGACCGCTATAGTTGGATTTATAGTATTTCCATACGGTTGTTTTAGGAATTTTTTCTCTAACTGTGTTGTCGGTGTACGAGAAATTAGCTGATGTGACACAATAGTCCGAAGAGCCTAGAGGGGAGCACACATCAACGGTGTATTTATTAGGGTGAGAGGTTAAAAACAAGTCCAGGGTGTTGGCGGTATGAATATCAACGTCTGGTATTCGCGAGGGCTCATTGACAAGCTGCGTTAAGTTGTTTTCCGTAACGAAGAACTCAACACACCGTCCTTCGGGTGTCCAGTTTGAATTTGCTGTCCAGTTTGGAATTTTAACCACATGAAGTTAAATTCGTGGTTGGAACATGGATCACATTGTGGTGGAGTTTGGTAAGCTACATCACTACGCACGTAAATGGAGAGACCGCGGTGAGGGAAGAATAATGGCACTATTTCGTAGCCAGGTAGCTTCAGATCAGAGTGATTTGAGAGGTGTGGGCGGGGATCTACCTGTGTTTCACTAAGTGCCAAAGCCACTAGTCTGTACTTACAGATGTGGGCGTACGCAGAAAAGTGATTAGTTTCTAGCCCCCGTATATTGGCTACGTCTACCCTGAATTCCCTAGTCATAATCACAATAAAACACAGAAAATACAAACACCGACGATATTTAGCAAGGCTGCGAATTGAAAATTCGGACGTTGGTTAACCGCATCAAATTGCTGTAGGTGTTATGCCCTTACAATAATACGAAACAGTGCACCAACAAAATGTTCACTCACGACCCGCTATCCATCAGTTGTTACGTACCGAATTTATATGACAACTTAGAGCGCATTGACCCAATATGCATTGCATTGTACTAGGTAACATACACTCAGTCACTGCCCGTACCGTATGGTAACCGTAACGGCAGCGACTCTGAACAAGCAACAGTACTTTGAGCAGGAGGGGGAGTGGTGGGATACCCGCACTGTGTGATATTTATTTATTTCTTTTTTCACTGCACTGCACTATTTTGTTTTGTTTTGCACACGAGAGCGGTATTTTTGTTTATTTACGCTGTGCTTTTTTTTCGTTTTCTTTGCGCAGCGCACGATACTTAATTTACGTGCACTGGTTGACGTGTGCACTCGTCGGTGGTCGACTCGGTACTCCGAGCCTAAGTTAAGACGCACTTTATCGGTTTCGTTATTTCCGGTATATTTAGTCCACACTCGAATGGCTTTTGCCATAATTTTCGTTTCGCCATTACGCCATACGAGTATATGTGGACCCGGTCTTTCGAAACACCGGATTTTCTGCACAACTTTCATATTTTTTTCTTTTTCTGGATTTATGGCATTTTGGAACTATTCTCACAAATTTAGCCAGCCGTGTTGGCCTTTTTCCTTGTTTAATCTGTTCGTGATGTTCCGATGGCGGTTTTCGACGGTTTTTCTCTGATTCCTTCACGAAAAATTGTTTTAGGAAAAGGTAGTACTGACTTGCTAGTGGTACGGCCAAGATCACTTTAGGATCTTTTACTCGCCGCTTTGCTTTATTCTATTTCGATTTTATTTCCACTGCTAAAATTCCCGCTCTTTAGTTAGACTGTTTGGTTTGCAGTCCGCCGCTGAATTCCTTGTTTTGAAATTGTTTCAGTACAATCCCCGGACTTGTTCATCCCAACGATGAAAAACGTTTGCTCACTTAACGTTCGATTATATTAATAGGCTGATTGAAGTTGAGCTAAAATGTTTCTGTTTTTTCAATTGCTCACTGTCAAGTTACGGTGCGTATGCGCTAAAAATATTCCAAGTGTCATACTCAATTATCAATTAGTCGATCCCTGATTTTTGATACACTTCCGGTTCTTTCACCTCTTGAAGACCTCTTCATAGGTGGTGCGCGCAAGTAGACCTCAATCAAGTTTAGATGCGCAAATGCAGGCACGACGCCAAGTACCCCACTGGATGAAGAGGGCTTAATTTGCATTCCGGACTGTGGTGCTGTCTATTTAATTGTGTAGCAGTGGGATGCGACTTCAAGCTGAAGCCTAAGAGGCTTATACCTTTGCGTCATTGGGCGAATGGTGTTTGTGGTGTAACCTTGATTCATTGGAAATGCGATATGAATGAACGATTTTGAACCAGGACCTGCAAATAAAGATCTTCACAGACTCCCCAAAGAGCATTGGTAAAATACATCCTTACGTATGAGGCTTACGCCACTGAATTAATTCGATGAACACGGTTGCCACCTCTACTATAATCAATCTTTCACTCACACCTACAAGAACATTCATTTCATTTCACCGTTAATGCACATGTATCAATCGGTCGAGTTTATTGCATGCCATCCCGCAATGAGTTTCGTGCAACTATTAGCAATACCCGCCATACCATAAGCTGAGCCAAACCCGGCGCCAGTGCCCGACCAACTTTATGGCAAATGAGCTTCCTCGCATACAGGTGTTTCAAGTTAAGCCAACGAAAATAGTGTTGCGCATTATGTAGGAAACTTTCAAGCCAAAAACCGGTGCGGGGTTTTAATTTTATGGCAAAGGAAAAAGTAAAAACCCAAGGTAAACCGATAAACAAAAAAGCAAACGTGAAATGACGAAAACTTCCGAGCACCACTAACATGGTGGCCTCCCCAATGAGCTCCTCAGTGCATGCAGAATGCATGAGTAATGACATTCACAGGCTACATCCATTGGCGGCCCAACAACGGTGAGTAGGTGTACCAGCCACCCATCTCATCGAAATACGAATACCAGGACTCAGGTCGTAGGAAACTCCTCGACTGCACCGCAACTTGCTGAAATGATGTTTTACCGGAGCCACAAACTTTCTAAACGAAGAACGTATTCGGATAAATTTTCAACCAGAGCACAGGATGTTTTGACGTCCATACAAGGTACCTACCAGGAGTAGATTACGTGCGAGTAACGTAGGTACCCTGAAATTGCGTTCCTCTGTGCATAAGTTTCTCAGCTCTATAGTCGAAGGTGATAGTGGAAGGTTTCTGGAACAAGGACCAGGGTGGTGCTGAGGTGTATTGATTTAATAAGTGGAGCACAAATGCTGCACCACTAAATCTGTGAGATTAAATTAATTGAGTTTGTCGGTGTTTTCTTTTCGTTTTTTCTCGTTTTTTTTTCAAAAAATAAGGAAAAACAAATTATTATAGAGAAATTCTGTAGTTTCAAGGGAATATTGTGTTTATGTGTTGGAGGGACACAGGATGAAGCAATAAATTGCAGGACTTGGCAGGGGAGATTTTGATTGTCTAGTTAAGCACGAGGTACCACAAGGAAAAATAGAAAATAAAATATTTTACAGTCATTCATGCAATTGACTTTTTGGGGTTATAGGTAAAGTTTAACCCCAAAGATATTTTCGTACAATTGTGGATAGATTCTGAAAGTTTGGTAGTCCGCATGGACTACATGGAGTTTCATCAATTCACTCATGACTTACGGTTGTCAAGTTATTCGATAGCATAAGTTCACCGGTGATTTAGATAATTAAAATTAAAATAAGTTAAAAGAAGTTTAGTATTACCATCCAGATTATTACGATATCTAGATATCTATGACCCAGGTCTTTTAGGTTGGGTACCCCCCATTGGATGCAGTACTTGAACATCTTAAAAGAGGTACCCGAATCTATGCGTCAGTAATATGATGATGCTTAAAAATACCGGAAAGATGCGCTCCTGGACAGGAGCATAGCAGGACGACTATCGGCCTATAAGAAGGAGAAAATTAAGTGAAATAAGAAAAAAACACATGTAGTGACCCCTCTGAAGAACGTCGAAGATTAGCACTATGGTCTTAAACGAATGTTCATCGAAACAGTGAATGCTCAAGGAATTGATGAGATTTAAACAGTGTTTCCGGCAATTGCTGAAGTGAGCAAGAGATTTCGCAAGAAGAACTTCCAGTCAATGACAAAATTTTCACAGATCCCATATTAAAAATGTGTAGAACAATAAGATCGCTGGCTCTAATGGTTTACGCACAAGGACTGTAGACATGTCATTCGCATATCTTCTATATTGCAACATGTTCACTTATACCGCTATTCCAAATGTTTGTAGCTCGCTCATCAAACCCCTCTGGAACATATTTAAGGATATCAAATGAACTGCTTTCTTGGCAATAGAGCGTGGAAATGTTTGAAGCTTTGATTGTAGCAGCGCATACGTTTGCTTGTATCTGGCCATACAATGTAAGTTCATCCGAAAACCCATTTGGCTGATAGTATCTTAGGTTCCTTGATGACAACCAAGTCGTCGGGCTTAATAACGAGTTTTTTTTACTGCCATTTGGTTGGTGATGTACTCCGCATACCAACTTTTCCAAAACTCTTGGACTCGCTGGACTTAGCATCACATTTTGACTGCTGCCAAAATTAGGAGAAGTTGATGGAATAAAATGTTTTTTTTCCACCCTTTCAAAGCTGCTTCCTCATTATGGGCTTCAGACATACAACCTTCTGCAAATCGTGCGAACAGCTGCGAGCGCCTTGTAAGGTACCTCTTTTGAGTGTATGTACTACTGGTGCAAGACAAATAAGGCACCTCCGATACCTTCGGTTTTCATTCTCGAGAGTCGCATCCAATACTATTGAACGGTCGTTGCGGTCGCTCTTCTTGTGGATTTTTCTATGCGAAAATGTTCAGAGGTTAACAGCAGTTTTTACCAAATCACCTCTTTTTCCATCTTTTTTCTAAATTTTGACCGTGATAAGATTGGAAAAGTCCAATAGAACTGGTTTTAGATGCATTTTTTTAAGTCTTTCGCAATTTTGTGCACAGAGAAACTAAAATATTTACAATAAGTTACGCTTCTACGATTTTCAAAATGCAACAGTGATGCGTTCAGCGCGAAATCAATCACAAGACCGAGGAGTGCGTTTCGATAGTGGTGGAGCATTGTCCTCAGTTTCATGATGTTAGAAAAGTAAATCTGGCTCAGCAGCAATAGATTGATCAAATTCCCTGAATTGCTTACGTTCAAGTGAAGGCAGATAGTGGAAGTTATGCCCCAGAGCCTCGAATAACGAAAGCTGCACCCGACCTGCCGCGTGTTCTGTCAGGAGCATATTACTCAGCTACAAGGTCAGATTCAATAACAGGTTACGCGATCAGTTTTTCTGTCAAGACTTATGCAACTTCAGTCGTGAAGGTGCGAATTTTAAAAGCCTTTGCGTTTGCGTTTTTAAGCTAAATTTGGTAATTTTGTTGCTGCAGACAACATGAATTCACCAGCCAAACTCAGTAATTGCAGAAAGATCAGATTCATTATATGAGATGCTGGGGTTGCTAATGCCCCAACCCAACATAAGGTTTGCATTTCTTGATCTCATCTGAGATGATTGTCAATGGTCCTGAAAGCAAGTAATCGGTTTAGTACTATTCAATAAGCGCGCTGAGGGGATTACCGGTTAGAGAGCTGTTGAAGGCTTACATGTGCGAGGTCTCAACCTTGTTAAAGAAAGAGAATTCGCGGAAACCTAACTCAACACAGTTTAGGAAGGCCCTAGGCAGTATGTCAATGCCTAAACTCAGTACAAAACAAAACGTAGACAAGCTATTCCTCATCAAGTGTTTTGAGTTGACCTGTCCACAAAAAAAAACTCCTGTATCTGATACCGTCTACACTGTGTCGAAAACAGAGATTCTCTGCTTCATTTCCCAGTTAGCCTGATTCGCACCAGCGCAAAAACACCTCAGCACATGATATGCTGATAGGTCTGATAGGTCTCAGTCAGATTTCCTTCATGTTGAAGAGCATGGCGAGCTTCCTGTACAAAACTACTTTGCGAATGCATCCTCTGCCTAGAATGCAACATACCCACCAACCCCTAAGGCAAGATAAGGGACTTTTTAACGAGGATGCTAATGAAGATCTACACGGCTATGATAAGGCCAATTATATTCTATGCATCGCATGTAAGGTGGGACAAGCTTTGACGAAAATATGTCTTGCTACGAAAATGCTGCTTCTATCGGACTTCACAGAACGGCCTATCTCGACTGCATAGGGATTTTACCAAGCACGCTTGCATTTGCTCTACATCCACTGAGGAATTTCCCTTTTCTTGATATGTATTCATCCTGGGTTGCACTTTGAAAGTCATCTTCTATTGAAAAAGAAGTGGTCTCTGGTACAAAATGTTCTGGGGTTTTGATGAATTTGCGCGGACTGCCTTATGACATCCCGTCTCATGCAAACACAACGACACTTTCTCTGAGTCAATAAAGGAATGTCCTCACAATGCCTCAAAAACCGATTTAGCAACCTCGTTGTCTCTATTTTTCAAGGACAGATATACGCAATTCGGATTGCAACGAGCTATTGCATATTGTGAAAGATCGGTGAAGGAGGCGAAACATTTGCATCTGTGGCGAAAACCAAGCTGCTCTTAAAGCTATCTGTATTTCCTCACGACTTTCATGATAGTTCTAAACTGCTAGATTGCTCTAAACTCCGTAAAGGAGAGAAGTTACAGGGACTTTTTTGGATACCACATCACAATGCCGTATCGCGGAAGTGGAATCGCCTATGAACTTGCTATTCAAGGCTCAGATGAGAGTTTCCCATGACCAGAACCTGCCTTAGAACTGCATGCATTCATTGACACTTGGATTTTCTATGAGTATAGCTGTAGATGATATGGCTCTCCAGGATGCGCTGTCATCCAGCAAACGAATGCCCTAAGCGACGTCCTTCAGTGGAATAGGCTATGAGCTGCTTACTGGTATTACGGCGCATTACGCTTTTGCTAAGTGTGTAACTGTGCTGGGCAGAAAATTCGCCTACGCTTTGTGTGAGAGTGATGATGGCACCGCAGAGCGCTGTCTCTTTGTGTGTCGGCGCTGATATTGTAGGATCTGGTACCTTAGGCCTTTAATCAGTGAAACGTTTACTCACCCTTCTATGAAAAACTAAATGGACATATGTACAAGCGGTGCGTTGGCCTAATCCTTTGTCTGAGTGCTCTGTTCCGTCAGTAAATAGAATATAATATTATAGAAAAATATATATATTAGAAAAATATATAGAAAATATATTTATTAAGCTCCACAAGATGGATTGAGTGTTTTCTCAGGTCCACAGCCAGGTAGCCTGAGTTGTGATATTCAAACAGCACTAAGTGCTAATTTAATTTTTAACCATGCCACAACTTCAGCCGACCTACCCAACGAATCTGTTAAACAACGGCTAGAATGAAGTATTAGGACTCCGGGCATATACTTTACTTTGAGAGAATATGTATGTATGTGTATGTTTAAATGAACATTGGTATTCCCTCTGATTGATAACTGGTTGCCTGGTGCAACTCTAAAATAAATTTGTTTACAACTTCGCGCTTGATTGGACCATAATTAAGGGATCCAATCAATGGTTCCCTTTTTTCCAGACAAACTATCACATTCTCACTAGCGAAATAGGCCTGTAGGCCTGTTTGTTTAAGCAAACATTCCAACTACTCTCACTGGACATAAAGTTTAAAATATTTACTCGTCGAATAACTACGGTTACGCTCAATCAGTCACAAAGATAAACAAAAGCATCTGGGACGTGCAAATAACTGGAAATATATTTTTTTTTTGTTAAACATGGAATCTCTCTCGGTTGGCAGCACTACCATTACCTCACCTCTGCTATATCCTTACAGCAAATCGAACAGAGCCACAACAACGACAACTGAGGAAAAAAAATGTCGTTTGCAAAACAATGCCTGAATTATTGACTCTCGATAAAGTTGGACGTCCGTACAGTCGTTGTCCCTTGTCGCCGATGCATCTGCATATAGTATATTGCCGCGTTTTTACACTCGCATGGCTGTATGTATGTTTGTATGTCAACCGATTAAAAGTTTAATAAATCACCATGGTTAACAAATACCATGTCGCAGTCGGCTGACATTTTTGTTTTTTTTGTTAAATTTTTATTTGGTTTTTTGCTTTTGTTTTAATGGCGAAGAGTTGTTGAAGGACAATGTTTTTTTGTGTATTGTGGCAGGTGTATGTTATTTGCATTGTTATTAAAAAATATTTGCTTAATCGGTTGGAAAAAATTGGTGCATTGTAAATACAATTTGTTTGCTTGTGCTTGTGAAAAGTCATCACTGAATAAAATCCGCCATGTGACTAGGAAGTCAGATGTGGTCAAAAATTTTGGAATTCATTGCAACTCCGTCTCATTTTAAAGATTCATAGACCTCTCTCTGTCAATGACTTCCTTTTTTGGAGTTCACGTGTTAAAGTGGATCCTACTCGTAGTTCCTTTGCTGGTGACTAACTGTGTACATTGGTATACATTCAGCGGCATCAACCTGGCGATGAGTTCCTACCTCTTCATGGTAGCCAACGGGTACAAAAGCGCAAATGTTAGTGAAAATAATACCACTACAAATACCATGTGCTATCAGCCTTAGGCTCGCAATATTTAAACAGACCAAGTTCTTGGAACTGAAACTGAACCCTCATTTTCTGCCCCGGATAGGGCCAAGAGGTAAAAAGTTTCTGTCAGTGAATTTTTCCGTAAGCCAGGGGTGATTTTACTCGAACACGATGTTTGGATAAGGCCGGTTCTACAAACAGTAAAGGTCGCAGTTCTGGTCGACGAAGTCGGATGATGCGGTCCCATCTACCCTCAGAAATAGCTCTGGCAGTGGTTATTCTCACGCACAAGATCCAGTTGGAACCAGCAATAAGTACAGTTCGGATGGACGAGCTTTAATTGTCGCGACAAAGCCTACCACTATGATAAACCCGAAACGCTAAAAGAGACGAGACAGGATGACAGTATCTCCTCCCCAAAAAATGAATTAGGAAGGCTAAAGCAGAGAATGTTTACACTCAAGCATAGGGCTGCGATACCGGACGAAATGGAACTCTTAGATTGTAGTGCTCCACGAAGTAAACTATTCAATGGTTAAGGAAGTCTGTGCTGAAAATATCCAATCTGGGAACTAAGACTTTGGAGGCTTTTAAACACACGACACCGAAAACGAAGAAATGATCATGGATCCTCATACACAGAACCCTGGACTCGGTATTATCACCACCACCGAAGGCAGTAGACGAACTTATTGAGTACTGTGATTTCAGGAAGAAGGCACTTATCATATGTTGCGATGCTAACGCTCAGAACACTTTGTGCGGGCAGTAGCAAATGAAATGTGAAAGGCAATCATCTCCTAGATTTTATACCTGGTTGTCAACAATATAGGTAACCAGCCAACTTATGCTACGAGACCATCACAGCAACAAGTAATCGACTTAATGTTATCCAACAAATATGCTAAGGAGTTTACCGCTTACATCGAATTCAATATCGGATCCGAGGTCTCGACTTTGTTGAAGAGGAGAAATCCGCGGAAAACCAACTCGATACGATTTTAGTAAGAACTTAACCAGTCCGAAAGTGCTCCTACTAAACTCAGGATAAAACAAAAGACAGATCAAGCTGTTCAAAACCTGAACGTTACCCTCACCAAGTATTTTGCACTGAAAGAAAGGCCCCGTCAGAAGAAAATCATGCAGATCGCCCGTTGCTAGAGAACCACCCAGCAGGGAGATCTTTAAGGGTTTAAGTATCCAATAAGCCATGAATAACAGACGTTCTATGCCGTACCACAAGGCCCAATACTGTAGATGATCACTTTATTTGACGCGAACATCGTTTGCGGCTCCAATTAATGAGTGCTGTGTTTACAATGGTATACCTTAAAATATGTACTGGCTATCCAGAAATTGGTTTACTTTTCGTTTGCTGAATTCTCGTATGAGATATGATATACTTGCGTGGGGAAATGCATTAAAAACGTATATGGATGAAAATCTGAATGTCAGATTTGATTGAGCGTCAGTACACTCTTTTGGATCTGAAGCCACCAGCCAGACAGAGACTGGTGCGAAATGAAGAAAACAAAGCCACCGTAGCGGCCAGTATCGAGAAAGACCCTTTTTTCGTCGGAAAAAAACCAAGATGTTAATCTTAGCCGTCTCAGGGTGTTTAAGCTTATTCAAAAGACGTTTAGATCGGATAGTTCTCTGTTCTCGTATTTTTCCTGACATAAATGTCCTCTGCGCATAACATAAGATTTGTAGTGAAGGTCTTCATGGGCAGCTCGACGGATCAGGCCGTCAGAAACATTAAGCTACTTTGCAAGCACTCTCATTGACTTTAAAGGGTTTTCATCAATGATCGCTTGCATTTGTTGGGCAAATTGTGCGGTTTTAACAATTTCCGAACGTTCCTCATTCTTTTTGGGTTTAGCAACGGATTCTGTATCCCCACCTGATGCTTCCAATTCACGGCGAACCTTATGTACAAATGATCGGGCGAAATTGAGAAAATGTGAGATTTCTAAATCGTCGCACATATAGCGACGATAGTAGCATTTCTTTTCATTTCTTGTGTTAGGTTACAGACCTCCATTGTTAACTTAAAAAGAAATAAAAAGTAAAAAAAATGTTCAAGAAATTATAGCCACACATATTCATGTGCTCAAATACCGTACGCACCCTGTATATAGTTTGCGAATTTTTTCATTAAAGTACTAAACTGGCACAGGATTTTATGATTCTGATTCGATAACTAAAACCGAGTTAAAAGGCTTCTCGGAGTTATTATTAAGTTTTACTGATTATTAAGTTTGGTTACTGATTAAAATTGGCTTTATGCGCATTTATTTCGGTTTATACTGCTTATTTCGGACTACATATTAAACAACAAGGTAACCCAGGGGTTCCTCATAAGGTTTGTTAATCCTATGTTGGGTCTTTACGTTTGTGGAAGAAAGGAGAATGCCCAGGTTAGATTTCGGTATCCCTATGATGTGGATGGAAGTCAAGAATCATAACGATCATTGCTACTTTTGCGTTGTAGACGTTAAAGGTTTTAATCGGAATAAAACGTGAAAACATAATGAAGACCTTCCCCGGACCATTTATGCTTCAAAAGTAGTCCACATACCAGAAACTATGAAAATACCAAAATCACAGCGTTCAATACAGTCTACAAGTGGAAGTGAATATAAAGGTGGAACATCAGCACCTCAGCTGTTTTCTCAAAACGAGCTCAGCGACTTCGGATGGAGCTGTTAGCTTCAAGACTAAAGGAAAAGAATTTATTGGAACCAAATGAAATGATTACAGCAAGAGAACGTGCGATATTGGATTTTTTTAGTGAAAATCAAGAGCTTGTCTACTGTAATGATATCGCAAAGTTACTTCTAGACTTGGGTTTAAAAGAATATAAATCTACGGATTGGCGGCTCTTCACTGATAGCTGCAAAATGAGTTTAAAATGCTTTTTATTGCACAATGGAAATCGATTTGCATCGATCCGAATTGCCTATTCAACAAAACTCAAACATTAAATAGGTTCTGCAAATAATTAATTATTCTGAACATCAATGGCCGGTTTGTGTTGATTGGAAAATAAATAACTTTTTGCTTGGTCGGCAACAAAGTGTACACACGAAATACCCTTGCTTAATGTGTCTGTGAGATAGTAGAGCAAAACAAGTTCACTGGGAACAAGATGTTTAAGTAGAGAAAAAATCTTACTTCCACTCCATATAAAATTAGGTAAAATGAAGCAGCTGGTCAAAGCTTAGGTCAAGAATGGAAAATGCTTCAAATTTCCAAAGCTGAATATGGTATTTTCGATGGCCCTCAAATTCGGACATTAATGAAAGATGCAAACTTCACAAAGGTTTTGACAAATTCAGAAGGTGAAGCTTGGAGAGGTTTTGTGTTGGTGGTAGAAAATTTTCTTGGTAATCATAAAGCACCAAAAGATGCTGGAAAGTTTCAGGATTTTAGGAGCAAATATGAGGATAAAACTACACTTTCTCCACAGTCACCTCGATAAATTGCCCGATAATCCGGGAAATTACAAAGAGGAACAGGGATAATGCTGCCACCAATATATGAAAATGATGAAGGAGAGATACCAGGGTAGATGGGAACGTGATGGCAGATTACTGCAGGTTAGTTTTAGTTTAGTTTTAAAGCATTTTATTTTCTTAATCATTAACTCTTGCATACTAACAAAAAATGCTTAAATGCTAGCTTAAAATTACTTAACAATTTTATACTAACTTACTGGCCCCACACAGGTACTCTAAGCTACTCTAAATTCTTATATCTATGTCTTTCGACTTCATTTATATTTTATTTGGAAATATTTATTTTATATACTTAGGGCTAAGAAAAAAATTTGGTTACAAAAACTTAGCATATGGACAAGTTTATATTTTTTATAAAAACTTAATATCTAACTTAAAATCAACCTTAGTCTACTTAACCTACATACACAAAATACACATAAACACACTTAGACATTGTACACAATAATATACATATATTAGTATACACCTTTATATACACTAACACACGTATATATTACTTAAATGCTAACCTAAACCTATGTAAGCTGGCCATCGCTATTTACAAAGCAAATATATTGGTCAGCCCTGCCTCATTAGTGAGGCTGGTCCGTAATTAACGAAAACGACGACGAAACATCTTCTCCATCATTCAACCACCAGAAATGCTGGTGCTGCCGAACGACATCCCTCTTATCGCGATTCCCCACCGCCCTACTGAACCTGAGGCGATCTACACTGCCGTGTGCGACGTCTCTGTCGTAGTTGAGTCGCCTGTCCCCAGCTGTCCGAACGACATGGAAGATTAACGGCACCGCTGATCTATCCTGGATCAACCCTATCTGATCTAGGTAGAGGAATGCTTCCGGTGGAACGAAGCCGTCAAAGCGTACACTCTCGTGGTAAAGGTACTCGTAATTGGGGTAGTAAGCCCCAGATATCGGGTTATTCGTCGAAGTCATTGCTCTTGCAATGTGCCTTCGAGTCAGCTTAATTACGAAGTTGTCCACTCGTATTATGTTCGCCCTGTTGTAAAGGACCTCATTAGGATAAAATTTCTTGTACTCCGACTCTGGTGTTCTATACAAGCGAAGACAAGTCCCAAGACAAGCCCTCTCAAACACCCGAATCTTTTCCATTAAGCTTGCTCGTACACCCAAATACCAGCATGGGCCTGATAAGGGCCATGTAGCAGAACTTTCGAAAAATTTTTCTGGTATCCCTAGAGGCTCCAGACAACGGCGTCCTAAAGATAATGGTTTCCGACTTCTGAAAGTTGATTTTCAACTTCCAGTCATCGCAAAGTCGTCTTATCTTATCGAAGTCAGGCTGTAAGAGAGTATTAATGACCTCGATTTTTTGACCTGTTCTGTACGCTATCAAATCGTCTGCGTACGCAATAGTATGGGAAAGTGAACCTATCAAGTCGCTTGTAAAAATGTTGAATAGGATCGGCTAATTGACCGCGCCCTGCTGAAGACCATTTTTAATTTGTAATATTCCAACAGAAGTTACATCAACATTTTTCACGATGAACTGTCTGTTGTGTAGCATATTATAAAGAATGTACAAGAGTGGTTTACTGATCCCCAGCCCAGTCAGCTTATAGAAAAGACCCTCTAACCATACGGTGTCGAAGGCCTTCTCCAAGTCAACAAGGCAGGCACCAGTGCATTGTTTTTTGCCTTTATTCCATTGGATATCGGACACCAGTTTAGACGCGGCATGTGAGATATCATGTCCCGCCTTAAAACCGAATTGATTGTCCTCAACCCACCCAGACAGAGCTCTATTGATTACCTTTTCAAAAACCTTACTGATATTCGGAAGGAGACTTATCGATCGGAGATTCGCCGGATTGAATATATCCTTTCCCTTTTTGGGGATAGGTTGAACCACCGCCGTTTTCTAATGCGCTGGATAATGTGCATTATTCATTGCATTACTAAACAGGGTGGTGTAAATGTCCACCGCTTCTAGAGGAAGATGTCGAAGCACGATGTTCGGAATACCATCGGTCCCCACTGATTTCTTAGCCCTGATTGTGTCGAAGATCTCATGGAGTCCTTCCTTCGAAATGAACGGGGGTAGGCCACCCTCTCTGGCAATGACGTTATTTGCCATATTTTCGTCGCTAAACCGGGTGAAACCAGAGCCCTCGGATCGCCAGTTCCCTATTTCATTTCGAATGCAGAAGTCGTGCACCAAGACGCGACTGTCCAGGTCGTAATTAGGGCCAATGTTATCAATGGCCTTATATACTTCTCGGAAAGTCGCCCCTATGGCCTCAACCTTCTCCTGTGGATCCTCGATCACAAAAAAGTCGTCATCATCAGCGGCCTCATTTGGATCAATACCTGCTATTGTCAGTAGCCGTTCGTTGTCTGTTGTCCGGGCTATTTTAAGACACTGAAGGTCGTTTTGATTTTTTTTCCGAAATTGTGTATTTATTTGCGGAAACATATTCGGGTTGCTGGTGTTTACAGCCCGAACCTTGTTGTTCCAATACAAACTTACAGAAATTCTGTAATTCTCTTTTATTAGCGTTTGAATAGGTCGCTTTAATCGACGACTTCAGTGTCCTAATCTCCGGGTCTTGTCGGTCAGTTAACTCTCTATACAAGTTTTTGAGTCTTGTCAGAAGTCTACTTTTCTGTCGGTGCAGTGCGTCAATAGTAGGATTGCGAAGCAGGTCTTCGTTAGTCGTTCGTCGATAACGCGGTATTGTACGAGGGGCGTTCAATATATTCTCGGTATCGATATGAAGGAAAATGCGAATTCAATTTAAATTGTTTTTATTTTTCAATATAATCTCCCCTAACATCAATGCATTTGTTACATCTTGAGATAAGCTTTTTTAAACCCTCAAAAAAATAAATTTCCTCTTTCTCTGCAAAATACCCATTTATTGCCGACTTGAGTTCTTCATTATCCGAAAATCTTTTTCCACGAAGACATTTTTTCAAATCCGGAAACAGGAAATAATCACTAGGGGCAAGGTCTGGACTATAGGGTGGGTGTTGGATTTCTTCGAAACCACAATCTCGCGCAGCAGCCTTGGAAACTCGCGCCGTGTGAACAGAAGCGTTGTCATGAAGAAGCAACACACCCGCTGCGAGTTTACCCCGTCTTTTCTTTTTAATTTCCTCCCGCAAATTATGCAAAGTGGAAGCGTAGGATGTGGCGTTGATGGTTTCACCTTTTTTTTGTACTCAATGAGCAAGATTCCCTTTGAGTCCCAAAAAACTGTGGCCATGAGCTTCCCGGCAGACGGAGTGACTTTGAACTTCTTCGGGGGGTCTGTTCCTTTTTTATGCCACTGCATGGACTCTTGTTTGCTTTCAGGGTCATAGTGGTGGACCCATGTTTCGTCACTACACATCTCCAAAAGCTCTCTACAGCATGCGATTCTCACTTTTTTCTGAGGCGCTGTGAGCATTCGTGGCACCCACCTTGCACTGACCTTTGTAAGGTTAAGATGGTCATGAAGAATGGTGTGAATGGTACCAATTGAAAGCTTGGTGATCTCTGCCATCATTTTCACCTTTATTCGGGCATCCTCAAGAACAAGTTTTTCGACTTCCTTGATGCTTTCTACTTCTTTCTATGCTTTATACCGTACAAGCAGTAGCCGGGACGCCGGAGCGGGGGTCGTCTTCAATGCTCTCTCTGCCTCTCTTGAACTCATTTGACCACTTTTGCACAGTTGATAATGAAGGTACGGAACCCTGGTAAACAGCCACCATCTCTTCATGAATAGTTTTTTGACTTTTTCCTTGCTTAGTGAGAAATTTAATTACAGCGCGATGCTCAATTTTCACCATCATCGTCTCAGTTGCCATTATGATTCTGTTTAACTAGAGATAAGACGCGAATTAATAATCACATTTATATGAAATTTTACATGAATGCATTAAAATAATAATATTACTTGATAAATAAGTCAATTTATATATACAACCACAGCTTCACGCCGATACCAAGAATATGTTGAACGCCCCTCGTAGTGTCCATAGTTTGTTTAATTGTCCATTTGTTTTAGGTAATTGTCGATCTCCTCGTTTGACAAATTCCTATTGGACGATGGGTGGAGCATGTTCGAGGAGAGCGCTCTTGTCAAGGTTGCGGAGAAGCGTGTCCATCGAGTCTTACTGTAGTTGTCTTTGGACAAACTCCTCCAATTCCGCAATTTCGTTGGGAACTGTAATTTCGGTTCTAAAACCGCAATGGTCGCTGTCATATACGAATGTGCGCAGAGAGTTTAATGTTTGTAAATTCGTACCTGTCAGTCGTATACGTTCGTCGTACAGCAGTAGATCCAAATAAGACCTGCATCTGGGAAACGACGGGTTATCCGTTGCTTTAAGACCGAGTCTGTACATGACATCGTGCTGACCCCACCAATCAAGTAGTAGGTTCCCTCTAGTATTTGGCAAATTATTTCCCCAATCTCTGTGTCTAGCGTTGAAATCCCCGCCGATTATAAAATAATTCTCCCCCGATTCCAGCCTCAGAAGTCGAAAAAGCGTGTCGAGCTCTGTAATGAATAGAGTGGATTGTGAAGCCTCAGGTGCATAAACAAAGGCCAAGTACAGCCGCTTTCCACTGCGGAGCGGGATGTAAACGACGACTGCCTCCAACACCCGGAACCTGCGCAACACGCCCTTGTACACTCTGTGAAATTTTATACCTTCTTTAATGAAGATCGCGACACCGCCTCCATATTTGGATCTGGGCCGGTTTCTTCTTCTAACAATATAATTATTGTACTCCAGTTTGTGCTTATCGGTTAGCTTGGTTTCGCTAGCGAAAAGCACATCAGGAGTTTGGTCTTGTAGCAATTTAAACATCGCGACTCTTCGTTCGATCCTAATCAGTGAATTAACATTCACCGCAAGGACCTTCAAAGTTTGCTCCACCATGTGCGTACCCATTACGACATGTGTTGCATTAGGCCCGGTAGCAGAGCATAGGTCTGGTCCACCCGCTTGATCTGTTCTTGTACCTGCTTTTGCAGCTGAGCCATCTGCCCTTGGATTGCGAGCAAGATGGCTAGCATGTTAAGTGCAGCTTCCGTTGTTCTCGGCATTGGCGCCGGAGAAGCAACAGTTGCTTGCTGTACCGTAGCCCCCCTACCAGACGCCATTTGGGCGTAGGAAATTTGGGACGTGACGGCTGGTGTTTGAAACCTCACAGGTGAACGTTTGACCTCCACCTTCTGCTGCCGAGCCAATTTTGCTTTCTTAATGTCAGCGAACTTAGGACAACTCCTATAGTTTTTGGTGTGTCCCACGTTTCCACATAACACGCACGAGAGCTGCGACCTATCGGATGCTCCGTCAACACCCAGAGCACACTCCTCGGAACTGTGGTTCTTAGCGCACTTCACGCATCGAGGCTGCATTTGGCAGTTCGACGCGGCGTGCCCGAACCTCTGGCAGCGAACGCATTGTATAACGCCTTCGCTCCTTTTTAGTTTTTCCCAGTGAACCACCTGGTAGTCTAGGACATTGATACTCCTTAGACTATCCAGACGGCTTTCGGGACTGAGCTGCATCAGGAAGAACGGCAGACTCCGTTTCTCCCGCCTGACTCTAGCTGTGGTAAATGGCTTTACCCCCACAAACTTGAGTCCTTCGCACTCCTTCTCTTTGAGCAGTGCCAGGATCTTCTCAGGATCAGAAGACGGTTCCAACCCCTTCAGCAGCATCGATTGCCGCTTTTCACACTTCGGTGTGTATGAGTAATGCTCCGTCGTCGTTTCCTTTAGGAGCTCTTTCACTTTCGCGTAGCCCTCCACTGTATTACAGTGGATGGCATGGCGATCGTTCTCCAATCTCATAATTTTAAAATTATTACCAATGACCAACTTACACAGGTCCTTGGTTGCATTCACCTCTAATTTATAGGTGTTTATAGGAGGCACCTTCTCCTTCTTCTTCTGCTGCTGCTGTTGCTTTTGTTATTGCTGCTGCTGTTGTTGTTGTTGTTGTTGTTATTGTTGTTGGTGCAGCTGCTGCTGTTTTTTCAGCTGCAGTGGTTAGAGCTGTTGTTGTTTTTGCAGCTGTTGCTGTTTCTGCTGCTGTTGCAGTTGTTGTTTCTGCTGCTGCTGCTTTTGTTGTTTCTGTTTCTGGGAGCTTCCTACTTCCAGTTGCTCCCTCTGCCTGCGTGCAGTTTGTCTTTGCTTAATAGCAAGCACTTTCTCATTCAGCTTTCGTATGCTGCTCGTAAGGTCTTTTAATTCTTCATCCTCATCTTCAGACTCGGATGCTGCTAGAGAGGCAAAGTTGTTGTTGCCTCCCTTATAATACTCATCAGAAATGTAAATCGACGATTGTTTTTTCATTTGTTGTCTGGTTTGTACTGTGTCCCATTTTCATCTTTGTTAGATTACTCGTAGGAGTGGTTTTTAAAATCTTCCGCCTTTGGCAACTACCGTTATGGGAAGAGAGGAGCGCTCTCCACCACCCATCACGCGATTTCCTTATCACTTTTTGATTGTTTATCCAATTTAAGAAAAAAACGAAAAAAAAAAAAAAAAAGTCCCAATCTGGGATCGAACCCGTATTCCAGATTTGCTTATCGACGCCACTAACTGCTTGGCTATCGAGTCAGATAACAAAATTGCAACCAATTAGCTTTATTAGCAGAACTGTATCACTTACTGTATCACTATTTTTTATTATTTTTTATTTGTACTTTTTTTTAAATCTAGGAAAAGCCGAACACGTTTACACTCTGCGGAGATCTGCGTACGACTGAGATTACTGCAGGTCTTTACAAAGATATTGCCCCCAAAAAACTTATAGAAGAAAAGCTTATAAAAGGTCTTTCATAGTTTTTACTAATTGTTCGCTCTTTTTTTTTTTTTTTTGTTTTTTTTTTTATTATAATTTGCAGCATAAATTACATATTTCTTAAAAAACTACTATTGCACAATTAACAGAGATTTAGTTATTGTAACCTTACTACTGACAATATATATACTTCTTGAAAAATGTGTAACATATCTTTGACTTATATTCAGAGGAAAAGCTGATGAAAAACCTCTTTACAAATTGGACTTTACAAAGAAATAAAGGGGGTGGTGGTGTTATGCTTGATTTCAAGTAACATTCAACATAAGGTTTAACAATTGAAATATTCAAACACGAGCTATTTATTAATTACAATTAAAACACTATGTATAAATAAATAAATAAATAAATGAATAATAAATAGAGCAAATATATACGCAAATCAATACTTGTACAGATAAATAAATAATCGATTAAATATATGACAGGTATGATAAATATACTCGTATTACGATTCGTTCAGTAGACTTGAAATCAAGTGGTTGTCAGCTGAGCTACAAGACCGGCGATAGCGCTCGAATAATTTATGTAATCTAATAGGAACTTTTTCAATTTTTGAAGTTAAATGGAGATCATCGGTCGAAAAATCCCAAGGCAGGTTAAGAATCATTTTCAGTAACTTATTTTGGGCTACTTGCAATTTTCTGATGTGGCTTTTTGCACATTTACCCCACACAGGTGAGCCATAAAACATAATCGGCTGAAAAATTGCTTTGAAAATAACAAGTTTATTTTCGGAACTCATATTTGATTTTCGATTAATAAATGGGTATAACATTTTTATAGCCAGGTTAATCTTTTTAATGGCTTCTTGGACATGAAGACTAAAGGTAAGTGTTTTATCTAAGTGCACCCCAAGATACTTGGTACTTGATTTCCAATCTGTTTGAATGTTGTTTAGTATAACTTTGTTGCTTAGTAAGAAACATGCTTTTCTTTTTCGTGTAAAAAAGACAGCCTGAGTCTTTGAAGCATTTAATGTAATTTTCCATTTATTGACATATGTTTCAACTTCATTTGCTCCAGATTGCAATTTTGTTACTATGTTACAACCTAATGAATCTGAAGCATAAATGCAAGTGTCATCCGCAAAGATTGCAGCTTCACATGTGTTCAGTGATGGAAAGTCGTGTGTAAAAATGTTGTAAAGGATTGGTGCAAGTACTGAGCCTTGAGGTACCCCCGCATCAATTGAGAGACTTTCTGAACTGTAATTATTTACATAGACTATGTATTTCCTGCCAGACAAAAAGGACTGTATAATTTTTATTAAGTACAGCGGAAAATTAAGATTGTGAAGCTTGTGGAGCAAACCCTCATGCCAAACTGTATCGAACGCTTTCTCTACGTCCAGAAGGATCATACCAGTACTTTTCCCTACACTTAAATTACGAGTATCATTGATATGTTTCGTGATGCGATGAATTTGATGCACTGTGGAATGGTGTGGTCTGAAGCCAAATTGTTGCGGAGGTAGTATATTGTACATACCTACATGTGTTGCTAATTTAGTTTTGATAAATTTTTCGAAACATTTACTCACTGAGCTTAGTAAGCTTATGGGACGATAACTACTAGCCAGACGTGCGTTTTTTCCTGGCTTGGGAATGGGTATTATTTTGGACGTTTTCCATATTTTTGGATAGTAACCTTGTTTTGTACAGCAGTTAAAGAGGCGTTGCAAAAATTGTATGCCGCGTTTTGGGAGGTTCTTTAAAAACACATTTTTTATTCCATCTAAACCTGGGGACTTGGAATTTTTTAAGTTCATTATGACAGTTTCTATATCTTCTGCTGATATGCATTCGCCTTCATCTATCGTTAATGCTTGGGAGTTTATGAGCCCTATGGTCTGTCGCACTAAGTTTTCTTCGCTGCTGTTTATGTTTCTACCAATTGAGTGGTTCGTATAGAACACTTTTGCTAGAGCGTTAGCTTTTTCTTCATTCGAAAGTAGAACTAGATTGCCCTCTTTCAATGCAGGGATAGTGTGATTTTTTTGTTTAATAACCTTCACGATGTTCCAGAAGGGTTTGCTCTGTTTTTCTAAGCCTTGGAGTTTAAAATTCCATTTTTGGTTTTTGAAAATCAAAATAAGTTTTTTAATTCTTGCTGTTAAGGTTTTGGCTAGTATAAAGAATATATTATCTCTAGTTCTTGTCCATCTCGACCTAGCAAAATTTCTGATTTTTATAGTTTCTAAAATATGACGCGGGAGCACATCTGTTTAGTTCCAACGATTAACTTCTTTAGGTACAGAATGGTTAATACACTCCAGTACTGAGTCTGTGAAATAACTCACACCTTCGTCAATTTGGTTCGGATTTATTTCTTCAGGCAAGATTTCTTGCCAGTTTATTAATTTGAGGCGCATTTTATTTTTGAATAAGTTCCAGTTAGCTTTCTGGTAATTGAAAAATAGATTGTTTGTCTGAATTGGTGACAAAACAGTACTACATTTTACTGGTAAATGGTCTGAGCTTAGATCATTTATCACATTAGGTTGTGTAAAGAGTTCTGACATATTCGTAAGAAATAGATCTAAGGTTGACGGGTTGGCACGTTGGTTCGATGGAATGTAGGTTGGGTTTGGAGGAAATAGTATATGAAATGGGTGTCTTGAATGCAGGCCAGCAAGAATGTTACCCCATGCATTTGCTCGTAAGCAACCCCAATTCCTATGCCTACAGTTGCGATCCCCTCCTATGAGAAAGATATCGCTGATTCGAATTAATTCGCGCAAGTCGTGATTGAGATCGATACGTTTTTGTCTTGTAATACGCCCACCGGGAAAATAAACACAAAATATTTTCAAAGACCGACCATTGGTAGAGGGTATTTCGACTCCTATGTTCTCTATTAATTTAGTGTTGACAACTGGAAGTACTTTACGTTTTATTGATCTTTTAACTGCAATGGCAACACCACCACCCCTTCTGTCATTTCGATCTACACGATAGAACTTATATTCGCTGTTTGATAATTTTTTTACATTCTGATCGAGACATGTTTCTGTGATTAAACCTACGTCAATGTTATGAGAACTTAAGTTCTTAAGCAAGAAATTCTAACGCTTTATTGCGAATGCTTCTAGCATTCCAACATATAATATTGAGGCCATTATTCATAGTTATTTACCTTGTTGGTACAAATACTTAATCGCTAATTGTGTGATGGTATTGAATTGGTCTGCTTTTGTGTTGCAGTTCGCAAGTCGAGTAATCATTTCAGTGGTGAGAGCGTTGATTTCTTCAATTGAGAAAAGCTCACTAGTTGGCGTTGATGCAGCGACAGGTATATTGTTGTTGCTCCTATTGATCCACACATTAGGGCGAATGTTGGTTGGAGTTGTTGTTTCGGCAATCGGTTTAGTGGAGCTTTTCCGAAGCGAAGTAAGAGCAGGAAACTCGTTGATGTTTGAAACGAAACCTTGAGGCTGTTGGTGACTATTCTGAGTGATATTCCTAGCCAAATGAGTGATATTTCTGAGTGACAGCCGTTCTCTTATATTATTGAACGATATGCGATTTTCACATGCGGGATCGTTTGATTTTTGGGTTTTATTGCAGTTTGCACACTTAATATTTGCGGATTTACACTCATCAGTATGATGATTTTCAGCACATATTCCGCAATGTGTCTTTATATGGCAGTTTTTCTCGCCATAACCTAACATTTGGCAATTATAGCATTGCGTGATTTTGTTGCGTTGCCTTCGAGCGAAGTCCCACTTGACTTGGGTTCTTAAAACTGATCGAACATTTTTTTTAAGTTCGTTTAATCGAATTGAACCACACTCCAAAAATACTATATACTCGTAGAATACATCGCTGTATCCACCATAGTTCTTTTTAATTGTTTTAATGTTATTCACTTTTAGGCCTAGTGATGTTAGTTCCTGTTTTAATGTTTCGATGGGCATTTCATCTAGCCCATATAACACGACTTTGATGAGCTTGCTGATGGAAGGTCGTGAGAAAAAAATTGCCAATTCTTTGCTTTAAATACTGAGCACACAGCATTGTGACTGTCGATAGTTTCACAAATGATTTTAATCCCTATTGATATTTTTTTAATATAATAGTTCATAATTTTTGCTTCGCGAAAAATTGAATGGATTTCAGCACTGGTTTTTCGAAGAACACATATGGGTGGAATTTTAGTTTTTTTTTGGAAACACTTTTTGATTGAATCATTACATCATCACTGTCATTGTCTGAATCGTATAAACATTGTAGAGGGCGATAGAAGTTTGATCTGGAGTTATCCCCAAGAGAATTCATTTTTTGAGTTTTATTGTTTGAAGACAAGATATTGTATTCAAACTTGGGTGACCGGCTCCTCTTAGGAATGTTGCCTTTATGTTATATACACTGATTACAGTACCGCACAGATAGATTGAATGTCTTAACAGTTCAACGCGCCGATTAGTACTGTTCGCTCTTTTCAATTTCACGTAAATTAATTAAACACTAAAATAAAATAATTACTGATATCTTTCAATAAACATTTGATATTGAAGAACAAACTTGTTTCTTTCTCGTACTTATTCTGCTGTATATAGTGTAATATAAAAACGAAGATTTAAAAAAAAAAAATAGAGCAAATATTCCGAAATGATTTATAGTTCTATAAATACAATAGTTGGCATGCAATTATTCGAAACCATTTTTATATCAAGGGCAACAAAACCACTGTTGACCAGTTATTGGTTTTGTTATGTTATTATTTGAAAATTGTCTCCGTATCGATACTCA
Organism: Volucella bombylans; assembly: GCA_949129095.1. Classification (NCBI taxonomy): domain Eukaryota; kingdom Metazoa; phylum Arthropoda; class Insecta; order Diptera; family Syrphidae; genus Volucella; species Volucella bombylans. Next base: position 127,822,117 of record OX422144.1, on the reverse strand, counting down.
AAGAAAAGAGGAACACCCTGCTTGTTTCATGTCATAACGCGCTGTCATCGCTGCGTGATCCTTTCACATTTTTTTCGGTGTTAGCTTTAGGCTTAGATTAATTCAATATTTAAGTCTAAGTTTTTGGTTTTAGGGATTAAATTAGTATAGGATTAGTTGGTTTCAATCGCGTTCGTCCCGGTCTAGCACAGTGGTGATGGCATAGATGTGATCTTATTGCTTCATTTCCTCTTTTATTTTATTATCTTTCTCTCTTCGTTTCCATTAAGTCCGCTGGTATAGCAACGAAGCTTTCTCTACATCAATTTTTTTTTTTATAAATTTTGGCACGAAACAAAAAGGGCAAATGAGTTGAGATACACAGGGTAGTGGCGAGAACCAACTTAATCCGACGAGCTATAGCCGAGCAACCGCTAGCGTACCACTGCCATCCACTCCTGAATTATGGATCCCTCCATTTCTGACTACGCTCCTTACACTTTGTTTGTGGATTTGGGTCCGTCAAAAGAAAAGTTTAAAATTTTAAGAATTTCCATGAGAAAATACAACGTAGATGCTCTTCCATTCTACAGAGTTATAACTGACGAAAATAGAGACAGTACCAGGAAATTACGAAATCACGAAAATATCAGCTAGGGTGAAACTTCAAGAACTGATGGATCATGCTGCAATTCGGCTTTCTCCATTACATTCAGGAATCATGGCGACAAGAGCGAGGGGATATTCAGGGGAGCTCATATAACTGGGGTCAATAGAGCGGTAATTACGAGGCTTGAATAATACCTAATGTTTTGAATTGCCAAGAAAACCAAAGAGCTATTAAAGCAAAATTATTCCGAAAAACGACTCACACCTACTCTTCATAAAATTTTGGCTCATAGTCAAAATAAAGGGTCTTTCATTAAGCGCTTCCTATCTTTAAATTTAAAGTGGGTGGGAGATACCATCGAAATTTTTCATTCGTTTGAAAGTCCTATCGATGCCATTATGTATGGAATATAACATCGTTAAAATGTCCGCCGAGGTTCCCCTGGGTTGCGCGCATCCGAAATGTCCAATTTTCCATGACTCTATGTTGGCTTTGAGGACCGCTGTGGTTTGTGGCCTATTCGCATAGACCTGCGACTTCAGAAAACCCCACAAAAAAAAGTCTAACGGGGTCAAATCGCACGATCTCGGTGGCCATTTCACATCACCTACACGTGAGCAACCATGCACTCGGATCGCTCGTGCGGAATTTCCAATGTGGTGTCAGCTGTGTGGCGCATAACCACATGCCATTGGTGTCCATATCATCCACTTCAGGCCAAAGGAAGTTAATTATCATCGACCTGTAGCGCTCGCCGTTGACGGTGATGGCCTGGCTAATGACTTTTTCGGGATGCATCGGATGCTCTTGAATCTCATGTGGATTGGTATCGTCCAAAATTCGACAATTTTGTTTGTTGACGTACCCATTCATCCAGAAATGGGCATCATCGTTGAAGATGATTTTTCGATGAAAATTAGGGTCAGTTTCCAACTGCTCCAAAGCTCATTCAGTGAACATACGTCGTTGTCTATGGTCGCTCTACCTCCTGGGTCATTTGAATTTTGTACGTATGCAGGCCCAAGTCACGACGCAAAATTCGCCAAGTTGACCGAACACCTATTTTGATTTGATAAAACAATTTTATCATTTGCACGTGTTGTTGATCCGTCCATGGTGATTTGGCAAAATAGACTGAATAAACGACAGCCAATTTTACAGATGTAGCTTCAACAGTATAGCCGCTATCAACTGTCAAAGTTCGGAAGTCCCTATTGGAAGACCCTGCATATTTAAGTATCAATCACCCCCACTTAGAGACTATAAGAAATATATTGTAAATATCAAAAAATGTACGTGCAAGGATGCATCAGAATGTAGACCTTTTCAACATGCAACATGCTTCCAGCCAGAATTGAAAAGGTGCTCAAAGCACAATACTCTCCAAACAGTTTCTCCGCTGTTTGACTTGAAATGAATATCTGAAATATTGTATTATGTACTCCGATATGCACTTTTGAATATTTTTAAAGTAAAATATTATGTTTATCTCCTGTGGGGAGAAAGTCCTATTTCAGCAGAAGATTCTGAAACACTCTGCAAAGCATTTTTCTCAAAGTTCACTAATTATATAGCCCAAGAAATTTCCTTTAAGCAGAAAACAAAACTGCCATGATATCTTTATTCGTTTAAGAGTTATGGTTTTACGAAGCAAAAAAGTCAAAATGAACCACTGTGGACGTTTATTACAAGTCATTAATTATATCGCTAATGTCTTCAAAATTCTAAATGTCAATAGAATATTTAAGATGACAGCAATTCTGGAATACTACGATGACCAACGATTTCAGCAACCAATTCGTCATAATCAAAATAAAATAAGACGAGTCCAAGGATTTTTACAAACTCCCTCAATCTGTAGCAACTATGGGAGGACGCGTATTATACCAACAATAATTAATTCAATGCCCAGCAACCTACAAAATATTTTTCACTTTAAGAAGCGTAAAAGAGAAATCAAGTCACACTTTCTTAAGTTAAATTGTATTACCTACAATTTAAAAATAAATAAAATATTAAAACAAATTAAATAAAATGTATAACTTAAAATAAAATATATATAATTACAGTAGTTTGTACAAAACACATAATGCAAAACAATTACAGCTTACAAACAATATTTTTTTTTGAGAAATGCAATCAAAAAGAGGGAGCTTCGCAGGTAACGCAAACAATTGTAAAATTTATAAATAAAATTATATGTAAAAAAAAAACAAAACATGATGAAAATGATCGAGCTCCGTGCGCGCAAAACAGCTTTTACTAATGCATCCTCTTTCTGAGAGGCAATATGCCAACACACCCTGATGATCCTGCGAGAGAGCGCATCAAAATCTGATCGGTGGAATTGGTTGCGACTCGGGCAGACAACACTACGGATATGAATCACTAGTTCTACGTATAAGAGCAATGTTAGTGAATAGTACCCGGTTTGCAGATTTTGACTGTCGCAAGTTTATGTTGGCAAACAGGCGGCTTCATGTTTCTAGTTGATAGCGTGCATCTTGATCGGCTCAGTGCTTAACTCTCTCAATAATTGAACAGGCATATGCAGATATATAGCTGTTCTGGGTGTTGGATCATGCGTAGCAAGAATGCATGCCTTCGCTGAATGCAGTCGTAGGGCTGAATTCAATGAGTTTTCTTTGAGCCCCATGTCACAATGGGGTCACGTGAAATGAAATCGCCCACAAATTTGCTTGGCAAGGCTCATAGGAGAGTTTTTTCTCTAATAGATCAGCGACTTTCCTGTTGTCTTTCAATGCAAATTCCTGCTGATTTCCTACTGGCACCGTGAGGTTGCAGTATGCATCCTCACGTCGCCGGGAATCACTATCTATGTGAATGTCCGGCCTATGCTAGCATCAGATTGCGAATACTAGGAGATGATCTTGTGGTTTATGGCACAGTAAACAATTTATCACTGAAGCACGTACTCATTTTTCTACAAAGGACTAAGAAATTCCAGTAACCGGAACATACTCTTACAAGTAATACAATGGACTAGTTATTTTTAAGGCTGCCCTGTTGGAGGTTTAGACTATCGAAATTATTTCAATTCCAGAGTAGACCAACATAGATTAAGAATTGGCAATAGTTGAGCTCCCTACCCAAGGAGGCATAGCAGAAGACGTTATTTGCCTAGTCAAGTCAAGCCAACTCCACCGACATAGGATTTCTGCCACTGAAAGGGCTTTTGATTTTGTATAATACAAGAGCTTATCATTCAATGTGGGGAAGTTCCAATTGGAGCAGAGGTGTTCGAATTCATTAAATCAAGGTAACCGGTAACTCTTGTACACAAAACCAGAGAATAGGTTATTGTTCTTAGTTGAGTTGCTTGCAACAAAATCAGTTTAAAAGCTCGAGTCCTTTTCGAATTCCAATAAATTCATCTGTCACTGAAAACTATTTCCAAACAGAATAACCTCTCAATTACAACAGCAAACTTGTGATTAAATGCTCATTAAACAGACTGCAATCTACTAAATGCAATCCATCTTTATCCACCCTCACGAGAGGGTACTCGTCTACCCATAGCTCTTCTGTTTTTATGATTAAGAAACTTCTCTCAATTTTTCACTTTACTACAAAACACAAAGTTTTCGAGAAATCTTCTCTCAATAGCCCTTCGTGTGCTTGGTGTACATCAAATGGAAGTACACTCGTCCATACTCAACAGCAGTCGTTTTTAATTTACTCCTTAGTTTTATCTTTTCAACTACTTAGTGTACTTCTATTGTATGAATTAAAATCTACTTCAGGAGAAGTGCATAAGAAAATATAACCACTACTAACATGGGCTCTTAAGATGGGAAGTGGATGCCTAATTTGATTAATGAAATGGAAGAATCTTAAGTCGGGAAGTGAATTCGGTTTACATTTGCTATACAGATAAGGAGATTATGAGGATGCCTTCATAGCTGGTAATACTTTAGTCTTTCCCTGGAATGTGGGGCAAGGAATCAATAACAATTGGCCACTCGTTTAAAAGGACAGTTCTGCTGGCTTTGGATATTTTATTTGACGAGAAAGGACATTATCAGACTCCATCATATCTTCAGTTCAAAACAACATAAGCACTTCTATTTTAGAGTTAAAGGTATTTACGAGTATAGATAAGCAGAAGCATATGTAACAGATCAGTAACATTTGCCAAAGGATCACATACCTGATAAACTAACATACTCGTAGTGACATGACACTATGTTATGTCTGATGATAGAAAAAGTGCAGAATACCCCCGGTGAAGGGGGTAACTGAATTTTCGAAACAGACAAGGACATGCGAGCAAGAAATTTGTATATGTATGAAAGAAAAAAATATTGCAGTGAAAGGTTGACCATAAACAAATTCAGCAAGGTGCTGTGGATGTAACAGTACTTTAACCAAATAATAGAGCTTGAAGACTACAAAGTAAGGGAACTACATATATGAAACTGTGTCAAGCATGCAGGCGGCGGAATCCAAGCTACCGGATTCAGTTGAATTTGAAAATTGAAAATTTTAAACGAAAAAGGAAACTAAAACTCGCACCCATAAAAACAATCGATATAAAGCGTGTTTTTTATAAAAGCTTTGATTTTTAAACTGGCAACACTACTTCTACAGGTAGCCAATTTGACAGCTGAAAGTTGATTTGTGGTTACTAACTTTTGCCATTTTACAATGAATAGATTAACGCCAGAACAAAAAACTTTGCAAACTGTGCAAACTTATTTTAAAAACCATGGTTCGGTTCGCCAAACTTATCGTGCGCTACGTCCATTTTGCTTTCGAGATAATCGTCCATCTGATCGTTTTCGCACCACGTACATAGTGGATAATACGCATCCTCAAAGATGACAAACAGTGCGAACAGAAGAAGTTATTGCCGTTGTGGAGCGCAGTGTTGAGGAGAATCCGAATGAGTCGATTCGCTATGGTGCACACCAATTGGAGCTATGCCCATCCACTTTGTGGAAGATTTTACTGAAAGTTTTGGCTTAAAAGCCTATAAGATCCAGAGTTGCAACCGCGTGACCATTATACTCGTCGTAGGTTCAAGCTTACAGCTTGATCCCCATTTTCAACGCAAAATTTTGTTCTCCGATGAGGCCCATTTTTGGCTAAATGCATATGTAAACAAGCAATGTTATAGTCAATGGAAAGCGCTATAGAAACATGATTTCTGACTCATTTGGATGGTATTAACGTGACAGAGCTTTGGTTTTAACAAGATGGCGCAACATGCTGCATGGCGACACAATCAATTTATTGCCGGAAACATTTGCTGAGCGCATAGTATCGCGTAATGGACATGTGAACTAGCCTCCACGATAATGTGATATCATACCTTTAGATTACTTTCTTTAGGGATATATGAAGTCATTAGTCTATGCCGATAAACCGGAGACGTTGGACGATTTAGAAGTCAACATTGGCCAAGTTGTCGAAAATTGGACTTCACGATTGCGCTTCATTCGAGCTAGTCGTGGTGCGCATATGCCTGATATCATATTTAAACACTAATGACATGAAATTATCTATTAAACAAAGCTAAAATTATGGACATTAACATTAGCTTCAAGTACTTTATTTCATATTGAATTTGTATACCTCTAAAAAAAACACCTAAAAACCCAAGCCAATAGACAAATGTTGGAAACGAGGCCGGCTATTTGAATGGGCTTGAATTATTGTTCGTGGATAGTGGATACGTCCCACTAGTAGGCAGTAAAGAATCAGAAAATAGACCAGGAACGTTGCAAAAAATGTGAAAAAGCGGCAGCTATATAGCTAGAGCACGACCAGTAGCAGAAGGGGCATTATATTATATATTAGAAGACGTACCCTCACAACCCCTAAAAAGGCGAGAAGTAGTACAAACGACGGTACTTTGACCGCTTTGAGTCACCTGACCCGATGATATCAAACCAATTATGCTGCCAAATGGCATAAACCAACGAGTAGCCTTTATATCGAAATTGCAGATGAGTACTCAGTTACCAAGAGTTTCAGTCCGACTTTTTCCCGATAAGGAATATGGAGAGAAATATAGAGGTTCAGGTACGCGAAACTATTTGGTGAATGCTAAAGAATAAGGAACGTAACGACAACTTAACTAATATGGGAGTGTAGCTCGGCTAGATAACAGGAAATGGACGAATCACTACCTTTGTGGATTAAAAGGATGCTAGTCATGGCTTTCCTGCACGAAAGCGTCTCTTCTCTATCAGTTTAGTGGATGTTGATCGAATGTCTTCTTAACGCTTTCAAAATCTCAAACTCCTATATTCAAACATAGGCGGGCGATATATGTAGGTGTGCTCTACAACCGATGAAATAGTACTCGTATATGCAATCTAAATGGGTTTTCAATGAATCCCCACACAGTTGAAGCTGTTCTGTTCACGTGGGGGTAGAGGTTGAGTGATCTGACTCGTCAATGATAGTACTGAACGGCATCACCATTAGATAGCAATCCCTTTAGACTAAGACTAGCTTTTGTCCGTCCATTTTATGTCAAATTCTGCGAATAGATCTCCGTCTACACTTATATAAGAGCTTATAGGTGCTGGAACAAAAGCCTCAAAACCATCATTCGGCTTTTATTTTAGTCAAGGAATCAGCTTAAGTGGCGAGTCTCACTTTCGGTACAATGGGCTTGGGAATGCGTCACATACTTCTCATAAAACGGTTGACTTGCTGAAGACTGGATTCAACAACAACATTGTTTCGCAAAACGGACTTGACTCCAATCGTTTGCTTCTTATACGGCTACGGTGTATCCTGATCAACCGCAAATTACACATCACTCGGAAGCTCGTTATTAGAGACAGAGCTCTTAATGACCGAAAGACTGGCCTAACATTGGGCTAACAGGATGAGCTCCTTCAAAAACAAGCAAAGAAGCCATGTGCCATGAAGTCGTGTTCATAGCATAATGTCATAAAGAAGATTCAAGTCCAAAACCTTTCGTTAATATTCATAATAAAAACTCCTATAACTCCTAAGCACTCCATAGACCTGTTATAGACGCATTGATTAGCATTATTTTACTTTTTCTCAGAAAAAAGGGACTGCAGACTGCTTACTGGCTTCATAGCGAAAGCACTATGCTTTTGCTTAACACCAAAGTGTGCTAGGTATGTGACAAGTGACACCATTTCTCCGACACTTCTTGGGGAAGTGATACGTTGCCGTACAGCATTCCCTCTGTGTGTGTCCAGCTTACGCTTAGTGAAATTATTTCTTACCTTCCTTTATCTCAGATAGCAACGGACTTGATCTGGATAAAGCCATCGTTCACTCGATTGAAGAAGATAGAAAAGATGTTGTGTCTTAGGCATACAATAACAACAAGCGTCTCCATCAAGATTGACCTTTAGACAGCTGCCTCCAGTTTCACACGATATGTTAGTTGCGATCCGTTTCCACTTGCGTACAACTTGAGTCGCTGTCTTTCTCTACTGCGCTGTCTCTCAGCGGTTGAATGGAACAAACCACCTCAGTCTTTGCACCCACACTCTTCTGGCTAAATCAATGTTAATGTAGAGCCGGTACAGTTCGTCGTTGTATCTCCTCCTCCACTCACCACACATGCAAACGGGAACGAAAATTACCCCGAAAATGTTCCTCTCAAAACGGCAACTTTTGATTAAGCCCATGCTATATAGAGCAGAACTGGGATTATTAGGGTCTTATATGGAGTCATTTTATTGAGCGCATCGGATTTTCTAAATCATTTTTTGACATAAAGGTTTCGGTGAGTTCTTTACCGACCTTGGTGGAGCAGCGTGCAGGAATGCCAAACCTAGACATAGCTGTCTCTATGCGAGTAGATGCTGTCATATGCGGCCTTAAAAGCAATGAATAGGTGGTGTGTATCGATTTGAAGCTCATAGGTATAATCCATGATCTGCCATAGCGTGAATATTTGGTCTATGCTGGTCTTTCCTGGACTAAAACCACACAGATATGGACTAATCAGGTTGTAGACGAATGGCTTTAGACACTCATATAATATGGCAGATAAGACCTTGTGAAGTCATCAGTCGACTCTGTAGTTGGCGCAGTTCAGAGAGTCTCCTTTGTTGCTGATCGGACAAACATCTCGCAATTTCCTTGACAGCACCTTCTAATGCTCCTTCTTTTTCCTCCTGAGAAGCCGGAGTTCGTCTTTCGTCTTCTGCTGTGAATAGCTCCAGTCCTTCTATGCAGCGCCGTCTTGTATGCCTCTTGCATAGCTGCATGTGTTTGCCGACAGTCGTCGTCAAACCAGGGGTTTTCCTGTGGTGGCCGAGTGAAACCCAGTACGTCAGAGGCAGCATGTCTGATGGCTTTTTGCAGTGTTGCCACTGGTCTATGATACCTGATACTGGCGGTATAGAACCTCTTGAGAGATTAAAGGAGACTCGATCCTCAAAGTATTTGGCGATCTCTTGCGGTTGTAGTCGTCCAGAGTCAAACTTCCTCGCAGTATTAGCTTATCTTTGCGATGTCCGGGATAGCCGCAGCCGTACCTTGTCTACAAAAAGGTAGTGGTCCGAGTCGATGTTGTCTCCTCGGAGCGTTCGGACATCCATAAAACTGGAGGAGTGCCTTGCATCTGATGTGGTCAATCTGCCTGATGGTTGATTAGGAGTTCTCCGAGTCCCCTTATGAATATCGAGATGTGGGAACCGCATGCCAGCTATGACAATGTTTCGCCCCACCGCAAAGTCGATTAGCCTAAATCCATTGTTGGAGGTGGTGTCGTACAGGCTACACCATCAGCCAGCACTATCAAACATGCCTTCTCTTCCTAGCTTTGCGTTCAAATCACCGAGGACACTTTTAATGTCAAAGCTAGGGGACTACTTTCTCCTCTGTGGGGTGGTGCGCGCATATAAGGCTAATGTTGGCAAATTTAGTAGTAGATGTCACAGTTTTTCACCTCGTTTTGTCAGGCCAATCCCATCGCATTTCTTGGATGGCGGTAATATCAGCTTTGCAGCAGTCCAGGGTCTCCGCTAGTTGTTCGACTTCGTGTGGACTATTAAGAGACCTAACATTCTACGTGCAGATCCAAATTTCATTGTCCTTGTTTCGTTTGCAGGAGTTATCAACAGCAGATTCGTCCTTTTCCTATTCTTGTTTTTTTTTCTTTTTTTTCTTTGCCGAGCAGTCAGCGCTGCACACAGCCCCCAATCTGGAGATCCAGTACCATTACAGGTACCCTTAGAATGAGGAGCCGGTTAGACCAAAGCCAGTAACCCGTTCGGGGATGTGTGCTTTGCTTTGGTCCATTAAGGGCACATCCCCCACCATCTCTTTTCCAATACTGCCGTTAAGCACGCATTTCCTTGAGGAAATCTTCGCCCCGGATGATCTACTTAGACACGACCTGTGACAAAATCCTAAATTGGGCAGGGCGCAGCTAGTAGTCATATAAGGTACCAGAGTCTGACGGTATCTTCCTTGCACAACTGCAGGATGCTTTGTAAGACCTTAGAGGCATCCTGTTACGCAATCTTTATGCGTGTTTAGCTCTCAGTACAACAACCAGTGTCAGAATTGGGATAAGCATGCTGTTCGTACACAGAGTGGGTAAAACACTTCACGTTCTCTTAAAAGTTCTAAAGCCTATCAGTTTATCACCCTCCCATTTGTACAGTAAAGTGTTGTCAAGTTGTTGTTGACAGCGGACAATGTTATTAAAACTGGAGCGCTGATCTTAGACACTCTGGCCATTCTTCAACAAGCCGTTCAACACAAAACATCGAAGCAATTCGTCAGAGTGCTACTGATAATCCAGTACCAACAAAATAGACATTTCAGGAAACTTTCAACAGCGAATTTTCACGAAAGATTTGCATCTTCATGCATACAAAGTCCAATTGACTCAAGAACTGAAGCCTACTGACCAGCACAGTGGAAGCGACCGTTGAATGGATTACGTGGATGTTGCTTGTTCAAACAAAATCCACCTCAGCGATGTTTCGGATTTTCATCTTGATGGCTCTGTTTATCGTCAAAATTGTCGAATGTGAAGTTCATTAAATCCACGAGTGATTATTGGGAAGCAAATGTTTCCACAACGTTTCACTGTTTGGCGCGGATTTTGGGCAGGAGGTATCATCACACTGTTCTTTTTGAAAATACGGCTGGTCAGGCAAAAACAGTTAATCATGCTCGCTATTACGGAATAATAATCCAGATTTTGTCCATAAATTAGAGATATGGATGTGGATGACATGTGGTTTCAACAAGACAGTGCCACATGCCATACAGCCACACAAATAATTCAATTACTGCATGAGTTAGTTCCTGGTCACTTTGAAATCAGAACTGGCTGCCAAGATCCTGCGATCTAAGGCCATTGAACTGTTTTATTTATTTATTTATTTTACGCCTTAAAGAAGCAACGTGACCGCTGTATCAACGAAGTTCAGACAGCGAAGCTGTCATGGAAAATTTCTACAAAAGAGCGCGTAGCCAAGCCGAGAACGCGATTTACCCGATATCCCATACATACATGAAGCAATAAAAAAATTACAATTGTTTACTTAAAAACCTACGTTTTCTATCACAATTACGTTTGCTTGAATTTTGTGACACCCTTCAGTCGTAATTTCTCGTAAAATTTCTCAATTCAGTTTCACTTTTGTCTGCCCTTCATGTGACCAATGTAAAGAATCTCCAGGAATGTAATCCTCTTTCTGGAACATTTTAATGAGTCGAACCTTGTCCCCTTGAATGGTAAATTTTGCTCCAAAACATAATGTCCTAATGTCCTCAGTACACCTACCAAAAGGAGGTGTAAAAGTTAATTACCTTCCGTCAAGTGAATTCTACCCACCATCATATACGAAGGTAAAGTGTTCCCCATGCAGTATCGATTGAAAATGAAACATCGTCCTCCGGCATGCACGGATATTCATTACGTAATTAGCCTCGGATAATAACCAAATTGGCTTTCCACAGAACGGCAATTTTAAAGGCAGCTGTATCTTAGTCCAAAATAAGCCCACCATCGAAACGAAGCACGCTCTCTATCCCGCAGATTGCATTCGTGCGCATTTATGGTGCGAGTACATGGCAACCTGAAATACTCGTACTTCACTGTAGCCCTTTTAACTGCCGAGTTACTCATACAAGCACCCTATTAGTTACAGATGCGTTTTACCAGAAATACGAGTATCCCTACTGGCCGCTAGTCGACTCTTCATCTGGTATCTACGAGTAGTATCTGAAATTGCAGATCCTGTAAATAATTGTGCCTGAGAGTCTGGTCTCGCACAAAAAACCACATACAAGTCCCGTTCGGGGTTTCGGAATAAATTTCCATTCTACCATGGTCATTGGGAAAAAGTTTTTGGCTGGAGCCTAATCGCATTCATGAATAGTTGTACTCTTCTTTTGTATTTGTACATGTGTATGGTCACTCCACACTTTTAGGAGACCGCAATTTCAATTTTGGTTTCGACTCTATAACTACACGGGCCATTTAGATGACCATCACGCACAATTAACGATACTGGGTTTGATTGAAAACTTAGTTTTTGCGATGGGTTTTTGCGGACACTCCGGAATACCGATAACCACTATAAAGAGTCGGCCAATCTAACCTGCAACTGGGGTAAGTGACCACACGTACGTACTAGTTACTGTGTAGGGATATGAGTTAATTGGAAGTTGTCAAAATTTAGCGCACAAAGGATGTTTTGTTTTTTTTTGCACAAATTACAAATTATTAGAGAATTCAGTGGTTTTGAACCATGGTATTGGGTCGTTGTATTCTTTTTTTTTATGGAATAGTAGTCAGGATGGATGGAGTTTCTATTGTACTCATAGGAATATTTAAATTGAAGAAATAGCTCATTTTTGTGAGGCTCTAATACGATTCAATGACTGAAAATGACTGATCGGCAGATCAGGTATTGTCAATGCACAGGTATTCCAACTTAGAGCTCGTCATCGATGGTCCTGTTCTTCAGTTTAACATTCATCCGTGAATTTCCTACCAGAGAAGTATCTTAAAGATTCTTATTGGCATCCCCAGGTGAAAATTGGAAATATTTTGAGCTATCTTCATATACAATGCATGCAATAGAATCTTCCTTTCATAGCCTGGGGTTTCTTCTCAAGATCAAGTCATCATCTTTCAGGAAAGTCGTTAACCTCTTAGAAACGTCGGGCAGCATTCGTTTGGTCTGTCGTATCATGACATCTCCAGTTGTACTCACATGAAACCCAGATGTGTACAGGAGTCTTAGGCAAGAACGCAGAAAATCTTAACACAAGTACAAGTCTTTAGAAACTCTTTCCAGAATGATCCCACTGCACCAAACAACAATCATTAAATTCAGTCTTCTGACTACGTTCAGATTATGTATCGCCATTCTTTTCCTCCTCCACAAATTCTTCGAAATATAGTTCATTACCATCTGTATTGCGGATATCTCCACTTGGAAAACAAACGCAAGTCTTTCTAAAACGGAGTGGGATCTAACGTTTTCGTCCTCCAACAAGTCGTGCTCCATCGATTTATCGGCCACGGAGCCTTCCACAAAAATCCAACTGTCATTTCATACATTTGTTTCTGGACTCATATTCTGTCCATAATCATTTCTTAGGACAGGGAAACTCGATTTAGTATATTTCCAGCAACAAGAGTTCTAGTGGCGTTACATCAGATGGCATGTCCAAAACCACTTCATTTCAAACGAAAGATATTTTACCTGTGAGACTGCTGTCCATTATACGAATATCAAGGGGAGTGCCTCTAGATCAGTGCCAGTCGTACTAGTGAAAACCCCCATGCAGGAGAGGCAGAGCATTCTTTGGTAAGGCGAATGCAAGAAATTCTATCTTACTAAGCCGACAGCGCCTTGGATTTTTTCGACGAGACATGGTAAGTTCAAAGAAGTTTGTTATCCAGGATCACAGCGAAATGCTTACTTTTGGAGAAACGGAGCGTGATGCTTTTAACCACTAGATGAGTCAAACCAGTCAGGATTCTCCTACTCCGTACAGAGCAACCCATTTATAGTGCACCAGTCATCGATCAAGTCACTAGGCATGATTTAGGAGACAGTACACCTACATCATCTGCATATGCCTGTGGATAAACGTCAGAACTATTTCTGGTAATAATCACCTCTGGTTTGGTTTTTGTAGGTGTATTTGGCCGCTTCATCACTACACAAGACCTTCAGCGATTGCTAGATGCAGTACTATGCCAGAAACTTTCTTCCTCTTGGTCCTATTTGGGGCGAAAAGGTGATGTATTATTAGTGCGAACCGGGTTTAGTGGGTATGACTTCCGATTTAACCGATACAGGTTGAACCTATCCAGTACTCTCTCCTTCTACCTCTCTATCACTCCAACCCAACCTACCGAATGTGAAGTGTAAATAGACACCGGAGTCATCGCAATCAGGAGTCTTAGGCGCTTAGTTCGGCTCCTCTCCTAGCCTTTTTTCAGAACCTTAGGAAATTTAACTCCTTCACGGGCAGCCTAAATAATAAAGCCAATTTTGTTTATTTCGTCATGGAGAGGAAACTGAGTGAAACTGTCAAGCTTTGTTCATTTTGTTCATTGTAGATGGCTGTAGGCCCAGATTATGGTCTGGAACTCAAAGTCATGCATTGGGTCTTCACCAGTTTTCACTTATGGCATAGCCATTTGGCGGGCCTGATCGAAAAAAAACGCAAGAAGCTGTTTACCTAAGTATCGTTGGCGCAACGCCGGATCTCCAAAACACTGCCCATTTGAGTCAACAGCACTTTTTGGCATACCGATTGAAATCAATGGTGTCCTAAATCTACAAGACTATGTATGGCATGTAAGGAGACTGATATGCAGTATCGCGGCCTGTGCAAAACACCTGACTTCCGATTGCAGAAATAAAAGCAATATTGACAACGTGTATGCTCTAAAACAGCCGAAGGTGTTTGCTCACAAGCTATACCACTATTCAATAGCCCGATGTTTAGTTCACCCCTATTCAAGACCCAGATCGGATAAACAGCCAAGTAGCGAATAGTTTCTATTTCGAATATCATAGGTTCGAAGGTAATCAAAGACTGTCGTGCACCCTTCAGTAAGATAGCAGTTCTTTGAACCCGGGACATTCGGACTTCCCTTGAAACAAAGTCGACAAAGTATTCACTATTCCATGCGAATTTATATGTACAAAAGCGCGGTAGAACCTTATTTTATGGAGCGCCAAAATTTTCGGCATATTCATTCTGACAGGCTGTCTTTGACATCGACAAATCCCTTCAGAACAGGGTGTATCTCCTAATAAGAATCAAATCAAAGCATTCCGATCTATTAGATGTCCATGGGACAAATGTACGTGGGTCTGAAGTTGGGGCGCAGTTGGTCCGCAAAATCTGGGTGTCTGATGGCGCTGTTAGGTTATCTTCTGATATATTTAAATTCAGTTACATATATAATTCAGACTGCCATCTAAATAAACATAAACATCCGGATCATTCAAGTCATTCTGTCGCAGTTTAATGAATTTGTCTAGGAATAGGAACTTCTTTAGAAAGGCAATCTTAACTACTTGCCTGTCGTAAATCCATGGTTTCTTCTGTATAAAAAAGTTATATTGAATGACATTTCCTCGCTTGAAATTGGTTTTTATGATACCGCCAAATACTTGCTTCAGTTTTGATCAGACACATTCGAGTTCCGAGAGTTTCTCGAGTTGACCAGTTTTCAATGTCTTTCCACACAAAAACTAGCTGCCCAATGGAAAACTTTTGCCTGTTCCTGACATTGTAAATAGATTTCTTTGGTTAGGGGAGAATAGCGGAAAGTAACGTCCTACGTTGATGACCCCCCGTCTGATGGGGATACGCCGCCTTCATCCGGAGTGGTGATTAGCCCCCATCGCCATCCTATGGTTTGCTCTTCATAGTTTTTAGAAAGGCATTTTTGCAGGTCCTTATCTTCCTCTCGGCCAAACCATTTGACTCAAGTTAGAAAAGTGCTGACGTCAAATACCTAATAGAATGGCCTTGGCAGTATCGCTGGAACTCCTTGGACGAAAATTGAGGGTCATCATCGGACAAAATTACCTAGAATGTCCCTTTAACGCAAATATCTATCGGAAGGTATGAATAGTTGCTCGGGATGAAGTAGAGGCCATTTGAATCACGAATGGAAATTTAGACTTTGAACCCGCCTCGACCAACCACATCGACCTCCCAAACTTCCTCCGACAATTGCCAACTGGTGTATTCTTTAGGTGAGCGACTGGCGTTTAGTTGGAAAGATGGGCATATCGCGACAGTTTCTGCAATGACATCATCGACATAGGGGTACTATTAGTGCTTCATCTGCTTCATGTTGTTTAGTAGGCCGGTACAAGACTGTATAAGTATATCAAATTAAAAACAATTAAAATTGGAGCAATTGAATGGTCATTTGAAGCAGAGGTTGATGATCGGTTATTAGTTATTTGTTTGAACTGGTGACCATTCAAATACTGTATACGCAACACTAAATACAATTGCGAGTACCTCTTTCACAATCCGGCTATTCTACCCTTGCATTGGCCGCGCTGTGTGCAAACATTTTAAGGGTACATAAATCCCTTGAGCACGCTCAAATTATATAAAAAAAATATTCAATCTCAGTTTTTGCAAACTTACGCTTCTACAGACGACAACTCAACCCATCACTTTCCAGGCGTTCTAAAAAATGTTGAGATTGCTTAAGTGCTGTTTGTTTGTCCAGATATATTCATATCATCTGGATATGACACGCAGAATTCCTAGTCAGTACTGAGCTGCTCCATACTCGTACAACGTTGGAAAATACCAGTGGAACTGGAAATTCCAAATGGTAATCGTTGGTGCTCGAAAAGTTCAACATCGGTGATTACTACACAGACCTTTTTTGGTCCTTCGTAAATATTATAGATATCTGAAGGTAAGAGTCCGAGACATCGATTCCGTATCCGGAATACAGGATATCGATCCAACTCCAAATGCTGGTCCTCGGTCATTTTGAAATCACCACAGACGTACAATGTTCCTTTTGGTTTCTTTACTAACACAATGAATGCTGTCCAGTGGCTAGTCTCAACTGGACGTAAAATATCCAATTTGAACAAATTTTGAGGCTAACAATAAACCACACCCTTCTAGACAAAAGGTGCGGGGCTATGTTTGAAATATAGGGTTTTGAAATAAGGACTTGACAAATTTTTTTTTAAATAAAACGCAAACCATTTGAGATATTTCAAAAACTTTATTATCAGCTTGAAGTACAATCAAAACATTTATGAATGGAACTCGACTTCGTTCATATGGCCACCGCGGGCACGTTTGCAGCGGTCGATTCGTTTGACCCAATTTTCAACGACTCGGCCACACATTTCGGTCGAAACGGCCGCTATTTCGCGTTCAATGTTGGCTCTTCCAACGTCGTCTGCGTGTTGGCATAAACCAATGAGTTAACGTAGCCCCACAGAAAATAGTCAAGCGGCGTTAAGAGATAACACGCTCACCATACTTACTCTTCAATAATTCGAATGTAGCGTGTGCTGTGTGGCTTGTAGCTTCATCCTGTTGAAACCACGGTGGGAGCTGCACACTGGACCAGCTGATGCCAGCAATACGGAAATGCCTTCTTCCACGGCTTTTGAATCGCTTTCGTAATTGTAATGAAAGCAAAGTTCTCAAGGTAAGCAAACGCTACTTATCTGACCCCGTCTTTGGCAGACCTCACATATTGATTCGAGGTGTTTGCACATATTCTTCTGATGATCTGTGAAACAACCCGGGCACGACTCTCAAATAGTAAAATTACTATATGACGTGCTTGTCGATTTCTGATGATTCATTTGGTTAACCTCTGAGGATGTTCCCATTGGATGCAATCTGAGTCGATTTATATGCCGCCTCCAATTCATATATAAAATACAAAATGGGATTCTTCCTCTGCACTGCAGCTACGCGTACTGCGTCATGAGGCGTGTAAAAGGTAAGACCTCTCAAGTCAGCTATCCATTCAGCATAAGACTGACCACGAACCTGATTTTGCTTTGAAAGTGATTTGATTGATTGATTTTGCAGAAAGGTCTTTGAAAGTGAGTCTGCTTACGTCTTTGGATGCTACAAACTTCTTGGGTAGATCCTTGATTTGACTTCCGCATGTTGATAAGAAATGCACTTCCTTAAAATTGTCGTGGAATGGTCGTTCAGGCGTTTGTGTGTGCTGAGCGTTTCTCCAAGATTTTTTCTATTTTAGTTTTGTTGTTTTCCAAAATGATTCTGGGCTACCAAAATTCCCTGCAACGCAGATGAATCAATTTTTATTCCTCGTCGCCTCGTGTTATAATTTTTAATCCGACTTCTGGTCTATGCTGAGAGCTTGTACTCCAGGAATAACGTACAGGAGTTTTACCAAGAGGTAGAAGGTGAAAGGAACGTGTCAATGCAAGAAGACCCGTACAAAAGCCTGTAGAGATGAAGAAGGAAACCTTGTAACAGATTCACAGTCGGTGCTGAGGATTTGAAAACAATTTTTCTACAAGCCTTATAATGGCGAAGAAGCCAAATATGCAGCCGTCAGGTAAAACAGACCATTCAACTTAAACAATAATAGCTGCTACCGCACATGGTATTCAAAGCTGTTTGAAATCACTTTGTGGAGAGAATACACAAACTCATTTCTCAGATCTGGTCAGAAGAGTGTATGCTTTATGAATAGATTCTCAGCAACGTATGCCCGATCCACAAAAAAGGAGACCCCTCAACTGCACCAACTATAGATGGAAAAACCTTCTCAACATCGGATACAAGATCTCATCTGCCATATTGTGTGAACGTCTTAAACCCTTTGCCAACAACCGAACACTGGAGGTTGCAGCGCTGTAATTTCAAATAAAGGCCTTTGTCTGTCTTGGATCTGCTATGAATTCTGCCGACAAGACCTCAGCAGAAATAAAACGAAAAATCACTCTTGCCAATCACTGTTTCTAAGAAGGCAATTGCGTAGTAAAGTCCTATCCTGAAAACCTATATAAGACCTTGATAACCCCAGTCCTACATTTTGGCGCAGAAGCATGGACCCAATTGAAAGCGGATGATGATATCCTTGTCGTTTCGAGAGAAAAATCCTTTGAAAAATATTCACTCCCATTTGTTTTGACGGACTTTGGAGGAGAAGATTCAACGACGAACTATTTAAGATGGCTAGGACACGAAGAGCGAATAGAAGGGAACCTCAACCGACTTGAAGTGTGAAACTGAAGGCAGTTAGCTAAAGCCCGGACTAACTGGAGAGGCTTTTTAGTTGTGGTCCATTATCACCCCGAATTGTAGCGCCGCCTAAGTAAATTAGTAATGATGAAGTATTCACAATTCAATTCTGATTTATATGTATTGTCATCTCTTAACAAATCCATTCTGACAGATTGTCATTAACAAATCTCTTCAGAACAGAGTGTATCAATGCAAGGTCATTAGGATAATAGCACAGGATGTGGACCTGCGGTATTCTCAAATATTCATAGTTGGTTTTGTTGCATGACTTTCCGAGATGCATCGAATACATTTTCCCGATTTTGTCCAAAAGACAAGATGTAAGAAGGATAAGCTGAGAAATCCCATCAAAAGAACGAGTTCCAGCAGAAAGATTGAAATGGAAGAGTTTGGCTGTCTTTCATATTGCAAATACTCAAAGGATGTGCCCTGAGGTGCTTGAATAGTTTTGGCTATACCCGTGAAGTTATCGTCAATATAACAGATTCACAACTTACCTATGACTTAGCTATGTCGACTTCTTGTAATCTTCTCATTCTATTCCTCCTCCAAATCCATGTTACCATATGAACACACATACTCGTATCATTTAAAAATCATATGGCAACAAATCCTCTAATTCCAGGAACCTTTTCTAGCAGATCTGTAGCTAAGAGATTATCCATGTACCAGGTGAACAATCAACTTGCGTCAATTTAAAAGTTCCATCACCTTTTCCACGTTTTTTTTGGACACATCCCATCTTCCTGTGTAACCCGAACTTCTGTTCTATTGAACCTTTTACAGAGAAAAACGGATACGGATACGGATATTATCGCCAGAAGTATCGCATTGTATCCTTGTTTCTGTTTTGTTTCAATCCTCTGGAGAATTTTGAATTTTTTTTTGTTTTTTTTTTCATCGTTTCTACCAGAATATCCCCACTGTATGTCTCACGAGCAAATCCAGGTATCCTAGGGCAATCGTAACGTAACGAAACGAACGGAAACTCTTCCTTATCTAACCTGCAGATTCGATAGAAATTTCTTCTGCAATTTAAATATTTCGTCGATGGTAGGAGATACACTCAAATACACACAACAATCGTCCTTTGGAAAAAAAGCAATTTCCCCCATCTCGACTAAAAAATGAAAATAAAAAGGGACACAGGGATAGTAGACCATTGTATCGCCTTTTCCAGTTCGCTATTTCGCCAGTTCGCCGATTCACAGTCATGTCTCTCTACACAAGCACCACGGCTATCGTAGTCCTGCTTTTTTTTTTTTTAAATTGATTGCTAAATAGCTCTGGAGGGTTGGCCCCCGTCAGGTCTATACTAAAGGATCCATTACGCTCTCATCTCAGTTCGATAATGTCGAAATCATTTTGGAATGCAAATTTTATTAGTGAAAAACATTTAAGGAGCCCTGCCATTTGCATTGTTTAGCATTCGATTTTAACCGGGGCTTTTGCTATCCACGTTCCATGTGTACTCGTACTTTGAGAGCAGATTCTTTTCTGTTCCCGATGTTAGCTGGGAGGACATAAATAAATCCGGACCGCAATTACTTTAGTTTTTAAATTATTTAAGGCTCATGTACCACACAGATTGGTTTTTCCTCAAACGACCGACCGTGGCTGTGATTTGATAAAAATTGACAGTGCCATTCGGCTTGGTAGAATAAAAAAAAAAAAAACAAAACAAATAGAATTGAGAACATTTCTTGGAAACAAAATAATGCCCTTTGGCGGGCCTTTCCATTTCGGTTAACGAAAAAAAATTACAAAAACAAAAAACATGTGGCCGAGGACATTTTGTTCGCGTGCTACTGGCAATATTGGAGATATGAAAATTATTAATGGTCTTTTTGTCATAAATCATGTCGTAACATGGAGTGATATCGTTTCTTTTCTTTATTTTGTTGGTGATGGAAAAGAAAAGGATGCGAATGTCTTACAAATTTTCAAGTCGTTAAAAGTGTCCTTTTTTATGGAATCTGGTTTTTATGGTGTACGAACAGGATTTGCGAACATCTTTTTTCAGAGAGTAGAGATTTTTATAGCGCTTTTGAATATTTTATATCAATTACCTTACTTGAGTCCATAAGAAGTAACCACGGCCAGACGTTGCAATCGCTGCTCTTTTTTCCCATTTCGTTAAATTTGTTAGAATGTAATCTTCTTTGTCAGGCTGCAATAATTCCCGACACAAAAGCAAAGTAAGGTAAAGGAAAGCAGCAGTGACATATTTGCCTATTGTAAAACATAAGCATTTCCTTAATTTTCCACACTTTTCACAAATTTATTTCACAAACAAATAATATATACGAGTGGTGTTCAGCATATTCTCGGTATCGGGGTAAAGCTGTGGTTGTATATATAAATTGACTTATTTATCAAGTAATACTATTATTTTAGTGCATTCATGTAAAATTTCATATAAATGTGATTATTAATTCGCGTTTTATCTCTAGTTAAACAGAATCATAATGGCAACTGAGACGATGATGGTGAAAATTGAGCATCGCGCTGTTATTAAATTTCTCACTAAGCAAGGAAAAAGTCAAAAAACTATTCATGAAGAGATGGTGGCTGTTTACCAGGGTTCCGCACCTTCATTATCAACTGTGCAAAAGTGGTCAAGTGAGTTCAAGAGAGGCATTGAAGACGACCCCCGCTCCGGCGCCCCGGCTACTGCTTGTACGGGAGAAAGCATCAAAGAAGTCGAAAAATTTGTTCTTGAGGATGCCCGAATAAAGGTGAAAATGATGGCAGAGATCACCAAGCTTTCAATTGGTATCATTCACACCATTCTTCATGACCATCTTAACCTTTCAAAGATCAGTGCAAGGTGGGTGCCACGAATGCTCACAGCGCCTCAGAAAAAAGTGAGAATCGCATGCTGTAGAGAGCTTTTGGAGATGTTTAGTGAGAACGCGGACGGTATTATGGATCGAATTGTTACTGGGGACGAAACATGGGTCCACCACTATGATCCTGAAAGCAAACAAGAGTCCATGCAGTGGCATAAAAAAGGAACAGACCCCCCGATGAAGTTCAAAGTCACTCCGTCTGCCGGGAAGCTCATGGCCACAGTTTTTTGGGACTCAAAGGGAATCTTGCTCATTGAGCTCAAAAAAAAGGTGAAACCATCAACGCCACATCCTACGCTTCCACTTTGCATAATTTGCGGGAGGAAATTAAAAAGAAAAGACGGGGTAAACTCGCAGCGGGTGTGTTGCTTCTTCATGACAACGCTCTTGTTCACACGGCGCGAGTTTCCAAGGCTGCTGCGCGAGATTGTGGTTTCGAAGAAATCCAACACCCACTCTATAGTCCAGACCTTGCCCCTAGTGATTATTTCCTGTTTCCGGATTTGAAAATATGTCTTCGTGGGAAAAGATTTTCGGATGATGAAGAACTCAAGTCGGCAATAAATGGGTATTTTGCAGAGAAAGAGGAAATTTATTTTTTTGAGGGTTTAAAAAAGCTTATCTCAAGATGTAACAAATGCATTGATGTTAGGGGAGATTATATTGAAAAATAAAAACAATTTAAATTGAATTCGCATTTTCCGAAATAACCGAGAAAATATTGAACGCCCTTCGTATATATATTTTTTTTATAATATTTGTTATTATTTTTATTAAACTCGGGCTCACGACACGTTGGTAAGAAGAGCCTTAGAAGTTAGTTAGATGTGATCTATATTCAATATTCACTTCATTTTCATTCATACATGGTTCACAATTAGAGCATGGCGTTAGCCGTCAGTCGAAAAAAAGAGAAAATATTGTATAATATTTTATTTAACATCGAATTGAAAAGAAATTGTTGTTATAATACTGTAATAACATATAATAATATCCAACAGATAATTTAAGAGTTAATCAGAAACTTTCGTTTATTATTTTTAAAAAAAATTTTAATTCATCCATAGTTCGACTATTTTGTCCCAGTGGGCAAAGTGGCGTTAAGAGTGGGGCAGGTTCCTATAAAATGTATCACGTCCTCTGCGGTATGTCAGATACACAGTGTAGGCTAAGGGATAAAAAGATATACAAAAAAATATACGAGTGCGTCTCTTCCTCGCATATCTTTACGACAAATCCGCTTTGAGGGAAGAATCAAACCAAGTGTCATGGTTTTCATCCAACAGGAAGGCCTTCCTACGGAAATAACTAGTCTTAGAAAGCTTTACAACAGGTACCACGAAATCTTCGACACACCTCCTGAGAATTTTGCGGATGACCTAGCTGCTTGCCGCAGCTATGTACACTCTAAAAGAGTTTCAGCGCAGGCAAGCTGACCATGGCAAATTTTTTCGTTCCTAACTTGCATTCTTTGCCTGCATCTCATCTACACTCCCCTACTCCTCCACGACGCAACAAACTACCTCTTACATTTAACTACCAAAACGTAAAAGTCTTGCGCTTAAAAACTCGTGCTGTCTTGTCTAAATCACACTCTCTCTCTCTTTCGTCGTCCATGCTCTTACAGAAACCAATCTGATCCCCGACATAAAGAGGAGCTATTCCCATCTTCATATAATGTTTTCCGAGATGACCATCACTCTCTCTCTCTCTCTATGTTTAATGATCTTGCCACCCCTAAAGTTGATTCACAATGTAGAGGTGTCCTACTTGCTATTCACAATAACCTCAACTCTTCTCTCATCGTTATCTCTTCTTCTGTTAAACTTGACTTTCTTTCAATTAAAATAACACTTCCCAATAGGTCCCTGTACGTTATGTGTTGTTACATTCTTCCAGCTCAACCTATCGAATCCTACATCCTTGCTATTAAAGCAATTGACCAACTAATTGACCTAAGTGATTCCATCAACGATATCCTTATCTTTGGTGACTTTAATCTTCACCTGCTGAAGTGGATTCCATCGGATGATCGGTTAGTAACTAGACCTTATTGTCACTAGTGATACTATTAATTCCACAGTAACGTTCTGTCCCTCTATCCTATCAACTGTCGACAACTTTCACCCCCCCTCTTCTTATCTCATTTTTCCATAACTCTCCATCCCATCTCCAATTCTTATTAGGACTACTCTAACTATCTTGAAACTTACCTGCAATTCACCCAGCTCTATAACTGCCTCTATCAGCTTTCTCACATACCTAAAATGTTCGAAAGTTCTTTCTATAAAGGTCTAAGCTTTCAGTGCAAGTCACTTATATCACACATTCAGCACTAATTTCTAAAACGTACATCAACTACTACAAACTTAGTTGAATTCGTATCCTTTGCGCTTTCAGCCCTAGAAAATGGCAACGAAATTGATGTAATTGCTACTGATTTCGCTAAGGCCTTCTATAAAATATCACATCAACTGATCCTCTTCAAATTGTCTTCCCTCGGTTTTGATCCCATATTGTTAAAATGGATATCTTCTTATCTGGAGGGCCGTTATTATAGCGTTTGCTCTAGATCAGCATTCTTAACCCCGTTTTTAGCCACTTTTGGTGTCCCACAAGGCAGCCATCTAAGTCCCCTCTTTTTCATTCTAACTATAAACGACCTTGAGAGGATTATCAAACACTGCTCCGTATCTATTTACGCCGATGAAACTAAGTTCTCAAAAATTATTTCTTCATCCCATTCTTCACTCTATTCTTCTTCAAGAAGACCTCGATAATGATGAGATAAATCCTTAAAGCCAACTCATCACTTGGTTTCATCAAACGATGGTCTAAGGAATTTTGCAACCCCTATGTGACAAGATCACTTTACATTACACTTGTCCTACCCCTTCTCGAATATGCCAGCCAAGTTTGGTCCCCCTTTCAGCGAGTTCATATATCCCGTATCGAGAACATTCAACGTCGTTTTCTTCGATTTTCTCTTCGTGGACTACCTTGGAATGACCCATTGATCTTACCTCCCTATGGCGACCGCCTCAAACTTCTTAACCTGAATACCCTCGAAAAACGCAGAGACGTAGCTGACATTCTCTTCATTCATCGACTGCTCTCCGGTTCTGTGGACTGCGCTTCCCTTTACAATTCTATTTCCTTCAACACTAACCCTCGTAATTTACGCTGTCCTCGTCTCTTCTATATCTCAACCCACCGCACCTCTTATGGCTCTAACGAACCTCCCGCTTTTTGATTTTAACCTGAGCACTTCTCGTCTTAAGCTTGATCTCCTCCACCATTCCCTTACTTCCTAACCCTTAACTCTTGTTAGTTTTTAAGTCCTAGTTTTTAAGTTAGTTTAAGCGTACATTAAGCGAAATAAATGGGGGGCGTTAGCCACCACAAATTACAAAAATTACAAAAATTACATTCAGTAGATCGGTCGCTTCGATGGGGCAGTTTAAGTACAAAGCTCTCCTCTCGTTTTGCAGATTGTGGATATACACTAGACAGCAAATAAACCGGGCCAACCCGCTACGTTCGAACTCTGATTTGATTTTCTTTAAAAGTATAAAACATACAACTAAAAAATTGGTACCTACAGAACGTGCGTTCCATGTTGATTAAATGGAATGGAAACTCATCTTTTGGTCAGTAATACTAAATACTTCTCCTTGCTCGGATAACTGCCAGCATCCTTGTATTCATCGACCTCAGGAATTGCACTCCACTGCTCTTCAACTGCTATTCACAGCCCTGGAAGCCTTGTTGGCGCAGGTACCCGGACTCGAACCGGACGTTTCAGTTCATCCCATAAGTGTTCTATCGGATTCAATTCCGGGCTTCGAACTGGTAGTCCACCGTACGTATACCGACGTCGCGTAGATACTGGGTCACCACGTGAACAACATGAGGCCTTCCACTATCATGCATTAACTGCATATACTGGTTGATATATCCTGCCTAAGGTACCACATGGTATGCGAGGATTTCAATAATGTAGCGATGAGAAGTCAATCCACGTGTACGGCCCATCGGTTCGATGAAAACTAAAGCTGTATGTGCTGTTAAGGAGATACCGCCCCAGGCCATTACAGTTCCTCCTCCATAAGCAACAGTTTCTACGATCCAACATTGAGAATAATGTTCACCAACGCTACGATATACTCTCTGTCGCCATCATTTCCATGTTGACTCACCCTGGTCTCATCAGTAAAAAGTACATTACCCCACTGCTCTAACTTCCTATCCCTATGCTCTCGAGAAAATTCAAGCCGTGCTCGACTGTGGGTAACCGTTAATGTCGGGCCTGTTGCAGCTCTCTTTGGAGTCAGGTTCTATTCAGACGGCATCTGTACTTATGAACACTTGGTGTTCGTCAAGCAGACTTTGTTGGACTTGAGTTTAAT
The DNA here is from genome assembly GCA_949129095.1 of Volucella bombylans. Taxonomy (NCBI): domain Eukaryota; kingdom Metazoa; phylum Arthropoda; class Insecta; order Diptera; family Syrphidae; genus Volucella; species Volucella bombylans. The sequence goes on along the minus strand of OX422144.1, from coordinate 127,796,015 downwards.
ATAACGACCATCTGCTGTTGATGTAACCCCAGGTCTGCCCGTACCTGGACGTCGATCGAATGCTTCAGTCTCTACGTATCTTCTGTAAACTCGTTGCACCGAAAATCTGCTGAGCGACCTCACGTTGAGCAAAGCCTGCTGGAAGTAGTGCTACAGCTTGAGCTGCTTCCTCGTTCGCCGAAAAAGTTCAAATTTTATTTCCTCGATAATATTTCATAGGGTTTCCAAGGTGTTTCCCATGTGTTTCCAATTGAGATTTGCGTTGCACGATATGGGATGCCACTATTTTAGAAAGTCTTTGCGGGTGGTTTTCCATTATCTTTCTGATGTAGCTGAAGTGGAGTTTTAAAGTATATAAGTAGAGAAGAGGAAGTGCAGTCTCCAAATGAAGCATATATGTATGTTAGAGTGTTGCGAAAAATTTTCTTTAGGAAGTATCTTAAAAAATTTTCAGCCGCATCATACCGGAAAAATCCCCAGACCTGTGCAACATAACACATTATGGTTCTTCTTACTACCGCTTCAAACAGTTTGTACTTCACACTTGTTGCGACGTCATTTTTGCCAAGGAGTCCATTCCAGTTGGATCATCTAGTGTTGGATCTGAAGTGCAATTTTGGAGTCAGGATTACTCCTAGATACTTGTACTCTTTGATCTTTTCTAGTACCTCACCTTCCCAGGTCCATTTCCCATCCCTAGCCTATCTACCGGAGCTATTTCTGAAAACCATAATTTTTGATTTATCAGTGTTAACCTTTAAATTCCGTTTGCTACAGTATTGCTGTAGTTTGTTGGCCATGAGTTGCATCATATTTGACGTTTCTGCCAGTAGGACGATGTCATCTGCATACATTAAGCATTTGATGTTTATTCCATTGAAAACAATTCCTTCTGGAAGAAAGGCAATAATGTCATCAAGGAATATTGAAAAAATCAAAGGTACCTAGCCCTAGCATACTTGTTTGAAGACCATTTTTATATCAAACCAGTAAGACAATCGGGTCAGATCAGATCACACTGCCGCTTGGTTTTGCTCATATCTACATACTTTGTAATACTTTGAGGAACTTTGTTGAAACTCCTACACTGCTTGGTTTAAGGAGGAGACCATTTCTTTCTATGGCATCGAAACCAGCCTTAAAATCCACGAAAAAAGCGTATAGTTTCTTTCCATTGTCAAGGTATGTCTTAGCTATGCTTGTGAACGTGAAATGTTATCCACTGTGTTATATTATAAGGAGTCCATTATCAGTTATCCAATTTATTAAACGCTTGAGAAGTATTGTAGAGAAGATTTTCATTACTGTGTTTAAACAAAATGTTCCTCAGTAGTCGCACTCCCGTTTTTAAAGATTGGGAGATAATGCTTTTCCTGAAGTTTTCATCTACCAGTCCTTCATCGAAAATCTGATTAAAACATCCAATAAGGTATTGTTGAAATTTCTGCGTGGAGTAGTTATAAAATTCATATGGTATACGGTCTATTCCTGATGCCTTATTCAGCTTGCAAGCGTAAGCTACATTTTTTACCTCTAAAAAGTGTGATCGCCGCATCTAGTTCCACAGGTAGTCAGTCAGTCTAGTCAGGTAAAGCAAACAAGTGGTGATTTGGGCTAGTTGGGGGGTGTAATAAATTTTCAAAATATACTGATAAGACCTCTGCTTTTACTTGTATTCGAGAGCTATTATTGACTTCTTTGTTATTCAATCTTCTAGCTAGTTTCCAGAAGTCACGACTGTCTCTAACTTCATTTAACTTCTTTGTATGGTTTTGCCAGTACTGTCTTTGGAGATACTTTTATACCCGCTATTCGCATTTTGGTAAGCTAGTTTGGTAGCATAAGTTGGTGTTTTTCTTTGCCAGATGTAAGTAAGCAAAAGATTTTTTTCTCTCACTAAGACAATTTGCGTCATATCTTGGCTGTTTTTTTTTTTCCTCCAGTTCTCGAGTACGCCAGCAAGACATGGTCCCTTACTACAATGTACATATTCTGCGCATTGAAGCTGCCCAACGTAGATTTCTGCGTTTCACATTTCGTGGGCTACCCTGGGCTGACCACAATATTCTACCCCCCTATGTTAATCGACTCAAACTACTAGGTCTCTCTTTGGAAAAATGTTAAGAGCCCGCCGATATTCTCTTCATCTACAAACTTTTAACCAGCATCATCGACTGTCCCACAATACTCTTCCAAATCCCATTTAACACCAACCCGTGTCATTTAAGAACTTTTTCACCTTTTTCGTCCGAATAATCACAGGACAACTTATGGTCTCAACGTGCCACTGTGTCGTATGCTACGCAAAACAAATCGGATACGTCAAGTGTTTGGTTTCCACTGCAGCAGTCTAGCCCTTCGAAATTCCCTGAATAACCATTTTTCCTGTAATTTGACCTTGGTTTAAGTAGAAATAGTAGTTAGTTATAGTTTTAAGTTTAGTTTGTTAAGTTATATGTTTGTATTACAATATTCCAATAAACTGTCCGGGTTGACCCGGGCCTCAAATCAAATCAAATCTCATTCCATCAGTTTGAAAAGGTTTCGCCGCAATAGCTATACAAGACGTCAGGGTGTCTATTCCTTGATTGGTTTGTGGTTCAGAGAAATCAATTGTATCTAGGACTCGATTTAGTTCTGTTTGGTAACGTTGTGCAATATTTTCATTCCATATCAATTTGGGAAGTAGCTGTCTTTCGGGCTCGGTATTCACATTTTGAGTGGAAAGCTTGGCAGTGACCAATAGCAGAAGATGATCAAAGAACGGAATTCGCCTATCTCAAGATCAGGCATGCAGTTTGTCCATTCATCTCTCACCAGGCAGTAGTAGTCTATCGTTGAAAAAGCGTTGGCTCTGAAAAAAGTGAGAGAGCCATCTTCAACGCCTTTTGTTCGACCATTCAGAAGAAAAATTGGAGAAGGATCAGCTCACACTACTCTCGGACAATGTTGCTTGTCAGTGATCAAGTGTTAACTATTGAATAATATTTTTATTTAAGTATATACGTGGTGCGCCATCTTTTATGTCGGCTTGTAAACATTGAATAACTTTGACATTTATCAACCGATTGAGTTGAGTAGACATTTTTACTCATGAATCGCTTCACACCGAAACAACGCGCCGAAGTAGTGACGCTGTTGAAAATAGTCGTTCAGTTGTGTTAACTCAACGTGCATATTGTCGAAAATATCGTGGCCAACAAGCACCATCTGGCAACACTATTCATCGTTTGGTGTCCAATTTTACCGTGAGCTGGTTGAAGCGGTAAGAGAGAGCGTTGCCGGGAACACACATGTGTCAGAATTCAGCATTTTGGCGTCAGTGGAATCACCTTACGGCGCATTTTGAAATATGATTTGCATTTGTATCCATATAAACAACAATTGACCCAAAGAATATAGCCGACAGACAGTCCACGTCGGTTGGAATACGGCCAAATAATCACTCGAATGGTTGGCACTGAACCTGATTTTTGAAAGCAAATTTTAATGACCGGCGAGTGTAATTTCACACACTCTGGCTCCGTTAAGAAGCAAAATTACTGCATTTGGGGAACGAAGAATCCACACGAGATCCATAAAACACCATTGCATAACCAAAAAATGTCTGCTATGCCCGGGTCATTTTTATTCAAAGATATCGGTGGATGTTGGCTCATTATGTCTGCCCACAAATATGTGAAAAGGTATGGACGGTTACTGGTCTCAACAAGACGGTGCGGCATGCCACACTGCAAATCAAACAATGCAGTTTCTGCAATGAAAATACCTTGGACGTGTGCTGTCAAAAAATGCGACATTGACTGGCCATCCAGATCTCCAAATTTGACCCCTACGGACTTCTTTTAGTGGGGTTATTTGAAAATTTGAAGATATCTAGGCAGGCTTGCAAACAATATTATTGCAGTTACACTTTTTTCCCTATAAGATGCAATTGGTTCACGAGTTTCGGCGTTTTCAAGAATTGTTTTGAGAGAGCAATTCTCAACCTTATAATGAGTGATGAGGGACATTTTCACCTAAATGGTTACGTCAATAAACAAACCTGCAGAATATGGCGCACGGAAAATCCAAAAATAATTGCTGAGCATCAAATACACCCAGTTAGGTGCACAGTATGGTAAGGAGTAACTTCAGAAAGGGTCATTGGACCATAATTTTTCGAAAATTACGGAGAAGTTGCGATTAATGTGGATGGCATTCAATACCAGGCAATGATTGAAAGTTTTTGAAGGCCAGAGATGAAGAACAATCCAGAATTGTGGTTCCAATAACATTCAGCCACAGTTTACACAGCCCGTACAATTTTTGGCGATCGAATAATGTCGCGTTTTTAAAATTTAAACTTTTTTAAATTAAATTTTTATGCAAATAAGCCAAGTACCAAACAACAGCTTCAGGCTAATATTCGAGGAGAAACGAGGGTTATGGGAAATGCTCTGGATAGAACACGTCAGGTCGAAGTAAACAATAAGCACCATTTTAGAGATGTTGTATTCAAAATATAATATAAAAATATTTCCAAACTACTCGTATAAGCTAAAGGTTAATAAATTCAAAAGTTAAATAAAATCAGAAAGAAAAAAATTATTCATTAATTAAACCACAACGCTAGTTACGCGCCACCCTTTATAAGCAGCATATTTCTATACAGCGAACTGTTAGCATACCAATAATAAATTTTTACAAACTAATAAACAATAAGCGCGTTTTATTTAGTCAAACTTAGACGATACAACAATACCGATGTACGTTGGTTTTGAATGTTTGTAAGTTATAATGTCTGAGAAATAAAGTGTTCGACGGCACATTCACTAAGCGAGTTGTACGTCTCAGTAACGAATCGCAATATTTCAGAGTACGCCCAAAAGTGAAGTGATGAGCAATTTCGTTGAAGCACTATTGGTAGAAATAGCGATAGAACAAGGAAAGGCGGAGTCATTTGGTCGATGTTGGAGAATTGATGTTGAAAAATATATTGTACGAGTACTTACAAAATATTTTTATAGGCATATAATCGTAATAGATGTATTAAACCGGGAAGAAGTGAGTTCTCATCCTGCATGGTACAATTCCAGATTAATTAATCTTAAAAACGCTAAGAATAATGTACGTAAAAAGTTTCCCGTCTCAGAAATATGCTTGTATTCTTCTCTAAATTCCTTCATAGTAACTTTCAGTTGAAAGCAATCACAAAAGAAACCCTATATGCTTTTGGAGTTCTTTAAACACGAACAGAAGAAGCACTAATGGCCTTCTAGCAACGATTAAGTTTGGTGCTAGGACAACTAGGGGACCTATGCCAATAGCAAATATGTTTAGTCATTATTTTCAAAGCATCTACAACATACAACAATACACAACAAACACCTTTCCTAATAATGAAAAATATTGACTCATTGCATCTATTGTTGAGTCTTCCTGTTTTTCATTCGATGTTTTAGAGGTAGCGTCACTGCTTAGCTGTTTAAAACCCAAAAACGGCTGACGTTTTAGGCTTCTATCCAATAATCCTTCTACTCGTATATAGCAACAGCAAACTTTCTTTCCCATTAGCTAAAATTTTTAATCAGTCTCTTTCTGAGGGTGATTTTTTAGATGATTGGAAAATTTCAATAATGGGTGTATTTAAGTCCGGGCAAAGGCATATAACCTTGTCAAAAACAAATTGAATGTGACTATTAAGCAACATGGATTCTGGAAGGCTAGATCACGCACATCTACAATAACTTATTGGAATCCCAAGCTTTTGCATTAAAACATTAGAAAGTCGAAACCAGGTGCATATGTTATACACTGACTAAACATTTTGTAAGCTTAAAGCATATGGTTCAAATCCAATTTATATAATACAATGGAAGACAATTTGTCAGGCTTGGTGATTTTTGCTCTAAAGCGCACCTATGTGTCTTCTGGAGTTTCTGAACTTGGAACCTTGGGACCTTTATTAATTTTAATTTTTATTAATGATCTTCTAAAACTATTAAAATGCTATTTCATGTATGCTGATGATATAAACTTAAATACTAACTGCTATTTGAGGCCGTCAGTTGTCCCAAATTGACTTAAACTTATTTATAGATTAGTGTCATATTAAAGAGTTGCAGTTAAATAAAAGTATGTGTGCTTCCATGTGCTATAATAGAACCCCTGTCGAACTTCCCCCTATACATTCTTTTAATCACGTGCCAATAAGTCATATCTATGACTTCAAAGATCTTGGAGTTACTTTCAACTCTAAGTTTTTCTCACATTTTTAAAAATAAATTCCTTTGATTTTAGGAAACCTTATGCAGTTAAATCAATTATGGGGTCCAACTACTTTAGCAAATAAAAATACGATAGAGTGTATTCAAAAACGATTTTTCAAATTTGCCTTGGGCTTTTTGCCTACTGAAAATTTTAATGGAACTATTGTGTTTCAGTCTTATTAAATGTGCATTTGCTTGCTAGTATTCCCATACGCAGCCCAGGTCGCTTAGACCAAGACCTCATCTTGCTAAAATGAAGCATGTTAAAATGTATGGACAACTTTTTCATATTGCTGCACTTTATTTAATATAGATTACACTGAATGTTCTGAATTAATTTTTAAGAATAATTTATTATATAAAATTTAGCATTCTAGTATGTTATAAAGGGTCCGCCATCTAACGTTTTTTTTTTCAACTAGTGCTTATTTCGTGAATGGTAACACTTAGCTCATGTCTAATTTGACAGATAATAAAAAAACGTTAGATGGCGGACCCTTTAAAAGAGAATAATATTAATAATAAAAATAGTAATATTAAAAAGTTGTAAATCTTACAATATATATCTTCTGTATATTTCTGAATTTAAAAATTGTTATATACCAATTTCATAATGATTGAAAATTTAATTTAATTTAATTAGCAAAAATCTGATTCCTATCTACCTAAGCATTGTTGTCCATTATTCAAAGAACATCCTAATCTCATGACAGAATGTAATGTAATGACAGAACATCCTAAATGGGTTAAGCAACAATCCGTTAGTCACCGACCAATCATATATTTTTGATAAGTCTTCATTTAATTTTAACGTAAGTTCAGAGCTGAAATTCATGGGACGGGACAGATACATATAGCTGAATGAAGTCAGCGTGTAAGTGGACCGTTGCATGCTGGCATACTCACATTGGTAAGATAATTGCTAAGTAGCTGAACAGCTTGTTCACTGAAGTCAAACAAGTTATGTAATTTCCAGCATAAAATGTCATGATTTAAGCAAAGAAGTGTCAAAGTCATGCCGAGGAACAGCTATGATTACTTCTGAACCCAGATTGGAAAGAGTTAAATAGATTACTATAAGAAAGACAGCTTATTGTCTGCTTCGCTTTAAGTTTCTTAAAAAATTTTAATAGACATGGTAAAATGCTTATGGTCCTAAAGTCACTGACGGAGGTTGCATTCGATTTTTTGGCAATCAGTATAACGTTTGCAATTTTCCAGGATTTGTGTACCTATAAGGTGATTGTTCACAGCGCGGGCAAAGGAAATTTAGGGAGGAAGAGAAGAGAGATACCGATGTACATTATTTTTAAATGTCTGCAAGTTATAACGACTAGGACATACAGAGATCGGCAGGGCATTTTATAAGCGAGTTGTACGGCTTAGGAACGAATTACGATATTTTAGAGTACGTCCACTGGTGGCGGAAATAGAGATAAAACAAAGTGAGACTGGTGAATTACGTCGGTGTTCGAGGGTGTCAATTGATTGACTGGTATTAGTATCATCAATAAGTTTTATCGCACGGTTTTGAATCCTATCTGGTAGGTGCAGATATGTTTTAGGAGCACCTGACCAGATGTGGGCATTGTACTTAAATTTTGGGCGGATGCATGCCTTATAAATATATTGAGGCCAGATCAGAGGGGGTCAAATATTTCTTACATTGCTCGAGGAAACCTAGACAATTCGCAGCATTTTTGGCGACATCAAATATGTGGTCATTCCAACGTAAGTTGTCACTGAAACACATACCGAGAATGGAAAGTTTTTCGGTTTCGACGATGCAAGTGCCATTCATGGATAATGGCTGCGTGTTTAAATTTCGCCTTAATGACAGCAGACAGCATTGTGTTTTGGAAGCATTAAATTCCACTCTGTTGATAGTTTCCCAATTGGTTATACTGTTGATATCGGAATATAATGAGCTTAGCATACGCTGCCGTTCTCGTACTACAGCCGAAGAGCAGGGCCGTGAGTCCGGGAACGAATATGAAAAGCAGAGAGTACTGTCATCAGCAAAGGAATATATTGGATTAAAAGTAGCAGACAAGAGATCGTTAATGAAAATTAAAAAGAGTGTCGGTGACAGAACAGAGCCCTGGAGCACACTAGCATTTATTTTGTGAATATCAGACTTGAAACCGTCCAAGACAACTTGAATTGAACGTTCCGAAAGGTAGTTTCTAATCCATTGAAGAAGAGAGTCGTCGATCCCAAATGCACGCATTTTCGACAAAAGAGCCTGATGCCAATTTCTGTCAAATGCCTTAGAAATATCAAGTGCAACTATCTTGTTTTCGCCAGATTGATGTACGCATTTGTTCCACTTCTCGGTGAGACATGCCATCAAATCACCAGTGGACCTGTTGCTACGAAAACCATATTGCCGGTCATTGAAAAGTTTTCGTTTTTCGAGATATTTCACGAGCTGACGATTTATCAGCGTTTCCATGACGTTGGAAAGAAGGGACGTAAGATGGGTCTGTAGGAGGAGAGAGAAGATGATTCGCCTTTTCTTGGGACGGTCTGGAAAAATGCTGTTTTCCATCTGCTCGAGAAGATTCCTAAAGTGTAGGATTGATGAAAAAGCTTACGCAGTGGTTTTGCCAGCGAGGAAAAACACCTCTTCAGAAGAAGGGCAGATATACCATCTGGACCAGCGGATTTATGTATGTTGAGATCTTTAAGTACTCTTGCTACTACACGAGTGCGAAAGTAGATTGGTCCCATTGAAGATTCGACGCACTCAAGTGTAGGTGGAGACAAAGCTCAATCTGGGAGTGTTGAGCTGGCCGCAAAGTGTGCAGCAAGTAGATTGGCCTTTTCCAAAGAGCTGACAGCGGGAATGTCATTGTAAATGAGCGTTGGGATGGAGGATAAGGCGGAATTTCTAATATTTTTGACGAATGATCAAAAATTGTTACTGCCTTTGGGACATTGCAGTATTTTTTGCCTCAGTTTTTGGTCGTATTGGAATTTCAAACGCTTAAGAAAGGCGTTGCAGTCATTTCTGGTTCGTTTGAACTTTTTTCGGTTTTCCTCTGTCGGGTTGGTCTTAAAGGACTGAAAAGACATTTCTCTAACCCTGACGGCCTCTTTACAGCTCGAGTCTCTTTTGGTTTGATACTCTCCATCCGATGAGGAATAAATAATCTCATTCCAAAGAGAGTGGTGTCTGTGATCATATCAGCAGCGGCATCCACGTCGTTATCGACGAAACATAACGACCAGTTAAAATTCCTAAAAAAGCTGTTAAGACCGCTCCAGTTGGCTTTCTCATACGGTTCGTTTAGGAATTTTTCCTCTAACTGAGTGGTCGGTGTACGAGAAAGTAGCTGATATAACACAATGGTCCGACGAGCCTAGAAGGGAGAGCACATCAACGGTGTACTTATCAGTGTGAGAAGTTAAAAACAAGTCCTGGGTATTGGCGGTATGACTATCAACGTCTGGTATTCGCGTGGGCTCATTTACAAGCTGCGTTAAATTGTGTTCCGCAGCGAAGATCTCAACACACCGTCATTCGGGTGTTGTCTGTCCAGAATGTCGAAGCCACCCAGAATTGTGTATATTGAAGTCGCCCGTAATAACGATTTCAGTATGGGGATACAGGAATACTCGTACAATTCTTTGAATGGAGTCAGACAGCGCATCAAATTCGTTGAAAATCGAATTGCTGTCCAGTTTGGAAATTTAACCACATGAAGTTGAATTCCGGATTGGAACATGGATTACATTGTGGTGGAGTTTGGTAAGCTACATCACTACGCACGTAAATGGCGAGACCGCGGTGAGAGAAGAATAATGACACTAGTTCGTTGTCAGGTAGCTTCAGATCAGAATGATCTGAGAGGTGTGGGCGGGGATCTACCTGTGTTTCACTAAGTGCCAAAACAGCTGGTCTGTACTTACAGACGTGGACGTACGCAGAAAAGTGATTACTTTGTAGCCCGCGTATATTTGCTACGTCTACCCTGAATTCCCTAGTCATAATCACAGACAAATACAGAAAACACAAACACCGACGATACTAAGCAAGGCTGCGAAGTGAAAATTCTGACATTGACTTACCGGATTAAATTGCTGTAGGTGTTATGCCCTTACAACAATATGAAACAGTGCACCAACCAAGAACTGTGGAAATGTGGATGTCATTATACAGTGTTTAAAAATATGAGTGAGGTAATAAAATCTTATTGAATCGAATAGGTATACCGTCTACACTAGTTGAGATAGATTTAATAGCCATAACACAGTAAACAACTTCACCTTCGATAACCACTTTAAAATCACCCGACATATGTGGACAAGTTGACCATTAGTTTCATTTAGATAAAAATCAGGCGTGTCGGGGTTACTCTCCAGGAAGAAGTCATTAAAAACATCAGAATCTAGGTCAGACTTAGCGGTTTTCACACTACTAGGGACACAAATTCGACGCAAGTTAGTCCAGAGTTGTTTAGATGGAAGTGATGTGCTCAACGTAGAAGCATACTATTATGCTTGGCAGTCCGGTTGACTAAGGTTGCATTGTCACGCGCTTTTTTATATGCAGCCAATCTGGAATGGGAGGGTTTGTGCTTCCATTTGCTATAGAGTTTGTTCCGATTTTTAATTTGCTCAATAGCTTCACTCGTAAACCAATGTCTACTTTTATTACGAACAATTACAGATTTAGTGGGTACACATGCGTCATAAAGTTTACATACAAGGTATTGTAAGTAATTCAGCTTCTCGTTAGGATTAGCATTTCGCCTGCAGCCACACCAAGGAGCTGAACGGGTTGCGGTTAGTAAAGCTGGGATGTCGACAGCGTTAAAATTTTTGAATGTAAAGGGCAGAGGTAAAGAGAAATGAGAAAAGTCCAAATTGTAGGTGCAGAAAAGGAGATCATGGTCAGAGATATAATCCAGAGAAAGTCGATCAAAAACGAATGATGGATCCAAAACAATAATAAGATCAATCAAGCTGGGAGTTGAGCTGCCAGAAAATCACGTAGGGTTGCAGCCATTAACAATTTGGAGTCTAAAAGAAGATACCATATCTTTGATTTGGAAGGCACGACAGGCATTCTTAAATAAATCAGCATTGAAATCGCCATTTATAATAACATGCTGAAATAGCGCAGACAATTCAGAAAGAGCACTAAAACAAGGCTGAGGTGAGCAGGTTCTGTTGGGGTTATAAGCGCAGTTTCAAATATAGTGTAGTGTATGTACATATTTTTGCAATGTTGAGTGGATTCACCAAATTTGTGTGGCTGTACATCTATAGGTCGACTACTAATGAGGAAGTGTTAAACAAAACTTCAACGAATAGTCTATGACACATGGTACACCTACTCGAGTGGTCAACAATAGAAGATCAGTATTCATACTGAACAGGTACTGAGTGCAACAGGAGTTCCCAAAAGAAATGGACAAGAAATGTTGGAGAAATTTGATAACCAATGACAGAATCACAAACCATCCTTCAGAGAACAAAAAGAATTATAAAATCCCAAGGGACAATAGCACTAGATACCTGCTATGACAGTAACTGCTTAGTTTATGGACACTCTACAGAATTGTACAGGTGTCGGTTCCCAATTCGATGCTTTAGCCTCAAAAATTCGTTGGAAATGCCCCAGCTTATCGATAATGAAATCATGATGCCTTTGCAGCAATGCAGAGGTAATGCTTTTAACCCCACAACACAATTACATCCTATTCGCAACAATGAATTCAGTGCATTCATTACTGATGGTATCTAACACCACTGAACAAATAGTCCTCCAACCACATACACACAAAACCCACTCATCACAATTGCCGTTACCCAAAAGCTCCAAATCTCGAAAAATCCTCATTGAAGTGAAATTTAATCCACAAACACCAACATGAACACAAAGGGATACTCGTTCTCGTACTCATAGGGACAATATAGGATAGAGGTTTTTTTTTGCACTGGTCCTGTGTGTGAAATTAATTTCCATGTTTCCTTTTTGTGAAAACAACAATTTTTACAAAAGGATAAAGCTTGCAGTTGTCCACTTTTATTTGAGCTGCAGTTTTCAATTCCACAAAGTGCACATGGTTGTCCTTTTATTCTATTGCGTTCCGTTTGGCCTTCCCTAACAACTTAGTAGAACGACAACGATGATGACGACGAGGACGACGACGACGACGATGATGGCAACGACTATGATGACTCTTCTTCGGATTCATAAGGGACTGTAGTCCTTGTCTCTTAACTTCCATCTCTAATGCTGGTACTGGTACTGATACGCCACCGCGTACAATCATTATGAATATGTGTGCGTACACTATTCTCATTTCTGGTGTATGAGTACGTACAGCGGTTTGGGGGTGAACTTTTACTCCTGCATGTGTCCTCTTTAAATTGTTTGCTATTTCGTTCATTTCCATGCACTTTCTGGACAATGCAAAAGTGAACTTTGGCCAAATACCAAAAACCTCACGTTTCTGAATTTTTGGACCAGGACGAGAAAGAGGACATCTACAACAAGGACACTATAACTATGAGTATGTTCTATGTATGATATTATAAAAGAACAGAAAAAGGATTCTCTGTTATGCGCCGGAAAATAGATACAAGCCGCATTCATATACATACGAGTATAAGGATTTAATTTCTCGCCATTATACGAGTACATACATATCTACTACAGGATGTGTGTCCTGTTTCTTTTCTTAAGCGAGTAAATTGGAATTTGGTTGAGGCCGTAGCTTAAACTTTCCAACGCAGTACCCATTGTGTCATAAAAGGCAAACGATCTGATTGTTAGTTTACTCTTAAACTTTCTCCTTAGATACCCACATATGTATTGTACGTATCTGTGCGCTCGTGTGTTCGAGTGTTTGAGAATCCTTGTAGAAGGATGATTTAGGGAACATTGTTAGTTTTGTATATTTCGGTTGTTAAGATGAATGATAAAGCGTATCAGTGAAATGTTTTGTTGGTCTGCGGTATTCATAAATCCTCTGGCGCCTTTTGCCTGCAGATGGAATCTCTTCTTTGGACACCAGAAAAGACCGTTTGGAGTTTAGTATTAATTATAAGAAATGGAAACGTAAGAATGTGCTACAGGGGATTGTGTTGAAATGACTTTTGGATGGAAAACCAAAAGGTCTAGTTAAATATCCAACATACAGGGACTGTTAACTTTAAAGCAGACCAGTGACCAGAATTGATACGAGTATGTGCTTTACTTCCTAACATTGCCATAATCAAAAAGTCGAATCTGGCTGATTTCGTAAGTCGGGCATCTGTAATACATATTGTACATTGGGTCTAAAGTTAGAGTACAGCATCATGCGGACTCTTTGTAGTGGAAGGAGAATCATTTGAACAAAGCGATCTACAATTTAATCTCACGGTGTGATCTGGAAATGGATATCAACTTGGCAGTTTACTAAGGCTTCAACCAGACCCCATATACATACATCTTCTTTCGTATTGCGGCTGTCTAAGGTCACTTTAGAATTGTATTGCCTACCTACGTCAAGACCTATTGCCGTTGCTTCGTCCCTGCAATGATGAAGAAGAAAAGTTAGGCTTCTTAATTGTTTTCCCAGTCAGTGATTGATAAGGGTAATCATTGTGCCGAAGTCAGATTATGACACGCACGGCAGTCTATGAGTCTATGCATCTTTCTCCAATAAATATGTAAAAAAAAGGTGTAAAACCACTTACTGTAGAGAGCGATGTAAATTAGACGTAAACGAGCAATGGCACTCGGACGATCACCTGTTCAACTAACAGCAAGGAAAGACGTAGCACATGTCTTATGCAGACCAGGCAAAAGCGATTAAATGCGGTTTTAGTACCAAGAAGGTCGGACGACATGCATCCTAACGAAACAACAGTTCCTTGTCTGCGGAAAACCGTCAAAGGGAAGTTCCAATACGCCAATTAGAAGGAACCGTTCCCCACAGAGTTTTGGGATCTTAAATTTGATAATACTGGTTATGAGGGTGGTTGCACGGTTTTTGATTTTGGAACCCGTGGTTTTCCAAAGACGGATCCGCATGGAGGTAGATGACGCATAGTAGGGCATCAGTTTGAAGTGGATGAAGGTCGCAGCAATACCGCCATCATGGGTGATACATAGAACGCCACATACCATATTCTACGAGGGCGGGTCAATAAGTCCGTGACTTTTGGAATAAAAACACAGATTTTTTGATGAAAAAATAATTTTATTTTTCAACGTAGTCTCCCTTGAGCTCTATACACTTTGTCCAACGCTTCTCCAATTTTTTTATCCCTTCCAAAAAAAATGATTTGTCGAGGTCCTCAAAATAGGCCTTTGTTTGCGAGATGACTTCATCATTGGAGTCAAATCTTTTTCCACCAAGCCATTTCTTCAGGTTTGGGAACAAGAAGTAGTCGCTCGGAGCCAAATCTGGAGAATAGGGTGGATGAGGGAGCAATTCATAGCCCAATTCATGGATTTTTACCATGGCAACTGCACATGTGTGCACCCTTGCATTGTCTTGGTGGAAAAGAACTTTTTTCTTGCCAAATGAGGTCGGTTTTTTTTTCAAATCGTCATTGAATCGGTCCAATAAGTTGGCATAATATTCCCCATTGATTGTTCTTCCCTTTTGAAGGTAGTCAATGTAGATTATCCCGCGTGCATCCCAAAAAACAGTCGCCATAACTTTATTGGCTGACAAACCCACCTTGGCCTTCTTTGGCGCCGATTCACCCTTAGAAACCCACTGTTTTGACTGTTGTTTGTTCTCTGGTGTGTTGTGATGGATCCATGTTTCGTCCACGGTTACAAAACGGCGCAAAAACTCCTCCATATTGCGATTAAACAACGCCAAACCTTCCTGTGAAGTGAAGCACACGAAATTCACTTTTTTCCATTTTCTCCTCAAATTAGTGAGTAGTCTGATAAAAATAGCTGTCAAACACAAACTAACTGACGCAGCAAGTTTAAATTTTGACAGGAGTCAACTGACAGATGCCTGTTGACAGGAGCAGTGTTGCTGTTTCAGTAAAGAGGTCAGTAATTCGGACTTATTGACCCGCCCTCGTAACTATTATGGAAGAACGAGAAACTATCTCCAAGTAAGCCTTTGACACTTAGATTTGCAGATCAAATACTCCGACGGCAAGTATGCTCTGCAGCTTACTACTAGTCAGCGCTACTTCAAGAGCTGCAGTACTGGACACCGCACGATTTAATAGATTTATATTATCCCTTGGTTGACTGATTATTCCGTACGAATAATCAGATCCGGAAATGGATGAGTATGAGTAATGAAAAGACAATTATGCACAGGCAACCCCGCCAAGAATGTTTTGCTTACCAGCATTACTTTAACAAACGATTCATCATCCTTTCTTTCCGGTAAGACATGTCTTTCGAACGATCCGTACAGACAGGCCGAACAGCGAAGTGCGCAGCGGGCTCCTTAAAGGGACGCCTAGTTGCTATCGTTGATGTAATCGATCAAAATAGGGTTCTCGTTGATGGACCATTGACTGGTGTGCCCTGTCAATAATACAGGTTGAAAAACCTGCACTTGACCAAATACCGCATTAAGTTCCCCTTCAGGGCCCCTACCCAGATTCTGGGCAAAGTTTGGGTTGATAACCACAAGTGGAAGCAGACAGCATGGTCTACAAAATCACAAAATATTTGCAAGCGCACCCGTCTTAATGACTTTGATAGGTTTAAGCTGAGACATGCTAAACGCCAGAGGAACAAGCTTCAATACTCGGTTTCAATACTCTTAAGGAAAGGACGAAGAGCGACGGAACCACTCGTGTTTTGAAGAAGGCTAGACGTGAGAGGATCCTCAAGCTGACGGAGGAGAAAGCTGGAAGCAATGTCACCTGGCCAAGTTACACATGCAGTCAAATGTTTCACAGAAGGTAATCTGTAATACAAATAAAAATGCCCGTCTCGTGCATATTCAACTCTGCTCACTAGATTTTGTGCGCCTTATGTGTGTTAGATCTTAGTTAGAGGATGCATTCACAGAGCAGTTCCAAGTTCATGTTGGTAAGACTAAACTATTCCGTCCATATTTTCAGGGGAAAGGAAACAAATCAAACTGATAAGTCTGGAGCTTTTGGCAACTAAATAGCCTTCTTTACTGTTCGCCAAATGTGCGGTGAGTCTGTAAGCCCCCCTGTCAGGCTATCTATAAAGACTCTCTTCAATGCTTTCAGCGGTTGATTTATATCTTTTGTATATGTATATGCCATCGGTTATAAGCACCTTCTTCTTGGCTAAAGTTTTTTCTTCAAATCGTCCTTAAGCTGGTCCGAAAAGCTGACATAATATTCACCGTTGATTATCTTTCCTTTTTGAAGGAAATTGATGTGGATTATGCTGCGTGCATTCCAAAAAATTGGTCGTTATAACCTTGTTAGCATAGACCCACTTTGGCCTCCTTCGGCAGAAGAGTCTCAGTGTTCCGCCAACCAACAGCTGGTTGGCCTTCGGTGTGTAACTGTGAGTCCGTGCTGCATTACTGTTACGAAACGGCAAAAAATTCGTCCGGATAACACCTGAACAATACCAAACACCTCTTTCAAGTTGTCACACGATTGCGTTTGCGGTCCATTTTTCCCAAAATTCACGCGGTATCCTTCAATGACGAAACCTTCTCAAAGTTTTACAGTATGGTAATTGACAAGGGCAGTGTTGCTTTTTAAGTTACATGTTATAGAATAAGGGTTAGTGATCCACCGTCCTGGTCTTCCTATAAAGAAGCCGTAACAGGTATATACTCATAAGATTTTAGTCAATTTGGATCAAACCGGAGAAAATTGTTCCCCACAATGCACTTGCTACTTCTCCGAAAGGTGTTTTGGACATTAGCACACCATGTGCTAAGTCTCATATTTAATGACTCCGCTGTTACTACCTTCAGTGGTGAGGTATATACGAGTAGCTATTATTATAACCTTTTGGTTACCCTTCAAACAAAGTTACAAATATTTCAGTTCATCTAGGTTTCAATTTAAAATATTTTAGTTGTGTAAGTTTTTTTTAAATTAACATATTTACATATAAACTTTATTCGTTTATTATTCATAAGCCTCCCCCAGAAGTCGCCGTTGTTGTTTATTGTGCGCCACACGTCTCCAGTTGTTTAGGTGATTTTGGATGTCGGGTCGCCATTTAATCTGCGGTCTACCAACTTTTCTGTATCCTTCGTACGGTGTCCAATTTGTTGTGACAGTTGTCCGTTTGTTGTCGTTCAATAGGATGGCATATGCTGACCAATTCCTGTTTGTTTCCTAATTTAGACCATATTTGCTGCCGCTTTTCCAACATTGCCCTTGAATATTCTGGAAAATGTGTCCTGGATGTTGCGATAACTGACCATTCAATGGCTTGTCTACTAGTGAATACGGCGTAAAAAGGAATTAATCATAAGCTAATGTCGAAAAATATAGGCACCAACGTTGACCTTGCCAAACTAAAATCTATTCTTCGTGCAGTGAAAATCTTGCCAAACCTACTCCTTCCACTTTCAGTCATATTGCCAATATTATCCATTCGAATCCCTCTACCTTTTTCTTTAAGTCCATTACACGCTAAGAGTTGTTACAAAATATGGACACTCTAAAAAATTCAAATTCCTGTGGTCTTGAAGGCATTTCCAACTGTATGCTTCCATATTTAAAAGTGCCTTATCTGAAGCCCTTAAAAATGCAAATTTGATACCACTTTACAAAAACTGTGCCAATTTCGCTTCTTTCTTCAATCAGTAAGTCTTTGAAAAAGTTATAAAAAATTGTGTCGTTAGCTTTATGGATAAAACATGTTCCTTTAGCTCATTTTAATTTGGATTTTAAAAAGTTAAGATTTCGAAAGATGCACTGTTGAATTTTTGTTCACAAGTCCTCAAGAGCTTGGATGACAAAAATTGGACAACAGGTCTATTTGTCGATATTACCAAAGCATTTGACATAGTAAATCATGAAAAATGGTGGGTTTCGAGGTTTTATTCTCAAGTGTTTCGAGTCATATCTTCAAGATAGATCTCAAAGAATAATGACTGAAGACATTAGGAGTCGAATAAAACTTATAAACCTAGGGGTGCCTCAGGGATCTGTTCTAGGACCGGTTCTCTTTCTGATGTGGATATTAACTCAATATTGAAGCTACCTTTCAAAGGCCATTTTAGTACTACGGTTTGGTAAGTCCTCTTAATTTAATTGCTGATGTAAATTCGGATTTGAACCTACCCCGAACTGATAATATAAACAGTTCTATAGTTTTTGTTGACTGCAGCACTAGTTTTCTCAGGTAAATCTGGTCACTCTAACTGACTTCCGTGTACTAACTCTGCTAACTTTCCTGCTTTTAACTGCAGCATCCACAACCTCCTTGCGGTGTGCTACTGTTTCGCGCATTCTTCTCCTTTTCAATTACCTCTTACGTGGTCGCCCTTAATTTTAGATTGAACAAAGAATGTGTCGTAGAAAAGCCTAAGGAACCATCAGAATTGGAATACCTAGAGCCCAAGAAGGCGGAGGGTTGTGTTAGATGGCTTGCATCGTTATAATTGTACTTCATACCTGTTAATGTCCTTGGGGCATAGTTCGATGTCTCACCCAGTTTCTTTTCAGAACATTCCGATGTACTCGTACGGACTTTAAGCGAACAACTTAATCACGTTGTATGGGTTAGACACTATAGAATTACATCAATGAGGCTGAAAGGCCCCCACAAGTAATCGTCGACATGCCCGGTACTGTTGCGACTAATAATTGAAACCATATTTCCTCGCCAAAAAAAAGGCAGATTGGTCAAATTCATCACGATAGTACCTCCATATATACGATTAAATTCGTAGAATGACTCGAAGCGTGTAAGAAGATGCGCGACAGGATTGATTTGTCAAAATGTATAACGCATATCAGGATTGTGTTTTTGCTGAGCCTTTGAAATGCCAATGACTATTGCTATTGCCAAACGGAAAACGATTGAAACAATTGAAACGATTGGAACATCGTTGAGCAGAAAATTTACAGTAGGCTCTTGCAAGCAATTGGAACATCAGGAGGTTTACTGGGCAGGCGCTGGAAACTAGGCCCCAAGAAACGCTGCACCATTATAACGCAAAAAACCCATTTAATTCGACGAGTTGGGAACGGATTATGAACAGCAGACCAGACTATTGCAGTAAAATAATAAGGAGCTATTTCTTGAATAGAATCCTCGTCTTTGACGACAGAGTTAAGGTGTACGAAGTTAATGACGGTGTGCCACAAGTCTCCGTTTTAGACCTATTGTGGTGGATCATTATGTATGATCAAATTTTTCTCCTACAGATTCCATACGAAGCATGGACTAACGGGTATGCTGATGAAATTACCATGGTGGTTGTAGCAAAAACGCTTAGAGAAGCTTACTTTGTAAATATCATGAAACTATGATGGTGTACTATTCAATGCTACCTGTCGGTTTACTTGTTGCGAACGAGTTCAAAATGGTCGAGTAAATTGATAGTTTATCAGATTTGGTATCATTTTTTCCTATCCAAAAATCCTACTACAAGGAGTACCTCAGGGCTTAACCGTTGGGCCTGAATTTGTTTGCTTGCTTATAAAGGCTGTACTTTTCGGCTGAGAGGTCCTCCAATAGAGATAACTTTTAGTGTTTGCTATTAGTTCAATATTGTCTGAAGAATCATCATGAGTACACTAAGACAATAAAAATGCTTCTCATTTCGAGACTCGGTCAAGGTGACAATCCGATTATCGACGGATATTATCCTGACGAATATTTGGAGTTAGAAGACAGATAGCCGATAGCCTAAGCTGTGAATCTATTGAATAGCAACCGAATGAATCCGTTAAAGAAACGTATAGTGTTTAATTGTCTCGAAGCAGGCCATCAAGCTGCGACGAGCCCCCGACAAGGATGAACAAAATGCAACATAACGCATTAATGCACTCAGAAGCGTCGGTACCAAATCAGCACGACAATACAGCTTTCATTAGTAAATGCCAATAAATCTCAGGTCAGGGACGCGACTAAATACTCGCATTAATGCCGTCAGTCAGCAGCGTCATGCATATATTTTCTGCAGACTGCTCGAGCACAGGGCACTTTCATATTCTGGTTCTTTCATATCCACTTACAATCCAAATTTAATGGGTTCTTCACAAGAACCGCGATAATGGTGCTCCGAGAAATAGAACAGCTAATTGATATACCTCAATGGACCATCCGAAGGTATACAAAGCTCACCAGCCCAATCCAGGATATATTAATTTGCTGCAGCATCCAACGAAATGATACCACTTGCTCTATCGCAAAAGGAAGAATCGGGTAAGCTCCAACCTCATCAATGTCTTAACTCACTTATCGAAAAATCTTGGACTATTAAGGACTCTGAGAAGTCACAAGGATAGATTAACACAGCAGAAAAATGGTATAAAATATTCTTTAATCAGGCAGCACAGTGGGACATAACTGACTTCTTCAAGGGAAAATTGCCAATCCTGAACTGAAAGTAGTAGCAGAAGAGTTCGCTGACTCAACAAATCTGAATACCTCAAAACCACCACAATTATCAGATCATGCTGTCGACTTTCAAGTGATAATTGCAGACCAATTGGATATCGATATTCCAACCTCCAAAAGGATGTGAGAATGTGACTCAAAATTGATAGAAAACACCATGACGCTGCGGTAATGTTCATCGACTATTAGAAAAAAAGAAAATATAAAACGAACAGTAGCGTTGCAGCCTGGCAACAGTAATATGCAGACTTAAAGGAAGGTAGACACACCGTCTTATACCAGCGATCGATGTATAGATTAAACCGAATCATGCGAAATAAGCTTCTTCCTGACTAAATTTTTGGCGAGCCATGGCTGTTTCAGAGAGTATCTACTTAAACTTTCCATAATGTGAAACTATCACGGAAAACGTATTTTCATTGCCTACAATACGAAACCGAGCGGATAGCCTTAAGGTACCACATCGGAAAGTGTCCCGCTTCCGATAGCATCTTTGCTCAGATGCTTCTAAATGAGGAAACCTGTACTATCGTTAGTAAACGTCAACGTAAAGCGAATAGTTAAAATAATCGAATCGTATACAGTATGCCTTACGGCAGTCACAAATCGACCTATTCTCGTGGACATGGTTTTAGCCGGTGAGAATCCGGCACTACCAACGGGCCTTGGCTCACCTTTTGAATCACCCAGCTAATGGTCGACAACTAAATGTTACTGACAGCCAGGACCAATTACAGAATTTGCTATTCGAGTTATCGAAGTTTTTTTTTATAAATTCACAATCAGCACACCCAATCAAACACCATGCTAAAATGAAAAATCACCTCACAACCCCACCAGAGGACATTCCTTATAAATGTTTCCAAATTATCATCTATAACCCGCTTGTGTCAAGCGTGTCGTATTTTTTTTCTTCTTTTTTTTCTATCTAACTACTCGTCCTTAATTGATTCTATCAGTTGGGAGAGTTTCTTTTTCATTGTTGTCATCGTTAGAATCAGACTTTGTCCTCTCCTTCATCACAACCGAGTAGAACGCATCCGGGAAAACTTACTCAGCGACTTAGCGATAGTATGCGACGCATCCAAGAATAATGAAGGCAATAACTCTCCAAGGACCAAAATGAAATTGTGACTCAAATTTATGTCCTGCACTTAAGTGAGTGGAAGGAAATAGAGCCGAAGGGAAGCAAAAACAGAAGACAAAAGTGCTTCTAAACTTTGTCCATTGTGTGCAGTAATATTTTTTAATGCAAACGAAACGAGGAAAGACATCACAGTGAACCGTATGGATGTAGAAAGTACCGAAAAACACAAGAAATCTAGAAATCTACCCACACATGCACGAAGATTTAAGCATCCAAGTACATCTAAGGAGATCTGAGGCTAAGAGCATAATTTGCATTATTATTGTTGAAATGCCGAAAGGGGAAAACTGTTTCCACAAATCAAAAGAAAAAGATTATCTTACCGGTGGATACATTTGCATTTGAATTTGCATTTTCATTTCTATAGTACGGATACGTAATGTTACGAAGTAACGATTTGAAAAAAAAAAAATAATTCTCATCCTATAGGGAGGAAAACTTTCACGGAAAACTTTGCCGAAAAGTAATTGTCATTCCAAATTAAGTGCATCCTTGATCATAGTTTCACTCGAAGTTTTTAGGGGGAAGCAGTTACCTGTTTACACGAAGTTACGATCTAAGGATATTAAATGGATTCTGGGTCACGAAGACTGACTCTGTAAATCCGAGCGCAGGAGATGTATTCTTGCAGAGTTTCATATTAAGTAATGGTCGAAAGGCATTGGAGTGAAGAAGACGCACTTAGTGGTGTGACGTGAGTTGATCATGATCTTTAACTACATTATTGTTATCCTAATGACCCCTAGAATCGAGATCCTGGAGTTTTGTCCAGATCAAGCGCTCTGACATCTGCTAAAACTTGACATTCAAAACGTAGGTTTAGTCTTCTTTGTCCTCTCGAACCTTGGGGCTGGGATTCGAGAATCCTCTTTGCTGGACCATTGCTGCCCAATCGATCGATGTGCCCGACAAAGTCCAGTTGGAGTGGTTTGGCTTTGTGGACTACATCCACATGCGAACACAGCTCATAGTCTTCGCTTCTGTATCTGCTTCTCCATTCGGCCTCCTCGCATATGCGACAAAATATTCAATATCTGCTCTGCTTTCCTGCTTACTGTCCAGCACTCGACTCCATATAGCAGAACTAGAACTCGCATGCATTTCGTCATTCATTTCAATCATTAAATGCATTTCGTCTTCCAAGTTAGGTGATTTGAGCCCATTTGTTTCGTCAAACCAAAGTACAGCGTATGAATCCCTTGAATCTAGAGTAAGCCCTTCCAGAAGTTAAAGTTTACTCCGAGGTCTAACCTAACCTAGCCTTAACCACAGAAAATTTACTATTGTTAACGGCAAGGTTTTACCTAGGAGGTGGACAAATGTTTTTTTTTATTGGCTGCACGCTCTTGATTTGTTCCACGTTAACTTCGAGGCCAACTTACTCGCCTGGTTTTCAATTTCCGTAATATACTCTTTGACGGCCACCTATCCTGGACACTGTCAGATCCAGCACTATACTGAAGGAGTCATATGACAGTGCCGCATATATTTTAAGTAGTTCGGAGGAGCTTTGTCAAAATTCCACAAAGCACTACGTGTTCTCTAACGTCACGCGGATAAGCTGGATCAGTTTTATCCGAGTACCAAATTCTGTCATCGCTTTGTTGAGCTCAAGATGATGAATGCTATATTCGTTGGTCCGTTTCAGTATCTACCGTCCCGGAAGCCACACTAGTATATGCCGATTAGAGTTTTACACAAAAGCTTGAGACATTCACTTAATTCAGCAGAGATATACCCTGATAGGATTGCCTTTTTTTGAAGATAGAACGTATAGAGTTGATAATCGAGTCATCGAGTATGCTTTTATCGACCTAAACCTGGTTTAAGATTTTTTGTATGCACCCTACTACTGGTAAAACGTATTCAAAATATCAAAACAACAAAACATCACACCAAAGGCGGCGGCTCTGTTTCTCCAGCTTTTTATTTGCTGGCCCACCTCTTCTATATTGGGTTTATTATGCATTGACTAGAAGCGGGTTCTCTTGAATTGGGATAGCTCCTTCATTGACCAGAAAGGAGTTCGCTTCCTGCCGTATCACTTTCTCTACTTGATGCACATTAAGTAGCTGATGGAAGTGCTGCTGCTATATGAGTTTATCTACTCATATAAAAACCACAGTATTACGAAACAATCCAAAGCCTGACGTTTAGACGGATATGCTGTTGATGAACTTCGGATTTCCAACGCGGCTTGCAAACTCCCTTAATAATGGGCGTACAGTCTAACAATAACCCCCAACCAAGAAGTGGGATGGAACGGGCCATATATAAAATTACTATCGACAAACAAATCAGAGCTTATTTGGATGCGGATTTTTCATTAGAGCCAAACTTTGCAAGCATGAAGCAGAAAGACCGCGATACAAATACTCCTAGGCGATTTCAACGCGAAGACGGGGAGCTAGGGAGAGATCGTGCTTCTGGTGGCGATTTTAGAAAAGATAGGAGTCACAACACCACCTCGAACACATTCTGGCTAATAGACTTTGAGGCAGGACAAAGCATTTTCCCCATCTTTGTACCTCAAAAGCTCTTTAATGTAGAGCCCATCACTGCTGCTTAATAGCACCGATTTCGTTTAAAGATCTACTACCGCCACCACAACTTTTGGCTGCATGTGCAACTCGGACAGGCAGTTTTGCACCTATAAGCAGCTTGACTAGACCCAGATTTCGAATGGTGACTGTGCCCACAATGTGACGAAGAGAGAGCAAACAGGGTATAGCCGCAAGACGGTGCCTTGTCACTACTGCTATGGTGCATGTGTATCGACTCATTGCGTAACGCTCTCAGCAGATTTAACGGATATGTAGATGATGTATTCATATTGTCCGTTGGATAATGCCAAGCGACTGCTTACTCTAAAGCGCAGGCAGCCGTAGACATGATCGATGATTGGAACACTTTAAATTGACTTTCATCAATCCTCTCATAACTGAGATTGTTTTCAAGGTGAATGAGGAAGCTGACTGGTCTGACTCATTTGATGTTTACAGGCACCACCATCGGTTTCTCAAACGAAGCTAAGTAATTAGGTCTCATCCTGGATAGTAAACTTCCTTGGAAGTCACTTTGGAACTTTCAGTGCGCTGTGGATCTTTTGGCAGTGAAATAGAGCTCTCGGCAAAACATGAGGCCTGTCTTCTGCAAATACATCACTGGTGCGTTTACCAGACTCAAAAGAAGGTTGCTTAACATGCCTGTCTCTGCCCTAGACGCATTAAATCTCCCTCTTCTTGATATTCACATCGTGGACTATACATTTGAGGCTACCTTACTTTTAAATGGAAGTGGTCTTGGGTTGTCTGTCTTTTGACTCTGGTCTTGTATGCCGTCTGATGCAATTGCAACAAAACTCCTGTTGCTGGAAAATTACAAAACCGAACTTCCCTCTATCCAAGAACAGAACGGCCAGAATCTAAGCAAAGAAGGCAATCAATCCGGTGTCTTCATGAATGGTTTCAAGACCAATGGCGCTGGTGTCTTTCTTGAGGATGACAATATTGGACTTCACTCCTCGTTAGAAAAACCTATGCCAAACTGCACCTAAATCTTCGTTGAGCCCATTCATGATTTCCAAGCTATTTCAAGAATACAAGACATCTCTGAACGTAGTCGGAAGTCTGAATTCATTGAGTGTTGTTTGGGTCCAATGTCATAATGGGATGAAATTGCCGATGTACTTGCCAGGTAAGGCTTAGAGGAGTGTTTTTCTGGGCCCGAACGTGCGGACTACCTGCGTTCTCTATCAGGGCTTCCATTGACTGTAGTGTGTCATATGAGCACAACTGTAGATGACACGAGTCTCTGGATTGCCTTTAGACCAAACGAATACATCTCGGCGTCTCAATTAGGTCTGCGGCTATCATGCTGTCTCTCATTAGGAGAAATTTCAGACTGCTAAAGGCGTCATGATCGGGCACTACGTGTTTGCTAAGCACCTAAGTGTGTTGGGTATAAATGACACAACATTCGACAGCACTTGTTGTGAGAAGGATGATGATATCGCATAGCACTACCTCCATGAGAGTCCGGCTGACGCTCTCATCAGCCTACAGATACTCGGCGCTGATGTTGTCACTGAAGCGCTTACTCATCTTTCTACAAAAAGCTGTGCAATTTCAGTAAAAGGAGCATACGCACATTAAAATAGGAGCTCATCTCCGTTAGAGAAAAGAACGTTCAAGGCTTGATGCTGCAGCAATACCTCACGTTTGTAATATCTTGACTGCACTTTGCGGACACTCTAGCTACAACAACGATTACAATGTCATTAGCCTATCTGATTATCTCTATTCCGCTAGGCGTTTGTGTTCTATAGAACTGAACCTGGTACTGTGCGTCAAGGAGTCTCTCATGTGATTTTATATATCTTAGGCACATCTTCAATGTCATATCCATGTTTTCTGACTTAAGTGAAGTAATCAGGTATATATAGGTACCCCGATTATGCTATGGCTCATTGTGAAGCACAAATATTGGCCTACACGATGACGGCAGCTCATTTAGCTTGTTGACCTTTTGAATGAGAACTGCTTTTCTACTGCACCAAGTTGATGAATGTGGTGAAGAGGCATGTGTGTGATTTCTTGTCCAGTTGTCATGTCTCCTTTTATCACAATGCTCTTTACATATTGGAATTCAGTTTCAAAGCGCGAGGATTTCGAGATTTATTACCGACGCAGCACAAATATCCGTTGAAATTTAGATGCATAGTATTTTATAAAATTTAGTAATGACTACATGAACTCCTAACAAGGACAAACGAAACATATATGCAGTGTGATTTCATATAATATTTATCGAAGTTCAGATGTTTCTGTTTCACTGCTTATCCACCCGTGCCTGGTTGGAAATGCTTCCATGATAAGAGACACAACCTTCATGGCTTCTTTAGAAAATTAAATTCTCTACAACTCAGCATCTTACATCAACATCAGTGTAACAAGAACTCCTGCATACTCAAGTTTCTTAGAATGACCTGAAGCATTATTGTCAGAATGAAAAGGAATCATGCAAGATAAGGGCGGCTTGGCACCATGAATTTTGAAAGAGTTACAGATAAATGCGTAAAATTGTGAGAATAGCTAAAAAATCGTCGCCTTCACACAGAAGTAATAAACGAAATTTCACCCTATGAACCCATTTCGAAATTACTGTTTTTATCTTCTCATAAAGTTTAATCCTCAAAACGGTTCCATAAAGATAGAACCCCCATCCACTAATCCATTCGGTTGCCATGGGTCTAATTGCCAACCGTCATTATTAAACCCGTTCTCTTAACAGATTACCCATCTATTCGGCCGGGAGGAACGCCATAAAAAAGAAAGAGAATTCACAACAAAACAACTCGGGGCAAACTGACGAGTATCTTTCGAAAACCACCATCAACCCATAAAAGGTAAAGGCTGTCCATGCCCTTAGAGCCACTGTCTTCACCAGTAACCGCCGCGTTATCTCCATGTTCTGTGACAATAATTCATGCGACTGTTGTGACAGGCAAAGCTCTTGTGTGCGTTTTATCAGCTAAGCTCCTGTCCGCTTCACCCTTATGATGGCCAGAGATCATCTCTCCCAAGCCAACCGGTGTATAATTAAGATTTTGCTTAATAATAAATTCAGTCAACCTCAGGCTACATACGAGTACATGTTCGTATTCGTGCTCGTGCTCATATCTCTGGACACGATGTACTCCCCCTCGTGTTTACTAAAGTGATAACCTAGACTAACCTACAAAAGCTACAAGGATCACCTTCACTATCAGCATCCTATAGCCGCCTCCTCATGTACCTCTAACGTACCGTCTCCGTTCTATCCGTCTGTCACATTGGACCGATGCATCGGTGGTTTTCGTAAGGATAAGCAAGGCCTATTATCCAACCGAAGCCACTTTCCACTAGAGAGCATCAAACCATTAAGCCAGGTGCACAAGTACGGGTATGACAGTATCTATGAGTGCATATGTTGGCTGATTCCTTTTGCATGCCTTCAAGTGAGTTCAACACCGCCGAAGCCATTTACATAAGTACGAATATGCTAGCTGCCCTATCCTACATACATACATACCAGATAGCCGACGACCTCGTAGGTCGCTCCTACTTGGTACACTCTCATTAGATGCATCTTGTTGGCAAATTATGCATTTAGGTTAGAACGGATAGTGCAAACGGCTCCAGCGAACCTTTGTATGAATACACGAGTTACTCTAACGAAGGGAAGTGTTGTATGGGTACGTACATATGTGTGGAGCGGGCATACCTATGGAGTTGGCGATAGGTTTCGTTAGCTGATTTGCCATATGGTCTACATAGGTCTCTCCACCGAGAGCCTTACATGAGTCCCATTTTGTAATCAGCCTGAGATGATTACCATTAAGGACATCCTTGGCGTTAGGTTGTTTGTATGGCATAAGAGTATACGGATAACATTCTATAAAATCCCAACCTACTTAGTGTGCATTCAATGAAACCAAGAGACGTTGGTCGGGTGCGGGTTGTGGATTGCGGGTTGAAAAGTGGGGCTTGTAAAAGGACTCCCTGGTAGCAGGCTGTTTCATGTCATTGAATGAGATTTGAATAACCATGTGAGGCAGTTCTAAGCACGGCGTATATTCGTATGTATGATATATACTCGTACATAGATGCGTTACAAGCATTGCCGCCCATCAAGTTATTTCATTATTTGCACATGGCGTGTCCTGGCATACGGGAGGGAGTTTGATGTTTCACATTCCCCTCTTGAGGGATCCTCCTAGTGTTCTATTGTGCGGAGAAATGAATACTGTCATCATCATTACCATCAGCAGTGTTATTAGTAATTGTGTAGCATATGCTTGGGTAGGAATAACAATGAACGAAGAGATAGATGCGTTTAACAGCTATACGGGTGGATATTTGGTACGTAAGTGCTGATGAATATTTGTACTCACTCATATCTATGATCTCGTCTTTACCTTATCAACAGAGTAAAGAGAAGAAGTTCAATTTAGATGAGTGCGGATATCGAAGGATGTTGGTTATTTGGGTGAATAAATTCTCGAAGGCATGAAACATTTTCCAAATTATCCCATTCGCAGTGAGGATATGGGTTATGGAAGGCCCAGGAGTGGGATATCCTATAAATTTTCGTAATTGCTTGAAGTGTTTTTAGAATTGTGTTCATGTTTTCTGTACCCTGGGTGCAAAAGATTACGTAAAGGCTTTCAAGATGATTCTCTGCAGTAGATGAGAGATAAGACTTCTTAATTTCTTTCTTATAGGAACACTCTTCAACTCTTTGGTGCTAGTTGGGATGTTGATATGACAATTCAGCCATCGTAAGCTCGGTATATCCTTCTTCAAAGTAAGCTTAACCCTCTGTTGAAGCAATAGATTCCACACCATTTTTATTTTAACACTTTTACCGTCCGCATGGAGAAAAGGGTTTTTCGTCTTTTATTTCCTTATTTCCAAAGCTGGAAGGGAATGCAGCTTAACTCAATACTCCTATGTGATTGCATAGGCATTCAAATTGCTACCTTCACCCTATTATTAAGGATCTGGAGAGAAAATAGCTCATAGGTATTCGGTTTTGTGAGAGTGAAGGTGAAAAAGGACACCAGGCAGCAACTGAATAGGAAGGACGCCGAAAATAACCACATTGAGTAAAGTTCAGTAGCGTTGACGGTTCAACTCATTACCTACCTAGCTAGGGTACCATCAGCCGCTATAGACCTTTCTATTCCCACTTCCCACTTCCCCATTTCCCTACTGCTGTTAAATACAGCTAAATATTGTGAAATCATATTCAGACACTTAAACACCTAAGAAGAGCCTGAGGCGCATTAACACCTAGTGAGGGTTGACGGTCACACATTCACTCATACCAGCGCTATACGGCTGAAAGGCGTGAGGGGCTCAGAGAAAACCTACAAAAATCGGCATCAGTCGAGCAAATAAACTGCCCATGTCAACAAACAAGCTGGCTGCTGAGCTATTTAAAGCGACTGAAGCTGAGCTGGTTGGGAACATCCAATTCATCTGTAGGATTTGGTCAGAGGAAAGCATACTCCAAGCATAGAATTTCAGTATCGTTTCTCCTTCCTGTTCACAACGAATGAGACCTTTTCGACTGCGCCAACTGTAGAGGAATAAGCATCGCCTATAATATCTTTTCTTCCGTATTATGCTAGGGTCTGAAGCCATTAATGAACAATCTGGTTAGTTCATTGCAATTGCAGGCCAGGAAAGTCCGCACTGCATCACATCTTGGAAAAGGTCCGAAATTTTTAGATCGACACTCACCATCTCACTATGATTACGTTCAAAAGGACGAGCTATGCAACGCCATATCTAGGTTTGATATCCCTACCAAACTCTTCAGATTGTGCAGGGTTACCATGGAGAATGTTCGCTGCTCCATCGAGGTTGAAAATTAATTATCTAAGTATGTCACTGTCACTGTCATGTGACTTTGTTAGCATTGCCATAGAGAGACTAGGGCAAGATTCACTGCCCCTGCCCAACAAAAGAGGCACGATGTTCCCTAAGGCCGCACCATGACCAGCGAACGCGAATAGAACTGATGTGATGGTGTCGTCAATGAAGTTCTTGTTGGGGCGAAACGCCAAAAATTGGTTGGTAAACGATGGCAAACAAAGTTTAACACTTGCCATCATCAGAAAAGGACGGACACGAAATACGGATTGGCCAGAACGTCACAATTGGCAGTACTGACTTCGAGGAAGTTAAGAACTCCGTCCACCTTGACTCCGCAGCTACAAGCAGCAACGACATCAGCGCAGAAATCAGACGGAGAATCACTCTTACCAATTGCCGTTTCTGTGGGCTCAGGAGGTCAAAGCCTAATTTCGTAAGACAATCATTCCGGTCATGCCGTAGAGCAAGCACAGAGGCCAAGAAATATATGGGCTGTAATCAACGTCGGTCTAGTCATGTGTTTACGGCTGGGCACAGTTACTTCCGAAAGAGTGTTCGATTCTCATCTGAGATGGAACTTCAACCAACTTAGAGTACGGCACTGGAGGCAGCTGGCGTGACATCGTTTTAGCCAGAGAGACTTGTTGGTTAAGTCTAGGTACACCTCGAACTGCACAGATACCTAAGTAAGTAAGTAACTTCGCCTTTAATAATGAGGGCTCACAGCCAATCCTAGATATAAAATGAAGACAGGAAGTAGTTCTGCAGACACCTAAAAATAATATCTTTTTTGATAATCCTTCCGAAGTGTGTATGGCAGGAGATGAACTGTAAACCTAAAATTTTGATACAATGCACTCCTTTTAGTTAGAACCTGTGAGCATCTATCAAAATACTGCCTGAGTATATGTAGAGTCACAAAATAAGAGAAAAAGAACCCTCAACAGATATATCGAACTGATCTACCTAGCCAGCAGAACTAGTTACAAATCGTATATTCCATGCTGGTTAAGATGATTGTTGTCTTCCCAAGATCAGTTCTCTGCGAGCTTTCAAAGTCGACGGTCTCGAGTATTATCTTTTCGTCTATAAAGTTTAACGTACTTAGAACTATTAAACGCGTTAGATCTCTCGACCCTGAGGACATCAACATGTCCTCAATCAAGAAACCCCGCGCCGACTCGGCTTCTCGGAGTGCTAAATTTAAAAAGAATTCACGTGCAAATTATTGGAGTCCACTTCAATGTCATCCAGACAGTGATATGGACGACATTGACTCGAGTGATATTGTTATCGACCCGGATAATGACCCTAAAAAAAAAATTCATGTTCCCACCATCAAGCTATTACACAAAAATCCCGAGTTTGTGCATACTTTGATGAAATCATCTAATATTAGTGACTACTCTATTAAAAAACTTTCTATCGGTATCAAAATTGCCTGTGAATCGTTAGAGTCATATAGAGAAGTGTTAAACTCTTTAAAGCAAAGGAATTGCCAATATTTTTCGCATGACGTTAAGAGTGTAAAACTATTTAAAGTGGTCTTATTTGGGCTAGAAAATATTGAAGTTGATACTCTTAAATATGAACTTTGTACTCGCGGCTTAAAATGTGTTGAAGTAAAGAAAATTATAAAAAAATACGATCACTACGTTGACACTATCTATCTGGTGTCTCTAGAAAATGGTTCTGTTAAGTTAGCCGAGCTTAAGAAAAACTACCGATCATTGTTATTTACACAGATAAGTTGGAGCTTCCAAAGAAAATTGAAAGGTAAACTCACTCAATGCTATAATTGCCAAATGTTTGGCCACGGGGAAAAAAATTGTCAGGTTAAGACCTACTGCGCTAATTGCGCCGGCTCTCACAAAACGAGTGAATGTCAAAACTCACTCACCATAAAGTGTGCAAACTGCAATGGAGATCACAAATCTACCGATCTAAGATGCTCTTCCAGAACCAAATATATGGAAATTAGAGAAAAATGCCTTAAGCGAGAAACTTCTACATTGTTAACACGTAAAAGCTTCTCGAAAATCCCATCTATGGAAAGTTCCCAAAAGTTCAAAGCTTTTACAACAACGCCACGCACGGCTCAAACTAACGGGCCAAACGTTTCAATAAGTTCCATGACGGAGCTTCCCCCCTTGCCACGGCACTTAGCAATGAGTGAAAATGAACAAATTTTGTCTACGTCAGTTCCTCTGAAGAAGCGCACAGTGGTGTCGGTCGTAAGCAGCAACTTCATCAATGATTCCAGCAGCAATCTTTTTTCTTTTGAGGAAATCAACGATTTAGTTATGGACTTATTGTCTGATCTATCCAAATGTACTTCGAGAACTGATCAATTCAGGGTTATTGCACATTTAGCTACTAAGTATCTTTATACTAATGTTAAATAATATGACTAATACCAATCTCAGAATTATTAATTGGAATGCTAGGGGTATTAACAGCAAAAGTATTGCATTTTTGAACTTTTTATTCGATAATAATATTGATATCGGCCTTATTACTGAAACTGACCTTAAATCAAATAGTAATAATTTATCTAACTCTGTTTACATAAGTTATCGTGTTGACAGAATTAATAGAAGGGGAGGAGGAGTTGCTATTCTTGTTCGTAGATCAGTTCAACATTCGCTGCTACCAGTCATTCGAACTCGTCTTATTGAAAATGTGGGTATAGAACTCAAATATAATAATAGAACAGTTAAAATCTACTGCGTATATTTTCCTGGCGCAAGTTCATCGGCCGAAAATAAAAGGCTCTTTAAAAGGGACTTGCGTTGCCTTCTATTAGCAGGCGATGATGTCATTCTTGCTGGTGATTTTAACTGTCGTCATCGTGAATGGGGATGTATACGCGCAAATACATGGGGTAATATACTCTCTAGTATGTTATCTTATTCAGTGTATTCCATTCTTTTTCCCCCAAACCCTACCTATGTACCTGCAGATATGCGTAAAAGTCCTTCTGTTCTTGACGTTTTTATTACCAATCGTGTGAGTTTACTGTCTCAACCCGTCGCTGTCAATGATCTATATTCTGATCACTATCCTGTTTTTTGTAAGCTGTATTTTTCAAAAAAGATTAACCAAGCCTCGTCCTATGATTTTAAAAAGGCAAACTGGCGTAGATTCAGTTCAAATATTAATTCGGGGCTTAGAAGTATTACAGGAAATTTGGATGAAGTTTCAAGCAAAGATGATGTGGATGCTATCGTAGATAAGTTCACAAAACTTATCAATGATGCTATTGAAAAAAATGTTCCAAAAATAATAAGATGTAATTCTCCAGTTCAGCTTCCAAATTATATCCTTGAACACATAAAAATTCGTAATACCTTAAGACGCAATTGGCAAAGATACCGTCAGCCTAATCTCAAATTACAGCTCCATTACTTAAACATTTTGATCAAAAAACTTATTCTACAGTTTCGTAACCACAGATGGAATCAAAAACTAGAATCTTTAGACAAAAATTGTAAGCCTTTTTGGAATATAGTCAAAGTGATCAAGAATAAAAATAGACTAATACCAACACTCAGAAATGACGATGAATATATTTTTACTGACAAAGAGAAAGCAGATTCTCTCTCTGAATTTTTCTCTAAAAGTCATTCTTTATCTCAAAATTTAGGAGATAATGAAACCAACACCTTGGTTGAACAAAAAATTATGACTTTTAACAACAATATTTGTAACACCCTTTGTTTCTGTAGCCACTATTACAAACATCATAAAATCTCTTAAAGTTAATAAAACGGGTGGGTTAGATGGAATAAGAAACAATTACCTGAAGCATTTATCCTTTTTGGGTGTAAGACATTTAACTTTTCTAGTCAACGCGTGTCTAAAATTGCAATATTTTCCGCAAAAATAGAAAATGGCTAAAGTTGTCCCTATATTAAAAGCTGGAAAGCCTGCAGAGTCTGTCACCAGTTATAGACCAATAAGTTTACTCAGCAGCCTAAGCAAAATCTTGGAAAAGGTAATAAAAAATCATATTCTAGAGTTTAGTAGTGATAATTATGTATTCCCTAATATTCAGTTTGGATTTAGGCAATTTCATAATACATCGCATCAAGCTCTTAGAATATGTAACCATATTAAATCTAATCGGTCACAAGAGAAATCAACTGGTATGATCCTACTTGAAGGCGTTTGACACCGTCTGGCATAACGGCCTAATATATAAAATGATTAACTTTAGCTATCCATTGTATCTAATTAAAATTGTCCAAAGTTTTCTGTCAAGTCGTAGTTTTCTAGTCCATGTTAATACCTGTTTGTCTAAGTCCACTAATTTCAACATGGGCGTCCCACAAGGGTCAGTATTGGGTCCTATCTTATATAATATATTTACATCTGACTTTCCTAGTCTGCCAGATTGTCAAGCTGCAATCTTCGCTGACGATACTGCAATTTACACATCGCATACGTTCGCTCTTAACATCGAGAGGACACTTATAGATGCTAGTGAGATAGTAGGAATGTTTTGCAGTAAATGGAAAATAAAAATTAATAGTGAGAAAACCCAAGCCATCTTTTTCAATAGAAAAAGAAAAACTTGCTTCCTTCCACAACATCCGATTCTTATTTATGGAAATGAAATAAGTTGGGACCCTTCAGTGAAATATCTTGTCGTACACTTAGACTCAAAACTGACATTTAGTGAACACATCACACAGACTTTGAGAAAGATAAACATTGCGACTGCCTTATTATACCCATTTATTAACAGGAAATCACAGCTATCTAACGTTAATAAAATAATTATTTTTAAAGTTATTTTCCAAGCGAAATTGACCTATGGTTGTCCTGTCTGGGGTGGCACAGCCAAATGTCACCTAAAAAGGCTGCAAGTGTCACAAAACAAAACTTTGAAAATGATTCTTAACTTACCTTGGCGTTTTTCAACTAGAGATCTGCACTTAAGGGCGGATGTTGAACTGATATGCGAACGTATATACAAGTTAAACGAAAAATTTATCACTCGTTGTTCTTTTGCTGACAATCCTCTTGTAAACAGTCTTTATACTTAAAAATAAAGGTAATATAACTGTTCTATTTATTTGTTTACTTACTTATTTTTATACATGTCTTTTTGTTTGTTTGTTTGTTTCTTTCTTTATTTATTTATTTATTTATTTATTTATTTATACATTTATACATTTATACATGTATATATCTACTTAACAATTTTTTGTTATTAATTTATTTGTTAATTTATTTATTTCTCTACTTTCTTATGTGAATATTAATATAATTATGTACGTTTCTGTGATTATGCATCTATGCACACTTTTTCAAAAATTTCTTAGTATATAATAATATATATACATAAATATATGCTATGTACCAATAAATATATTATATATACTCGTATATATATTTTTTTTTTTTTTTTTTTTTTTGCGTGGAGGTTTTAGTAGCAAGTTTCCTCCGCTTGTACTCTTTATGCTTATTCTTTTCCTTCTGTATCAAAAACTGTATCCTTTTTTTTTAGTAGTAAGGTAACAAATGTACCAAATCTCTAAATGTAAAATGTGCAATACCAAATGTAAGTTATATTATGCAAAAATAATTGACTTCCTCTTCTTATTGGAAAGCATGCACAAGCAACTTTGTGTATCCGGTATTTGGTAAGGGACTCTTTTCAGTATTCCCGTCATTGATTAATCTTGCTTTCTTTCACGGCGGCTGTACCACTAAGCCTATCTTCCTATAAAAAAGGAGATGTGCTCGATGCTAGGCGTACTTTCTCAACTTGACTATTTTTTTATTACGGTTCGTGGTGCACTAACAGAGGAACTCCGACTACTGCGTTCAATTAGGTAAAGTTACGCTCCATTGCACATAGGTCAATGTAAATGTGAGAGTGTGATCGGAAATTCAATTGCCGTGTCAAGTTGGGCGTTCCACTTGTCGACTCTTTGGTGGTGCTTGAATGGATCGTGGCAACCTTGCTGCGTCTGAAGACATTAGTAAAAGAAGCAGCAGTTAACAGCGCGAGATCATATAAGTGTTATCTTCCATAAATTTTCTAAAATTCTTAATAATGAAGGGTGTAACCTCATGTGTCTTCATCTTCCCATATTCAGTGACCTCGTCGTTGTTAAGGCGCAGCTTCATTCCATGATCTCTCAGAACATAATGATCAGTGAGTAGTGCGATATAGCGCTTATATAAAGTTTCACAGGCGCAAAGGTTCTTCGAATTATAAGTTTTGATTTCTATCATTTGCTGTACGTGTAGCCTCACCCTGCATGATGGAGGCCTGACAACTGACAGTCGCCACCTCTGTCAGTTGCCGATGCTTTACAGGCTAAGTCACCATCGCATTCGTTGCACAACTCTGCAGCCATTATATCAAGAACACAAACTTTGATTTTATACCGACGACAGTTATGGCTGTCGGTAATGCTCTCACGGGATATTGTGGCTAATTTGGCCGCACCTGTTACAGCTCATATACTAAGTTAGGAGTCGCTTCTCTGGACCATCCTCTAATGTGAACATCGTATCTCAGATAATCAGAAAGGATCCCAGCACCGGTCCCTACGAACCTTCATATTTGATGCTAATTTCATGAAGGTTGTTGTGCCATAAAACATTGGTACGGGAACTGATGTTACAAGATCGTCATGTGAGCGAAGCACGAAATACTGGTCGCCTGTTTCTTCGGAAAAACCGGACATATCGCCACCGTGCCATTAGAACAACGTAGAACGGTCAATTTGGAATGGTATACCACTTTTTGTTTGCTAGAAATTTTTGGAGAGAGATCATTGTCCACTACGACAATGCGAGCTCTCACAGGTCGGTCAGGTAACAAGTGATTTTTTGAGCACCGAAAACATCGAATTGATGGGTCATCCACCGTATGGCTCTGATTTAGAAAGAAATGACTTTTTTTCATACCTATCAAAAATAAACTTGGAGATGCATAAGTGACTATACTCGTAGGTCTAGCAATTGCTGTGCACATCAGCACTGTCATTTCTGGGTTAAGGCCCCAGTTTTTACCCAGTAGACTTTTGCTGGTCCATAGTGAGATCCTGGCTCTTTCTATGGTTTTCTACTAATGTGTTTTGGATGCATCTGTATAACTGGGAGTGTTCGTTATTCTCGAGACCTCCTTCGATGTCAAGGAAGGAAGAAGGATTTCTCAATCTTTCTGGTGGGTTCCTGAAGAGCGTGCGTTGTCGATTTTCCTGATTGATAGGCATATTGGTTTTTATGAAGCGGTTTCCTATATAGTTGACCATCCCTTATGTGCCTATCAAATGGCTTACGATGATATTTTACTGTAAAGATTCATTGAAGAAACAGATGGCGATGCTATTTAACAGTAGAGTCAGACCAGATAGCTTCTTCCTTTCAGTAAAGGGAACAACCTCAGATTTGAGAAGATTAACTAAAAGCCCACTTTCAATGCATAGAATCTCAATAGCATTTATGGCTTCCTAGAGTTTAAAGCAAACAGTCGGTGGACATGATCCAACAGACAGGACAGCTACATCATATGCATATGCCAAGACGTAAACGTTAGAACTAGTAGTAGACCGGCAGCCACACTGCGGACTACACCTACTTTTTCTTGCCGGGGAGACATTTAATTCTATGTTTCGAAGCCCAATCTCAGATTCCGCGTTGGTATCCATGCTGCATATTAAACAGAGGATGCATCCACAAAGTGGTTTCGCACTCTTGGCGATTAGATTATTTCTTTGTTACCGGTTTTGGGTATAAAACGACTCGAAAAGGATTCATTTTATAGGCCAATGGTGGGGTGGAAGTGAAGATTATTTCAGAATAGTGTGAAGGTTTACTTACTTCTGTATTACTATTGTTCGAAAGCCGTCGTCGGCCGACTTCGGACAGAGGCCTTAGGTCGTACATGTGCCGCTTAATCTTGATCCATTCACATCGCAACTGTAATAAATGTGATGGTCTGATGACTTCATACTGTCCGCATCCGGCGTATTTACATTTGCCTTATAGTGCCTAATATTTCGCATATTGAACAGCCCTTAGTCTATGCCTTCGAATACCCTGAATCATTTCTTCGGAACTGGTGTAAGCTGATGTCAGTCAATACTCGGTTGTCGAGAGTGAGCGCTTACAACTCTCTTGGCCCATTGTTCAGAAATGCGTCCTTATAACTTCGTTGATGTCATCGGAAAAATTTCATAAGTCGTTAGCAATAAAAACCCTTAAATCGAGCAACATCTAGATACAATTGTTCTCTAGCTCCTTTGGAATGTACTGCAATAGTAATCACTTCTGACCTTGTTTAAAAAAACGAGTCATCCCAGCATTTAATTTGACCTAATGGCTTACATGCTGGCATACCATATACTCAAACCGACAAATTCATAAAATGCCATTTGTCACATGCGAATAACCATCGCGCATTACACGTTGGCAGTTGGCAATTAATCAAAATCAAATGAAAAATACACAAGTGTTCGACACAACCATTAAAAGTTGAACATCAACGCAAATAGCATCCATCAACATCGGATGCACAATGTGCGAGGTGATTAAGCAAATGACCTTGGACAATTCTGGGCAACCAATCGGCAAATTAAAATGCTCCACCACTTACTCTCCTCCTCGCGCAATTTCACAATTTCAATTCCAATTTGGGTTGTTTTACAAATTTCTCTCAAATTCACGATCTGAAATTGTGGCATAAATAAAAGAAGAATACTCCCCCCTCCTTCGACTCAACCACTCTCTACACAATGACTATTTGGAAAACTCATTCGCTGAAAAATAGTACATTTTTGGATATTGGGAAATTTCACCCTCTAATGCCCAGGTTTGTACGCCAAAAAACATCATCAGGACAACGCAATACACTGAGATACATATTCGTATTATAGAGAAGCTGAGCCAAGCCGAAAAACAACGACAGACGACAGCGGTGGTGGTGTCTAGCGACAAGAATGCAATTTTCGATTTTAAACGCTGAGCCGCAACCACTGCCGCCATTGTGTCCGTATCCCTATTCGTATCCGTGGACACTATTCCATCCCATAGAATCTCCTCTCACTCTGCAACCCCAACCATTTCGGTAACGGAGCATTTTCATCGTAATCCAAGCTCCAAACCAATTCCAACCGACCAACCGCCGGACGACAAGAACCCACTTCAGTTAGTGGTAGACACTGCAGCTGCAAGTTCCAAGGACTCAAACAAAAAAGATGAAAAAAAGAAATTCGAGCGAACCCGTAAAATACGAGCAAACACCAAGCAGGATCACTAATAGCTCGGCCAACATCGTGCTGAATAACACGGCCAGTGTCATGCCACTGCCACTGCCACTGCGACTGCCACCGCCATTACCACTACCATTTCATCCGAACCACCCTCTGGCGTACGTAAATCAGCGAGAATAGAATAAAAATTGTCGTTTGCATCCCACCCCGTTGGTTTGTTTTGTAAATAACACGCCGCCACTGCCGTTGTCTATACTTCTCACCACCCTCCACTATAAGTACGGATATGTGCGCGACACTATGGATGCCACCAGTCACCCACCCGAAGGATTTATATGTTATTGAACACAGTAGTGGAGTTTACAAAAAGGACACTCACAAAACACATAAAAAACAAAAAACAAAAAAAGAAAAGGGCGAGGGTATCTTCCTTTACTGCTTTATAGTACAATGATGAAGCCGGGTATCAGAAACTAGTCCCGGATCGCCTTATGGTCATACCCAGACCATTTGTGGAACGATTTTGCAGCCATTACCGTTGTTTTAACATTCGAGTTTCTGGTGCTTTTGGTTTGGTTCTATGTTTCTGTGTTTCTGTGTTTCATGTGATGTTGCACCCTACTCTTGCTTCTCCACCTCATCATCAACCTCATCCTCATCTGCCCCCATGGCCTCTGATGGCTGTTTTCTGCTGTTCGACTTGAGCGGAAATGCGACCGCCGAAGCAGTGAATCGGAGGTAAAGTTTTTCGGACGACGAGGACACTTCAAAAATGGCTGTCATTGTTAAAGTTCTATATGGAGTTCCAGTAGCTGGCTTGGTGCGGAAGGAACGTTGCAGCGCTTGGCGGATAGCGGGGGCGTTAGGTCATGCGATGATGCTTCGAAGCGAAAAAGTTTATTTTTTGTTCGATTTAGTGTTACGCTTCAGTTGGGGTGATGATGCGAATGCAAAGTCAATTTATTCTGGAGTTGACTTATCCACAGCCAGGAACGAAGAACAAATATTTTGCTGCAGAGCGTGGGGATTCTTTTCTTTTTTATTCGTTGCTGTTTTTGTTTTACTATAGTTGCTGCCCCTGTGGATTGGATGGTTCTACGGATTTTTTCTTCATTGTCTCGTTGGTGTTGACGTTAGTAGAGTGATATCACAATTTGTCTTCGAGTTTTTGATGGTAGCAGGCGACGATTGGTAGACGGACACTTGGGAACCTCTTGATTGACACCGAGCTAAGTGTTCGACATGACATTTTTCATGAGCGGAACACGTTTTCCTTGAATTAGGCCAAATGTGGCAAATTTAAGAGTGATAGTCGGGTCAGGCCAAAAGACTGGACAATAAGCTTGTTTTGAGAAATTGCTCATGCACGAGTATCTAAGAAATATTTCCAATTACTTTGCATCATTTCTGTTTTTAAATTACTCTGAACACGGAATCAATTTAATCGCGTCGCTCTCCTTCTCCCAGCGACAACCAACAGCGACAGTGTCAATTTCAAGTGATGAAGTTCTGCAATGACTCCTGAATACCGGAAGAGTGCCGTGGTGGAAATATTCCTTTAATCCGCAAATGACGGATTCAGTATCCTCCCTCACATCGCTCTTCATATCAGGATCTTTTTAAAAGATCTATTCCGGGACTGCATTGAATGGTAGCTGTAAGCTGTAAGTAAGCCAAGCCAATGTAAGCAATACGACTGACTAAAAATTGTGCTTCCTAATATGATCAGACGCCTACAGTCATATGAAGATCATTAAAGATTTGGGATGTTAACGCAGTCTTTGGATAATTGCCTCTAGTTGTGCATGAAATCAAAGTTAGTTGAGATTTCCCAGCGTGTGACATGTAAGGAGAGGACTTAATTTAATGCATTGCTCCTTCAGTCGCGTTTTGAAGACTTTTTGTCCCAGAATGTTGCTGTGCATTTGCTCGCCATCTTAAGCACGTGATGTACCCTATCCTGATCAGATCAATGTCACTGTACAGCTAGTATAGTAGTAGCTTTACTGTCTGTTGGATCATTTCTAGGGACTGTCTACTCTAAAGCACAGGGGCCCTAGACGTAATCGAAGATTGGTGCTCTAGAAATGGGCTTTCAGTCAATCCCTTCAACACTGATATTGTTCTCTTTAAGAGGAAGCGCTTAAAGACATTACTATACGATTCTCTAACGAAGCTATGTACTTATTGCGTCAAAAGATTTCAAGGGGCTGTCGGCTGTTTGTCAATGTGAAAGTTCTTTCGGTAACCACCAAGGGTGGCCCTTTAAATCTATGTGGCTATAATAAGACCAGTTAAATCGTATATGTTGGT
Organism: Volucella bombylans; assembly: GCA_949129095.1. Taxonomy (NCBI): domain Eukaryota; kingdom Metazoa; phylum Arthropoda; class Insecta; order Diptera; family Syrphidae; genus Volucella; species Volucella bombylans. The sequence goes on along the minus strand of OX422144.1, from coordinate 127,754,133 downwards.
TGCCGATGGAGAAAGCTTTGGTGGCTTCCCTTGGACACCTGACTCCACTCTAGAAGCACTGATGAATCTCCGTCTCCTTATATATTCATATAATGTGCTGCAATCTCAGAGCCGTCTTCCATTTAAAGAGGAGTACAGTTCTTGGTACAATACGCACTTGAGTTTTGATACCATTGGGCGCCGACTATCATTTAAATCTGTTCTTATGGACATGCCGACCGATGCACTGACATCAAAAGTCCTGTTGCTGAAATAATACATGACTATGACTTCGACCCAAATCTAAGCAATGAAAGTAGTGTATAATAGTTGGGTCCTCGCGGATGGCTTCATAACCGATTTAGGATGCGGCGGTGATGGAAGATGACAACGTTAAATTCCACTACCCGTAATGAAAACTTGAGTCTGCCTTCCTGATGGCAACGAACTACATATATATGTTATGAATAATCGGTGGTAGTTGCGAGGCACTTGCTGAACCGTCTCACTAAATCCAAGCTAATTCGAGAATGCAATACCTCTCTGAATGCAATCGAAAGACTAAATTCACTGAGTCTTAGCAGACATAACCGCCATCCAAGAAATGCGATGTGATGGGCCGGACAAAAAGAGGATGAAAAACTGCGACATCTACTACGGCGATTGCTATCGACGGCAAAAGCAGCGCTTATTTGGATCCGGATTTGTTGTCGGAGGAAGACCTTAGTCTGCAAGAAGTCCTGAGCTTCCGGCATGTGAGCGAGCCCCTCGTAGCAATTCGCATCAAGGCTAAATTTTTCCAACATTAGCCTTATATGCGCGCATGCCCCCACAGAGGAGAAAGATGAAACCCCTGGTTCGATGATAAATGCCGGCAAGCACATGCAGCTAAGCAGGATGCATATATATAAAGCGGCGCTGCATAGAAGGACCAGAGCTGCTCATGAGTTGTATAAGCGGAAGAGGAGAGACGAACACCGGCATCTCAGGAGGAAGAAGAAAGAGCATGAGCTTCTCATGCGAGGTGGAGGAAATTGAGAGATGCTACTCCAGGAATGAGGTTCGGAAATTTTACCAAAAGTTAAAAATAACATGCCACGGAAACAAACCCCGAACCGAAGCCTGTAGAGATGAACAAGGAAACATCGTGGTAGAATCGCAGTCGATGCTGAGGATTTGGAAAGACCATTTCTCCAGACTGTATAACGGCGATGACAAACCGATACCGCTGAATCAACCTGTCAACCTGGACGATGATGACAAACAATTCGGTCCACCCGACCTTGGACGAAGTGAAGATAGCTATATCTAAGCTTAAGTTCAACAAAGCTGCTGGAGCGGACGGCCTAACTGCCGGACTCTTAAAAGTGGCAGGCGATGACTTGGCAAGTAGCATACACCAATTCATCTGTAAAATATGGTCGGACGAAAGTATGCCCGATGAACGGAACCTCAGAATTGTTTGTCAAGAAAGGACACCCTCTGAACTGCGCCAATTACAGAGGCATCAGTCTCCTTAACATCGCATACAAGATCTTATCTTATCCGTTCGTCAACAACCTGATAGGTCCATATCAATGTGGTTTCAGGCCAGAAAAGTCCACCATCGACCAAATATTCACACTACGGCAGATCTTAGAGAAGACCCATGAGCTTCAGATCGATTCACACCTATTCTATAGAGACGAGCTATACAGAGCAATGTCTAGTTTCGTCATCCGGTGATGACGATGGAAAAGTTGCCCCATCAAGGTCGGTAAAGATCGCACAGAGACCTTTGATGTCCAGAAAGAATTTAGACAAGGCGATGCGCTGTCATGCAATTTTTTCAACATCGTACTTGAAAGAATAGTGCAAAACTCACGAGCAAACACAAGAGGCGCTTTCGCGAGTATTGAGACGGAAGCGGCGAAAATGGGTTTGGCGGTCAACGAGGGCAAGACCAAGTACTTGCTGTCAAGCAGAAAGGACAATCAACGCCGACGTCTCGGGCATAATGTCACCCTCGACAGGTATAACTTTGATTGATGACAGGTTAAGTAGTTAGGCTCCGCTATAAATACAGACAACGACACAAGCGCTGAGATCAAACGAAGAATAACTCTTGCCAACCGCTGTTTCTTTGGGCTAAGAAGGTAATTGAGTAGCAAAGCCTTCTCTCGGACAACATAAGTCAGCCTTTCTAAGACCATAATAATCCCGGTCCTGCTCTTTGGCGCAGAGGCATGGACATTATCCAAAATGGATGAGGGTATTCTTGGTTGCTTCGACAGAAAAATTCTTCGGGCGATCTTCGGTCCCGTCTGCATTGACGGTGAATGGAGGAGGAGATACAACAATAAACTCTACGGACTGTGCAGCGATATCGACCTAATCAGAAGAGTGAAGATCCAAAAACTGAGATGGCTGGGTCTTGTAGAGCGTATGGACACCAATGTTCCGTTCCGAAAAGTCTTCGATTCCGCTCCCGAGAGACACCGCAGCAGAGGAAGGCCAAGACTCAGGTGGCGCAAGTGGAAGGGGACATCAGCCAACTTAGCGTGCGAAACTGGAGGCAGCTAGCTAGGGATCGAGCTGGGGCTTGTTGACTGTGGCCCAGATCTACCGTGCACTGTAGCGCCACTTAAAGGAAGAAAGGATAAGGAAAAGAAAAGAATTATTGAAAGCAGCTTGAGGTGGCATCGAGGCTCATGAGCAATCATCTTGAAGCTTTACCAATTGACGATTGATCCTTGCACTGGCTAAAAACCTTCAACAACATCAATGAAATTATACAAGGTATGGCAAAAGTAATGTTATAATGTGAATGTGCCATAATATTTGCAAATCGCTTCAAGTGTCATTGTGCTTTGACATTAATATTGTAGACAGATGGAGAATTAGTTGACAACAAGCAATATATACCTGAAGAACGTGGAATTATTGTTGCTTATTTGACCAATTTCTTGTCTGAAAACGTGAATTTCGTCGTCGTTTTCCTCGTCGTCGTTTTCCTCGTCGTCCTGCACCATGTACACGAACAATTAAGCGTTTGGCTGATCGTCTCGTGCAAACTGGGCCCACTGGAGATGTCGCAAGAAGTGGCCGGCCCCGTATTGCTCGTTCGACCGAGAATATCACTGATGTGGCTGAAGACGTCCAAGAAAGTCCACAAACATCGAGAGACAACCATGCACACAATTTAGGATCAGCAAACGTTCAAAGTGCCAGTTTGGCATGGCATTTGCATTGAAAATGTGATTGGCCCTTATTTTTTTGAGGACGACGACGCCACCATGGTAACCATAACTGGTGAGAGTTACAGACAGATGTTAAACGAGTTTTTTTCACCTCGAGTTTTTGAACTGTGTCTCGAGCGTTATTTGGTTCCAGCAGGATGGAGCAACTGCTCACACAGCTCTAGCAACGATGGAGATTTTGAATCACCAATTTCCAGGCCGTGTGATCTTTCATTTTAGCGTTTTGGACTGGCCGGTCAGACTTATTCCTTTGGAGCTATTTTGAAATTTCACGGTTACCGCAACAAACCGCAAACCTTACAAGTTTTGAAAGCCAACACTGAAGAATAAATCACCAATTTTGGCTCCCAATTGTTTTGCGAGCCACAATTCAAAATACCATAAAACGAGCATAAATCTGCATCAGCTCAAGACATGGTTATTTGACCGAATTCAATTTTTCAACTTAACGCCATCGATTTTACACCTTCAGGCAAACTTTTGGTGAAAGGAGAGCCAAATTTTGACCACCTCTAACAAAATGGCAAACCGGTATGCCGAGGGACGCTCCAATAGAAGCAAAGCCGAAAGAAACCATAGTATAGGACTTTGACACCAGCATTAGCATACATCTAACAACAACACGGCACATCTTCGACGCTTTATGTCCACGACCGATCCCACCATGCAATAATCTCCCTGAGTGATTGCCTTATAGAGCCAATTTGAGCAGGTATTGTTCCTTCATTGCAAATTAAGCACGTTTATCGTTATCTATGCAACATTTGTATCTCTAAATTTACATCGCATCGCAAGGTCAATGAGAAGACTTACAAACTTAACGACCGACGATTTGCTGACGCATTTTCAGCCTGAATAAATTAGAAAGTCGGAATGGCTTTTTCATTTGCCTCATCAAACTTCGGCAGTCAGCTCTTAAGCAATATTTTCTTCATTTACCAACTCATCTACGTCGGATTTCGCATCACATTCCTGATGCCTTATCTTTGGTAATTAAGCTTAAAGGTCAATTTAAACTTCAAAACCATGGGTCCACCTCATACTCTAGTGCTCTCATGATTGGCAATTTCATTTCAGCGCCTTGTTCGATCGCTTTACTGTCTTTTCTTTTCATTTTTCCATTTCTTTTTTTATCTAGACTTTAATCCCGGAATATCCACTCATCTCTCCATGTTACCCAGAGAGAAAAACTTCAGCTTTATCTACACTCACCCACCACCACCTTCAATCCAACTCCAACTCCAACTGCCACCCAACCTGCTGGCTGCGCCCAATCCAATTGAAAGTCAGTGGACTTACAGTGAAGTAGTAGCTATAGTAGCTAGCGAAAAACTTTCTTCCTCCCTACTTAAGGGTAAAGTTTTAACTTTTAATTAAATGTACGTAGCGCCAATAACAAGCATTAGTTGGCATTCCAGTCACTCAGCAGTCAACAACCAACGGAAAATGCCAACCCCCTAAAAACCGACCGACACCCTGGAGCGAAATGAAAGTACCAAAGTACAAAACTGAGATGCCTGGTGGTGCTGATGCCTGATGGTGAACAAAGAACGCAAAACCCTTTGAATAAATGCCAATACACCAAAGTTGACACACCCCAAAGTAGAGCACAGACATACGGATACAGATACTCGTACATTACCCGACCGATCTGTAACTACTACCCCCGGACCTAGATAGACCTCAGGGTGCCCGTTGAATCCAACCGCACCAACATACATACCTACCTACAACAGTAGGTTGGACTCCCAAAACAAAACATAAAAAAAAACCGTTCGAGGAGAAAACCAGAGACACGAACCAGGACATTGGCGACAAGAGACAAGAGACAAGAGACAAGAGACAGGAGACACATACCTAGGATTATAGCCATCCACAGCAAGGTGGAGAGCATTTCATGTCGTTGTCCATGTCGGTGTGTCGGTGTATGCGCTCGCCATGTGTCTATGTCGAATAAATTTTGGCCAAGTGTCAAAAAACTCCAGTACACGTTTCCCAGAACCGTCGAACACTCGTAACTGCCAGGATCCTGCTGAGCACTACACACTATCCGACAGTGTGCCAACATTGAAAAATTTCGTAATCAAAAGGACATACCGGTACGGATACTGCTATGTACATGCTTACAAACAAACCTTGAAGGATAACAAATTGGGTGACACTGAGTCTTCTTCACACTTGTTTACGAATTTTCCATGGAATTTTTTAGCCGTGAAAAACGTATAAGACGCTCGGAAACAGGATCCCTGCAATTGCCAATAAGACAATCGCCCTTTCCTGTCGCATCTGTCCATCCTTAATTTGCAAAAGTGGACTTTTGGCTCATTATGCCCTCTGGGGATACCCTTACAAGTAATTCGCAAAATTTATATTTCGCTTGCATTATATTATACTCCGGCAGGACAATTATTGCTCGCTCGTAATTAACAGCCAATGAGGCGACAGGTTCCTTCGCAAGGATTTTTCTTCAATTACCCTCCAACTCAGACTCAGACTGAAAATGAAAATTTTTCATTTCGTTTATGAGATTAAGGACAACGACTACATTAATGAGTTTGTGCATTAATTGCATTTGAATGTTAATATCCTTGCAACCAACGAGTAGGTACGAGTACATATATGTATTCCAGTATGAGTGAGATGTCGTCTGACTTAAATCCACATAGTCTGAGCTTTATGTGTGATGCATTCTGTGTGTGATGCATCCTTAAGTAGATTCGTGTGCGTGTTTCATGGGCTGGAGGTGAAGGTAGTCGCAGCTTAATATCCACAATGCTGATGACAGTGAGATTATTTAATTACGTTTGTTTCAATTGCCCTGGTGCAATCAAGGACATTGAATTGCATGCATGCCTGCCTACCGAGCAAGCATTGGCGCGTGGTTACCCTCTATTAGCCTTTCCAACATTTCCCCCCCACATCTCGATCTCCTCGTGACTGGTGGGACCTGCAGTTTAAACGCTTGTAATCTCATTGAGGAATGAATATGTACGTTTCTGTAGTACTGATTAAATAATTAAGCAAAATTGCCAGTCAAATGGTGAGGAGACATGCAGATTTGCGTAATTACAATCTCATTCATACAATTCAGTTGAATTTTGTTTTTTGTTTCTGTTATTGTTGCAGGTGCATTGAGTTGAAGTTGATGGAAATATATTTAAAAGGGATTGAAGTTTTAAGTCCCTCTGCAGTTGTTTGCAAAAATCAATTACAATTTCCGCCTCAAGCATTCGTAGAACCAAGACCAAACAGAAAGGATCTCAAAATGAACGAAGATCTACGAAGAATTTCCCATCAGAATTGTGTGCATATCACAAGGAGGTCCTAAAACTTCGGGCGGACGTTCGATTTTAAATAATAGACAAACTGCGAGGTCCATTCAGCAACATGTCTCCTTAACCGCCATATCCCACTATGACCTCTTTTCGGAGTTTAACAAATCTGTTAAACGTATCATCTCGTAGATCATATCTCAGTTGCGAGTAGTAACATACGAATACTTTCTGTATTGAAAGATCTGAGCTTAGTGTCTAACGCAGTTGTATTGGGTACGAAGATGGCGGAGCAAACCCTAAAGGTCCTTCCGTTCAATGTAAATTCACTGATAAGGATCGAACGAAGATACAAACTTTTGAAGTTGCTCAAAGACCAAGCCACTGACGTGCTTTTGGTTAGTGAAACAAAGGTACGTAGAAGAAAGTAAGAAGAAACCGAAACCACTCCGTACGTACAAAGAGGTGGTGTTGGGATCTTCATTCGAAAAGGCTTGTGACTCAAAAGAATGTACACCAGTATAAGTTTCAGATGCTTGAAGCATGTATCGTGCGCATCCCTCTCCGTAGTTGAAACTGGTTGTACATAGTGTCTGTGTCTGCAACTTGAGCTACTCAATCAACTTTATTCATTTCAGAACTTGGGATATATTTTTGACTTCTATTACTGGAAAATTATCTAATAGTTGGGGGAGATTTGAACGCCAAACACTAAAAGGAATCTACTATGCACTAGATGGCACAAAAGTTGTCACCCGAGGTTATTTGGCTTTTGACTTTGGTTCTGCTTTTGGATTATGTTTATGTGATGTCTTAAACTTTTTTCCATTAAATCGAGAAATTGATATCGGTTAAGTGGCCACCAGAATTGATGACCATGCGGACCCAATTTGTGGCATTTTCAATCACTCTTGCCAGAACCTCAGGCGATAGGTCCTCGCATTCTTAACGGGTATTTTCTTATTTCGGCTTCAAGAGTCTGAGGCTTGTTGACATAGGCTCATGACTTCAAAAAACCCACAAAAAGAAGTCTGGAACGGTTAAATCAGGCGATTTTGCAGGCAAGTACAAATCGCCGAAACCAGAGATTAGGCGACCCGGAAATTCAGCCCTCAGAATTTCGGTTGAGCGCCGTTGCTCCATGCTGTTGGAACCACATGTTCTCCAGTCCCAATTCATCCAATTGAAGAAAGAGAAAGTCATTGAGCATGGCTCCGTAGCGCTCGCCATCCACAGTAGTCCTTTGACCCGCCGCGTTTTCGAAAAAATAAGGCCTGTAAGTAAACAGCACACTATGGAGCACACATTTGAGCATGTGTAGTGGCTATTCGTGGATTATACGCAGATCTTCGGTGGCCCAGAAGCGATAATTTTGCTTGTTCACATATCCACAGAGATGGAAATGGGCCTCGTCGCTCATGATGATTTTCGATGAAAAATTGTCTCCTTGACAGTAGATTTTTTTTTTTTTTTTATAATTTACGCGCGCCTAAGGGGTTAGATACTCTTTTACTGTTGCCAGGGCGCGGGAGGAAAGGTAGAAAGGAGGAGAAAGGAAAATTGTTTTGTAGTGGTTTGAAACTCAGGTGTGTTTGGTTTCGGTATTTGATCTCCAGGGGGTGGGAGTCCGAATAGGAGGGAGAGTTTTTTCTTCATTCAGAGTGGAAGGTTATAATTCGCAGTCATTTTTTGTGATTGAAACTCTACAACAGCCAAATCTACGTGTCAGTGTTATTCCTTCACACGCAGAATTTTTCTGTCTGAGTTCCAATTACACAACTGAAAAACTTGAAAGACTTGTTCATGGGCAGGATTCGAACCTAGACCCCTCCGAGTGAGAAGCGATTGCTAGTACCACTACACCACGGCCACACGCGCTTGGCGGTCAATACTCCGGCGTCATCTGTGACATCTTCAACAACAGTTGCGATATTCTCTGCAGAATGGCTGCTCCGGAGTCGGCCACATCTGCAGCATGTCGTGTTGTCCCATACTTTTCTAAGCGAGCGGCTAAACATCGTAGTGTTTGCCCAGTTGGTGTCGGACGAGCGAGAAATCTGCTCCGAAATTTACGCTGCGCCAATACCACCGACGAATGAAATCATAACAATTATTCCGCATTCTTTAGGAGCATAGCAATTCATGTCTTGTTGACGTGTATTTTGTATCTGTTTACTTCACAAATATCAAAGTAGAATTGACATTTATCGGCATTTGCAAAAATTATAGCATCACCTAGTGTTTAATTGGTGAGGTCAGCATAGTGCCATGTACCGGCTCAGTTTAAAACGATGGATAGCCCGTGATTTCCCGGACATGGCTTCTATCTGGTTCTTCTGCTGTTTGACACACGGATACAACTGACAGGAACGTCTACTCACGTTAGATACTGTATAGTTATAGGGACTCTAATATCTAAGAGGCAGGATCCCGAAAAAACTGGCCCAGTTACGAAGCGTAACAATTGAAAATACGCGGTGTGTTTTGCTCGGTTTCAGACGTGCGCCGGATTTCGTCAGGGTGATGCACTTTTCTGCGATTTATTTAACCTTGTGCTTAAACAGATAAGCGTAAGGCTGGCACTAACACTAGAGGCACTATCTTCCAAAAATCAGTGCAGCAATATGCACACGACATTGACATCATCGTTCGATCCCATAGATCCATCGTTTAGGTATTTGCAGCAATAAAAGAAAAACTCTAGAGAAGTGAAGAAGCATCCATCCAGAGACATCCATCCACTATCTCGGATAAAACATGGCAGTCGACAGCTACAATTTCGAGGTACGAATATGTACCTGTGGATAAGAAGTTCACCTACTTCGGAGTGATAATCAACTCTACAAATGACAACTTTAGTAGAATTCGATGAAGATTGACCGCTGCTACTTCGGTTTATCAAAACAACTGGTGTCAAAACTTATGACCAGAAAAGCAAAGGTTCTCCTGTACAAGACCTTGACCCTGTCAGTTCTGTGCAGGTGTCATGTATTTTGAAACGACCAGAAATGTTCGACCATTTTCGAAATTGGCGTCATGTAACTTTGTTTGGACTTGTTTTAACAGTCGTTTCGACATCAATTTGGTCGTCAAGCAAAATACTTTTAAACGTTTGGGACTTTGGTGTAAACATGTTTTTTCCATGTAATTTAGCTTATTGACTCCCAGATGGCGCTGGCGTAGGTCAAAGGTGATACATAACACCGATTGAAACGACTTCTAATTATATTATGACTTGAAGTCGATACAAAGTTACAGCACACCATCTCTGCTATACGGAGCCGAGGGGAAGATCAGCAGAAAAGCAGAACTAATACTAGGTACCATAGAAAAAAAATCATTCGTCAAATTTACGGTCCCATTTTCGAAGGGGGCGAATGGAGAAGAAGGTACAACCGCGAACTCTATGAGCTGAATGAAGATGTAGATGTAGTCCGGAAAGCCAAGGTACTGCATTGGATTGGATTTGATTGGACACAACGAGCGGATGTCAAATAATGAACCAGCTAAGAGAATTATCGACAGAACATCTGTGCAGTGCCGGATGCCAGAATGCTTAGTCTCACGAACTGGCAACAGTGTGTCGGGATCGAAGAAGATCGAAGGCCGCTGTGTCTCAAGCAGAGACTCTTTACGGGTCGGGAGCCCGTTAAGTAAGTTAGCACGTAAGTCAGTGCCTATAGAGCTGCGTTTTTGCATTACAAAAGTTAGGTGGCGCCTAAGTGAAGCCGGCCCTCAACCAATAAGGTTCCACTTGATCTATGTCACTTTAGATGCAGTCGTCCAACATTCGCTCAACATGGCCTGGCCATTTCGACGCTGGATCCGTAGGCGCCAGACTAAACCAATGTCACTGTACAGCCCATATAGTTCCTCCATTCCCGGTCAATACAAACGGGAACAAAAATCACGCGCAGTATCTTTCTCTCGAAATGGCCAAGCGCTTCTTCATCCGCTTTCGATATTGTCCGCGCAACCGGCACGATATGGATCTTGTAAAAAGCCAGTTTAGTCTTACGCCATAAAGTTCTGTTATCAATTGGCTTGTGAGACCAAAGAAAAGCGATTCGTAAAAGTAATTCTGCGTCTGATTTCTGCAGTGATGTCGTTGTACTTACTCGCATTTAATAACAGCGGAGTCAAGATACACAATGCCCTTTGAAGTTATTGTACAACTTACAATGATGACGTTCTAGACAAGCCGTTTGTGGTCACGAAGCCTCTAAGGCTAAGTCCGGTGCCAGACGCGGTGTCGTGATGCTTACCATCTATCCTATCAAACATTTCCTCTTTCCTATTTTGGCGTTTAAATCGTACTTCGGACATTGCGCAAATGTCTTGTCGAGGAGCTCGTAGAAACATTCTTTGGCTCCGACGTCGTCCTTGTTTTTCCTTGGGACAAGGGCGCGTATTAGGCTTATTGGCGCCAAATGCGCCAGCGCTGTTTCTTTTCCCTATTGCAATCGCCATAGTAACAGTTGGCGGAAAATTAATCATCCAATTTTGTTTTTGAATTCCTTTTTTACTAAATAAAAAAAAATGATTTTAAGCGATGGAAATCTTTATTTGGGCCCTTAGAATCGTTTCTGTTAAGCGGAAAAGATGTGACTGCCGCCAGTGTTGATACACACTTGTGCCCGTTTTATCGCATTTTCCATGATATTCCGCACGATTTCCGGTGGTAACTGTTTGCATTCCTGTCGAACATTCTCCTTAAAGGCTGCGATTGTCTGAGGCTTGTTGGCATGAACCCGCGACTTTAGTAGCCCCAAAGAAAAAAGTCTGAGATGGTTAAGTCGGACGATCTTGATGGCCATGCCAAATCCGCCACGTTGCACGTCTTGTTGAAACCAAATGTTCACCAAGCCCCGCTCATCCAATTCCGGCAGTAAGAAGTCGATTATCATGACCCTGTAACGTTCGCCAGTAATAGTGACCGTATTGCCGATGGCGTCTTAAAAAAATACGGCCCAATCACCACATCACCACACAGTGGCTTTGAGTGGATGTAATGGCTCTTCGTGCATCACACGCGCTTTTTCAGTGCCCCAGAAACGAAGATTTTGCTTATTGACCTAATCGCTTACATGGAAATGTGCCTCGTCGCTAATGATGATTTTCGACACAAAATAGTCCACTTTGTTGTTGAGATTGAGGATAGCTTTACAGTAATTCACACATTACTGACGGTCAGGAGGCATTAACTGATGCACTGTTTACAATTTGTACGGGAACATGGATAAGTCTTTCAATAAAATTCGCTGTAGTCTGGTGATGCCCGATTGCGTGGCCCGTGAACTCGTTGAAACGGACTAGGGCTAGCGTACTCGAGAGGAGGGCAAACGTAAGTGATGTATATTGATCTGGTTACATACGGGTAGCAGAATTCGTTGGACAATCTTTTAACGATGGCAAGTGATGAATTTGCGAGCGGAAATTAAGCTTCCTGTCGCATAATATGCCAGGTAGCGGATAGACCCAACAAGGGATATCGGTTGGCTGTGGAGAAGGTAAATTCAGGGAGGAGACTTGTTCACTTAAGTGAGAAGCTAATCAATTGACATTTGGTGACATGGAGTTCTAAGCAGTTCTTGATGCACCAGGTGGAAAAATTGTTTAGATGTATTTGGAAGAGGCTGAAATCATGTTGTCAGGAAACGGGTTTAAAAAATATGGTATCGTCAGTAAGTGTGCCGAGTGTGCATAGTGCTGTGTGTTGAATGACTCTTCCAAGATCTTTAATAGAGTTAGGCTGAAGAGAAGTGGACCTACATAAGTGACTACCTTTGAGGTGGTCAAGAAAGGGGCTGATCTCAAAAGCCTTACTGTAATCAGCTATTATAACGTCAACTTCTTTACCGCTTTCAAAGGCTGATAGAACAGAGGACACGATTTCGACGAGGTTAATGGTAGTTGATCTACTTTCAGAAAGCCGTGTTGATTAGGGGAAATAAGAGATTCGCACTGGAAGCTTAAGACTTCGTACAAAATGCTTTCGAGTAGTTTGGGTATATGTGAAAGTTTAGCTATGGGGCGGTCCATGCCTGCCATCAATTCCTGGTTTTTGATATTATCTAAGGTTTGTTTGCATTTCGATAAGATGATATCGAAATCCCGTCTGTCCGTTCAAGTTAAGTTTAAATTGGATTTTGTTGGCTCCACAGCCGGTATGTATCTGTTTGTAAGGTTGTTTAGGTACCCGTAGAGTTCGCAATATGCGCACTAAGGAATGTTTTGAGGAGAGTGTTTGTTTTATTTGAAATCCTAAATAAAAGAGCGAGGTGGAACTTCATACTTTTAGAAGTCTAGCTTAATTGAAGTTTTCCTTAAAGTGGCGTTTGTCTCATGGACATGGATATAATAAAATTGCAATTTATGAGGATGATAAAACCTCATGCCGGATAACACCATGCCTAAATATTCCTTACTAGAAATGTCCTAACTCTCTTTAACTACCTAAATGTCACTAAGATGAAACGAAAGGTCATCAAAGACGAAAATATTGAGTACAGTCAATTCAAGAGCCAGTCATTAAGTCAAGACCCTACTGTCTGCTGGTGGTATGAACTCTGGAAAAGATCTCAAAGAGGTTCACTATGTTTTTCCTGATATTGATGATCCGAGTTCTCTCACATGTCTAGGATGCTGCTGAAAAATTCGGAACATATGTATATGCAGACCCTATGACAAAGCCACTACCGCGTGTGGACCATCATCATTTCTACATTCATATGACTGTTTCGAGCTTTTCATTGCTATTATTACGATTGATGTATACATTTTCCTGCTTCCTGTACTTCCCTCCATTCTCCGTCAGTTAGATTCATTTCTGGTTTACTTCATAAAAAAAAGAGGAAAAAAACCAAGTCAACGAGTCGAGCTTTAGCAATTACTTCCCTTATTCTTACTAACGCAAGTCTCGATAAATTTTCCCAAATATATCCGCACCACTATTAAGTTGAAACGCACCAACCCATTAATTATTTGTGCAACAGTGTCATCACATAGCAACAAATTATTCGTACTGGTACTCGTACTGGTACTCGTATCTATCCGTATGCCCGCATATCCCAGGAAGATAGTAGAGCTGTTTATTATTTTGAATTGCATATTTTCCAGTTCAAATATCCTTGAGGCAAAATACTTCCATTCCATTTATCCTTCGTTTCAAAACTACTTGTCTACAACTTACTACCCTCCCAAGATTCAGCCTGTTCCAACCCTCGGCCTCGAAAAGAACGTAAACTTTTACAACTTCCCCACGTAAATACACTTCTTTGGAGTGTTTACATGTGCATGTCATACATATTTTCCCAATAGAGAAACAAGGATTCTGGCTGCCTCTGTTTAGTAAGAAGAGAAAATATTTTTACAACGCACCCTATTTGGAAGACTCAGCAAGCAAGGCGCTACCTCTGGGCTAATAATTTTCTTCGTCTGCCGTACTTGTTACTCTTCCTGTTCGGAACGGAAGAAACTGTTGTTTGGCGCCCGGTATGGGCCCTTTTCTAGTGTTTGTGCATGTAAAATAGTTTTTTATGCTCTCGCAAATAATAAACCCGACATTCCAGCAGAAGAATGTACCGGATGTCGAGCTATTCGAAGAACATCCCCTTTGCTTTGGCACCGCTTTTCTGTGAGGCCAGAGTGAGGTATTTTAATTCATGGACTCGGAACGAATTTAAATGAAATTACGGATGTGCCCTGTACTCGTATGTTATGTGATTGTAATGAATTTATCTGAAAATAGATAATTTTGTGGTTAGCTCTTGGGGATAGGAGTATTTCGAATCGGTGGATCAGTTAGTTGAGAACTGAATTTCGTACGAATTATGCTGTAAAATGTGGCCTGTGGAAGATGAAATTACGTTCAAATTTATTAGACTCTGACAGCTTCAATAAACTTAACCTTTATCCGAAAAGCAATAAACCGAAGAACTTGAGGGGAATGACAGTAATAGTTTTATAGCAAGGCTGACGTTATAAAATGTCTTCGTAAAATTGAATTAGATTAGATTGGTTTGAAATGCTGCTGCTACTATAATATATGGGCTATACTTTAGAAGATATCGCCTTGCATTATCTCAACTTTCTTGGGAGTTGTCAATGAAAACCGCATCATATGGAGAGTTTGATGTCTTTTTGACAGCAATTCAAGTAGGAGTACCCACGAAGAGAGTGGCTGTAATGCAATTAAAAATCTTTCCAACTAACAAGGCCATCATTTGCATTAACAAAAACAGAAGAAATCTGCTATCTCTCCCATCTGTCAGACTTGGATGTACTTTGACTTATCATGATTGAACTTTTGAACTTTTTGACTTAAATTCTTGTGAGAATCTTTACCATAAGAAGTCAAAACTTGTGAATGGAGGTTGCTATAGATTGAAGGGTCTTACTGGCTACGATGGAACGAATACCAGCCATCGACAAGCTTATCTACGAGTACAAGGCCCTGTCGAAATCCTTGAACAAATTGAGCATAACGTGAAGTAGCAGCAAATACGAGTAGGTGCGACTTCAAACCGATTATGGTGTTAACAAGGAACTCTCAGGTGGTCAAAGTTCAAAACTGTAATACATCTTGTGTAATGACTAGACAAATGGGAAACAGCTTGCACAAACGCAGAAAGTAAGCAACAGCGGTTTGAGCGCAAACTCAGGTGATCGTGATCATCGTCGGTGATAAGAAGAATAACTCTACAAAGCGTAGGCCAACACTTTAGCGTAAATTGAGAGAGCATGCGAAACCGAATGCTTCGCTAAAGATTATGTGAGGGTAGTGCTTGTTAATCTGCGCAGGAAGGGAATCCTAAAGGAGAAGTAAGTGCGCTCTTTAATCTGTAGCTAAACTTGAAGGTGGAATAATTTTGGATCAGCAATGTACACGCCCTTAAGCTAGATCCTCCTGCATCTGGATCATCATTAACAATTTGTGCCAAGCATAGACCTTCGATACGTTCGAGAAGGCCCTCGGTTTAGATCGAGATGCTATATGACTAGCCTTGCCAAACAGGGGTACCAGAAACACTAGTCATTACATCAAGGTGTTGGAAGAATTTGAAGTCTGCAGCGGTGTACGATAAGGCAGCATTCTTTCACCATTACTATTCCTTGTAGTAATGATGTGATCCAGCCAGCTAGGTCTGGATCAAACATGAAGCTGAGATCTTGACTACGCCGATGTCCTTTATCTGCTCTGACATAAAAAATTGAACCTGCATTAGATGGCACTGACTGTTTGTCAGAGGGGAACAATGGACATCATTGGCTCAAAATGCATAGCTAAAACCTAGTGCTAAGACAAGTTCTTAATTTGTTCACCGTGACCCTAGCGCCGCTCAACTTGCCGGACAGCAAGTCGGGAAAGTAAACAGCTATGAGTACCTAGAAAGTATGATCTCTGAAGATCGTGGCACTGAACTGGATGTGGGCAGCGGAATGGGCAAGAAAAAGCTCTGTGTGGTATGCTCTATAAGATCTCCAGTGGTAATGTTTCAGCACAAACGCCTGACGTTGTCTAATAAAAATCGGGGGCAGAGTAAATTTGTGGTCTTATCGTAAAGGTTTTCTGAACTCAGCCCGTCATAGGTCCTGTGTCTGGCAGGATCCGCGGTAGTCAACAGCCGGACTGAAATCACAGTACCGTGGGAGTCAGGACCTCCCAGACTTCGGTCCGGGCCTGACTTTTTGAGGTAGGCCCCCTCGTGAGAGCGTCGCGGTGGCTGTGGTTTAAACCTAAAATTGTAAGAAGGGTTTCCCAGTTGGTTTCGACCTGATATAGAGTTGCTATAAGATCAGCAAGAGGTTTTAGATCGGCCTCGACTCATACCAAGGATGGAACTTGTGCTTAGAACACAGTTCCGAATGGCAAGGCGTATCCTTGATCCCATGGATGTATGGACATAATGTGAACTTGAGTTTTTCCAGACAGGTGTTCACCTAAAACATGAGAGGCGTTCTATTAAGCATGGAACTACTCGCGATAATGGACTAAGAACCTATTAGTCACACTTTACGGCGCGAAAACAGTTCCATTTCCAAGTACTCAATGTAATGGAATCTACTCACCCAATCAGGTTGACGAGAAAAACGCCCTGTGCAAACACGGAGAAGAACAGTCGAGAATGAATCGTGATCTTTAGGCATGATTTGGGGCGATCTCAAACGCGTAGCAGAACACCGAACACAATGACGAGGAACGGTTGTTGAGTCATTATGTCCTACGAGCATTAGAGGACCTAAGTATAGACATTCTCCCAGCTTGCAGTAAAAATGACAGTAAAACTCTATCGTGACAAATGTCAATCATTCGTTTCCTGATACATTACGTAAATCCTTTAGATATATTCTAAAAACGCTGCGGTAAAACCAGATGAATTCGTAAAAATGGATCAAGCTACGCTTGAATCGGGAGTTATTTATACTTCTACGGTTACTACGGTGGTTAATAATGGAAAACATTAATGAAATATAAGACTTCAAAACCCTTGAAATGGTACTTTTGTAAAGCCGCTCCGCATCTTTCTCCTCGTGTTGACATTCTGGACACAGCGCCAAACCATTATCGCAAATCTATAGAGATATTTCCGATGGGTGACTATTGCTAATGCACCCGCTGTAAAAAAGCGTAAAAAAGGACCAAATTAGCCACTCAGGAATGCAGAACCCTGTGAGCGAATCCACTGCCACCAATACCCGGGAACATCCGGAAGGCCGCTGCTTTTATTCTGTTATACTCGACGTGAGTCCTGAGGCACAGCCTGTCATTGAGCATCAGTCTTACATATTTTAGAGACTTCTTTGATCCGATTTTTTTTGGTTTCCAAGCAGCCGAAAATTCGCATACTCCATAGCTGGTTATTAGGGCAGCTTCATTCTTGTGGTCAGCTGATGCCAGACCGCCAGAATTCAACAATTTTTGATCCTCACAGCAGCTTCATCCGTAGCAAACTCTATCTCGTGAATGGGCTTGAATACGATGACCACGGTGACATCGCTGACGAATCCAATCATTCTTACTGCTTTGGACTGCGTTAGCCACAAATGAGAGCTCCGATGACCGAATCTTGTGGGACTCCCGTGGAAATGCCGCTGTAGTATTTATCAGGCTCCAGGCTTCTTGTTTTCTTTTAACTAACTGAATGCTTCGGGCAGTTACTCCAACGCAATAGTGTACATAATAGCTGGTCTACGTGTGAATACATCCCTGAATTCACAGCCAGGCTGACACGCCAGCAATGACACCAACACTCTTGCTTCTGCGAATGCAAGAATTCAATCAGAAATGATTTCGATCAAAGTCTGAGCTAGGAAAGGAATGTATTCGGAGCTTGTCAGATGGCTACAAAACCGATTTAGGATATGGAGCTCTTGCAACATTAGAGTTCACTCTTCATTATGAAAACTTACTTCTGCCTTCCAAGTGGAGATAAACACAATCCTGATGGCGACGAACTACAATATATTGTGAAGAATCGGTAGAAGGGGCGAAGCACATGCATATACTCGTATAGCGACAGCGTCATTGCTCTGAAAGCCCTCCTGAAGCCTCACCAAGCTAGTTCGTGAATGCAAGACTTCTCTGAACGCAGTGAGAAGGCTAAATTTACTGAGGCTTTTTCGGAACTAATGTTACAATAGGATCACGATGAATATGCTAGATAAGGCTAAGAGATGAGTTTGTCAGTAACCGAACCTGCATTAACCCTGCCTATGTTCACAGTTAGGGCTTCAATTGATAGTTCGAACTCTTCGGATGCCGGCAGATCAAATGATTGCTTTCAGACGTCACTAGCTGAGACTGAGCAATATCTGCTACATCGGCGCAAGAATGATGAATGCTGCTACAGTAGGCACTTTACCACCGATGCGCTTTCTCATCATTCAACAAAAGTCTAAGGAATTTCAGTGAAGAAATATACAAGAAGGACTCCTTTTTGTCTGTAAAGCAACATGTTCTGTCGGATGGTAGTGGTAGTACTACTAAGCCACATGTTAAGTCCAAATAAGTTCGCCATCAGGAAAACACCTAAATACTAGGCTTGTTGTGCAGAATTTTAAACCGGGAAAGGAAGCTACCTTCATCATGCTTCATCATCTCCTCCATGTCCATTTCCATCCATAGTTCCTTATAAATTTCATCAACACAAGGCGTGCCAGGTTATTTTGGCCTGTTCGAAATAGCTATTGCTTCCAACGATAAACACCTTCCAATTGCAGCTAATTTTTTCTTTGCATGGCTGCTGAGCGAATGGAATTTCAGCGTTCACACTTATATTTGCGTCTTTGGTTTATACGTAGCACGTGATGGTTCAAATCTTGTTCGGGATCAAACCATAAAAAGTAAAATCAATGAGCAGCCGCTTGATTATTTTGATAAACTTCTTCATAATGCCAGGTCAATCTATGAAATGCGTCTTTGGAAAAGTAGCAGGAGTAATATGCGTTTTCAAGCCACTAAAGCGGGATTTTGGTTATTGCATCACTAACTTTGCTAAGTGAGGTTCTTGAAATTGCATTCTTACAATATAAGGTTCTATGATCTTTACGCAGCGGCATTCATTGAATAAAATAAGGTGCGCGGCATGTTTATGAAAATAATTGACAAATTTTCCAAGCCAAAGAATGTGCAAGAAGAAAACATCTTAAGTCTGTAAGGCGTCTTGTAACCAATTCCTCCAAAACATTCCTCTTTTACCTTTAATTAGAGAGTTGATGTAAAAAGGCCATCATCCATCGTTAACAAACATCTCCCCCTTTCTATTCCGAATAGAAACCATCAAGAGCATCACATCCAAATTAAAAAAAAAAAACAAAAGTATATAGTACTCGTAGATATAAGAAAAAATCTAAAACGAAAACGAAACTAAGAATGGAAAAACATTGAGCACATCTGCTGTGTGCTTAAATTGCTCTCTCATCGCTAAAGTAACAAATAATCTGCTTCTCTAATTGATATTGAGAATTACTTCGTCATTGTGGAGTTTGTTCTGCCCCAGATACTTTCATAAATAACCTCTCGTAGCTACGAAATTCATTTGCCATCGATTTCAATTCAACAACCTCCAACACAAACCAACCCAACTCAAACCCACTGCTCATATTCTCATCCCTTCACACTGTTTTTATGGTCAAATAAACGACAGAGCACATCCCTGACCGAGTTCCTCTCTCTGCCAATGTTGGTTGGAAATTTAAAGCACACGAGCAGCTCCCTCTGCTGCAGCCATAACGTTGTAAAATGGAAGACCTTAGCAGAAATATTCGAAATGAATTTTTCAATTATTTCTCTTTAAGTCGAGTGGAAGAGGATGTGCCAAATAGGTGGGTGATTTGGTGGGTTTATGGGCATACTAGATACAGTAGCTGCTACCGAAAATCCTTATTGATGCTGTAAATTTACTTAAAGAGCTTATGAACTGACAAACTGCTTCTGAACTGCCTTTGAACTGTTTTTACAGTGGATCCTGTTTTCGTGCACCCTTCAGGTACCTATACATATGTGTACATATGTATCCTCTTTGTAGGTGTGAATATTGAAGCCTACATAATGAGAGTACGAGTATATTAAATAGAAGTCCTATTTTGGGTTTAAGGTTAAGGTTGAGAGTTCTTAGGGAATGAAATAAGGCTTACCGCTGTTTTAAACCATTTTCGAATGTCACTTTGACAGAAAGTTTCTATGTAACGTCACGAATGAGTAAATGACAAAATACTCTTGTTTCTGGCTTAGCTTGAAAATGTAATTAATAAAACAAATCCAGCCGACAATCGAAGAAGTTTAGTGAAAAGTCCTTAAGGACGTTCATGAGAAAAACATGAGGACTTGTTCCAATTTGTATTTTAGAGATGTAATTCTGCATGCTGCTTTAGAAGAAGGACAACTCAGCTATTGAAGGACAAAGGATTACCAACAATATGGATCCCTGTCACCTGTATTAAATCAGAGATTATCTTCTTCAAATTGAGGCCATTTTATTCAAGAAGCAGAGCCTTAAGGGCTATCTCTTAGACTGAATGGTCTTGATTGTGCTGCTTTCAGTTGACAATGAGTTGGAAACGGAAGTAAACTGATGTTCGCCAATTTGTTCAGAGAGAACAATGATGCAATTGCTTGTGTCATTTTTTTCTGTACTGCTTGTAAGTTTCTTTTAATCTAATTTCTCTGTCTTTCGAAGAAAAATGAGTAAGCGCTTCAGTGATAAAGTGCTTAGGGTACCAGCACCTACAACATCAACGCCGAGTACCTGCAGCCTGAGGCGAGCGTAAGCTGGATATTCACAGAAAAAGTGCACCAGATGTCATCATCACTTTCACAGAAAACTTCGCAGGATATAATAAGTGTAGTGTCCCGTCAGGACGGTAGTAAGCAGCCTGGAGTTTTTCCTACTGAGGGACAAGTTGAAGGACGCTCACCTCTTAGAGACGTCGGGAAGTACTCCCCTGGTCCGCCGGAAACCTGCAGAGTCATGTGATCTGTATTAGTGTTCATATGAAACTCAACTGCCAACGAAAGCCCAAACCAAGCACGCAGTCAGACTTAACTTAGGTCCGGGTCCTGAAAACCTCTCCTCTGAGCCTAACAAATTCATCGATTTCATTCCCCGTGATCCTTTTTGAGGTGGACCCAGACAAAACATATAGCCTTCCGATTCCGTTCAGTAAATAGTAGTATCCTGGAAGCCGTAAGAGGTTTCAGCAAGGCTCTAAGCATTGCTTTGTTGTCGGTACAGACGAAAATGCTTCGCCCCATCCACCGATGGATGCACAATATAGTTCATTGCCATCCGAATTGCGTATATCTCCCCCTGGAAGAGGAGTAAAATCTAATTTTGCCGTCCTCCAGAAAGACACCAGCACCGAATCTCAAATCGACTACATTCCTTTTCTGGCTCAAGTTCTGGTCGAAACTAGTCATGGGCACAGAAAAATTCGATTTCGTATTTTTTCCGGCAAAACTCTTAGTTTCTAGGGGTGCGATTTTCGGCATAGACTTGTTCAAATATTAAAGACTTTGCTACGTGGAGCACTTCACTCTACGCGTTCTGTTCTCAATATATTACGACCTCTATAGTACTTGAACGCAAACATTCTCTGCTTTAATCCCATAGTTGATCGACACAGTAATTGCACTCAGACTGTTGTCATCGTCAGCCATCCCAATTCGAAGCACCAGAGAGGTATCCCTATAAATTCGCGGGTCTCGTTCCCTTTGGGGTTTCGTGGTTTTCTAGGAGGTGGGTTTTCTGGCGGCATCCAAGTGCCGCGCACTCAAGCTGCAACTGCTGCTGGTTGCAGCACTGTTTTCAGCCGGATCTTGTGCGTAGGGAAAGCCACCGCCAGAACTGTCCCTTGGGGGGGATTTCACCGCATCAGCCGACTTCTTCCGACCAGAACTACGATGTTTGCTGGGTATAGCATCGGTTTTATCTAGATATCGTGTACAGGTAAAACCACCGCTGGTTTTGTTTTCGTCGACTTGTTTAACCGCGTCACTCGATTTCCATTCACTGGTACTGCAGCCTTTGTTGGTTGCGGCACCGATTTCATCTGGGCATTATACGCGGAGAGATCCATCGACAGAGGAAAATCCGGAACCTGATCGGAACAGATTGTGTCTGTGCTTTTACGTGAACCACTGTCGTGTGGACTTAACTTCGCGAGAAGACCTTACATCCATGGGGGCCAGGATATAGACGTCTGGCCTGCGCTTACGTATGTCAGTAATAATAAGTCGGAACTTGGGCACAAGCTCCTCTCTTAGTTTAAATCGAGGCTGACCTAAGACCTCTTGCGGATCTTAGAGTCACAGCAGCAAGCACTTATTGTACTTGCTACTCCACAACGGGTCAACCAACTTTGTGGAAGAATTTTTCTGTGACTTAAGGTTTAAACAACAGCCACCATGATGCTCCCACTATAGAGCCTACCTCTTTCAAGTCAGATCCGGTCCGAAGTCCGGAAGGCCCTGACTCCAATGGTACCGAGTTTTAAGTCCTGGTGGAGACTACCGGTAGTCCTGCCACCCTTATGACCGACCGCTTGTAATTGGTCAAATCGCAGCAACCTTCAGTAGCCTTAAAATCTGAAAACCATTACGATAAGACCAGTATTGCTCTACCCCCGTTTATTATTAGACTATGCCATTGATGAGCGTAGCTTTGATAATTGAGTGGGGGCTTCTTAATTAGAACACATGACTGACAGGGAAAGACATGTCCTAATTTAAGTACTTTATTTCAGCAACTGTCTTAAAGCTAAATGTCATAATGATACAAGTGCAAACTCTCAAAGGGAGAGTTAGAGAGGGAGAGAGTAGCCACCAGCAATATATAACAGTACGTACCTCGAGTGAAAGCTCAATCCTACAATACGTCTTCTTACGAGTGTTTAAAACAAATACCACCACCTGTACAAGATCCGAAATCTTATGTAAGACACGAACTTCCCCTTTGGTGAGGCCTACATGATCGGGACATTGAATCAAGGCTTTATCGTGAATACGAGTCGCAAAGACTTGATTTCACCGGATGCCCATACATTCATGGTAGCAAGGACACGCGTTGCCATCGCCTGCCACCTTCCTGAGTACCAATTCGGAACTGTGTTGGGGGCACAAGTTCCACCCTTGGTATGAGTCAAGGCCGATCTAAAACCTCTTGCTGATCTTAGCGTTACAGCATCCAGTACTTATTTGTAACTGTATAATGGGTCGACCAACAAGTAGACTAGACTACAAGTGGTCCTGCTGCCAATAAGACCTATGACCGGCAGTTTGTAACTGGTCAAATCGTAGGAGAGTTCGGTGGCGTCATCTGAAAACCGATAAGTCCAGTACTTTGCTGTGACCTCGCTTTCTATTAGACAACATCATTGATGGGCGACGGCTTGATAATTGGGCGAGGAATCCCTATCGAGCCCTCGACAGCACTTGCCGTCTCTTTGCATTTGTCTCTAATCCTTCAGAATGTGCCTTTCTGGAGGCTGTTCCATATTTTCGGTTTCCCGAGACAAGCCGTCAAAAACAGCACTCTGACCAACCACTGGTCTATTCTAATGGCATTTAGCCGTAACAGGCAAGGCCGTCCGGAATTCTCTCCATCATCCCAGCCCAATCTACCAAACGTATCATAAGAAGAGCCACAGGAGTCATCGGAACAGGGTTTTCTTTAGTATGTTGGTTGGAGCCCCCAGAATCTGTGTCCCGGCCGCAGTCGAGAAGACTCCGGCTAGTTTGTCGCTATCTTGAGTACCACCTGGAGTGCTTTTGGGTCACCCCCATACTATTTACAGTTTGACGTCTGGTTTGGACGTCTTTGTCCCTTAGTTTGACATCTGACCTGGGTTCTTTTCAGAACCTTTGGATCTTTGGCTCTTAACATTTTCTGCCACGGCAGGCAGGATGTGCCATGCCACACGTGATCATCGAGTTTTTCATGTCGGTGTAGTACAGATAATAAAACTCGGGTACAACCTATGACAAGAAGACAGGTGTGACGAATGTCCATTATCCACAGCATTGGATCGTTTCTTTTTTTTCTGAAGAAGTCTTCACAAAACTTTTAAACTCGAACTTCGAAAATTTCAAAATAGGTCTATAGGAGCCTTCCATATACACACCGCCCGTTGATTACTCTAGAGGAACATATGCGCTACACAAGATCTTTGCGATTAGCTCTTGCTAGACTTCTAAAGAGATCTCTAGGCTGTGTGGTCAAATAGGAATGACTTATCCGTGTATCTGAGCTGAAAATCACCTGGCTGCGTAAAATAATTACCAGATAGTTGAACTTTGAAATTTTTTAGTTTTCCAGATGAGTTATGTAGGAATCTAAGGACTCAGAGCAAACCCCTTTCGGAGAAGGTATTGCATTTCGCATACTGTCTTGGCCTAAGCAAAGCCGTGATAATCAAATGCAGAATACGTTATTACACAGTACACCCAGTCCAGTCTCGCCATTGTGTGAAACTTCTGTGCTGATGGGCAGTTAAAACCTCATTAACGTGCTCGTCTTTGTAGACCCAGAGTCTGCATAACTCTGAAGTAGTCCGACACTCTGTAACATCCGGTGTTGGAGACCTCAAATGGACCGCGATATCAAAGGCAGGCCATTGAAAACATCGTTCGTTAGTAAGTGAAACTTGTTAGAAAATATAAAGCCCATAGATCGAAAGGAAAGAACACGAAAGGCTGATAGTTCATTGCAACAAGCTATCTTTCGTGCTCGGATTACTAAATACTCCAGTCAAGCAATCACATTCATAGTTTCCAAACGACTTCCTGCAAAGTGCAGTCATCGCATCAATCGAAACAAAACGCTGCGAATTCCTTTAGAATGGTGTAACTGACTGAACCCGTAGATTTCAAGCATCAGAAACGTTACATTCAGCGATATTATTGAGTCAAAGTTGGAGTCATCACAATAACAACTAAAATATTCGTAAACTTCCTTAAATACCATCCTTCATGGCCATTTAAAGTGGAGTCATTTCAAGTGATACAATATATCGTCACCGAACAGTGGTTGACACAAGTGCTATTTCCCAGCATAACTAACCTCATGGGGTCTGGTCTAACATAGTGTCTAAAAACCTCATGACAACTGCAACATTGTATCCTTAACACTCTTTATTGTTAATTATAAACAAATAATCTCCCCAGGATCAAATGAACGAAAATTCTCCAAATCACTTTATACACTCATCCTGCTGGACAGCTAGTCGCATCCTCTGCGTTACTCTCATACTAGTCGTACAATAATAAATCCTCCCCAGCTCTGTTGGCTTCCAAAGTTAAAGCGAATAAAAACTTCATGCAGTTGAGATTGCTCCAGCAATAGCTCCAACTCAACTGTCATTGTGACTTTAAACCACCCCAAACTGTCAGGCATTCTGCATGAGTATGGCTTCCACAATGTTATGTGTGTATGTGTGTGTATGTGTGTGAGTTTGGTTTGTGTCACAAATAAACAAATAAACAAAAGGAGCGCTGTGCACTCCCAACGCATTACTACACTGTCGTTCACAATGAAATATAATCTCGCATTTCCCGCAATACATTTATTCAATGCAATGGCTCGGACTAGGACTCTGGCCCGCTCATGCTTACTTACTGCTGCTTTGTCAAGGATGCTTTGTGAACCGGAGTATAGTAATATCTGTAGTTGTAACTATAAACAATACATAATCGTGCAGCAGCCAAATAGGACTGAAATTACCATCTATCTTGTGATCTTGCATTTAAAGGAACAGCAAAACCGCATTCACATCCAATGTGGCAAGCAGCCATACTCTGGGTATGGTCGGAAGTCGGCTCTCCCAGTACTTGAGATGCAATATGCGGTGCTCTGAGCCAAAATATACACTCCTATTCGTATACGTGTACTCGTATACCCGCGATTAATCAGCGTCTCATTTATACTCATTTTCTAAACAATGCAACGACGAGAATATTTGCACAAACGAAAACAATGGCGAACTTTAATTTTCGAATGCAAGCGAATGTCTACAAATTTACTAAGTTTTTCCCTTAATGTACAAACACGATACAGTGGGGTTGTCAAGAATGGTTGCAGTATGAAAACTTGTAATTTTAAAACCGTCAGCGTTAAAAACAAACAATTTTCCTTGGGTTAACGCTGCCGGATTTGAAGCTTTCGATAAGACATGGGGCCTGTCATAGAGCAGGATTCTCTGGAGTTATACTCCTGTAATATGGCCAGTTACTCGTATGTCCTATTCTTCGGTTGTCTGGTGGAATAAGCGTTCGCGGAGGACAACATGGCCTGGCCCCACACCTCGTTACGAAAATTTGCTTCAGTCTTCCGAGTAGATATATACACAATACTGATGGTAATGAACTACAATATATTGTTCATTATCTCTGTGAGAGTCCGGCCTAGGCTGCGGGCTCTTGGCGTTGTTGGGACTGTGAATAGTACTGTAGGCATTTTGTCACTGAAGCGCTTTCTCATCTCTCGACGGACGATTAAATCCGTCGTTCTGTTGATGGTGTTGACATATTGCTGGAAGGAACCGTACCATAAAAACCATCGCATACCCATCACACGTTGAAAGAACACAGCCGATGACGTTGTATTAATGCTGAGGGTGTTTTCTCTTCAAGCGATGACAGTTTATCTACATCCTCTATACGCTTCCACTAATGAATGTGCTTACTAGCGATTTGTGAATGCATGCACTTAAATATGTGTTTTTTTTTTTGTTTTTTTTTTTCTTAACGAGGACTCAAAAGCATCGATAGCCTAAACGTCATTGTGTGGCTTTAACCGCACTAAAAACATTGCCATTGCCGATTCCTAGATGGGAGCCGCGTACAAAATCACCGAACTGGTGAGCCTTGCTGGCAGTCTTCGCTTACTAGACCGGATGCCCGATGTATTTGCCATTATCCGGGACAAAGCCATCGTAATCCTGTCGGCTTTACCTTTTACTTGCTTTAGATGCTCCTTAAAGCAGATCGTTGCGCTTAGTGGGACTCCCAGGTATCGCAGAAAAGGCTTAGATGTGACACTTCACTTTTTTTCCTTGTGGTCAAGAGCACTGCCTCGGTCTTCTGTACATTATCGGACACCAAGGTTTTGGGAAGTCTTTCTATGGCGAAAATTGTTCGTAGCGCTTGAATCGTGGCTTCTGATGTTATAGCTGCCATTCGGACGACAAATTTGAACTTTGACTTGGAGTCCACAATAATTAACCAGGTCCAATCCATTTCTTTGCAGCCAACTGGTCATCATGCTGACCCCCTCCGTGCTTCTTGTCGTGATTTCTTCATTAGTCTTGGCCACAACCACTACAGCGAGGTCATTCGCGTACCCCACGATCGTGCACTCCAGCACCGAGCCTTGGGGGACTCCGCATGTCACTCTGTAATGCTGTACACCGACATCCGTTGTGTATTGCAGCCTTCTATCCCTGAAGTAATCGCGCACGATTCTCTGGAGGTAGTTTGGGACCCCAAGGGCCTCCAGTGCGTATAAGATACGGGACCGTCTGGCTGAGTTGAAAACGTTCCTCACGTCCAACGTGACTACAGCACAGTATTTCTTGGAACCGCCTCTCCATTTTTCTCCAGCCGTAGCGTCTCGAGCTATGCTAACGACCATCTCGATGGCATCCAGGGTCGATTTGTGTTTTCTGAAGCCGAACTGCCGCTCGTTCAGACGACGCGCCTAGGCGTTCCAAGGCTTCATTCAGACGATTCACGATGACGCCTTCGAATGTTTTTCCAAGTTCGTCCAAAAGCCTGATTGGTCTATATCCCGAGGGATCTTAGGTATTCTTCCCTGCCTTGGGAATCAGGACCAAGTTCTGCCTCTTTCATTGCTTCGGGAACGTGCCTTCCTTCAGGCATGCCGTGAATAGCCTTGCAAAAAGGGCCGGGTTTACCCTTATGGCCAAAGCGAGTGCCACGGTCGGGATTCCATCTGGGCCCGGGCCTTATTTAGCTTAAGCCAATTCATCGCCATGAGGACCTCCGCTATACCAACTTCCGGGATCGGTCCCTGTGGTAACGGGGCGTGGTGCGAGATTCTGTCAGTGTGGCCACAATTTTGTTCATCAGAGGAGGGTTTATGGGTTGCGGCGACCTACCTCCTCTTACGGTATTTACAGCTATCTTGTAGGCCATCCCCCACGGGTCCATGTCCGCGCTTGCGCAGAGCTCATTAAAAGACTGCAGCTTGCTACGCTTAATGGCCTTCTTTAAAGCACGTCTGCTGTCCACGTATATTTCATGGCGCTGATGTCGGAGGGTTTCCTCTCTGGTGCGATGTGCGTGACGTCTTACCTTTATGCACATGGATCTTAAGCGAGTAATCTCCTCTCCTCAATATGTGTGAATGTGAATGCGTGAACTGACAATGGATCAACTTTTATACATCCGTTGGTGATTGATACATATTCTACGAGTATCTAGCTGTCAGTTGAAAATGACAGAGCAATGGATTGGTGGATTCTATAAGTCGGAGCAGCTGAACAGGAGGTGAAAACTTGATTCCTTTTTCTCTTTAACGTATCTACCACAAATGCTATTCGAAAGAATTTCTAGCACATTGGTTTGCCTACCTATTATGCAATGGCCTATCTGCACACTTTTCACAGAGCATATATGGAGTGGATCCGTCCCTCAACCAATCAACCTCTCTAGTCAGAGCGGTCTTTGGCCAGCTTCATCGAGTTCCCAATCCAAGATGGTCGAGCTGTGGAATACCTAAGGTGAGGCTTTCTTCTACCGCCTCAGTTATGAACTGAAATCCCTTTGGGATCTACATGTTCCAGCCATCTTAGGTGACTGATGCACACTTATAAGACCAAGTCAAAATCGCGCTACAACTCGTTGATTAGACTGATACGAGTATATCTCATCTTCCAAACCCGCAAAAGGGGTGGGCAAGAATGTCTTCAACAACCCTCGCTAAAATCGATGTTTCTTCATAATAAGGAAGGACTTGCATGATTAGAGCCTTGCTTAAATCTCATTCGTTTGGCAAGGCCTTATAACCTTATAACTCAGTTGTCTTCTTAGGAAATAGAGTTAATGGCGTATCCGAGGTAAACAAATTCCCTTACTATCTCGGTGTGTCCTTTTTGTAGACAGCAAATAATGGTTTTGCCCTCATCCATACTGAGCTCCATATTTGATGCTTCGGTTCCAATACCTGCCAGGGAAATTGTGTCTCTGGTGTTGGCTTGTAAATTTAGTGCATCTCCTTGTCTAAACCTTAAGGAACAGCGACAGCTCCAACCGTCATTCTCCACGATCTGACGAGTTCGCGATACGTAGAAATAGATAATAACATATGTATGTATCCATTTGGACTTAATCGGTTAAGTCTTCAACAGTGCGACTATTTGGTCAGGACTAACAGTGGTCAATCAGACAGTTGAGAAATGGTTTCAAGCGTACACACCAAATTAGACAAGATCTTGTACGCAATGTTTAGGACACTGGTGCATCTGCCATTATAGTGTTTAAACTGTTTTAAGTACACTAACCTCGGCCAAATCTTCGAAATGGGTTAATGTGTACTCTCTAGCTAGCCATCTCCTGCTGCATTAGATAGCTCGACAGGCAGTCGTGTTCAAGTGCCTTTCTAAGCTTAAGTTTAGATGTTGTTCTCTTTACTTCATTTTGGTCGGATGGGCGGAAATAAAGCCGTCCTTCATCCCAGTTATATAGTTCGTTCTGCCTGACACTGCCTGACTCTGGAGTTTTTCTTGATCCCGTCGGTTGATATTCTGCTGAAATGGAATTCGTAGGTCCGCTGCACCGACTGTGGCTCTTCTATTAAATTTCCTTACTCAACAGATTTCCGTTCGGATATAATTGGGTTCACATTTTCCGTATACCTTTTAGCACAAGTATACGGGTTTTTATGATCTTGTTTTTTTTTGGAGGAAAAAGCCGATCGCGATCGGATGGTACCTGCTGCCATAGATGCCACTGATTTTAACAACTTACTGTAAGTTTTAAGTGCGTTGATGGATAGCTAAGAGATACGTAAATGGCAAAGCTAGTATTACAGCTTCGCTATTGTGGTTTCGCAGCTAAATTAATTACTTATTTACTTAAGGCGCTACAGTCTGTGGTGGACCAGCGCCTCAACCAAACAGGCGTCTTCAGTCAGCTCGAGACCAGTTGCTCCCAGTTCCGCATGCCAAGCTAGCTGAGGTCTCCTTTCACTAGCGTTCGCCACCTGGGTCTCCGTCTTCCTCTACTGCGCTCTCTACCGGGGGCGGATTCGACGACTACTACTGCTCTACATGACCCAGCCATCTCAGTCTTTTCTTGTTGACACCAAGTACTTGGTGTACAAGACCATTATACTCATCTTCGTCACTTCCGTCTCAATAAACGCGAATGCGCCACTCGCATCATGCAGCTTTCTTCCGATTATTTCAATATCATCGGTATATACGAGTAATTAGACGGACTTTTGAAAAATTGTGCCTGTTGTGTTGGCGCGTGAGTTTTGCTCGATGATGTGAAAGAAATCGCATGACTGCGCATCACCTTGTCTAAATCCTTCTTTGACAACAAAGGTCTCGGCGAATTCTTTACCGACCTTGATTGAGCAGCGTGCATTCTCACTCGTTATCCAGCACAAGCGATGAGTTAGGGAGAGATGCCAAAAGTAGACATTGCTCTGTATAGCTCGTCTCTATAGATACTGTCATACGCGGCCTTAAAATCGATGAATAGGTGGTGTTTATCGATTTGTAATTCATGGGTTTTTTCCAAGATCTGCCGTAATGTGAATATTTGTGACGCAGTTCAGAGGGTCTCCTTTCTTGAGGCATGTTTTTTTACCTTTTGATAAAACTTCCTAGTCTTATTCCTGTAGTAGCATCTCTCAATTTCCTCTGCTCGTGAGCTGCTTTAGTTCTTCTGTGCGGCGCCGCTTTATATGCACCTTGCTTGGCTACATGTACTGTAGTAACCAGGGGTTACGTTTTGGTGGCTGAGTGAAACCCAGGACATCAAAGGCGGTATCTCTGATGGCCTTTTGACAACATTGCACTGGTCTTCAATACATGATGCTGGTGGAATAGGACCTTTTACGAGATCAAGAGACTCGATCGAAAAAGGATTTGGCCATATGTTGCGACGTCAAACTTCCTCACAATATTAGCTTGGCTTTGCGATATTCGGGATATCTGCAAACCTTGGCTACAACAAGGCAATGGTGCGAATCGATGTTGGCCCCTCGGGGCATTCACAAATCCGTAATACTGGAGGAGTGCGTTGACAGTTGATTGATCAGGAGTTCTCAAGTCGTCTTGTGAATATTGAGAGATGCGGGAACCGCGTGCTACTACAATGTTTCGCCCCAGCGCATAGACGACTAGCCTTAATCCGTTATCGGTGGTGGTGTCGTGGAGGCTATACCCTCCGACAGTACTACCAAACGAAGCCCTCTTTTTCTAGCTTGGAATTTTAATGTCATAGCAAGGGCACTGCTTTTAAATCTTGTCCAAGAGCTCGTTGAAGCTGTCTTTGGTGTGTTCGTCTTTCTCTTCTATGGGGGCGTCCGCCGCACGGATTGTTACGTAGCGCTAGTTAACATGCCGGAAGCTCAAGACTTCTTGCCTAAGTCTGCCTCCAATAACGAATCCGTATCCAAATAGGCACTTGTGGCCACATAGTCGATAACAATCGCCATATTAGATGTCGTAATTCTTCATCCTCTTTTTGTGTAGCCCATCCCATCGCATTTTTTGGATGACTTAACATCTGCTTTGCAGCAGTCCAGGGCCTCCTCTAGTTGGACGTGCTGATTCGAAGTTCGATGTCCTTTTTTCGTTTGCAGGGGTTGTCAACAGTAGATCCGTCCGTATCCGAGACTTGTTTTTGCTTCGTAAATTAGTTTTTAAATTTAGTTTTTAAATTAGTTCCGCTGGCGGCACAACCTGGAGGTCCAGTTCCATTAAAAATACCCCTAGGACAAGGGGTCTTTTAGAAAGAAGTCAGTAACCCGTTCGGGGATGTGTACGTTGCCGTTAGGGCTCATCCGTCACCATCTCTTTTCCAGGACCCAAACTTAGTCTCGGAAACCCTTACCGGTCTGAGCTCCAAATATGTCGGAGTAGCGCGAATAGGGTCTTATTTGGTTTTTTCCAGGATTTTACTTCACCGTTGATCCCATTTGGGGAATTTATCCGCTGTCCCTTTATAGTGCTGCTATTTTATCTACTTGGGGGTAAAATGCTCACAATGTAGATGTGTAGAATCAGTTATAACACTGTGTATCGCCAGGCTGACATCTCTCAATGTCTACCCTATTTCTGCAGGACCCAACCGTATTTGCAGCTTTGTTGATTAGCCTAAATCTATTTCCAGACCTATGTCGTGTAGGTTATGCTTTCCGAGTTTATTACGTTAAATGTCCTGTCCTCCTATTGAAGCATGGAAACTACTGAAAAAAAAAAATGTTAACGTCTTGATGGCATTGCTAGTAGGTATATCGAGGACTAGTACTGAAAATCCTGTAATCCTTATTACCTCGGTTCTAAACATGGTGAAATAGCTCATAATAGCGCATAAATGTATCCTCCTTCTAAGTGATACTCATAACCGACAGAAAAGCAATGCTATCATATTTCTCCTGCCAATACTCGCGCTTAAAAGTTTATCAAGTCAAGACGGTGGCAGAAGACCAGTGCCAGGTTGGTATGACGACGAGATAAAATAAGCGCAATTGATGATTGGCTTCTCTCAATAGCTATCCTAGTCATGCAACAGCAAACAATCCTGGCCCTGGAGTTTCTCTTTGTATTTCAATATCCTCGATTAAATTTTGTACTCTAGTCAAGAACCTTCCTGTCGTTATTCAAGTTTATATTTCAGAAGAACAATTTACGTGGCATATCAATATTTATATTGTAAGAATATATAGTAGGCCTACCTCCGTCGGTTGACAGAAGCATTTTTTTTCCTACTGAGTATGTTGCTTGTCTACACAAAGTCTGGATTCAGACTCACAAGAGTCTCTTTTATAAATTGGCGATTTCATATTTGGGGGCTGCGAACACCTACCGTAAAGGTCGTGATGATACAAATTACTTTTTTTGTTTATCAGTATTAGTCTGTGACTCGAACCCAGACCCTCTTGAGTAGTAGTCGCCAAACTTCACAACTGCACCACCCTCTTCTTTAAGAATTTGTTTGACTTAAACTAATATATAGCAGCTTTTTATCATTCTTGTAGACCTTCTGTCTGGTTGTTTTAAGACAGTTTTTGATCTACAAGCCCCTTAATTCTACACGGATCGAAAATACTTGGCCAGTAAAATGATTATATGCGCCGCACGATTTTTGGGCTTCTTAGTCGTAAGTTCTTAGATCTCGGTTTTCCTCTTTTAAGAAGCAGATTACAATAGAGGTCGCTGCTCTCCATGAAGATTCTTGTCGTGAGTGATGTTTTGTTCATTATTGCAGAAAGGAACTTTGTAGCATCCTAAGTGTTGTCAACTGCGTCGTAACTAGCCCACTTTAAGTTAGCACAAAGCTATTGAAAAGCGTGCGGTCAATCACGGATCCCTTAGCTTCCCAGTGCTGGCTACTATTATAGCTATTCAAGTTATCCCGGTCGAAGATCAACGTGATCATACATATAATCATTCATCAATTGCAATTCGTTCTTTCCTAATATAAGAAGATTTCCACTGATTGGTCGACTTACATCATTAGGATTAGGAAAGTAAGAAGATGACCCTTTCCTCCGTTGTTTAATGATCACAGATTGTATTTGGAAAACTGGGGGTTTGAGGAAGGAGATTACACTTTTGTAGCGAACTGTGCAAAAACTGAAGACCTATACGAGTACGTTCAATGAGTCTTATCTGAATTCAATGAGTCTATTGTGAATTTCACACAGTAATCCAAAAGAATTTTTAGCCAAGGGGCAGAGAAGTCCTTCCAGTGCCTTCGCTGTGGTCACCTGCAACTATGATTAGGACGATATGAAGGACGATTAGGAGTTTCTGGGGCAGCCTAAAAATTGACACGAAATTGATCAGATTTTTCTCAGGAGAACTGAAGACGACTTACTAGTGTCCTTACGGGCCATATGTCAGACTTAAGTCAACATAATGTGTTGACTCTTGTATATGTCTATATCCAAAGCACCACTCCAACACTCAGTCTTCAGATGTTAAGTCAAGTCTTCAGGTCTTCAAGTCAAGCTTCAAAGTATTCTGGTCAACCCGCAGTCAATGCAATGCGCAAACACATACCCTGTTCAACCCTGTTTTAGTTGACTCTCAGTTAATGAAGTTAAAAGTTCTCATGAATTTGAAAGACATATGAAGCTGATTTCCGTTAGTATTCCTGCCGTCACGATGAGATAAAAGATTTAGTGAAATATATTCCATAGAGGACTACAGTAAGTAGCCAGTCCTGGTTTAAGAATGAAGACACAACTGAAATAAATTTTAGTCATAGTCAACGGCGTATGTATTATATTTTTCACCGTTAAACTTACAGATCCGAAAAGTCATCCCAAGATCATAAGATATATAGGCGCACTATCACTGGTCACTCGCAGGAATATTTAGGAATATTTCCTCTGCTAGCTAGGAAGGCCTACTAATGGAAGAGTAGATCTTGCTTTTTCAACAACAATGCCAGATTGCTTTTCCCGGTCTCTGCAATATTCACGGCGAGTTTGGGCCAGTCATCCTCGCCATACGACAATTCCCATTGCAAAGCCCGTCAGATATAATGAATCCTTTGACCTTTCTTCTCGAAATTTATTTTGTCAGTTGCCTCCTAGCCAGACTGTACCAGCTCTCCTCGTAAAATACATTGTCCATTTGTAAGTCGTTGGGAAAGTCTCACCCGAAACCACCGATTCTGTTGACGATGACTGCGACTACAAGGACGACGACTGCTGAAAGGAATGTGAATATTTGCGGTCCTGAAATTACAAGTTATTGGGGTGTGCACATATTCTTACATAAATCCCTTGGAGTGTACATACCCTTACATAGCTACAACTGCCGTCCCACAATCATCGTCCTACCGATGCAAAGCAGCCTTATTGTAAGAGCGTATGTCCGCTTGAGGCGTTCAGATGATTGAGGAGCTTCGTGCGAGAATTCAAACACTCCAGTTGCACTCTGATCTCCCAGGGTGGTGTACCGCAATTCTGCATTCGCCTCCGAAGGCACTCTTAAATACATCGTTCATTTCTAATGGATTCAGAGACAAGTTTCGGCAAGCCACCCACTCTGCAACCAAACCCCCCATATCCCAACTCAAATTTTCCCGATTTCCTTCTCTAGAGATAGAAAGCCAAGAAAACACTCGTACCCATCCCAATTTCTATCTGTCCCGTCATCATCGTCTTTAACTCTTTCCAAAGCAAATATTTACCATATCATCCTGCGAGCAAATCGAGTGGGAAAACATCTCGTAATTTATAGTTTGCATTTGCATCCACATGAGCGGTGGAACCGAAACTGGAGGGGACTGCAAAGAAGAAGACCATCCTTGATTTTGGCGAAATGAAAATCTGCTGGTGAAAATAATTTGTGCAAGTCGGAGTAAAGTTTATTACTCCACAACAACACCAAACCATCCATGCATCTGAGATAGAGTTTGCATAAAGGATGCTCCATGGTCGGTTTAAGGACATACGAATATATGTATGTACTCGTACAATATTTCCATAGAGAAATGGATGGTTTTAGAGAAGAACTACGAGTATCTCAAGACGGACACTTGTTTAATTTGTTTCTTAGCATTTGTTTAACAGCCGATACAACAGAATGTTTTCGGTCGAAGTAGGATTGTGTTATGAATTAATCAGAGACCTAGGAATGCTGGTACAGCTTCTGGTTTTTGGCTTGGTAAATAGTTTTCCATTGGGATACAAGTCCGATTAATTTGTTGGGATTTGTAGTTGGATAAAATTAATAGATGGGCGTCTAGAGTGGATACATGTGGAATCCGGACCCATGTAATGTGTAAAGTGTTTTCTGAGATTTTCTTGCCAAAACAACATTTGCAAGGATATCTCGAAAGATGCTCGTTTAAATTGAAGATGTTTACTTTACAGAATTTGAAGGTGCTTCCTTGTTCTTGGGTTTATTGAATGTAAATAGATTTTGGGATTATCTAAATAGAGGATTATTTGTCTAAACTATAAGTGTGAGGAAAATTTGGATTCCTTAGTTAAATAAAAGATATGTATGGAAATACTTTCCAGAAAGAACACGCAGCAAAGGTACCGGCATCAACATTAACGTTGTCCTACCTATACAAGATTGTGAAGCATGATTTGTACTCTACAACTGAAGACATATTGTTATTGTTTCCAGCTAGCTGGGCATAACTATGTTGAGAACCATAAGCTAGAAAATGTGTGAGAAAATCATTGAGTTAATCAGATTTCTAGGAGACCAGGAACTAAAATCGTCACAATATTTACCATCGTCACGGCCATCTAGGTGGAACCGTAATGTTTTGATAATTTTTTAGATCTTAATACTCAAGGACTTGTTACTTAAGATAATCAAAGACTCTCCATAATTGGACTGAAGAAATAGTCCCTGGCTACTCAGGCTGACATTAAAGTAGAACCCGAGAATGGTTTTCACGGTCAAGATGTCATGGTAGGGAATAATGAAGGCTCACAGCGGGATAACCTACCTCTTAAGAATTCAACTGCTATTTTAAGGCATATGGAGATGATGGGATAAGACCCACATTCACTTCCACGTGATGCCTGCTGGATAGCTATCTAATAGTGGAGCAACAGAGTGACAGGAGATGTTTAGCATGCATGTGCCAGACGAGGCATCTCTTGATAACCTGATGGACAATTGCTCTCAGTAGACACCTGAGGAGAAGTTCTCAGAAGGAGAACGGCGGAGGGATTCATTTCGATGGAAATAACAGCGACGCCCGCAGTCGACATAATACAATCTCAGATCAGTAAAGAAATTTTAACACTGAGGCAGGGTCCTGAACAAATAAATGGTAGCGGAGGCACCCTTGATGGGCCAACGGCAGCGCTCGTATCCCCCATGTGGGTTACTGATTGTGGTATACATCGGTGTAATTTGCCAACCAAGTTTCCGTAGGTCCCAAACAACAACAATTCTCGGATATGGGCGACCTTACTCTTAATGAGCACAGCAAACGAAACAAAGACAACGACTATCGGATCTTCGTGTAGAATATTCGAACATTTAACAGCAGAAAACAATCAGCAGGAACATTTGACTGCCAATACTCAGATATTACAGCCATCTAGGAAGTACAATGGGATAGGCCGGGCGAAAGAAGGATGGAAAACTCTACAATTGTGATTGCTATAGGGAATAGAAGCAGCGCTTGCTTGGGTGCCGGTTTGTCGTACGCGGCAGACTCAGGCAAGAAGTCTTGAGCTTCCGGCATGTGAGCGAGCCTAATGACAATCAGCATCAAGCTTAGCATTCTATCCTGGCCCCACGAAAGACAAGGACGATGCAACCAAAGAATGTTTCTACGAGCTCATCAAAACGACATACGAATAATGTCCTAAGTACGACTTTAAAATCTTACTAGGCGATTTTAACGACAGAATAGGATAGGAGGGCATCTTTCGTAAGACAGTTGGTAAGCATAGCCTACAGAACACCATGTCTAACAACGGATTTAGGCTTACCGACTTTGCGACGGTATAAAACATCCTTAAAGCAACCACAAGGTTTTCTCTACTCAATACATAAAAGGGGATATGGCGGGCTCCGGATCATGAAATGCTAAACCAAATACAGAATTTTGCGAGATCCATGTAAATCATGCCTCTAGTATTTTGTACGTCCAACCCTTCCGGGTAGTCAACATTGACTCGGAGCACCACCTTCTTGCAGCCAAGGTACAAAGGCGAATTTCGCAAGCACCGCAAGAGAAGAGTAGAAGAACTACTGTGAGAAGATGTAACGTAGAAAAGCTGCAATTTCAAGAGACCGCAAGAATCTTTACCGAATGCGAATCCCAAAATCTCTCAACAAATCCTATACCTCTAGCATCAAGTACAGCAGACCAGTGCCAACGTATCATCAGACACGTATCATGTGGTAGGAGTCAAACGACCACCATCAAGAAATCCCGCGTTTGATGAAGAATGCCGACAAATACTTCAGCTAAGCAAGAAGCGTTCGTGAGCTCTACGTGAAGAACATCTGCATATTTAGACCTAAAAAAAAATCGCGAAAAGCGCGCGACCAAAGATAGTGACGACTTATACTCCAGGAACAATGTATGAACATTTTAGCAAAAGGTAAAAAGAACGTGTCAAGACAACAAGACCTGCACAGAAAACCGTGTATCTAGTAGATTCACAGCCGGTGCTGAGAAGTACTTCTTCCGCAGACTGTATAATGGCGACAAGACCCAATATCCAAACCAAAACTTCCATCCACCTGACCAAAACGAAGTAAGGGTAGGAATATCTAAATATGAAATCCAGCAAAGCATTTAAATCGAACGGCTTACCGGCCGAAGTATTCAAAGCTGTTAGAAGTAAATTGTCGGTGCACACACAAACTCATTTATTAGATCTGGTCAGAAGAGTGTATGCCTGATGAATTGAATCTCAGTATCGATTGGCCGATCCAAAAAAAAGGAGACTCCCTCAAATGCACTGACTAAAAAAGTATAACTCTTCTTAACTTCGCAAACAAGATCTTATCTGCCATAATGTGTGAAGATCTAAAACCCTTTTTCAACAATCCGTTTGGCCACATCTGTATTGTTTCAGACCACGAAAGTTCACAATCGACCAAATCTTCACACCCCGGCAGATCCTGGGAAAAATTCAAATACTTAAAACACCATCTTTTCGTCAATATTAAGGCCGCATATGACAGCATTTATAGAGGGGAGCTATATAGAGCCATATTTAGTTTTGACATCCCTGCCAAACTCGTCCGTCTGTGCATAACGATGAAGAACGCTCGCTGTTAGAAAAAGAAGAAATATAAAATGAACTCAAGCGACTTGGAGTGCGCAACGGGAGGCAATTGACTAAAGGCTTGGCTAGCTGGGTAGGCTCGTTAGTTGAGGCCCCGGTCCACCCCGAACTATAGCGCCACATTTGTAAGCAAGGAAACCAATCCACGTTATTTTAAAAGAAATGAACGTTTGCAAAAACAAGCGTGAGGCTTGCGATTTCTACACAGAGTATAGCCAGAAAAAAAACATGACTGCTGAAGTGTTGCTGTACCTGTTCATCAGGTACAGAGTACCAATACTCTATATTCAGGGCTTATTCCAGGCAAAGTCTGAACTTGGCTTGGAAAAGCGTGTAACTAAATCTTCGTGGATAGTTAAGAAATCACTTAAGGGTAGAGCACAAAGTCTCTGTGAGAACCTTAGGCTTCATACCTTCTTAGGTTCAGTCTTTCAATTGTATTATTATTATGAAGAACAAGAAGAAGCAGAAAGATTTTCATCAATTGTAATAGCTAAACAGTATTTAATTTCTCCCTCAACCTTTTCATTGACTCCAAGAGCGAACTTATTTACTCTTAAATACTGTCGCATGAATCTAACTCGAACTTATGTACGTTCAGACTACGTAATTTACGAGTATATTCAAAAATGTAGCATAAAATGGTTTCTTCTACTTACCCATATTGGTACCTTCTTAGTAAGGCCGGAGTTTTATAATTTTTTCTTGAATTTAATTGATCCAATCATTTTTCCATTGGCTTTTGTTGTTCAAACTAGGAAGTTAGGACCCCAAGATGTACGATAGATACAGTAAATGAATATTTTCCAAGATCCCTTAGAAGTCAGCAATATTTTTGCAACTTTTCAGTAGCAAAATCTGCAAAAACGAAAACAGGGCTCATCGCTGAAGATGATTTTACTGGAAAACTCACCATCCACTTGCTGTTGTTCGGCGAACATCCTTCGCTAAGTATAGCATTGAGGCTTGTCGAGTCAGTTGGGTTTTATAGGCATGAAGACCCAAATCTTTCGTGGGAATACGCTGCATAGTACTTCTTAAAATATTCAATTCTTGACTACGATGTCGAATGGACATTCTGGAATCCTGTCCACATTCTGGCGAACAGTCGTTATGTTTTTTTTACTGACACACCAGGTCAAAAACCTGTTGATGGTCTCATTAGTAATCGGCCAGTAAGGTGGTGGCAGAATTCGGGATCCCGGCAAAACTTTTCCCAATATGCAGTGCAATATGCAATTTCAAAACAGTTTCCTTGATGAGTTTCCAAAAGATGTCGACTATGCTCTTTTACTCAACATAACAGGGAAGATAAAACTGGAGTTGAGCACTCACGTGTCACATGCAGGCACTATTCAAGGGTCGTAAATTTATTGAAGAAAAAACACTTTTTGGAGGAAAAGCTTATAGGAGTGTTTATATTTAAAGATGAATTCCAATTATGTGGGCAGGAATACGTAACAATCCTTTCGGAATATATCGACTTCCTCCAAGGATTAATTCTGATCTTTACCTGTATTTTTTGAGAAATTAATTATAAAATCCGAGAATATGGCTTAACACACGCATGGAGTTTCAGATTCCATATTTCACCAGAACTTAGGTCTATCCTAACCCAGATAGATCTATGATATACTATCACATGCCACTATAAGCTACGTAGTTCGACAACTACTATAGTTCTTAGTTAAGCAGATAGATCGAAATCAGTACTATTAGTAACCATAGCAATCACAGCTTTATTATAGACCTTTCCGCGGAAGATATTTCCCTTCGGACGTTAGAAAGGAAGCTCTAACTAAACAATGTAGCGACCAATAGAGTATCATCATTATGCTCAAGGATTCTCATTGTGGCATCTGTCTTTAGTTCTGTCGGAATACAGTAATCAGATAAAGAACTAGTCCATTGCATAGTCTACAGTCTTTTGTACTGAATGGAATCAGGAACGTTGTGTGACTCATGTTTAGAAATGCAGGGAGCCGTGAGTTTGGTATGCCATAATTCTTAAAATTAATGCCATCTGTAGTTGTGCTTACACAAAACTGTCAATAGAAGTCGTAACCGAGGACACAGGCTGTCCTAACGCAGGTTTGGAGCATGAGGAGCTTTCCCCTTAACCTTGCCTATCAATGCAACCGAGCTCTTATTTCCTTTTTTATAATAAGCGCGCGCTTAAGGGGTTTGTGTACCCTTAAGGTGATTGTTCACAGCGCGGGCAAAGGAAATTTAGGGAGGAAGAAAAGAGAGGTATCGATGTACATTATTTTTAAATTTTTGCAAGTTATAACGACCAGGAAATACAGAGATCGGCAGGGCATTCCATAAGCGAGTTGTACGGCTTAGGAAAGAATCACCATATTTTAGAGTACGTCCGAAAATGGACTTGAGGGTATACTGTTGAGCATTCATAGCGAGACGGGTGTTACGGTTGAAAGTTTGAATGGGCGGAATGCTACTGGCGATTTCAGTGGAGCACTGGTGGTGGAAATAGCGATAAAACAAAGTGAGACAGGAGACATTACGTCGGTGTTCTAGGGTATCAATTGACTGACTGATATTAGTATCATCAATGAGCTTTATCGCACGATTTTGAATCCTATCTAGCAGGTGCAGAGATGTTTTAGGAGCACCTGACCAGATGTGGGCATTGTACTCCAATTTTGGGCGGATGAATGCCTTATATATTGAGGCCAGATCAGAGGGGGTCAAATATTTCTTACATCGCTTGAGGAAACCTAGATATTTCGCAGCATTTTTGGCGACATCAAATATGTGGTCATTCCAACTTAAGTTGTCATTGACACACATACCGAGAATAGAAAGTTTTTCGGTTTCTACGATGCAAGTGCCATTCATAGATAATGGCTGGGTGTTTAAATTTCGCTTTAACAACAGCAGACAGCATTGTGTTTTGGAAGCATTAAATTCCACTCTATTGATAGTTCCCCAATTGGTTATGCTGTTGATATCGGAATTTAATGAGCTTAGCATACGCTACCGTTCTCGTACTACAGCCGAAGAGCAGGGCCGTGAGTCCGGAAACGAATATGAAAAGCAGAGAGTACTGTCATCAGCAAAGGAATATATTAAAAAATTAAAAAGAGTGTCGGAGACAGAACAGAGCCCTGGGGCACACCAGCATTAATTTGGTGAATATCAGACTTGAAACCGTCCAAGAAAACTTCAATTTTACGTTCCGAAAGGTAATTTCTAATCCATTGAAGAAGAGAGTCGTCGATCCCAAATGCACGCATTTTCGACATAAGAGCCGAATGCCAAACTCTGTCAAATGCCTTACAAATATCAAGTGCAACTGTCTTGCTTTCGCCAGATTGATGTACGCTTTGGTTCCACTTTTCGGTGAGACATGCCATCAAATCAACAGTGGACCTGTTGCTACGAAAACCACATTGCCGGTCATTGAAAAGTTTTCGTGTTGCGAGATATTTCATGAGCTGACGATCTATCAACGTTTCCATGACCTTGGAAAGAAGGGACGTAAGTGCAATGGGTCTGTAGGAGGAGAAAGAAGATGATTCGCCTTTTTTAGGGACGGGCTGGACAAATGCTGTTTTCCATCTGATCGGGAAGAGTTCTAAAGAGTAGGATTGATGAAAAAGCGTACGCAGTGGTTTTGCCAGCGTAGAAGAACACCTCTTCAGAAAAAGAGGAGATATACCATCTGAACTAGCGGATTTATAGATGTTG
This sequence comes from Volucella bombylans, assembly GCA_949129095.1. Lineage (NCBI taxonomy): Eukaryota > Metazoa > Arthropoda > Insecta > Diptera > Syrphidae > Volucella > Volucella bombylans. The sequence continues at coordinate 127,711,443 of OX422144.1, read as the reverse complement.
AGATCTTTAAATACTCTTGCTACTACACTAGTGCGAAAGTATATTCGTCCCATTGAAGATTCGACGCACTCAAGTGTAGGCAGAGACAAAGCACAATCCGGGAGTGTTGAGCTGGCCGCAAAGAGTGCAGCAAGCAGATTGGCCTTGTTCAAAGAGCTGACAGCTGGAATGTCATTGTAAATGAGCATTGGGATGGAGGATGAGGCGGAATTTCTTATGCTTTTGACGAACGATCAAAAATGTTTACTGCCTTTGAGACATTGCAGTATTTTTTGCCTCAATTTTTGGTCGTATAGGAATTTCACACGCTTAAGAAAGGCGTTGCAGTCATTTCTGGCTCGTTTGAACATTTTTCGATTTTCCTCCGTCAGGGTTGGTCTTGTAGGTCTGAAAAAGCATTTCTCTAACCCTAACGGCGTCTTTAGAGCTCGAGTCGTACCATGCCTTTTCTTTTGGTTTGATACTCTTCATCCGATGAGGAATAAAGGATCTCATTCCAAAGAGACTGGTGTCTGTAATCATATCAGCAGCGGCATCCACGTCGTTATCGAGGAAGCATAACGACCAGTTTAAATTCCTAAAAAAGCTGTTAAGACGGCTCCAGTTGGCTTTCTCGTATTGCCATACGGTTCGTTTAGGAATTTTTCCTCTAACTGAGTGGTCGGTGTACGAGAAATTAGCTGATATGACACAATGGTCCGATGAGCCTAGAGGGGAGAGCACATCAACGGTGTACTTATTAGGGTGAGAAGTTAAAAACAAGTAGAGGGTGATGGCGGTATGACTATCAACGTCTGGTGTTCGCGTGGGCTCCTTTACAAGCTGCGTTAAGTTGTTGTCCGCTCAACACACCGTCCTTCGGGTGTTGTATGTCCAGAATGTCGAAGCCACCCATAATTGTGTATATTATATATTGTGTATCCTAAGATACGATTGCGACCTGGGACGCAAACGAGACACCATGATTTCTGGCTTTGCACTTTTTTTTAGAGAAGACTTTCATTTATGAACCAGCTTGGAAGAAATATTCCTGGACAGCGGGAAACAGGAGTTTTGATGTCATTGCATCAAACAACATGTCCATTTGAACAGATTCAGAAGATAGTAGGGGAACAGAGTCATTAAATCTCCAGGAGATGTTGTAACGAAGACTACTTTTTTTAAAGGGAATATCAGGATTTCTGTCGGACAATGGACGGATAGGACATAATTGATTTTTATGACAGTCGTGTTGATCCAAAGGACCTTTCTGGATGGAAGTGCAATCATTTGCTGAAAGCTCCTTTACATTGTCAAAAATTAGATAGCATCAAATGAGTCTGCTATCCGATATGACATCGAAACAAATCATTGGAGAAACTGCATGAGTCAAATCAGTCATCTTACCTTACCTTGTCGTGGAAAGCACAATTTTGAGATTGAATGAAATCCCATTTCTAGTGCTTCATAGCGTTCAGTCGCTAGAAGCGATCCAACAGCCATAGGCATCAGTCAGTACTTACATTAAGGGTCCTTTTCAATAACATTGCTGTGATAAGTATACGTATAAGTATGATAAAAATGCGTTGTGGAAGCTACTCAATATCGATAAAAAAGCCCAGCGGGTACACCTTCTCTTTATGGCTACCGTCAACGCCTTTGTAAACAGTTTGCATGTTCTAAAGAGGATGCATTCCCAAAGCAGTTGAAGTACATGAAGCTCAGCCATTCTCTCTATGCTCTCCAACATCAAAGAAGTCAGATAAATTGGTCTGCAGTTTTATCGATCTTTCGAATAAGCGCTATCCTTATTGTCCAACACCGGTTGGGTATACATATATGTCAGAGCCAGGAGTATAGTGAAGATCTTCTTTGGATTTCCCAGCAGATGTTCTACAACTTTTTGAGCTAGATGTCTGCTTTCGGTGCCAGTCGGCTTGAAGCCATCTAAAGACACAACGACGTCTGTAACGGCCTCATCCGTCAGAATCTAGCTAAGCCGGGTTAATTTACTCTGTTCATTTGTAGTTTCAATAAGGACCTGTTTCCAAGCTGAGACTCGAGCATGCGACAGAGAGTCTCTTATTGTCAGTTTAAAACAAAGGATAAAGTTGTGTTCCCTATACCCATTCATGCCCAAATCTTTTTTATTTTTCAACTGGCAGCCTTCCCAAGTGAGATAAGCACCATCCATAATGAATCAACAAAAACACAATTCGCCCTGCAATGAGAAATTTATGAACTCAGCAAGAGCGTCATTAAAATCCACCCGGGCGCCGTGCCCCAGAAGACACTGTGGTTATTGGAATTATTGAGTTAAAAACAAAAGTGTTCCTTATTGTACCAGGAAAGAACTATTTAATTTCATCCTCCTCCGAGAGCTCCGAGGGCTCCCCGAAATCAAAAGGAATTCCATTTGGCCAACTAATCAAATCCACGTTTGAGCCCAGAGTCGGATGTTTGCTGGCGCGCATTTATTGCTCCAAGGCTGATTGGTAATTTTCTATATTCTCGAGGTTGACACAGACCATTGCGGATGCACTCGAATGCGATGTATTGTGTGCATGCTGTACAATCAAAATCACAAACACACACATTCATCCTAACCCATTCTCCAAGGATATTCTTGGATTTTTTTTTCGACTTTTTATACTCTTTCCACTCAGTCGAACGACAATGCAGTGGCAAACGTGCGACAAGAATTCAATCAGCAAATCCTCTGCAATTCAATGAGAGCGTCACATGGATGATGGTAGCGTGAGCCGTGTTTCTACTGCTCGTGGGAGCGGTAATGATTTCAAGATTCCAACAACAACAGCAATCCGATGCAGCGTCACTAGTCCCACATAATAGATTTCCGTGTATTTATTGCTGGGAGCTACGTTTGGTCCTAGTCCTATGGATGGATACTCGCACTCTCGTACAATGTTTGCTCCTGCCAGTTTCTACGTACAACCTCAGCTGCATTTATTCCATTTGGAAGGAGTTTTTTTGCCTGATTTTTTTTACTTATTTTCTTTTTGGTTAGTTGTTGTTGTTGTGTCCCAATATCCTGGGGGAGAATATAGTTTAGGAACATCTTCTTCGTGACGGAATGGCAGCAACAACAACGGTGGGCTGTGAATGCCGGTAGCACTTTGGCGCTCTGAGGGTAGTTATGCGGGAAAATAGTTTTAAAATCACTCGAGCAGAATTAATCGGAAAATTATTGCCATTTATATTTATATTTGATCCAATGGGGGTTCTTTTGCCCATTTGCTCCATCAAAGGGAGAGACGGAGGTTAAGGACATCTGGCATGGGACATGGAATATGGGACATGAGGGTGCTATTGATGGTCTATTCGTTTGTTCGGCTTAGGGGTTGTAGTTTTATTTTATGCCAAAGAAATGCAGTTCCACACACGAGTATGCCGCATGAATAAGAAAACGAAAACCTTGCTGCTCCTGCGGATGATAGGATCTCTTTTTGAAGGTTTTTTTGAACTTTTTATTTTTTTTTTTTTTTGTTTCTGGATATTGCACATATTTTACGACTACGGGATCGAATAAATGTACTGGAAAGGCTTTTGTTACCCTTTGTGACAAATGAATTCATTTGGGATTGTAAATTGTTGCCAGTTGCCAGTTGGATGGGGAGACAGGAACTGATGTAGTCCATGAGGCATTGACTTACATTTCTCGATTTAGAGATGGCGTTTCAGGTTGACACTTGTACAAATATTTGTTGGAGTTGGAGTATGTACAGGTGTAATTCGCCGAGCGTTCCGTAGTGATAAATGTTAGAAGAAATAGAAAATGTGTTTTCGAGAATTCAAAAATGGGTTATGTCAGTGATTCTGTAAAACAAATAACAATGCATCAGGTAAACACACAAAGCAAATGACTGGGAACCGTAGCTCTGTCAAATTCTTCCTCACAAGCAATCTGAATGAGCCGCAAATCTATTGGGACTTGACTTAGCTTACGCAGTCCATCGAAGAGTTACTGATCATGGAACACTTTACAATAATTGTCAAAAAAAAAAAACATTTTACTCAAGAGCGCCTTTTGAAAACATGCTCGGCATTTAGACAAAGTGCTCGCTTTTGACACGTAGTTTAGAAGTTACTTATGATTGGAACCGTACTTACACATGTATTTAAAGATGGGCAGGAGGTAATTGTATTACCGCTTACACAAACAGAAAAGCTCAACTCATTCACTAGCAGATACGTTTTGGGCATTTAAGGTACAGTGTTGGGCACCTATACAGTAAGGATTGCTTATAACCTGGATTGAGTAACCCTATGGATAGTCAAAACGACTGCAAACTCTTAAAAGCCTGATGTTGGAAACCGTCCTCAATCGAGATTTTATCACGTCTGACTCACTCCATAACTTAGCAAGTGTCCTTCGCTGTTACGTCTTAGGACAATGTCTCAAAGATAGCAAATGACAGGGTTCTTATCTGCCCTCTGTTCTCTCTTATGAAATCAAGTCTTCAACGGGCTACCTACCAAATAAGGGAACGTGGAATGTGGTTTGCTACCTTACGCAAACGGTGTTCATCTCTATGTGTCAGGCGACTAAAGACAATTTCGAACATCCTTTAATATGCCTTGGCTATGCTCTCCTCTGTGGCTTCAGAATTAATCCATCAAAAACGCAGCTGATTGTCTTTACACGATTAATCAGAATACAATGCATTTTACTACCCAATCGGGGTTGCATCCTTCTGAATTTCTAAAACAAACGCCAGGGTACGTAGTTAGAGGTAGAAAAAAATATTTCAGAACGTAACTCGATTGCTCTACTTCTGCAAGAAAGCTGTAGGCTCGAAGTGGGGTCTACATCACAGAGTGGTGCACTAGGCTTACACCATGGGCAGTAGACAAATCCACACTTGCCGCATAGCCGTTTCGAGACCTGAACTCAGAAAGAGAACTTACATCAACTTGCCAAAACAAACGCAGCTGCACAAGTGCTTACATTAGCCGTCATTGGTGCGTTAAAAAGCTCTCTAACGACTCCAAGCCGGGTGAGGTCACCTTCTATTAAGTGAAGTCTTCCTCTTCTGCGTTGGTTCGAAGTTTTGCAGGCCAGGGCATTGATGTCCATTCTACGTGCACTAGCTATCTCAGGCGACTGATGCTAGAAGTGTGATTGTCATTGGCATCTTATTTCTCAGGAAGTTTCTCCGTTCCACAAGAAAGGAAGCACCCTCATCTGCGCACACTATAGAGGTAAAACTCTCCTCAACAATGCGCATTAGATCTTATCTGCTATATTGTGTAAATGTGTGAAACCCTTCGTTTAGGCCACGAAAATCCATAATCGGATAAATGTTCACACGTCAGATCCTTGAAAAAACCCTATGTAAGACCTTGATCATCGCAGTCTTAATTTATGGCGTTGAAGCATGGACTCTATCGAAAGCGAATGCAGATGTCCTCGATTATTTCGAGAGAAAAATTCTTCGTAAAATAATCAACGACCAACTGTATGAGCTTTACGGCAACATCGATCTAGTGGAAAAAAGTGCGGTTGATTTCGCAAGCCTAAAACCGCACTGATAGTGAAAAATTAGGTCAGTTGGTGTTGGAGCCCATCTACATACTCGGAAAAGTCTCCAACTCTCCACGTAATTTCCCCAACTGTTATAAAGTGTACAAATGTCAAAAATGTAAAGTAATATGTTAAGGTCAAGAAAAATAAAACAGACACTCGATTGTTAACTTTTGAAGAAAGTGTGTGTGATTTAATTTTGTAATAAAAAAAAAGTATAATTTCAGAATTAACATTGGTCCTATCGAGCCTTTTAGACTTTTAAAATTAATTAATATAATCAATTAAATAAGAGACAGTGAGTTTTTTTATTATAAAGTGCCAAACGGTTTCCCGCGACGGTTAATAGAAATTAAAATATTTCACAAATAATAAATTCAGTGACAATATTCTAAAATTAAATAATTTTTAAAACTAATTGATTAATACATCAAAAAAAAAAAAAAAAAAAAAAGAATAAAGCAATCATCCACCGGTGAACATTAACGCCCAGCATTACCGCAGCACCGGTGTCAACGGCCCCGTTAGGATTGCGCTTCTGCAAAAACTACTGCTGCTTCACCAACGGTGCACCTGAAGGATACCGCTTTTAACTGCTAACCGCTTCCTGTACCACTTTGCCAACGGTCCATTACCGGCACACCGCTTCACCGGAATTTTTGTGATTTTTTTTTCTTTTTTTATATGACTCCTAAGTCTTCTATGCGTCGCTGGGAGTATCTGTAAGTACAGTCACGATTAATAAATTTTTTTTTATGTTGAAAATTTTTTTTTGTTCTTACGTCTGCGAGTAACACGTCATGGGTTCGTTTGAGAAGCTGCAGAAGAACATTCTTGCACAGATCACAAGAGATCACAGCAACTTTTGTAAGCGGTCGGAGCATCAGAGAACAAAAAATTATTTATCAGGACGGATCACAATTCTTGAGAGCAATTACAAGGCAAGTTCCGGATACAACGCTGAAGGAATCATTTCAACAGAGACCGTCAAGGTAGAAGAATTTGAAGCCATCTATGAAAAAATAAAAGAGATTTATCTGGAATACAGAGCTGAACTTTTAGATGCTATGGACAAGCTAACCGAAACAACGGGAATACCGGTAAGTTCTGTGAAAAATATATCTCAAGCAGAAAAACAAGAACTCAGGTTGCCGAAAATTAACATCCCAGTTTTTTCCGGGAATTACCAAAACTGGAGGACATTCCATGACCTCTTTGTATCCTTGATTCATAAAAACAAATCCTTATCAGAAATTGAGAAGCTTCATTATCTGAAGTCGAGTTTGACAGACGAAGCAGAACGGCTACTTCAACATCTCAAAATTGATAACGGAAATTACGAAAAGGCATGGGAAATCCTCACATCGCGGTACGACCATAAGCGAATATTAGTTAACACCCAATTTAAGCTCTTTTTTGGCCAGTCAGTTCTTCAACAAGAAGACTCAACGGGACTTAAGAAACTCCTTGATGTGTCCACTGAATGCCGTCATTCCTTACAGAATTTGGACCTGCCAGTTCAGTATTGGGATTCAATCCTAATTTACTGTATGTTGCAGAAAGCTCCAGCATCCACACAGCAACTCTGGGAGGAAAAATTAGGCAATAGGAAAGATTTACCTTCTTTCAAAGAGTTCTCTGAGTTCCTAGAATCTAGATTTAGGACACTAGAAGTAGTTGATCAACAAGAACCTCAGGGAAGCGTTTCCTATGACAAAAAAATAACAAAACGATCTTCAGTAATAAATAAAAAAAATTCATTTCATCTTAAATATATGAAAAATGAACCATTCGCGTGCAAAATATGCAGTAAGGGTCCCCATAGTCTACGCAAGTGCAGTAAGTTTCTAAAAATGGATGTAGGTACGCGAATAGTTATTGTAGGCAAAGCAGGAGTATGCCTTAACTGTTTAGCTTACAGCCACCCTACGCATCAGTGCCCTAGCAGAGTACGATGTCACTTCTGTCAGCTACCACATCACTCGCTTCTGCATTCGAATCAACTAACTAATCTACCACACACAAATCAGAACCCCTATCACACACACACACCTTTCACTCCACACTATTCTAATCAACACACACACAATAGCATACAGTCCACTCACCCTCCATATAAATCAACCACCCCACACTCTAACAATAATATCAGACACATACAATCATCTCCATCTACAAGTAACCTAACAAATTCTTTTCAAATATCTACTGATGCTCCAGTTTTTCATCCCAGCTCACTCGGGGGGGAAAACCAAAGTAAACCAAATGCATTAGTTAACAATTTCCATGCAACTCACCATAATACACAGGTTCTTTTAGCCACAGCAATCGTTAATATTAGGACAGCATCGGGACGATCCTGCGAATTTCGAGCATTAATAGATCCTGGTTCCGAGGCATCATTCATCACCGAATCTGCTGCACAGCTGCTCCATTCGAAATACCACCGCACGTTTGTTGAAGTATCAGGGCTAGGTAAAATTAAAAATGGAACGTGTCACAATTATGTAAACATTACAATCGGTTCACTATACTCACCATTTGAAACAGACGCTCGTGCATTCGTTCTTAAATCATTAACAGGTATTATTCCGGCTAACAACTTGCCACTCAACAAGTGGGACCACATTAAGGACTTACTCTTGGCAGATCCTGAGTTCTACAAACCATCAAGAGTCGATTTACTTTTAGGCAGCGATGTATTCGCTGATCTCGTAATGCCGGAGATACGTCGAGGGGACAGTGCGACGTTACCAATTGCTCAAAAGACCCAGCTCGGCTGGATCTTACTAGGTAGAGTCCCTTCAAATACAACAGGAAGTGTTAGGAGCTTTGTTTCGAAACTCGACCTCGACAATCAGCTGAAACGATTCTGGGAAATCGAAGAAACTCCATTTCGTACACCCCAAACAGATGAAGATGAAGCTTGCGAACAACAGTTCAGCAGAAAAACCAAACGCATGCCAGACGGACGCTACGAAGTAGCACTCCCGTTTAAGGAAGGTAGTTGCCCTGGGCTTGGATCCTCGAAAGGAGGCGCCTTGCGTAGGTTTTTGCAACTCGAGAGACGATTTCAACACAACCCTAAACTACAAACCGAATATGCAAAATGCGTCAAAGAGTACTCACAGCTCGATCACATGGAGGAAGTCGATGTTTTCTCGGACGAAGTCTTGAAGACACCATTTCATTACTTTGTTCCCCATCATGCGGTCTTCAAGGAGTCCAGTTCGACTACCAAACTTAGAGTAGTCTTTGATGCAGCGGCAAAAACTTCGGATGGAACATCCTTAAATGAACATCTTCTAACAGGACCTAAGATACAAAACAACATAGTAGATATCATTCTGAGATGGAGAACACACAAATTTACCTTTGTCGCTGATATAGAAAAGATGTACAGACAGATCCGCATGAATCACAGAGACTCTTACTACCAGCTGATATATTGGCGCGACAGGAAGGAGGACCAACTTAAGGTATTTCGGCTCAAAACAGTCACATTTGGCACAAGTTCCGCACCGTACCTTGCCATAAGGACTTTAAACAAGTTAGCTGAAGATGAACATCACAAGTATCCCCTAGGTTCCAACATGATTCGAGACGACATGTACGTCGATGACCTAATATCGGGAGCAGATTCGGTTGAGGCAGCTTTACTGAAAAGAGATGAGGTAAGAAATCTTTTATTGTCAGCAGGTTTTCACTTACGAAAATGGATAAGCAACTCGGAGCAGGTTCTAAATCGAATACCACAAAACCAACGGGAAGTTGATTTCGATTTGCCTTTAGGGTCATCCGAACATATCAAGGCCTTAGGTATGAAATGGTACCCCTTAAAGGATTCGTTTTCATTTCAAAATGTTCAACTCGACGATTCGACAATCACAAAAAGAACAGTTTTATCGACAACTGCTAAACTTTTCGATCCCTTAGGTTGGATCGCCCCCTGCATCGTCAAAGCGAAGATTATGATGCAGCAGTTATGGAAGCTTGGCATCAACTGGGATAGTCAAATACCACCGGAGTACAAGAAGGCTTGGGACATCTTTCGCCATGAGCTTCCCCTCATCGAACGCATCAAAATTCCACGGTGGATATGCACACACAACACGCAAAAGGATCTGGAAATACATGGCTTTAGCGACGCGTCTCAAAGAGCATACGGAGCGGTTGTATACTTACGGGTGTTAGATAGCCAAGGCGACACTCATATGCACCTATTGATTTCTAAAACCAAAGTAGCCCCTTTGAAAACAATATCTTTGCCGCGACTCGAGTTATGTGGAGCAGTCCTTTTAGCTAAACTGATCGACTATACATGTAAGGCACTCAGCCTCAATAACGTTAAACGAGCACGCTCACATTCGGACAGCAGCATCCAATTATTCTCCACAGTAACCATCATCTAACCAAACTCTTGATATGTGACGCGCATGTGAAAACGCTACATGGAGGAATCCAGCAAACAATATCTCAATTGCGCAACAAATACTGGATTTTAAAATTCAAAAGTAGTGTTAAGAAGCACATTCATTCCTGCACGATATGTTATCGATTCAGAGCCAAACCATTCCAACAGAAAATGGGTAATCTGCCAGCAGCAAGAGTTCGCATTGCGCCTGCATTTACTAACACGGGAGTCGATTATGCTGGCCCCATCGATATAAAGGCGTGGAAGGGCCGATTTTCCAAAACATTCAAGGCGTATTTTGCTGTCTTCATATGTTTGGCTACGAAGGCGATACATATCGAGTTGGTAAGCGATATGACTACCCAAGCTTTCATTGCAGCATTAAGGAGGTTCACAGCACGAAGAGGCCTGTGCTCACAAATATTTAGCGACTGTGGTACCAATTTTGTTGGAGCCAACAAAGAGCTACAGAAACTCTTACGAGAAGCAGCGATAGATTGGAAGGAGATCGCAGAAAAATTAGCGAATGATGGCATAGAATGGAAATTTATTCCACCTGCATCCCCTCACTTCGGTGGATTATGGGAAGCAGGCGTTAAGTCCATCAAATACCATCTCAAACGCATCATTGGACAAGAGGTCTTTACATTTGAAGAACTCGCCACGCTTCTCTGTCAGATAGAAGCGTGCCTGAATTCCCGACCTCTCTGCACCATGACAACAGATCCTGACGACTTCATCGCACTGACACCCGCGCACTTTCTTGTTGGAAAACCACTAACAAGTATACCACAGCCGAATATCAGCGACATAAAAACGAATCACTTGGATAGATGGCAACGGATCCAACGACTATATCAAGGATTCTGGAAGCAGTGGAGTTCCGAATACCTATCGCGCCTACAACACCGACCTAAATGGCATAAAATCGAGCCACAGCCTCAAATAGGAGACTTAGTACTGGTCAAGGATGAACGCCTTCCACCACTTAAGTGGATATTAGCACGCGTTGTCGACAAACATCCAGGACCAGACGGACTCACTCGCGTAGTTACATTGAAGACAGAGCACTCAGAATTCAAACGACCAATATCCAAATTATGCCCCTTGCCCTCTAACACAACACATTCAGAAGACATAATAATTTAAATGAAAATCAAATAATTCAAATCATATCATACAAATTATAATATAACATACACACTATCATCCATAAATTACAGATCATTTGAATCACACATGAATTTTATCATTTGCCGATAATAATTTCAATTTGCCGACGGCAAAACAAAATTTAGTTATCAACAAGGTTACAGCTGACAACAGCTGCTGACCTACATATTGGTTATCAACATAATGCTAAGCAACATACGTACTTTTAATCAACATACTGCTTATCAATATGCTCAAGCAACATATTTCCAGTGTATGTTGACATCGCACACATGTCGTATAATGACGTCACACAAATCATTCATACCGCCGCGAATCGGTAATTTACACACTCACTCACACACATACGTTTCGTAACTACATGCACTTTCTTTTTCTCACATTAATAAAAAAAAAAAATTTTTCTTTTTGAATTTATTTAATCAATTCAATATAATAAAACAATATTAATAGAATTTAAGTCTACTCACCAGGTACTCATTTGGTTCACCACTGGGCATCTTTATATATCTTTTATTTATTTATTTTTTCACAAAACAACAAACAACAAAGAAAACGAAACAAACCACTCATCACTCAATGACAACAAACAGTCAACATAATTAATACAAATGGCCGCACACAAAGCAAAGGTACCAACTTTGCGATCATGGGTACATCAGTGGAGATCAAACTTTTTTATCACTGGCATTCAAACCTTTGAAATTATTTTTATATTGTGATAAATTTGTATTGTTATTAACGTAAAATTCAATAAATTGATCATTTTAATGCCGGGGGGGAGAATGTTGGAGCCCATCTACATACTCGGAAAAGTCTCCAACTCTCCACGTAATTTCCCCAACTGTTATAAAGTGTACAAATGTCAAAAATGTAAAGTAATATGTTAAGGTCAAGAAAAATAAAACAGACACTCGATTGTTAACTTTTGAAGAAAGTGTGTGTGATTTAATTTTGTAATAAAAAAAAGTATAATTTCAGAATTAACAGTTGGTGATCAGTTTAGGAAGCTCACATAATACGGAGTTTGTGTGCGATATTTAAAAGACTTCTCCATGTATTGTAGTTGCGCAGTTTAGGGGGCCTACTTTCATCAGAACGGGACAGACAATGCTCAAATTCCACTTGCCCTTATTTGACCAATCTACACCATATGAGCTGGTGGATTCCCAATACCGGATCATTTCCTCCAACCCCAAAGAACTCGGCTCGTATCCTGAGTTTTGTTGGAATGAAGTTTGGATACTCCTGCCTCCACTTTGGTCAGATAGACGGACGTTTTCGCCGTTTTCTTCCGGATTGTATGGTGTAACCTACCTAACAGCGGTGTTTTCGTTTTCTTCGCCGTCGTCCCCAGAAGCGGTTCTTACAGTTTTTAGCACGGACTGCTCCACAACGACGATGTTTTTTTTCCTATCGGAACAGAGCACTCAGAAAAAGAACTAGTAAATTGTAGACCTTGAAGGTTCCTTGTAATGGAATTTCTTATTCTTTCTAAGAAATATGGGTGAGCGCTTCAGTCCTAAATTGCCTACAGTACCAGCACCCACCAAGCCAATGCCGAGCACCAGCAGCCTGATATTCACAGATATTCACAGAGGTAATGCCCCACTGTGGCATCACTTTCAGAGCAAGCATCGTAGCACATTTTATCACTTAAGTCCAGCATATTTAAGTGCTTAGCAAAAGTGTAGTGCCCCGACACAATGCCAGTAAGCATCGTGCAGACTTTCCTGCTGAGGGACAGCAAGAAACCCGCAGACCTCATAGAGATATCGGGATGCATCCGTTTGCTTTGCTGGAAACCTGGAGAGTCAAGCGATCTGCGGTTATGCTAATATAAAACCCAACTGTCAATAGAAGCCCTAACCAAGGACGCAGCCAGACCTAACGTAGGTTCGGATTCTGAAATTCTCTGCTAAGCTTCCGGCAGCGCTAACTGAAGTCTTTCATTCTCGAACTTCAGCAAGGCTCTAAGAGCAGCTTGGCCGTCGATACAGATCCAAATGCCCTATCCCCCGATTGTTTACAATAAATATACTCGTAGTTCATTGCCATCAGGATTGCGTAGAAATACACGCATTTCCGCTTTGGAAGACAGACTAAAAATTTTCCTAACGAGGAGTGAATTATATCACTGTCGTCCTCCAGAAAGACAACACCGTTGCATCCTAAATTGGTTTTGAAGCCATCTGTGAAAACCCGGCTACATGCCTTTCCTGGCTCAGGCTTCGGCCGAAACCAGTCTTTGGCACAGAGGAAGTTGATTTCATATTTTTTTCCGCAGCAGAGGTTCTGGTTTCATTGATCCAGACGGCAATTTCATAAGACAGTCGGCGCTCAAGGTCATCAAAGCTCCAGTGCGTGTTGTACCAAAGATCACTTCCTTTTAAGTGGAACATGGCTTTGAGAGTACGTCACATAATACGAATATCAAGTGGAGGGAAACTACGGTATTACCTGGTCTTCTTTGTATGCTACAGTTCGGGTTTTGCTGCTCTGATATGTCCCTTTTACTTCCTGGTAAAATTTCTCTTCAACTTCGCGCTTTTCGAACGCTCTGTCGTTTCTTTAGAGAATTTCTCGATTCTTTTTTCCTGTGCTGGTTCAGCAGCTCTCACATTTGCCTTCGACATTCATCATCGAACAATGGGTTATCTTTTTTGTGGTCACCTTCTGGAATCAATCACATCAGTGGAAGCAGTTTCTTATGGACTCCTTGCAGCTTTACCACTGGTCCACGCACTTCATGTTGTTGAAGCGTTTTTCTGAGAGAGCTTGAGCGAAACGCGATCGCACACTTTGGCTACTACTAGATAGCGGTCCGAGTCAGTGTTGGCACCTTTGAATTTGCGGACGTCAATTATACTGGAAGCGTGTCTTCTGCTTACAGTAATTTCAAAAGCGCTGCTTTTGAGAGGTTATCGATGTCTAATGTCCCCGGTTAAGTCTCGGCGGTATTTGTGCATTATATTGACGACCGCCGTGCAGCCAAAATCGGTGTGGTAACCACTCGGGTCTAGATGAAATGAGTGATTACATTTAAATTAAAATTAAAAAGCTATGGAATCTAAGTTTTTCGCTCGAAGGGCAACATCCTTACAATTATTGTTAAGTTTAGAGCGCTTTATGAGAGCCAGTAAGCTAAATTTCAGTAAATTGTTAATTTTAAATTAGATTTAAGTATTTTTGTTTAGTATGTAAGTTTAAATGGATAAGCGAAATAAAACAAAACTTAATTGAAAAGCAGAAAGTAAAGGCGCTCTCCTTTTTCCTATTTTGACACTAAAGCCACCAACTGCAATTTTAACATCGTACTTGGGACATAGGTTCTCTCTAGGAACTTGTGGAAGCCTTTTTTGATAGCGTGTTTTTTATTCCTCTGTTGGAGCATGTTCGCATGTCAGGCTGGTGTTTATGAATTGAGCTCTGATACGGATTGTCATCAGTTCAGCTCACTTGTAGGTCTAAATGGATTTCCTTATACTGTCCTTCAATCTCATTGGAAGCCTAAAAATCACTTGAGCCGATGAAGTGAAGATCCAGCAAAGTGAATGTATTTGTGGTCTTCAATGCCGCTGTGGACATTTTCTTAATGAGTGATCCCAGAATTCCGATGCACACTGCCCTTTGGTGCTGGTGCTATTGTTTCTCAAATGAGTCTCACAACTGCTGTGGAAGGTCAATGTCGGATTAAGACCTAACGTCTTCTTACTTTTTTGATTCCTACATCCTTTGATTCTCTTCTTCAAGTTCAGATATTTCCTTTACCATATGGGGGAAGGCCAGGGCCTGGGAAATTGCTCTACCCACCAGCATTGTACAGCGTGAGTATCCCAACATCTATTGTTGTTAATTCTACGTGATTTTGCGCATTGTACTTATGATAATACTATCACCGTAATTGTGAGGTTAAAGAATACTATATATCATAGATTTGTACAGGGTGGTGGTAACTTGCATGTGCCATTGACAAAAGTCTTTGATCTAATCACTTTCGGGAACACCTCAATTACTTATTTTAATTTCTTTTGCACTTCAATGCCCTGATGAAGCTAGATCACGTCATTGCTACACCCGGCAGCAGGAAAATACAATTCCTTAGTAGCCAGACGGCAAACCAGTTCAATGGGCATGGTTTCCATGACATATTATACCTGAGAATTCGAGATCTAAATTGTACCATATGACCGCTAATGACCACAGATTTACTCATACATTTTCAGCCATTTCTTCTTGCCTTTATCTCCATCTCTAATTATCGTACATCTAAGAGCTGACTTAGTCGTCCTTTTGACTTCGTTAACCCTCAACTTAATTTCCACATCAAAGAGGATTTCATCAGAGATAATCCTTATTAGCATAAACCGCAATAAGTAATTTTTTATGTAACCATCTACCCTTCAAACCCTGTAATCATCTACCCATCAACAGCTGCAACCGTGTATGACGGCTACACATGTAACTCATATCGATTACAGCAGCTTAAGCCCCATGGTACACCCCAAAATAATTACAAGAGCCCCTCATACCTTTTCGAAACAAAAAAAACCCCGCAACTAGGTACAGTCACGTCCGAAAGAAATCAATCACTTGGGTGAAAAAATAATTCCATGGAATAAAAATACCGTTGACTTATGCAAAAGCTTTAAAATTTACAAATTGCCATCTACCTCATTACTGTGTTCAATGGCATAACTAATTTCTGGTCCATCGAGCACACACAATCGATTGTTCCTTCTACCAGGCGAATGTTTCATCCTTCAGGGGTCAATCATTGTCGGAAGGCTCTGGCGTTCAAGTGAACTCTCGTCGATAATGGTCGCAGGCTACGTACCACAATGACAGTGAGTGGCTCTCTCCAAATTGATAACCCGATGTCATAAAATCAATTTTGTGAATTTCATTAATTTAGTTTAATTATAACAGGAATGATGGGAGGAATAAAGGACGCCACGGTACATTACAACAATTTTTAAAGACACTCGACACTCAAGTATAATAAATGACACACGAACTCGGACACGGACCGGCATAGAACGTGCAAGATATTTAGTAAATTGATGCCAAGTTCGCGTTCGTTTTATAGGCGCTTTTCAGTTCTCCCGATATTTTAGTCCTGGGCTCGGGCAATGGTTCACCATCTGCCATTAGAGTAATTAGCATCAGTTGATTTCGGTGGCACACAAGGATCAGAACGAACGACGACCGGGCATTGTCTTTTTTTTTCCTCTCCTCCCGTTGGCATTCATTGGAAAGAATCTTCGTGCCGCATTGTAGAGCGCCAGTTGAATAATGAGTTTTCTTTGGAAGGGCGAAGTACGAGCAGTAGGCCATGGTGAGAGGACGTTTCTTTTTAATTCCGTAGTGCGACGCGCCCAGGAGGTGACTTTTCGTTTTTAATTTTCAGGAAAACTTTTAGGCATTTCATGACGTTCTTCAGAAAGTCTGAAACAAATTAACAAATGACGAGGGAATTCGCCTTCGTAAGTAAAGTCAAATCGAGTGTTGGAAGATGAATGGTTGCTTCTTGATTTAAGGGTTAGTATTGCTAATATTGGTTGTTGACGTAACAGAAGTTGGACTGACGTTGAAATGGTGAAGGGTTTTTAACTAATTAAAAGATGCTTACACCTATTGGGGGTTGTGTTTTTGGGCATTGTGTCCGTAATTGGTTTCATGCTAGCTTTGCTTTGTCTTATTTTCGCTTTAAAACAAGAAATGATGCGGCCCTGAATTGCATTAGTTTGTACATGGTCGTACATGGATTTCCTAAATGTTTTTCATATGAGTCTCCAATGAACTCGAAGGGCGCGCTAAAAGGAGCAGGGATCTAAACTGTGCCGTTTCCTCTGATCGATTCAGAGCACTACTATCTAAATATAAGATCGTGAAATATTTCCACCGCTTCATTGCTTTTAATGCGGCATAAAATTGCATTCATAGTTGGAAGACCTACGCATCGATTCATCTCAAATGAATCTGACCGAGTTACATAACATTGGAAGGCACGTGCTTTCGAGTCTAATTTAGATACTCACATCAGGAACTATACCAAGTTTATGACGGCTTACGTCAAGACTTTCGTGAGACTTCTTCATTTAAGATGTAAAAATTTGCTGAGACATTAACGACCAGCTTTTCGGCAATGCTACAGATATTGACGTCATCAATTTTATGCAAAGTAGCTTTAATAAGGACATTCTGTTGCCAAATAAATGTTAACTCTATAAATACCACAGATACATAAACCAAACCAAAATCGTCCTTACCGCACTCTTGATCATTTGGTATTGAGAAAAAAGAACTACATTCAAAACTCTCGATTTGAAAAACGTAGTTAGGTTCCACTAAGCAGGAAGGAGCAGCTGAACAAGTAAGACAAATGTCTGTGGTAAATAAAATACTAAGTCCTATGTGCGTGGAGGGCGAATAAACGAGAAGTCGCAACTGCAACTGCGCATATAATTCAGATGGTTAAAATGGCTGGAACACATGCACGTACTTCTACCAGAATTCTCCAACAATGAATTACTTAACTTCCCCACTCGAGTTCTATAATTCAAGAATCAAGCAATCACCGATGCCAGAAGCTTGGTGTAATAAACTAAGAGCTGTATGGCAGGCCTGAAAAGGTTGCGGCAGTGTATCTGACGATGACTTTCAACAGGCCTTTCGGAGTTTACAATTAGGACATCCAATGAGTTTCGAGAAGCTGGAGTTGTGAAGCAACTAAAAAGCAAAAGGTTTACTGCTAACGATCTTTGGTTAGGTTAGGTTAGGTAAGAGCTGCTGTTGGAAAAACCAATCCACTCTTCTTTTTTTTTTTTGCGTGCGCTCCAGGGATTTGAGTACCCTTAAAATGCATGTACACAGCGCGGCGAAGGAAAATTAGTAAGAAAAGAGAGACAGGTACCGACGAACGTTGGTTTTAAATGTTTGAAGGTTATAATGACTAGGAAATACAGAGCTTGGCAGGGCATTCCATAAGAGAGTTGTACGGGCTAGGAACAAATCACGATATTTTAGAGTACGTCCGAAAGTGGGCTTGAGGGTGTACTGATGAGAATTCATAGTGAGACGTGTACTACGGTCAAAAGTTTGAAGGGGCGGAATGCTAGTGGTGATTTCTACGGAAATAGCGATAAAACAGAATGAAACACAAGATATTACGTCGGTGTTCGAGGGTGTCCATTGTCTTAGGCCTATTGACCCATTGTGATGACACGTGGATCGGTGACCCTCTGACGATCTTACAAAACTAAAAAATTTTCATGCTCGCAGTTCCACATTGAATGTTCGGACATTCAGCAAACCACGTGTAACCGAACAAATAGCAGAGGCAATAGATTGTTATGGCGCCTCTCAGAAGAACGGCGGGAAATGCCGGATACCTTTGACAGAGATCTTACAAAGGCAGATGCTTCAAAGCCCGTGTGAGTTAAAAGGTGGCACAAAATTAATCACCCTATCGGAAGATGGTATAATTTTTGCAAATGGCGTCATGACACTTGTGAACCAGATAGCTGCAAGCTACAAACAGACAATCAATGGAGCGCTATACTCCTCAAGAGGGTGGAAGGATACAATCGATGTTTTTGACCCGTGGTGTTAGCGCAGCGTGAGTTTCGACGTCGATTTCCTAATCGTGTCACGCACACTGGGCAAACATACCGGCGCTTAGCTGCTCGACTCGAATAGAGTGGAACCACACGAGACTATGCAGTGCGTGACCGCCACCGGACTGGTCGTTCGGCCATCGCGGATGTGGCTGCCGAGTTGCTGAGAAAGAAGAAAAACCAACCTGACGACGGGCCACGCAATTGAGCATAACCAGACGAACTCTACAGCGAATTTTAGTGAAAGACTTAAATGTGTTCGCGTACAAAGTGCAAACCGTGCATCAGTTAATAACTCCTGACCGTCAGTCACGTGTGGATTAGTGTAAAGCCACCGTCAATCTCAACAACGAACAGGACGATTTTGTGTCGAAAATCGAAAAAGGTGGATTTCCACTTAAGGGGTTACGTCAATAAGCAAAATCTGCATTTCTGCGGCACGTAAAATCCGCGTGGGATGCACGAAGAGCCATTACATCCACTAAAAGCCACTGTATGGTGTGGCGTTCACGCGAAAGGAGTGATTGCGCCGTATTTTTTTGAGAACGCCATCGGCAATACGATCACTATTATAGGCGAACGCTTCAGGGCCATGATAAACGACTTCTTACTACCGGAATTGGATGAGCGGGGCTTGGTGAACATATGGTTTCAACAAGACGGTACAACCGCACACACAGAACGAGTCACAATGGATATTGTGAAGGAAGCGTTTCCTGGTCCTGTAATCTCCCGTTTTGGCGATTTGACATGGCCAGCAAGATAGCCCTATTTAACCATCCCAGACTTCTTTCTTTGGGGATACTTGATATTGCAGGTTTATGTCAACAAGCATCAGACAATCGCAGCCCTTAAGGAGAATATTCGACAGGAATGCGAACAGTTATCACCGGAAATTTTGCGGAAGGTTGTGGGAAATGCGATAAAACGTGCACCAATGTATATCAACACTGCCGAAACCCCTTGGCGGATATCATCCTTTCCACTTAACAGAAACAAATAAAGATTTCCATCATTTCCATTCATTTTTTTTTTATTTAGTAAAAAAGTAATTCAAAAACAAAATTGGATGATAATTTTGCGCCACCTTGTACAAGTGCATATATTAGGTGCCTTCTGAGAAAATTTACTTAAAGTATCAGCAACAAGGGCAGTCGAAGTACCAATTTTAGCGCAGAAGAGAGTGCATACTTACTTACTTATCCAATGGCGCTACAGATAGGGTAGACCCAATAGGCCCTAACCAATAAACCTCTCCGTAATGGTTGTGGTCCATTTAACTTGTAGGAATTAATGTCTCTACAAAACGGAGAGTTAACATTTATTCAATCAACCTTCTGGTTGACCGCTCATAGATTCTATAAAAATTATTTTTAAACCATGCCGCCATTTCTGACAATCCTTTGGCACATGTTATATGCTCAGTTAGAAAAATTATGATTTGTAATCTTATACAATACAAAAATAATACCAAATGTCAGCTTCTTAAATATAGAAACGTTTTCTTCATAATCGGATTCACGAAGTAAACATATACCCCCTAGCGCTTAGCCCCAGACTCAATGGTACACTTTAATGATCAAAGAGATCAGTAGAATTCCCCCCAACTGTAATGACATTCTCAAAAGGTGCAGCTCTCCTTTACTATGAAAATGTCAAGAGTGTCTGCCCAGAACCATTTCATTAACAAATATGAAATGGCTGAATCAATTTTACGGACAGACGATTCTTCATTCCATGAAAAGGTGGTTCATGCTTTAATTATTTGCAGGGCTCGTATCATACCGATGCAAACAATTAAAAAAAATATTTTCTAAGTCATACTCGTAGAAGTTCTATTCATTAGATGTAATAAAATCGGAAAGAAAAACCAAAGCCTTGAACCAAAACCTATTTTTCGATATTCCAGAAAACGCTTAAAACAAAAAGTCAAGAAAGACCTCTGGAAACACATGTGCTATTTATTATATTTATTATACTCGGACGAATGTAGGTAATCCCAATCACCTTACGGAAAATATTTTATAATTCCTGCCGCGAAAACACAATGCCTCAGGTAGTTCCCACCGACACCGATCTCAATAGCACAAAAGAAATAAACCAGATCCGCTCAATCCTAAGCCCAAGTTGTTTTAGGACAAGGTAAAGTCTACAAACCCATCTCGTGCCTGGCTTCTATTACCTGAAGATATCCTTAATTAGATACAAAACAATTTGCACATTCGCTTACCTGCTAGTTAAAAATCTCCCAAAACCTCATTAGTAAATGCTGACGATGTTTCGGTATAAATACTCCGTCCGCATCGTAGTCTCGTCAGTCCAAATTTAAAGTGCATACTGCAAACGTGTCAACAAATACAAATAGACCAGCTAGAACATCAGCTTTCACCAACAAGCATGACACGTTTGCTCTATGTTCTTCATATTTCGATTCACCTAGAACAATTCACAACAAATTAGTTAAACTAAAAACAACAATTCGGGAATATCTAATATTCCTCACTGAAAATTTCGTTGGTAGCGGTTTACAAAAGAAAACCCCTCACTAACACCAAATATTAGTTCAAAAATAAATAAAACGATTTAAAAAACAAACAAAAAAATTGTAAAACCATGTAAAATCCAAAAAAAAAAATTAACCAAAAATTGTAAAAACAAAACACTAAAACTCAATCGATCTACGATACTATAACAAGCTCAAAAAATCAAAAAAAAATGAAATCTATTTATTGGAAAACTGTATATACACAAATACTCTATATGGAAGTCTACAAATCTATTTTAAGAAGGTGCAAAAGTTATTTGGTAAATTCGAGATATTTAAGGCTACAACTGAGGGCGTACAAGGACGAGATGATTTTAATCGAAAAAAAACTGTCTCACAACAAAATCTAGATATAAGACACAAATTCATGATCAATTTCAAAGAAGTGTACACGCTGGGAGAGGACTAAAACAAGACAAAATACAAACATTTCAAGAAAGTGGTAAAGGGCGATGGAAAAAGATATAAAACTTTAGTGTAAGCAAAAGGACGATGATGAAGAAGACTTAGGCCAAAAGATAATACAATGACATATTTCGTGGAAGATGATCTACTTCAGACTATGATGCTGGTTTGAGAACTTTGATAGAAACACGACGAATATATATATTTATCGAAACATGTCAAACTATTTATAACACCCCATTTTTATATTTAACATTACGATTTAAAATAAAAGAAAATATCTCTTTTATATAAAAAAACACATTTTCGTACTTCATTTAAAAGAAATTTGTTTCAGCACTTCTTCTGTTTCAATCGAAAATTCATCAGAAATTTAATTTTCAGTTGTTCAAATATTTTCATTTTAATATTGAATTTAGGTTATGACAGTAAGGCACGCCATATGTATAGGCGGATGACTTTACAAAACCCCATAAGATCGGCGTTGGGTCGCATGATCTCTGTAGTCAATTCCGATCGTCTATACGGCCAAAGGATTGTTTACGCATAAAATGCATTTATCATACTGAAACCGCGTCTTGTCTTAATCCATATCCACCAACACAGGCCACAAAAACTCGTTCTTCATATTACGATAACGTTCACCACTCATTGACCTTGCACTAATGACGTCGTCCTCGAAGAATTATAGCCCAACCACTCAGTCACGGCCATTTTATTTGTTCATGTATCCATTCAAGTGTAGTGCCCCTCATAGCTAAGGCGTATTTTTTTATTTTATTTTATTGTGGTAAGAAATTATAATTTTTAGGATACAATTTTAGGGATACAGAGTAGGTACCAATACTTCTAAAATATTTGTACAATTTTTTACTAAATATAATATCACAGATTAACTTACAATTTGAAGGAAAAGCCACTAAAAACCTTCATTGAAACAAAATTCGCAGGGGTAAGGGAGAAGCGCTTTCAACACTTGATTTCAAAAATAAAGATTATTAATTTGTGAGAAGTTACACAAATAAAATGATTAACAGGAAAATGGTAATAAAGGAGAAACAAATAAATAAATAAACAAAGAAGTAATTAAATAAATATAAATGTATTGCAATATAATATATGAACAAACAAAAAAAATAAAAAATTAATAAATAAATAAATATATATATAGATATAAGTAAATAAATAAATAAATATGAATATGAAACAAATTTATATTGCACTCCTACAAGACTAAGTTTGAAATCAAGTAGTTGTCAGATGAAGAACAAGAGATATTATATTGATGGTTTAGTTTTTCAATTCTATCTGAAAACATTTCAATGTTAGCCATTATATGAAGTTCCTCTGTTGAGAAAAACCAGGGAAGATTAAGTATCATTTTGAGCAATTTGTTTTGTGCTATTTGCAGCTTGCGCAGATGGCTTTTTGCACACTTACCCCAAACAGGAGATCCATAAAACATAATTGCTTGGAATATTGATTTAAAAATTAATAATTTGCTGGCGTCACTTAATTTTGAATTCCGGCATATAAATGGGTAGAGAGCTCTTATTGTCACATTAACCTTTTTAATTATTTGTTGAACATGTAGATTGAATGTAAGTCGCTTATCTAAATAGATGCCAAGATATTTAGCAGTCGATATCCACTCAACTTGAGTACCGTTGATTAGAAGGTTGTTAGTAGGAAGTAAGTAGGCTTTTCTTTTACGAGTAAAAAAGATCGCCTGAGTCTTAGAAGCATTAATGTTTATTTTCCAATCACTACAATATACTTCAACAGCATTTAAAACAGATTGCAAATTAGTTTCAATCTTAAAACCAATTGCATCTGAAGAATAAATGCAAGTATCGTCAGCGAATAAGGCAATGTTACAGTTTGTCAAGTTGGGGAAATCGGAAGTATATACGAGGGGCGTTCAATATATTCTCGGTATCGATATGAAGGAAAATGCGAATTCAATTTAAATTGTTTTTATTTTTCAATATAATCTCCCCTAACATCAATGCATTTGTTACATCTTGAGTTAAGCTTTTTTTAAACCCTCAAAAAAATAAATTTCCTCTTTCTCTGCAAAATACCCATTTATTGCCGACTTGAGTTCTTCATCATCCGAAAATCTTTTTCCACGAAGACATTTTTTCAAATCCGGAAACAGGAAATAATCACTAGGGGCAAGGTCTGGACTATAGGGTGGGTGTTGGATTTCTTCGAAACCACAATCTCGCGCAGCAGCCTTGGAAACTCGCGCCGTGTGAACAGGAGCGTTGTCATGAAGAAGCAACACACCCGCTGCGAGTTTACCCCGTCTTTTCTTTATAATTTCCTCCCGCAAATTATGCAAAGTGGAAGCGTAGGATGTGGCGTTGATGGTTTCACCTTTTTTTTTGTACTCAATGAGCAAGATTCCCTTTGAGTCCCAAAAAACTGTGGCCATGAGCTTCCCGTCAGATGGAGTGACTTTGAACTTCTTCGGGGGGTCTGTTCCTTTTTTATGCCACTGCATGGACTCTTGTTTGCTTTCAGGGTCATAGTGGTGGACCCATGTTTCGTCCCCAGTAACAATTCGATCCATAACACCGTCCGCGTTCTCACTACACATCTCCAAAAGCTCTCTACAGCATGCGATTCTCACTATTTTCTGAGGCGCTGTGAGCATTCGTGGCACCCACCTTGCACTGACCTTTGAAAGGTTATTATGGTCATGAAGAATGGTGTGAATGGTACCAATTGAAAGCTTGGTGATCTCTGCCATCATTTTCACCTTTATTCGGGCATCCTCAAGAACAAGTTTTTCGACTTCTTTGATGCTTTCTCCCGTACAAGCAGTAGCCGGGGCGCCGGAGCGGGGGTCGTCTTCAATACTCTCTCTGCCTCTCTTGAACTCACGTGACCACTTTTGCACAGTTGATAATGAAGGTGCGGAACTCTGGTAAACAGCCAACATCTCTTCATGAATAGTTTTTTGACTTTTTCCTTGCTTAGTGAGAAATTTAATTACAGCGCGATGCTCAATTTTCACCATCATCGTTACAGTTGCCATTATGATTCTGTTTAACTAGAGATAAAATGCGAATTAATAATCACATATATATGAAATCTAACATGAATGCACTAAAATAATAGTATTACTTGATAAATAAGTCAATTTATATATACAACCACAGCTTCACCCCGATACCGAGAATATGTTGAACACCCCTCGTATATTAAAGAGGACTGGACCAAGAACAGATCCTTGTGGGACACCAGCATTAATCAAATGATTGTCTGAAAGACTTTGGTTGATGGATACATTAAAACTTCGGGATGACAGGAACGATTGAATAATTTTAACTATGTACAACGGAAAATTAAATCTTAGAAGTTTATGTATTAAACCATTATGCCAAACGGTGTCGAAAGCTTATTCTACGTTCAAAATTACCATACCAGTGCTTTTGCCCTCTGAAAGGTTATTTTTAATATCTTCTGTGATACGATGCACTTGGTGAATAGTGTTGTGAAATGGCCTGAACCCAAATTGCTCCGGGGGCAAAATTGCACTTTCGTCAACAAAAGATACAATTCATTTTTTTTATAATTTTTTCCAGGCACTTACTAAGAGAGCTTAGCAGACTAATTGGCCTGAAGCTACAGGGTAAATTTGGAGCTTTGCCCGGTCTCAAGATTGGAATTATATTGGCTACTTTCCACTTATTAGGAAAGTATGCCAATCTAAGACCGTTGTTGAACAAATCCATCAACTTCATAAGGGCAAAATCAGAGAGATTTTTGAGGCATTGATTCTTAATCCCATCTGAGCCAAACGATTTTCTAGTCTTCAAACTACGTATAATATCCTTCAATTCATTAAGATGTATAAGCTTAATATTACTAAATAATGACTGTGAATTGAGGATGTTTAGTGATTGTTCTACGAAAGATTCGATATGCGTAACTGGAATTAGGTTTCTACCAATCGAATGACTTTTGAAAAAGTTGATTGCAAGCGCATTAGCTTTATCACAACAAGAAGCCAACGAAGAATTGCCAATCTTAAGTGGAGGAATGTAAGTGTTCTTTTTCTTCACTACTTTAACGATATTCCAGAATGGCTTGCTGCCCTTATTTAGACCCTGTAGTCTATCTTTCCACGATTGGTCTCTATGGTTATTTATTGCATATTTTACCAAAGAATTTATTTTATTGTAATCCTCGAGATAAGACACATTTCTTGTACGTTTCCACCTGGATCTACAAGTGTTTCTTAGTTTTATTATCTGGAGAACAAATTGGGGAAGAACATTGGATGCACATCTTGCGACCGTTTTCTTTGGCACTGAGTGTTCTACGCTTTCTAAGATCGCAGAAGTAAAAGCTTCTACATTTTGATCGATTTCAGATATGTTGCTGTTTTGAATCAAAGAGTTTTCAAGATTAGTTCTTATTATTCTTCTAAATAAGTTCCAGTTGGCATTTTTGAAGTCATAGACTTGATTTGCGCACTGCACTGGAGAAGCTTTCACACCAGGGTTATGGTTATGGCATATTAGTAAGATATAAATCCAACGTAGAAGGGTTTCTATTCCTACTAGATGGAATGTGAGTAGGACTATAGGGAAAGAGGATTTCAAACGGATGTCTTACGTTTAGGTCTCTAAGAATGTTACCCCATGCATTTGCCCTCATACAACACCAGTGCCTATGCCTGCAATTAAAATCACCACCTAAAGGGTCCGCCATCTAACGTTTGTTTTATCAACTACTGCTTATTTCGTGAATGGTAACACTTAGCTCATGTCTGATTTGACAGATAATTAGTTTTATCCTTCCGCTGAATGAATATGGTTGTGTATACGCTTGAACAACGCTGGGAAATATTGCGACATTCCTTTGAAAATCATGGTAATGTTGCAGAATGTGTGCGAAAATTTCGTACGCATTTTGGAAGAAGAGAAGCACCGTCAGCTCCGTATGTTCGTTATCTTGTGAAAAAAGTGAAAGAAACTGGCATCCTCATCGATAAACCATAGCGTGAAAAGCCAAAAACAGTGCGTACACCCGAGAATATTGCTGCTGTGGCAGAAAGTGTGCGTGAAGCGCCATCAACATCAATTCACCATCGTTCTCAACAATTGAACATTTCGGAGACATCATTGAGACGAATTTTGCATAAAGACCTTGGTATGACGCCATACGAAGTCCAATTGGTTCAGGAGTTGAAGCCAACTGACCATCCAATGCGTTTTCGCTTCGCTAAGTGGGCCTGCGATCGACTTAGAGAAGATGCCGATTTTGCCAAAAAAATCTTTTCAGATGAAGCTCATTTTGATCTTGGTGGGTATGTAAACAAGCAAAATTGTCGCATTTGGGGTACAGAAAACCCGCACGCATACACTAAAAAGCCGATACACCCAAAACGAGTCACTATTTGGTGCGGATTTTGGTCCAGAAGCATAATTGGGCCATTTTTCTTCGAAAATGAGCAAGGAGTGGCCGTTACAGTCAATGGCGATCGTTATCGGGCCATGTTGAACGAATTTTTGTTCACAAAAATTGAAGAGGAGGATATTGGCAACATTTGGTTTCAACAGGACGGCGCTACGTGCTACACAGCCGAAGCTACACTCGATGTTTTGCGCCCTGTTTTTGAAGATCGCATTATCAGCCGCAGAGCTGATGTCGTTTGGCCACCTCGGAACTGCGATTTGACACCGTTGGACTATTATTTGTGGGGTGCCGTAAAAGATAAGTGTTACGCCGACAAGCCAGAGACAATTGACGCTTTAAAGGACAATATTCGTGAAGCCATTAGTGAAATACAGCTGCACACAATCGATTATGTGCTTAAAAATCGTGTAGGCTACTGCATGGCCAGCCGAGGCAGCCATTTGAAAGAAATTATTTTCCATTATTAACCGGAAGCATTGTACTTTCAAATAAAAAAAGAAATTTGAGAAAATATTCTGTAGTTTTTTTCGATAGTTTGTAGTTGATAGGTCATGAGTAAAAAATTGGAGGTTTTTTAATTTTAATAAATTACACAATTTTTGATAGAGTTCAAAACTATCAAGGTTTATTTTCACACCTATACTCATTTTTTTCACAAAATAGTTGTCTATTTCAACTTCACGGAGAAGAGCACGAATTTCTGTTAATTTCTTTTGCAAGACACATTCGATGGGATTCAAAACTTCATCACAATCAATGTCGTCGTTGTATGAATCCGGTAAACACTGCAGCGGCGCAAAGTAATTAGTTCTCAGGTTTTTAACACTAGAACTCATTTTAAATAGTTTTTTGTTTGAAGACCTGAGGTCTTCAACATTAGGCGAACGATCGCGTTTGGGAATTTTGGATTTTTTTATGTTTTTCTGCGCGAGGGGTTGAGAGGAAACCCCTGTTCGGGCAAAGCTACGAACAGAACTGACATAGCTAAGGCAAATTCTCCAAAACCAAGTTGACAAAGATACGGCATTACGCTTGATCGTTTGACGTACATAAGCTGTTGATTTCATTAAACTTTACTAGGGATTGATGTGCCCGGATACGCATCACAATTTGCAATAATTATGTTAAGCCAATATAAGAATTTACAATGGGACGGGCAGCCAACTTGATTCAATTTCTCTGGCAGTCGATTTTGTCGGTGTACATTGTACCACAAAAATTTCACGCATTTTCTGCATGATTCGCACATTATTAGAGCTGCCATGTCAAGTTCTCAAGTTTAAGGAGATCTTTACGAAAAGATCGTCCACTGTATTACGCGAGCGGTCCTTTACACACGAAAGAGAAACCCTTCATCATCTCCACCGTTGTATACGAAAGAACTACATACGTGCACTTCACAACAAGAGAAATAACTTATTGCTGGTTCTAAATTTGACTACCAAAATTCACTATTCGCTAGGAATTCGATATTCGCTATAACAGATACGTAAGCCGAATGCAATCTACCCTCAATTCTGAACCCAAGTAGCTCTTTCGATTTAGTAATAATGCAAAAAAAAAATCCGATAGCTATCCGTCTTGTCTCAAATTGTCTAATACGTCATTGTCTGATCCTACAACCATCGTGAATTACTTCGTTAATTTCTTTAGTGAACCCGAATACTTTGGTTACTTGAGTAACTGCACTCGGACATCACTAATGTCTTTTGGAATAACACCAACTACAGCTACTGGACAAGATTAACAAACTTAAAGCTTATTGGCATTTTTTCTGAAAAAAATATGCCAATAATCTTATTCCACTTCTCGTAAGCATCTTCAGAGTTTCAAACCCCAGAGGGCTTCTCCTCGCCTCTGGAAAAGCGCTTATATATGGTAATCTCTATTCACAAAAAATGATTCAAACAGAATATTACCAACTACCGACCTATTTCCAAGTTAACCTGCTTTCCCATGATCTTTGAGAGCATGCACCGAACCAACATGTACTCGTATTTCCTAAAGGCAGATCAACTACAACCAACCTTATTAAGTTCGTTTTTAGTACATTGTATGCCCTAGAGCAAGGAAAAGAAGCAAGGCCTTTGATTTAGTCGCACATACGTTAATTCTTTTCGAACGCTATGCACTGGGTTTGCAGCCACATCTGATTTCTTGATTGAAATCCTAGTTGGAAGAACGCTATTTCCTTCATTTTCGTTCTCGTTTGTCTGAACCAATTAAAACCACTTCATCGGGTGTTCCACAAGGCAGTCCACTTCGTCCATTAATTTTCATTTTGGCTATCAATGATGTAAATATTATAAAGAACTCTCGAATATGCTATCCAGGCATGGTCCCCTTAATATGTAAACTATATTCTAATACGTGTCGAAGCTGTCCAACGCAGATTCTCATCTTTCGCTCTACACAGGTACCCGTAGGCTGATCACTACATCCTCAAATTACTGGGCTTTCTATCACTGGAAAAACATCGCAAATACACCGATATTCTTTTTATACACATTTACGGAATAGATCGGCAAGATCGGCATGGCCTTAAAATCTAAAGTAGTCATGGTTGTTCTTCAAAAAT
This sequence comes from Volucella bombylans, assembly GCA_949129095.1. Classification (NCBI taxonomy): domain Eukaryota; kingdom Metazoa; phylum Arthropoda; class Insecta; order Diptera; family Syrphidae; genus Volucella; species Volucella bombylans. Next base: position 127,681,749 of record OX422144.1, on the reverse strand, counting down.
ATTTTAAGTTCAAAACGCAACCACCTGATGCCACTAGTCTCTCGCACATGCTGCGATAAAGAGTCCCATAAACCGATAGAGTGGATGAAAAACTGTCGCTCAGATACAAGGCACGAAAAACGGCGATGAATAGCTACAACTTGTTAAATAGGTAGCTAGGCTGGTTGGTTTAGATCACACTTGAGATCAAATTGAGGCATGTTATAGAGGGATTTTGAATAGAGATCCTGTCGAACCAACAAAGACTGAAAACATATCGCGCAGTACTGTTACGAGGGGCGTTCAATATATTCTCGGTATCAATATGAAGGAAAATGCGAATTCGATTTAAATTGTTTTTATTTTTCAATCTCATCTCCCCTAACATCAATGCGTTTGTTAAATCTTGAGATAAGCTTTTTTAAACCCTCAAAAAAATAAATTTCCTCTTTCTCTGCAAAATACCCATTTATTGCCGACTTGAGTTCTTCATCATCCGAAAATCTTTTTCCACGAAGACATTTTTTCAAATCCGGAAACAGGAAATAATCACTAGGGGCAAGGTCTGGACTATAGGGTGGGTGTTGGATTTCTTCGAAACCACAATCTCGCGCAGCAGCCTTGGAAACTCGCGCCGTGTGAACAGGAGCGTTGTCATAAAGAAGCAACACACCCGCTGCGAGTTTACTCCGTCTTTCCTTTTTAATTTACTCCCGCAAATTATGCAAAGTGGAAGCGTAGGATGTGGCGTTGATGGTTTCACCTTTTTTTTGTACTCAATGAGCAAGATTCCCTTTGAGTCCCAAAAAACTGTGGCCATGAGCTTCCCGGCAGACGGAGTGACTTTGAATTTCTTCGGGGGATCTGTTCCTTTTTTTTGCCACTCTTGTTTGCTTTCAGGGTCATAGTGGTGGACCCATGTTTCGTCCCCAGTAACAATTCGATCCATAACACCGTACGCGTTCTCACTACACATCTCCAAAAGCTCTCTACAGCATGCGATTCTCACATTTTTCTGAGGCGCTGTGAGCATTCGTGGCACCCACCTTGCACTGACCTTTGAAAGGTTAAGATGGTCATGAAGAATGGTGTGAATGATACCAATTGAAAGCTTGGTGATCTCTGCCATCATTTTCACCTTTATTCGGGCATCCTCAAGAACAAGTTTTTCGACTTCTTTGATGCTTTCTCCCGTACAAGCAGTAGACGGGGCGCCGGAGCGGGGGTCGTCTTCAATGCTCTCTCTGCCTCTCTTGAACTCACTTGACCACTTTTGCACAGTTGATAATGAAGGTGTGGAACCCTGGTAAACAGCCACCATCTCTTCATGAATAGTTTTTTGACTTTTTCCTTGCTTAGTGAGAAATTGAATTACAGCGCGATGCTCAATTTTCACCATCATCGTCTCAGTTGCCATTATGATTCTGTTTAACTAGAGATAAAACGCGAATTAATAATCACATTTATATGAAATTGTACATGAATGCATTCAAATAATAGTATTACTTGATAAATAAGTCAAATTATACATACAACCACAGCTTCATCCCGATACCGAGAATATGTTGAACGCCCCTCGTAATTGCAACGTTGAGTTTTCTTTTGCTTGTAGGGTCGCATTTACAGAAAAGTCCTCAGCCGTAGCTAAGGATAAGAATCATCAGTGTTTTTGCTAGCAACATGCGTGTTTTTAGCGGAGTAGAATTATTCGACATCCATAGCTGACGTAACATTCCATACAATTTTCCAACAGCTGCTGCAATGTGACTGTTTCAAGTTAATGTCTTGTTAAATACTAAACCTAGATTTCTTTCAGTGTCCACATAGTCTGTTTTTGGCACGTTTAACACAATGTCTGGAAAATATGAAAGCCCCACCGACTTCTTGCTGATAACGATGCATTTCGTTTTAGAAGGGTTTAGGAAGAGCCCATTCTTCTTAGTCCATGTGGATATTCTCTTATGATTGATATAGCTGTCTTCGAGCATTCGTAGTCGGCAACTTCGATACAGTTGGACATCGTCGGGTAACATGTAAATGGAAGACGTTACGATTGAAGACATTTCGTTCACGTACATGGAAAAGAGAGCAGGCCCCACAATAGAACTTTGTGGAACACCTCTACTATTGTGAAGGAAGTCGGACGTATAAGATCCAATCGAAACAGCTTCTTTCCTGTGCTTAAGATATGACATAAGTGTCATAGCCGAATTTGAGAATCCAAACTGAATTGATAATTTATTGCAGAGGTTCGTGTGATCTACAATACAATATGATGATAATACAACTATGATGCTTCCTGAAACCAGGTTATATAAGCAAAAGTAGGTTATTCTCAAGTACTTTAGAGGAAAAAGGTTATATCGAGATTGGCCGGAAGCCATTACTACTTTTGTTTTTTTTTTGCATTTTTCCATTATGAGGGGCAGCAAAGCGTGGTCGGGATAAAATTGAAGACGTGAACTAAAGAAGGAAGAATAACTGGGAGAATAACATTTACATATTTGGGGTGAATTCCGTCGAAACCAACACCATTGGACTTGACAGATAAAAGAGATGCGAGAACTTTTGTATTATCAACACAAGTAAGTTCGAAGGATCAATCAATCGCCATAGTGTTCATGGGGAAGGGAGGTAAAGGAAGAGATATAAAAAGCTTTCATCAAAACTTAATTTGTCTATTTGTTTGCCAATTCCAATCTCACTGAGGTTTTTTCTAAGCTGGCGCCCTTTCATCATCGGATTTATTTTGGTTCGATAAAAATTACCAACAACTTGATTTCGCATCCTACGGTAGATTTGAAAATGAGTATTTGGTTTGTAGGGCTTCCATATTTTATATGTTCGGTTACGTTGATTGATTGAGACCTAATTTCACAGATAAACAAGGCACATTGACCATGTTGAATATGTTTTACTTTAATTGGCGCATGGTTGTTAAATAGGGTATTTGTGTGGTGATAGAGAAAATCAATTTGGTCACAACTTTTTCGTCCAAATAACGACCGAACAGCGTATGGTTTTAACGAACCACTGTCTCGAGTGCTACGTGAAGCTAGTAGGATTTCAATCGCAGCAGAAGTACCCTCAATTATCACCTCTCCCAACCCTAATCTTCACTGTCCTTTAGTTTTAGTTTTAGTTATAAGAGCAATTTGTACTAAACACAATAAAGTCGTCCGCGGTTGACTCGGGCCTGTTAAAAATTAAAATTAAAATTCTGCTTCTACATATGTCGGTCAATATTTATTTATTTTATATATATTACTTATAAAGGAAGATTAAATAATCGTATGCAATGATTTACAAGCCTGCAAAAAAGAGAAATTTTTATTTACAGAGAGAAAAAGTAAAAATTAAAAATAAAGGATCTTTCATTAAGCGCTTCCTATCTTTAAATTTAAATAAAACACAGTGTGTGTGAGATATCACTGACATTTTTTATTCGTTTGGCAGGCCTATCGATTCCACTATGTATGGAATATAACATCGTTCAAATGTCCGCCGCGGCTTCTCTGGGTGGCGCACATCCGAAATATCCAATAATCCATGACTCTGGCGCATAAATCAGGCTGAATTTGATCGATGGCATGGGTTATATTGGCCTTGAGGGCCGCTAGACCTGAAACTTTAGAAAACCCCCACAAGAACAAGTCGAACGGGGTCATTTCGCACGATCCCGGTAGCCAGTTCACATCACCTCCACGTGAGATGACCATGCCCTCGAATGGCTCATGCAGAATTTCCAATGTGTCGTGAGCTGTGTGGCACGTAGCGCCGCCCTGTTGAAACCACATGTTATACATATCATCGCATTCAACCCAAAAGGAGTTGGTACTCATCCACCTATAGCGCTCGCCGTTGACGGTGATGGACTGGTCAACGTCGTTCTCAAAGAACAATGGACCATATTATTTGTATTGACAGGCTGAAGTCATGAGAGATCAGAAGCTCTTCGGTGTATTAAGAGTACTTTCGATTTGTCAGCAATAAGTCGAAGATCATGCTTAATTGACCAGTCATGAAGTCTAGCAAGATCTTCGTTTGGGAGGTCTATAGCAGGGTTAGTAGCTTACATAAGTTGCACGTCATCAGCGTACATATGGACTTGGCAGTGTTTAACAATGCTTGGCAGGTTTTTCACATATAAGGAGAAAAGAGTAGGTCCAAGGATTGATCCCTCTGGCACTCCACTCGAAAAATTCGAACTATTCTCACCAATGCAAACACATTATTTTCTTCCGTTTAAGTAAGACCTGATAAGAGCCACGGACAGAGAAGAAAAAGCGAGACAGTCTTTAGACTTACTGTAAACGACCGCATGATTGACTGTGTCAAATGCCGTCGAAAACTCGAGCAATGATAAGAGCGTCGGGTAGTTCCAATTCATTTTTGCAGTGTTACAGCGCCTGTTGGGCCGAAAACCAGTCTGATGTTTACATAGAAGATCTTTGTTTCTTAAGCAGTAACGAATTTGTTTTAGTGCTAACTTTTCAAATGCCTTTGACAAGTTGGCGATTGGCCTGTATTCAACCGTATTCCTTATTCCTTTCTTAGGGACCGGGGCTATTTTTAGAAGTAGAAGGGAAAGGTAGAAGTAGTGAACATACTATTAAAGATGTGAGTAATGTGAGGAAGTATAAAAGGCAGAAGCAGTTTTATAAACTTTGGATTTAAGCAGTTGAGACCAGTAGGATTGGATTTTATTGAAAGAAGTGCTTCAACAACATCTACTTCGGTGACTCCATTGAGGCGAAAAGCCCCTTCAGTGTGATTTGCAGTGTTTGACTTTAGAGGATCAGGGCTGCAAGAAGGATTTCCGTATGAAGAAATGAAATGCAAGTTCAACTGGTCACAATTAACATTAGTGGGGACTACGATATTTTTCTTACCGATGCCTAGATCGCGAAGCCTCTTCCACATATTCATAGAATATCCCGAGGTAGACGGGTTAAACTTGCGATTATAAAAAGTTATTTTGTCAGATCTGATTTTCGAGACAACTTTGTTGGGCAATGGACGATATTCATTTCGAAATTAATCGTTACGATATCGCCTCCATTTTCGATAGGCGGTGTCGCGTTGGACTATGAATTTTTTTATGTTAGGGGCAAACCTAACCACTTGCAGAAAATTTTTCAACCAAGCAAAAGCACAAGAAAAGTGACTGACTGGGACTCAAACAAAGAATCCCACAAATTATACAAAAAAGAACTGGAGGTCATTCTGTGACAAAATCTCGGAAACCTCTAAGGCATCGCGGCTAAGAAAAATTCTCTCTACAAATCCTATGATGGCTAGCTGTTTGAAAAAAACCGATGGCTCTTAGACAACCTCCTACTTTCCAGGTAGCTCCCAATTCGCGGCCAGTAGCAGCCCAAACAGGCCTACTGCAACCGGGACCAAAATTCAGGGTCTGATTACAAGAGACAAACTGTTCTGGGCGCTGCATAGCTTCAAACCGTACAAGTCTGCCGGTCCGGATGGTATAATACCTACCGAGCTACAAATGTGCTCATATATTATCCTGCCTAAGCTTGAAAATATTATAAGGAGCTGTGTAGAACTCATCCACATTCTACTGTCATGGAGACAAGTCAATGTATTACAGTTTTCATTCGCAGAGCCGGAAAATGTTCTCTTGTTATCCCAAAGGACCTCAGACCTATAAGTCTATCAACTTTAATTCTGAAAACTCTAGAAGGACTGATTGATATCCATATATGAGCTAAAATTGATCCAAGACTTCTGTCAACGGCTCAACATGCCTACTGTAAAGGAAAGTCAATGGAAATGGCTCTGCATTTACTAATTAGCCACATCGAACGATCCTTACATTATAGAGACTACACAATGGTTGCCTTTCTGGACATAGAGGGTGCCTTTATTAAACGTCAACCCATCCGCAATCACGACAGCGCTGTCAACTCAGCAGGTAGACGACTCACTTGGGGAGTTGATCAGTGTTATGCTAAAAAGCAGGATAATCAACTCCAAACTGGGTTAGACTTCTGTTAAAAGATATGTCAGCAGAGGTACGGCTCAAGGCGGTGTCCTCTCTACGGCTCTCTGGAACTTAGTGGTTAATGAACTGCTCATATACCTGGAATCGGGTGGTAGCAGGGTGATTGCCTATACGGATGACGTTGCTATAGCCCCCTCAGGTAAACATCTTAATACCATTAAAGAATTCCTTCAACTAAATCCCAACAGATTAACTCTCTTTAATCTCTTGAAAAAGGGGCATTGGGAATAAATGGGGCCTTCAACCTCGCATAACCCACTGACTACAAAACTCGGTCATAAGACCGATACTAGCCTACGGGGTTGTTGTCTGGTGCACGGCCTTAGACAATGCAATCAACTGTAGTAAACTAAGCAAAGTCCAAAGAACAGCATGTCCATGCATAAGCGGAGCCTTGCGGTCTACCCCCTCTGCCGCATTAGACATTCTGTTTCATTTGACGCCCCACGACATTTTCAGTAGGCAAGTAGCTGCGACTGTAGTCGCCTTAAAAAAACAATACAGTGGACAAATAATTCAGGTATCACAAATTCTGTTACCTGAACTTCGGTTTGACAAAGGCTTCCGTGTAAGCTTCCCCTCTAGATCCTTCTGAGAGGAAGATGCTTTCATGGATGACAAGTCAATCCATTTCTACACAGATGGATCTAAAACCGAAAGCGGGATTGATGGCAGTGTTGTCTCAGATAAGCTAAATCTAAGAATCTGTTTCCGTCTTCCAAATCACTGCAACGTGTTCCATGCGGAAATTTTGGCGATTAAAGAAGCTCTGTCCTGGCTGAAAAAAAAGGATATCTCTTCGGATAGTCAGGCCGCTATCAAGTCCCTGGACTCAGACTCACTATATTCTAAAACCGCCCTTGAATGCCGATCATCTCTCATGGAGATGGCAGAGCGGTTCAACATTCACCTTTGTGGGGTGCCGGGCCACAAAGACATTCCAGCGAACTGTAGATCCGATGAACTCGCCAAAATTGGAACCACTCTACTTATTCTACCGAAAAAGGGTAGAGTAGATATACCAATCGCTACGTGCAAACTAACATTAAAGCTGGATGCCAATAAAAGAACAGACCTTAGGTGGACTGTTGGACCAACATGTCTAGCGACTAAACAGATCTGGCCAAAGCTAGGTCCGAATCGCTCTAAAAGTCTGATCCTTCTAAATAGGAACGATCTCAGCGCCATCATAGGTGTCATCACTGGACACTTCGTCATAGGCAAGCACGAAAAAAGGCTTGGATGTTTTTACAAACGATTTCTGTAGAAGCTGCATGGACTAGCAGGAAAAGGAGGCAATCCTCCACCTACTCTATGCATGTCCAGCACTCTCCCAGAGAAGAAAACTTTACTTCTCAAATGACCTAGAAAATATAGACGTAAACAGTCTATATGGCTTCATCGTAAGCCCAAACTAATTCCATTAGTAAGAGGATCATAGTCCACGTGGCATCACAATGGGCCAATAGGCCTAAGTGGGTTGGTGTTTCCAACAGCCACTCTAGGCGTAAACCATTGAGGGGACTTCGAAGTACGTACTATTGCTTTTAGAGGGATGTTGTTCTCATATACTCTGTAATACCTGTTGCTGTGTTCCTAACATTACTTGATCGTCTACAGACTGCATGTACTAGATGCTGTCCCAACATATTCGATTAAGCCACAGTAAAATTGTTCCGGAGTGCTACTACCATAGATAGCTCTATATTAAGTAAAAGTTACATTTGGTCATAAAAAAGCAGGCTAGAGATGCTACCTACAAAAAAAAAACATCAAGAAGGGAGCATGAGTCTTCCAAATAGTAGATGGGAATGCTAGAGTTAAATGAAGCGATTTCATATTGCTAATAAACGAGGTTGATTCAGACTTATCTATTAGGTTGCAATTTAGGTCAGCACAGATAACCATGTTTGAGGAAATACATGAAATACCCTCAAGAACCTCTAGCAGTGGAGTAAAACTTATCCGTTTGTTTGGCTTATAGGTACCACCAAGTATTAGCTTTTCAGTTTTACATGTGTGTTCAACAATCAAATAGTCAATAGGACCCTCTGGAGGTGATTCGTGCATGGCCTTGCCCATCAGTGGTTTTCGTAGGTATATAGCAAAGCCTCCACCAGTGCAACCAACTCAGTTAAATTGAAACATTTCGTAGCCATTAAAGAAACAGACAACACACTGTTAATGCTCTACAACAAAAACCGCTAAGCAAGTGTATTGACATGGTTGGTATACCAAATGTCGACAGTGCCAATACACTCAGCTGTACCGTCAAGATTTTCCAAGAGGGACTGAAGGTCAACGTAACGCATGGCGACATCAAATCCTGCTATGTGAAATCTAGTAAAAGTGCTAGTAAGCTGTGATAACAACAAATCTGTTTTGCATAAACAAAAGCCAATGAACATCGTTTGTGTGAAGCTGAGTACTTTGGAACTTAAGCGGAGTATGTTAATCAAGAAGAGGAAGGTGAAACTAACGTCGTGCGTACTCGGCGTGGAGGATGACATCAAACCAATTTTCATTAATGAGAGTCTCACGCAATTTAATAGAGCTTTACTCAAGAAAGCTATAGAAATGCAACGTGAACATAATTTTGCTTATGTATGGGTTAATAATGGGGTTATCAGTATGAAGAAAGAAGAAGGTGGTAATGTTTTTAAAATTTATTCCTTTGACGATCTTAATACTCGTACTTTAATCATTTAACTTATTTTTTTGTTTATCATGTTCGAGTTCAACAATCTAACTGATGACTTTAACTTTTTTACTCCGTTTTGCCATTTTGATAATGAACTTTGTTCAAGCGTTTTTCATTGTGAGCAGCGAATTAATGATTTTTTTGTAGTACATCAAAACATTCGCAGCCTGCGAAAAAACTTCGATCTCTTTTTATCTCACTTGGAGTCATTTTTTATCTGAAATATGAATTTTCGATAATGAGTAAGATTCTTATGAAATACGAGGGTATAAGAGCCACTTTAATTGTAATAACTCCTACGCTGCAGGTGTTATTGTTGTTTATATAATTGACAGGGCTATAAATTATGTAACTGAGTGTGCAAATTTGGATTTTAGGTGTTCAGACATGATAAGAATAAGTTGCACTATTAATACAGAACAGACGGTTATTCTTGGTTGCTACAGACTTCATGATATGAGTAAAGAGGAATTTATTGATGAGCTACGCTATTTATTAAACGAGGAAAAAGTAAGGAATCTTATTTTAGCTGGTGATATTAATCTGGATATTTTGAGCAAATGATCCCAATCAAAGATTGGCATGCTGGCATGCGATCATATTTTTGTGACTTAAAATCTACTCACAAAAAAGGCGGTGCAAGTGTGTACGGCCACCGCTACCTAAAGGTGGCCCTAAACGACGAGCATGCTCGTGCTCGCTATATTTTTCTCGTGTAGGGGCTGGTTCGCGAGCCGCTCGCTGTTGGCGAAAAATTTCGATTTTTTCGTGCTCGTTGGGTTCGATGTTCGCCGTGTAGGGTCATGTTCGCGAGCAAACCACATTTTTACTGTGAACGCCACCGAGTGAATATCGTGGATTAAACATAATGGCAGCAGTAAATAAACAAATCACCATAAGCGCAACCGATTCTTTATCGCACATGTTCACAGTATGAGGAATCAACATGAAATGAATACTCGCCAAATGTGTTCGTCGTGTAGGGGATAACGCAAACGAGCATGTTCGGCGAGCTTGTTCGTCGTTTAGGGCTACCTTAAGCGATTTTTGTATATAAAGGGTCCGCCATCTAACGTTTTTTTTTCAACTAGTGCTTATTTTGTGAATGGTAACACCTAGCTCATGTCTGATTTGACAGATAATTAGTTTTATCCTTCCGGTTAATAATGGAAAATAATTTCATTCAAATGGCTGCCTCGGCTGGCCATGCAGTAGCCTACACGATCGGTCCAATTTTTAAGCACATTATGTATTGTGTGCAGCTGTATTTCACCAATGGCTTCACGAATATTGTCCTTTAAAGCGTCAATTGTCTCTGGCTTGTCGGCGTAACACTTATCTTTTACGGCACCCCACAAATAATAGTCCAACGGTGTCAAATCGCAGCTCCGAGGTGGCCAAACGACATCAGCTCTGCGGCTGATAATGCGATCTTCAAAAACAGGGCGCAAAACATCGAGTGTAGCTTCGGCTGTGTGGCACGTAGCGCCGTCCTGTTGAAACCAAATGTTGCCAATATCCTTTTCAATTTTTGTGAACAAAAATTCGTTCAACATGGCCCGATAACGATCGCCATTGACTGTAACGCCACTCCTTGCTCATTTTCGAAGAAAAATGGCCCAATTATGCCTCTGGACCAAAATCCGCACCAAACAGTGACTCGTTTAGGGTGTATCGGCTTTTCAATGTATGCGTGCGGGTTTTCTGTGCCCCAAATGCGACAATTTTGCTTGTTTACATACCCGCCAAGATCAAAATGAGCTTCATCATGGTGTTTACACCTTGTCACAACGACATATGGGCATGAAACAAGGTTTCATTTGGAATATACTGTCCGAAAATTTGAAGGAAGACGAAAACATAGTGGAAGGATTGGTATACTGCCGAACGTGCAGTAAATTACTTAAATACTCAGGACATCATACATCAAATCTGAATCGGCATATGAAAGTGTTACCAAGCCCTTAAGCAGCCAGAAGTTTCAAAAACTGTTGCAGCAGATGACAAAAAGAACGCCATTGACATATGTAGAGCTTGGGTTATTGAAGATTGTAGGCCATTTACGGATATCAATGATTCGGGGTTCGTAAAGTTGGTGAAGTTTTTTTATTAAGATAGGTGCAAGCTATGGAGCAAACGTACGTGCATGATTTACTGCCTGATCCAACAACAATTTCGCGTAAGGTGCAGAAATCAGCAGATGAAAAAAAGAAACAATTCAGAAGCGAAATAAAAGAAGTTGTGACTAGTGGTGGTGCATCTGCTACAATTGATATGTGGTCGAACAATTATGTGAAACGAAACTTTTTATGCGGTCACATTGCACTATCAGAAAGATTTTAAATTATTTTATATCGTTTTGAGTATGAAATCAATGGATTTTGAAAGGTCAAGCAGTGATAATATCTTGAGAAAGTTGAAGACTTTGTTTAGTGAGTTTGGTGTCCAAAATATCGGAGCAATAAACTTTATAACAGACAGAGGAACAAATATTGTAAACGCTTTGGAAAACAACACTCGCTTTAACTGCAGTTGCCATTTATTAGCAAATGTCTTACATAAGTCGTTCGACGAAACAACAGAGCTGACAGAAATATTAGAGTCGTGCAAAAAAATAGTGAAATACTTTAAAAAAGCCAATTAGCAGCATAAGTTACAAACTTCTATGAAGAACCAATGTCCCATACGGTGGAATTCTTATTACACAATGTTCAAATCCATTGTAGATAATTGGTTCGATATCAAGGAAGTACTAACAGAGAACAAAGGAAGCCAGCGGCTACTGCATATAAATATTTCAACACTTAAAGTTCTAGTTGAAATCTTTAAGGACTTTGAAATCATTTTTAAAAAATGCAACTCTGCAACTCTCCGTCTTTGTGTTTCGTTTTACCTGTGCACCTACCAATACAGACATAACTGGCATTTCGGTTTTAAAGGAAAAAATTATTTAGAACATTGATGACATTTGGTTAAAAAATTTGAGTTTATGGCATAAGACTGCATTCTTTTTGTATCCACCAGCTGCAAGTATGCAACCAAACGACCTCAACGATATTAAGAGCTTCTGCATTTCTCTCATTCACAATTTAGAATATGCTCCAACTGCGTCTACTTCGCAGTCAATATTATCAATCTCTTCACCAATAACTGTTGATACGGCAAGTCCTGCCACAACTTCATCTGTATAAGTTTCACAAATTGTATTCACTCCAACTGACACCGTGGACAACCTATCTACTTCCTTAATTACAAATTCAACATCATCCCCCAAAAGAAGATATTCAGTTCTTTTTCTCAGATTTATTAAGAGAATCTGAACGGGCAACCCCAGAAACTGCTGAAGATGAAGTAGACAAATATAGCAGAGAACTCGTAAAAATAACTGAAGATTTGATTTAATTGCGTGGTGGAGGATTAATGCAAAAAACTATCCTCACTTATCAAATGTGGCACTGCAAATTCATTCAGTTCCTGAGAGCAGTACAGCGGCAGAACGAGCATTTTCATTAGCTGGTAGCATAATAACAGAGAAGAGAAACAGACTGGGTCCCAGGACAGACGATTTTAAATAAAAGAAATAAAATTAATAAAATAAAATTTCAAAAATCGTTTGCTTTGAGCCATATGAACAAATGAGTGTAGTTGCGGTGTAGGCGGTGGTTTTGTTATTCGTTAACGGTCGCACATACCAGCGCTTCGATATGAACATATGGTAGTGCAGGATGCATAGACTCAAAAACATATGCATAAATACATTCACATTCACACTCATCGCCATGATCTGAGAAAAAATGATCAAACATCGCATAGTGCTTCAATTAGTATGACTACATGAATGCAACACCATACGTGTTTGCAGTCAATGCGATGGGGATGAATATTCTATGAAGGATCAATGAGTTAGTTATCGACGTACGACTAACGAAGACCTGTTCCGCAATCCTACTATTGACGCACTGCACCGACAAAAAAGTAGACTTCTGACCAGACTTAAAAACTTGTACAGACAGTTAACTGACCGACAAGACCCGGAGATTAGGACACTGAAGTCGTCGATTAAAAATATTCAAACGCTAATAAAAGAGAATTACAGAATTTCTGTAAGTTTGTATTGGAACAACAAGGTTCGGGCTGTAAACACCAGCAACCCGAATATGTTTCCGCAAATAAATAAACTATTTCGGAGAAAAAATCAAAACGACCTTCAGTGTCTTAAAATAGCCCGAACAACAGTCAACGAACAGACACAGGAGAAGGTTGAGGCCATAGGGGCGACTTTCCAGGAAGTCGCGTCGAGTTCTGCGTTCGAAATGAAATAGAGAACTGGCGATCCGAGGGCTCTGGTTTCACCCGGTTTAGCGACGAAAATATGGCAAATAACGTCATTGCCAGAGAGGGTGGCCTACCCTCATTCATTTCGAAGGAAGGACTCCATGAGATCTTCGACACAATCAGAGCATAGAATTCAGTGGGGACCGATGGTATTCCGAATATCGCGCTTCGACATCTTCCCCTACAAGCGGTGGACATTTACACCACCCTGTTTAATAATGCAATGAATAATGCACATTATCCAGCGCATTGGAAAACGGCGGTGGTTCAACCTATCCCCAAAAAGGGAAAGGATATATCCAATCCGGCGAATCTCCGGTCGATAAGTCTCCTTCCGAATATCAGTAAGGTTTTTGAAAAAGTAATCAATAGAGCTCTGTCTAGGTGTGTTGAGGGCAAACATATAGTTCCGGATAATCAATTCGGTTTTAAGGCGGGACATGATATCTCACATGCCGCGTCTAAACTGGTGTCCGATATCCAATGGAACAAAGGCAAGAAACAGTGCACTGGAGCCTGCCTTGTTGACTTGGAGAAGGCCTTCGACACCGTATGGTTAGAGGGTCTTTTCTATAAGCTGACTAGGCTGGGGATCAGTAAACCACTCTTGTACATTCTTTATAATATGCTAACTAACAGACAGAAGAATGGTGATGTGACTTCTGTTGGAATATTTCAAATTAAAAATGGTCTTCAGCAAGGCGCGGTCAATTTGCCGATCCTATTCAACATTTTTACAAGCGACTTGATAGGTTCACTTCCCCATACAATTGCGTACGCAAACGATTTGATAGCGTACAGAACAGGTCCAAAAATCGAGGTCATTAATACTCTCTTGCAGCGTGACTTCGATAAGATAAGACGATTTTGCGATGACTGGAAGTTGAAAATCAACTTTCAGAAGTCGGAAACCATTCTCTTTAGGACGCTGTTGTCTAGAGCCTCAAGGGATACCAGAAAAAATTGGAGAAAGTTCTCGATTATTGGACAACACGAACAGCCTCTTGCCTGTAGAAATGTAGTCAGATACCTTGGAATCTGGCTAGATCAGTTTCTGTATTTTGGCAAAAATGTAGATGCTGCTCTGGCCAGAGCTAAAGGTGCTTTTGCCTTACAAAGAGACTGTTTTATAGGAGTCAACTTGATGCGGGGGTAGAGGTAATCTGCTACATGGCCCTTATCAGGCCCATGCTGGTATTTGGTTGTCCTGTGTGGTTCAATGTACGAGCAAGCTTAATGGAAAAGATTCGGGTGTTTGAGAGGGCTTGCCTTAGGGCTTGCCTTCGCTTGTACAGAACACCAGAGTCGGAGTACAAAAAATTTTATCCTAATGAGGTCCTTTACAACAGGGCGAACCTAATACGAGTGAACAACTTCGTAATTAAGCTGACTCGAAGGCACATTGCAAGAGCAATGACCTCGACGAATAACTTGATATCTGGGGCTTACTACCCCAATTACCTTTACCACGAGAGTGTGCGCTCTGACGGCTTCGTTCCACCGGAAGCATTCCTCTACCTAGATCAGAAAGGGTTGATCCAGGATAGATCAGCGGTGCCGTTTTTTCTTGTAAATAGTGATGGCCAGCTTACGTAGGTTTAGGTTAGCATCAAAGAAATATATACATATATTAGTATATACAAAGGTGTATACTAGTATATGTATATAATTGTGTATAATGTCTATGTGTGTGTATGTGTGTTTTGTGTATGTAGGTTAAGTAGAGTAAGGTTTATCTTAAGTTAGATATTAAGTTTTTATAAAAAATAAAAAATTATGTCATATGCTAAGTTTTTTCTTAACGAATATTTTTTCTTAGCCTTAAGTATATAATATAAATAATTCTAAATAAAATGCAAGTAAAGTCGAAAGACATAGTTATAAGAATTTAGAGTAGCTTAGAGTGCCTGTGTGGGGCCAGTAAGTTAGTGTAAGATTATTAAGTAATTGTAAGCTAGCATTTAAGCATTTTTTGTTAGTATGTAAGAGTTAGTGTTAAGATAATAAAATGCATATAAAACTAACTAAACTATCAATGAGTTAGAGTGGTAAAAAAAACGAACGTACATGTATTGAACGAATAAATGCGCTATATCGCGGCAGATCTCTGATCCCAATGAAGCTTTTAATTTATTTTCTAATACCCTTAATACACATGTTGCAAGTTGTACGGTAACAGCGCGTAAAAAAAGTAATAAGCTAATCAAGCTCAAGCCTTGGATTTCTAACTACGAGTATCTGGTAAAAAAAATTAACCTAAAAAAATAAGTTAAGAGTGAAATGTAAAAAGCAACCTAATAATAATCATCTTCGTAGCGCATATGATAAAATTTGTAAGGAAATTGCTATTGAGGTGCCTTTATGCAAAGGAAATTTTTACATTAACAAATTTAAAAATGTTAAAGGTAATTTAAAAAAAGAATGGGGAATAGTAAATGAGCTTTTAAACAGAAACAGTACTAATGATATACCATCTTGTCTTGGGCATGAAAATCAGGATATTATAAACCTAAAGGCAGTATTGGCTTCAACTTATTTTTTACTAGCAGTTATAACACCTAGTAATAATAATAGTAGATGTTTGCTTGAGTGTTCTAACAGGGAACGTTTAGAGCCTCATAGCCTTTTTTATGAATCAGTTTCATCAATTGAGGTCTATAAAACGATTATGTCTCTGAACAAGTCGACCTCCATTACTCATAGATCTTATTCTAATGCATTTATTAAGAGCATCGCACTTTATATTGTAGATATTTTGGCTCATATCTTTAACAAAAGTATCTCATGTGGTATATTTCCTGAAATGCTTAAAATTGCTGATGTTGAACGGAATATCTTCCGTTTGATATCAGGCACATAAACCAGATATCTTGTTCAATTGTGAGACAAGCATTGAACCTATTCACTGGATGAAGGTGCTGTGGCGGATTAAAACGCTTGGTTGTTGATCAGTATTGAACTGAATTAAACTGACATTTATTTGTTGGGCGAATGCCTCTTTTATGCATTACACCTAATAACAATATTGCTTACATATATAAATCGTACAACTAATAACAATATTGCTTACATTTAGAAATATTATTAATGACCTAAATAAACAAAGTGAACATAATAAACACTTAATGGTATGACGCAACAAAGTATGCTGACGACTTGTTAGGTTCATTGTCGATTGTTGTACCTTATGTTCCGTTCGTTGCTCCGTGGTGTTGATTATGCATTTATGCCTTGGTAGTTCGTTCGTTGCCCTATGCGGTGTGTTGTGAAATATGCATTCTTTTGTTTGGCCTGAACAGCTGATGTTATACCTATATTCAACAATTATCAGTCTATTTCTCTTCTCCCCGTTTTTTCTAAAGTTTTCGAAAAATTAATCAAAAAAAGAATTTTGTCCTATCTTGATGGTATTTCATTCTTTAGCGATAGACAGTATGAATTCCGAGCTGGCAAATCTACTGAGGATGCACTTCTTAACTTCAGCAGTTCAATTTATTGAAGCATCAATAGCAAGAAGGTTACTGCAGCTCTTTTCGTGGATATAACGAAGGCTTTTGATACTGTTGATCATAAAATCTTGTTGAATAAATTGAATAAAGCTTGATTTAGGGGATTTGTTCTTAAATGGATTGAGTCCTATCTCACCAACAGGAAACAAATGGTTCGAATAGGAACGATGTTTAGTGAGTGCTGCGATATTACAGTTGGTGTTCCTCAGGGATCTGTTCCGGGACCTATATTGTTCCTAGTTTTCATTAACTCAATTGTTACCCTTAAAGGAAATGAAAGGAAAACTTACAGGGTTTGCTGATGATATAGGTTGTTCATATTCCAGCAATTCTTGGTTAGATCTAATAGCTGACATCAACCATGTTTTAGAAATGTTACGACATTAGTTCCGTGTGCATAAGTTAGTTGTTAGTTATTAGTGACAAAACAAAAATTATGTATTTTAACAGTTCTTTGCATTTAGAACTTCCAGTTTTTGCATTTCATAGTGCGTTCTGTAATAATATGTTGATAAACTTTGACAATTGCTGTGAATCGCTTTCCGAAAGATCTTGTACATATAACACTTCCATAGATTGCCTACCTAGCTGTTTTGTTTTCTCAAAAAAACTTTTACAAAATTTTTATAATGGTCTTGTTCAATCCAAATTGTAATATGGTTTAACTTGTTGGGCGGAACACACAAAAACAAAATGCAACCTTGTTTTACAAAAATATGTGCTGAGAATTATCTGGAAAAAAAGGCACCATGAACATAGTTTCCCACTCTTTACACATTCTTTTATATTGCCTCTAAAGCAACTTTATTTCTACAAAGTATTACAAATCTTTTTCTTAAGAAGCGGATACTCATTAAATCATGATCCGAATACCTATGGTCTTCACAGCTCTTCTATGAGTCTTGCTTTCATTCCTTCACACAATACTCATCTCTTCTTAAGTTATTACTCTTCTGTAGTTCCTCATATCTTTAATAAACTACCCATTGAATTAAGGCGCTCTAGTAATTTATTTTCCTTTAATAAAGCGGTCAAGAAATGGCTGTTTAATTTTGACCTAAATGAGATTGATAATCTATCGAAGTTAATTATTTAGTAGCATGTACTAGTACTTACATCTAATTATTATGGTTTTTTTTTCTTCTCTCCACCACACAATATATTTTTCTTTTTTTTTAAATCTAAGTTTAGAATGTATTTATTTATTCATTCACTGATGAAAAACACTTAATATTTGTAATTGTCTTTATGTTTGTTAATTAAAATCCACTCATAAAATCCTTATATCTGTTATGAAAATTGTAAAATGGGTTTAAATTGAATGAATAAAAAAAAAAGACTTCTTTTTCGCCATTGCTGTGCGGCCAAGTTTCTGACACATACTCCGCATCAGGACGAGAATTATCAAAGGTATAGAGGAATTCGTCAATTTTAGGCAATATCCTTTGTGCGTTAAGATGGCAGATGTGAAACCCATCACTCTGAGCTCCAAGCACCCTAGGTCTATTTAAAAAATGCAATTTGGATTCATAGAAATTAATCAACGCTATACTCGTACTTTCAGGACTCTACGAGTACATGTCTCTATCCAGCCGAAATCCTTGCTAGCTATGTAGTGCTTGACTCCAGGTATTGTTAATGTAATTTATAAAGACATATAACAATAACTTGTCCATTTCAATATTCATTAAATCCCCAATTCCATGTTAAACCCTGAGAATTGATAAAAAGAAATTGAGACAGCATTAAAAAAAAGTTTCACATAAAAAATAAAAAAAATCTGCACATGAATTATCCTTCAACATCCTTCAATAAATTTGCAGAATTCTATTTATGTGAATTTTTTTATGCAAATTTAATTGATGTAGTAAGCCTCATTAAGGGAGCTTTTAAAAACAGACTCAAAACTTTATCAATTAAGAACAAAGATGAAGGCACTTTTGGATGTGAATGTGCGCCTCAATAGTAATTTGCATATAATTAAAGTATTACTGTAAAGGGAAGTATCAATTTTAGGATCATATAGGGTTAATATGGAATTATTTGGCGAGTTTGTGGAAAATAGTCGAAATGATGATATGATTATGCCAGTAAAAGTATTCAAGCCAAGATGGAAGCTACATATAATAAGGAATGAAGAAATACCAGAAGAGCTAGATTCTATGATTGAAAATATTAAAACAAAATTAGAAGGATATCAGGGAAAGAAAGGCCTTAACTTCCTTTAATAGAATTGAAGTGAGCGTGAATAAATATCAATCTTTACGAGGATCTTTATATTTTGTTAATATACAAAATCAAGATGAATACTATTTTAAATGAGATATTATATATCGGCACTCAAAAACAAAAAAGCTTTACGAAAACTCTCATATCAACTACGTAAGATTAGAGCAGGAAAAAAATAAATTAATTAATGTCATAGCTATTGAATTTTCAAGTCTGTAACAGCTACCCTATTTCTCATATTTTAGATTTTTTTTTCTTGAAATGAAGTACACTTTTTATATTTATATTTATTTGAATTTCATACATATACAGTTCCACTATATATATATGGCGTGAGGCAAACCAAAGCCTCGTAGGAGCAGCATCTGTCGATGGGCGCTGGTCAGGTAAATAGTGAGTAAGAGCCACTGCAGTCGACAATCTAGCAACTCTGTTAGTAAGTCCTATTCCTATGAGGACGAATGGCGAGTATCCTGCGGCACAAAACAGGATAAGTGTCGGTTGGTCCATGGCCCAGCGAGTCATACCCGCAAAAAAGAGAACTGCTACGAATCAGCAGCAAAACCCCGGATGCGGACGGATAACCTGTTGACGCCCTTTGCCTATCGAATAAGGGCAACGATCGGATTCTGGAACATTAAGACCCTCCTCCACTGTCTCCAGAAAGGGCTTCTTAACGCCAGATTCCTACAACTGGAACGCGAGTTCATACGATAAATTATCGACATCCTACGACTGAGTGAGGTAAAATGGTTCGGTGCTGGGAAATACCAGTCCCCTAACAAAAGGCCCAGTCATGCTCTACTCTGGCAAGCCAGCTGGAAGTGCTCGGAGGTCTGGAGTTGGATTGATGCTAACTATAGTTGCTCGAAGAAGCCTGGTATCCTGGAAATATCACTGTGACCGGATGTTAACGGCTAGATTCCAGAGTATAGTAAGAAGGCTCACCATCATACAGTGTTGTGCTCCAATTGTAGACCCGGCTGAGGACATAAACGACGATTTTTACAGCCAATTAGGTGCCGCCCACAATCAACGCCAAATGGGGACATCGTAGTGGAGATGGGGGATTTCAATGACAATATACATCCAACCAGATAGATTACATTGCGATCAGCCGTCGCTTTAGAAATTATCTTCCAGACATCGGAAATAGACAGGAAGCATACATTATACAAGAACGCGATCACCATCTTATATTAGTGCATATACGGCTTTATGCTGCACCCGTCAACAGCAACCGCTCAAACTTGCTCAAAACAACCAGGTTCAATGCCGACAGACTCAGGGATCCGCAAGTGCAACAACCGTTCAGGGACCACTTTGCTCTAAAAGCAGAAGCAATCCGAAGCACAACGCAGAATAGCGTGGATGACTACTGGAATGCTGTGAAAAATGTGTTTACAATTGGGACAAGCACCTACTCGTATGTCAGACAAAGACAGAAAAGCCACCGCACATGGCTTTCGGCTGAGACCTGGGGACATATCGATGAGTGTACATCAAACAAAGCTCGGATTGCGGCCTCAGCAGTAGAGAGAACCGAGCTAGAAGTCAAATATCGTGTGAAGAAGAAGAAAGTGAAGTGTTAAGCGTCAGTAAATCGACACACTGTCTTTAAGCAGCAAGCAGGTGCGACAGTAACGCTGCCTACAAAATCACCAAGATGATACCTGGTGGTCGGAACTCCAAACAACATCCAGTGAAAAGTTTAGATGGTAATCTACTGATTTCGGATGAGGAACAACTCACTACATAGAGAGAACATTTTCTACGGTCGCAAACCACTTAGACGATGGCGCTATGATCTCGAATCTGAATGAGTTTTCCGAGGCAACAAATCCCCGAATTCGCATCGGGCCTTCCAGTAAAACCGAAATAATGGCAGCGATCATGGCCATCAAGAAAAATAAGGCGGTAGGTACTAATGGCTTCCCTGCCGAACTATACCAAGCGGTGCCAAAGAAATCAGCTGATAGCCTACAGCCGCTCATATGCAGATCGTGAGATAGTGAAGAATTTCCGCAGGAGTGGAAAAGAGGGATGATGATCATCCCAGCTACAAAAGAAGGGAAACCTGAGTGTGGAAACTGGAGAAGTATATGCGTTCTTCTAGCCGGAATGAGTGAGAGAACATTTAGATTCAACTCTCGACGTCGAACAGGCAGGCTTTCGCGCTGGATCTTCCTACATCGATCACGTAAACACCTTACGGATCATTATAGAGCAATGCTTTGAGTACAAGTCTCCGCTACATTTACTATTAATCGATTTCGAGAAGGCCTTCGACAGTTTGAATTGAGATGCTATATGGTTGGACTTACGCAGGATAAGCATCCCTGGAAAACTGTAGCTATGAGTGGTAAGTGTCACGTTTTATATAATTATAAGACGTCTGGGAATTTTGAAGTCCAAAGTGGAGAACGTCAGTTGTGTATACTGTTCCCACTACTGTTTTTGGTGGTTATAAGTGATGTACTCCGTGCAGCATTGACGAAAGGCAACTGTGGAATTCGATGGAAAATGACATCTTACGTTAAACACCTTGACTACGCCAACGATGTTTGCCTACTTTCACATCGGATAATAGACCTCCATTTGAGGCGAACAAAATGGTACTCAAAATAAATACAGCCAAAACGAAAGCCCTTAGCACTTCCAATACCCGCGCGCAACTTAACATTGCCGGGCAGGAGGTCGAGACAACTTTCTGTACTTAGGAAGTGTGGTCTCGGCTAATCGGGGTGGCACCGAACTGTATGTGTGCAGCTGCGTTCGGAATTCTATCCAAAATCCGGAACAGCAATATTTTCACTACCACGTTGATCCTTGAATTTTGTGCACTGATTAGTTTCATCAGTTCGGACTGAGCTTTCATGCCACACGCATCGATCTTCCAGTATACCTCTACATCGTTTTGTTTCTTCTTTTTTCTTTTAACAATATTAATAAGCGCGCGAGATCCCCAAATACCGGGGACAGTCTTTTGTCCTCGGTTAAAAAGCCTAAGCCGCCGGTTAAAATGGCTAAAAAGGATTTAAACTCCAATTACTGCAGTCCGTTGCAATGTCATCCAGAAAGTGATAATGAAAGTGAAGGAATGGATGACGATGTGCTGATTAAAAATGCCAAGAAAGTGATTGTACCCCCTATTAAACTATTGAAAAAATCATGTGAATTTGTGCACAATCTAATGAAAATTATCAATATTTCTGATTATTCCATTAAGAAAATCTCCATTGGTGTAACAATTCAGTGTGAAAGTATGAATTCGTATAATTCTGTGCATGAGAAATTAAAATCTGAAAATTGTAAATTCTTCACCCATGATTTAAGAAGCGAAAAAGCTTTTAAAATAGTCTTGTTTGGCTTAGGTGTGTATGACACAAATGAACTAAAAAATGAACTTATTAGACTAGGACTTAAGTGCAAAGAAACCAAAATGGTTACTAAAAAGTACGAAAAATACACGGATACTTTTTATATAGTTTTCCTCGATAGGGGATCAATTAAATTAAGTGAACTTAAGAAAAAGGTTCGTTGTATTTTTCACACTCAAATTAAATGGAGCTTTTATCGCCAACAAAAGAATAGGGTAACGCAGTGTCGAAACTGTCAAATGTTTGGGCACGGCGAAAAAAATTGCAGAGTGAAAACATATTACTCTATCTGTGCTGGTCATCATAAGACCATTGACTGCAACAACACAAACATGCATAAGTGCGCGAACTGTCGTGGTAATCATGTTTCAACTGATAGCGCATGCGCGAGTAGAAACAATTACCTGCAGCTGAGACAAAAATCTACAGTGAAAGCTTTTCGCCCATCACAAAAGCGCAACAACAACAATAGTGATTTCAATACTCCGCTGCTGTCAATGAGCGATTTTCCATCTCTCCCTACACGCGTAGGAGCCCAGATTGGGAATTCCAACAACAACTAGTGGGCTTCAACATGGAAGTGCACCACATCATCCTCAGCAGCAACACCTTCTATATCAAACAACAACAACTCGCCCGTCACCAACACCAACGGAAAATTGTTCACAATGCAAGAGTTGAATTCACTCGTAATGGAGATGATTTATAAACTAGGTACATGTAAATCTAAATTAGATCAATTTAATGTTATCGCACAATTAGCGACTAAGTTTCTATATAATAATGTTAAATAATTTCGATAATATTGTAGTAATATGAATATTATTACATGGAATGCCAGAGGTATTCGTAGGAAACGTATAGAATTTCTTAATTTTTTAAATAATAAGAAAATTGACATTGCTCTAGTCACTGAAACATGGTTGAAATCTGAAAATCGGATTTCATCATCGGACTATAAATGTTATAGAGTAGATAGAGAAATTAGGAAAGGCGGGGGTGTTGCAATTTTGATTAGGTGATCAATTCAACACGAGCCTTTGCCCTATGTGCAGACTCAATACGTAGAAAATGTAGGTTTTGAAGTCACTTTACGTAATCAAAGAAAACTGAAAATTTATTGTGTGTATTTTCCCGGAAAAATTATGGGTGCCTTAACGGCTGAAGAAAAAAGACTTGGCCTAAAAAATGATCTTAGAAAACTATTTAGTATGAACTGTGAATTTTTAATGGGAGGTGACCTAAACTGCAGGCACAGAGATTGGGGTTGCTTAAGAGCAAATTCATGGGGTAATGTACTGTCTAGTCTCGCTATTGTGCTGCCAATGTCTATTATGTTCCCACCTAGTCCTACTTATGTTCCATCTAGTTCTCGTGGAAGTCCCTCAGTTATCGATTTATTTGTAACAAATGTCCCTGGTCTTATGTCACAACCAATTTCGATAAATGAGCTTGGTTCTGACCATAATCCGGTCCTTTCTCATATTCGTTGGTCGGGTTTAGAAAAAGTGCAATATTTTCTAAATTTGAAAAACGCAAACTGGACTAATTTTAGAACAGAAGTAAAAAGAAAGTTGCTAACTATTCCAATGAATCTTGATAATATTGAAAGCAAACAGGATGTTGACTCAATTGTTCAGAAATTCTCCAAGGACATTAGTTCGGCTGAAAACAACATTACAAAAGTTGCGATAAAAACTTACAGGGCTAAGATTCCATATCACATTTTAGAATTAATTAGAATAAGGAACATGCACAGACGAAATTGGCAAAGATATCGTCACCTGTCACGCAAATTCTAGTAAAATATTTCAATAAAATAATCAATACGAGTATTGAAGCCCACCGAAATAACAAGTGGAATAAAAAGCTCCAAACGCTAGACAAAGCATCCAAACCCTTTTGGAACATTATTAAAATTATAAAAAATAAAGCCTAGCATATGCCTTGTCTCAAAAGTGGCCCCAATATTTATTACACAGACACCGAAAAGGCGAAAGTATTAGCTTCTAAGTTTTCACAAAATCACACTGTATCTCAGCATTTAGTGGATGCAAATACAAATAGTATTGTAGAAGATGCTTTTCAGTCGATTAGCATGGTAAGCTGTGAAACTCCACCAAACGAGCTTATAACCGATGTTGATATAAAATTTCTCGTAAGTAATCTTCTTACAAAGAAATCGAGTGGAATGGATCAAATAAAAAATATTTACCTTAAAAATCTGCCTAATTATGGAATAAAATATCTCAAGAATTTACTATAATTCTTGCCTTAAAATGCAGTACTTTCCAGATGAATGGAAACATGCGAAAGTAATTCCAATACCAAAAGCAGGCAAACCTTTAGATAGAACAGAAAGCTATAGGCCAATAAGTTTACTAAGCTCTGTAAGTAAAATTTATGAAAAAATCTTAAAGGAGAAACTTATTAAAATAATTAATGACCAACGCATATATCCTGATGCACAGTTTGGTTTTAGACGAAACCACGGAACTTCGCATCAAATTCTCAGGATATGCAATTTCATTACAATAAACCGTGAAATAGGTAGATCCACAGGTATGATCATACTGGATATTGAAAAAGCATTTGATTCTGTGTAGCACAAAAGTCTCATATACAAAATGTTAAACTTAAACTTTCCTCCTTTCCTCTCTAAAATCGTTCAAAGTTTCATGTCGAATAGATGTTTTAAGGTGCATGTTAATTGTGATGTGTCCAACCTGGTTAACTTTTCCGCTGGTGTACCCCAGGGCTATGTTCTTGGACCAGTGCTATACAATTTATACACTGCAGATTTCCCATTCCTTCCAGATTGCAATGCAGCAATATACACTGATGATACGGCAATATTTTCGTCACATGAAGTTGGTCTCAGTATTGAGACGAATCTTAAAAATGCGGCTAAAATATTGCAAGATTACTACACTAAGTGGAAAATTAAACTTAATGCGGAAAAAATCCAAGCAATCTTTTTTACCAGAAAAAGGAAACCTTGTTTCTTTCCTACTAACCAGTTAACTATTGGCGGGCACCCCATGACCTGGGAACCATCTGTAAAATATCTGGGCATTTACCTTGACAAGAAACTGATTTTTCAAGAGCATAACATTAAAACAATCAAAAAAATAAATATTGCCATTAAATTGTTGTACCCATTTACGTATAAACAGAAGATTATTGCTTTCGAATGAAAATAAATTATTAATATACAAAACTGTTTTCCAAGCAATTCTTTTGTACGGATGCCAAGTCTGGGGTAAATGTGCAACGTGTCATAAAAAAAAATTGCAAATAACTCAGAACAAAATTTTAAAAATGATGTTAAACCTACCCTGGCATCATTCCACATCAGACCTTCATCGAGTAACTAATATTGAATTGATCTCTAATAGAATACATAAACTTAACGAATCATTTAGGATCAGATGCGACATTCCTGAGAATCCTCTCATTAATCAATTATATATAGATTAAAGTGCGTGATTCTTATACTTATTTATTTGTCTGTTTATTTATTTATTTAATATACATATATATATTTATATTTAGTTATTTATTTATTAATTAATTAATTTATTTATTTATGTATTAATTTATTCACTTTTGTATAATGTATATACATAAATGTATACATATGTATAATTTTTTTTTTTTTTTTTATGGGCAAAAATTTAATAACTGTTAATATTACTTAAATTCTTTATCTAGTTGTGGTATTTTTTTTTGAGTTAATATTGCTTTTTGCTAGTTAATTACTCGTAATTAATTACATATATTGTTAAGACTTTATTGACTTTTATGTCAATATATATATATATATAACAAGCTGTAAATTTTTTTTTTGTAAACGAAATAAAAATAATAAATAATAATAAAAATAATAATGATTAGTTTCATTGAAAATAAGAAGAGCTATCATTGATATCAGCAGGCAGAAAAAATTACTGAAACAATATTTTTAATGTCTCAATTGAAAAAATATGAAAATTTGATTTAGTTTTTTTTTTATTATAAATCGCAATAAGATGTATAAAAATAAAGTTTTATATATACATAGTTTGACATATGTATTTCGCAAAATTTATGTCTTTTATCAAAGTTCTCGGATCAGCATTACATTCTGTAATACATCAGCTTTCCCAAAACGTTTCAAATGCATCCAAAATATGTTTCTATTGTCTTAAGTCGTCCTTTTCCTTACACTAAATCTGTTTTCATCTAACTTTTAAAATGTTTGTATTACGTCTTCTTGTAGTCCTCCCCCAATGTGTACACTTCTTTAAAATTGATCATGAGTTTGTGCCTTATATCTAGATTTTGTAGCCAGACAATTTTTTTTTCGTATAAAATCATCTCGTCCTTTTAACAGAGTGTGCCTTGTATGCCCTCAGTAGTAGCCTTAAAATATCTCGAATATTTGTATCTTCTTAGATTTATATATGTTAAGTATTATAGATTTGTAGACTTCCATATAGATTTTTGTCTATACATATATATATACAGTTTTTCAATAAATATTTTTAATTTTTTTTTTTTGATTTTTTGAGCTTGTTATAGTGTTAGAGATCGATTGAATTTTAGTTTTTTCAATTAATTTTTTTTTTGTAATTTTACATGGTTTTACAATTTTTTTGTTTGTTTTTTAAATCTTTTTATTTATTTTTGAGCTAATATTTGGTGCTAGTGAGGGGTTTTCTTTTGCAAACCGCTACCAACGAAATTGTCAAGTCGATTAGTTTGGTGGCCTGCCACCGTTGAGGAATATTAGATATTCCCGAATTGTTGTTATTAGTCCAACTACATTGTTTTAAATTTTTCTAGGTGAATCGAAATATGAAGAGCATAGAGCAAACGTGCCAAGCTGTTAGTCAAAGCGGGTCTATTTGCACTTGCTGACACATTTGGTCTATGCACCACAAATTTGGACTGACGATACTACGATGCCAACGGAGTATTTATACCGAAATATCGGCAGGATTTACTAATGACTTTAGGAATGGTGTTCAATTAGGTGAATATCGACGCAGGTATATGCATTATAAATTGCCCTTCTGGTGACTAAGGTGTTGCTCAGGATTAGCGAAGATGAGGTCGTAAAATTCAGGTATGAAATTTGCAACTTAACAATACCGGGCAGGAGGTCGAGAAAATTGACAACTTTCTATACTTAGGAAGTGTGGTATCGGCTAATCGGGGTGGCACGGAACTGTATGTGTGCAGCAGAATCGAGAAGGCTAAAGCTGCGTTCGGAATTCTATCCAAAATCCGGAAAAGCAATATTTTCAGCATAAGAACAAGGCTTCGACTTTTCCGCCCCTACGTATAATCTACTGCTTTCTTGGTGCGGCAATTAGAAGGTGGACGCCACTACCACACGCAAGCTGCAAACCTTCGTACATAGATGTCTAAGAATCATCTTGAGGTATTTTTGGCTAGATACTCGAGAACCTATTAGTCCTATTTGGGACACCCCAAAACAGAGAAAACCGAACGACTATTCACCACATGGAATCCAATCCATTTTTCCAAACGCAATGCCAGTGGACATGAAACCTCTAGAAAGGTCAAGTGGGCTTCTCACTGAACCACAGAGGGTAATATCACCAGCAGCCGGTGCTTGTTTTCAGGTCAATGCGGTATATGTTACACTACGGCCTGAAGAAGAAAACAATTGGTACCACACAAACAGCTATATCTTGAAACGTTGGTGAAGGATTACGAAGATGCATTTGAGGAAATTGCACATCCCTCATATGTACCATCAATACTGGACCTGCAACAGGAGCTTCTCCTGCCAGCAAAAAACCAGCTTGAGCCGGCTATCGATGAGATGCCATGGGCTTTTCCGGTCGTTATAGTACCAAAAGACGACAGTAGTATTCGAGTTTGCGTCGACTACTGTGCTCTTAATGTCTTGATCCTCCCAGATCGATACCCACTACCACGTAAGTATATATGATCTACTTTACGAGGCCCAAAGTACCTACGCCCTACATATTATGGTAGCAGCTGAATATAGCGTTTATCACCCATTTCGGGACTTATGTTTTCTAACGTATGTCATTAAATTCCGGAACAGCTTGCCAGACATCACTTCACTCACGTATCTCGACGACATAATCATATGCTCAGGAAGTTTTCCCAAGCACTTGGAGGATCTCCAGAATAATTTTTAACCGTCTCAAAGAGCTTGGTTTTCGTTTAAAGCGAGAGAGCTGTACCTTTGGAAAATGTCATTACAGTTGGAGGGAATTCTACTACTTTCTATAATCATTAAAAGTGTACCACTGAGTCTGGAGCTAACCGCTAGAGGGTATATGCTTAGTTCGTGACTCCAATTAAGAAGAATTAAGATGCCGGCATGTCAAACATCGGAGTTGCAAATTTGTAGAATTTGAAATTCTAATGTATCGTAGATAAAACTTTGACGAAACGTATAAATGAAAATACTAAAATACATCTGAGGAATAGTTCCTTAACAGTATTCGATCTTTAAAACAAAAGATACTTTCACAGTAACCTTGAGCAAACCTGTGAGATAAAGGGAGAACAGACGGCCAACCTGGAGATTTTCCATGGCAATTCTTGAGAGTACATTGTTTGAATACAAATATGAAATGTCTAAATCAATTTCACGGACAAAAGATTCTTCATTCCGTCAAAAGGTGGTTCCTGCTTTAATTATTTTCCATGGCTCGTATCATACCGATGCAAACAATTAAAAAAAATATTTTCTAAGTCATACCCGTAGAAGTCCTATTCATTAGATGTAATAAAATCGAAAAGAAAAAACAAAGCCTTGGGCCAAAACCTATTTTACGAAATTCCAGAAAATGTTTAAAACAAAAAGTCAATAAAGATCTCTGGAAGCAGATCTCTATAGCAAATAGTCTCCTACGACAAAAGGATTTATTATAATCGACATAGTACATATGTAGGTAATCCCAATCACCTTACGGAAAATATTTTATAACTCCTGCCGCGAAAACACATTGCCTCAGGTAGTTCCCAATGACATCGATCTCAATAGTACAAAAGAAATAAACCAGATCTACTCAATCCTAAGTCCAAGTTGTTTTAGGACAAGATAAAGTCTACAAACCCATCTCGTGCCTGGCTTCTATTACCTGAAGTTATCCTTAATTAGATACAGGACAATTTACACATTCCCTTACCTGCTAATTAAAAATCTTCCAAAACCTCATTAGTAAATGCTGCCGATGTTTCGGTATAAATACTCCGTCCGCATCGTAGTCTCGTCAGTCCAAATTTAAAGTGCATACTGCAAACGTGTCAACAAATACAAATAGACCAGCTAGAACATCAGCTTTGACCAACATGCATGACACGTTTGCTCTATGTTCTTCATATTTCGATTCACCTAGAACAATTCACAACAAATTAGTTAAACTAAAAACAACAATTCGGGAATATCTAATATTCCTCACTGAAAATTTCGTTGGTAGCGGTTTACAAAAGAAAACCCCTCACTAACACCAAATATTAGTTCAAAAATAAATAAAACGATTTAAAAAACAAACAAAAAAATTGTAAAACCATGTAAAATCCAAAAAAAAAATTAACTAAAAATTGTAAAAACAAAACACTAAAACTCAATCGATCTACGATACTATAACAAGCTCAAAAAATCAAAAAAAAATTAAATCTATTTATTGCAAAACTGTATATACACAAATACTCTATATGGAAGTCTACAAATCTATTTTAAGAAGATGCAAAAGTTATTTGGTAAATTCGAGATATTTAAGGCTGCTACTGAGGGCGTACAAGGACGAGATGATTTTAAACGAAAAAAAAAACTGTCTCACAACAAAATCTAGATATAAGACACAAATTCATGATCAATTTCAAAGAAGTGTACACGCTGGGAGAGGACTAAAACAAGACAAAATACAAACATTTCAAGAAAGTGGTAAAGGGCGATGGAAAAAGATATAAAACTTCAGTGTAAGCAAAAGGACGATGATGAAGAAGACTTAGGCCAAAAGATTATACACTGACATATTTCGGGGAAGATGATCTATTTCGGAATGTGATGCTGGTTTGAGAACTTTGATAGAAACACGACGAATATATATATTTATCGAAACATATCAAACTATTTATAACACCCCATTTTTATATTTAACATTACGATTTAAAATAAAAGAAAATATCTCTTTTATATAAAAAAAACACATTTTCGTACTTCATTTAAAAGAAATTTGTTTCAGCAGTTCTTCTGTTTCAATCGAAAATTCATCAGAAATTTAATTTTCAGTTGTTCAAATATTTTCATTTTAATATTGAATTTACGTTATGCCAGTAAGGCACGCCATGTGGTTGTTTGGTATGTATAGGCGGATGACTTTACAAAACCCCATAAGATCGGCGTTGGGTCGAATGATCTCTGTAGTCAATTCCGATCGTCTATACGGCCAAAGGATTGTTTACGCATAAAATGCATTTACCATACTGAAACCGCGTCTTGTATTAATCCATATCCACCAACACAGGTCACAAAAACTCGTTCTTCATATTACGATAACGTTCACCACTCAATGACCTTGCACTACTGATCTCGTCCTCGAAGAATTATAGCCCAACCACTCAGGCATGGCCATTTTATTTGTTCATGTATCCATTCAAGTGTAGTGCCCCTCATATTTAAGGCAAATTCTCCAAAACCAAGTTGACAAGGATAAGGAGTTACGCATGATCTCTTGACGTACATTAGTTCTTGATTTCAGTAAACTTTATTAGAATGCTGATGGAAATCCGTCGAAGTCCGTGGATTAATGTGCCCAGATTCGCATCAGAACTTACAGTCATTAAGATAATACAAGAATTTATACTGGACCGGCCTGACCGATGAAGGTCTGATGATTTCTCGTTCAAAACGAGAGGCAAATCCTGGGACGGCAAACTCGTTAAATACAATACGAGCACTTTAAAGCTGCGAATTTGAACTGAGTTTTCGCCCGAGGCGTTTGTACTGGCTGCCCATTTTTGTATACAGCATATAGTTCGTTTCGCCCTCTTTAACTGCTAGATCCACCTTCGCTATTTCAAAACATCACCCATAAGCGTGTTACTGGTATAAAGCTGCATTATTGCGATTATCACAATCCCATCGGCATATGCGAATAATTAAAAATGGGCATAGTCTTTATGCCCCTATTGTGTTTTGTGAGTCTTTAATTTTTTTTTTCCAAGAAAGAAACGATATGACAGCGCGATGACATGCCTAAATTTGATAATGATGTCCTTACCAATATTGTTGGAGAAGTGTGTATTCACCATTGGACGAGTTTTGCAGGGATGATATTGCTGCTACTAAAACATACAGACATAGAACAATCATGTTATTGACAAGAAGCTTTAGACGCTCACACATTACACCATAATAGATCTTGTAGATGAAACGTATGTCCCTATTTGGAGCATTAGTAAGCAAAATTAATATCCAAAACATTAATTTCACCATAATTGTATCCCTTTTGATCTTGAAAAGCATGCGGGACATAAGGCACTTTCTTTCAGTTATACGAAGGGGTTTCAATGGCGGTGACTTTTCTTCTACATTCTGGTACCATTCAGTATACCGGTAGAATACTTGTTTCAATTTAAGCAGTAGAGAGACCTGGATCATATGAACTGCTGATCGTCCTCGTCGAATATCAAGTCATGCTCGTCATCACTGTTGCCTGCCATTAAAACTACAAAAACTTCGTTATCTCGCTAAAAAAAACTTGGAGACATGTTACTACAGTTACAGTTAAATACTTGTAATATATGTAATGAATCTGTTAATGTATAACAAATGAACACATAAATAAAGGATATTTGGCCAAGTATTAAAATCAACTAAAAATTACTCCATTAATGCAGGGGCGGCAGCTTCTCACGAGGGTTTGTTGCAATAAATATTGTATTTTCGTAACAAAACGTTTTGAAAACAAGAAATTCTTAAAGAATACTTCCCAGTGTATACAATTTAAAGCAAGCATAGGCACGTTAAAATCTTCAAATATGTGTATGTAAATTTGGTGGATAACAAACTGCATAGTTTCGCGGTTATTTTTCTTTTTCAATGCGCTCTCTTCTGCAAGTTTAACAGTTTCTAATCGCAAAAGCCTACTAGAAAGTTTCAAAAATATATATTAAAATATTTAAATTTAATGCGTCAATTTTAAAACCGATGCGTCTCTTGTTCAATGAATTAGGATTTACATTTCAGCATGTTCCATTCCAGTTTCAAAGCCCAAAACCTTTAAATTTTCAGTATCGGTGTCAGTGGTACCCTACTCCAGTGCCACAACATATTCGATGTCGCCAAAAATGCGAAATGTTGGGGCTTCCTAAAGCGATATAAATCTGCCCTCAAAATATATGTATATCCCATAATTGGAGTACAATTCTTATATCCGCTGAAGTGCTCCTAGGACCTCTCTACACTTGTTCTTGTAATAAGTTTAAATAAATCTGTCTGGGGTTCAAGTAAAATAAGATCTTTGTATTAAAAGCTTAATACAATCTCTCAAGTCGCATTGTTTTATGAAACTCTTAGACTTGAATCATGATCATTAAAAAAATTCTTAATTTATATAGGAAACCTTAAAACTTAATTTAACAAGTGAATTTACAAAAATTAATTTTACAAAGTATCGAACAAGTTAAGGAATAACTTAGAAGCGCCGAACCGCACTGCGCCAAGGAATAAGGCAGACTCTACCCTGCTTCCATCATAACTTGTTCGTTGACTTACCTTTCTCATTTCAGCCGGCCTCAAATACCAACCGTATCCAACACTTTATGCCACGTCCACAGTTTCATGGCCAAAGTCAACACCACTCATCCGCCGCATATCCCAATCATGATCAATACTGACCTCAGTGGAGTCATTGTTTCGCCAAGATAACATTGGCCACGTCGCCCTTTCTTTTATGCTCCCCAATGTAAGTCAATACAAAACCCATTCATAACGAATGTAAACAGATCTACGCCGTTGTGATTCAACGTGAGCAAACAAATCCCAATCGTATGGGTCGACGAACGAGCGGATGAGGTAACTAGAACTCGAAACATTTTTAAACGCAGCTGGTGGTTGACGATTCTAAGGCAATCTGAGAAGGAGAAACTAATTAAAAGAAACAAAACAAATATAAAAAATCCTTATTTTGAACATCGATAAACATTGCAAAGTTTATGCATACCTACACTCGACCATCCGTTATTTATTCGAATGTCCTCAGCCGAAATGGGCACCAAAATATTGCGTACCTGTAAGATCTGTTCTTGGCCCCACATTTTAGGTGAAAGTAACCTCCTTGGGAATGAAAAAAAAAATTTGTTTAAATGTTTTTTTTTATTTTATTCAATATAGTCCCCTTTTAGCATGATACACTTATCCCAGCGATTTTCCAACTTCTTGGTCCCGTCCGAAAATAATTTTCCGGAAGGTCTGAAAAATACTCCTCTGTGGCGTCGATGATTTCCTCGCGTGAGCTGAATTTTTTATTGATGAGCCATCCTTTGAGGTTTGAGAGGAGGTAATAGTCCAAGGGAGCCAAATCGGGCGAATACGGTGGATGCGACAGCAATTGGAGCCGTAAGTCATTGATTTTAGCCGTGGTTTCGATGCTCTTGTGCGCCGGCGCATTGTCTTGCAAAAACAAATTGTTTTTTCTCTTCATGTGAGGCAGTTTTGCAGCGATTTCGGCCTTCAATCGCTCCAATGATGCACATTAATACTCGCTGTTGATGGGTTTTCCTTTTTGGAGGTAGTCCACGAAGAGTATGCCATGACAATCCCAGAAAACCGACGGCATAACCTTTCCGACACATCGTGCCTCCTTCGGCGCTTCGGAGCACTCGGGCCAGCTTCAGTCTATTGCCGGGCACTCATTCTGTTCTCTGGTGTGTAATAGTGGATCCAAGTTTCATCAACAGTTACCAATCGACGTCAAAAGATCGCCCGATTCCGCATCAACAAGTCCAAACACTCTTTCGAAGTGTTCTCGCGTTCGTGTTTTTGGTCAGGAGTTAGCATGCGCGGCACCCAGCTGCAGGATAACTTTTTCATATGCATAATATTGCCCAAAATATGGCGTGTGCTCTCAATACTAATTTTTGTGGTATCTGCTAGCTCGCGAGCCTTCACTTTTCGGTCAGGCAACACCATTTCATGTATTTTTTTGACATTGTCCTCTGTAACCGCATCGGAGGGTCTGCCGCTGCGGACTTGATCGGCAGTGGAGTTCCAGCCACCACGAAACTCTCGAAACCAATATTTGACGGTGTAATCTGACGGAGCATTAGCCCCATAATATTTATCAAACTTTTCTTTTGTATCCTACGCCATTTGCCTCTCAAAAAATAATGTTTTATGAGAGAACGAAAATCGTTTTTGTCCATACTCAACATGATGCCAAACATGTCAACAACAATCAGCTGTCAAAACAAAACTAAAGACAGTATCGCACTGAAATTTGGCACGTCTGCCTAAATATGAACGGACTTCAAGGCACCATAACCTTTTTTGCAGTAGCAGCGCATTCTGGTGGTCAAGGACGTTACTTTTCACCCCACCAGTATGCACGTATCTGACTTACTACTCGCCCATGTAGTAGCGTAATGACGGGCGTGTTCCCAGATTGCTTTCGCTAAATTAGAAGAAAATATATTTTCAAATCAAAAAGATAAAGTTTAGTGTAAGTTCTTACAGAGTAAAGAGTCATGTTTGTTACTAACAATGTTAAGCTAAGAATTTGCTCTGCAGATATGGATTTGTAGAAAATGTTAACACATGGGCTTAATTCTAGATAATAAGCCTAACTTTCCGAACCACATTCTGGCAAAATAATAACCATTCAACAAAACAACAATCGTTCAGATTGTTTGAAGTTACGAAGATGTACAAATAATTCATCAAATATGGTGCTTAATCTCCCATAAGTTTATTCGAAAAATGTTCATTCTCATAACATAAGCTTGCAGCGCAACCTAGGTATTATGTACTCGTATTGAACTGAATACTCGCGTGTATAGGGTCACCAGATAATAATGATAGTTTATCCAATTCTTATATTTCAGTAGCTGTCAAAGTTATCAGTGA
Organism: Volucella bombylans; assembly: GCA_949129095.1. Taxonomy (NCBI): domain Eukaryota; kingdom Metazoa; phylum Arthropoda; class Insecta; order Diptera; family Syrphidae; genus Volucella; species Volucella bombylans. The sequence continues at coordinate 127,646,468 of OX422144.1, read as the reverse complement.
AATCCATCTGTCACAATATTCAGTAAGGTTTGCCATTTCATCATGCGTCGCTGCATTATCGAAATTCCGGCTCAGTTGGAAATACGCAGTCGTCATCATGGTTTCAGTGTGCAGGCAATTCGTCGCACCGTGGAAAAGTTTGAGCGTGAGTACGCTCTTTTGAATCTTAATCCACGAACCAGACAGAGATTGGTGCGAAATGAAGAAAGCATAGCTGCCATAGCTACCAGTATCAAAGAAGACCTAGAAATGTCGATTCGGCGAAGATCAGCTGAATTGTGCATCGCCAGAGAGTCAACCCGCCTTATTTTGTGGTCGGATTTGGGCCTACATCCATACAAGATTATGCTAATGCGAGAATTGAAGCAGGACGACTACAGACAACGCCGTGAGTTCGCTAATTGGGCGCTGAAAGTGTTGGCCGGAGATGCGAATTTTGACCAAAAAATCATTTTCTCGGATGAGGTACATTTTTGGCTTATCGGCTGTGTCAATAAGTAAAACTGCTATTATTGGAGCGAACATAATTCACAAGTGTTCGGCCAAGCATCAATGCATCCACAAAAGTTGACTGTTTGATACGGTTTACGGCATGGCGGCAGTTACCCTCAATGGTCTCAGGTATAAAGCAATATTAACTGATTTTCTGTGGCCAGAGCTCGACATATATTTGGCACCTAAGGTATCGTGTTATAAAAAAGTATGGATTCATCTTGAAGACTTAGGACCCCTGTATACTAAAGTTGTAGTATGTGGATACTTTAATCTCGATATTCTAAGAGACAAAAATTTGTAGACACGGTCAATTCACTGGGATTCCATTTTGCTAATGATGCCCACCCCACTCATTTTCAACCTGACAAAGTGCCGTCGATGATAGATGTATTTCTTGTTTCCGAAACTGACTTGGTATTACATTATGATCAAATTTCTTCACCAGGATTCTCATACCATGACATGATTATTCTTTTCTTAAATATTGCTCCACCTAGTTCAAATGATGTCCTTGTACAATTTCGTCAGTATTCGTCCATTGATGTTCGTATATTGTTCAATGATTGTGACAACCTGAATTGGTCGCCTATTTGCAATTTTCTGGACTCAAAAACAACCTTGACTATCTTTTTGACAAACATGTACCCCTTGTAAAAAGGAGACTACAGAAACCTAGCATTGCTTGGTTCACACAACAGGTTGTATACCTTATTAAAAAAAGAAATTTGTTATACAAATGTCCAGCGAAACGCTGTTTCTTGCCTAATTCGTAAAAATAAAAGTAAGTACTACCAAGCTAAGTTTAACTAAAGTAAGTCAAGTTCAGGGATTTGGAAATCCATTCGACAGATTGCCATTAAGAAAAGTGAACCTGGGTGTAGCAATATTGACTTAAATGAACTTAATAGAAAATTTACCAACAGTGCACCCTCAACTAATAAGCAGATTGACTTTTCCTTTTTTGATGGGCTCCAACCAGAGCTAGAAGAACTGCAACCTTTTTCCTTTCAATGTGTTGTTGAGACGACCGTAGGTAATGCTATTCTCTCTGTCAAATCAAATGCCGTAGGCTTGGATGATATTCACCCGAAATTTATTAAAATCTTGTTGCCAGTTCTCTCCACACACATTAAAAACTTGTTTAATAGGTAATAGGCCAATAGCTATATTACCTTTCCTTTGTAAGGTGTTTGAGAAAATTGTAAGCAAACAAATGAAGATTTTCCTTGTATTAAATAACCTACTAACCCAACATCAATCTGGTTTTAGAGCAAAGCATAACTGCACAACTGCGTTATTAAAAGTAACTGACGACATCCGTTCTGCCATTGACAGAGACATTTTTTTTATTATAATTTGCAGCATAAATTACATATTTCTTAAAAAACTACTATTGCACAATTAACAGAGATTTAGTTATTGTAACCTTACTACTGACAATATATATACTTCTTGAAAAATGTGTAACATATCTTTGACTTATATTCAGAGGAAAAGCTGATGAAAAACCTCTTTACAAATTGGACTTTACAAAGAAATCAAGGGGGTGGTGGTGTTATGCTTGATTTCAAGTAACATTCAACATAAGGTTTAACAATTGAAATATTCAAACACGAGCTATTTATTAATTACAATTAAAACACTATGTATAAATAAATAAATAAATAAATGAATAATAAATAGAACAAATATATACGCAAATCAATAATTGTACAGATAAATAAATAATCGATTAAATATATGACAGGTATGATAAATATATTACGATTCGTTCAGTAGACTTGAAATCAAGTGGTTGTCAGCTGAGCTACAAGACCGGCGATAGCGCTCGAATAATTGATGTAATCTAATAGGAACTTTTTCAATTTTTGAAGTTAAATGGAGATCATCGGTCGAAAAATCCCAAGGCAGGTTAAGAATCATTTTCAGTAACTTATTTTGGGCTACTTGCAATTTTGTGATGTGGCTTTTTGCACATTTACCCCACACAGGTGAGCCATAAAACATAATCGGCTGAAAAATTGCTTTGAAAATAACAAGTTTATTTTCGGAACTCATATTTGATTTTTGATTAATAAATGGGTATAACATTTTTATAGCCAGGTTAATCTTTTTAATGGTTTCTTGGACATGAAGACTAAAGGTAAGTGTTTTATCTAAGTGCACCCCAAGATACTTTGTACTTGATTTCCAATCTGTTTGAATGTTGTTTAGTATAACTTTGTTGATTAGTAAGAAACATGCTTTTCTTTTTCGTGTAAAAAAGACAGCCTGAGTCTTTGAAGCATTTAATGTAATTTTCCATTTATTAACATATGTTTCAACTTCATTTGCTCCAGATTGCAATTTTGTTACTATGTTACAACCTAATGAATCTGAAGCATAAATGCTAGCGTCATCCGCAAAGATTGCACCTTCACATGTGTTCAGTGATGGAAAGTCGTGTATAAAAATGTTGTAAAGGATTGGTGCAAGTACTGAGCCTTGAGGTACCCCCGCATCAATTGAGAGACTTTCTGAACTGTAATTATTTACATAGACTATGTATTTCCTGCCAGACAAAAAGGACTGTATAATTTTTATTAAGTACAGCGGAAAATTAAGATTGTGAAGCTTGTGGAGCAAACCCTCATGCCAAACTGTATCGAACGCTTTCTCTACGTCCAGAAGGATCATACCAGTACTTTTCCCTACACTTAAATTACGAGTATCATTGATATGTTTCGTGATGCGATGAATTTGATGCACTGTGGAATGGTGTGGTCTGAAGCCAAATTGTTGCGGAGGTAGTATATTGTACATACCTACATGTGTTGCTAATTTAGTTTTGATAAATTTTTCGAAACATTTACTCACTGAGCTTAGTAAGCTTATGGGACGATAACTACTAGCCAGACGTGCGTTTTTTCCTGGCTTGGGAATGGGTATTATTTTGGACGTTTTCCATATTTTGGGATAGTAACCTTGTTTTATACAGCAGTTAAAGAGGCGTTTCAAGAATTGTATGCCGCGTTTTGGGAGGTTCTTTAAAAACACATTTTTTTATTCCATCTAAACCTGGGAACTTGAAGTTTTTTAAGTTCATTATGACAGTTTATATATCTTCTGCTGATATGCATTCGAGTTCATCTATCGTAAATGCTTGGGAGTTTATGAGCCCTATGGTCTGTTGCACTAAGTTTTCTTCGCTGCTGTTTATGTTTCTACCAACTGAGTGGTTCGTATATAACACTTTTGCTAGAGCGTTAGATTTTTCTTCATTCGAAAGTAGAACTAGATTGCCCTCTTTCAATGCAGGGATAGTGTGATTTTTTTGTTTAATAACCTTCACGATGTTCTAGAAGGGTTTGCTCTGTTTTTCTAAGCCTTGGAGTTTAAAATTCCATTTTTGGTTTTTGAAAATCAAAATAAGTTTTTTAATTCTTGCTGTTAAGGTTTTGGCTAGTATAAAGAATATATTGTCTCTAGTTCTTGTCCATCTCGACCTAGCAAAATTTCTGATTTTTATAGTTTCTAAAATATGACGCGGGAGCACATCTGTTTTGTTCCATCGATTAACTTTTTTAGGTACAGAATGGTTAATACACTCCAGTACCGAGTCTGTGAAATAACTCACACCTTCGTCGATTTGATTCGGATTTACTTCTTCAGGCAAGATTTCCTGCCAGTTTGTTAATTTGAGGCGCATTTTATTTTTAAATAAGTACCAGTTAGCTTTCTGGTAATTGAAAAATAGATTGTTTGTCTGAATTGGGGACAAAATAGTACTACATTTTACTGGTAAATGGTCTGAGCTTAGATCATTTATCACATTAGGTTGTGTAAAGAGTTCTGACATATTCGTAAGAAATAGGTCTAAGGTTGACGGGTTGGCACGTTGGTTCGATGGAATGTAGGTTGGGTATGGAGGAAATAGTATATGAAATGGGTGTCTTGAATGCAGGCCAGCAAGAATGTTACCCCATGCATTTGCTCGTAAGCAACCCCAATTCCTATGCCTACAGTTGCGATCCCCTCCTATGAGAAAGATATCGCTGATTCGAATTAATTCGCGCAAGTCGTGATTGAGATCGATACGTTTTTGTCTTGAAATACGCCCACCGGGAAAATAAACACAAAATATTTTCAAAGACCGACCATTGGTAGAGGGTATTTCGACTCCTATGTTCTCTATTAATTTAGTGTTGACAACTGGAAGTACTTTGCGTTTTATTGTTCTTTTAACTGCAATGGCAACACCACCACCCCTTCTGTCATTTCGATCTACACGATAGAACTTGTATTCGATGTTTGATAATTTTTTTACATTCTGATCGAGACATGTTTCTGTGATTAAACCTACGTCAATGTTATGAGAACTTAAGAAAGCAAGAAATTCTAACGCTTTATTGCGAATGCTTCTAGCATTCCAACATATAATATTGAGGCCATTATTCATATTTATTTACCTTGTTGGTACAAATACTTAATCGCTAATTGTGTGATGGTATTGAATTGGTCTGCTTTTGTGTTGCAGTTCGCAAGTCGAGTAATCATTTCAGTGGTGAGAGCGTTGATTTCTTCAATTGAGAAAAGCTCACTAGTTGGCGTTGATGCAGCGACAGGTATATTGTTGTTGCTCCTATTGATCCACACATTAGGGCGAATGTTGGTTGGAGTTGTTGTTTCGGCAATCGGTTTAGTGGAGCTTTTTTAATATTTGCGGATTTACACTCATCAGTATGATGATTTTCAGGACATATTCCGCAATGTGTCTTTATATGGCAGTTTTTCTCGCCATAACCTAACATTTGGCAATTATAGCATTGCGTGATTTTGTTGCGTTGCCTTCGAGCGAAGTCCCACTTGACTTGGGTTCTTAAAACTGATCGAACATTTTTTTTAAGTTCGTTTAATCGAATTGAACCACACTCCAAAAATACTGTATACTCGTAGAATACATCGCTGTATCCACCATAGTTCTTTTTAATTGTTTTAATGTTATTCACTTTTAGGCCTAGTGATGTTAGTTCCTGTTTTAATGTTTCGACGGGCATTTCATCTAGCCCATACAACACGACTTTGAGTGACCTTGCTGATGGAAGGTCGTGAGAAAAAAATTGCCAATTCTTTGATTTAAATACTGAGCACACAGCATTGTGACTGTCGATAGTTTCACAAATGATTTTAATCCCTATTGATATTTTTTTAGTATAATAGTTCATAATTTTTGCTTCGCGAAAAAGTGAATGGATTTCAGCACTGGTTTTTCGAAGAACACTTATGGGTGGTATTTTATTTTTTTTTTTTTTGGAATTTTGATTGAATCATTACATCATCACTGTCATTGTCTGAATCGTCTAAACATTGTAGAGGGCGATAGAAGTTTGATCTGGAGTTATCCCCAAGAGAATTCATTTTTTGAGTTTTATTGTTTGAAGACAAGATATTGTTATATACACTGATTATAGTACCGCACAGATAGATTGAATGTCTTAACAGTTCAACGCGCCAATTAGTGATGACAGAGACATGATGTCACTTCTAGTTTTACTTGAATTCTCAAAAGCATTTGATTCCGTAAACCATGACATTCTTTTATACAAATTAAAGAATCAATTTGCTTTTGATGATAAAGCGTGTCAACTTGTAGCATCATACCTCAGAAATCGCAACCAAGCTGTATTTCATTGTGATCGAATATCATCGAGCTTGCCGGTATCATTTGGGGTGCCTCAAAGATCTGTCCTTGGCCCTCTTTTGTTCACGATGTTCATAACTGATATATATAAAAGGATAATCTACTGCGATTATCATATCTATGCGGATGATGTGCAGTTATACAAAAAAATACCCACATCTGCAGTGTCTTCTAGTGTCGACAACCTTAACACAGACCTCCATATTTGTTTGGTCACAAAAAAACTGCCTTAGCCTTAATCCTTCAAAGACTAAGTCTCTGCTGATTAGTAGTAACAATCAGGAGACTGTGATTTTGCCTCTTATTATTAATAATGATGTCATTGAGTCTGTTACTAAAATTAAAAATTTGGGAATTTATTTTAACAAACAACTCAACTGGACCGATCACATAAACTTCGTTGTCTCAAAAATATATGGCTCAAAAATGGATTGAGCCCGACAAACCGGTACCTGCCTGTCAAAGTCAAAATGAAACTTATTAAGTCTTTCGTCCTGCCCATTATACTGTACGGATGCGAAATCTTCGCATGCTTAGATTCTTCGTCCTTGAGAAAGCTAAATGTCGCATTTAACAGCTGTGCTAGATATATATTTAATTTGAGATGGTATGATCACATATCCGCCTTTACTAAACAAATAGCTGGATGTTCACTGGATACAATTCTGTCCTTGCACTGCGTAGAATTATTTACTCTGGTACACCAAATTACTTGTTCACAAAAATCAAGTTTGTGCACTCTCAGAGAACCCTTAATCTAATACCTCCTAGGTATAAATTTATAAATAGGAGTCGTCAATTAACACAGAAAATCGTTTCAAAAAAGACCTATTAAATTACTACACAAGTCGCAATTAATGATACATATGCCTATTAAAATTAGCTTCTATTACTTACGAGTATAAACTATATTTATTTATCGTCTTTACCCTTCTTTCATTTTCATTTTCTATTTCTTATTTAATTTTTCCTCTCGCTTTCATATTTTATTTATTTTCTTTTGTTATTAGGATTAAGATAATTTTTGTAAATGAGTGTGTAAAACAAATTTTAACTGCGCAATGCAATAAGTTGTTTAAATTTAAATATGCGCAGAAATGCTTAATTTAATAAATACAAATACATAATCGATATAACCGAGCGGTAGTTCCAACAAGATGGCGCTACATGCCATACAAACGAAGCAATGCTCGAAATTGTGAAGGATAAGTTTCGCGACTCTTTCATCTCACGGCAAGCGTTCATCAATTGGCCGCTGCAATCATGCGATTTGGCACCTTAGACAAGTCCTTAGTCTACGGCTAACAAGTCAACCACTTTGCTCGAGCTCAAGCCTACTTTGCTCCACATTCTATTGCCGGAATAACGCCGAACATATTGAACCGTGTCATCAAAAATTTTACCGACTGCTTGAAGCACTGCCAGCGAAGCCGGGGAGGCCATTTAGTGGCATACCGTGGCTTCAAATTAAAGCCAGAATCAATTTTATATCTCACACCGTTGCCGTTGTTGTTTTATTTAAATTTGTTGCCCTGTCTTTATTATCTGGTCACCCTTTCAAAAGATGATTCTGGATCAAACTACGGAAGGATACTGAATTTGCGTGTCACATTTATCATCACTTTGTTTAATTTTTTTATGTACGAGTATTATAACATCAATAATTGTGGGGAAAGTTCATTAAGAACAAAATTTTTTCAGCTACCACCACGGCGATCCACGTTGATCCTTGAATTTTGTGCACTGATTAGTTTCATTCAAAATAAGAAGAGCTATCATTAACTCTTTATAGCTATCAGCAGGCAGAAGAAATTACTGAAACAATATTTTTAATGTCTCAATTGAAAAAATATGAAAATTTGATTTTCAACAGTTTGAATTGAGATGCTATATGGTTGGACTTACGCAGGATAAGCTTCCCTGGAAAACTGTAGCTATGAGTGGTAAGTGTCACGTTTTATATAATTGTAAGACGTCTGGGAATTTTGAAGTCCAAAGTGGAGAACGTAAGGGGTGTATACTGTTCACACTACTGCTTTTGGTGGTTATAAGTGATGTACTCCGTGCAGCATTGACGAAAGGCAACTGTGGAATTCGATGGAAAATTACATCTTACGTTAAACACCTTGACTACGCGAACGATGTTTGCCTACTTTCACATCGGATAATAGACCTCCATTTGAGGCGAACAAAATGGTACTCAAAATAAATACAGCCAAAACGAAAGCCCTTAGCACTTCCAACACCCGCGCGCAACTTAACATTGCCGGGCAGGAGGTCGAGACAACTTTCTATACTTGGGAAGTGTGGTCTAGGCTAATCGGGGTGTCACCGAACTGTATGTGTGCAGCAGAATCGAAAGCTGCGTTCGAAGTTCTATCCAAAATCCGGAACAGCAATATTTTCACTACTACGTTGATTCTTGAATTTTGTGCACTGATTAGTTTCATTCAAAATAAGAAGAGCTATCATTGACTCTTTATAGCTATCAGCAGGCAGAAAAAATTACTGAAACAATATTTTTAATGTCTCAATTGAAAAAATATGAAAATTTGATTTTCAGTTTTTTTTATTATAAATCGCAATAAGATGTATAAAAATAAAGTTTTATATATAGTTTGACTTATGCATTTCGCAAAATTTATATCTTTTATCAAAGTTCTCGGATCAGCATTACATTCTGTAATACATCAGCTTTCCCAAAACGTTTCAAATGCATCCAAAATATGTTTCTATTGTCTTAAGTCGTCCTTTTCCTTACACTAAATCTGTTTTCATCTAACTTTTAAAATGTTTGTATTACGTCTTCTTGTAGTCATCCCCCAATGTGTACACTTCTTTAAAATTGATCATGAGTTTGTGTCTTATATCTAGATTTTGTAGCCAGACAATTTTTTTTCGTATAAAATCATCTCGTCCTTTTAACAGAGTGTGCCTTGTATGCCCTCAGTAGTAGCCTTAAAATATCTCGAATATTTGTATCTTCTTAGATTTATATATGTTAAGTATTATAGATTTGTAGACTTCCATATAGATTTTTGTTTATACATATATATATACAGTTTTTCAATAAATATTTTTAATTTTTTTTTTTTGATTTTTTGAGCTTGTTATAGTGTTAGAGATCGATTGAACTTTAGTTTTTTCAATTAATTTTTTTTTTGTAATTTTACATGGTTTTACAATTTTTTTGTTGGTTTTTTAAAATCTTCTTATTTATTTTTGAGCTATTATTTGGTGTTAGTGAGGGGTTTTCTTTTGCAAACCACTACCAACGAAATTGTCAAGTCGATTTTTGGTGGCCTGCCACCGTTGAGGAATATTAGATATTCCCGAATTGTTGTTATTAGTCCAACTACATTGTTTTAAATTTTTCTAGGTGAATCGAAATATGAAGAGCATAGAGCAGACGTGCCAAGCTGTTAGTCAAAGCGGGTCTATTTGTACTTGCTGACACATTTGGTCTATGCACCACAAATTTGGACTGACGACACTACGATGCCAACGGAGTATTTATACCGAAATATCGGCAGGATTTACTAATGACTTTAGGAATGGTATTCAATTAGGTGAATATCGACGCAGGTATATGCATTATAAATTGCCCTTCTTATGACTAAGGTGTTGCTCAGGATTAGCGAAAATGAGGTCGTAAAATGCAGGTATGAAATTTGTTTTCGAGTGCAGGGTGTCCTAAATTAGTTGATTAAGATTTTTATATGACTAAGTCTGTGTCATTTATTGGCATGGTAATAGTTAGTGAATATTCCTAGAATTAAAGTTCCGAAGAAAACAGTTTGCTATAGAAGGATGAGACTAGGTCAGTGGCTTTATGATCGAGTTCATTGATTTCTTGCATTTTCTATTATATTTTTAAAAATCATATACGTGTTGATTTTTAAATAGTTTTGTCGACTCAGGCAAACGCATTAACGTTTTTAGTGGAGAAATGTGATAGTTGCAGACCCTAATTTAGTCGGCATGTATTTTATATGCTAACAACATATAAGTGACTTGAAAACGAATTGCTTATTCTTATGAATATACTCTAGTTCATATTTTACATTTTAGTTGACTTATCAAAATTATATTAAATATTCTGCAAAGCGAGCTAAAGTAAATGATTTATCTTCCATGATTGATTGGCCAAAGTTAGTAATCGTTTTCTAAATTATTCATTCCTTTTTGAGTTCAATTCAAACTTTGGAAGAGGATTCGAGTGGAATTTTTTGCTTAGTTTTCTAAGATATGTTACGGATGGTGTCCCACATATCTCGAGAACATTTTTTATGGTCCTGCACTATTTTTCGCAGCAAAATCTTAATATTTTCCTTTAAAAGCATTCCGTTTTAGTGTTGTAGAAAAATGTTCAATCCTTACGCTAACGAGTGCTGAGCAAAAGTATTTTAGTAGCTCAATGACGGCCTTTGCTGAGATCTTTTTTGTGTGTTTACTTTATGTAGACGGGATCCATACTTGGCATGTTTCATTACATTGTTTGGCGCCGAAGAGCTGGACTGAAATTTAGTTGTAATTTCAAAAATTTTCACTGTATTATGAGGTTTACATATGGCGATAATGTGGAGTAAGACATAAAACAGATGGTCGCCTCGACTCTACCAGCAAACTTTACTTTAGTGGCATTACGAATATCTTTCTTCAGGTCAGAAACTATGGCCGGTTATCTATCATAAACATACAACTTCACAATCGGTGGCTAATCTTGGTTGCCAGTTGCTCCGTCCTACAAATTCACTGTCATTGCATTATGGATGCATTGCTTTCTCATTAATAACATGTGAATTCTCAGCTTCCAAATCCGAGTGGTTTGTGTCTTCATGTATCCACTCAAGTATTATAAAATTCCACCTCATCGCCAAAAACTATTTGTCTAACAAAATCGTTGTACATTTCTTGCATTTTCAAACTAAGTTGACAAAGGTACGCAATATCATCGGGCTTAAGTTATTGAGTCAATTGGAGTTAACAGACATTCCAAATTCTCAACAAACCGCTGTCCGAAATGTTTAGAAGCTGCTAACGCCAGCAAGTTGCAGTCTCCGGATTCTCATCAATACTTGCAGACACTAAGACACAATATTTTCAATGAACCGGGCTGATTATATTTCTCACCCAAAACCGAGCCAGTTCAATCGAATGTCTCAATCATTCTCTTAACTGTTAATTCATTTGATACTTTTTGTAGGCTGACATTACAGGCATTCTCCGAGTGGTTTTCATTTAAATCGAGCTATATTGAAAAATGCTTTCACTATTGAAATCCGCTGTTAGTTCTTCTAGTATTCCACGACTAATAGTCACTTTGCGCGGTATTAGCTGCGGCAAAATAGTGGTAAGCGGAGTTAGTTTTGTGGCCTCCAAGAACTCTGACTTTCAAATATTTTACGTAAGGCGTTCGTATATTTGTGTCAAAAAGGCACCGAAGTTAACCTCGTGACAAAAGTGAAAAGCTCAACGAAAGGTCAACGAGTCTGTATAATTCTTTGAAAGTCTATCGCACAGCCAATACTTGGTATCCTTTCCAAAGAGCTATATTTTTGTTTGAACAAAAACCTTTATTCAAGTGACTTATGACATTATTTCAGAAATAAAGCTTCCTCGGTATTCACTAAAGCCATAAGCGTAGATTGGTTGTCGCTTTAGATACAGGTAGGTACTTCCTCCTCTAACCAATTCCTCACAAGATTGTTCATAACTATCAGGTTTATGTATACCACCCTTGGAAGAGAGACATAAGTTTTCCAAATAAGGGTTAAAATTTAACTTTGTCCTCCTCTAAAATCCTGGATTCGTTCTTGGAAGATCCGTAAAGATCCGGCAACATTTTTTTTCTGGCTCAGATATTGGGCGAAATAATTCCTGACCACAAGGAAAGTCGATTTCGTATTGCTTTAAAAACATTATCTTCAGTAACATAGCATCAAATCAAATGTCAATGAGACTGAAGTCAAAAGACAATCGGCGAGCAATGTCATCAAAACACCACTGCTCATTGTATTATACCAAAGACGACATCTTTTTACACGGGAAATAGCTTTGAGAGTTATTTCCATCATTGCATCTAGAGTACTGCCAGACGTGCTAGATAAAGCCCCTGCGACAGACTGTTTAGAGTCTGTAGGCAAACGATGCATATCACATTATTGGCCTTATCATAGTTGTATGAGTCCCATGGACACTCTTAAGTGACCGACCTAAGTTTGCGTGACATCTTTGGTCCAAGGAAGTTAGTTATCCAGGATGACATTCAAATACCTGCCTCCGTTTGAGAAACCAGTGATGATGCCTTGAAACTCTAGATAAGTCAGTCCAGTTAGCTTTCTCCTGCACGAATCCCCGTTCACATATGTACATGGCTCCCTGCGATTTAAAACAGAGAGTTGTTAGTCATGATCCAGAAGGGAGTACAGCTAAATAATCTGTGGAATGTCTAAGTGTAGACTTTGAAAACATTGAAAGCGTTAACAGTGATTCGAAGATGATGTACAATAGCACTTTAGACAGGACGGGACAGATGCCTTGCGGGGCTACCTCTGTTTACCCGCACCATAACATAGTGGCCATGTCTATGTCTGGTTTACGCAATGATATCTGACATAGTAAGACAAACTAATTGATCTGAACCTTTTTCGACATTGCGGCTTCCCATACTATTCCCCAGGGACAAGGAATATATGCGAGTATCAGGCATATATACCAACTCTCCGGAGTTGGCAGCAGTTCGAAGCCATCAAAGAAACCGATAGCTTATTTGATGGTCTTATCTGTCACAACTCATCTCACTTCTAGCTGCGGTTACAAATGCTTAGAATACCTGAGAAGCGAATCCCAAGCATGCGACAAATAATATTTTGAGTGTCTCCTAACCTGCTGGTTTCAGCCAGAGTTCCGACTTCTTCGCAAAAGTCTTTATAAGATTCACTCTTTGACATCCGAAGTAGTTTCTTATGTTTTCCTAGCTCCGATGAGCAAAGATTCCAGCATTCCTCCAAATTAGTCATAAGTCTTCAGTTTAAAAGTTTTCGGGTTTCGTTACCTAGTCGCTGCAAATCTGCGTTTCACCACAAAACGAGCGCTCTGGAGGAGTTTTTTTCTAGTTGGACATGTAATCTTAAAATTTCCCATGAGGGTACAGCCCATTTTCGGAATAGCTTTCTACACTTTTTGTTTCGTTCTGAGTTTAGGCAGAGCATTGATGGATTTGCTGAGGTCCTCCTTAAAGTGTATCTAGTTGAGTTTTCGAGGATTTCGTGATTCTGAAGTTTTTTTACATTACGGTACATATATCATGTCATGTCCGGATTGGTGATCTCTGCTAATTTTGTCGGTCTTAGTAGGATGGCCTTTATCTTACCGCTACCTCTGAAAACCCCCGACAAGTCGATCTACCGTCGTGCGATTTCTTCAAGGTCGTACTTGAGAATATTGTGCGAAACACGCAAGTGAACACTAAAGGCACAATCTTTCAGAAGTCCGTACAACCACTTACCTATGCAGATGACAACGATACCACCATAGAGATCACTCGAAGAATAACTATTGCTAATCACAGTTTTTTTGGGCTTAAAGGACAAATGAGCAGTAGAGCCCCTTCATGGGTAGGAGATTTAGCCAAGAATTGTGCAGATTTTACAGCGACATGGACTTAATTTAAATAATCGCAATTCATCGATTAAGTTGGCCGGATCAATAGCTCTCTAGCCCCAAAAGTCTTCAAATCTATCGCCGAGAGAAAAGGCAAAATCATCAATCTACTGAGTTCAGGTCAGTGGCAAATGGCAAAGTATTAAGTATCCTAATGAATTTGTACTAGATCTGTTCTTTAATCCGTTTTGCATTTTAGGAGACCTCTTTTCAAATGCATTGTGTGTCATTTGAATTGATTTAAGAAGAACTATTTTGGATGTGGCTTCGTCTCCTTTCCTAATACTGACCTTAGTATCCTTCACAAATTGATGTTCAGTGAATGCTCTCATTGTCTCCTTATCTTGAATGGATAAACACTCATTTTTCAGGACATAGTTAACCAGCTACAGTATCATTTATAAGAATTCCTGAAACACTTTATATCTTAGCTGAAGGAGGGTACATATTCAAAATGGTTCCTTAGAGATGGTCTTATATTGAACACTGCATTCCACGTTTTTTCATATCATGCTACTTAGATGTTTCAGGTTACAGCCCTCACCATTCGGTGCTCCCAACAGTTAATGATTACATATTATGCAGCCCTCAAGTTGGTGCAGATAATTTACATAAGTGTTAAAGCTAGAGTTTGGCTTACCTCTTGATCTGTTATATTGAGAATGGTACAGGATACTATACGGAACATTGCTTTTATGTGACGTTGAACAAAACAGCTCTTTCCAGGCATATGGATGCACATTTTGAAAATGGGGCATACACAGCATAAAGGCCTCATCTATCGATTATAAGTTCATAATATTTTGACTCATCTGTCTATCGGATGTCCTTTTTCTATTGCCGAGAGCAATATTCTTTTAATACGTTCCGGCTACAAACGGAAATTAGAGCAGCAGACTGCAGGCAAGAAGCTTCTCAACGGCTCTTTTGAATTCAAGTCCACTTGTCGAGGCTTCCTCTTCATCACAGTATAGGTATAATTCATAAAGTTCCCCTCCACTCAACCACCTCCTCCCGGTGGAAAAATATGTATTCTATGGTTCCGTACCCAGTCTCGAGAGAATGGTTCCCTTCGTGTAGGTAAAATATTAGACTACTGTGTCCGAGTAAGAAGTCGATACTCCCTCTGATTCCATAACTGTTGTAATTACGATTATTTTGGCTGTTTCATTTAAGTGACAACCTCCATCGTGACTGATCGGGAAACTATTAATTGCTCAGAACTTGGTCTGGGTCAGGAGCGCATCAATCAGTCACGTTGAAGTGCTTGCTTTACCTCCTCGTGGTGGTCCCCGTGCAACTATTTTCGTATCCCTATTTACGTAAATAGGCTAAAATTACAAGTGCGAAAGACCTAGCTTTCTAGGATAGCCTACGGAAGTCTTCTTAACTGAAATTAAATTCGCTACCGAAACAGACACTATGCTTCGGATAAGGAATACTAACACATTGACAACATTTGGCCATAGTGCCCGGACAAAAATTACTTTCTGGAATATGAAGACGCTGTTCGACAACGGAAGTGAAGGTCCTTCAAATGCCAGATTCTTCCAATTAGAGAATGAATTCATGCAGTGTAAGATGGACATCTTAGGGATTAGTAAGTCTTCAACTCGTAACACTTAACTACTCTAGTCCGGAAAGGCACCTGGATACTATCGGGAATCTGGCGTTAGATTGCTGCTCTCCAAAACAGCTCTCAAAAGCTTAATTTCCTGGAAGCCTTTAGACGACAGAATCCTGAAAGCCAGATTTCGGACTTGATTACGTCGCGTCACCATCATACAATGTTACGCACCAACGGAGCTCTCTTTTGTTAAGGAGAAGAAGGCCTTTTATAATCGGTTGAGTGCTGCTTATGTTTGTACATGTAAGGAGTCAGTTGGCCACGGAGGCATCCATGATGCAGGAGTAGTTGGCAGTGGCACGCTCGCGGTTGCTCGGCTCTAGCTCGTCGGGTTGGGCTCGTCGGTTCACAGATCTGGCCAGAATGGTAGCAATTGGTCGCATACAAATGCGATACGGGTGGGTTGGCCATCCTCAGCCAACAACACCCGGCTTATTTCAGGTCGTGACGAGCTGTCATAGCTGTGTGACCCTGGGACATATTATTCGGTGTAGGGTACATAGGGTTAAGTTAGCTTTAGGATTAGTTATTATCCTTTAAAATTAAGTTCGGTATTTAGGGTTTAGGTTAGTGTAGGATTAGTTAGTTTTAATCGCGAAAGTCCCTGCTGTTTCTTTTTTTCTATCATCTTTCTCTCCTCCTATCTTTTAAGTCCGTCCGTGAAATAACGTAGCTTTCTCCAGGCTATCTTTGTTTTCTCTTTTTTTTTATAATTCGGCACGAAACAAAAAGGTAAGTTGAGTTGCGATGCACGGGGTAGTGGCAAGAACCAGCCCAACCCGACGAGCTAGAGCCGAGCAACCGCGAGCGTGCCACTGCCAACTACTCCTGCATCATGGATGCCTCCGTGGCCAACTGACTCCTTACATACACTACGCGGATATCAAGATGGTAATGGGAGGCTTAAATGCCAAGGTTGACAATGACAATGATGGAAGCAAAATAAACTAAGGCCATTAAAGTGTAGTATCCTTCCGACTCCCATACCACCACTTTCAAATCATCGAATTTATTTATCCAATTAACATATTCAACATATCCGTATCTCGAATATTCCCTTAATCAAAAACGGACCTTAACGCTCGTATTTTCTTTTCCAAAATTACCAACAATAATTTACCTCGTGACATTCATTCCACAGTTCTTCTCCAGCCGTTCTATAGCGCTTACACCTTCCTCTTCTTTTGAATTGAAAATAGGTAACGAAAAGGAAACGGATTTTCAGCCCTAGCAACCACAGTAAAAAGGGCCGGCAGCTTTCACAACCTTACTCATAACTCGGCTATCCGAAATAGTTTCCCTCAAAATGTCTTTCAACAGAGATAAATCAAAAGCCTCCCTCAACCCCAAACCATAACTATGTACCATTAGTTCCCCTAGTCCAGGCCATACTCTATAAGAGGTCCATCCCCGAACTCTTGTCCAAGAAACCGTTATACTATTATGAATTCTATTTAAATGGTAATCAGTTACCCTTTTTGCTAGCGGTAAAGATTGGCCTTTTTTTTTTTATTACAGCTTTCAGAGATTTTTCTCTTCATTTTTTCACATTTCGTTTTCCCCATCATATTTGCGGCGAAAGAAGAGAAAGAGCCGAAAAATGGTAGCTAGACCGGCAAGTACGGCAATAGTGAACGAGAGTTGAGTCGTGAACGCGTAGTTTTTACAGAAGAGCTGTCGCATTATTCGGAAATATGTAAATTTTGAGATTTTTTCTTTTTTTATTTGGAATCACATAATTTTCTAATATTCAAAGGAATTGAAAAAAAGCACAGTGAACGGAACAGGAGGGGAGAGGAAATGAGAAAAAAGTTTATAGTGTCCCTTTTGATAAGCCGGAACTATGGAAGGGTGAGAAATAATCGCAAGAATGACAACTTTGGAGGTGGTATGATTCATGTTGAAAGGACCATTCAGTGGCAGTCTTTCAGGTTGCGAACACTTTTTTTTGGAAAGTGTGGCTCTTACTCATATCGGCTTTGTTCCAATGACACAGGTTTGCTTCTTAAAGAAGAAAAACTTTTTACAGAAATTCATCTGATAATTTGTTCCAGGGTGATTAAAGGTCAGTTCTTAAAGCTGAGATACTTGAGATAAAGATAAAGATAAGTTCTTTCTAAATGGACAAGTGGTCGACCTAGGAGAAGAAAAATTAGAAAGTTGTGCATAAGGATGAGAGTCTTCCGGGATAACTGGAAACTTGCCAGTCCTATATATGGACTTAAGGTTCTTCTTGCTGAGTATATGGTATTGGATCAGTCATACTTATGACCACAGCATCGAAGGAAATATTGTTTTGTAGGAACAGAAGCTGCTTAATATTGAGTTGATAGTGTTATTTGGTGTCGTTACCTGTATCCTCACTACAACATCACAACAAAGGCAAGTAGTTCAAACCCGACAATTCAGGCTTTTTGAACGCAAATCGGCTAAAGCTGACTACACATCGGTTACCTACTAATAACCACCTCTTAGTCATTTAGAAATGAGGTTATTAAGGATTTTTCAGATATAGTCATGGTACTAATGGCAGAACACATATCTAGGAAGCGCGTTATCACAACTATTCGAAGCCCGAGACTGCTCTAGCAGACATCACAAGCATCCAAGAAGTACGGTGGAATGAGCTGGATACACGGAGAATCAACAACTTTCACCAAATACACAAAGAATAGAATCAGCGTTATTCCAGAGGAGAATTTATTATAAGTGACAGGATAGGTCAAAAAGTGTTGGGTTTCAGCATGTGAGCGACCGTCATGTAATAGTCCGTACTATTGACTATCCGTTAATACTCTGCCTAAGCTCAGAAGGTATATGAAGCCGTTCAGAACCTGATACTGAAGCTCTTGCACATCGCATGGTTAATAATGGAACACAGATTCGCAGCAACTTCATTAATATACTCGAAAACATTGAACAAATCACTTAAAATCTATTGCAAGGAAGAAGCCAATTCGGATTTCAGAGAATGCTACTTATAAATACTTTTGCGTAAAGATCGAATCACTAAGTCAATCTAGCTAACTGATCATAGCATTCAAGCGACAAATCAGCCTGCCTGTAAGCACTTAAAAAATCTGATGAAATGTACTGAGTCGAAAGCAGAAATTATTTGTGTCATGCTCGAGTCTCACTTGTCAGGTTAGCTGATCAAAATTGGCTCATACCTAGCTCCCACCACTGAAGCATCAAATAAGCTGAGTAATATAACACGCAGCAGCTGGTGTCTGTCTTCGTGCTACATATGTTACAAAGAAATATAAACCAGGTGCTGACAAACCTGAATAGAATTTTCACTTCTAGCTTGGCGCTAGCGTACCCACAAAACCCCTATCGAACAGTAAAAGGACCTTTCATACCGAAAATGGGAAAAGCAAACACACGCTCCTCAAGTTTTTTAGACCAACAAGTTTGACTGCCGGAATTTTTAACAACATGGAGAGCGTGGTTCAGCCCTATATGCTTTCAAATGCATTCTCTGTCTAAGATGAAATATATATATTAACGCAGAAGATATTACGGGACTGACAAGATGGAGTACGCGCTAAGTATTTTCATGGTCATGGAGGGCGCATTTGACAACGCAACTTTCGACGCATGCGTAATGTGGCCAGACAATACCCGCAGATAGATCAGCAGTTTTGTGAATAAAATAAATGTTTTGCGAATAGGGCTCCGAATGCGAGCAATATGTGATGGCGGCATTACCCGTAAGGCGGTATCCTGCCTCCACTGCTAGGGTGCAAGTTCTAACATTTACGCTTAGTTACTAGAAATGGAAGTTCTGACTGAAATGCAGCGGAAAAACTGGGGATTATCTTCATTCAGGCTTTTAACCAAGCATGTCCTACAAAGATCCAAGAACTCCTCGCATTGGTGGACTAAACGACTACAATGTATTACGAAGGCCGTAAAACATTTTTGCAATGCAGCCATAAACTCAAATTTGTGCTGCGACTGGTACAAGTATAAGGCCAGTCTGAAAAAATATGGAGAAAGTTTTGTTCCAAGATTGAAAGCTCAACAAAGTCTGTAAGGCAAAGGAAAGTCATAACTAAGGATCCTAAAGTAGTTGGAGATTTATAATTACCAGATGGTAGCTACATGAAATCCAACACTAAAGCTTTAGGACTCTTGTTAGAAACCCACACTCCTACTCCAACACCAGTAGTAAGTACGGACACATTTTTCCCTTGCCAATATGAAATCTCAGAGGGAATGCTAGAAGAAAAGAAAGTAAGCTGGGTTACAGACTCATTCTCCGCTTGAAAATCCCCTGGACTGGACGGAATTGTACCAATCATGCTTCAAAATACAAAGCAGGCTGTGAGACCGCTTCATTCGTAGCCATACCAATCCAAAAGACATTCGAAGTAATCTCCACCCAGAAGACTTATACCCAACCCAGCATGCCTCTACAAATGGTGAAGGCACGGAAACGGTACTACATGAAGTTGTCAGTACGATTGAAAAAACTCTTCACGACAAAGAGCACACGTTAGCAGTCTTCCTTGACATCGAAGGAGCCTTCAACTTAAAAAATGCTGGAGTTCATCCAACATTAACGAATCTGCTCCGTAATAGGAAAATCAATGCAATACTAGGTAACACTGTATTGAGGGTCACCACTTCAAGGGGCATCCCTTAATCTTCACCTATTTGTTAATGAAATACTTCTGAATCTAAAAAGGGAAGGAATAGAAGCCACTGCATATGCGGATAATGTGGTTTTTATAACCGGCGGCAGTTTGCTACCCACGATCAGTGAAATTCTAAACCTTGGAGAACCCTTAGAGACTGGGCCAAGCTCTGTGTGCTGGGAATCAACTCGAAAAAACATAGCTTGTTCTAGCCACACATAAAATGACAACCCTCCGACTATCGCACTAGATAGTAAACTGGAAGCTCAATGTCGAAGAATGTGTGAAGAAAGCACCGATCGCCTTCCACGCTTGCAGGCGTATATTTGGGGAAAATGGGGACTTAACCCCAAAATTATCTTATGGATGTACACGCCTATCGTCAGATATATCGTAATCTTCAGCAGCTTAGTATGGTGGCAATCCACAAATGAAGCCCGCAACCTTAGTCCCAACGGCAGCACTGAAAAATAAACTTGGCCTGCCCCTACATGCAAAAATCTGCACTTTAACATTGAGCCAGCTTAATAGGTGAAAACCAAACCCGAAAGCCCACGCCTCGAACCTTGCAAGTTTACTGGAGTTATGCTCCAATACGGACTACATAATACCCCATACCCCTGCATTTTCCCAAGCAGAGAGAATTGGGACAGGAACCAAATGGTACCAGATTCGATATGGATGGATCAAAAATAGAGACAAGAACAGGCGCCGGATCTTCTCCGATCAATTGAATTTATGATGCTCACGACGCTTGCCGGACTACAGCAATGTCCTCCATATTGGCTGTAGCAGAAGCAGCCAAACTTGCTTCAATAAAGGCAATATGCCACGAGGATATTACTATATTTATTAACATCCAATCTTGCATCAAGGCTTGTGAAGCTTAGGATGCTCCTTAGAAAGGGTATGGCAGATCGAAGAATCAAACCGCCACTCTGCACTCTGAGAACACAAATGAAGCGAACGATACAAATAGAAGCCAATGAAAGGTGGAAAAACCTTCTAATCTGCAAAACCTCAAGACAATCATGACCCACAATCCAGAATAAGTATATTAATATTCTCTTGAAAGGCAGAGCTGAACTGTCTATGCTTGTTGAATTGCTCACATTTCATAATCTTCTGGTGGCGCACGCAATAAAACTGCAACTTACCGACGACAACCTCTGCAAAGACTGTGTGGACACATGCTCACTGGAGGATATCCTTCACTTTTTGTGTCACTGTCTCAGCCTCAGTATTATGATGCAAAGAACTTTAGCAACAGAACTTCACTTGCATCTCCTTCCAGATTCGTGGAAGGAACGACATGGCTTGGAAAAGAGGAAATCAGAGCTGGGACTCGCAAATTCCCATCCTCTTCCAAATCCCCCACCCGGCCATCACAATGGGTCTACACAGACCTGAGTGTGATGAGGTAAAGAATGGATATCTCATCAACCTGCTGTGCCGTCTATTGGATTACGCAGAATTACTGCCTGATACAAAACACAGCTGATTGACGTAATTGATTCAGTCAATCCTCTCACAACTAAGGTTGTTCTCTTTACGAGATGGGGGAAGTCCATTTTCCCCGTGCTTGTTTCGGCCAGAATCTAATCTAGGATCGGAATGCAGTCGGGCCTCCAAGGCTAATCAAGGCTACCGTCTCAGAGATATAGAGATGAGTCGACACCCAACCTGAGCTTAAGGCCTTGCTGAGGGCTCAAAACACTTTCAAGCTAGTTCGAGATTAGAAGTTTTTTCTAAATGCAGTCGAAAGGCTGATTCCATTAAGCTTTGTTTGGGGCCCACGTCATGATGTTCATGATCGCCGATGAACTTCCTAGGAGAGTTGCTGAGGAGGGTTACTGAATACGAGAACTTAGGACTATGCATTAGCATTGGCCGTATCCATTCACCGCAGATGATGTGACGCTGCAGGATGCCATCGAATCAAACGTATGCTTTCCGATATCCCTAAGAGGCCAGCAGGAAAGTGTCTGAGAATGATGACACATTGACCTTTGCATGCTTCTACTTCTATCTCAGAGGGATGTCCTTTCATTACTTGTCGGACTTTTTACATCAGAGACCTCTTATGATACTTTTGCCATATTTCAATTTTCTTTGAATCCCTTGGTGTTGATGGACTACATACATATGTATGTATATGTGCCTTCTTATGCAAGTGGCATCTACTCGTATTATCCACTTTCGCAGAGCTCATTCTTCATTGATTTTCTAAAGACGACACCTAATGGCGCCACATTTAAAATGTTGGAAAGTCGTTCAAAGGATTTATGAAGCGACCAAATGATTATATTCGTACAACAACGGCTTAAAAAAAGAACACAACCAACAGTTTCCATTATTTTTTTGTTTTATGTATCCATTGCTATGCAAAAACATTACATTGTGTTGCAGGTCTTTAATGGATTCGCCATGTCTTACAAATACGAAAATTCCTCTCAAAAAATATGTAAAAAAAAAGTTTAACATTTCCCCTACGATCCACAACCGTTATCCTTTCATTGTTTGCCCAGTTTGTGTCTAATTTATCTTGCATTTTGCGGAGAGTGAAATGTGTTTTTACGAGCGCCCATAAAGTAAGGTACAGGAAATTTTAATCCACCGCCCATGCCGAGCGTCCTACTTAAATTCCTTTCAGCAAATTTCAATTTAACAAAATTTATTTCACGGCTAAACTGTTCACATGCGAGTATGAATGTGTATCTACAACTTACGAGTACATCCACCAGCTCTACCATCGCACGCCAGTACTCGTATTGTAGTATAAAGCAAACATCATCAAACGTAATTACAGACATAAACGAAATTAATGCAATTAAATGCCATGCGTGCGTCCTGGACGCGCGCCCCGATCCGGATACAACGAACACGAGCCTCGAATACTCGTATCCGTACTCATATGCGTACCCATAGTCGTACTCGAGGTTGTACACTTACTCGTACATGTTGCAAAAGTTGATTGTCATTAAATTGCAAAACTCCCTTTTGCATATTATTCCGTCCGGTTCTTTTTTATTATTTTTGGTTTCGTTAAAAATATTTTTTAATAATGCCCCGGAATGCTTAACGAAATATTTACCGAAGATTAAATATCATGTAGTCCTTTATTATAATCATTACTCTGTGGCAGCATCAGATACGAATACACACATCTGGATACGAATGTGTGTCTACATATTGTTGCCGGGCATTCGAGTGTACGCAAAACATCGCGAATTCATGTGTTTTTTTTAGACAGAGCACTTCTGGAATCAGGACTCAGATAGTGTACGGCATTAGGGAAGAAGCAGAGATACTGTGGGCGCATTATAAGACCACATTGTTGAGTTACTCGTATAGGAGCAAGGTACTTAATCATTACCATGCACAAAGCAAGCCTTACAAATTTGAATTAATGCAAACAGTAGAGATGACAAGTGAGGAGATTGATCTCATTTTGCTAAAAATATTTCAAACAATAACTGGTTTTCAAACATTTTGCTGCGAATCCTGTACACACCAAAGGTTGAAATGGCCATTTTTATAATATGTTGTCAAACCTTAAAAAATACAGACTCTTGCCTCAAAAATCTCTGCGTTCCGTGAAAATTTTTCCATAGAATTCGCTTTCTGTTGCCCAAACTTATAGAGCGCTTTGTCAACTGTGATTGAGTCAAATCTTGAATGGGTTCTTGAAAGACCATTATATCCAGTAAAATGCACAGTTTGTGCAGTCTGATGATGCTGGTGGCATCACCGGCGCCGCGTCGGTCCGAAGCTCGCGCACCAATTAATGGAAATTATTACCGGCATGGTCCGGTAATCGTTTTTTTTTTTATTAAGTGTGGACGACATTGATCCGAATGATGGCACTACAGCACAATCAATCGATTTATTACACACTGCATCGATTGAACTGTTACCAGCTTCAAGTCGCTATTACTATCAAAATTTACAATAAATGACAGCGCGCTAAAAATTTGACAGTAGATATTGGGTCTATAACTTAATTCGTGCGGTTTGCTAAGAGATGGCGTAACTTGTATTATTCCATTGGAACATGCGTTGGAAAGCTACTGTCATTGTACGTCATTTCAGTATATGTCATTAATTTGAAGCGTAAACAACAAATATGTCGAACTTTGTGCCTGAAAAAGTGTTTTTGCGGGGAGTTCTTCTTCATTACTTTAATATTGTAGAATGTTTGTGTGGGTACAAATGATAGAACTTATTCTTTTCAATACAAATCCCTTTATTCAGTACAGTTATAATTCACTATTTAATTGTTTCTCTCAGTGCAATCCAATTTCTCAACCGCTTATACTTTTCTTATCTTTTACTTAAACCACTTAATCACTTCTCCTAATTAACACTTCAAATTTCACTTTAGAACTGATTTGCATACCTTGGGGATGCTGGTATTTATACTCGAATGACATACTTCGAGAACAATCCTCGCCATCCAGCGTCCCATACAATTTCCAATTTGCTAGAAAATTCGATTCCACTCTCCAGTCGAGACTTTGTTATTCCAACATCGAAATCTTCTGGTCTTCGAATATCGACATTTTCTGCTAGATGTCGCTGCTCACATTTAAGTGGTTATCACAATATGAAGAAAACTGCTGCCGAAACTCATCGTATTTTGGTGGAAGTTTATGGTGAACATGCGATAGCTGAGCGAACGCGCCAAAAGTGGTTTGCACGATTTAAAAGTGGTGATTTTGGCTTGGAAGACGATGAACGTCCTGGGCAGTCAAAAAAGTTTGAAGATGAAGACCTGGAAGCATTACTCTATGAAGATTGTTGCCAAACACCAGAAGAGCTCGCAGAATCTTTGGGTGTCACTCAAGCAGCCATTTCAAAAGCGGTTTTTCTTTTACCGACGAAGTGTTTCAAATGTAAGGGCGTTAATTTGTTCCCTTTAACCCGAAAATTACAACCAGGTATAGTTCATGTGGCTGCAACATTTAAATGTGCAAAAGGTGAAGAAGAAAACTAACGAAAATTCGCGACAGAACTCAAGGAAGATGGTAAAACAGTTACACGTATCAGTGCAGAGTATTCGACGCATAATGAAAAATATGCTCCCAGGTCAAGCTATCTAGAAAAACTGCAAAGATCTCCACAATAAGCAGAAGCAGCTGCATGTAGAAAGAGCAAAAGTATTAAAACTTCTTCTTATAAGTGGTCCATTCCCAAACATTGACTTCTCTGAAGAGAACCTCTTCGACAAGTCATAAGCAAATAAAACCGAGAAATCGTGTGAGTGCTGCAAGAAACACAGATGTCATGAACAAGAAAAAACAATTCGGGTTGACAGCATGCGTGTTAATTCAAGGCTTCGCACCGTCGCACAAAGCCAAGGTGAACAAGGAATGGCTGCAAAACAACCTTCCGCACTTCATTCTGACGGAACAATGACTCGCGATGACAGTAAGCGCAAATACGAAGGACTTCTGTTATTAGAGTGTGTCGAAGGTCAGCATCACCACTGAAACATATGAAAGTTTGGGCAGCTCTTGGGCTCAATGCCACTGTCAAGCCAAAGGTGGCCATATAGAAAAATAAACGTGGATTCTTGAAATATAGTCGTTACCTAACTTTCTGTGCAAAATTTGCAAAGTATTCAAAAATGTAAATTTTACGATATTCTCAATTGTCAACAGTTCAGTCGCCGCAGGGATATTTTAACAATTGGCCTCCTGAAGCCATTGGATTATTTAGATAAACCTGTCTGCCAAGCCCTTTGGACAAAACAGGCCGCTTTATATACTTCCAAGGGACTATCGGCCTTCTGGCGGAATAAAGGAGCCTTTGACAAAACATGAGGCTTGTCACCGAGAAGGATCCTTTGGATCTGCATGGCTGTGGTAAGGCAAATTATATACTATAAGTCGGCTGTCTCTTGGACCATGCTTTCACGAAAGTATGCAACTGCTGCTTTTACCAGACACGGTCAGTTTCGTATGCATGTAGGTTTTCCCTAGCATGCTTGACTTTGCTGTAGACGCACAGATGAATTGCCCTCCCCTTGGCATTCTTTTGATGGGGTGAACTCTCAAATCCATCTTGGGTTTAGAAAAAAGTGGCCTTGGGTACAAAACTCACTAAAGTTTTAAGAACATTCCACGCCGACCGGTATTTTGACCCCAGGCATATGGTCTGGCAGACGACACCAAAATTGCTGTTGGATCTATGCCGAGGAATGGTTTCGACTAAAGTTTGAGCCGGGAATGGAATGTGGTCGGGTATTCATTAATTGCTTCAAAATTGCTCTAGGATGCAGCACTGGCGTCTTTTTGAAGAACGACAACCAACGACTACACTTCTTTTTAGAAAAACCTTCATCTGTCTCCCAAGCGGGAATATGCGCAATCCAGATGGTAATAAGCTATGTAGTGAATAACGGGTAGAGGAAGCGAAGCATCTGCGTATGTAGCGAAAGCCAAGTCCTTGTTACACCTTCTCACAACTCCTGCGCTAGATCGAGAATGCAAGGCCACGCTAAACGCAGTCGAAAGACTGAATTTCCAGAGCCCTATTTGGATTCCTGGTCACAATGCGATTAGAGGAAATGAAATCACACATGAACTTGGGAGTTAAGGTGCAGAAAAGAGTTTTTATGGACCCGAGCCTGCATCCTTGGTCAGAGCAGAACTATAGATGGCATGAATTAGGTCCCTAGGTTCCTAGGTTCCTCTAAATTAGTCTAAAATTTCTGGTCAGAAGTTTACGGGTTTTTTACGTGGTTGTTGTAAATCAGTGTTTCACTTTAGAACAGAAGATCTGTACGAGATCATCGAGGTTGTGCACGTCAATTATCGTTCAAGTTCGAATCTTCTATTACGTTCTACGTTTAAATGGTCATTGAAGAGTGTTCAGTTGATTTCTCGCCGATTCCCCTCTTCAACAATGCCGAAGCGTCGCATCTGATACTGAGCTAGACGTATCCTATGGTCTGACTCCGACATTACCTTCATTCACTAATCTCCTGATCGTATCTTTTGGATAATGTTGAGCTGATAACTTGCTGTCTCAATTTCAAAGCACATGTTGGATTAGAGCCATTATTGTTGACAACCAGGGTAACCGATATTATGATGTTTAGGAGATGATAGGCTCTCAAGTTGCATTTTCCCGCAAAAAGTATTCTGAGCATTAGGATCGCAGCATATTCCCATCTTCAGTTCTGTTGTTGGTTTTGGTGATGGTGAAGCACCGATTTATAGGGAAAATAAGCCGATGCAGGGAAGAATATTTACAGTTCTTCGAAATGACTATAAGACCTTAGTCAAAAAAACAGCTGTTAAGAAAGGTCCTAAAGGGTCCAGGGCAGACCCAATGGTCCTCGGGTAAGCCAAAGAATCCTCTTCGGTGACAAGCCCCATTCCTTTTTAAAACTTTTTAAAATTGGCAGAAAGTTGATAGGGCCTTTGAAGTGTTTAACGCGACAGCTTTTATCAAAAGGGTTTTGCTATCTAGAATCGCAGCCAAATACTTAACTCAGTTGGTGTCAGATCAACATCAGACCAATCAGTTT
The DNA here is from genome assembly GCA_949129095.1 of Volucella bombylans. NCBI lineage: Eukaryota > Metazoa > Arthropoda > Insecta > Diptera > Syrphidae > Volucella > Volucella bombylans. Next base: position 127,618,821 of record OX422144.1, on the reverse strand, counting down.
TACTTTTCTTGAAAGGAGGGGAACCTTAGCTTCGAATGGATCAAAAAAAGCTAGTTTCTAGTATGCCAACTGTATATTTCACTTAAGCCTGCCTCTCTGTAGAGAATATACCTTCAAAAGAGCTGCAGACCTTCAAGCCACTCTTGGATTTCGGTATCGGAGATGTGTAGTGTAGTCTTTTGGGGGGAAATTTAAGTGAATGTTTGACCATGAGAGTAGGATCTAACTCAAGTGTTATTGCTATTGCTCTATCGGATTCCATTTATCAAATAAGTTGAAGCCCTGAATTTTAAATGTAAGTAAATTTAAATTTTTAGAAGCGGCCCTCAGGTCGTCCAAGCTCGGTAGGTTAGAAAAAGCGTTGTGAATAAATGTTAAGAATGCTGGAATTTTCCGGTGACACCGTCCACATAGGTAAAAACCCTGTACCTAGTCTTTTGTTTTCCTTACGGTGGCGCTATAGTCCGGGATGGACATGGGCCTCGAATAAGTTCTTTTCACTTAGCTCGATCTTGTGCTTATCGCCTTCAGTTTCACTTGAGTGTGACATCTACGGCATGGTCTTCTTTTACCGCGTTGTCGCTTTGGGATAGATTCGAAAGCTCTCCAGGGCAATGCGATAATGATCATTCACCCATCATAGCCAAGTCACATAAGCTGAAGAACTTGGCATTTCTGACAAAGCCAATGTCGCTGTATTGCCCATGTATTTTCTTTTCCAATTTCCGCTTATGCAAATGAAACCACACACCGCTCGAAGCAACCAGGTGCATTTTCATTCGCTTTTGATGAAGTTCATATGGTGGACCACATACTATATGAAGTCCTTCGTGAGAGGAGCTTATTTTTCAAGTGCCCTCTTAGTCCGAGGAAACAGCGATTGGCAATGGCGATTTTTCTCATTATACAAGTTTACAGCGGAGTTCACTTAAGCAAGGTCCTTTGCCACATCAAAATTATAATTTCTTCCTGTGGGTTGCTGTCCAAGTCATTGATGTTGAGTGTCCTTTTTTGTCAACAGTACATATTTTGTTTTATCTTCATTTAACACTAAAACCATGATTGCGCTTCTGCAATGCGTTCCAACTTACTACAGCTCTTTCCCAGCAGTCTCAATTCCTCTTCGACTGTTCTTCGTCGTCACATGGGGTCTTGAAATCGATGTACCGATGATGGGTATCGATTTGGAGTTCCTGGGTTTTTTCCAAAATCTACCGTAGGATGAATATCTGGTCGATGGTGTAGTTACCAGGCCTAAGGTCAAACCTGGGTTTTATATAGGATTTTAGGCTTTCATGATGGTTGGGAGATTCTTTTACGCGATATTAAGGAGACTGCTTGCTCTGTAGTTGAGCCAGGTCAGATCGTTTCGCTTTTTAAGAATCAGGCAAAAGATGCTGACTTTCCATTCACTGAGTGTACTGTGACGGGACATTACAGAACAGTTGATGTGTTTTCCGTGCAAAGTCAATCTCCCACAGCCTTACGTAATTCAGGAGGGAGTCAATCTACTCCAGCAGACTAATAAGTTCTTATCGCTATCTATAACTCTTCTTGGTTGAGTGGACTGAGTTGTCGGACATCGTCCAAGTTGAACTATTCATTCATAGCAGAAGTACGAGTAACCTTTTCAAGTTTTCACGACTCTTATATTTGCATGCCTCTGCTCGGAATGTGTTGCTTTGGCACGTTCATTTGACAATAGATGTTCCTGTTGTCGTTTTTGAAAGCGCCGCTTTGTATTTTCTTGTTTCACTGCGTATGCTTGCCGACACTTTTTATCAAACCTGGGTGTTTCATTATGGTGGTCACTTGAAACAGACGCGGGGTCTCTGATAACTTGTTGGTAATGACTTTTTCACTAGAAGATGGAAGCATAGGACTTGTCGAGATATTTTAGGAGACTCGATCGGAAAGGGTTCTAGGACTATCTTGCGGTGGTAGCTTTTGGTGCTTTGTTTTCCGAGTTATCCGCATTTGCATCTTGGCTACAAGGAGGTAGTGGTTAGAGCAAATGGTAGTTCCTCGGAATGTTCGCATTAATTTGGTTGACGGTGTTTCTATTAGAAGTCAGCCAGGTCTCTTGTTGATGTTGGGGTTTGGAAAATGTGGGCTGACTTTGAAGCCATTTCGTAACGCCTCAAAACCGACCAGCCTAAGTCCGTGGCTGGGAATATGTTAAGGTACTAAGTAAGTTGTTCAAGAGTAAACGTGAAGGACCAGCACTTGAATTGCTAATGCGATTGTAAGCGACGAAAAATAAGTAAAAAATGTTTATTTGGGTACTTATCCCTTCTGTAGTCAAGGTCAACGTGGATGAGAAATCGATCTTGCACACTATTGTGGACTGACTTAGACAATTCTAAACAATTTCTTTACATAAAAATTCCGAACAACAATACAGATAGAACAATTTTCTGTTAAAACAAGCAATATATGTAAACAGTCCGTTTTCAGAAGTGATATGGTCCAGACCATGATTTCCAACAGTTTGGCCAGAGATGCTTTGAATGCCTAGCTTGACGCTGCAGTCACCAAGGACCTTAACACCATGATTAGAACACTGCTCATGAGTTTGGCTTGGAGTAAATTGAAACAATCTCTGACAGAGAAGACAGATAGACTTATGTTTGCAAATTTATCCTTAATGCGGGATGTTATTAGTTGTTCGCTCACATTCTTGATGCTCTGTCTTTCTCTAAGACTTCTCTAAGGCAATGACAAATCCTCATCCAAATAGGCATTGTTTCTCTTCTCTATAGCAATCACCATACTAAACCCGGTCGATCCTATCACACTTTTTTGGATGACAGTAATTACCGCTAGTTGTACAGGGTCTGAACATTCGACGTGCATTCCAAAACGTCGTTTACTGAGGTCGTCAACAGTAATATCATCTATATTCGTGACTGCTTGTCTCATCACAACATTGAGTGTTTTACGTGTTCGGCCAGTTAACTTATTGGCACAACGCCCAGCCTGCAAGGCCGAATCCTTGCGAGCATAGTGACAGTTGGTTCGATGGATGATCTTCCGTCACCGTCTCTATTTCGACATCCTGGCTAAATGACGAACGTAAATCCTCAAACGAACTGAGCACCTAATATGTCAAGTAACTTAAATGAGGTTAGCGCTGGATCCGTGTTTAAGGTCGACATTGACTACATCTTGAAAATTTCTCAGCAGACACGCCCCTGGTTATACTTATGCACTGATGTTAGCCCAGCTGTGCATGCACAGATCCAAATGTTCGGCTAAATTTGCATGATTAAAGTCAAGCATATCGCAAAGTGAAGTTATTTCAGCGACTTCCTTCCTTCTTTTTCAACCAGGGCTATGTACCGGAGATGGCGGACTTCTGTACCTAGTCCACTCTAGGTTCCAAAGCATTTTGACATGATTTTTAGAACAACTTTAGAAACTTATAAACGCTTTCATTAAAGGATGTTTCAGTAGGAAGAAGATACAATACGTACTCGTATATGTGTTATGTGAGAAAAATGGTCAATAAATTTATAGATTAACTTCGGTCCCATCAGCTTCTCCAGGAGAAAAAACAAATCTTTATTAACAGGCAACCAACGGAATTAGGAAAGACGAAAAAGCCTCACAAGAAACTATGATGTCTTACATTTAACTTAGTTTTTGCCATTCCGCATTCCCACAAAGAGAGGATTTTCATCATAGTCAATAGTTTTTCACATGGTTTATTCAATGAAGGACCTTCGTCCTGTTCTGCTCATCTGTTTTAGCCTTTTTCCTTGGACTTCCTGAGAGTTTAAATCATTGCTTTGTCTGCTTTTAAGTGCATGCGTTCACCTATCCAACCCCATACTGTATGACGTTCATTCATTTCAGCCAGCTAAGGATAATTTCATGACTTCCATTTCCCCCTTCCTTCCCTTAGATATAACCAATTTGCTAGGCCAGTCATTATCACCGCCCACTATTAACAAAAACTGACAAGTGGAACGCGAATTATTTGTTAAAATTGCGAGAAATAATGTGCGTGTAACAGCTCTAGAGGTCAGCCTCCATTATTTCCATCCTGTGTACTGTCTTTCTTGCCCAAAAAAAAAAAATACTCTTTAATACGCACAGACATATGTACAAATATATACAGATATACGAAAGAGAAATGCAAATTTTGTAATACTACATTTTAATTCACGACAATGAAGTGACCTGCTGGTGGGTAAATGAATGAATGACGCCCATCGTCCGCCCCAGCGTCGAAATTTATGTCTTCTAGGCTACGAACATTAACCACCCTATACGGGTAAAAAAGAGAACGAAAAACCATCCCCAACGGCCTCGACACAGAAGCCAAATGACGAACGAGTAGCAAGGAACGAGAGGAAATGAATCGAAAATAAGGCCGATAACCAAGTTGCCACCATTACACTGGTAACCCAGAGGCGATGGTTTTGGTGTCGCCTAAATTATCGCCAAAATGCAGAGGCAACCATTGCTGCCACTGTAATTGTCACCACATATAGCTCCCCGGCATTGTTACAAGTACAATTCAAATTACACTGATGGTGATGCCATTGTCATACCACGGTCAAACCCAGAACAACCCCTGCCAACTTAAGGGGTGTACTATAGTATAATGAATGCCATTCGGAAGCAACGAATACTGCTGCTGTTGGAGATAAATTAAAATTTGTTGCACAATCCCAGAGCCCGGAACCCAGGGTTTTGTGCTTAATGCCCAGACTCATTCCTAAGACGAAACGATTGCCACCCCGGAGCTGGAGATTACGATGCCCTAACCAGTGTTGTTGTTATTTTTTCCTATTCTCGGAAGCTATTCCGAGGCTCTGTGTATTTGTCCAGGGGTGAAATCATTCAGTTGGAATCGTAAAGCTAGAGCTTCGAGTGTGACCATTTTGGACACGCACTACTTTTCTCCATCAACTGGAACTACCAATGATTATTTTGGCAAACGGCTACGTGTGTGCCTTTAGCAAGGACCTGACGAATCGGTAGCATGATTTCGAGCTAGTGGCTATCGCATGAACGTTGCTATGGAAAAGAAAATTTATGTCTGCCACCTGCTTTCGATGGTTTGTGTATCGGTGGGGGTTTGTGGGATTTTACATTTAGACATTTAGAGAGGGTGCCTTGATTTGAAATGAGATTGAGGAGAAAGAGGCATTAGTAGAGGACACAATGAGCTGTAAGCCATTTAAAGTTTCTTTGAAGTCGGATTTGTGTTTAGTGGAAAATATCTACACCCACAGAGAAGTTTCTTTTTTTAATTAGAATAAGGTCAACTATTGTTGACATGTGGAAAAGTTATAAAACCTTAGGAGGAGCTTTTATTTGATTGGACCTCTTTTGAAATTGCTGACATTTCGCAATTACTCCTTGCAGAAGGGTGCGACTGAGACTAACAGGCATTTTATAGTTTTGAGTACAAAGGACCGGACGACAAGGATGATGATACACGGTAATACCATAAGCCTCATCATAGCCCTGTCAGTTCCAGAGAAGAATATATCTGCAGTTGTGCAAATTGATTTAAATGGCAAAGAGTTTGTCCCACCAGACAGCGGGTGAGCTAGTTTCTAATCTCATCTGTAGGGACGGATGGCATTCGTAAAAGTTTAGAGTCGAGAGAATCTGAAATCAGACGTGCGGCGTTCTTCGATCTAGCAGATCAAACCTCGTACAGAGAATGAAAACTGTGACCTCTCTTATGAAGAATGTTACAGATAACCGGAGCGACAAGAATTGCAGTCGCAGCATTTATTCGAATGCAGATCCGTCGTAAGCAATCAAAACGGCCACCACCACAAAAGAGGTGAAAAGGAAGAACGCTCAATCGAGGTCTTATAGTGGTATAGGTTTATAGAGGTGTTCCCTAAGAATGAAGATCCCGAATAGAAATCTTTCAGGATGGAGATTGAAACTTCTTGGTAGAACCACCGTTCGGTGCTGAGAATGTAAAAAGATTATTTCTGCAGTCTGTTACTTGCTAATTATGAACAGCATACCACCGTCAGGCAGAAGGGAGACAACATTTTCGTCCATCCGACCAAACTGAAGTCAGGACAGTAATTTCCCAGCTTAAGACTTTCAAAACTACTGCATCCAATGGCTTAACTGCCGAACTGTTTAAAGCATTTGGTGATGATTGGATACGGAGCATACATCAATTCATCTCCAAAATCTGGGTACACGAAAGTATGTCCCAAAAATAGAACCTCAGCATTGCTTGTCCGATCATGAAGAAAGGAGATCCCCTGAATCGCTCCAAATACTGTGGAATAAATCTCTTCAATATCGCATATTAGACCCAGTTTGCGGTATTGTGTAAATGATTATTCATCAAGTATCCGGTGAACCCTATCAGTGTGATATTAGTCCAGGAAATACCACCAGGGGACAAAATCTCACATTACGAAAGATCTTTGAAAAAATGCAAGAATGGTTGACCTTTAATACCAGAAAATGACTTAAAAAAGACTATGCGTTGTGTTACATTTCCAACATTGTTCTTGAAAGAATTGTGCAAAACTCATAAGTCATCTGCAGAAACAACATCTTCAAAAGTCGGTTCAGTTACTTGCATTCGCAGATGACACTGGCATAATGAGAAGATCACATCTGTCCGTCAGCTGTCAATGGAGAGTTTGGAACAGGCAGCAAAAATGGTTTTAGTGGTCAACGAACGAAAAACAGAGATATACTCTGTCGCTGCCAACAAAGAAAATATCTGCAGCTATTCAAGGCTTCAAAGAAGCGCCTCCGGACGGACAACGAAAGGACCAGGCATCGTCCTCATACTATACGCTTACATAGACTTTCCTAATCTTTCTAAGAAATATATAAATAACAGAGTTCCTATAGTACCAGCACCTACCACATCAGTGCGTGGTACCACGTTGAAATGCCAGTAAGAATTCCGCGGAGTTCTTGCATGCCGAAAGATAGCAGAAAGACCGCTGACCTTAGAGATGTCTGAAAGGATTTGCTTGATTGCTGTGAGTATACTGTCAGTGGAAGCGGTAACCGAGGACGCAGAAAATCGATAAATGAGACCAGACAAGAGGCAGTGAATTCAGTTTTTCAACCAACATTTGTCAATTCGCCGGAGTCATCAACAACCTGGCAATTGCCAGCCCACTTATCTATTTGTGCATGAATTGAAACCATAAGAATATAATGCTCATAGGCTCCCCCATAGTTTTACGGAAAAAATGTGTTCAATGACAAGGCCTACTTAAGGTATGTTACTTCCTTACTTACTTAAGGTAGCGCTACAGTCGGGGGTGGACCTGGGTCTCAGCCGACAAGGCAGCTCGGGACCATTAAACTTGCGTGCGCCAACTGTGTCGCGGTCTTCCTCTACTGTGTTATCCCTTGGGGGCGGATTTGAATATTTTTTGGACCAGAACATTAGTGTCCATCCACTCTACATGACCCAGCCACCTCAGTCGTTGAACCTTTATTTTTCTGCACAAGTCGATGTCGCTCCTCCTCCACTCAACATCTATGCAGACATGACCGAAAATCACCCGAAGAGTTTTCCTCTCACAGCAGCCAAGAGCACCGTCATCCATTTTTGATAAAGTCAATGCATTTGCGTCAAAGAACACTACTGGGATTATTAAGGTCTTATTTAGGGTCACTTTTGTTGTTCGAGAGAGGGCTTTGCTAGTCAATTGCCTTCTTAGCTCAAAGAAGCTGCGATTGACAAGGGAATTATTCTTGGTTTGGTCTCAGCGCTAGTGTCGTTACCAAAGCCATTAACCACCTCATAGTTATATCTGTCGAGGGTGACATTCTTTCCGAGATGTGGGTGTTGGGTGTCCTTTCTTGCTGATAACGTATACCTCAATACTTGCGAAAACGCCTCTGATGATCCCATTCTTCAGACATGCGCTCTTCTGACCAGATCTGAGAAATGAGTTGGTGTATGCTCTGCACAAAGCCACTTCCACAAGCTTTGAATACCTAGGCCGGTTTTGTTCTTGGAACACAAGCTCCTAATACCTTTGATCGCACGCTTCAGGTGCTCTTTATTCTTCTTTCGGATAAGCTTGGCGTTTTTCCCGAATCTTTTGTTCGTAGAGCCCACGAGCTGCTCTCGTCCTTTGTTACAGAGTCGGTTCTTGTTAAGCTGCATGTGCTTGCTAACGTAGATGGTAGTCGGGCGAATTACAGAACATTAGTTGCAAGGACTCTGATGGCACATTGGCGGCCTTGCGACTGGTCTTCGGTACTTACAGCTGACGGCATAGGAGTTGTTGAGAGATTTTGGAATACGCGTCCAGCAAATATTGCGATTGCAACTCTTTTACGTTATATCTTCCCAAAGTACGAGTAGTTCTTCTTTCTCATGGTCTAGTATGATTTAACACAACGTCATAACGGATTGTCATACGATGTTGGCTCACGTGTCAAAGCTCAAGATTTCTTGCCTAAGTCTACCGGTATGACACATCATCACCCAAATAAGCGCTGTTGCATCGCCAAAGTAGATGCCAGAGTTTCTAATCCACCTTTAGGCCTCTTTCTATGTGGCAGTGATACAAGGTAGCGCAAAAGTTAATCACACTATCGGAAGTTGGTATAATTTTTGCAAATGGCGTCGTACGTCAATCATATTTGACATTTCTGAACTAAACAGCTGCAGTATACAAACAGACAAGCTACGGAGCACTCCACTCCACAAGAGCGTGAAATAATTGTGCCGATGTTTCTGACTAATAATCCGTCGGTTGTGTTAGAGCAGCGTGAATTTCCTAATCGTGTCGCGCTAACTGTTCAAATATTCCGGCGCTTAGCTACTCGACTCAAACAGAGTGGAACCACAAGATACCATGTAGTGTGTGGCCGCCACCGGACTGGTCGTTCGGCCGAGAACGAAGAAACATCAACCAGACGAAGGGGCACGCTCATTGTACTTCACCAGACGGACCCTACAGCGAATTGTAGTGAGTTTCAGGACCGCACCTTAAATGGGGCGTTGGGAGAATATGCCTATGGTATTTGTATGCAAATAATTAAAGTTGTTCTTTTTTATATTTATTTTCTACTAAGCAAACTATGGAAAAAAATTAAACTAAAATTAAGACTTGATAAACAATTCACTCATTTAAGTACATATTCGGATTTATGAAACAAAAAGTGAAAAAAAAAATTACTGGGATAAAAAGTAACCTCCCTGACCGCCAGAATGCACTGCTACTGCAAAAAAGGTTATGGTACCTTGAAGTCCGTCCATATTTAGGCAGACGTGCCAAATTTCAGTGCGATACTGTCTTTAGTTTTGTTTTGACAGCTGATTGTTGTTGACGTGTTTGGCATCATGTTGAATATGGACAAAAGCAATTTGTGTTCTCTCATAAAACATTATTTTTTGAGAGGCAAAACGGCGAAGGAAACAAACGAAAAGTTGGATAAATATTATGGGGCTAATGCTCCATCAGATTACACTGTCAAATATTGGTTTCGAGAGATTCGTGGTGGCTGGAACTCCACTGCCGATCAAGTCCGCAGCGGCAGACCCTCCGATGCGGTTACAGAGGACAATGTCAAAAAAATACATGAAATGGTGTTGGCTGACCTGAGAGTGAAGGTGCGCGAGCTAGCCGATACCACAAAGATTAGTGCTGAGCGCACACGCCATATATTGGGCAATATTCTGCATATGAAAAAGTTATCCTGCCGCTGGGTGCCGCGCATGCTAACTCCTGACCAAAAACACGAACGCGAGAGCACTTCGAAAGAGTGTTTGGACTTGTTGATGCGGAATCGGGCGAACTTTTGACGTTGATTTGTAACTGTTGATGAAACTTGGATCCACTATTACACACCAGAGAACAGAATGAGTGCCCGGCAATAAACTGAAGCCGGCACGAGTGCTCCGAAGCGACCGAGGGAGTTTATTTCGACAATTTTCTGGGATTGTCATGGCATACTCTTCGTGGACTACCTCGAAAAAGGAAAAACCACCAACGGCGAGAATTACTGTGCATTATTGCAGCGTTTGAAGGCCGAAATCGCTACAAAACGGCGAAATGGAGCGAAAAAACTTGTTTTTGCAAGACAATACGCCGAAGCATCGCAACCACGCCTAATTGCTGTCGCATCCACCGTATTCGCCCGATTTGGCTCCCTTGGACTATAATCTCTTCCCAAACCTCAAAAGATGGCTCATCAATAAAAAATTCAGCTCTCTCAGGAAAACATCGATGCCACGGAGGAGTATTTTGCAGGCTTTCCACAAAATTACTTTTCGGACGGGATCAAGAAGTTGGAAAACCGCTGGAATAAGTGTATCAAGCTAAAAGAGGACTATATTGAATAAAATAAAAAAACATTTAAAAAAAAATTTTTTTCATTCCCAAGGAGATTACTTTTCACCCCACCGTATTTTGTAGTATGAAAAGTTTGAGAACAGTGTTGATGCAAACCAACTCCACATTTCATGCATTTAAACTTTGTATTTTTATGGCATTAACGACATCGAGCTTGAGTTTCGTTTCTGACAATGTCCTGCTGGCAAGAGTCATTACAATTGAAATGCGTTATCCATACGCATGTTAATGGGAAACATCATAATTTGCCAATACCATCTCTTCAGTCTAATCCCGATTCTGTACTTTCCAACATTTTGGTCAAGTCTGTACATTCCACCCATAAACTTGTTGTATTTTTGGTAGCAATGAGGTTGGTCGACGTCGACTCGTTTGTTGTTGCACCACCTCTTTACTTTACCAAGAGGGCGAACACCACTTTCGGTTGAAGCTATAGTTACAATTTTGTTATTATTGTAGCGTACTAGACTTACGTTGGAAGCTGTATCCGTTACTTGGTGGTAGAAACCCCTTGGAGTCATTTCTTTTACGTCTTTGAGCGGGGCACCTTCAACTCTATTGGCACGAAGAGTTCCGGTGGCTTCATAAAAACTGTAGTGATCACCACTTGGCAGCTTCGAAATCAAGTTCATTGCGACAGAACCACTACTTGACATCGTGTTACCTGTTTTAGCCACCTGGTAAGGCTCACCGTAGATAAGATAGTGACCAGAGTGCATAGTGACCAGATTTTATAACCAAAACGGATTGGTTTACCGTGTATGTGCTGCTTAGTTAGATGTTTTCCGATAAATTTTTGTCTCCGGGAAAGAACTTAAACCATCTTTCATTCATCATATCCCACAGAGGTCTAACTTTTCCAAACTTAACATACGGTGGAAGACAGCTGTTATCACATGCATGAAAATAACGTCAGAGCTCTTCAAATCGGTTACGGGTCATGCATGAGGCAACTCCTGGATGATGAGTATCAATGCGCTTATCTCAGTAACGCGATGTTCTATTGTAACCCGATAAAAGTATGATACCTACACGATTCTTTACTTCTTCTACAGTTATTCTGAAGTTGAAAAATTCTAAGGGATTATCTTTATCTAGAGCAAAGTCGGGTACAGTTGACTCCATTTCAGGCTTTTGGTTCCATTTCCTTATAATGGCAGACTTAGTTTTCTTTATAGGTGGTTCATCCAAATAGGGTTTGTATGTAGGTTTCTCTTGTTCATCCTGATCTATGAATGGAATTCCTTCAACGGTTTACAAGACTCCTTCAGTTGATGGAACCTGGCATCGTACCTCGGCTTCAGCCAACAATAGTCGACGAGCGAGGTTGCTAATATCTCCTGCATCCTCACTTCCACTGTTTTCATCTCTTAAATCGACATTGTCAGGTGGTGTGATAAATATATCTACAGAAATAACTTCTTCCAGTGCTGATATACCAAAAAGTTCCCGGAATAACCACCGTGTGGCGCTACCATTGTTCCGATTTGAGTTCTGTTTTTTGTTTCTGTTGTTGACATTCCCTCTAAATCTTAGCGACATAGCTTGACATTTGCAAAAGCTACGTAGCCAAGAGTACATCTATATGTATTGGCGATTTTTTACAATTTTAGAAATGGATTTAAATTATTAAATTTTGCGTAAATATTAAATAAGGATTTAATAGTGCGCGAACGTTGGAAATGTTGAAAAAGTGTTTCGGCAACGATTCCTTAGAGAAAACGGTCGTTTACCAATGTGGTCGTGAGTCAATCGAAGATAATGAACGCAATGGCAACCATCGATTTCAAGCAAAAAAGAGACCATGTCGACGTCGCAAAAGAGATGATTTGCGAGGCTGAATCCGATCCCACATTCATCAAAAGGATCATTACAGGAGACGAGACGTGGGGTTATGCGTATGACACACAATCCAGACATCAGGCAAGTTAATGCCGTTCACCAAATGAACCGAGAAAGAAGGCAAGAAGGCTCATGGTTTTCATGGATTACAATGGTGTAGTGCATAGTGAATTTTTGCCAGAAGGCCAGACAGTAAACAAAGAGTATTATTTGGGCGTTATGAGACGTTTGCGTGAAGCAATTCGCCGAAAGACACCAGTGGACAGAAAACTCGTGGATTTTGCACCATGATATCGCACCGTGGCACAGTGCCATCATTATTCGTAATTTTTTGACAAAAAATTCAACAAATACCATCCAAGAGCCACCGAATTCACTTGATTTGGTTCCCTGTGACTTCTTTCTGTTCAATCGAGTTAAAAAGCCACTACGGAGAACGCGTTTCAGCAGCCGAGACGAAGTAATGGAAAAATCGCAGGAAGCACTGATGGACATACCGAAAACCGAATATAAAAAATGTTTCGAGGATTGGTTCAAGCGCTGGCATAAGTGTGTTGCAGTCTCCCCAGCGACTTATGATGATGATGAATAAACTTGTATTTTTAATATTCTGAGCAAATTCCGGGAACATTTTGGTAAAAGTGGTAATTTCATGAACACTGAGTCTGCAAAGAAAATTCAAGAAACACAATGATTTGAAAGAAACGTCCACGGTGTTTACTATTCCCAATGCACCTTACATGGGACATTGAGCACACGTCAATAATTTGTAAATAAAAATACAAAATAAGATTGTTTTCTTTATTAGTAATAGTCCAGTTCATAAACATAAATAAAACAAATGTCATATTATAACAATAGTATTTACCTATTTGTTATTACTTACCTTTTCTTGGAACACATGTCGAGTAAGATACACAAAGCACAAATAACTGGTAGAAATAAACGAAAGCGCGTGTATTTTTCAAATTGTGCTATGTTACACTAAAAGGCGTCAGGTTTTGAACAAAATTATTAAATATACCCCCACTTGTTAAAAAATTGGAAATTTGATGGAAAATATTGATGCACCTTAAATGGGGCGCTGGTATAATATGGATTAACTTCGTTAACACGTGGTCTGTCATTGGAGCCCTCTATATACAATCAGAATCAATATATGCGCATAATTGGTTCACTATTAGACAGACATCCACCACAGACACCATTTAGAGATGAGATGATTTCCCTAAATGGATCAGCCTCCTAGACTATACAGTTTGACACCTCTTGACTATTCATTTAAGGGGAAGCTCAAGCTAATTGTTTATAGGGATAAACGAACTACAATTGACAACTTTGAAGCCAATATTCGTGATGGTTTTTAGTTTAGTTGATTTTTTTTTTGTTTTATATTTAATCCGATCTTAGGCTTGTAAAACGGGCTCCCATCCCATCTCAGTCAGTGACAAACAGTGGCGGAAAATTTTCATAACTCAAAGGTCAACACCTAGAACGACCACCAGTACATACACTTCATTGGCGATTCAGTTTGAAATGCCAGTATGGAGAACAAAAACTCTAAAAAAAACAAACCGCCTGCACATTGGTTTGACAATTTTTAACTTCAACTCAAAACCATAAGCAATTCCTCAAAAGTGAATTGCGGTTAACACAGGCATTATGGTTCGCAGACACATTAAATTAATAGCGGTAACTGGACTAGACTGACACAAGTGTCATTGCATCGTGGCCACAGTGATTTCCATATTTTCACATTTTTTTCCCAACATAAAAATGCTCCCTTCTGAAAGTGATAGCCAGGTTCTGTAGAATCCCATCTGTCAGTTGCCAATGCATTATGCGCATACATTTTCCAAATTTTCACCCTGGTATGCGTTCTTTTACGACATGTTCCTTTCCAGACTAGAAGGAACGGGGAAGGAGCGCTTTTTAATATCATTACACTGGAGTGATGTCTCAAAAGAACGCTCAAGTTTGTTAATTTAAGTTTTTGAAATTAATTCGCACTTTTTCTATTAATACCCTGGGGATGGGAATTTCAATATTGTGCAAATCTTTGCAACTTTTTCTTCTCGTTTTCTGGGCTGTCTAAGGGCCGATCTATTTTTTATTTAAAGTCTCCAGAAACTGCTGACAAAAGATTGTCAACAAAAATTTAGTAAATCAGATTTTATGGGGGAAAAGTTGTTGTTTTGAAGTGCGTTTAAAATCTTTAACATTTGGTCAAAGGTCGTTAATTTTCAGCAGAATGCTATTGAAATGTCATGCTCCAACACATAGCCATGGTAACCAGACAAATTTTTAGCAGAAGCGGCACATGGAAACATTTTAATTAGTTCTATGTAGAAACATAATTTCGAATAGCTTATTTCAATATTGAAAACTTTAAAGAGAAGTGAAAACAAAGAACTAAACTCAATAAAGGATTTTTCGCTGATGGTACGAGTATTCAGTAAAAAATACTTATTTACTATGTCAGACCGTACATGGCATTATATTTTGAAAATAACTTCAGCCATATGGCTTACTCGGCTGTTTCTGTCAAAATGCCTACTTTGAGTCTCACATCGAGCATTTCCCTCCAAAGAATATTGACCTCAAAGTCTTTGCGGTATCTCAACATATGCCAAAGCCTGTATATTGCCTCAAAAGAAGTAATCATGTGGCACCCACTTGCTCAATTTCGGCGGCCCATTCATTGGTCCATTTCGCGATAGAATGCTCTCCTTGAAACGAGTCCTCACTGAGTCTATGGTTTCATGAGCAGTATGCCATTGCAAAGCCAGCCTCGTTTTCGAAAATAAGGACTGATAATGCAACCATCAAGTGCCACAGGATGCTGTGTCACTTATGCCTAGCAAATTTAGATGCTCAGCACAAGCGAGCGTAGTGCTCTGACACGTCGCTGACTTCTTGGAGGCGACGAGAGGCATTCATTCGGTCTGCATGATATCTGTAGTTATACTTATATAAAACCCAACTGTCAATGAAAGCCCTAGTAGAGCCTTTCCTAACAACTTAATCGCCGACTTCGTTTCCCATGAAACCATTCTGGCTTGAGACCCAAACAGCCTTCCGATTGCGTTCGGAGAAGTTTTGCATTCTCGAAGTATGATAGTTTGGAACTTATGGAAGGGCCTTAATTGCTACAGACATAAACGATTTGCCACTTTCACCGGTTGTTTACAATATAGGTCACTGATATCAGCACACGACTATTGTCGCTTGCAAGACAGATGAAAGTGTTAAGTCTAATTTTGTCGTCCTCCAAAAGACACCACTACCTGATCCTACATCGGTCTTGGATCCCGTGAAGATGCGACTTCATTCAGATTGTTGTCAAAATCATTTCTAGGCAAAGGGGAAGTCGATTTCATACTTTTGAACCATTTTTTGGTATCATTACCTCACCAGGGAAAAGACTCCATGTGGCCGAAGTAAAGTTTTTTAGTTTTAAACGCATTTTATTTTCTAATCAATAACTCTTACATACTAACAAAAAATGCTTAAATGCTAGCTTACAATTACTTAACAATCTTATACTAACTTACTGGCCCCACACAGGCACTCTAAGCTAATCTAAATTCTTATATCTATGTCTTTCGACCTCATTTACATTTTCTTTATGGATATTTATTTTCTATACTTAAAGCTAAGAAAAAAAAATTGTTAACAAAACTTAGCACATGGACTTTTTTTTTTTAATAAAAACTTAGTATCTAACTTAAAATAAACCTTAGCCTATCTAAACTAAATGTACAATACACACATAAACACATAGACGTTATACACAATCATATACATATATCAGTATACACCTTTGTATACACTGATATATGTATATGTTTCTTAAATGCTAACCTAAACCTATGCAAGCTGGCCATCGCTATTCACAGAGAAAACGGATTGGTCAGCTCTGCCTCATTAGTGAGGCTGGTCCGTATTTGACGGAAACGACGACGAAACATCTTCCCCATCATTCCAGAAATGCTGGTGCTGCCGAACGACATCCCTCTTATCGCGATTCCCCACCGCCCTACTGAACCTGAGGCGATCCACACTGCCGTGTGCGACGTCTCTGTTGTAGTTGAGTCGCCTGTCCCCAGCTGTCCGAGCGACATGGAAGATTAACGGCACCGCTGATCTATCCTGGATCAACCCTATCTGATCTAGGTAGAGGAATGCTTCCGGTGGAACGAAGCCGTCAGATCGCACACTCTCGTGGTAAAGGTAATTGGGGTAGTAAGCCCCAGATATCAGGTTATTCATCGAGGTCATTGCTCTTGCAATGTGCCTTCGAGTCAGCTTAATTACGAAGTTGTCCACTCGTATTAGGTTCGCCCTATTGTAAAGGACCTCATTAGGATAAAATTTCTTGTACTCCGACTCTGGTGTTCTGTACAAGCGAAGACGAGCCCTAAGGCAGGCCCTCTCAAACACCCGAATCTTTTCCATTAAGCTTGCTCGTACATTGAACCACACGGGACAACCAAATACCAGCATGGACCTGATAAGGGCCATGTAGCAGATTACCTTTACCCTCGCATCGAGTTGGCTGCTATAAAACAGTCTCTTTGTGAGGGCAAAAGCACCTTTAGCTCTGGCCAAAGCAGCATCTACATTTTTGCCAAAATACAGAAACTGATCTAGCCAGATTCCAAGGTATCTGACTACATTTCGACAGGCAAGAGGTTGTCCGTGCTGTCCAATGATAGAGAACTTTCGCCAGTTTTTTCTGGTATCCCTAGAGGCTCCAGACAACGGCGTCCTAAAGAGAATGGTTTCCGACTTCTGAAAGTTGATTTTCAACTTCCAGTCATCGCAAAATCGTCTTATCTTATCGAAGTCACGCTGCAAGAGAGTATTAATGACCTCGATTTTTGGACCTGTTCTGTACGCTACCAAATCGTCTGCGTACGCAATAGTATGGGGAAGTGAACCTATCAAGTCGCTTGTATAAATGTTAAATAGGATCGGCAAATTGACCGCGCCCTGCTGAAGACCATTTTTAATTTGAAATATTCCAACAGAAATCACATCGCCATTTTTCACGATGAACTGTCTGTTGGTTAGCATATTATAAAGAATGTACAAGAGAGGTTTGCTGATCCCCAGCCTAGTCAGCTTATAGAAAAGACCCTCTAACCATACGGTGTCAAAGGCCTTCTCCAAGTCAATAAGGCAGGCACCAGTGCACTGTTTCTTGCCTTTGTTCCATTGGATATCGGACACCAGTTTAGACGCGGCATGTGAGATATCATGTCCCGCCTAAAACCGAATTGGTTATCCGGAACTATATGTTTGTCCTCAACCCACCTAGACAGAGCTCTATTGATTACTTTTTCAAAAACCTTACTGATATTCGGAAGGAGACTTATCGACCGGAGATACGCCGGATTGGATATATCCTTTCCCTTTTTGGGGATAGGTTGAACCACCGCCGTTTTCCAATGCGCTGGATAATGTGCATTATTCATTGCATTATTAAACAGGGTGATGTAAATGTCCACCGCTTCTAGAGGAAGATGTCGAAGCACGATGTTTGGAATACCATCGGTCCCCACTGACTTCTTAGCCCTGATTGTGTCGAAGATCTCACGGAGTTTTTGCTTCGAAATGAACGGGGGTAGGTCACCTTCTCTGGCAATGACGTTATTTGCCATATTTTCGTCGCTAAACCGGGTGAAACCAGAGCCCTCGGATCGCCAGTTCCATTTCGAATGCAGAAGTCGTGTACCAAGACGCGACTGTCCAGGTCGCAATTAGGGCCAATGGTATCAATGGCCTTGTATACTTCCTGGAAAGTCGCCCCTATGGCCTCAACCTTCTCCTGTGGATCCACGATCACAAAAAAGTCGTCATCATCAGCGGCCTCATTTGGATCAATACCTGCTATTGTCAGTAACCGTTCGTTTTCTGTTGTCCGGGCTATTTTAAGACACTGAAGGTCGTTTTGTTTTTTTCTCCGAAATAGTTTATTGATTTGCGGAAACATGTTCGGGTTGCTGGTGTTTACAGCCCGAACCTTGTTGTTCCAATATGAGCTTACAGCAATTCTGTAATTTTCTTTTATTAACTTTTGCACATTTTTAATCGACGACTTCAGCGTCCTAATCTCCGGATCTTGTCTGTCAGTTAACTGTCTGTACAAGTTTTTGAGTCTTGTCAGAAGTCTACTTTTCTGTCGGTGCAGTGCGTCAATAGTAGGATTGCGGAACAGGTCTTCGTTAGTTGTACGTCGATACCGCGGTATTGTAGTGTCCATAGTTTTTTTAATTGTCTCGTCCATCTGTTTTAGGTAATTGTCGATCTCCTCGTTTGACAAATTCCTATTGGACGGTGGGTGGCGCGTGTTCGAGGAGAGCGCTCTGTTCAAGGTTGCGGAGAAGCGCGTCCATCGAGTCTTACTGTAGTTGTAAGAATATCTTTGGACAAACTCCTCCAATTCCGCAATTTCGTTGGGAACTGTAATTTCGGTGCTAAAACCGCAATGGTCGCTGTCATACACGAATGTGCGCAGACAGTTTAGCGTTTGTAAATAAAGTTTATATGTTTTCACAATTTGAGGAGAAAAAAAAAAAAAAAAAGAAAAAGTTCCAAACTGCACACGGGATTCGAACTCGTGTCCCACGATTTTTTGACTGGCGCCGCTAACCGCTGAGCTATCGAGTCAATTTATGGAATTTTAACTTTTTATGTTTATAAACCGATTTTTTTTTTTTTTTTTTTCTTTACGAAAAGCCGAAAGACGAAAAACGTCTATTCTCACCAGAGATTTGCGAGCTCTTTCAAGTGTAACAAAAAGATCAGTGACGTATTTTCTTGAAAGCTTATTCAACCAGATAGGCGACACATGGGATTAAATTGGCATTATCATAGACATACAGTTCCAGGGAACAAGACCCATGTCACTTATGTGCAAGCTCATTTATACTGCCAGAAGGCAGACAGAGCCTTTGAGATTTTTTCAGGATGACACCCAAATGGGTAGCTTCATTGGAGGAACATATTGTGATTCCTTTAAGCACTATGTGAGTCAGACCAGTCCATTTCCTCCCTCCCGTTAAGCGAATAACATCAGTTTTGAGAGGATTAACTGAGATTAACGTAGAACTCTGCATATGCCTGAGAATAGACGACAGAACTATTGAGTCGACCAATATGCATCATAGCAGTGAAGACAGGACGCCAACTTGGGGACAAGGCTAGTTTACCAGCACCATCACATATTGGTCGCAGTCACCATCAACAATCACCATTATAGCTCTTATTCACAATACTAGTGATTCGTCTGCGCCGTGATTTCGGCCGAATTTCACATTCTGCTAAAAGTCGCAAAGACCCTCAATGCCCAGCGTGTGTTTCTTCATGTCAAGTGCTCCTTCAGTTCTGCTCCCAAGATTTTGAAGCGCACTCTCGCAGGATCTTCCACGTTGTTAACAAAAGAGTTTTATGTATATGAACCCCGACCATTCTCTTCAAGATGAATGAAGAATCTCCTTAGTCTAATCAGCAGCTAGTCTGCACCCTTTTGTAGGATAACTGGATATATGCCATCTGTGAAACAACAGCGTATTTGGGAGCCTCATATGTCACCACACCCGATTAAAGATACTAATTACTACGTACTGTATTACTCAGATTACTTACAACTTCGTTAATTGGAACCAGCTCACAGGTTCTGATTAGGTTAATTGGGAAGTAAGTCTCTATTAAGAGATGGAGATTTTCTGCTTTCGATTCAGAGTAGCACCGATTTGATCTTCTAAATGATTCCAATGTGGGTGATTTCTTAATTTTGAAGGAATGACTAGCCTGCTGGTTTCAGCGACTCTTTCTATCTTTTGGGAAAAGTCTTCTTAAGAGGCGCTCTTTGAAATCGGAATTGGCTTTTTATATCTTGAATGAATGAGATTAGTTAGCTTCCTCCCTCTCGTAAAGAGTGAGCAGTGACTCAGTTTAGTGAACAGTTACTGATAGCCCATATCTGCTGAAACACGTCTAGGACAGTTTCAGCCTTAGAGCTAGAAGTTGCACGTTATAGCTGTTAAGCGCTAAGCATAAAGCCGTGTTAGATGCAGTGGATATATGTAACATGCCACTCTATTACCCCCGCTTCTACACATTGACTGCATTCACTGGCACCGCTTTAATCCTAGTGATTAATCTGCGGTTGTCATGCCGTCACAAGCAACGTTGTCGAAGATGTCCTCAATCTCTATGGAATATTGTGTAGTCCTTCTTGTCGAACGCGCATGTAATACTGCGTTACCATTCTCTCCATGTTCTTCAGCTCAAAAGAAGTCAAACTGATTTGCGGTAAGAATGGTTCACCGGTGGGGAATCCATTCAAAGTTCGAAGGTAGTTAACTGAATATAGGTCATCAGTGCCAGGCCAGGGTACCTGAAATGATCAAAAGACGCAATATAGTACACAGGCGACCCATACTCCACCACAACTAATTATAGAAACAAATTACGGCACGTTTTATGGCTCAGTTCAGAGCCAGTTATGATTTGGTTACCTGGGAAGTGGATTTCGGGTATAAGACTTACCTTGAACTCATTGTATATGTAGGCGTTTTCGGTCTTGTTAATTTGCCCATTTTGTGGACTTTAAATCCTCTGCTTCTTTCACCGAAAGTCTTGATATTTTCCCGAAAGTCTTTTGAGGAGTCACTCTTCGAAATCGTAGTTAGCCACTTTCATCTCTCTAAAAGGGTCACAACTTTTCAACATAATATTGTTGTATTAGGTGATAACAATATTTAAGACGTTTCTTACATATTTTCTGTTAAACAATGAAACCGGCGATCTATAGGAATTCTACGTGGCAGAATACGTCAAACGTCTACCTGAAGACGCAGCTGAAGGTGAAGAGGATGATTTTTACAGCCGATTAGGCATCGTCCACAATCAAACGCCAAATGTGGACAATGTAGTGGTGATGGGGGATTTTAAGGCTAAAGTAGGTAGCTAGAACACCATGCTTAAAGATGGGGTGGAGCGGTTTGTGGATTTCTGCAATACCAATCGCCTAATCATTGGAGTCACGCTGTTTAAGTATAAAACCTGCCACAAGATCAGCTGTGTCTCAACTGACAGGCAGCCAACATCCAACCAGATAGATCACATAGCGATCAGCCGTCGATTTAGAAATTGTCTTCTATACGTCCGAAACAGACGCGGAGCAGACATTGGACAAGAACGCGATTACCATCTTATATTAGCTCATATACGCCTTCATACTGCCTTCGTTAACAGCAACCGTTCAAACTTGCTCAAAACAACCACGTTCGATACTGATAGACTCAGATATCCACAAGTGCGTCAACAGCTCAGGGACTACCGTCCCTTAGAAGCAGAAGCAATCAGCAGCACAACGCAGAATAGCGTGGACCACCACTAGAATGCTGTGAAAAATGTGTCTACAACTGGGGCAAGCACCTATGTCGTAAAAAGGCAGAAAAGTCACCGCTTTCAGCTGAAATCCGGACACAGATCGATGGGCGCAGAGCAATCAAAGCTCGCATTGCGGCCGCCTCAGCACTAGAGAAAACCGAGCTAGAAGTCCAATATCCCGTAAAAAAGAAGGAAGTGCAGCGTAGTGTAAGACGTGACAAGCGTCCGTACATCGCCTCACTGGCTTCAGGGGCAGAAGAAGCAGCAAACAGGTGCGACAATAACGCTGTCTACAAAATCACCAAGGAGATCCCTGGTGGTCGGAACTCCAAAATCCTGTGAAAAGTGTAGATGATAATATACTGATTTCGGATGAGGAACAATTCACTAGATAGAGAGAATCTTTTGCTACGGTCGCAAAACCACTTAGACGATGACGCTTTGATCTCGAATTCAAATGAGTTTAACGAGGCAACAAATTCCCGAATTCGCATCGAGCCTTCCAGTAAAACCGAAATAATGGCAGCAATCATGGCCCTCAAGAAAAGCAAGGCGGTAGGTACTAATGGCATCCCTGCCGAACTATACAAATAAATCAGCTGATAGCCTGCAGCCGCTCATATGCAGATCGTGAGATAGTGAAGAATTTCCGCAGGAGTGGAAAAGAGGGATGATCATCAAGCTACCAAAGAAGGGAAACCAACTCTCGACGTCGAACAGGCAGGCTTTCGCGCTGGATCTTCCCGCATTGACCACATAAACACCTTACGGATCATTATAGAGCAATGCGCTGAGTACTGGTCTCTGCTACATTTTCTGTTTATCGACTTCGATAAGGCAATCGACAGTTTGAATCGAGATGCTGTATGGTTGGCCTTATGCAGGAGAGGCATGCTAGGAAAACTCATAGCTACATACGAGGGTGGTAAGTGTCACGTTTTATATAATTGTAAGTTGTCTGGGGGATTTGAAGTCCAAAGTGGAGTACGTCAGAGGTGTATACAGTCACCACTACTGTTTTTGGTTGTTATCACCGATGCACTGCCTGCGTGTAGCATTGACGAAAGGCATCTGTGGAATTCGATGGACAATGACAAATTACCTTAAACACCTTGACTACGCCGACGAAGTTTGCCTACTTTCACATCGGATAATGAACCTTCAATTGAATGCCCACAATCTAGAAGCTGAGTTGAACAAAGTGGGGCTCAAAATAAACACAGCCAAAACGAAAGCCCTTAACACTTCCAACACCCGCGCTCAACTTAACATTGCCGGACAGGAAGTCGAGTCAGTTGACAACTTTCTGTACTTAGGAAGTGTGGTCTCGGCTAATCGGGGTGGCACCGAACTGGATGTGTGCAGCAGAATCGGGAAGGCTAAGCTGCGTTCGGAATACTATCTAAAGTCTGGAAAAGCAATGATTCAGCTTAAGATCGAAGCTGTGACTGATCCGCTACAACGTAGTATTGCTTTATGGGTGTGGTACTTAGAAGGTGGACACCACTACCACACGCAAGCTGCAAACCTTCATACATAGAAGTATTAGAATCATCTTGGGGATCTTTTTGGCCCAATCGTATCTCCTATCAGAGAACTGACCAAGAACCAATAGACATTACAATACGAAAGAGAAAGTGGCAATAGATTGGGCACACCCCACAACGCGAAGACAGTTCCATTGTAAGGCACGCCATGTAGTGGAATCCGCTTAAACAAGCAGGCAGACAGTGGGACGTCCGAGACATACATGGTGCAGAACAGTCGAGGAGAAATCGAGCTCTTTAGTTGAAAAGGTTTGATCTAGGCGTCATTCAGGTTCCTCATACCTTCCTCTTCCTTCTGTTTTGTGGCTATTAGGCACGCTCCTCTCTAAAGCGGGTTCATTCACCTCTTTGGCAAGGTCGGGACTTTGCATTCGATATGGAATTCGATATACTGCTGAATAGGATTAAAGAATTATTAGTTGCTGCATCCCGAATCCCTGCTGAATGCATAAGTTATGGTAATGCAGTTCCGAATCTTATCTTCCTAAGATAGCGCAAGGCGAACTTCTGTCATTCTTCATTCTTTTCGGATCTTAAACCTGCAGCAGAGAAGTATTGATAACAAAACTGGTCAAGTTTGGATGCTGAGAGTAAATGAGACAATCTCCTTTTTTGAGACGTACGAGTACCATCATTATGGAGCAGTTTGAAACCCAACAACCCAATCCGGCAGTAATTCAATATAAAATAGAAGTAAATATAATTTGTACATGCAACTTTGTCGTATATCCTGGACCTTCACATTGTAGAGCCTAGGAGATGTTTGCCTGAAAACGATGCCGCACCTATTCACTAATGGAACTTGGAACTTCTTCAATGCCGTTAACGGAGTGGTTAATTGGGAAAAACGTGCAAATATGTAAATCAAGCCAAATCGAAAAAGAAGAAAGGTCTAACTAAACAAAGCACCCTTGGTTTGGAGACTTACGAACAGAACGAAGAGTCCAAAGACTGATTACCGAGTGTGTCGCATTCAAATGTGACCATCCATCCCGACCAACTATTCATCAAACATTTTTAAATTAAAGTCGACGTGGTTTATCACAGTTTTAATCATTTCACCTGTCAAAGGTTTGCCTGTATCGAAAAGATAGAACACCTCGTATTTGGTGTCTAATGGTTGAAAAATTCCAAACGTATTCGAACTCCGTTATGACCACACAATGTCATCCACCACATTTTTTTGTATATACTCGTAAGTCCTTATTTAATGGTATACCCTCCAGAAGAATTTAATCCTCAATTTCATAGAAAGGCTCAAACAAAAAGTCCAACAACGTCATCTCACTTATAGATGACGACGAGCAACACACAAAAACAATTGCGCATGCAGGAAAATAAAAAACCACTACCACCAAATGAAAAGCACTAGAGAAAACAAGCTGAGAAAACAACAAAAAAAGAAACTTTTTCGTTTTTGGAAAAACACTTTCCGAAGATAACCGTGTTCCCAGAGAGATGGAAAAACTTTTAAATCTCATTTATCATGGCCGCGCCTTGTACGAGAATGTATTCCAATTCTGTGCGGATTCCAAAAGAAAATTAACGACACAAAATTTGTCCCATTCCACCCTGTCCCTTGTCACGTGGAAAGCTGCAACACCATAAGTTGGCACTGTGTATGTTAAGCAGATCCCTCTCCACAAACGGGACGATTTCCATTCCTTCATTATAATCCTTCCATCAAAAAGGAAGACGAAAACCGAGAGAGAGCATTTAAAAAATAATAAATACCCCCAGCTGCATCACTGCAACGCACGAAGAAGCAGAAGGCAGCAACTGTAACGCTAACACTAGCGCCAACATAAACAGCAACAGCAACAGCAACAGCAAAACATTTACTAAAGTGTGTCGTTGTACTGTCACTGTGCCAGGCAGACATGGCAAGGACATTAATGCCTCTGCCACGATTCACCCCCACCCAACCGCTTACATCACACCACACCAACGGAAGCAAAAGTTAAAGTAAACACAGTCTAGAGCTCCGACATGCAATATGACTTTCCGTCAAGCTTATGTCGTGCTCTTTATATCCTCCTTGACATTTCTTCATTTTAAGTTGTCTAGGATTTGAGCGAAACATAACTATACTCGTACTATGACACAGGACATTCTATACAGATAGTTGGTATCCAACCAAGTGGAACTGCACCCACACCCGAAATCCTCATGCCGAGGACATTAAAACTTAGGATGACATCTGGTCAAGACATCGCCTGTCCTAATAAATCAAATTCAATGCAGAATTATGTGACAGGATATGCCAGGCGAATATAAGTTACTGTCTTTTGTAATGGTGTCCTTAAATGGTCATCTCACAGAGGGTCATGGTGTTTCGATTACTTTTATTTCATATGGGTGGGGCAGCAACACTTGAATTGCCTTTTCACACATAAGACTACACCCAAACAGACATACCTTTCGTATACATACTTGGAACCAAATCATACCACATAATGTAAGTATATACCGAATGAGAGTACTTTTAGGAACATCCAGTGTGTTAACTACCTACTTCAAGGACACTTATTGTCAAAAGGACCCTTCCGACAATGGGAATGCAGAAGAATATTCCGTTTTTGTCTTAGGTGGGCGAAAATTTGTTCGTACATGAGGGGTCACCAAGTAACCTTAACTTATCTAACGAGTCTCCTAGACGGTCAACTTGTATTTGTCCCTTATCTTGACATTTAAAGAAATACTTTCAGTAGCCTAAAGTGCCGAAAAGGACTTTAGCTTTAGTGAGAGAAAAACCTGACATTTTAAAGAATCCATTTAATCTCAGTAATCACCAACCAATTTTCATAGAATTCCTTCTCAACATCTTCCGCATATGGTGCTCATATATGTACATCTTAAGTGAATCCATTTACCTTCATGAATCCTTGAAATGTTTTCGGTATCTTCTAATACGAAGGTTTGGCAAAAGAAGCCGCTGACAAGACAAAACTACTTAACTGTCACGTCTTACAGAATCGATTCGTGCAAGAATACTCACGAACACGGTTTCATGTTGACTGTTCATCCTTTTAACACTCGTTTGTGGGAAGATGGAGTAGCCGATGAATTTGGATCTTTTTAGGCGATCAACCTTACTGTATAGCCACTGAAACTCGCTATTATATTTTCACTTCCCATTTGCAATTTGACTTACTGAACCGCGTATCAATTGCCTCTCACAATTTCAGGAATGTCAAACCAGATGCAGGCTCATAGATCCTAAGGTCAAAGGTAGAATACCTTCAGAATCGTCTTTACACAATATTTAGCCATATAAGAGCGTAAATCCAGTATTCTGAAATGTTGCTAGCTTCACAAATCCTCCCCTAGATGCCTGATTCTTTGATACCGATGACCGCAGGTCGTCAAGGTGCTACTTTTCATGTATCGACTAGGAAAACCGACGAGTACCTGTTGCTTAGTTTGATGATTGTTCTACGTTGACATAAGTGGAAACTGGCAGTGAACAAAGCGCCACTAATGGACGCTGACGAATAAGAGTCTTTTGTGAGGACTCTGACAAGTCCGTCGGTACCAGGATGTATTGAGATAATTCGTGCTAGAGGTCATTTGCTTGGAATATATCGTTCATCCACCACAAGCACAAAGGCTCCTACTTACAAATGTCTTGCAATCGTTGCAGATATTCGTGTGACCACCTCTTCCACAATTTGGCATAGCTATAACGTCGCAAAAATCTTCTTCTGGGTAGCTGGTTTAAAAATGGTTGAGGAATTATTGTTAGTGCGTCCCTTGGAACTTGGTAGACTTAACAGCTGCCTCCGACTTACCCCCAAAATTAGGCGATGCGGTAGGATTGAATGACCAGTTTGGACCATCGTTGGCAAGCAGATCTACTAAAGATTTAATATTATTAGAGGCAGGATTAAAAAACTTACGTAGCTTCACATCAGTCACTTATAAGTGTTGAGAAAATACCCCGTCGATCTGTGGCAAGTTCTAAGTGAACTACAGATGTAGGAAAACACACGAAAACCACTAGATGTCCCTTACTATATATATCCTAGCTCCTCGTCCTCTCCGTGTTTTCAGTGTGCATGGGCCTGTAAAATCCACACTAGAGTGCAAAAACGTACGCGACGGACGTGCGGTTAACAGGAAGCTGGCGCATAACTTGCTTTGGTGTTGAAGCTCGATAGCGTGTACAAACAACGTAACGATTGAAAGCTCCGTCTGAGCATTGCCAGCATTAATTGAACTAGTTTAGTTTTAGTTTTAAATGCATTTTATTTACTTAATCACTAACTCTTACATACTAACAAAAAATGCTTAAATGCTAGCTTAAAATTACTTAACAATCTTATACTAACTTACTGGCCCCACCCAGGCGCTCTAAGCTATTCTAAATTCTTATAACTATGTCTTTCGACTTTATTTACATTTTGCTTAGAACTATTTATATTGAATACTTAAGGCTAAGAAAAATATTTGTTAAGAAAAACTTAGCATATGGACATAATTTTTTATTTTTTATAAAAACTTAGTATCTAACTTAAAATAAACCTTAGCCTACCTAACCTAAATGCGCAATACACACATAAACACACATAGACATTATACACAATCATATACATATATCAGTATACACTTTTGTATATACTGATATATGTATATGTTTCTTAAACGCTAACCTAAACCTATGCAAGCTGGCCATCGCTATTTACTGAGCAAACAGATTGGTCAGCTCTGCCTCATTAGTGAGGCTGGTCCGTAATTGACGGAAACGACGACGAAACAACTTCCCCATCATTCAACCACCAGAAATGCTGGTGCTGCCGAACGACATCCCTCTTATCGCGATTCCCCACCGCCCTACTGAACCTGAGGCGATCCACACTGCCGTGTGCGACGTCTCTGTTGTAGTTGAGTCGCCTGTCCCCAGCTGTCCGAGCGACATGGAAGATTAACGGCACCGCTGATCTATCCTGGATCAACCCTATCTGATCTAGGTAGAGGAATGCTTCCGGTGGAACGAAGCCGTCAGAGCGCACACTCTCGTGGTAAAGGTAATTGGGGTAGTAAGCCCCAAATATCAGGTTATTCGTCGAAGTCATTGCTCTTGCAATGTGTCTTCGAGTCAGCTTAATTACGAAATTGTCCACTCGTATTAGGTTCGCCCTATTGTAAAGGACCTCATTAGGATAAAATTTCTTGTACTCCGACTCTGGTGTTCTGTACAAGCCAAGACAAGCCCTAAGACAAGCCCTCTCAAACACCCGAATCTTTTCCATTAAGCTTGCTCTTACATTGAACCACACGGGACAACCAAATACCAGCATGGGCCTGATAAGGGCCATGTAGCAGATTACCTTTACCCTCGCATCGAGTTGGCTGCTATAAAACAGTCTCTTTGTAAGGGCAAAAGCACC
This sequence comes from Volucella bombylans, assembly GCA_949129095.1. Classification (NCBI taxonomy): domain Eukaryota; kingdom Metazoa; phylum Arthropoda; class Insecta; order Diptera; family Syrphidae; genus Volucella; species Volucella bombylans. The sequence continues at coordinate 127,590,303 of OX422144.1, read as the reverse complement.
TTTAGCTCTGGCCAGAGCAGCATCTACATTTTTGCCAAAATACAGAAACTGATCTAGCCAGATTCCAAGGTATCTGACTACATTTCGACAGGCAAGAGGTTGTCCGTGTTGTCCAACGATAGAGAACTTTCGCCAATTTTTTCTGGTATCCCTAGAGGCTCCAGACAACGGCGTCCTAAAGAGAATGGTTTCCGACTTCTGAAAGTTGATTTTCAACTTCCAGTCATCGCAAAATCGTCTTATCTTATCGAAGTCACGCTGCAAGAGAGTATTAATGACCTCGATTTTTGGACCTGTTCTGTACGCTACCAAATCGTCTGCGTACGCAATAGTATGGGGAAGTGAACCTATCAAGTCGCTTGTATAAATGTTAAATAGAATCGGCGAATTGACCGCGCCTTGCTGAAGACCATTTTTAATTTGAAATATTCCAACAGAAGTCACATCGCCATTCTTCACGATGAACTGTCTGTTGGTTAGCATATTATAAAGAATGTACAAGAGTGGTTTACTGATCCCCAACCTAGTCAGCTTATAGAAAAGACCCTCTAACCATACGGTGTCGAAGGCCTTCTCCAAGTCAACAAGGCAGGCACCAGTGCACTGTTTCTTACCTTTGTTCCATTGGATATCAGAAACCAGTTTAGACGCGGCATGTGAGATATCATGTCCCGCCTTAAAACCGAATTGATTATCCGGAACTATATGTTTGTCCTCAACCCACCTAGACAGTGCTCTATTGATTACTTTCTCAAAAACCTTACTGATATTCGGAAGGAGACTTATCGACCGGAGATTCGCCGGATTGGATATATCCTTTCCCTTTTTGGGGATAGGTTGAACCACCGCCGTTTTCCAATGCGCTGGATAATGTGCATTATTCATTGCATTATTAAACAGGGTGGTGTAGATGTCCACCGCTTCTAGAGGAAGATGTCGAAGCACGATATTCGGAATACCATCGGTCCCCACTGATTTCTTTGCTCTGATTGTGTCGAAGATCTCATGGAGTCCTTCCTTCGAAATGAAAGGGGGTAGGCCACCCTCTCTGGCAATGACGTTATTTGCCATATTTTCCTCGCTAAACCGGGTGAAACCAGAGCCCTCGGATTGCCAGTTCTCTATTTCATTTCGAACGCAGAGGTCGTGCACAAAGACGCGACCGTCCAGGTCGTAATTAGGACCAGTGGTATCAGTGGCCTTGTATACTTCCTGGAAAGTCGCCCCTATGACCTCAACCTTCTCCTGTGGATCCTCGATCACAAAGAAGTCGTCATCATCAGCGGCCTCATTTGGATCAATGCCTGCTATTGTCAGTAACCGTTCGTTGTCTGTTGTCCGGGCTATTTTAAGACACTGAAGGTCGTTTTGATTTTTTCTCCGAAATATTTTATTTATTTGCGGAAACATATTCGGGTTGCTGGTGTTTACAGCCCGAACCTTGTTGTTCCAATACAAACTTACAGAAATTCTGTAATTTTCTTTTATTAGCGTTTGAATATTTTTAATCGACGACTTCAGTGTCCTAATCTCCGGGTCTTGTCGGTCAGTTAACTGTCTGTACAAGTTTTTAAGTCTTGTCAGAAGTCTACTTTTCTGTCGGTGCAGTGCGTCAATAGTAGGATTGCGGAACAGGTCTTCGTTAGTCGTGCGTCGATACCGCGGTATTGTAGTGTCCATAGTTTGTTTAATTGTCTCGTCCATTTGGTTTAGGTAATTGTCGATCTCCTCGTTTGACAAATTCCTATTGGACGGTGGGTGGAGCGTGTTCGAGGAGAGCGCTCTTGCCAAGGTTGCGGAGAAGCGTGTCCATCGAGTTTTACTGTAGTTGTAAGAATATCTTTCGACAAACTCCTCCAATTCCGCAATTTCGTTAGGAACTGTAATTTCGGTGCTAAAACCGCAATGGTCGCTGTCGTACACAAATGTGCGCAGACAGTTTAGCGTTTGTAAATTCGTACCTGTCAGTCGTATACGTTCGTCATACAGCAGTAGATCCAAATAAGACCCGCCTCTGGGAAACGACGGATTATCCGTCGCTTTAAGACCGAGTCTGTACATGACATCGTGCTGACCCCACCAATCGAGTAGTAGGTTCCCTCTAGTATTTGGCAAATTATTTCCCCAATCTCTGTGTCTAGCGTTAAAATCCCCGCCGATTATAAAATAATTCTCCCCCGATTCCAGCCTCAGAAGTCGAAAAAGCGTGTCGAGCTCTGTAATGAAAAGGGTGGATTGTGAAGTATCAGGTGCATAAACAGAGGCCAAGTACAGCCGCTTTCCACTGCGGAGCGGGATGTAAACGACGACTGCCTCCAACACCCGGAACCTGCGCAACACGCCCTTGTACACTCTGTGAAATTTTATACCTTCTTTAATGAAGATAGCGACACCGCCTCCACGTTTGGATCTGGGCCGGTTTCTTCTTCTAACGATATAATTATTGTACTCCAGTTTGTGCTCATCGGTTAGCTTGGTTTCGCTAGCGAAAAGCACATCAGGAGTTTGGTCTTGCAGCAATTTAAACATCGCGGCTCTTCGTTCGATCCTAATGAGTGAATTAACATTCACCGCAAGGACCTTCAAAGTTTGCTCCACCATGTGCGTACCCATTACGGCATGTGTTGCGTTAAGCCCGGCAACAGCGCGTAGATCTGGTCCACCCGCTTGACCTGTTCTTGCACCTGCTTTTGCAGCTGAGCCATTTGCCCTTGGATTGCGAGCAAGATGGCTAGCATGTTAGGTGCAGCTTCCGTTGTTCTCGGCATTGGCGCCTGAGAAGCAACAGTCGCTTGCTGTACCGTAGTCCCCCTACCTGACGCCATTTGGGCGTAGGAAATTTGGGACGTGACGGCTGGTGTTTGGAATCTAACAGGTGAACGTTTGACCTCCACCTTCTGCTGCTGAGCCATTTTTGCTTTTTTCATGTCGGCGAACTTAGGACAACCCCGATAGTTTGCGGTGTGTCCCACGTTCCCACATAACACGCACGAGAGCTGCGTCCTATCGGATCCTCCGTCCCTACCTAGAGGACACTCCTCGGAACTGTGGTTCTTTGCGCACTTCACGCATCGAGGCTGCATTTGGCAGTTCGACGCGGCGTGCCCGAACCTCTGGCAGCGAACGCATTGTAAAACGCCTTCGCTCCTTTTTAATTTTTCCCAGTGAATCACCTGGTAGTCTAGGACATTGATACTCCTTAGACTATCCAGACGACTTTCGGAACTGAGCTGCACCAAGAAGAACGGCAGACTCCGTTTCTCCCGCCTAGCTCTGGCTGTGGTAAACGGCTTTACCCCCACAAACTTGAGTCCTTCGCACTCCTTCTCTTTGAGCAGTGCCAGGATCTCCCCAGGATCAGAAGACGGTTCCAACCCCTTCAGCAGCATCGATTGCCGCTTTTCACACTTCGGTGTGAATGAGTAATGCTCCGTCGTCGTTTCCCTTAGGAGCTCTTTAACTTTCGCGTAGCCCTCCACTGTATTACAGTGGATGGCATGGCGATCGTTCCCCAATCTCTTAATATTGAAATTATTACCAATGACCAGCTTACACAGGTCCTTGGTAGCATTTACCTCTAATTTAAAGGTGTTGATAGGAGGCACCTTCTCCTTCTTCTTTTGCTGCTGCTGTTGCTGTTGTTTCTGCTGCTGCTGTTGTTTCTGTGGCTGCTGTTTTTGTTGTTTCTGCTGCTGTAGTTTTGTCTGCTGCAGTGGTTGTTTCTGCTGCTGCTGTTTTTGTTGTTGATGCAGTTGTTGTTGCTTTTTTTGTTGGGCGCTTTCTACCTGTGCTTGATCCCTCTGCCTGCGTGCAGTTTGCATTAGCTTACAAGCCAGCATTTTTTCTTGCAGCTTTTCAATGCTGATGCTAATTTCTTTAATCATTTCATCCTCATCTTCCAATTCGGATGACGCTAGGGAAGCAAAGTTATTATTGCCCCCTTCGTAATGATCATTATCTTCTATTAGCACATTCACTCTTTTTTTTGATAGATTAGGAGGGGTTCTCAAACTCCTCCTCCTTTTAATTGCTTTCGCAACGTCACCGGCAACACCATTGTTGCCTTGTCCAACTCCCGTTATGGGAAGAGCGGAGCGCTCTCCACCATCCATCACGTGACTGTTTTTTTTCTGATAACACTATGTACTATTCTCAGAATTTAAGAAATACAAAAACATAAAAAAGAAAAGTCCCAAAACTTAGACTGGGCTCGAACCCACGGTCTCACAATTTGACGGTCGACGCCGCTAACCGCTTGGCTACAGCCTGAATTAGCAAAACTGCAACCAATTGTCTTTAGTTGAAATCACTATATTTTTCACTGTGGTAAAAGTCGAAACACACGAAACACACGTTTATTCCTCACGGAGGTCTATGAACGACTGCATTAATTGAACTACGCTACGAAGTGTGGACTGATGTGTGTAGTCCAGAATTAGCTTTGTTAGGTTTGGCTCACGTGGAAGTGTAATTGCGCATTGCGAAGCCGCCCGCCTATTCGGAGAAATCCCTGAAAATCGATGAATGGAGTAAAGCGATAAATTGAGCTAGTTCTGTGAGTGGACTGTTAGCGAGATAAATAACTGATTTCTAAAGAGTAACTTTCGACCTGCACACATTTGACCCAAAACATCTTAGCTTCTTGTAGTTTTTCAGGTGTCAGCCATCCACTGAGTTTGATGGATTTTGTTTTGAGATTTCTGTGAAACCATATTAAACGCCTGCACCAGGCAGTTATTCGCAGGAGTCTTTCACAGTGATTGTTTATAAGGTCCTATGTAGTATCGATTTTTTGTTTAGTATCAAAGGCTGCAGTTGCAGTTTTTTCCAAGTTAAAACCCAGCAATGGCCAATGATTCGAATTGCAGCCTTTCTCTGATAGCATGCGTGGTGACAAACCCCTTGATGCATAATCTGACAGATGATGTCAATACACCTCAGGGAGTATTTCTTATATTTAACACACGGTTACGTACCAAATTTGTCCACCTTGTCGGTTGGCCTTAAATCTAAAATAAAGCGGTGCTCGAATCAATCCAGAGACGAATAGCTGACACTTCGGTGTTCAAAACATTTCGTATATGATTGGCGTGCCGTACAAGAAGCAACGCAGCTGATAGCTCTAAAGGTGGAGTTGTAACAGTAATACATCTCGATCGAATCGTAGATTTGCTTGGTTTTCGGATAAGACTCACTTTCGTCCTTGTTTGAATGTTCTCTACGGCTCGGGTAACACAAAGATAGATGACTGCACCAAAGGCCAAATGAGAGGCGTCTGCGAAACCATGAATCTGTTATTTTTTCCTGGTAGCAATGTCTACTGATGTTTTGAGGCCGCCCAAGTTAGTGCGCAGAATACGAAATAAATTCAGAAACAAATCAAATACCTGACGTGGTCTCGTACCCAGTTAGAGGAATTAATTGCTATAAAATTCTTTGACAAACCATAAGTACATCAAATCGCAAATATGTGGTGAGGTAACAAGCATGTTGAAGAGCATGAATTCAAGAAAAACTACACGACACGACATAGGAAAACGTTAAACAATTCTTTCGAAACTCCTCTAAACTCAAAACAGTACAGAAGGTAGAGGAATTTTATCAACAGTTGAATACCTCACCTTACGGTTTGAACTTATCTGTGCAGCTAAAAACACACCTTTGGAGACATCCTGTTGCATAGTGGTATATCTAACTGCAGCATCTCCTCTAACGCAAAGACAATCCTAGAAATAATCGGCGAAAGATGCACCAGAAATTGGCATTTGGGCAAGCCCCATAGAACTAAGTTTACACCGTTCACGAGTAGATGGCGTGTTTTTTTCATAATTAGCGCGCGCTCATCGGGTTTTTAGTTCCCTAAAATGTTTGCATACCGCGCATGTGATGGAAAGTTAGGAAGGGAAAAAAGAGAGATACCGCCGTACGTTGGTCTTAAATGTTTGCAAGCTACAATGACTAGCGAGTTTTGAGGCTTACGAAAGAATGACGAGTATACTGATGAGGATTCATAGCGAGATGGATTTTGCGGTTCTAGGTTTGAAGAGGGTGGTGGTGGTGAAGGTGAGTCAAGTGACATTCCGACAGTGTTCAAGGGCAACAATTGACTGTATAATATTAGCATCATCTATGAGTCTAACCGCACGATTTTGAATACTATCTAGGAAGTGTAATGAGGTCTTAGGGGCACTTGACCAGATGTGGTCACTGTGCTCCATACATACACATATTGGGAAGCGGATTCGTCGTGGGAAAGCGGCTCAAATCGAAGGTCATCGATGATCAGCCCATCAGTGATCGCCTGTGTCAATACAAGATTCTATAGCATCAACTTCATATAGTCGCACGCCCATAATAACGAGGCGAAAGAACCCATCAAGGAGGAATTTTTTGATCAGCCTGTCCGAAGTACGATGTTAAAACTGTACTCGGGGACTTGAGTGCCAAAATCGGTAATGAGAACAACTTTGGCGAAGCGGTCGAAAAATATAGCCTCCATGACACGACAACAGATAACGATGCGACAGCTAGTAAGACAGTGATAGGTATGTAGTACGAGGTTCACTCTCAAAAGAATCCACAAAGCAACTTGGCTGTATGGTCGAACCGCCAACAAAATCGAACAAGTGCTTATTGGCGGACGTCACTCGTCAAATATTCTGGATGTTAAAACAACATAAACTACCAATCGCTCCAGAGAAGAAATCAGTGCTATGATGATGAATGCTTGCAAGGAAAGAAGGCAACAGATCTGGCATACAGGAAAACGCTGCAACGCGCCACCAGAGCAGCGTGCAATGAGTATAGGTCTACAAAAAGGGCGGAAAAAGAAAAGATCCTTTGTACTTTTCCAGCTCACGGATTACTGGAAAACGAAAGACACCAGAAGTTTTCTTAGAAAGGCCAAAAATCTATCCAATAGCTTTAAAACTGGTCTCCAAGCACTTCGAAATTGCGAAGGTAATCTCTTCGCTAACCAACAGGAAATTGTGGATGTATTTCAGCAACATTTCCAGTAGTTGCCTAATGGACATGCCTAAGAGAGAGTGAGTGGACAAGAAGAGAACACATCTCCAGTCGAAGAATTAGTTCTCCCGCCCAGCTTAGAAAAAGTCGGCACAGCTATACAAAAGTTGAAGAACAACAAAGCCACTGGCTCGGATGGCTTGCCATCTGAGCTCTTCAAAGCCGGATTCAATGTTTTGACAAGGAGCATGCACCAGATTATTTGAAAAACATGGGAAGCATGCCCGACTACTGAAATATCAGCTCTGTCTGTCCCATCTACAAGAAAGGTGATCCTATGTCCTATAAGAACTATAGAGGCATATTCCTACTTAACGTCGCCTATATAATCCTATCCAGTGTACTGTTGGAACGTTTGAAACCGTATTGCGGCGCACAAATCGGTCAATACCAGTGCTGCTTCGGGCCCGGCGAATCGACTTAGACCGAATTTTCACATCAAGTTAGATCCTGGAAAAGACCAACGAGTTCCAAGTCGACACACACCACCTCTTCATCCACTATAATGCAATGGAAGTATAACCTCCGAATTATTGCCTACCTGCGCCGGATTTCGGCTAGTCGTGTGACTTCTACTTGAGCAGATACGAGTACGTAGGGCAAAAGTCAACGCGGAAGGTACTATTTTCTGCAAGTCCCTCTAGCTTCTGGGATACGCTTATGATATTGATATAATTGCATGTTCCCAGCGTACTGCAATTGAAGCCTTTACCACAATTGAAGAAGAGGCTACAACGAGTTGGTCTTAAAGTGAATGAGGAAAAAACGAAATATGTATATGCTGTCGACTAAAAACCGTTCCGTCGCACATCACCTTGGACAAAATGTCACTATCGACAACTTTGAGGTAGTCAAGGAGTTCACCTACATCATGATGGTGATTCGACGAAGAGTAACCCAAGGCAACCGCTGCTATTGCCGAAACAACTTCTGTCACAATTCTTAAAATTATGTTAAAATCATGCTCTGCAAAATGTTAATCTTGCCAGTCCTGCTTTACGGAACCTAAAGTTGGACGATTAGTAAAACAGTGGAACAAATTTTAGGCTCTTTTGAAAGAAAAATCCTTCGTCGAATATTTGGTCCTGTCTGAGAGGAGGACGTATGGTGAAAATACCACACCCCCAACTCTATGAGCTGTACAAAGATGTGGACATACTATGGAGCGCAAAAATCCGTCGACTTCATTAGCTCGGCCACATCGAGCGGACAATGCTCCAGATAAGAGGGCCTTCGAAGCCACCAGGTTCGAGAAGAAAAGGACGACCGATCAGGCGATCGCGGATATAAGGCAGCTTGGTCTTTCCAACTGGAAGCAGCAAACCCGGGACCGGGACAGTTCTTCAGGCTTTGACTCTCTAAGAGTTGGAGGCCTGATAAGTAAGTAAGTAAGATACAATCAGAATGAAGTTAATGCGCTTAATTGTATCCCTGGATCTAGTTAATACTGATTCGTTCTATTGTACATGACCTAACCATCTCACGCGACTGATAACTTTTTCTCTAACCAGGTCGAAGTTACTATACAGCTCGTAGCGTCCGCTATTATACTATATGTCTTCTTCCATAATCCATCAACGACAACGGAACCAAGTGATATATTCGTAGATCAGGACATGGATGATCAGGGTGTTACATAGGGACTCCGTAGTTTTTCTTAGTCTTATTCTTCAATTGCGTTCTTAGACGAGGGAAGCAGCGATTGGCAAGTATAACTCTTGGTTTTTTCTCTGATAGACTAACGTCTTGAGCTTTTTTCATAAGAACGAGCACATCGTAAGAATCCGCATCATGGCTGAGTTCGCCACATCACCCAGATATAAGCTTACACCACAGAGGAACTAAACTATGCTACTAGAAAGTGTTTCTACGAACTTCTCGACAAGACCTACAAGTAATGCCCTACGTATGACGGTTTTTGGTGAGCTTAACACTTAATCAAGAGAAGAAGACATTTTTGTAGCATAATCGGAAGGCATGGCCTACACTACAAAACATCTGGAAACGGACTAAGGCTAATTGACGTTACTGAGCGGCGGAATATAACTAAAGTTATCACACGGTTTCCATACCTCAATATTTACAAAGTTGCATGTTGCTGTCATCTGATCATAAAAAAGGCAACCAAAACATTCTTGCAACATTATAGATAACAATCTGTTGCAGCCAAGGTACATCTACGGATATCTCAGATGCCACAACAACGGACTGTGATGATATTTGATGTTAAATGTCAACTTGTATTCAGTACTGAAGGTCAATGGAATTAATGCCAAAGAAACCGTCAGAAATGCCGAAACTGTTGTATTTGGATCCATCTGACTACCACCACGAAATCATTGTTTTGATGACAACTCGCCTATGAAGCGGTGCTGCACAGAAAAACGAAACTTGCTTGTGCGCAGGAGAGGAGGGAAGAACATTGGCCTCTCTGGAGAAAAAACAGAAAGACCGTGGAAAGCAAGCTATTCCAGCTGCTACTCCAGGAACAACGTTCGAAAGCTTTATCAAAATTTAAAAACAACGTGTCAAGCGAACTTATAGAGATGAGCAAGGAAATTAAGTGAAAGAACCGGTATTATTGTATGTTAAACTCTGGTGGTCACACAAACTCCTCAGTAAAGCAGAACGAACCATTCGGCATGCAGCCCAAGCAGACAAATTGCCTGTCGAGCTTTTTAACGCAGCAGGAGATGACTTGGTAAAGAGCATACACCAACTAATTTCCACAATTGGGTCAAAGGAAAGAATGCCTAACCAATGGAACCTCAGAATCGTTTGTGCGATCCACGAAAAACAAGGCCATCTAGGCTACTCCAATTATAGAGACATCAGTCCGCTTTTTGCAATTTGGATTTTGCATTTTATAAAAGCGCGGCAAGTACACAATTGCCAAATTTTCACACTACGGCGAATCCTAGATAAAACCCAAGGAGTTCAGTTGTATACGCACCACCACTTTATCAATTTCAAGGGCACATACGACTATATCTAGGTATACAGAGCTGATCGGACTGTGCAGAATGACGACGGAGAACTAAATTAATGATATGCAGGCACAATATCGGCGAATCGGACAGAATATCATAATAGAAAGCTATAACTGTGGGGTAGTCAGAGATTTGATCTACCTCAACTCCGCTGATTAAAAACCAACCGAAAAATTACACTTGCCAATCGCTGTTCCCTTGTCCTTAGAAAGTAATTGAGTGATAAAGTGTTCTGCTGCATAGCGCAGAAACATGGACGTTAACGAACTCGGATGCAAATTTTCTTGCCCGCTTTTAAGGTCAAAACATGCCGAAATAGCCGCCTGATATGGCTAGCACATCTATATTTACGCAACGGCCCAAAAATACTTAGTTCCACGCTCAAGACAAGGCAGTAGAAAAAGACCTTGCATACCATGACGCGCACTAGTGGAGGGGACCTGAAATATATTGGCGTGCATCGCTGGAGGCAGTTAGCCAAAGTCCGCTCTTACTAGATAAGTTTGTTGGTTGGGGTTCAGAATCATCTCGGACTCTACAGCTGGCACTTGAGTCATGCGTTGGCATTGTTCTTTGCTATATTTCTATCGTATTCCTTCGAAAGCTTCTTATGTTATTGCTTTACGAGCTTCACTGTCATGTGGTCCTGGTGTTCAAAGCTAACTCAAACTTAAACTCGTTCCTGGTTCTGTGTTCCTTATTTCAACGAAAATTCTCAAAAAAGACAACTTTCTATTTACACTTGAGTCGGGGGATGCAGTCAAATAGAAAAAATAGTTCCACTCCTTACGAAAAGCGTCACTATCTATTCCTCCCTTCAACTCAATGCACCCTACTGTGTGCTCTCCCTACAGGCATAAAATGAATTTTCAGTGTCCACAAAAAATCTGTTAAATTCAACAGAATGGGGGGGAGACGTAAGAATGAGAAAATACATTTCCTTTCCCAATTTCATTCTTCACGCGTAGAAGCTACGAGGCTACATCTCGAAAACCTCTTCACCATTCCAAAACCCCAAGGAGGAGAATAAACGAAACTGCCAAGTGAATACATGAATAATTGTGAAAATCCTTTTTTTTTGTAATTTTTCCTAAAAGGACCATTCCTTCGGCACTTCGTTGCATTTGTATGCAGCGGAAGGACGTTTTACCAAGACCCCGGAGAAACCAAGTGACAGTCAAAATAACATATTTCTATAGCCTGAGAAATGATTCCAGGCTGACGCCTACCTCCTGGCACAGAAGTTGGACTTCTTATCGTCGAACGTAAACAAGTCGTTTCAATGCGGTTAAGCTGTTAGATGGCAGAGTGGACACTCTGGCAGATGTGTAAACAAAAGGACTTATAAAGGACACCCAAGGAGATGCATTTATTTATGAGATAAAGTTGTGTTATCACCTACAGAGGAAGTCTAAATGAATTTGAACCAAGGACGTGGAAGAAATCAGAATTTATTTCCACCCGAAACTCGGTGCAAGAAGGAGGATTAAATTGTTTTTTATGACTTTGTGGTGTTTGCTTTATTTAAAAAAAAAAAATTGGAATTTTAAAACAGGCCTTACGGTGGCTTGAGAAATTAAAATTTACTGGAGGAAAACAGCTTGACAAAAAGGCTATGATAAATAAAAGTACGTGTAGTTTTGTTGCGTACTGAAACGTGATATATCTATGACAATAAATCATGAAAATAAGACGTTAAGGCAATAAGACGGCAAAATTATGAGACCTGAGTAGGATACGTGTGATCTCGAGGCGATAAGACGATGGGTCGATGATACCACGAGTCAATGAAGCCATAAGTCGATGAGTCCTTGAGTCGATGAGAACGTGAGTCGATGAGACCACGAGTCGATGGGTCGATGAGACAACGAGTCGATGAAACCCTGAACCGCTGAGACCATGAGTCGATGAGACCCTGAGTTGATGAGACCTGGAGACGTTAAGTCGATGAGTCGATGAAACCGTGAACCGATGAGACCATAAGTCGATGAGGCCAAGAGTCGATGAGACCATGAGTCGATGAGATCATGAGCCGATGAGACCATGAGTCGATGAGACAACGAATCGATGAAACCCTGAACCGATGAGACCCTGAGTCGATGAGACCCTGAGTCGATGAGACCCTGAGTCGATGAGACCCTGAGTCGATGAGACCCTGAGTCGATGAGACCTCGAGCCGATTAGTCGATGAGTCGATGAAACCGTGAACCGATAAGACCATAAGTCGATGAGGCCATGAGTCGATGAGACCATGAGTCGATCAGATCATGAGTCGATGAGACCATGAGCCGATAAGACACTGAGTCGATGAGACCCTGAGTTGATGAGACCCTGAGTCGATGAGACCTCGAGCCGATAAGTCGATGAGACCACTAGTCGATGAGTCGATGAAACCGTGAACCGATGAGACCATAAGTCACGAGGCGATGAGATAACGAGTCGATGAAACCCTGAACCGATGAGACCATGAGTCGATGAGGCCATGAGTCGATTAGACCATGAGTCGATGAGACCATGAGTCGATGAGACCATGAGTCGATGAGACCATGAGTCGATGAGACCATGAGTCGATGAGACCATGAGTCGCTGAGACCATGAGTCGATGAGACCATGAGTCGATGAGGCCATGAGTCGATGAGACCATGAGTCGATGAGACCATGAGTCGATGAGTCCTTGAGTCGATGAGAACATGAGTCGATGAGACCACTAGCCGATGGGTCGATGAGACAACGAGTCGATGAAACCCTGAACCGCTGAGACCATGAGTCGATGAGACCCTGAGTTGATGAGACCTCGATGAGATCATGAGTCCATGAGTCGATGAAACCATAAGTCGATGAGGCCATGAGTCGATGAGACCATGAGTCGATGAGTCGATGAGGCCACCAGTCGATGAGTCGATGAAACCGTGAACCGATGAGACCATAAGTCGATGAGGCCATGAGTCGATGAGACCATGAGTCGATGAGACCACGAGTCGATGAGACCACGAGTCGATGAGACCACAAGTCGATGAGACCACGAGTCGATGAGACCACGAGTCGATGAGACCACGAGTCGATGAGACCACGAGTCAATGAGACCATAAGTCGAAGAGACCATGAGTCGATGAGGCCACGAGACGATGAGACCATGAGTCGATGAGACAACGAGTCAATGAAACCCTGAACCGATGAGACCATGAGTCGATGAGACAACGAGTCGATGAAACCCTGAACCGATGAGACCATGAGTCGATGAGGCCAAGAGTCGATGAGACCTTGAGTCGATGAGACTCTGAGTCGATGAGACCCTAAGTCGATGAGACCCTAAGTCGATGATACCAATAGCCGATGAGTCGATGAAACCGTGAACCGATGAGACCATAAGTCGATGAGACCCTGATTCGATGAGACCCTGAGTCGATGAGACCTCGAGCCGATTAGTCGATGAGTCGATGAAACCGTGAACCGATAAGACCATAAGTCGATGAGGCCATGAGTCGATGAGACCATGAGTCGATGAGACCATGAGTCGATGAGTCCTTGAGTCGATGAGACTCTGAGTCGATGAGACCCTAAGTCGATGATACCAATAGCCGATGAGTCGATGAAACCGTGAACCGATGAGACCATAAGTCGATGAGACCCTGAGTCGATGAGACCCTGAGTCGATGAGACCTCGAGCCGATTAGTCGATGAGTCGATGAAACCGTGAACCGATAAGACCATAAGTCGATGAGGCCATGAATCGATGAGACCCTGAGTCGATGAGACCCTGAGTCGATGAGACCCTGAGTCGATGAGACCCTGAGTCGATGAGACCCTGAGTCGATGAGACCATGAGTCGATGAGACAATGAGTCGATGAGGCCATGAGTCGATGAGACCATGAGTCGATGAGACCATGAGTCGATGAGACCATGAGTCGATGAGACCATGAGTCGATGAGACCATGAGTCGATGAGACCATGAGTCGATGAAACCATGAGTCGATGAGACCATGAGTCGATGAGACTACGAGTCGATGAAACCCTGAACCGATGAGACCATGAGTCGATGAGACCACGAATCGATGAGGCGATGAGACTACGAGTCGATGAAACCCTGAACCGATGAGACCATGAGCCGATGAGACCATGAATCGATGAGGCCACGAGTCGCTGGGACCCTGAGCCGATGAGACCACGGCTCAATGAGACCATGAGTCGATGAGTCCACGAGTCAGTGAGACCATAAGTCGATGAGAAAATTTGTCCATGAGGCCACGAATCGATAAGGCCACGAGTCGATGAGACCACGAGTCGATGAGACCACGAGTCAATAAGACCACGAGTCGATGAGACCACCGAGTCGATGAGACCACGAGTGGATGAGACCACGAGTGGATGAGACCACGAGTCGATGAGACCACAAGTCGATGACACCACGAGTTGATGAGACCACGAGTCGATGAGACCACTAGTCGATGAGACCAGTAGTCGATGAGATCACTTGTCGATGAGACCACGAATCGATGAGTCGATAAGACTACAAGTCTCTGAAACCTTGAACCGATGAGACCACGAGTCTATGAGCCGATAAGACCACGAGGCGATGAAACCCTAAACGGATGAAATCATGAGTTGATGGGACCATGAGTCGATGGGACCATGAGTCGATGAGACCATGAATCGATGAGACCACGTGTCTATGAGACTATGGTAAAATGGTACTGTGAGACGACGAAATTCTTAGTCGATGAAACCATATTCCCATGAGTCGATGAGACAGTAAGAAGATAAGCCAACAAAGCAATAAGCCAATGAAGAGATGAAGAGATGAGGCCATGACGCAATGAGAAGTTGGGGATATGAGTCGTTGAGAAGAGTGACCTTATACAGCATGAGACAATTAGATGGTGATTTTCCTTATTCACAGACTTTCGGTTGAGAGATTGGCTGAGAGTGCCGAAGCTACATTAATTTGTTATGCAGCATATTTACTTACTTACTCACATAGTAAGTAAGTGGATCTACAGTTCGGACCTCAGCCAACAAGCGTCTACAGCCAGCCCGATCTTTAATTAGTTGCCTTCAGTTTCGCACGCTAAGTTGGTTGGGGTCTCCTTTCACTTGCGTGCGAAACCTAAGTCGCGGTCTTCCTCTACTGCACTGTCCCTCGGGAGCGGATGCTAAGATTTTTCAGGCTGGAGCTCTGTGAATTGATAACGGAACCTAGGTAGACAAACTCCTTAACTACCTAAAATTTATATCTATTAAGCGCGACGTTCTGTCCGAGATGTCAGTATTGGGTCTCGTTGACTTGGTCTTACCTTCATTGACCGCCAAATCCGTCTTCGCCGCTTCCGCCTCAATATTCGCGGAAGCACCATCATGCTGCTTTTTTCCAATGATGTCAATATCTTCGGTTCGTGCGAGTAATTAGACGGACTTTTGAAAGATTGTGGCTCTTGTGTTGGCGCATGAGTTTTGCATTATTCCTTCCAAAATGATGTTAAACAAATCTCCATCGTCATCCTTCACAAACGAACAACACGAACAAGTATTTCAGAGATGTCAAAACTAAGCTTTGCTCTCTATATCTAATCTCTATAGATGATGTCAAGCGCGGCCTTGAAATCGATGAGCACATGGTGTGAATCGACTTGAAGCTCATGGGTTTTTTCCAACATGAATATTTAGTCGATAGTGGACTTTCCTTGGCTAAGGCCACACTGATGCGAACGCATCAGGTTGTTGACGAACGGTTTCAGGCGTTCACACAATACTGTGATCGATGTTAAAAAGATTGATGCCTCTATAGTTGGCGCATTTCAGAGGGTCTCCTTTCTTGATGATAGACCAAACCATGCTGGAGTTCCATTCATCGAACATACTTTCATCCAACCACATTTTACCGATGAGCTGGTGGAGTTGAGATGGGAGTCATCTTCTATGCAGCACTGCTTTGTATATCTTGCTTGGCTGGAACGTTCGGACGTACACAATACTGGAAGAGTGCCTTGTCGAATGCAATATGGTCAATCTGGTTGACGGTGGACTGAATTCTCCAAATGCGCTTATGAACATCGAGACGTGGGAACCGCGTGCTAGCTAAGACAATGTTTCAAAGTTGATCGGAGGTGGTATCGTACAGGCTATAATTTCCGACAATACTACCAAAGATGCCCTCTCCTCCCAGCTTCGCATTACAGTCGCCGAGGACAATTTTAATGTCATAGCTAGTACTCTGCTCGAAAATCTTGTCCAGGAGCTCGTAGAAACCATCTTTGGTGTCGATTGGGCGTGCGCACATATAAGGCTATTGTTGACAAATTTAGCCTTTATTTAATTTAATTGTTACGAGTCACTCTTTAACATGCCGGAAACTCAAGACTTCTTGCCTATGTCTGCCAAGAGCTAAAAATCCGAATCCAAATAGGCGCTGCTTTTGCCGTCAATAGCAATCGCCGTAGTAGATGTCGCAGTTTTTCATCCTCTTTTTGTCCGGCCCATCCCATCGCATTTTTCGGATGGCGGTAATATTTGCTTTGCTGCAGTCCAGGGCCTCCGCTAGTTGTTCGGCTGCACGTGGCCTATTAAGGGACCTAAAATTCCACGTGCAGATCCGAAGTTCGTTGTCCTTGTTTCGTTTTCAAGGGTTGTCGACAATAGATCCGTCCGTATCCGCCCACAAATATAGCACAGCTACTAGGAAAGCTAATCAACTTTTGGTAGTAACAGTATTTTAGAATATTTTGACTCTAAAAAGGCACTTATTGTTACCTGTGACGCAGCCCTTATGGCGTAGGTGCAGTGCTAGCCTCTATAGGTATGTACAATAGTTAATTCTGAAGAAAATCCGGTACTTTTTGCAGCTATAACTCTTAATAATGTAGAAAAAAAACAAGGAATGGGTGCCACCGATGGGTCACGCCAATACCTTCCTATTAGAATTTAGGAAACCAGAACGGAGTCCATTATTGGCATAACCTTTGTGAGCAGTAGCCTGCTAAGAAGAGCTAACTACCGCGTCAGCGACTACTACACGCACGGCGATCACAGGGCTATCCTAGTTAATCTCGGTTCGGTGTTAAGGACAGGTACCGGTAGCCTAGTGGAAAGCCAACACCTTAGACGAGCAACTACGAACCACCAACGGAGTTCTAATGCAGGTATGGCGACTATGTCTAAAACATACAAGCACCACTTGGAATACGCTTGTGAAAGGTCATCAAAAGTGGTCGGTGTGCTGGAGCAATGTCGGAGGACCAAGACAAAATAAAGGATTCCTACTAGCGCGGGTCGCTAGTTCCTTACAGTTGTACTGCTCAGAGATATGGTCAAATGCAGCAAAAGTAAAATCGTACGCACTCGGAATTGAGCCTGTTTACCGCCTGCGTGCTTAAAGAGTCGGAAACGCATTTCGAACGGTATCCCACCACGCCATACTCATCCTCGACGACGAACTAAGCGACTATAAAACGGGTGAGTACAAAATAGTCGGTTAGACACTCACAGAAGAAAAGCCGAAAGAAACCACAGCATAGCGATCTGTTAACAACAGTGTGAGAAATAGCAGAAAGAAAGATGCACTCACCGGCTGATACCAAGGGTCAGCACCTGGATTGATCGAAAGCATGGCGAAACAAACATCTTCTTCACACAGTTTCTAACGGGTCATGGCTGTTATACATAGGACATACCTCTTTCAATGGAAGCATGAGACTATTAAATATTGCCCTCTATGCGAAAATATATCTCAGAGGACGTAGAACACCTGTTTTCTCCCTGTCAGCGTTACGAAAACGAAAGAGTGATAAATTCGGCGAATGGTCGACTGTCGAAAACATAGTTAGCCATATGAACAACGCTGAAGAAAACTGGATTGTTTCATAAGTACTTGCATGGTCACAAATTTACTACTATAACTGACCGTCAGGCACTAAGGGAAATATTTGGTGAAAAGAAAGGATACTTCGCTGTAGCAGCTACAATGCTACAAAGGCGGGCAATCCGATTATCCATGTACAAATATGACTTTGAGGTAAAACATAAAAGAGGATCACAGGTCCATATGTATGTCACACAGATGCTTCGTCTCGGCTACCGATGGAAGGGTCGATAGAAATTCCAGACGAGTTTATCAACTTCTAAAATTTCGGATTGAAACAAGTACAGAGGATGTGGCTACTTAATAATGAAGATTATGCAAATGCTATTCAGACAAAATGTTATATGGATAGGGGTTAATGTTTTTCATGCTGTTGTATATATTACGGAATCAGGGCCGTTATTCCGGAATCATTGAAGAATGATGTGTTACGAATCTTACATGATACACATATTGGAATAACAATGATGGATCTGCTAGCTAGAAGTTATATTTATTCGGTGGAGGGATTTAGAAACGGATATGGAGCATTGTGTTAAAAGTTGTCAGGTTTGGAGTCAAACAAGTCAATGGAGTCAATGGAGTCCTATCCATTTGAGAGGATTCATATCGTTTTGTTTTTGTTTGAGGTTTTGAGGTTTTGTTGTTGGGTGGCAGCTTTTCTAAATGTATTGAGATTTCGGAGATGAGCAATACACAAGCTAGAAAAGTTAGTGCCAACCTTCGAAACTGGTTCTCTGTTTTTGGGAAGCCCAAACACAATTTGTTTTCGATAACCAACCCACATTTTAATCTTTGGAGTGTCTTGAATTTTGTAAAAGGAACAATAGTAAAGCTTTAAAAATTCCCCCATACTATACAATATCAACTGGGCTGGCTGAAAGGAATTTCAGACCGTAAAACTAGTTTTTAAAAAAAAAATTAATTGAAACCCATTACAAAATTGACAACTACTATTTTACAACTTCAACTAATCAATTGCTCGTTATTAGATTAGAGATTAACAATAAATTCTAAAAATAGTAACTCACCCATAACGCCCACGTTACCGCTCATGGCTCATTCCGTCCGAATTAGTGTCCCCCACACGCTTTAACAACTCTCTTTTTTTTACCTACTCCTTTCTTTTCTCATTCTGCCTGAACTGCCTCACCACGTGCTTTAACTCCTCCGGTTTCCTGTCGCTTTTTCGTTTCATAGGAATTTTATCATTCACAATCGGATGGGTGTTAAGGCGAACTCGAATTGGAAGAACTTTATTGGCTACGTAGTAGCACTGCTGTTGGAAATAGCAATGCAACATCGTGAAGCAAGCAATTTTAATTTAATTTAATTTTGTAGTGGTGAAGGAGAACGGATTTGAGGTAAGAAGTGGTGCCGTGGAAGTCAAAGACGGTAGGGTTTGAATTGATTTTTCGTAGCATACGGGAGATTGGTTGGTTCGCACCATAGGAGGTGTGGTGGGTTGGTAGATAGAAGAGGGTTAGTGTTGAGGAAAATAAACTGTTGAAGGGATGCGCATTCAACGTGACCTGAAAGGAGTTGATGAATGAAGAGAAAGTCGGCTGCATATCTGCGTTCCTCAAAGGTGTTTAACTTAATAAGTTTGAGACCGTTTTGATAGGGGGCAGAATAAAAGTATCGTCCCAGGGCATACCTCAAAGGGCAAATCGAAGAAAACGGCGCTGGATGCTTTCGATTCTCGAGATATGAACTCTATGATAAGGGGGCCATACTTGACTGGCGTACTCTAGGATGGGCGAACAAAGGTAATATAGAGGGACCTGGTCACGTATGGGTTGGTGAATTCTTTGAACCATCGTTTTACAAAACCTAGTGCAGAGTTGGCTTTAAGGATTATCCCATCCATATGTAAACGCAAGGTCAGCTCCCTATCACTCAAAATGCCGAGATCGCGAAAACATTGAACAGAGGAGATAGGTTGGTTGTAGAGAAGGTACAGTCGAGGAGGAGATTGGTGCTGCTTATGTGAAAAGGTGATTATATGGCATTTGGGGATATTAATTTCCAAACAATTTCCGAGACACCAGACCGAAAAACTGTCAAAGTGTTGTTGAAGGAGGAAGGGGTCATTGGATGAGAAAACAGTTTTGAAAAATTTGATGCCATCTGCGTAAAGGAATACAGATGAGTGTTTGATGATCCTATCGAGATCATTTATGGCTAATATAAAAAGAAGGGGACCGAGATGGCTGCCTTGTGGAACTCCTGAGGTGGCTCTATTTTGAAACACCTCGTTAGTAAGGCCAAGACTATGCTGCTGTTATCGCATTTGATTAATCCATCCTCATATATTTCTTTCGGCCTCTTCCATGATCATCGGGTTAAACTTGAGCCTATTTCGCCTTTTGAACCGGATTTTCCGACCACCTCGAAGTTTCTCTAATATACACTTGCTTCTTAATTTAGAGACTTTCACGAACTTCTTCAAAGATCACACTTTGTTGCATCCGTTGACATTCGTAACAACTTCATTTCCGTCACTGTAATTTTTATACATCGTTAAACACTGCAATGCGATTTTGTAAAGCAAGTCGAACGACTGTCCTACATAATATCTGTTTATAATCTGTTCGGTATTTTCCAGTGCTATTCTCCGTACCTCCCAGTGTATATTCCCGGTGACTGCATGAGGTAACCCTTACTGCAGGCTAAAATGGCAAGGACATGCACGGCCATTAGCATTATACGGGCCTACACTATCATGGGGCTCAAAATCCTATATGTAAGGGACTAAAAATATGTTGACGACCCTAGAAAACGTTTAAATTACAACGATCTTCGGATCTGCACGTCGAATATTTGCCCCATGACAGGTCACGTGCAGCCGAACAACCAGCAGAGGACCTTGACTACTATCACACTGATAACAACGCCATCCAAGAAGTGCGATGGGATGGGCCGAAAATAAGGAGGATGAAAAACTGTGATATATACTTGTACTATGCTGATTGCTATAGGGAAAAGAAACTGCGGATACGGATTTGCCATATGCAGCAGACTTAGGCAAGAAATCTTGAGCTCCTGATACGTGAGCGATCATCCTATGACAATCTTCATCAAGGCATAAGCCTAATATGCGCCCATGTCCCTACGGAAGACAAGGACGACGACAACAAAAAAATGTTTCTACGAGTTCCTCGACAAAACATATGAGCAATGTCCGAAGTATGACGTTAACCGATTTTAATGCCAGGATAGGAAAGGGTGGGAAAATTGGTGAGCATAGTCTGGTAATGGACGTGACGGGACAAAATGTTGCTATAGAAAGCACACGGTGGCCTCAGCACAATACATGCAAGAGAATATGACTGGCTTTGGATCACGTAACTCTAAATCAATCTGTTAGGCATGCCTCCAGTTCAAATGATCTGGCGGTCAACATTGACTCGGATCTCCACCTGGTTGCAGCCATGGTACTCATGCGAATTTCTCAACCGCGCAATAAAGAAGAACCACTGTGAGAAGACCTAAGACGTAAGACCGAACTCTCATTGCAAAATCTCAAAACAGCTCCTGTGCCGTCGGCAGCTAGTACCGAAGACCAGAGGCAACGTTACCAACTTACGATCCGAGACACAGCAACTGATGTGCTGGATTTCACCCGACCACTACCAAGGAATCACTAGTTTAATCAAGAATGCAGGCAAGCACACGCAGCTATGCAAGAAGCGGAAGCTGCTTCTGAGCTCAGCGAGCAGAAAAGAGGGGAAGGAAGTACATCGGCTTCTTAAAAAGAATAAAAAGGAACACGACAATCGTGCGATTGAAGATATGGAGAATTAAGACTGCAGGAATAACGTACGTACGCATACCAACAGATAAAACGGACGTATCAAGGAAAAAACACGTGTACAGACGGCTGTAGATATGAAGAAGAAAATCTTTTAGTAGAGTCACAGTCGGTGCTGAGAATATAGAAAGACTTTTTCTGCAGCGTGTATAACCGCAAAGAACTCCAAAATACAGTCGTCAAGCAGAATGACCAGTCCACCTGACAAAAAGGAAGTAAGGAGAGCGATTTCTAACCTGAAATCCAGCAAAGTTGGTGGACGTGACGACCTACCGGCCAAGGTACTCACAGTTGCTGGAAATGGCTTTGTTGAGAGCATGTACCAACTTATTGGTCAGAAGAGTGTATGCCGATGAATGAAATCTTAGTAGCTTTGACCGATTTACAAAAAAAGGAGACCCTCTCAACTGCGCCAACTATAGTCGTCTCAACATCGCATACATGATCTTATCTGCCATATTATGTGAACGCCTGAAACCATTCGTCAACATGCCAGGAAGGTTCACAATCAACCGAATTTTCACACCCCAGCGGATCCTGGAAAAAATCAAGAAGTCCCATTCGATACCGATTTTAAGCCCGCATATGACAGCATTTATAGAGACGAGCTATACATATAGAGCCATGTCTAGTTTTGGCATTCCTGTCAAGCTCGACCGTCTGTTCAGAATGACGATTGAGAACGCTCGCTGCTCCATCAAGGTCAGTAACAACTTAACTGAGACCTTCAATGTCAAAAAAGGTTTTGTACAAGGTGCCGCGCTGTCATGTGACTTCTTTAACACCATACTTGAAAGAATTGTGCGGAACTTACAAGCGAACACTGGAGGCAAGATCTTTCAAAAGTCTGTGCACTTACTAGCGTACACCGATGGTACTGACATAATTATGAGAACTCAGCGGGCTGTCAGTTTTCACCGTTCGCTTGTATTTTAATGGGTTGAGGGCAAAACCAAGTATATGCTGTCAACAAGAAGGAAAACACAACAATGACGAATTCGACAGAACACCACAGTGACAGCTGTAATTTTGAGGTAGTAAGGGCCTTTGTCTACCTTGACTCTGCTACAAATTATACCAAAAATAACTCAGTAGAAACAAGACGAAGAATCACTAGTGTAAATCGCTGTTTCGTTGGGTTAAGAAGGCAATTCAGTAGTAAGGCCCTATTCCGAAAAACTAATTAAGCTTTACAACATATAAGGCCTTGATCATCCCAGTCCTATTTTAAGGCGCAGAAGCATTGACCATATCGCAAACTGATGAAGATGTTCTCAGTCGTTTCGAGAGAATTTTTCTCAATAAATATTCGGTCCCGTTTGTGTTGACGGGCTTTGGAGGAAAATATTCAGACGAAGAACTATACGACCTGTACAGTGACATCGATCTTGTCAGAAAACTGCGCCTGAGATGCCTAAGATATGTAGTGTGAATGGACAACAAAGTTCCGGACTTGAGAATCTTCGAAATTAACCCAGAGGGACAACGTAGGAGAGGAAGACCTTATCTTCGGTGGCGCGCGCAAGTATGTAGAAGTGGACCTCAACCGACTTGGAGTGCGCAACTGGAAGCAATTAGCTAAAGACCAGACTAACCGAAAAATGTGTTAGTTGAGGACTAGGTTCACCCAAAACAGTAGCACCACCTAAGTAAATAAGTAGCTGTTACCTGTAGGGCCGTCACACCGTTGCGTATAATTACAACGCTACCATCGGCCAACAAAGAAGAAATGTCGTTGCGGACTCGATAATGTGCTGTTTCAATAGAAAATCTTCCAGGACGTTTAAAAGTGAAGGATTTGTACACAGCCTTGGGGTACTTCACCTTTGATGTCATCGTACATATTGCGAATCGTCGTAATACGCATGTCGGAGACATTTTGAGATCTTATCGCTGCTAAATAAGATCTCTAAGTTGAAGAAGATGAGAAGAAGAGACCCGTCGCTATGTGTCTCCATCAATATCCGCAAATCATATCATATGTCGACAAGCATACAAAAAAAGTCTAATTAACTGTCATTGTGTTTAATAACATTGCATTATCGTTATCGAAAGTTGTTACAGACTCCCGTGTCGCTTTTGCCTTTATACAGTGGAACAAGAATGTTCACCCTCCACTGGTCGTCTGTCATTGTTCAGAGGGTATGTAATCCAGCCCGATATCACACTCTCGGTTCACGTTTTTTACTACTTCACTAACTTTGGCTTCTGCCGAGGAAATGGCACAGCATCGGAATTCTTCGCTTAATAACGCGTTGAAATACTCATTTCACTTTCTTATTGTCCCTCCATGAATGTCCAAGTTTTCTTCGTTGTCTGCAATCTTTGCTCGCTTGTCCAGTGACTCGACGTCGCACTTCTTCTAAGTGTTTTCTGTCAGAAAGAGTTAGCGTTGATTTGCTTGCTTGTCGCCCGCCAAAAATCAATTTAGAATCTTTTGCACGTAATTTTGCGTTATTTAAGCGTAGATGGTAATTTATCCGGGTTAGGGGTCCACCGCTGCAGTATGTAATCAGGGGCTGGGCTTGCTTAGTAAATAGCGTATGTAGTATTGCTAGACCGTGTTACTTGTGTGCTTTTCGTAAACGTAACCGTATCCTCCATGTTAGTTTCCATGTTTTCCACTTGTCTGTTGAAATCGCTGCCGATAGAAAGCATTTCCTCCCTCTACAAATTAAAGCTCATCAAAATCTAGCGAAAATATTTATTTTCCTGATTGCTCACTGCCTACTTGCAAGGCTTAGACCCTAACATGATTCAAGTGTCGTGTTCAATTATCAGTTTTATGGCCATATGGTAGGTTAGTGGCTGATTTTCGTGGGGTTCAGCTGTCATACATCCCGTGGTAGCAGATTTCATGCGCTATATCTTTAAAGTTCAAATAGTGGTCCCTGTGTCCAACATTTTGCAACTAAGCGCAGATAATATCGATTTAACGCTGCCGCAATACTCGTACGGTTTTTAGTTTGAAACATTCTCCCGTCATTGTGCCGACGAAGATGGCACCGTCTGATATATAATTTATTTCTGAAAAGCATCATATTGCTCATGCCCGGAAACCGTCCATCTCTGACTCTACTATTTCTATTCGCTTCGAGACAACTCCTCCGCTGAGTAGAAATGTGTCTAGCCGTACTTTCGTACTATTCTCCGTCTTTTCTTTTGGCCCACTGATAGTTTCCGAAATGGTAGTAAGCTTACTGGCATGCTGGTGCAAACGAACAGCTGATTAGAACTGCTATAGCTGACCAGCATATTCAGTCGCTTTCTGCTTAACCGGAACTGTAAAAGTTGTTCTCTTTGACACGGTGAAAATGGGCCTAGAGCTAGGTGGTCCTAGAAGTACTCTTTTACCTTTTGTCGTGGGTTAAGATTCAATATTGGAAATCTCAGTCACATCCATTCGGACCATAATACTCTGCCAACTCTGTTTCGATCAACAGCAATTTCGAAACAAATATGAATGACTCAAGTCGTGATTCCTATCATATATATACGTGTGCTGCACAATTGAGGAGGAATCCACATCAAAGGTTAGAAATCAGAAAGAACTAACAAGCTATAGTTATAATTCCTTAACCATCGATATAGACGAAGTCCTGCAAATAGAGCTTATAAATCACAGTTTTGAGAGAAAAACTTCCAAAGTCATTTAGAATACTTGTAAACTCTTGCGATTTTGTGATGGCATTTCTGGTGCATAGAACGCAGAGACAGGGTTGATGGTTATTCATGTATCTACAGCTCTTAGAATAGTTTCTTTGTGAAATCCATTTAATTTAAAATCGTCCTCAAACATGCCTTTGGTGATACTTGCTGGCTCTGCTTTTGCAGTTGCAAATAATTGCTAAAGCCATTGTGTTTTGTTGACATTAATGCATTCTCATGCTTTCTGTTGAACATCTCTCCTCTCTCCCTTTCTCTCTATGACCTTACGACAACCTTTCCCATTATATCTTTCCATTCGGTACGTGAACTGTTCGTCAACAGAGATCTAAATTGAAAATCTACATCCGTACTCGAACGGATACGTTTCACTACTCTTCCCTTACAAAACGAATGATTGAAACGAAAAAACTACAACCGATGCACGTATTTCGTATGATAGCAGCCCACATGTGATAAAGCCCCCACTAGGAATTGAAGTCTTTTTATGGATGGTTATCCTCGCATAAAAAAAAAAGAAAAAAAACCGAAACCCTTGTAAGGGGTCTTGTCTAGCGCTTGATTGCATCTAATTCAATTAATTTAGGGAAAATCTTTTTTCTATTTTTTCTATCATAAGCTAGGTTAAGCTGAATCTCTCCAACGCCAACCGCCACAAAATACGAAAATACGACTGAGTTGCCAGAGTAAGAAGAGACATCAGAAACAATCATGGAATAACTGAATTTTGGGGGATGGCTTCTCTATCCAGCAGAATGAAGGAGGAACGACCTATGAAACAAATCGAAAATCAAAAGTCAATAAAATGAATCCTTCCACTTGAGAATCTTCTCTCATCATAAAAACGATTTTATCCTTTTAATATCAGGACCTTCAGTAAATATCCTCACTCTAGTATTTTATATCCACTACCACCACCACCCCCGCCTGTATCAGCATACATACTTTTCTAGTAGTTCTACTCTGCCTTTGCTCGCCAATCACTTTGTCTTGAATTTCTGTTCTATTTTGCTGCACTCTGTTCGGCTCCCGTCCTAACTAGGAGGAACTACTTGTATATGTGAGTCCTTCGTCGGTCGTGTCTACTTGCAGCAGTTTTTCATTTTCAGACCCTAACATAAAGGATTCAGCCATGTGCCTGTGCACTGCACAATACAGCTATCGGACTGCAATTGTCTTTGGGTGTATGGCATAAGGATGTCTTCAGATTTGTCATTATTATCGAAATTCAATTGAATTCACTCCCCCGATGCATCCCTTATTCTGGTAAGGAGCTGACTAAGAAGATGATATCGACATTTCGTCCTTAAGGATCGGGATTTTATCGTGTGCATTTGGGTGGTACGAGTTTGTGGGTGTCGGTATATATAAATTTTCTGAAGCTGTGGCAAATACTAGTACGAGTAGTGGGGAGCAGCAGCATCCAGGATAGGGCACCAGGGTAAGTTTGCCTGCCTGCCAGTGGCTGGGCTTAAAAACACTCTCAACATGTATCAAGTGAAGATTTCTATCCTCGAAACTGGAAACACTTTATGTGCTCCACTTGTAGTTCTGCTCGTGCCCTTGTTGAAAATCAATTTCTTTCATTGTCTGAAGTGTGCTAGAGATGTTGAAGGTTTTTTCCTTTTTTTTTTTTTTTTGTTCAAAATTCTCATCCTGAATCGAAGTTGAGAATGGGGTTGGGATGTTGTGGAAGTTTTAGTCTGGAGACGCATTTAATCTTTCGTTTCATCGGATTTTCGAAAAAAAAGAAGAGAAAATAGGCGAAACGAATCAGTGCAAATGAATTGTTGGATTCCTGTTGCAATATTTTATGTATGTACTCGTATGCTTGAGAAAGGAGGGTGTGGCACCACTCTGTAATGCTGCAAGTCGTTACGAATATCGAACTATGGGATGTTGCTTTTCAGCGATTTGATATATTGGTAAGTGGCTGATGGAGAATTAATTTGAAAATCGTTCTACCAAGCAATGGCAATCGATTTTGAAGAGAAATTGGAGACACGAGCGCAAACGGATTTCGAGGAAAATTGAAACCCGATAAATAGATCAAATCTTATAGCGGCCTTATTTGAGCACCTTATTGATTGTGTCACATCCGACAGTGCGATCATTGAGACAATCATTGACACGTTCTTAGATAAAAATTATTATACAACAAGAAAATGCAACAATGGTCACAGCTACCTAGAGAAACATTCCTCTCCTCCTCGTAGTGAAATTTGAATTAGCTAGCTGCAGACCGAACTATAGGCGCAATATGACATGAATAGATCCACAAACCTTAACGCTGCAGCGGTGCGTACCACAAAATGTGAGCTCATTCTCTAATCGGGCGAGAGTGTTCCGCTCTATATTGCCAGTTCAGTTTTTTTTCAGTTTAAATGCATTTTTATTTATATACTTAAATTACTCTTAAATGCTAGACAAAAAAATGCTTAAAAATTAGCTTAAATAACTTACAAATAATCTTATTCTAACTTACTGGCCCCATGCGGGCACTCTAAGTTAAACCTAACACTTACACTATGTCTTTCGACGAATCTTACAGTCTAATTTTATTTTATTTTTACATTTATTAATACTACAACTAAGAAAATAAATTTTAATCAAAAAAACTTAGTATCTGGACTTTTTTTAATTTTTTATAAAACATAAAACTAAAAGCCTACAATCTACCTAAAAATAAATCTTAACCTACTTACATCTAATGCATACATACATATATATATATATACATACGAGGGGCGTTCAATAAATTCTCGGTATCGATATGAAGGAAAATACGAATTCAATTTACATTGTTTTTATTTTTCAATATAATCTTCCCTAACATCAATGCATTTATTACATCTTGAGATAAGCTTTTTTAAACCCTCAAAAAAATAAATTTCCTCTTTCTCTGCAAAATACCCATTTATTGCCGACTTGAGTTCTTCATCATCCGAAAATCTTTTTCCACGAAGACACTAGGGGCAAGGTCTGGACTATAGGGTGGGTGTTGGATTTCTTCGAAACCACAATCTCGCGCAGCAGCCTTGGAAACTCGCGCCGTGTGAACAGGAGCGTTGTCATGAAGAAGCAACACACCCGCTGCGAGTTTACCCCGTCTTTTCTTTTTAATTTCCTCCCGCTAATTATGCAAAGTGGAAGCGTAGGATGTGGCGTTGATGGTTTCACCTTTTTTTTTGTACTCAATGAGCAAGATTCCCTTTGAGTCCGAAAAAACTGTGGCCATGAGCTTCCCGGCAGACGGAGTGACTTTGAACTTCTTCGTGGGGTCTGTTCCTTTTTTATGCCACTGCATGGACTCTTGTTTACTTTCAGGGTCATAGTGGTGGACCCATGTTTCGTCCCCAGTAACAATTCGATACATAACACCGTCCGCGTTCTCACTACACATCTCCAAAAGCTCTCTACAGCATGCGATTCTCACTTTTTTCTGAGGCGCTGTGAGCATTCGTGGCACCCACCTTGCACTGACCTTTGAAAGGTTAAGATGGTCATGAAGAATGGTGTGAATGGTACCAATTGAAAGCTTGGTGATCTCTGCCATCATTTTCACCTTTATTCGGGCATCCTCAAGAACAAGTTTTTCGACTTCTTTGATGCTTTCTCCCGTACAAGCAGTAGCCGGGGCGCCGGAGCGGGGGACGTCTTCAATGCTCTCTCTGCCTCTCTTGAACTCACTTGACCACTTTTGCACAGTTGATAATGAAGGTGCGGAACCCTGGTAAACAGCCACCATCTCTTCATGAATAGTTTTTTGACTTTTTCCTTGCTTAGTGAGAAATTTAATTACAGCGCGATGCTCAATTTTCACCATCATCGTCTCAGTTGCCATTATGATTCTGTTTAACTAGAGATAAAACGTGAATTAATAATCACATTTATATGAAATTTTACACGAATGTACTAAAATAATAGTATTACTTGATAAATAAGTCAAATTATATATACAACCACAGCTTCACCCCGATACCGCGAATATGTTGAACACCCCTTGTACATAATATATATATACATACGAGTAATATATAAATATATGTATGTATACATATATATATATTTTTTTTTTTTATATATATTTTTTTTCTTAAAAACTAACTTAAACCTACCTAAAACTATGTAAGCCGGCCATGGCTAAAAAAAAATTAGGCTGGCCCACTTTGCTTCACATGAAGCTACATATTATTGGGGGAGTTCGACGACGAAGCATCCTCCTCTTCAACTAGCCACCAAAAGTGTTGGTGCTGCTGAGCAACATCCCTCATGTCGAGACTCCCTACCGCCCTACTGAACCGGAGACGTTCCGCACTGCCATGTGCGACGTCTCTGTCGTAGTTGAGTCGCCTGTCCGCAGCTGTTCGAGCAACGTGGAAGATTAGCGGCACCGCCAATCTGTCCTGGATCAGACCCTTGCTATCTAGATAGAGAAACGCTTCTGGAGGAATAAAGCCGTCAAAGCGAACTCTCTCGTGATACATATAATTGGGGTAGAAAGCCCCGGAGATCAGGGTGTTTGATGAGGCCATTGCTCTTGCAACGTGCCTTCGAGTCAACTTAATGACGAAATTGTCCGCTCTTATTAGGTTCGCCCTATTGTACAAGACCTCATTGGGATAGAATTTGATGTACTGAGACTCTGGTGTTCTGTATAAGCTAAGACAAGCCCTCTCAAACACCCGAATCTTTTCCAATAAACTTGCTCTTACGTTGAACCACACGGGACATCCAAATAGAAGCATGGGCCTGATAAGGGCCATGTAGCGGATTACCTTCACCCTCGCATCGAGTTGATTGTTATAAAACAGTCTCTTTGTAAGGGCAAAAGCACCTTTGGCTCTGGCCAGAGCAACATCTATATGTTTGTTAAAACACAGAAATTGATCTAGCCAGATCCCAAGGTATCTGACTACATTTCGACAAGCAAGTGGCTGCCCAGACAAAGACGTCCTAAACAGAATTGATTCCGACTTCTGAAAGTTTATTTTCAACTTCCAGTCATCGCAATATCGCTTAATTTTGTCGAAGTCACGCTGCAAAAGTATATTAATGATTTCAATCTTTGGACCTGATCTGTACGCGATTATGTCGTCTGCGTACGCTATGGCATGGTGAAGTGAACCTATCAGATCACTTGTGTAAATGTTGAATAGGATCGGCGAATTTACCGCACCTTGTTGCAGACCGTTTTTAATGTTAAATGTTCCAGCAGAAGTCACATCGCCATTTTTCACGATGAACTGTCTACTGGAGAGCATATCGAAAAAAATATACAGCAGTGATTTACTAATGCCCAACCTGTCCAGCTTGAAAAAGATTCCTTCTAACCATACGGTATCGAAGGCTTTCTCCAAGTCAATCAGGCAGGCACCAGTGCACTGGTTCTTGCCTTTGTTCCATTGGATATCAGAAACCAGTTTCGACGCAGCATGAATGATATCATGCCCCGCCTTAAAACCGAATTGATTATCCGGAACTATATGTTTGTCCTCAACCCACTTAGTCAGGACTCTATTGATCACCTTCCCGAACAACTTACTGATGTTTGGAAGAAGACTGATCGAGCGGAGATTCGCCGGATTGGAAGTGTCTTTATCCCTTTTGGGGATGGGATGTACCACCGCAGTTTTCCAATGCGCTGGATAATGTGCATTATTCACTGCATTATTAAACAGGGTGGTATAAATGTTCACCGCTTCTAGAGGGAGATGTCGAAGCACAATGTTCGGTATTTCATCGGTTCCCACTGATTTCTTACTTCTAAGTAATTCGAAGATCGTTTGGAGCTCTTCCTTCGAAATGAACGGGGGTAGTACCCTATCGTTGGTGATGACATTATTTGCCATATTCTCGTCACTGAACTGGGTGAAACCCGAGCTCTCGAATCGCCAATTCACAATTTCATTTCGAAGGTAGAAATTGTGCACAAGGACTCGATTCTCCAGATCGTGGTTCGGGCCAATGATAACATTCGCCTTGTACACTTCTTGGAAAGTCGCTCCTATAGCCTCTACCTGCTCCTGTGGATCCTCGATCACAAAGAAGTTGTCATCATCAACAGCCTCATTTGGATCTATGCCCGCTGCTACCAGTATTTGTTCGATGTTCGTCGTTCGGGCGATTTTAAGACATGGAAGGTCGTTCTGATTATTTCTCCGAAATATTTTATTTATTTGCGGGAACTTATTCGGATTGCTGGTGTTTACAGCCCGAATTTTATTGTTCCAATACAAACTTACAGATGCTCTGTAATTTTTCTTTATTAATGTTTGGAGGTTTTTAATCGACGACTTCAGTGTCATGATCTCCGGGTTATGTCTGTCAGTAAGCTGTCTGTACAAGGTTTTTAGTCTTGACAGCAGTCTACTTTTCTGTCGGTGCAGTGCGTCAATAGTTGTGTTGCGGAATAAGTCTTCTTCGTCAATGTGTTGGTACCGAGGTATCGTTTTGTCCATTGTTCGTTTGATTGTCTCGTCCATTAGTCTTAGATACCTGTCAATCTCCTCGTTTGACAGATTTCTGTTGGACGGTGGGTAGAGCGAATTCGAGGAGAGTGCTCTAGTCAGTGTTCCGGTGAAGTTTGTCCAACGTACCCCACTATAATTGTAGGCATGCCTTTGAACAAACTCGTCCAATTCCGCAGCTTCGTTCGGAACGGTTATTTCGGTACTGAGTCCGCAATGGTCACTGTCATACACAAAAGTGCGTAGACAGTTTATGGTTTGTTGGTTTGTGCCTGTCAGGTGTATTCGTATGTCTAACAGCAGGAGATCCAAATACGACCCGTGTCTTGGAAACGACGAACTGTCCGTCCCCTTAAGGCCGAGTCGATACATCACACTGTATTGACCCCACCAATTGAATATTAAGTTCCCTCTAGTATTTGGTGTATTATTTCCCCAATCACTATGTTTGGAGTTGAAATCTCCGCCGATAATAAAATAGTTGTCTTCCAATTCCAGCCTCAGAAATCGAAAAAGTGTCTCGAGCTCTGAGATAAATAAGGTGGATTGAGTAGCCTTAGGTACATAGACAGACACCATGTACAACCGCTTTCCACTACGGAGAGGGATATACACGATGCATGCTTCCAGCACCTGGAACCTACGTACTACATGACTGTATACTCTTTTAAAACGTATACCTTTTCGTACGAAAATCGCAACGCCACCTCCCTGAATGGAGTTGGGTCGGTTTTTCCGTACTATTTTGTATCTTCTGTGCCTCATTTTGTGTCTTTTGGTAAGGTTAGTTTCGCTAACCAAAAGCACATCAGGGGTTTGGTCGTTAAGCAAATTAAATAGTGCAGCTCGTCGTTCGAGCCTTATCAGTGAATTCACATTCACAGCAAGGACCTTCAGGGTTTGCTCCGCCATGTACGTACCCATTACGACTGGAGGTGTGTTAGGCCCGGCAGCAGCGCGTATATTTGATCTACCCTCTTAGCCTGTTCCTGTATTTGACGCAGAAGCTGAGCCATCTGCTCCTGAATAGAGAGCAAGATAGTCAGCATGTCAGGTACAGGTTCCGGTGCTCTAGGCGCTGGGGCCTGAGAAGCCTGTTTGTGTCTGCACGAGTGGACGTTTAATTTCCACTTTCTGTTGCCGGGACAGATTTATTCTTTTGATGTACTGGAATTTGGGACAACCCCGATAATTTGCGGTGTGTCCCGTGTTCCTACATAACACACAAGAGAGTTGGCTTTTTACTGACGCTCCGTCCTTGCCTAGAGCGCATTCCTCGGATTTGTGGTTCTTTCCACACTTCACGGATCGAGGCTGCATTTCGCAGTTCGACGCGACGTGCCCGAACCTTTGGCAGCGAACACATTGTAACATGTTTTCGCTCCTCTTTAATTTTTCCCAGTGTACAACCTGGTAGTCTAGGACTTTGATGCTCCTTAGACCATCCAGTTTGCTGTTGGGACTTAGCTAAACCAGGAAGAACGGTAGTTTCCGCTTCTCCCTTTTGGCTCTAGGTGTGACGAATGGCTAAACCCCTACGAATTTGAGCTCTTCGCACTCCTTCTCTTTCAGCAGTGCAAGGACCTCCTCCGGATCAGTCGACGGTTCAATCCCCCTCAGCAGCATTGTTTGCAGCTTGTCCCCCTTCGGGGTGTAGGAGAAGAACTCCGTCGTCGATTCCTTCAGTAAGTTTTTTATTTTAGTATAGCGCTCCACTGTGTTACAGTGGATCGCATGCCTATCTAAACTAAGTCTTTTAATGTAAAAATTATTACCTATGGCCGACTTACATAGTTAAATTGTTTCTTTAATTCCATCTTAAAAGTGTTGATTGGAGGTACCCGCTGCTTAGTTGATTTCGGTTGTTGTTGTTGTTGCTGCTGTTGCTGCTGCTGCGATTTTTGTTGCTGTTGTTGTTTTTGCTTTCGTAGTGGTTGTGCATCTTTTGTTGTTTGTTTTTGTGTCGGTGTTTGTAGTTTTTGTTGTTTGACGGCTGTTTCTCTTTTTGTTGCTGTTGTTGCTCCACGCATACTTTTTGTTGTTGCTGAGAGATCTAGAGTTCTTGCTGCTGCTCCTTCTCTCTTCGCGCAACTTGTTTTGCTTTAATAGGCAGTATCTGTAGTTGCAGTTCATTGATATGGCTGCTTAGAGCTTTCACTTCTCTTCTTCTTCGTCCTCGGACTCAGAAGCCGCCAGCGCTGCGAAGTTATTGCCGCCCATATAGTGACCTTCCCCACAGTCAGACACGTATGGGAATTCGTCGTTTGCTGGGTTTGTTGCTGCTCGTGTTGTTCTTCTTGTTGCCGCTTCCCTCGCTCCACCGGGCAGATTTTCGGTGGAAACTGAGAGGGAAGGGCGCTTGACGAGGTTTGGAGTAGGCCGCAGCTTCCTCCTCTTTTTTGTATTGTCTGGATTCCCAGATCCATTATGGCCTGATGATGTAGCCGCTTGATCATCCGACGACATGGTTACCTCTGCTGGTGGTTCCGCTATTGGAATAGCGGACCGCTCCCTTCCACTCATCGTTCGATTTCACTATATTATTGTTTGTTTTACTTTATTAACTTTTTTTAAAAAATAAAAAGTCTGTCCTATACATACCGGGGATCGAACCTACGCCCCTTGGTTTCTCGGGCGACACCACTACTGTTGCGCCACCGAAGCACTTGGCAAAAATGTTTTCAATTCTACTTTTATTACACTGTTTTACTTTTTTCACTTGAAGAAGCCGAAACACGTCTGTCCCTAATCGAGGTCTATGAACGACTCGCCGAACACACTGATCGACTGCACTAACCATCGACTCAAATAATAAAATTGCAACCAATTATTTTTACTATGAAAACCGTAGCACTATCTTTTTCACTTTAGAAAAAGCCGAAACACGTCTATACTCTGTGGAGATCTGCGAACGACTGCTCTATATTGCCTTTTCGTCTCTGATGGTCTGATGTGCACTTTGCTAACAGGGTCATTGTCGATTCATAGCTCGTAAGCCACGCTGTTATATCTGCTCCTCCAAAGCCCATCAGCGCAAAAGGAACCAAAAATTACTTGAAAATATTGTGTTCAAAATAATCAAGGATTTCTTCACACTAGGGCTTCGCATACGGTCTCCTTAGTCTCCCTACACGACTATGTTACTCAATTGTCTTCTAATCCAATAGAAACGGCGATCGGTCAGCATAACGCATAACGAATGTATGCCGGCTTAAAGCGATCGACTGCGATTGGGATGGTGTTACCCTTGAAATACTTCTTTCGGTTTTCCACAACCCGGAATGGTTCATAGTAGGGTGTAGCGAACGACTGACGGATGTGGTTGTGCCTTACGAAGACGTGCGTAGCCTCAGCGAGGATTTTGAAAGTGAATATTGACGACTGATAATGACGGGACATCTGTTGTGGTGCTAGCTGTTTGAAGTTATCAGTGAAAACGAATGAAGGAACTCACCTAGAGGACGAATCCGCTCACAAAATACGAGTACCAATTCCACTGGGGTTGCTCCAAGCTGCGCGCATACCAAGGAGGATAGCTGGTAGAGCAAGGTACCATGAATCCCCATGTCACAGAAAAGCTGACTCCGATTGTCTGTGGAAGCGTTCGAAAAGCCCATTCGACTGCGGAGGTTTGGTGTAGTTCATATATGTAGATCTGTGTAAGGTTTATGAACATTCGAATTGTCGGCCTATATCTGACGTTATACGAAGAGAAACCCCAAAGTGCGAAATCCATGAAGAAACCAGCGCTCGGCCAATAGCTTCTGCGGTTGCATTCTCTAGTTCGACGGCTTCAGGATAACTGGTGAATCTGTCATTCGATGTGGATATGCTCAAAGCGCTGCTATGGAAGCTCGAAGTTTGCGGTGGACGATATAGTATGGTGGGTGACCTTGTTGGGAATGCAGAATTTCGACCATTCTGCACAATTCCGGTTCATCGAAGGCCAAACATTGCGTTCTGCAACGAGTGCAGCGAGTTAAAATCCTGACGCCTGAGCACTCCGGGACGAAAAGCCGTGTGACTCTTATCGAGACGTCACAGAAGAGCTGAACGTTGGGAAACAGTTTAAATTTGCGGAAATAAAATGGTGAACTGGAATTTTGCAGGATTTAGCTGAGCTCGATGTCTGTTTTTTGAGCTTGGGCTAACTCGTCAGATGAAACTGCAGTTGCAATCTCTTCAACGCTAGACAGTGTGCTTACGACGATGTTGTCATCACCGGCGACGTGTCGGATGTCTGTTATAAATTGGCTAATAAGTTCCAACCTCCAAAATTGCCATACGTGCTTATGGAAGATATAAATGGTAACATGTCGGCCCTCGAAAATATGTCGAAAATACCGAAAATGTCAAAAATGCCGAAAATAGATGACATCCGGCTCTCTGTCGTACTGAAGAAGGTCAATGGTTGCCAGGCCGTTCCACAGCGCTGTTTAAGGACTGCTCCAATAGCTAGCTCCGATGCGTTGGTAAAAACAACCCATCCGGCTTTGATATATGATATATGCAAAATTTGCAAACGCCTGTTTGCAGCTCACAAATAATTCTTCTAACTCTGGTGTTCAGATGATTTCCTGAGAGCTTTTCACACTTGACCCCGTCAGTTGGTTGTTAAGTGGTCCGAGAAGCAGGGCCGCATTCCTAATGGATTTTTTGTAAACATTCACAGTAAGTTGGACTATCTTGGGTACTGGAAAATTTATAATTACAGACACCAGAGACCAGACGGCCGACCAGACTTACAAAAAAAGAAAGTCCGAACGGGGTGATGATCGCCGTCTTTTGGATGTCTTTGGTAAAGCAGAATCGTCTCATTTAAGCGTCTATAATCCCCGCAGGGACTACACTCACCGAGATGAAGAAACGACGACCATGGACTGCTAGATCGGGGAGCGATGCCAAGAGAAACCATCTTTTCGAACTCGGTCGTGGTTATTTTGGAACAATTCAATGCATGTCGCCTAGCCTTCCTGGAAATTGGTGGTCAGCTTTGGTCTGAATGTGGTGGAGCGTTGAGTACTGATTGGGTAATACTTCGAAACTAGCTAAGAAGCGTTGCATACGGCTCTTCAGTAACTGGTGGAGGAACTCGGATGGAGCAAGCTTCAGCAAAAGATAGTTTGCCTTTTACTGGGCACCCTGTTGTTCCATCTATGATCCGCTGCTTCTTGAAGTCGACGAGTAAGCGGAAGTCACTCAACAAGTCGACTCCAACGATGGGAAAACAAATATCGGCTACGATGTATCGCTTTCAGTGTGATGTTAACTGCGCCGAAGTTGTTAATCGGCGAGCCTTTGGCAGCAATCAAATTGTAACTGAGGACTGACATGTCCGATCCTGTGTCAACCAGGAATTTGTCTTTGTGTTTGGTATATGTGACAAAAAGGCAGCAGGTAGGAGAGCGAATGTCGTTTATCATCATTAATGACTCTCGTTGGAGTTTTTCTAGATTTTACACCCAAAGAGGTACTATTTAGTGTCCTTGTTGACCTTCTTGTGATACCAGCAGATGAAATTAGAATTTGGTGGCGCACGATTCACCTGTCTGCTTTGCGAATTGGACGAGTATTTTTTCGTTTGCTATCTGTCAATCGGGAGTGTGGCGTTTGTGTGGTGGATAGTGTAGACGTGCTGACACTTGTTTCGTCAAATCGGCTATCTGCTGATTGACGTCATTTGTCGTTACTGCTACCACATAGTGTGGTGAATAAACCTCATGCAGAAGGTCAGCAGCAAGGCAAGCTCTTATCTCTTTCGGCAGGCCAGATAGACTCTCTACCAAGTCACCTCCTGCTGCAGTAAAAGCCTCGTCTGTGCCGGCAGCCTGTTTTCCTTAATGTGAGATACAAGTGGACGGCATATTGGCCTTGATCATTTAAGTTGAATGGTTCGTTTTACCTGACAACGGTATTTGGGTTATCTCCGCTCTTTAATCGCATGCAGAAGTAAAGCTACAACATCCTCAGCATCGAATGGAATTCCACTAAACAATTTCCTTGCTCATCTCTACAGGTTTCTGTTTGGGTCCTCTCAGCTTTACAGAACGAACTTCCATTTTCTTGATATTGTGTTCCTCATACTCTTTCGTTTTCTTTTGGTGAAGCAGATGTTCCTCCTTCATCTCTCGCTTGAAGGTAACACAAACCGCTTACTTCCTACTATGGAGCGTCGCTTCCTCAGACATAGTATCGTTTCCTCAGACATAGCATCGCTTCCTCAGACATAGCAAAATTATCAGTCTTTTAATGAAAAATGAGTACCTGCAGCCTGATGCGAGCATAGGATGAACACTTACGGAGATGGTACTCCGCGATGTCGTTATCACTTTCACAGCCAGCCTCGCAAGATATTCCTTTACTTTTCTCTAGCACAGCAGAAAGACTGACGTCATTTGGCATTCTACAGGTGTAACCTCCTGCTATCCTCATATCAAACCCAACTATCAATAGAGGTCCTAACCTAGACGTATAACCAGTCCTAACGCCTAGTCCTGAGTTCGAGTTCATCTTAAATTCATCGGCGATTTTATTTCCAATAATCCAACTGTGATCATACAGATTACGTGTATGTACATGTATTTGTTGATGAAAGACCTTTACTTTGGTGTAAAGAGAAATTTCTCCGCCTACTGATATATGATTGAAATTAGAAATTTTGATGACCCCAGGGTCATCTTTGCTGTTGCTAGTCCTTGCTTAGTTACTGCAACTGAATTAGCCGTTCGGCTATCGGAATGCTATTTGGAAAATATACTTTGAAGTGTTTCGGCTCATGTGATGGAACATCAGGACTTCTTGCTTAATTGTGCCGCTTACAACAAATCCACACCCAAATAGGTGCTGCTGTAGAAGACTTCCTATTGTCCCGCCAACTCTATGCATCTCTGCGTTGTTTTTCCGATAAAAAGTGAGATCACCTTAACTCCGCCAACTACAGGAGAATAAGTCTCCTAAATATCGCATATAAAATCCTGTCTGCCGTATTATGGGGGCACATAAGACCTTTCTTCAACAGGCACACGGACCCCTATCAGGAGTCTTTAAACCAAAAAAAATTCACCACCGATCAACTTTTCACATTTTTGGCGGATCTTGGAAAACACCGCGGAGTTTCAAATCGCTACACACTAGCTCCTCACAGCCACATATGCACTCGTCTATAAATACGAGCTGCTCAGAACCATGTCTAGGTTGGACATCTCTGGCAATGGAGAATAACGCTGCTTTGTAAAGGTCGGTAATGACAAAACCGAGACCTGCAATGTCAAAACAGGACTTAAACAAGGCGATGCTTTGTTACGTAACTTCTTCAACATCGTTCTTGAAAGAATTGTATGAAACTCGCAGGCCAGCTCCTGAGGCACCATCGCTTAAAAGTCTATTCAGTTGCAGGCAGACGACATTGGTATAATGGGAAGATCACACCAAACTGTTAATGCAGCGTTTGCGACGCAAGCGGCAAAGATGGGTTTAGCGATCAACGAAAGAAGAACAGAGTATGTGCTGGCAACAAATAGAGGTATACAACATCGATGAAGGCAGCCAAAATTTTGCGATAGTAAGGGAATTTATAAACCTATCGACTACCAACTCCAACAACGACACCAACATGGGAATAATGCGAGGAATCACTCTTTCTAATCGTTGCTTCTTTGGGCTTAGAAGGCTATTATATAGTAAAGCCCTGTTTCGAGCAACTAGGAAGACTTTATGCAGGACCTCGATCATCCCAGTCCTGCTTGCAAAAGCTTGAATCCGAAGCGAAGACTAAAGTGAATGAAAATGCTCTCTGTGGCCTCGAGAGATTAATGGAAAATGGAGGAGACATTTTAACAGCGAACTTTGATAACCGCCTTAGATGCCTAGGTCACCTTGTACAATACACATGGACACCAGAGCCTGTGCCGGAGAGATTTCGACTCCAATCAAAAGCGACAATGCAGTAGAGGACGACCTTATTTCGAATGGCACACAGCCAACTTCGTGTACGCAACTGGAGACGCATGTTCGCTGGGGTCTTGTCAACCCCGGACTCTAACACCATCCAAGCAACTTACTTCGGTGCTATGAGAACTACTCTTAGCCAATTAAGGGTTTATGCGCCTCCATATCTAATTCAGAGTGCTGGCTAGTTCTGAAAAACACGTATGACAGAAATCTTGCATCCTAACTGTTGTAACCACTTGGTATTCTTCAGCTTTTTGGTAGCGTTTGTTTCTGCATTGGATGATGTCCATTAAGCGGTTACTTGACAAGGTAATGAAATACATTCACTACCCCCTGACGTTCTGTGGCGAGGTTTTTCTCAATTTGTTAACAACTTCGATAATTTTACGATACTTTTCCACTTGAACAAAACATACATCAAATCATGTAGACAAAAAGATATTTCCTGACACATCTGATTTGATTTACAACGTTCCGTAATGGAATTTTCAAAATTAAATACTAGACTTATCCCGAAGTGGCTTAACAAAGTACTCGTTATGTACAAGTGACAAAGTGACACTCTAAAATGTCAGCATTTGCACGAACGAGTCATTCGCCAACTCTGTCTCTAATGCAGCCTAGAGCACGCGCACAAACGATTATAGATCGAAAGTGTATATTAGAATCTAACACTGATTGGATGCCTTTAAACATTTGAGGAAATTCAGTTTCAGTTTACGAAGTGAGCTCCAGCGACCCAGTTACTTTTCATACAAAGATGTCCGATACCAAAGTGTTGGCAGTGATCGTGTTATTTGTCACAAGTTATCCCATAATTTTTTCTTTTTTTAAAGAATTCTTATCTAACTAAGATTTGAAATTTTTCTTGCAGTTTCACTTCAATTTGTGATGTTATATCCGGTGTCAGATGTCCCGAGAATGGCCCCAGATGAGCAGTTTCAACAGAACGGTTTCGATCTAATGCCCGACGTCTTATTTAAACTTTTTGATGACATTCTTAAGAAGCTCATTGCAGTACTGTTCGCACAGTTTTCAACCATGTCAAACACGAATGGAAAAGAATAAACGTTGTTTTGAAAAGTGGTAGTATTGAGGAATGCACAAAGACGGTTAATTTTTACATTGAGTGGTTCGTCTTTGCCAGACATTCACCCAGCTGTTTAGATTTAGATGCATTAAAAACAAACCAAATTATGTTCATTGTGAATCCAAATAGGCCAGGATAACGAAGCATAAATAAAAAACCTGACGTCAGTTTCTTATCTCAAAGGATAATTATTTTAGTGATCAATCGGTTAGAATTGACAACCTTACTCGTAAATCCTTCAATTGAAAACATATTCAAATGCATCCAATTCAACATCTTTGCTAAAACTAAACACACACGGCAAAGGAATTTGATTTTCCGTATTTCGCCAGAGCAAAAAGCAAAATAATGACTTCCGGAGTAGGACTCCATATCAATGTTACCGAGCCCGAACCCAATTCAGCCAACCATTGCTGGAGCAAAGTCAGCAAGTTAGCACACAAAAAAACAAAAAAACAAAAAGACAAAATACGAGTACAAACGAACAAAGGTAATGAAATTACTCCAAGGAGTCAATCCCCAAAGTACCCTAAGTATCTGTACACATACGTACGAGTACTGTACATTTCTACAGACACAACCCAAAAATGTCAAGAGAACATCGTCAAGCTGTGCAACATCATCTATTTACGTGTATTCGACTTTTTGCTGGTTAATCCAAAATCCTTAATGCTGGCATTTTATTCTGAATACACTTACATTTACCAGGATACAAATGGCAAATACCAATTGACTAAGGAACTGCATCTTGTCGATGGACGACAGCCGTTGAAGCAGTCCACAATTCTAAGATATCCAGATCTGAGCTCTCTTAGTTCAGTCAATGTTACCCGCAGCATAAACAACAAAATCGACATCGAGATGGAAATGGAAATGGAAATGGAGATTGAGATAGAAAAGCATCTTCTGTCTAAACAATTTCAGTGGGAATGAGAACATTCGAGTGTTTATATTGTACTTATACTCGTAGTACGAGTTGTGTTGCCAGGATCTGGATCTTTGTGCCAAGCCAAGCAATGGCATTATTTAAGGATCAAGTAGAAGAGCGAGACCAAGACCAAAGGCAACGAAATAAAACGAGAGGTTAATTTTAAATTTGTTCGACATATCACATTGGGTATCGTTGTATCTTAACGCGTTTTATTTGAATGTTCTCCTTCCGATGATGCCGCTTGGCTATCGCAAAGTCAATCCCAAAGAATTGATGTTATGTACTGGTCGCTTCAATCTGTTTAGTCATGTTTTGAAGTTTCTTTCTTGTCGAATATCTTATGGGTAATGCAACAGTGGGGTAAGTTTTTCCTTAAGGGGCACACAAAACAAAAATTTCATTTTTTTAATAAACACATCATCTATCAGTCGAAGATTGAATAGAATCTGCATCGTGCGGTGGACGGGCTGAAGAATAAATAACCCTGTTATCATAATCCCACTGAGATATTATGCGGCAATATCTCAGTAGCTTGTCATTAAGTTGTTAATCTCTCAAGTAAAGCAAGTAGAGCTCCAATGCTCGCTTCTATAAGACACTGTGCAGATGCATCATAAGATGAAGTTTGGTGTCGTCCATGCAGTCGTAAGGCTAGAGCAATAACAATGTTACCAACAACAAACACAGACATTTA
This sequence comes from Volucella bombylans, assembly GCA_949129095.1. NCBI lineage: Eukaryota > Metazoa > Arthropoda > Insecta > Diptera > Syrphidae > Volucella > Volucella bombylans. Next base: position 127,547,819 of record OX422144.1, on the reverse strand, counting down.
CTGCTTAACCCTCAACAATCCGGGTCGATTTAGGGCCGATGATCTCCATGTTCTCCAAATGCCACTGCTATCTATGGAAAGGAATCATTCATTCTAGAGCTCAGCAGTATCCAAAGGGCTGAAAGCACATTTACAGGACATGTGGAAGGCCTAAGCAACAGAGGGCCATTTGCAAGACCATCTCCTGAACGCCTGTAGTCACCCAATTGTCCCAAGAATGAGCGCAATGAGCAACTCAACTTTCTAAATTGTGTTAAATGTTAAGGCACCCATGTTGATAGCTGCATGTCCAGTAAGTGGATATGACCGAACTGATCGCAAACGTTCCCCTCTATTGCCCTGGCAAAGTCGGTTGTATCAACACCTTATCCTAATAAGACAAGGGAAAGGGGGGTCCGGTCTTACTCGTGTTAACAAAATTTATAAAACTAAAAGATGGATAGAAAAGAAATCATAAACACTAATATAACAAAAGACCAGCCGAGGCTGCAATAGGTTGATACCTCATCAGAGGATGAATTGCTGGCCTCCAGTCAGGACACAATCGTCTGTCCACCAGGCGGTGAGTGTGCTAAGGCTAGCACCACGAGCACTAACTAGCCAACAACACAAAAATAACAACAGAGAAAACATAAGACCGCAGGGAAAGCTTTGCAGAGCAAGTTCCCGATAGACAAGATCGCCAAAAATGAAGCGGCCGGAAAGCTCAACGAAAAGAACCAGGCGGACAAGGTAGAATACCAGGTAATCGTTGACGAGTACAACGAGTACCTGAAGAATAAGTCAAGAGAGGCAGCGAAACGCAACGGGTCTCTGGACGAGACACCCCAACGCCCAGCCCTGAATAAAATCAAGGTTGGCGTAGGTACGGCTGCCAAAACCAGAATCAAACCAACCACGTCGGCGGACAGTGCTGTCCAAAGGCGATCTTGACCCTTCACGAAGTGGTCAGAGATCACCTCCACGTCGGACAAGTGGACGAGCTCTCGACAAACGAGAAAGCCATAGCCGAGGCGTGGGCAAACTTCCTACATGGCGATGGATCAACTCATCAAAACTCATTGCCGAGGCGATTAGGTGATATCGAATGCGTTGCTAAGGTTAGCTACCGATGTAATGGCTTGAAGCTTTAGCTTATCCCAGCTAAAGACATCCCATGGAGACCCAGAGCCCACATTTGGTTGGCCAATATAAGAATAGATGGGGAAGGGTCCGCAAATGTTTTTAACTCCACAACTCGACGGTTCCAATGGATGACTGGACGGACAGTCATTAAGGCAGAGGAATCCCATAAAAACACTATGTCCTTCCTGCTGCTCATCAATAATGAGTCCCTGGAAGTACTAGAAAAAGCAGATCAGAAACTTAGGATTGGCATCAGGCATGTCAAGCTTAAGATTTTCCTGTTACTGGGTGCTGAGGATAATGTGGACATCGTCGAAAGCGACAAGCTATTGGAGGACCTAGTGATCGCAGATAAAACTGATAATGCTGAAGGCCATAAAGACTAATCTAAGGCACTCTAGGTGTGCCTCCGATAATCTGCTAGTTTTCCCAGAAATATTGACATCGGCAAGCGGAGCAACTCATAGCCACCATAACAAAGAAGGACAGTCTACTCATGGTCTACGATGTCAACCGGATGCATACAGTATGGGGAAGCACAGAAGATAATGAAAGATGTGAGTCACTTTTCGATTTTCGTCGAACTACTAACCTATCTGTATGCAATAAGGACATGACCCCAACCTATATCGTATCCTAGTATGGAAAATTTTAGGAGGTGGGAAGAGGTCCTAGATGTTAAACTCAAAACAAACAACGAAAAACCTTAGGGTCGAAAATTTAATAGTATCCAATCTAGAGTCACTCTCAGACCACAGACGGATCCTCTATGAGTTGAGTCTTGAGATCGGCACCACTAAACCGTTTAGAAACCCTAAGAGAGTTTATTAGACCAAATTTTTCCAAGTCCATAGGAGAAAACTCAAAAACGTACCCGAAATAAACACCGTAGCAACCAAAAAACTGGAGGCAATGAACTTTGCATACAGTGTCCAGCTAAACGAGGTAAAAAAAACACTTCCCCCATTGTGGAATGAAGATCTCTCTCATCTCAGGCAGATGACCAGAGCGACTTTCAACATCTGCTACAAACACAAACTTTGGCAGCCTTACAAGGACTGTTTAAGTCTGCATAAGAAAGCCATAAAGATGTTCAAGAAGCAGGCTTGGATAGAAACCCCCAGAGACTCCGCCAAGTTCTTTCTAAGGAACACTCCAACCCTTTCTTTCTAAGACAGTCAGATGGAGTCAGATGGAGGATGGACAGAATCCTCTGCGGAGACTCTGGAACTCCTGGTGAACACTCATTTCACCGGACGCAGTGACATTAGTACTCCAAAGAACAATCCTGTTGCAGCGAAATTGGCCCTCTAAGGTTTCGGCTAAAATCTGAGTCAAAAAACGAATGTAGTGGGGTCTTTTTCCGGACGGCTCCAAAACTGATCTGACTTTTCACCTCTCGTAAAGAAAACTTGCGTCTGTCTCCAAACAAGAAATGAAATCGCCGATGGGCTTACTAGGTAAGGTTCAGAGGATAATTTGTCAGGAGACAAACCTGCAGGCAGTTCTACGACCTCTGTTTAGCTGCATAAGACCATTATTATTATTTTTTTTTTTTTTTATAATTTACGCGCGCCTAAGGGGTTGATACCCTTTTACTGTTGCCAGGGCGCGGGCAGAAAGATAGAAGGAGGAGAAAGGAAAATTGTTTTTGTAGTGGTTTGAAACTCAGGTGTGTTTGGTTTCTACGTTTGCTCTCCAGGGGTGGGAGTCCGAATAGGACGGAGAGTTTTTTCTTCACTCAGAGTGATTCGAGATATAGTTCCCAGTATTTTTTTCATTGCTTGAAACTCTTATAACAGCCAAATCTACGTGTCAGTGTTATGCCTTCACACGCAGAATTTTTTTGTCTGAGTTCCAATTATACAATGAAAAACTGATTTTGCCATGGGCAGGATTCGAACCTGGACCCTCCGAGTGAGAAGCGTTTGCTACTACCACTACACCACGACCACCCCATGCAGATGCCATGACTCTCAAGATTGCCGGCAGACCAAATGAATGTTGTAAGTGGTCAGAGATGTTCCTACTGTTCCTCAGTAAGAAAACCTGTAGACTACTTACTGGCTTCATGAAGGGGCGCAACGCTCTTGCTGAGCTCATAAGCGTAACGCGCCTGGGTGACACAACGTTCTGAAACTCTTTATATGGCAGTGATGATGGACTGTCTCTATGAATGTCACTTCTACGCTCGCATCAAGCTGCAGATATTCGGCGCTGATGTGGTGGATTCTAGTACTGAAGCTACTTCACCAATGAAGAGCTTACTGATCATTCAATGAGAGACTAAGAAATTCCGGTAAAAGAAACATACGAGGAGTTCAGTGGACTATTTTTTTGTCTGAGTTCTCTGTTCCGACAGAAAAGCTAATTCTATGCAGGACGGCACAACCGAAACAGTCAGTCAGTCATGCCATTTTGATCATGCCCAGCTAGATCAGAGCAAAATAGCCCGTATCAAGGATCTCCTGCACAGCTTTACAATAATCAACCGGTTCATACCTTGGCCGCCGGCAGGATTATTTCCGTCATCATGACATCGAAACTGACATCGAAGCTGAAAACGGGGCTGATATTAAGGCTGACTTCTAGGTTGACTTCGCAGCTGCCATTTAAGCTGGTATCAAATTCGTTTCGTTTCGTTTTTAATGCATTTTATTTTATTCATCTTAAATTTACTGAACTTACATGCCAACAGAAAAAATGCTTAAATGCTAGCTTATTATAACTTAATTAACTTATTCTAACTTACTGGCCCAAAAAACGGGCGCTCTAAGCTAAACTATAATATATTTTTATTTTATGTCTTTCGACGTCTAATTTACAATTTTCAATCTTAATTACTGTTGATTAACATCTATTAAAGTTAAACTAAGAAAAAATTAATTGTTTAAGAAAAAACTTGGTAACTGAGCATTTTTTTGTGTTTACATAAAACTTATACTAAAGGTACGAGTATAAATACTTAAACTACTTAAACTAACTATTTTTGCTAACTTATACTAAACCTTAAACTACTTAGTCTAAATGTACAATCTAATCTAACCTAATTGTTAGCAAACTTCAAGTTGCTAACCTAACAGCTAGCTAACCCAAGGTTGCCAACCTTCATACCTTAAAACTACCCTAACCTATGTAAGCCGGCCGTTTTCTAAACATAGTATAGGAAATATGGCCTTCTGACTAGGCTAACCTGGACTTGAAGGAAACGACGAAGAAGTCGGGTCTTCTTCATTCAACCACCAAATATTTTGGTGCTGCAAGACAACATCTTTTTTATCGCGTTTTGAAACCGCCCTGCTAAACTTGAGACGTTCAGTACTACCGTGTGCGACGTCTCTGTTGTAGTTGAGTCGCCCCTCACCCACTGCACGAGCTACGTGGAAAATTAGCGGCACCGCAAACCTATCCTGGATCAGCCCTTTCATGTCTAAATAGAGGAACAAGCCCTCTCGAACACCCGAATCTTTTCTATTAAGCTCGCTCTCACGTTGAACCACACGGGACACCCATATACCAGCATGGGCCGGATGAGGGCCATGTAGCAGATAACTTTCACCCTCGCATCGAGTTGGCTGCTATAAAACAGCCTCCTTGTAAGGGCAAAAGCACCTTTGGCCCTGGCCAGAGCAGCATCTACATTCTTGTTAAAATATAGATATTGGTCTAGCCAGATCCCAAGGTATCTGACTACATTTCGACAAGCAAGTGGCTGGCCGCGTTGTCCAATGATCGAGAATTTTCGCCAATTCTTTCTGGTGTCCCTAGAGCCCACGTTCTAAATAGAATGGTTTTAGACTTCTGGAAGTTGATTTTCAACTTCCAGTCATCGCAAAATCGCCTAATTTGCTCGAAGTCACGTTGCAAAAGCATGTTAATGACCTCAACCTTTCGACCTGTTCTGTACGCTATCAAGTCATCTGCATACGCTATGCTATGGGGAAGTGAACCTATCAAATCGCTTGTGTAAATGTTGAATAGGATCGGCGAATTGACCGCACCTTGCTGAAGACCAACAGAAGTCACATTGCCATTTTTCACGATGAACTGTCTGCTGCTGAGCATATTATGAAGAATATACAAAAGTGGTTTACTGATGCCCAGTCTGGCCAGCCTGTAGAAAAGCCCCTCTAACCATACGGTGTCGAAGGCCTTTTCCAAGTCAACCAGACAGGCCCCAGTACACTGGTTTTTGCTTTTATTCCATTGGATATCTGACACCAGCTTAGACGCGGCATGTATGACATCATGCCCCGCCTTGAAACCGAATTGATTGTCCGGAACTATATTTTTGTCCTCAACCCACTTAGTCAGGACTCTATTGATTACCTTTTCGAACACCTTACTGATATTCGGAAGGAGACTTATCGACCGGAGATTCGCCGGATTGGATGTACTCGTATCTTTACCTCTCTTAGGGATGGGATAAACCACCGCAGTTTTCCAATACTCTGGATAATGTAAATTATTCAATGCATTGTTAAACAGGGTGGTGTAAATGTCTACCGCTTCTAGAGGGAGATGTCGAAGCACAATGTTACAATGTTCGGTATTCCATCGATTCCCACTGATCTTTTACTTCTTATTGTATCAAAGATTTCGTGGAGTTCTTCCTTTGAAATGAACGGGGGTAGGTCCCCTTCATTGGCGATGACATTATTTGCCATATTCTCGTCACTGAACTGGATGAAACCCGAGCTCTCGAATCGCCAGTTCTGTATGTCATTTCGCAGGTAGAAATTGTGCAGAAGGACTCGATTCTCCAGATCGTGATTAGAACCAATGACGTTATTGGTTCCATACACTTCCCGAAAAGTCGCTCCTATAGCCTCAACCTTCTCCTGAGGATCCTCGATCACAAAGAAATTATCATCATCTGCGGCTTCACTTGGATCTATGCCTGCAGTAGTCAGTATTCGTTCGTTGTCCGTAGTTCTAGGAATTTTAAGACACTGTAAGTCGTTTTGGTTTTTTCTCCTAAATATTTTGTTTATTTGCGGGAACATACTCGGGTTGCTCGAATTTACAGCCCGAATTCTGTTGTTCCAGTACAAACTTACAGATGTTCTGTAATTCCCTCTTAACAATATTTGGAGGTTTTTAATTGACGACTTCAGTGTCCTAACCTCCACGTTCTGTCTGTCAGTAAACCGCCTGTACAAGGTTTTGAGTCTTGATAGCAGTCTACTTTTGTGTCAGTGCGTCGATGGTAGCATTGCGAAATAGGTTTTCGTTGGGTGTGTGCTCATACCGAGGTATTGTAATGTCCATCGTTTGTTTAATTGTTTGGTCCATTTGTTTTAGGTATCTGTCAAGCTCCTCGTTAGACAGATTCCTATTGGACGGTGGGTAGAGCGAATTCGAGGTTAGTGCTCTTGTCAAGGTTCTTGAGAAGCGTGTCTAGCGAGTTTTACTATAATTGTAAGAAAACTTAGGAACAAACTCTTCCAACTCCGCAATTTCATTACGAATTGTTATTTCGGTACTAAAACCGCAATGGTCACTGTCGTACACGAATGTATGCAGACAGTTTAACGTTTGGAGATTACTCCCAGTCAGTTGTATCCGTACGTCGTATAGCAATAGGTCCAAATAAGAGCCGTATCTGGGAAACGACGGACTGTCCGTCGCCTTCAAACCAAGTCTATACATAACACTGTGCTGTGCCCACCAATTGAGTAGCAGGTTCCCTATAGTATTAGGTACATGATTTCCCCAATCTCTATGTTTGGCATTAAAATCTCCGCCGATTATATAATAATTCTCCTCCGATTCCAGCCTAAGTAGTCTATCGAGCTCTGAGATGAATATTGTGGATTGGGAAGCATCAGGCGCGTAGACAGATACCGTGAACAGCCACTTTCCGCTACGGAGAGGGATGCGCACGACACATGCCACCAGCACCCGAAACCCATGCAAAACACCCCTGTACATTCTTCTAAATTTAAATTTTTTTCTAATAAAGATCGCGACTCCACCTCCTTGTGTTGAGTTGGGTCGGTTTCTTCTTCTACTATTGTATATACTGTGTTCCACATTGTGCTTATCGGTAAGCTTAGTTTCGCTAGCAAAAAGCACATCAGGATCTTGGTCTTCCAGCAACTTAAACAGCGCGGCTCTTCGCTCGATCCTGATCAGTGAATTGACATTCACTGCAAGGACCTTCAGCGTTTGCTCCACCATATGCGTACCCATTATGACATGAATTGCGTTAGACCCGGCAGCAGCGCGTAGAATTGATCCACCCGCTTAGCCTGTTCCTGTACTTGACGTTGAAGCTGAGCCATCTGCCCTTGAATAGAGAGCAAGATAGCTAACATGTCAGGTGCAGCTTCCGGTGCTCTTGGCGCTGGGGCCGAGGAAGCAACCGTTGCTTTTTGTACCATTCTACTCCTACCTGCCGCCATTTGGGCGAAGGTAATTCGGGGCGTGACGGCTGGAATTTGAGGCTGAGTGGATGGACGCTTAACCTCCGCTTTCTGCTGACGAGCCATATTTGCTTTGTTTATATCTTGGAACTTGGGACAACCCCGATAGTTAGCGGTGTGTCCCGAGTTCTTGCATAAAGCGCATGAGAGTTGGCTTTTGTCTGACTCTTTCTCCTGACCCAAAGCACATTCCTGAGAATTGTGGTTCTTTCCACACTTAACGCATCGAGGCTGCATTTGGCAGTTCGACGCAGCGTGACCGAACCTCTGGCAGCGAACGCATTGTATAACGCCTTCGCTCCTAAGCTGGTATCAAACCTGACCCCGAACTGGACTTCGCATCTGACATAGAATTTAACATCGAAGCATACAGAAGTCACATCAAGAAATTCGTTCACTGACTTCGTCTACTCAGAATCTAGAATAGTAATACTCTGGATCAGAAAATGACCACTTCAAAGTGAACAGACTCACTGTCAAAAGTATATCAAGTCAGCCCTGTTCTTAACGCCTTCAGAGACTAGACGTCCCAAAAGTGAACATAAGTATCATCAACCTAATAATGGAGTTCATCATCACGTGGTCGTTTGAAAATCTTTGAATAAAATCCTACCATCCCATACGACCCCACTGTGCGCTTATCACAATTTCTTGGCAGCCTTTATAAACTTGTGCAACCCTCTTGTGCGCGTAACCATACAAAGTAGGGAAAGATGCGGTGAAATCAATTCATTTCCCAAGAGTTGAGATGGGTGCATGTTTGATGGCGGCGCTTAGGGAGCTCACATCATACGATCGCTATGATGGCCATCCCCCCGTACTCAGGACAATCCTTTCAAATGAACAAAAATCAAGGACTTTTCTATATTGATGAACCTAGGTAGACATACTCGTACTCGTACATATCCATATCTTAGTTGTCTTGTATGCCAAGAGTCCTGGTAGTCGTAGTCATGGCTGGTTTCTGCCACCGTGCGTCGACGTTGTCACTATTACCGTCACTACTGTCACTACTGTCGTTGTCGTCGGGGTACTAGTAGCAAACAACGTCTAAAGGAGCTCTGGGTAATCAGTCTTATTTGATTTGGAACACAAGTTAAGGGAGTTGTTCTTCTTTTCTTAGTCTCCTTCATCCACTCACAGTAATCCCCCTTTCGACAAAATTGGGAGGACAAAGCAGAAAAGAAAAAACGGAAAGAAAACCGTTCGGAAACCGTGAGGGCGGTGTTCAATATTTAGGTACACAAGCTTAACTTCGAGAATATATTCCAAAGTATCCATAATAAGGGAACTTTAGGTTGCAGCATCATCCTTTGTTGATAGTACATAGCTCAACCGGTACCATGTTGTACCATCTGATGCTGTTGCTACTCCTACTTCTACGAATATTTTTGCTCTGTTGCTACTGGTGATGCCAAGCTGCTGATGGTGATGATGCAATTTTTTGTTCGTTTCCCTTTGGCCAAACCCACCCTAGGAAAGAGGGTGAATATCTGTTGAATTGAGGATGCAGTCAGCGTTTGAAACGAAATTTGCTATTTTATAGTTTTACTTTGCCAAAACGAGAACCATTTGAAGGTGGGGTGATTCCTTACAAACGTATTTCATAGACTAGAGGGAGGTGGTTGAAATGAATTATTTAAATTGTTCGCATTGAAAAGTATTGAATCGAAATGAAGACCCTGCTTATCATCTCAATAAAGAAAACGTGGAAACGATGACGCTCAAAAGTTTTAAGCAGCCGAAGAAGATGATGATGATGCAGCTGAGGTAGCTCAAGCAGCTACATAAAGCTAATGCGATTTTCTATTTGCGGCAATCAATTCGTATAGAGCACTTGTAAGCGTCTGAGTTATAGTCTCAGATACTGAATAGTAAAGGAGCATTCTGTCGGTCGTTTACTTGGAGTCTCACTGACAGATAAGCACTTTGATCGTTAAGAAATGAATCTTCAATCACAAAAGTGTATGATAATGGGAATTAAGGCTCGAGTGCCGTTATATGAGTATAAATACATATTCTTAACGATTATTGTACACTTGAAGATGTATAATACACGCTTAAAGTGAAGAGATGCATAATTCGCCCGGGTAATAAAGGCACTAAGCAAGTTAAAATAATGTGAAAGAGTGTTTTTTTCAGTTTGCACAGCTTAAAGGGGATGCGGTGAAAGTCCATTCGCTGGAAGTTCTCCATATAATTTTGAGGAGTCTGTTCTAGAAAATAATAAGAGCGAAACAATATCCTTAGCAGCGTGATGATGAGATAGAGACTCTCTTGTTCGGGTGGACGAGGTTGTTTTCGATCATCGTCCACATTGAATCTACTTTACAGCAAAATGTTGTTCGTCTTAGATGTTAAATGGTCTGCAGAAGTTTATATACTTTTAAATTTTTAGTACCTACTTCATTAAACTTAGATGAGGCTACAGTCCAGGGCTCTACAGCGCGGCTCTGGCTAACTAACTCCAGTTACGCACTTCAGGTTGGTTGAGGCCTCCTTCGACTGATGCGCCACCGAAGGCGAGCTCTTCTTCTTCTGCATTCCACCTCCGGGTTGGAGTCGAAATCTCTTTGGGCTGGAGCGTTGATTTTCATTCGCCTTAAATACCTTAGCCATCTTGGGCAACTAGTATGCATTTTTCTGTCACTGCAGAGCTCGTGTGAATCGTCGCTGAATCTTCTCCTCCAAACGAAAACGGGACCGAATATCTTACAAAACGACTAAGGATAACTTCATCACCTTTAGATAGAGTCCATGCCTCAGCGCCATAAAGTACTCGTAGGAATGTGATGATCAAGGTCTTATATAGAGTCTCCTTAGATTTTCATAATAGGGCCTTGCTACTCAATTGCTTTTTTGTCCAAAGAGACAGCGATTAGCAAGAGTGGCTATTCGTTTGACTTCTTCTGAGGTAGATGATAGTAGAGCGACGATAGACAATGTGTCTTGCTACCTCAAATACACTCTTCTAACCAGATCTAAGTAATGAGTTGGTGTATGCTCTTCGCAAAGTCGCTATCAGCAGCTTTGAACACCTTGACTTGTAAGCCATCAGGTCCAGCAGCTTGTTGGATTTAAGGTCAGATATTGCTATTCTTACCTCGTTTTGGTCAGGTGGACGGAAATTTTGACTATCGTCGTCTAAGTTGAATAGATTATTCTGCCTGATACCGGCCTATTGCTCTGCGGAAGAAGTTTGTCCATTTTCTCAGCAGTAGCTTGGGTTGTACCGATTTTATACTTTTATGGTAAAAATTTAAAAGCCAATAATTTTATGTAAAATTTTTTTCAATAAAAATAGGATCCGTTGGCATCTATGACATCTTTCCAATGTGATACAAGGTCAAATATTCTGCAAGCAAAATGAATCCAGATTGCGGAAAAGACGGTAATCCGTTGAGGAAATATCAGGAGAATACAGTGGATGCGGAAGAATTTAAAATCCCAACTGCAACAGTTTTTGCACCGCTACTTGGGAGGTATGGGGTCTAGCATTGTCATGCAAGAGGATCGGACCGTGCCTGTTGACCAACGCAGGTTGCTTTTCAGCCAATTTGGTATGCAATGGCCCTCGTCCTTCGCCTAGTTGCATATGTCTGTGGGCATTCTTCATCGAACCAGGGATTTCTTAGTGGTGCATGGGTGGAACTTAGTACATCAGTTTGGACGTTTCCGACGGCACGTTGGCAGTGTTGCCACTGGGTTTTCGTTACTTGATGCTGGCGGCATAGTAGTTGCTGAAATATTTCGAGATATGTCATATTGCCTTACAATTCTGTCAGACTCTTGCGATTTCAGCTTTTCTATGTTCTATAGAGCATTTCGCTGAATAATGGTGATTTTCTTATTCTCTAGCTAAAATGTGATTGTATCGAGGAACTAAAGGCAATAGTCTATTCAAATCAGAATAAAAGTCTCCATATTGGTGCACTGCTTCCTCTATATTCTAGAGCAATGGCTTAACACTGCACCTTACTCGAAAACAATCTCGTTAAGAATTAAGTAGGCACTTTTCTGAACAGCAGCGATGTGGTCTCGCCATATTGACAACTGAACTTCTAGGAAAATTGAACATGAGACTTGGAATATTGGGGAAAGGAGGCGATTTCCAGTCAGAAAAATAAGTATTGTATTTCGCACGACTTTTATGTGCTTTCAACGGTGGAAACCTAAGCAGACGAGTCGGGGAATCGAACTGTGAACTTGCATAGACAAGAACAGCAGGCTAAATGCTTTCAAAATGCTATCGAGCAAGAAGAAGAATTGACCGCGGAAGGTACGAGTATGTATCTCACTCGGTATTTCAAAAGGACTGCTCGAGATAAATAAAGAAACGTGGTACTGGATCATATGACGAAGATTGCGGCAAAGAATGAAAGTCGAGCCTTTCAAGCATGGACTAAGTACATACAATATAAAAAAACTGATAAAGTGCATCATAAGTTGCATCGAAGCTAACGGAGGAGTCTATAGAACAGATCGTCCCCGTGCAGTCCGACCCTCCAAAGTGGCTTAAATGGCTCACAATTTTGTTCAATAAAATGATAAGTGTCAAGAGATTTGTTTGCTTTCCTTTTGCTTTTCATTTTAGCTTTCTTGTAGCGACACGATTAATTTGCAATAACTACTGACCGGTCGAAGTGGGCCCCCGCCTAATTACACTAGCTACGTCTTTCCAATGGCGTAGTCTGATATTAAACGAGTGTAGTCTACAGCTGGTGTACATAGCATTTAACCAGCGACAATATTTGAACGTCAAGCTGCCAGTCGTCACAAGAGTAAACCGACAGACACTTAATTCTTTACCACGGGAGACAGGAGCCCCTGGAACTTCGGTTCCAGCCTGGCTAATAGAGGTAGGCCCTCTTGTGAGAGCGGCATTATGGCTGTGATTTAAACCAAAAGTCGCAAGGATGGGAAAAATCCAAAATATAGCAAATAGTGCAAGAGGCCGTGATGCTCACGTTCGACCAAAGGGATAGTCCAGCCTACACTTTCAAATTGGTACTGCTCTGATTGGGGTTCCCCTGGATCGGTGATCTGCATCAGGGTGGATATTGATGCACTTCAATCCCGATGAGCGTACACACTCCGTAGACTTAAGTCAACCATGGCATATATAATTTATAGTCATATAATTTATAGTCAGTCGGCAACGCAATATTACTATACTCCATGGCAGTCAAAGCGGCTTTTTGGAAGGTGGATCGACTTACGATACGATTCAAAGTTTACGGGCAGCAATGCCGGAGAACTATTAGATGTCTCCATGCCAGACCATAGGCACGTTAAATTCAGAATCGGATGCGATGTTTTGATCTTGCGAGAAATCCGCAGAAAATGGACTAGACACGATTTAAGGAGGTGCTCGGCAAGTCAACAGTGCACCCCCTAAAGACGTAAGAAAACAAAAGGTAGAGGAAGCTGCTCAGAACCTGAAGGGTACCCTCAGCAAATGTTTTGAAGTAACATGTCCAGCTAGAAAGCAATTATGTAGGTCGCCCGTTTTTTGAAACCAGACTACTTCTAAGAAAGTCACGTACGACTAATTTGGAGGAAGACTGGAATCCATACAGATCGAAGCAAAAAGAATATAAGAAGCTAATTCTGATTGCGAAAAGTCCTCAAAAGGGGAAAATCAACCAAGCTGGAGTCACTTACAAAATCTGATGGCACCTACATGAAGTCGAAAGCAGAGACTCTCCGTCTCATGCTTGGGACTCATTTCCCAGGCAACGTAATCAGAACCAGATGCTGCTAAAGAAGCTGTTAGTGACCTGAATAATACAGCACTCTGTTAGCTGGTATAGCTTATTGGTTGTGGTGACGGATGAGAGGGTTTCTTTGATGGCTTCAAGTCTCCTGCTTCCGATGTCATATACCCAGTTATGCTACAAAAACATATACACCAACTGCTGATAATTGTGAAGAGAATTTTCACTGCTAGCCTGCCAGTGGCATACATACCGAAAACCTGGCGAACTGTGGGCGTAGCCATTATACCGAAAATCGGAAATGAGAACTACACGCTCGCCAAGACCTTCAAACCTATAAGCCTGACTTCTTTCATGTTGAAGAGCATGGAGAGAATGATCGAGATCTATGTGCCCAAAACTTCTTTTCGAATGCATTCTCTGTCAAAGATGGCAGATGTTGGTAGGCAGAATTACACGAAGGAATAGGCGAAGGAGCTGTCTGCAACATATGAGGCCTGTCACAGATAGGGGTCCTTTGGATCGATTATGGTTAAGCAAATTATATTCTTTTCGTCGGTTGTATTGTGAACAAATTTCTCACGAAAATACCTCATTGCTGCTTGTATCAGACTCCAAAGGATGCTTTTCTTAGCACGCCTGTCTCTGTTCTAGACGCATTGATGAATATCCCTGCCCTTAATATGCATATGGATGGGGCAAACACCGATTTGGAATGCAATGCTGGTGTCTTTTTGAGCTGCGACAACGTTGAATTTCACTCCATTAGGGAAACTTGAGTCTATCTTCCAAGCAGAGATAGACAGACTAAATTCACTGAGTCTTATCTGGGTCCCAGGTCCCCATGGGATCACGGGAAAAGAAATCGCCAATGAACTTGCTAGGCAGGACTCAGAACAGTGTTTTTCAGGAACCAAACCTAAGTTAGGTTTGCCTACGTCCTCGATTAGGGCTTCCATTGACAGTTGGGTTTCACATGAGCATAAGCAGTTATGCTCACGGCATGACTCTCCAGGCTATCGGCAGAACAAAGGAATTCTTACCGACGTCTCTAAGAGGTCAGCGGCTTTCATGCTGTCCCTCGGTAAAAAAGATTACAGGCTACTCACTGGTGTCGTAACGGGGCACTACAGTTTTACTAAGCACTTTAATGAATAAGTGATAGAACATCCTGCGATACTTGCAGTAAAAGTAGTGAGGACATCGAAGAGCACTACCTTTATTAATTTCCGACTTACACTCTCATCAGGCTCCAGATAATCGGAGTGGAGGTGGTTTTTACTGGTACTGTACGAATTTTATCAGTGAAGCGCTTACTCATCTTTCTTCGAAACACTAAGAAATTCCATTAAACAGATTTTACAAGGAGTACAACCAAGTAGTTCTCTATCTGAGTGCTCAATTCTGACAGCAAGAAAAAGTGATTGAGAAACATCGCGTCGCTTCATCTTCATAACGGGGTGGCCGTGGTGTAGTGGTACTAGCAATCGCTTCTCACTCGGAGGGGTCTAGGTTCGAATCCTGCCCATGAACAAGTCTTTCAAGTTTTTCAGTTGTGTAATTGGAACTCAGACAGAAAAATTCTGCGTGTGAAGGCATAACACTGACACGTAGATTTGGCTGTTGTAGAGTTTCAAGCACAAATAATTACTGCGAATTATAACCTTCCACTCTGAGTGAAGAAAAAACTCTCCGTCCTATTCGGACTCCCACCCCCTGGAGAGCAAATACCGAAACCAAACACACCTGAGTTTCAAACCACTACAAAACAATTTTCCTTTCTCCTCCTTTCTACCTTTCCGCCCGCGCCCTGGCAACAGTAAAAGGGTATCTAACCCCTTAGGCGCGCGTAAATTATAAAAAAAAAAAAAAAAAAAAAATAACAATGGCACACTACATGTACGATGAGTTTAAGACGAAATTAAAGTACACATTGTACACCCAGGTTGTGTTTCTTTTCACTGTAGTGCAAGATTTTCTATTGAGGGACCATATTGACGAGTCCGAAACTACTATCTTCTTTCCGTCAATATCTTGCTTGCATACTTAAATGGGTCACAGTCCGGGGTGGACCAGGGCACCAGGTAACATGCCTTTTCAGTTAACGCCGTCTTTTAACAGCTGCCTTCAGTTGCCGTGTTCGCCACCTGTTCTACGATATCCCTTTATGTTGGAGTCGAAAGCTTTCGGGGCCGGGACAATGGTATCCATGCTTTCCAGGTGCCCTAGCCACCTAAACCGACGTTATTCAAGCTTTCTGACGAGGTCGTCATCCCTGTACAACCCGTACAGCCCCTCTATTCTCCATTGGTTTGAACGAGACCGAAATTTATTCGAAGAAAATTTTCTTCGAAGTGCCCGAGAGAATTTTCATCTGCGCCCTTAAGCACGACTGAGATGAGCAGGTTTATGCACACAATTTTGTTGGTTTCTCAAGAGAGGGTTCGACTACTGAATTGCCTTCGAAGCCCAATGAAGCAGCAATTACCACTAGTGATTCTTTGCATGACTTCCGCACTGGTCTCGATGTCGAAGTTGATATCGTAGCTGAGGCAGGTAAAGTCCCCTACTACCTCAAACTAGTAGTTGCCTATCGTGGCGTTTTGTCATATTCGCCATTAATTGACCGCTCACGCTTACCGCTTTACCGCTTCCGCTTCAAAATTCGTAAACTCTTCATTGACAGCTGGCTATGTTCTTTTCATAATGTCGATGTCATCTACGAATGCGAGTAACTGAACAGACTTTTGAAAGATGGTGTCTAAGAAGTTGGCCTACGAGTTTCGCACAATATTTTCAAGAACTATGCTGAAAAAGTCACATGACAACTCATCGCCATGGCTCTGTATATTTCATTTCTATAGAACCGGTCATACATATGTGGCTACGAAGACGTAAGGTGTAACGATTTGGAACTCTTGACGTTTTTCCATCATCTACCTTGATTTGAAAATTTGGTTTATGTTGGACTTTCCTGGCCTAAAACAACGCTGAAAGGAACCGGTTAGAGTGTTATGGGTCCACAAAATATGGCAAACAGGAATTTATATGCGATGTTGAGGAGGCTTATTTTCTCTTTGTTGGGGCAGTTCAGTGGATCTCCCTTCGGGCATACTTTCGTCGACCTAGATTTTAGACATGACTTTGTATATTCTCCGTATCCGTATCGGATGTTGGACTTAAGCTTGGGCAAGGCCGGCATATCTTCATCTTGTCCGGGTGGACAGAAATGTTGTTTGTCATCGACCAGGTTGAATAATTCATTCTGCGTGACGATGGGATATTGTTCCTCGGCACCGAATGTGGCTCTAATTCTCTATCCTTGCAAATTTCTGTTAGGGTTTTACAGCTTTGGCATGTTCGATTTATTTGTTGGTACAACTTCCGAATGTCATTTCTTTTTTTCTAGTTTAGTTTAGTTTTAAACGCATTTTATTTTCTAATCAATAACTCTTACATACTAACAAAAAATGCTTAAATGCTAGCTTACAATTACTTAACAATCTTATACTAACTTACTGGCCCCACACAGGCACTCTAAGCTAATCTAAATTCTTATATCTATGTCTTTCGACCTCATTTACATTTTCTTAAAACTATTTATTTTCTATACTTAAAGCTAAGAAAAAAAATTGTTAACAAAACTTAGCATATGGACTTTTTTTTTTTTTAATAAAAACTTAGTATCTAACTTAAAATAAACCTTAGCCTACCTAAACTTAATGTACAATACACACATAAACACATAGACGTTATACACAATCATATACATACACCTTTGTATACACTGATATATGTATATGTTTCTTAAATGCTAACCTAAACCTATGCAAGCTGGCCATCGCCATTCACAGAGAACAGATTGGTCAGCTCTGCCTCATTAGTGAGGCTGGTTCGTAATTGACGGAAACGACGACGAAACATCTTCCCCATCATTCAACCACCAGAAATGCCGGTGCTGCCGAACGACATCCCTCTTATCGCGATTCCCCACCGCCCTACTGAACCTGAGGCGATCCACACTACCGTGTGCGACGTCTCTGTTGTAGTTGAGTCGCCTGTCCCCAGCTGTCCGAGCGACATGGAAGATTAACGGCACCGCTGATCTATCCTGGATCAACCCTATCTGATCTAGGTAGAGGAATGCTTCCGGTGGAACGAAGCCGTCAGATCGCACACTCTCGTGGTAAAGGTAATTGGGATAGTAAGCCCCAGATATCAGGTTATTCATCAAGGTCATTGCTCTTGCAATGTGCCTTCGAGTCAGCTTAATTACGAAGTTGTCCACTCGTATTAGGTTCGCCCTATTGTAAAGGACCTCATTAGGATAAAATTTCTTGTACTCCGACTCTGGTGTTCTGTACAAGCGAAGACAAGCCCTAAGGCAGGCCCTCTCAAACACCCGAATCTTTTCCATTAAGCTTGCTCGTACATTGAACCACACGGGACAACCAAATACCAGCATGGGCCTAATAAGGGCCATGTAGCAGATTACCTTTACCCTCGCATCGAGTTGGCTGCTATAAAACAGTCTCTTTGTAAGGGCAAAAGCACCTTTAGCTCTGGCCAGAGCAGCATCTACATTTTTGCCAAAATACAGAAACTGATCTAGCCAGATCCTAAGGTATCTGACTACATTTCGACAGGCAAGAGGCTGTCCGTGCTGTCCAATGATTGAGAACTTTCGCCAATTTTTTCTGGTATCCCTAGAGGCTCCAGACAACGGCGTCCTAAAGAGAATGGTTTCCGACTTCTGAAAGTTGATTTTCAACTTCCAGTCATCGCAAAATCGTCTTATCTTATCGAAGTCACGCTGCAAGAGAGTATTAATGACCTCAATTTTTGGACCTGTTCTGTACGCTACCAAATCGTCTGCGTACGCAATAGTATGAGGAAGTGAACCTATCAAGTCGCTTGTATAAATGTTAAATAGGATCGGCGAATTGACCGCGCCCTGCTGAAGACCATTTTTAATTTGAAATATTCCAACAGAAGTCACATCGCCATTTTTCACGATGAACTGTCTGTTGGTTAGCATATTATAAAGAATGTACAAGAGAGGTTTGCTGATCCCCAGCCTTGTCAGCTTATAGAAAAGACCCTCTAACTATACGGTGTCGAAGGCCTTCTCCAAGTCAATAAGGCAGGCACAAGTGCACTGTTTCTTGCCTTTGTTCCATTGGATATCGGACACCAGTTGAGACGCGGCATGTGAGATATCATGTCCCGCCTTAAAACCGAATTGGTTATCCGGAACTATATGTTTGTCCTCAACCCACCTAGACAGAGCTCTATTGATTACTTTTTCAAAAACCTTACTGATATTCGGAAGGAGACTTATCGACCGGAGATTCGCCGGATTGGATATATCCTTTCCCTTTTTGGGGATAGGTTGAACCACCGCCGTTTTCCAATGCGCTATACAATGTGCATTATTCATTGCATTATTAAACAGGGTGGTGTAAATGTCCACCGCTTGTAGGGGAAGATGTCGAAGCACGATGTTCGGAATACCATCGGTCCCCACTGATTTCTTAGCCCTGATTGTGTCGAAGATCTCATGGAGTCCTGCCTTCGAAATGAACGGGGGTAGGCCACCCTCTCTGGCAATGACGTTATTTGCCATATTTTCGTCGCTAAACCGGGTGAAACCAGAGCCCTCGGTTCGCCAGTTCCCTATTTCATTTCGAATGCAGAAGTCGTGCACCAAGACGCGATTGTCCAGGTCGTAATTAGGGCCAATGTTATCAATGGCCTTATATACTTCCTGGAAAGTCGCCCCTATGGCCTCAACCTTCTCCTGTGGATCCTCGATCACAAAAAAGTCGTCATCAGCGGCCTCATATGGATCAATGCCTGCTATTGTCAGTAACCGTTCGTTGTCTGTTGTCCGGGCTATTTTAAGACACTGAAGGTCGTTTTGATTTTTTCTCCGAAATAGTTTATTTATTTGCGGAAACATATTCGGGTTGCTGGTGTTTACAGCCCGAACCTTGTTGTTCCAATACAAACTTACAGAAATTCTGTAATTTTCTTTTATTAGCGTTTGAAGATTTTTAATTGACGATTTCAGTGTCCTAATCTCCGGGTCTTGTCGGTCAGTTAACTGTCTGTACAAGTTTTTGAGTCTTGTCAGAAGTCTACTTTTCTGTCGGTGCAGTGCGTCAATAGTAGGATTGCGGAACAGGTCTTCGTTAGTCGTACGTCGATACCGCGGTATTGTAGTGTCCATAGTTTGTTTAATTGTCTCGTCCATTTGTTTTAGGTAATTGTCGATCTCCTCGTTTGACAAATTCCTATTGGACGGTGGGTGGATCGTGTTCGAGGAGAGCGATCTAGTCAAGGTTGCGGAGAAGCGTGTCCATCGAGTCTTACTGTAGTTGTAGGAATATCTTTGGACAAACTCCTCCAATTCCGCAATTTCGTTGGGAACTGTAATTTCGGTGCTAAAACCGCAATGGTCGCTGTCATACACGAATGTGCGCAGACAGTTTAGCGTTTGTAAATTCGTACCTGTCAGTCGTATACGTTCGTCGTACAGCAGTAGATCCAAATAAGACCCGCCTCTGGGAAACGACGGGTTATCCGTCGCTTTAAGACCGAGTCTGTACATGACATCGTGCTGACCCCACCAATCGAGTAGTAGGTTCCCTCTAGTATTTGGCAAATTATTTCCCCAATCTCTGTGTCTAGCGTTGAAATCCCCGCCGATTATAAAATAATTCTCCCCCGATTCCAGCCTCAGAAGTCGAAAAAGCGTGTCGAGCTCTGTAATAAATAGGGTGGATTGTGAAGCCTCAGGTGCATAAACAGAGGCCAAGTACAGCCGCTTTCCACTGCGAAGCGGAATGTAAATGACAACTGCCTCCAACACCCGGAACCTGCGCAACACTCCCTTGTACACTCTGTGAAATTTTATACCTTCTTTAATGAAGATCGCGACACCACCTCCACGTTTGGATCTAGGCCGGTTTCTTCTTCTAACAATATAATTATTGTACTCCAGTTTGTGATTATCGGTTAGCTTGGTTTTGCTAGCGAAAAGCACATCAGGAGTTTGGTCTTGTAGCAATTTAAACATCGCGGCTCTTCGTTCAATCCTAATCAGTGAATTAACATTCACCGCAAGGACCTTCAAAGTTTGCTCCACCATGTGCGTACCCATTACGACATGTGTTGGCAGCAGCGCGTAAATCTGGTCCACCCGCTTGGATTGTTCTTGCACCTGCTTTTGCAGCTGAGCCATCTGCCCTTGGATTGCGAGCAAGATGGCTAGCATGTTAGGTGCAGCTTCCGTTGTTCTCGGCATTGGCGCCGGAGAAGCAACAGTCGTTTGCTGTACCGTAGCCCCCCTACCTGACGCCATTTGGGCGTAGGAAATTTGGGAAGTGACGGCTGGTGTTTGAAATCTAAGAGGTGAATGTTTGACCTCCACCTTCTGCTGCCGAGCCAGTTTTGCTTTCTTAATGTTAGCGAACTTAGGACAACCCCGATAGTTTGCGGTGTGTCCCACGTTTCCACATAACACGCACGAGAGCTTCGATCTATCGGATGCTCCGTCAACACCCAGAGCACACTCCTCGGAACTGTGGCTCTTAGCGCACTTCACGCATCGAGGCTGCATTTGGCAGTTCGACGCGGCGTGCCCGAACCTCTGGCAGCGAACGCATTGTATAACGCCTTCGCTCCTTTTTAGTTTTTCCCAGTGAACCACCTGGTAGTCTAGGACATTGATACTCCTTAGACTATCCAGACGGCTTTCGGGACTGAGCTGCACCAGGAAGAACGGCAGACTCCGTTTCTCCCGCCTGGCTCTAGCTGTGGTAAATGGCTTTACCCCCACAAACTTGAGTCCTTCGCACTCCTTCTCTTTGAGCAGTGCCAGGATCTCCTCAGGATCAGAAGACGGTTCCAACCCCTTCAGCAGCATCGATTGCCGCTTTTCACACTTCGGTGTGTATGAGTAGTGCTCCGTCGTCGTTTCCTTTAGGAGCTCTTTCACTTTCGCGTATTTTGATTTGATTTGATTTGCGGCCCGGGTCAATCCCGGACAGATTTATTGAGCTTATTGCAAGCAAACATATACTTAAAACTAACATTTTCACTTAAAAACTAAAGGGTGGGAGCGGTTAAAGAAAATAAGGACGTGAGGCATAGGTGGAAATAAGTATCTTCTTGAGGGAGAGTTTGCTGAGATGGTAGTCGAAGAGAGGCAGTACATCGTTAACTTCGCGAAGCATCCTAGACATTGGCTCCAGGTGTCCGTAATTCGTTCTGTGAAGATTGAGCCGGAAAAGTGGCACAGACCTAAGATTGCGGGGATTGGTGTTAAAAGAAATAATTTGAAGTAAGGAAGGACAGTCGATATTACCTACTAAAATTTGATGAATAAAGAGAATGTCGGCAACTTTTCGGCGTATAGAAAGGGGTTGTAAATTTATAAGTTTCAGCCGGACAGTGTAAGGTGGTAAGTTTTGGCTATCATCCCAGGGAAGACCACGTAAAGCAAAGCGTAAAAACCTGCGTTGAACAGCTTCTATCCGGAGGATGTGAGTTCTGTAGTAAGGTGACCAAACTTGGCTGGCATATTCCAGAAGAGGCCTAACAAAAGTTATGTAAAGAGATTTGGTAACATAAGGATTGGAAAACTCCTTAGACCAGCGCTTAATAAAACCAAGGGCAGAGTTGGCTTTTTTTATTATACTATCAATGTGAGAACGGAAATTGAGTTCCTTGTCGCAGATAACACCTAAATCACGCAACTCATTCACTAAGGGAACAGGCAGATTAAAGATTAGATAGCAACGAGGTGAAGTAGGGAGGCGTTTACGGGTATATGTTATAGCCTGACACTTATTGACGTTAAGCTCAAGAAAATTCTTCTGACACCAAGTACAAAACCTGTCTAGATCTTGCTGCAGAAGTAGGCTGTCTGAGGAAGATGATATATATCTAAATATTTTCATATCATCTGCGTAAACAGATATGTATGAATTTTTAATGATACAAGCAACATCATTAATGGTCAGAATAAATAATAAGGGCCCAAGGTGGCTGCCTTGGGGGACACCAGAGGAGGCTTTAATTGGGTCAGAAACCATGGACCTAAATAGAACATAGTAAAGTCGTTCATTTAAATAGGATTGAACCCAAGTTATAAAGTTTATCTGGAAACCAAGAGCCTTTAATTTTAGAAGGATTATGTCATGAGCAATTCTATCAAAGGCTTTGCTGAAATCGGTGGCAATCACATCAACTTCATTTCCAGATTCCAGTGCACATAAAGTGCTTGATACGAATTCCGTTAAGTTGGTGGTCGTAGATCTGCCTTTGAAAAATCCGTGCTGGTTTGGGGAAACAATAGATTTACAATGGAAAAGCATTATGTCATAGATAATGCTCTCAAAAAGCTTAGGTATGCAGGACAACTTAGCAATTGGTCGATAGTTGGAAATATCGTCTTTTCTACCTTTTTTATGTAGGGGAATAATAAACGACCTTTTCCAGGTTGATGGAAATAATCCCTGGGTGATAGAAAGCTGAAAGAGAGCTGTAAGAGGTTGGGCTAGATGCATTTGACATTTCTTTAAAAATATAGGGGGGAGGTCATCAGGGCCAGCAGAATAATCATCTTTGAGTTTTATTATTTTATCTCTAACTTGCTCTAAGGTTATAGACACCGATTCCAAAGTTGTTTGTGGGCTGCTGTTTAAGTAGGAAAAGTAAGAATGGTCTGGCTCCTGTGAATGGATGGCGAACGCTTGGCCAAAAAAGATTGCGAAGAGATTTGCAATAATTTGGGGATCGCCCGAGGACCTATCAAGAAAATTTAGGGATGATGGATTGTTATCCGATTTGCTTTTAGTTTTGATGAACTGAAAGAATCTTTTGGGGTCAGAAATGAGTGTGTGGTCCATTCGGTTTAAATAGTTGTTATAGAGAGTTTGGCAAAGTACAGAGAAATTAATTTGGGCAGACTGGTAGTAGAAGAAATCGGTGTCGGAACGCGATTTTAAGTAAGAATACCAGAGCTTATTTCTCTTGTTACGAAGAGATCGCAGCTCTTTATTATACCAGGGTGGTGACGATGAGGGATTCCTTTTGGGTAAAAAAGGCACAGATTGGGAGAGACATTTTAAAATTTCGGTATAAAAGGATGCAAGAGCATCGTTAACCGTAAGGTTAGGGTTATTGTAGAGAAAGTTAAAATTGACCATACTGAGGAGGTTGTTCAGCTTGGCGTAGTTAGCCCTATGGAAATTAAAACTGTAAGAATATTCATAGGAAACGGGATTAAGACCATTGTCATATGTCAGCGTAAGAGAAAGGGGAGGGTGGTAACTATCCAACTTAGAAAGCAGATGTTTACTTTCTAAAACGACGCAGTTATCTGTATCAGTGGCGAAGACTAGGTCGAGTTGTCTGCCGATGTTATTGGTGACACCACTTAATTGATATAGACCAGAGTCAGTTAGGCAGTCAATGAAAAGATTCTCTTTATCAGAGGTAGGATTTGTTGCAGTATAGTAGCACTGATCAGTCTGAGTCCATAGAAGTTTAGGTAGATTAAAATCACCTAAAAAAATAACAACGTCATTGGGATCAGCAGCATTAAAAATGCAGTCGATTGCATCAACAGCTAGCTGGTAACCTTGAATTGGTTGAGAGGGGCGAATATAGCAGCAACAAATATATAGGTTGCGTTGCAAATAGGAATTCTAGCGCAAACGAATTCGAAGAATGCAGTGGACGATTTTTTAAAGGGTCTAGACTCGAGACGAGAGTGTATAGCTAGAAGTACACCACGGCCATATAAATTCTCCTCTTTATCTAGACCATCGTCACGGTGTAAATCGAAGTCTTGGGAAAATAATTCATTATTCTTAATATCAGGGGTAAGATTGGTTTCTGTGAGGGCAAAGATGTCGTAGGGCAGAATCTGCGAATTAAGATATATAGCAGAAATCTTAGTTCGTAATCCTCTTACGTTTTGATAGTACAGGGACAGATATTTGGGAGGCATCGGCAAAGAATTGAGTGGTGGGTTAGGAGCGATGGTAGTTTTTGAAACTAGACCGTGTTCTCTGGAGGTGTAGTATCCGTTTGGAACTAACATGAGATGCGAAAGAAGAGAGATCATTAGCCACGTCATCAGGAGTCATATCTAACTGCTCATGAAAACGTATAAAAAGTTGCCGCAGATCATTATGATTAGTGGGGAGGCCTTCTTGCAGAATGGAAACCATTGCATTGGTTTTCGTTATACCGTCGATACAGACAGAGTCAGGCTTATCATGTAGGTAGGCGAGATATAAGCGAACATTATCATATAATCTGCGGTCTCTTAAACGAGAGAGAACATATCGGCCATCTTCCCCAGAATCGATAAGGTGCTTGGTTAACTTTGCCTTTGGAGGAAGAATGGGGTCTAAAAAAGAAGATGGTGTGGTATTAGGGTGGGAGTCTAGCTTAGAACATGGGGAGGGATTTAAAATATGGGAGCGAATAAAGTTGGGGTATGCCGTTTTTGTATGAGGGGAATGAGAAGATGTTGGGTTTTGTAAATGACTGGGAGGAGGATCTAGACTGAAAGATACGCGCTTAGGAATTGAGTTCGATGCGGTGGAAGAACGTTTAGTATATACGCGATTGGCAGTATGAATTGAAGGAGGAGTGAAGATAGGAAATGTCCCAACTTTAAAACTCCAATTTGCATCAGGAGTTTGTTTGGTAGGAGTTGGGTTTTTTTTTGAAGAGTTAGGCTTCGGTATAGGATTAGACTTAAAATTAACATTATTCTGTTTTTTAGATTTAGTGGATTTTGAGGTAAAGGTAGTATCCTTGCGATGTTTGTTGTTTCCTCTATTCGGTTTAATTCTTTCCATAGTTAATCCACCCAGATTGATGACGTCGGAAGCAGGGTTGATAAACATCCATTCATATTTTGACGGGATGCTTACCTTGAAGGTGCCTCCACTGTATTACAGTGGATGGCATGGCGATCGTTCCCCAATCTCTTTATATTAAAATTATTACCAATGACCAACTTACACAGGTCCTTGGTTGCATTTACCTCCATTTTGTAAGTGTTGATCGGAGGCACCTTCTCTTTCTTCTTCTTCTGCTGCTGCTGCTGTTGTTGTTGTTGTTGTTGCTGCTGCTGCTGTTGTTGTTTTTGTTGTTGTTGGTGTTCTTGCCGCTGTTGCTTTTGCTGCAGTTGTTTCTTCGGCTGCTGATGGTTTTGATGTTGCTGCAGTTGCTGTTTCTGCTCTTGTTGTTGTTGTTTTAGGGAGCTCTCTACTTCTGATTGCTCCCTCTGCCTTCGTGCAATTTGCCTCTGTTTAATAGCAAGCATGTCTTGCTCCAGCTT
Organism: Volucella bombylans; assembly: GCA_949129095.1. Taxonomy (NCBI): domain Eukaryota; kingdom Metazoa; phylum Arthropoda; class Insecta; order Diptera; family Syrphidae; genus Volucella; species Volucella bombylans. The sequence goes on along the minus strand of OX422144.1, from coordinate 127,522,179 downwards.
TTGTATGCTGCTTTTTATCTTGTTAATTTCGTTATCTGAGTCGGAAGCTGTTGGGGCCCCCCTCCTCTTTATCGTCTTCAGCTGTGGAAACAGCACTTTTTTTTTTTTTGAAAGATTAGGAGGGGTATTCAACCTCTTCCTCCTTTTGCTGGCTTTCGCCACGGTTGTGGGAAGAGCGGGGCGCTCTCCACCATCCATCACTTGGTTTTGGTTTTTTTTTTTTTTTGTACACAATTTGAGGGGAAAAAAACACAAAACAACAAAAAAAAATTAACTTTATAAGTCTCAACCGGGATTCGAACCGGTATCCCACGACTTGGTAACCGACGCCGCTAACCGTGTGGCTACCGAGTCAACTGAGAATATTGCGACCAATTATTTTCACGAAGAAAACCTTTTTCACTCTTTCACTTTAAGAAACGCCGAGACACATCTATTCTCCTCGGAGATCTGCGAACGACTGATTTCTTTTTTTCTTCTAAGGAGCCTATGTCCTAACCTTCTCTTCTGATTGTAGACCTCGCTAGCCCCCATTGTTATTTTCTGCTGGGCCGCTCTATACTTCCATTGGTTTCCCTGTTTTGGCTGTCTGCATTCGTCATCCAACCAGGGGTCATCCAACCAAAACACTGGAGGATTGCATTGCATCGATCTGAATATTATAAATTTGCTTACAGGTTTTCTCATCAAGAATCAGTCGGATCCCTTTATGGGTACCAATGTATGGAGACTGTGTGTCCGTTTCCGTAGGTAATAGCGTGGAGGCTGTGCTTCCCCACAGTGTTACTTAAAATGCCCTCTTGACATCACAAATGACGAATTTCACGTCATACTCAGGGCATTGCTCGTAGGTTTTGTCCTAGGAGCACGTAGAAGCTGTGTTTGGTAAAGTCGTCCGTCACCCCTGTTACGGCAAGGGGCGTATGTTGGCGAATCTACCCTTTATGCCGATCGACGTCAGGCGTTCACTTATAAGACTGAAGTTAAGGACTTGTTCCCGAAGTCTTCCTCTGACGTCGAATCCGCATCTGAATAAATGCTGCATAAACGCTATTTTTATCTGCCACCAATCTCTATAGTAGGTAGCACAGTTGTTCATCCTGTTTTTGTCCGGTCTATGACATCACCCTTCTTTGATGTTTTGCAGCTGTCGAGGATCTTCGTTAATAGTTTTTGGCTGCACGCAGCCTGTTATGGGTCCGAAAATTCCACGCGCATATCCAAAGGTTGTTGTTCTTTAATCATTTTCCAGGGCCGTCAACAAAGAATCCGTTACTACGCGAGTCTTTTAGTTGTTTCGTCACATTTTTTTGTATCTATAGAGTTGTGAGTCCTATAACGGAGAAGCAAAGTATTATGCTACTGGTCGAGTACGCACTTGCCGTTTTAGCCTGTATGAGTAAAAGATTTACTGCATGAGTTATGTCCCGATACCGTTCTTCGGATGTTGTCTGCCCACAATGCCATGTTGTGTTTGTTGAAATCGTCCGCAACAACGATTTCAGTGTGACGATGTAGGCTAGTACTAAAGTATGTTACATAAATTTGGCCAACCCAACAATGGCTAAGTGGCAATAAGTAAAAGAAGCTTGAAGCAATAATTTTGTACGGCTCACTACATAAATTGCGCCACAAGCAGATTAAAAAGTAAATGACCATATAATTCCCTAACCCGAATTCTATTACCCCGATTGATCTGCCTGGAGTTGGTTCCATCTGAACTAATCCTTTACCCACAATCATTAAATTAAAAAATCCCAAAAAGCTACGAGCATTTACTGTTTTGCAACGCGCTTTCCAAATGTACTCGTACATATATGAATTTCGAAGCACTCTAAACGGCTTAAGCATTTTATTTCAGTCCAAGCGAATTTCCATCTCATTTCCAGCAATGAATTCCAAACACCATGAATACCTGCGCGCTCGAAAATTGCCAAAAAAAAAAAAGATTCTCCAACCCTGTGCCGCCCATTGCGACGACGCTACCAAGTATCTAAACTAAAAAAAAAAAACCAAAAAAAATTATATTACTGCGCACGGATATGTAAATTCCATAATCCCTTTCACCAAAACACACACGGGTTTTACTCGTAGCTGGTTTTTTTGTTTTTTGATAAATTCATTACATACATAAATTTTTGGAAAATATGCAAAAGCAAAAAACGTTTGAGGTTTGTAGTGGGAAAAGCTCTCACGCTGGGCTCTACATAGATGCTAGATACTTGTACAAGCACGAAACATATCCCGGTGCATTTGGAAAACATTCACCAACTTGGCACCCCTTCTGGTGATGTTATTGAAAAATACCCAGAGAGAGGAAAATAAATACCACAGATACGAATACGAATACGAATACGAGTACGAATTCAAATACTGGTACTCCGGTGGCAATGACACAAACGGTGCACAAATTTCGGCAACAGCGATTTATTTGAATTTTTATCGGGGACGGATAAATCGCTGCCTTGTCACTGCATGCATTTTTCACATAAAGTTGGTCTCCATTGAAGTTGGGTTGCACAGAGGAACAGATTCATAGATTCAGGTGACGCTGGAGGTAATGCTGACATTGGAATTAACGCTCGAAACCACCATGGAATGGATTGGCTCCATTTGTGAAATCATCAGCAGAAACCGAGAAACTTCGATGAGAAATGTGCTTCTGAATTTTGAATTGGAAAACCGAACCAACAAAACTTCTAAACCGAAAGGACACAGGATTCAATTCAAAAACTCGTAGGGTACACGTAGATGATGGAACTCAGATAATCAACACTTTTGCAACCAACTTTGCTTTTAATTGCCGTGAACTTCATAAAAGGGCGGGAGTGGGCGGTTAAGAATTCTTAAATTAAACACCAGAACTACTTCAGCAATTCAGGAACACTCTTGGTTGTTTCCTCCTCGAGGGGTTTTGAATTGCTTGTGGTGTCCCACCCCGCCATGATTTATGCTTTTAATTTCTTCTAATTCGATTAATCATTGCATGAGTGCATTTCTCCGGTTTGTTTTCCCCCCGGCATTTCTCGGGCATTCTCGCTTTTTCTCCGCACTGGCAGGCCTTAAATTAACTGAGGAATACTCGTACTCTGCAGGAACGCAGAAACGTCGTAAAAACAGGCAAAAAACGACTGAGAAATCGAGGCCACGTACACTTGGAGTGGTGTGCTTGTTTCTCTGTTTTAATGTGTTGGTGTAAGGATAAAAGCCTTAAAAACTTTTCGCAAACAAACATTTACAACTTTCTTCTGTCGTTTTTCCAATTTTTTTTTTTCCTTTTTTTTTGCAAGAGAACTAAAGTTCGTTTATAAGGGGAATCGAGGATAATACGTATGTACGAGTAGGTATCCTTGGGTCGACGATGATGAATGCATTAGAGGCACGTTACCATCGACTTTAGTCCAAATCTCTGGCTTCCAACTTGCACTACCTTTCTCAGATGAAGACTGTGGAACAAGTCAGCACTTGCTGACGTTAATTTTTGTTTGAAATAGCAAAAAAGTTTCCGTTTCCTGTTTGTGCATAGAAGTATTGTGCGTTAGATCCCTGAAGCATAAATTACACCCAACCAGGATGAGTATTGCCAAAAAAGTTGGTCAGCAGAGGATGGGAATGTTAAAGCAAACATAGAGCCATGGAGTTTAAATTCACTATGAGGTGATCTTGTTCTTGGATTTGGCAGTGAGACTTTTGTGAGATGCAATTTCGAAAAGGTTTTGACTTTCTTGATAAGGACAGGGAAGGTACCTTGTGGTATGGAGGTCTACGCGTTATATTACCTTGGAAATTTGTATTTTGGTATTTTGTGTCTGTAAGGCGACCACATGATTAAGTTTGTTTGAAAGTCAGAGTTGGGAAAAATTTATTTGATTGACAATTGATGACTAAAAATTTAGTGATCAACATTAATCGCTTATTGCGACTAATTTTTTAGTCGATAGTCGCAACTAAATTTAAAACGATTTATTGGAAAAATCGTTTTTTGTTTCCAATCATATGACTAGCGAATAAAAATTTAGTCGTTATTCGCGATGGAGGTATTTATTTGTAATCGGTACACGCAACTAAAAACACAATGTTTTGTTTTTAATGCTCCAAATGAAGTCTAGATCTTCAACTTTGTTTTTCTTGTTGATATTAGGCGTGAGCTAACGAATTTATGGATACCCTATGGATTGTAATATAATTGAATTGCTGACAAGAGCATGAGAAACTCTGATATGCAGTAGCAATATGCATTCCAAGCGTGACATAAGCTGCGGGTAAATTTTCGAAAGGGGAGAGTGTCGCTAGCCACAATAGTTTACTTGATAATTGTTTGTAGAAAAAGTTGTAGTTTATCCTTATATAATATATGTATGTAGGATTTCCCAAAAGAAAAGACAAAGCCTTTTGTTTATTTATTTCATTTATTATTAAATATTTGGGATGTACAATAAGATTGATATCTTTTTTAGTACTTAGATACAAATTGAGTAGACAGTAGAATTGATTTAACATTTATAACTTAAAACCTTAAACTACGATATGAGAAGAGATTACTTAAATTACTTAAGAGGTAAAGATTATAGCGAACAAAGAAGGGATTAAGGATGGGTAGTTAAAGAAGAGAAATGCGAGAGGACTGCACTTTTAAAGATTGCACGGTTAGAAATGAATTTGATTCGCGGTGGTAGTGCATTCCATAGTTTGACAGCATGAATGAAAAATAAACGACTTGAGTTCAAATATTTGTGGCGGAAAGGAACGTTACTTAAATTTCTTACAGAATGATTAAAGACGAGTTTTTTAAATAAGTGGGATAGACATTTATTGTTAATGATTTTATGTAAGAATATACAATTTCTTGTTTTGATGTATTGCTGCAGTGTGCCGCCTAATAGCTTTTTTGAGTGTTCAGAAATATGGTCATATCTACGGAGGTCGTATACGTAGCGCACCGCATCGTTGAATGCTACTTGTAACTTATGTTGAGACAGTGAGTCAAGGGCGCTGTAGACAACATCTGCGTACATAATGATTAGGACTATTAATTTTAGTACCAACTTGCGTCTAGTTTCCACCGGAGTAAAGTAAGCCGATAGCCATAATTTGCGTAAACATCCGTAAATCCGACCAATGACTATTTGAGTATGACTGTAGCCTGATAGAGTACGATCAATAACAATGCTCAACAGAAGTAATTTTATTATTGCTTAAACATATATCTGGTAGGATATTCAAGCTAAATTTTCTCTTACATATTGGTATAACTTGCGATTTTAGTGGGTTCAGAAGCAGCCCATTAACGACGGACCAAGCATATATCGAAAGCTTTCGAAAAGTCAAGCAGTTAAAGAAGACTTACATAGCCCTTGTCATAATCCTGCCTTATTTCGTCAAATAGGTTTATCATAGCTGTAGAGCAACTGTGATTTACTCTAAGCCCTGATTGTTTCGGGTAGAACAAGTTGTTAGTGGCTACATGGTTCAGGATTTGCTTCTCTAATATTTTTTCAAAAATTTTTGATAAAGAAGGTAGTATGCTAATTGGTCGGTAGTTAGAAGGTGAATTTGCTTTTGTTTTTTTGGCAATTGGAAGTATCCTTGCAATTTTCCAAGACATAGGAAAAGTTGATGTGGTAATGCAAAAGTTAATAACATGAGTGAGATGGCCAACAATATGAGGTAAAATAAGTTTAATAAACCGTATTGATAGACCATCCTACCCGATAGCGTCAGACTTAACGGTCATGGTGCATTTAAAAACTTCATCTTCATTCACCACTTCAAAATCTTCTAGTCTTTATACAGAACTTTCCGACTGCGCCGAAATGCGGTTAGAATCGAGATCATTATCATGGAGTTGATCGCCTACGAAAAAGTTATTAAGAAGATCTGGGTCGAGGGCACTTTGAGGGTTAAGGACTTTAGAGACACCAATTTTTTTTATGTTTCTCCAAAGTGTTTTGGCGGGTAAAGAGGCATTAAGCTTTGATGCAAAGTAGTTCTTTTTAGATGCACGTATAACCAGAATTGCATGATTTCGGGCTTGTTTAAATGCTTCCCAATTGATATTCGTTGATCTGCGCTTCCATCTACTGTGCAATTTATTTCGAATCTTGATTATATTAATCACATCGGAGGTGAACCAAGGACAGTTTTTGTTTTGTACTCTTACTGCTTTTGTCGGTACATGTTGATTAAACAGTTAGGTTAGGATCGATTGAAAGGAATCAACTTTGTCATTGGGATCAGCCTTCAATCTGCACTGCATCCAAGAGGCGGATGTTGTAGCTAGCTGAAGGGCATTAATATCAACCGAATTTAAGTTTTTATACGTGAAAGAGTCAGTAGTAGAACATTTAGATAAATTCATATTGTATGTCAGGGAGATAAGGTCATGATCAAAGATATCAAAAGATATTTGGTCAGAAAGAAGGACGAGCTTTGGATCAGAGACTATAAAAAGGTCAAGAAGACTGGGTGAACAATCTGGGACAAAGCGTGTTGGGTAAGTGGTATTAACTATACTCAGACCAACAGATGACACTGAGACTTTCAACTGAAATGCGCTTGAGTCATTTCTTAACAAATCAGCATTGAAATCTCCACAAACAATTATATGCTCATAAAGTGCACAACATTCCGAAGGAGTAAGAAAGAAAGGCGCCGAAGATCATCTTCGGTTTTTACTATACACACAAGAGACGAGACACTTAGTATTACAGCCGCTTATTTCAACAGCAATAAATTCAACACCAGGTCCACTGGATTTAAAAATGCTTTCCGACTTAATAGTCGACTTACAGTAAATTGCCACACCTCCACCTGTGGTCTCAGTGATTCTATCATTCCTATGCAGTTTGAAATTTGGTATGTCATAGATTTCGTCAGATATATTTGGTTTGAACCATGTTTCATTCACACAAATAACATCGATACAAGAAATTGAAAACAAGTATTTTAAATAGTCTAATTTAGTGTCATTTAAGCTACGTGCATTTAGACAACAAACTCTGAGTCCATGAAATCGCTGGGAAATAATATTTGCCATAGTGTATGTTGATTCTTCATTCATACTGTACACGTCAATGGAGGAAGAGCTTGAAACATTCATAGTATAAAATCAAGAGTAGGCGAGACAAAAACAAAAGTGCATTCCTGCATGAGGGTGATGGGGAATAGAGGAAATTTAACAAGAGTTGGAGAAGAAACAGTGAATATGGAGTTTACAATAACAATAAGTTTGAATAAAGAATTATACATTTGTCGCAGCGGCAGCAGCAAGAAGATCATCTGGGCTTTCAATGAGAAAGCTTTTTCCGCTCGCCGTCTTCCTAACATAAACATCTCCATACCTTGTGTGCACAGCAAACAATTGTTTTTTTCTTCGGAGACCAAGGGCGCTGTTTTTTATTTCTTTCAAAAGGGTTTGTTGAATTTTACAACAATTGGTGGTGGTGGTGTCCCATTATTTCTGCTTCTGGTACGAAAAATCTTCATTAGGAGAGGCGGGCTCACAATTAATAGTGTGACAAAGGCGATTGAACAAACTTTACAACAATCGGTAGACGAAGAGATTAGATTTCACAAATTTTATTTAATAGGAAAAAAAATATGCCAATGGGTAGTTTCACGTCGTCGGGTGGAAAAAAGCAATATCGAGCTGGTTCACTCAACTCATCGCCAGCTAGCTATCGTCTTACTGTCTGCTTTGGTTAGCAGGCACAGTAGAGGCTCACAATTTGCCCACAAACGGCCGTCCTGGTTGTTTCTCGCCCTCGAGAAACCGTCTTGAGAATATCGTCTTAGGATCACGTCTTGAATGTTCTTGGAACCGTCTTTATTTAACTTCTTCTTTCTTAGATTAGCCTTTTATCGCTTATTAACGTCTAATTATCCGAGGCGTTGCCAACACTTCCAATAGTTTCGTCATTTTCGTCCTCTTCCTCAGTTGTACTTGCATAAATATCGCCCCATGGCTTCATATTATCCGCGCTTGTCGTCGTTGCCCGCGGACCCTCGTGAATCTCTGTCCTTCTTACTTCATTGGAAACATCTTCGTAACGGTTCTAAAAATTTAGAACAAATTTTTTGATTATCACCGAATTGAGCTTAATAGCGACTAGATCGTTAGTTTTATATTTTAAGGATGGTTTTCTATTTAAATTGTAAGTCTTGCGATTTTCTTCTTGTACGGCTTTGATCGCAATTTTCGCATTTTCGCGAACGGCGTCTCTGTTTTCTTCGAATACAACTCTAATCTGCTCTTCAACGGTGTCGGCTAAGTCAATGTCGTCGTTCCGTTGCATTTTTATTCCGAATAATAGTTCAAATGGAGTACGCTTTATACTTCTACTCCAGGTAGATTTAAGACGCTGTTGCAGCTGGTTTGTATAGCTTTACCATTTGCTTGGATCATTTGCGCACAGCTTTGCCAAAGCCGAAATGATTATTCGGTTTATTCTCTCCACCTGACCATTTCCTCTAGGCACGCCTATTGTAACCAAAATGTGTTCAATATTCTCTTCCTCACAATATTCTTTAAATGCGTTTGAGGTGAAAGCCACTCCTCTATCAGAGATTATGCGGTAAGGGTTCTCAAAACAGACTTTCTGTAACCGAAGTTTGGCAAGCACCTCGGAAACTCCAGTAGATTTCACTGGGTAGATCCAAACATATTTGGTGAACGCGTCTACGACGCTGAAGATATAGACATACTGCTTCCCGGTGGCTGAAAGGGGACGAAGGTGGTCTACGTGGTATGTGTGCAGTGGTTCCTCCTCCTTGCATATCGGATTCAAATATCCTTCCTGCTTCCCGGCCTTACGTTCACTGACAATACATGGGATGCAGTTTCTTCTACACATCTCGATTTTCTGCTTCAGCTTAGGAGTGTAATAATCACGACAAATTACCTCTTCCATTTTCCGCAGTCCAAAATGTCCTTGTGGGTGAACAGATTTTACGACCGCCTCTTGCATACCTTTTGGAATGCAAAGCAACTTGTTTCCGTTGTCATTGCCCTTGTAAAGAATACTCTGTTCTGTGAAGAAATCCTCATAAGGGCCACTTGCTAAAGCCCTTTTAATAGTTCGCATAAACTCATCTTTATCTTGCGCGTTTCTTATCCTGGCTAAGAACTCGGAATCCAAAATCATGACCATTGGATTTGGACTCAAAGCATCCGCATGTTTCATGCTTACGCCTGGGCGGTGTTCAAGTACAAAGTCGAATTTTTCTAAGGTCAACGCCCAACCGGCTATTCGGGATGTGATTTCTCTCCTCTCCATTGTGCCTGTTTAAATCTTAATTTAATTAAAAAGTATTTTTCTTGTAAGCCTCACTATATTTCCTTTCTTTACATACATACTGTAAATTCCTATGGCTCCTATCCATATTATCCGTTCCCACACTCTATTCTGCTAAATAAACAATTTTACCAGTCTAAGTTCTGTTCCCACCGAATATTCTGCTGACGTATGGGTTTTGCTCGCACCTGCAATATCAAATGCAGTATTAGGTAGCAATGCCCAGACGTAACAGAATACACCCATAGAATTACATTTTGTTTGTCAAGTAGTATTTAAGGAACTAAAATTTTTAATAAAGAGTCACTCGCAATCCAACCGTGTTGTCTAACTTTAGATCAAAAGAGATCTAACATTTTGGTGACCCCGACGTGATCTTGCTTCCCCCCACCAGCGGTAAGGGGCAAATCACTTGCAAGCTAAAATTATTGGCACACGCGTTACCAGGGCGTCAAACACTGGTACCAATCGACAACGTGATCCCGCTGAAAAGAAAAAAAAAAAAAAACCAATGGAAGGAGTTTCACGATCTCTACCTCCAGCTTATACACCAACAACCGATGAGTAAGGCAGAGAAAATGTTCTATCTGAAGGCTAATTTGTCTGGAGAAGCGGCCAAGCTAATTCAACACCTTCAGGTATCAGAAGACAACTATCATTCTGCCTGGTCAACCCTCGAACATCGCTACAACAATAAGCGATTACTACTTGCAGCATTACTCAATAAGCTCTTAGGACAACCAGTCATTATAGGAGACTCGGCCACGGCAATCAAACGACTACACGACACTTCAAGGGAGTGCCTCTTCGGAATAAGCAACCTGGGCATTCCTATCCAGGATTGGGACCCATTATTGATTCATCTGATTCTTCCGAAGATCGACAAGGAAACTCATAGACTTTATGAGCAATCGCTGGACAACCCACGTGAGCTTCAGACAGTAACAGGGTTACTTGCGTTCTTAGAGAATCGGTTTCAAATGTTGGAGGCACTAGGAACGAAAGAAAAGGGTGAATCTAAACGATCAAGCAGAGTCACTCTGACTACCACGCAAGAAAATAACAAGTGTTTTCTCTGCGAGCAGCCGAACCATCCCATTTACAAATGTCCAACCTTTTTGCAGCTTTCAGTCACGGAGAGGCTTAAAAAGGTTAAAGCATTAAAAAGATGTTTAAACTGCTTACGATTTGGGCATACGGTTTCAAATTGTAAAGCAGGGCATTGCATCAAATGCAACAAATTTCATCATACTTTGCTCCACATAACAGAGTTCAAACCGAAGCCCGAGACTCAGACTCTACAGATCAATAACAAAACGAGTCTATCAGCAATCAACGGAGACAACGCTGGTACTAACTATGTGCTTTTAGGAACAGCTATGGTTAACGTGCTTAACAAAACTAATAGTCCAATGAAGGCGAGGGCACTGCTAGACTCAGGCTCTCAGATGAGCTTCATAACCAGTAAATTAGCCAACAAATTGAAGCTAAGACCAAAGGAAGAACTACTGGAGATTTCCGGTGTAGGAGGCAACCATCTTAAAATCGACAAGAAGGTCAACCTATGCCTTCAATCCCGAATTACTGGGTTCAGTACGGATCTGGAAGTATACATTCTAGATACTATAACGTCACGTCAACCCAGTCAATTTATTAATACGAGCAGATGGAATTTACCAAAGAATATCCAGCTCGCAGACAATGCATTCAACCAACCTCAGGAGATTGACCTACTAATTGGAGCAGAGTTATTCCCCGAGCTTATTTCAATTGGACAGATCAAAATTCAGCAGAACTTGCCAGCACTCCAAAACACTCTACTTGGATGGGTCGTAATGGGAAAGGCTACAATTCAAAAATCGACTTCAAACCTCTTTTGCGGTATTGCCTCGGAAACAAGTACGTTAGAGAAGATAGTAGAAAGGTTCTGGAAAATAGAGGAAGTACAATCGACAAAATCATCTCAAGAAATACAATTGACCCCGCAAGAACGAAGATGCGAAGAGATCTTCATCAGCACAACAAACAGGGCAGAAAACGGTCGTTATATCGTAAAACTACCTTTCGCCAACAATCCAGCTAGCTTGGGAGAATCAAAAGAAATTGCTACTAAACGATTTCTTAGCTTGGAAAGGAAATTATACAGAAATCCAGAATTACAGCAGCAATATATTCAGTTCATGAAGGAATATATTCACCTCAACCATATGACAGAAATAAACAGCCGAGCAGAATCAATCAGCGGACCGCATTACTTTCTGCCACACCACTGCGTTTTGCGACCGGAGAGCAGTTCAACCAAACTGCGGGTGGTTTTCGATGGATCTGCAAGAACATCTACGAATATATCGCTAAACGATGTATTACACGCTGGCCCGTCATTGCAAAACGATTTGTTCTCAATTCTATTACGCTTCAGAATTCCTGCGACGATTTACAAGAAGCATGCCAAATGAAGACCGAATTAATTAATTTGCTCAAACAGGGGCAATTCCCGTTACGAAAATGGTGCGCCAACACACCAGCACTACTAAAAGGATTAGCTAAAGAAGACTGTGAAGTTGAGACGATACTATCCGATCAATCCGAAGCATCAGTTAAAACTCTTGGACTAACCTGGCTTCCAACACCCGATCAATTCATAATCAAAACTAAATGGAGAAGTGCTGTAAAGGTCACTAAACGGACAATTCTTGCGGATATCGCTCACATCTTCGACCCCTTAGGATTTGTGAGTCCGGTAATCATTCTGGCAAAAATCTTTTTACAAGAATTGTGGCGATCTAAACTGGATTGGGATGCTGCAGTTCCAATGGAAATACACACCAAATGGCTGCACTTCAGGACAGAACTTCAATCACCGTTACAAGCCTTTGTCGCCAACCGTATCTCGTTCATAAACGAAGAAACCAAAAAGGGGCAATGGAAGTATATCAATACAGAAATAAATCCAGCTGATATTTTGTGTCGGGGAGTATTTCCCGACCAATTTCTCAAGACCCTTTCTTGGTTCAAGGGACCTACATTCCTTTACCGATCTCAATCAACATGGCCAGTGCAATCATCACTAACGAAAAGCGAACATCTTCCAGAAGTAAAAGCGATAAAAACAGTCTTACTAGCCACAAGCAAAAAGACCCACTTCCTTGAAGAGATTAATCATCGAAGCTCGTTCGCCACTCTAAGGCGAATAACAGCATACATCGTACGTTTCATCAGCAATCTGAAAAGAGCGAAGGCCTATCGGATAAAGGGGACGCTTATCTCCGCACCAGAATTAAAGACAGCCAATATAATCATAGCCAAATACATTCAGGAAACCACATTCTCAGACGATATTAAAGCACTCAAAAAATTTGGACAAGTACCTGAGAAAAGCCGATTAAGTCCATTGTCTCCATTTATCGACAATAGAGGTGTTGTACGTGTAGGTGGTCGACTGGAGGCTTCTAAATTGCCATACGAGGCAAAACACCAGATCATCTTGCCCAGCTCACATTTATTTACGAAATTATTGATGACACATCTGCACCATACAAACCTCCACGCAGCGCCACAAGCATTGTTAGCTTTCGCAAGGCAAGACTATTGGATAGTGAGAGGAAAACAACTCGCTCAAACAATCGTACACAACTGCATACGATGTTTTAAGGCAAAGCCAAGGAATATTGAACAATTTATGGGAAATCTACCGCCAGAACGAGTACAACCTTCAAGACCATTCACCAACGTAGGAGTCGACTTCCTGGGTCCAGTGTATATTCACTATAGGATCAGGGGAAAACAGCCAACAAAGGCTTATGTATCGGTATTCGTATGCTTTGCAACGAAGGCTGTGCATCTGGAGTTAGTATCAGATCTGACAACCCAATCGTTTATTGGTGCCCTAAAAAGGTTCGTGGCTCGCCGTGGCTTACCCGCCAAAATTTTCTCGGACAACGCTACAAACTTCATGGGAGCTCGGAACGAACTCAATGAACTGCATGCGAAAATATATGATGAAGAAGGTCACAATACTATATCCGCTCACTGTACAGAAAAGGGTATTGAATGGAAACCCATACCACCACAATCACCTCATTTTGGAGGACTATGGGAAGCTGCAGTAAAGTCCGCAAAATATCATATGAAACGCATATTTTCGGGAACCACATTAACTCAAGAAGAACTTTCCACTGCATTAGCTCAAATTGAGGCTGTACTTAATTCGCGACCACTAACACCGATATCATCAAACCCCAACGATTTAGAAGCTATTACACCGGGACATTTTTTAACCGGCGCACCATTAACAGCAATAAATGATCCCGATTCGAAACCGACAAACCTGTCAACTGCAGCAAGATGGAATTTAGTAACATCCATACATCGAGAATTCTGGCGCAGATGGAGCAAGGAATACTTACAAGAAATCCAAAACCGTTACAAATGGAAACACCCTCAAGAAGATGTTAAACCAGGATCTCTAGTGTTGATTAAAGATGATAACTTACCTCCACTCAGATGGCGAATGGGAAGGGTATTGCAAACAATACCAGGACAGGACAAGCTGACTAGAGTTGTGGACATCAAGACATCCAATGGAGTGATTAGGCGATCTATCTTCAAGATATGTCCACTACCATCCGGAACACAGCAGACTTCAAGGCTTGAGGAACCCTTAAAATTACCAAGTCGGCCAGCAAAGAGGAAGTCCTTCAACTCACCACAACCGAAGCGAAAAATAAAAATTAATCCTGTCTCCTCTCTTATGATCGGTTTAATAATCATTGGCACAGCATTTGGACAAGCAGCAACTCAAAGTTTGGTAGAAGTTGAAAAATTCACAAATAATCCGGGGATGTACTTTGAAGATTTGGGTAAGGTTAATTTAATAACGGACGAATGGAATCTCTTTGTATACTTCAACATGTCAAACTATTGGAATGAGTATCAAGGATTAAAGGAAGGCATTCAGGGGCTAAGAAAAAAGTGTGAAATGCTGAGACAGAACCCAAACAACTTTTGTAAGGCAGTAGTGAAGCAACTAGAACACCAACTCCTGGAAACAGAAAGGCTGAATGAAATTTTAAAGCATAGAAATGGAATCGCAATACGAAAAAAGAGATCTCCGTTTGATATCATTGGGACAATTGCAAACAAACTTTTTGGTATTCTCGACCAAGACTACGCACAATACATCGAAAACACAATTGAAGAAGTCAACAGAAACGAAAAATATCTACTTCAACTAAACAAAAAACAAACATCGATAGTAGAATCAACCGTTAACGTTCTTAACAAATCAATGTCCTCAATTAAGGAACAATTCGTTTTGGTAAATAATCAATTAACAAAGGTCTATCAGTCCGTCAACGAGCTTAACTACGCAACAATCGAAGCAGAAACGTTTAACTACATTGCAATATATATATCTCAAATAATGGGCAGTTTCCAGCGGACTCAACTAGCTATCCTTGAGACCATTACTGATACCCATCAAGGAAGAATCAGCTCCCTTCTTCTATCACCAAGACAACTACTGAAAGAAATCGACAACATACATAAGCACATACCACCCACTTTAACTCTGCCGGGATATGACGAGCATAATCTACCTAAACTTTATGAGTTACTTAGAGTTAAAACGCGAGTAACCACATCCGCGATTCTATTTCTCGTCAAACTACCACTATTAAGTAGTCAAAGGTTCCAGATCTTCAAGCTTATTCCACTACCGGTCCAGCATAGTGATTCCTTCATATTCATTCAGCCATCGACAGCGTTTCTGGCCATAAGCCCGTATCGAGACCAATATTTTCCATTATCTCAGGATGAGTATAAGGAATGCTTGCAAACCGACGATGATAAATACCTGTGTAAGCAACGCCATCCTATCTTCAACACTCACTCGACGGAACATCAGTGTGAGATCTATCTACTTAACCACGAGAAACAGTTATCAGCGCGATGCCTGCTTAAAACATCAAAACCAGGGAAAATGTGGATCCAATTACATAACCCAAACTACTGGATTTTTGCTTTTAAAGAAGAAGAAACGCTTTCTATAGTCTGTGGCGCTAATATTTCGAATACCAAACTTAATGGAGTTGGATTACTAAAATTAGCTTCGAATTGCGTCATTAAACAACCGACGATGACGATTAATGCCCATAATTTTTACTTAACGAATGCTACTTCATCTTTTGTGCCAGCCTTAAATTTAACCCAGCTATTGAGGAACTCTATGCCAGAAATATCTCATGAAACATCTGAGACCAATGAGTTCCTTATCCGCGGAGACGAAGACCTGGTAGCAATCCAAAGGGAAATTGCAGACTTAAAACCTAAACAAATACTATCGAAACCTATCACTCAGCATGATGTGCACCAATATTCCATTAGCTACCTGTCACTTTTTGGCGTACTTATCCTGATCATCATCTTCGTCATCCACCAAAAAAGAATAAGGAAACAACGATGTCCAATTCAAGAAAATGTCTTTGAGCTTCAGGATCTCAAGGCCGGGGAGGATGTTTAAATCTTAATTTAATTAAAAAGTATTTTTCTTGTAAGCCTCACTATATTTCCTTTCTTTACATACATACTGTAAATTCCTATGGCTCCTATCCATATTATCCGTTCCCACACTCTATTCTGCTAAATAAACAATTTTACCAGTCTAAGTTCTGTTCCCACCGAATATTCTGCTGACGTATGGGTTTTGCTCGCACCTGCAATATCAAATGCAGTATTAGGTAGCAATGCCCAGACGTAACAGAATACACCCATAGAATTACATTTTGTTTGTTAAGTAGTATTTAAGGAACTAAAATTTTTAATAAAGAGTCACTCGCAATCCAACCGTGTTGTCTAACTTTAGATCAAAAGAGATCTAACAGTGCCCTTGAATGCCAGGCAATCAGTAATAATTTTGAACTTCAATCCCAATAGATACACTCTAAATTTCTTTGTGGCCCTTATTACTGCGAGGACCTCTAACTCGTAGCTACAATATCTCTGTTCCGCACACGTTGTTTTCTTACTGTAATAGTAAACGGGATGCAATTTGCCATCGTCACTTTTTTGAAGTAGAACAGTTCCATAGCCAAATTTTCTCGCGTCGGTGTGGACTTCGGTTTCTGCTTCCGGACAGTAGAGTTTTAATACAGGCTCATTAACCAAACCCTTCAAGGTCTGGAATGCTACTTTCTCAGCAGTCCCAAACTGGAAAACGGACTCCTTTTTACGAAGAGCTGTCAACGGCCTGGCGATCAGAGAATAATTCGGAATAAACTTCCGAAAATACCCGGTGAGACCAAAACCCATGTAGAGCAAAACGATTCCCTCAGCTATCAATGGCTTAAAAACTTGGTTGATGTGTTTTTGAAAAATCGCAGGCGTCCACTAGGTGTAACGAATGCGGTATACTTGCGACTTCCCTCTTCAACTTCTACAAGAAAAAATCCATTCTCCAAATCAAGCGTCGAAAAAACCCTTGCTTTGCTTAAGGCATCTATATGATCCTCGATTAGCGGTAGTGGATACCGATCGCGAACTATGACTCTATTTAGGCGACGGTAGTCTATGCACAGCCTTTTTGTTCCTTCCCGTTTATTGGCTAAGACTATAGGACTCGCGAACTCTGAATAGCTTGGTCTGATTACGTCGCTGTTGATTTTTTATTTCGAGGCTTATAGTCATCCACTAAACTTTCTATAGCATTGGCATAAGCATGAGCGCCTACGTTAGGCCTCGATCCTTCGATTATATTTAACAAACTATACGGTTCTGAATTCATTTTGGTGATGGTAGCTACGCCCCCTGTAGAAAGATTTATATTTGTACTACTGAGTATATCCCTGCCCACGATAAAAGGTAATTTTAAAACTTCTCCCGACATTACATAGACTGACGTTTAGAAAAGACAACCGTCGATTTCATTGTTGCCAGAAATGAACCTAAAACTTCGACTCGATTCTCTGATAAGCTTTGTACCTCTGCGATTTTAATGCTAGCGCACCTAGCTTAACATAATCTTCGTACCGTATAATGGATAAGTCACTCCCTGAGTCAGTTAAAGCAACGATTTCTTGATCATTGACCTTAATCATTTTTCTCGCGTTGCCCTCTCCTATATTGGCACAAGTCGACGATTTGTGCCCAAATTCATTGCAGCGAAAACATTTTATACCATTAGTGCAATTTGAGCTCTTATGACCAAATTTCCAGCAATTGTAACACATTTTGATGTTTGTATACGAGTGCGTCCTACTGCTCGTTAACTGATCTTTATTTCGAGAAGACACTTTCCTTTTCCGCTGTTCTTTCATTCGCGAAATGGCTAAATCTTCTTTGAATTTGGAGTACAAAACTATCTTTTCTCTAAATGCTTTCATCGAGTTAGCTCCATACAAAATAACTTTGTTCGTAGTTGTATCGCTAATGCCATTGATCGTGTGTTGAATGATGGACCTATCATCGAGGCGCCCTAAAGCACCAAGTTCCCTCATCTTCAAAAGGTAATCCTGACAACTTTCACCTTTACCCTGCTTTCTTTTATTCATCATTTGGTGGATCTCTGCTGGTGTGATATCATTAGCGAACTCTTAGTAGACGTTTAGCGAACAAACGCTTCTCCAACTCTGACCACCCCATGGAAATAGCCGCACCTTCGACGTCTTGTATCCAGTCTCTAACATCGTATGTCGCATTTCCGCAAAATTCTGGAATAATGTTCAATGCATCCTGAAATGATGAAGCCCCATACCTAGTCCTATTGTCTAATGTACCTAATTCACTTCTTAAAAGAGAAATTTCCAAATCTTTCCTCAAGTTATCTTCACGAGCCTTCAGCAAGTTTTCTCTTAGTTCTAATTCTCTAGCGAACTCCGAAACTCTTCGAACATCTTCTCTATCCACTTTTGCACCTATACCAGCATTTGCAGTAGCTCCACTCTCGCCCACTTCAACCGAAACCAATCCAACCGTCTTTGCTATGTCCCCTGTTTTTGTCTCGTACACCGACCACACAGTTAGAGAAAAAATTCCTAAAAGAACCGTATGACAATACGAGAAAGCCAACTGGAGCGGTCTTAACAGGTTCTTTAGGAATTTTAACTGGTCGTTATGCTTCCTCGATAACGACGTGGATGCCGCTGCTAATATGATTACAGACACCAGTCTCTTTGGAATGAGATCCTTTATTCCTCATCGGATGAAGAGTATCAAACCAAAAGAAAAGGCATGGTACGACTCGAGCTGTAAAGAGGCCGTTAGGGTTAGAGAAATGCTTTTTCGGTCCTACAAGACCAACCCGACAGAGGAAAACCGAAAAAAGTTCAAACGAGCCAGAAATGACTGCAACGGCTTTCTTAAGCGAGTGAAATTCCTATACGACCAAAAACTGAGGCAAAAAATACTGCAATGTCCCAAAGGCAGTAACAATTTTTGGTCGTTCGTCAAAAACATTAGAAATTCCGCCTCATCCTCCATCACAACGCTCATTTACAATGACAGCCAGCCAGCTAACACTCCCAGATTGTGATTTGTCTCCGCCTACACTTGAGTGCGTCGAATCTTCAATGGGACGAATCTACTTTCGCACTCGTGTAGTAGCAAGAGTACTTAAAGATCTCAACATACATAAATCCGCTGGTCCAGATGGTATATCTCCCCTTCTTCTGAAGAGGTATTCTTCCTCGCTGGCAAAACCACTGCGTAAGCTTTTTCATCAATCCTACACTTTAGGACTCTTCCCGAGCAGATGGAAAACAGCATTTGTCCAGCCCGTCCCTAAAAAAGGCGAATCATCTTCTCTCTCCTTCTACAGACCCATTGCACTTACGTCCCGTCTTTCCAAGGTCATGGAAACACTGATAAATCGTCAGCTCATGAAATATCTCGAAACACGAAAACTTCTCAATGACCGGCAGTACGGTTTTCGTAGTAACAGGTCCACTGGTGATTTGATGGCATGTCTCACCGAAAAGTGGAACCAAAACGTACATCAATCTGGCGAAAGCAAGATAGTTGTTCTTGATATTTCTAAGGCATTTGACAGAGTTTGGCATCAGGTTCTTTTGTCGAAAATGCGTGCATTTGGGATCGACGACTCTCTTCTTCAATGGAATAGAAACTACCTTTCGGAACGTTAAATTCAAGTTGTCTTGGACGGTTTCAAGTCTGATATTCACAAAATAAATGCTAGTGTGCCCCAGGGCTCTGTTCTGTCACCGACACTCTTTTTAATTTTCATTAACCATCTCTTGTCTGCTACTTCTAATCCAATATATTCCTTTGCTGATGACAGTACTCTCTGCTTTTCATATTCGTTTCCGGACTCACGGCCCTGCTCTTCGGCTGTAGAACGAGAATGGCAGCGTATGCTAAGCTCATTAAATTCCGATATCAACAGCATAACGAATTGGGGAACTATCAACAGAGTGGAATTTAATGCTGCCAAAACACAATGCTGTCTGCTGTCTTTAAAGCGAAATTTAAACACCCAGCCATTATCTATGAATGGCACTTGCATCGTCGAAACCGAAAAACTTTCCATTCTCGGTATGTGTGTCAATGACAACTTACATTGGAATGACCACATATTTGATGTCGCCAAAAATGCTGCGAAATGTCTAGGTTTCCTCAAGCGATGTAAGAAATATTTTACCCCCTCTGATCTGGCCTCAATATATAAGGCATTCATCCGCCCAAAATTGGAGTACAACTCCCACATCTAGTCAGGTGCTCCTAAAACATCTCTGCACCTGCTAGATAGGATTCAAAACCGTGCAATAAAACTTATTGACGATACTAATATCAGTCAATCAATGGACACCCTCGAACACCGACGAAATGTCTCGTGTCTCACTTTGTTTTATCGCTATTTCCACCACCAGTGCTCCACTGAAATCGCCAGTAGCATTCCGCCCATTCAAACTTTCAACCGTAACACCCGTCTCGCTATGAATGCTCATCAGTATACCCTCAAGCCCATTTTCGGACGTACTCTAAAATATCGTGATTCGTTCCTAAGCCGTACAACTCGCTTGTGGAATGCCCTGCCGAACTCTGTATTTCCTGGTCGTTATAACTTGCAAACATTTAAAAACAATGTACATCGGTACCTCTCTTTTCTTCCTCCCTAAATTTCCTTTGCCCGCGCTGTGTACAATCACCTTAAGGGTACTCAAACCCCTTGAGCGCGCGCTCATTATAAAAACAAAAAAAAAAAAACACAAAACTGGATCTCCCAAAATTTTGACAGGAAATCTGCAGCATTGGCGGGCAAGAGATTCCATGATAACTATACTCCCGATAGAATTGTGGGTTCTTTTAAAAGGGTTTTAAAAGTTTCGGCATCACCAATCGAATAGACAGCTGCGCAGATGATTTCAGCGATTTAGACTTGGAAAATAAGGGTTATTTGTAATGGTTTGCAGTGGTGCACCGAATCCGTTGATATTTTTTATAAGAGATGTGGATTTTGAAAGGAATTCTCAGGTGTTGCTGCCAGTACATATATGCTGCCACGCTCCTACCCTACACTTGTGTGCTTACACGGATGTACAGAAGATTATAAGGAAGTTCGTTACGATGTCATATAGTCATCAAAATATTCACCCTTATTCCGCGTGGCGTTTTACTAAAACGCCGATTGTCGTTTCGTTTTTAAAAAGTTATTCCCGAAATTGAACGCCACAAAACGCCAACGTCGGTAAGTAGGTATACAGTCCACATACGATCCACTGTCATTGCAACAGCTGATTTACTTCCAAAACAGATAAATTTCAAATTAATCAAAACAAAGTTTTCAAAAATATAAGTTGAATAAATAAATATAAATAGTGTTGCATTATTTTGGAGTAGCAGTGAAGACGAGGATGTACGAAAACAAGAAATTATTCGCATACGAAGAAATATAAGAAGAAAATCTAATCCATTAGACTTGCCGAATGCAAAGTATGTGGCAAGATAAATTTCACTTCAAAACCGATATCGTGCCTAATTTTCAGATTTAAAATGTTTTTTTTCCAATGTCCAAGGAAGCGTTCGTATATTTGCTGAACGAAAAAAAAGAATTGTATCCCTGAAACTAAGAGTTCATAATCGGTGCCTTTAGTATTGAAGCTTGCTTCTACTATGCGCTTTTTGGCTGAAAGTGGGTACCACAAGGGTGTGGGAAATGATTTCAACTTAGGAGTAGCACACCTTTTAATAAATTAAATAATTAACATTTTCTGCCATTCTTTCCCGTCTCTTGTCGGTGGTACTAAGCTGTTAAGTGTTATAGCTATGTTGTCCCATTCGGCTTTAGCATCAACGTTTGCATTTCTTCTTTTAAATCCTTTAGCTAAAGGTTTATTGGCTTCCATTAGTTCCACCAAGGCTTTAAATATCCAAAATAAATTTATTTAGATTGACAAATAAGTTAACAAATTAAGAAAACTTACATTTTCAGTTGATGTTCGCACTTAGGCGTTCAGTATTTTATGATCGACAGATACCGTCGTTTTTTCTGTCATTTTGTGGCGTTAAACGCCTCATAGAACAACTGTCAAAGTGCTCAGACGCCATCTGTCGGCAAAAAATGAGTTCCACAAACTATTCAACGACAAATGGCGTTCAACAGTGTAAAAACGTCACACATAATTGCAGTGTTGCATTTTACTAACGAAACGCCTTTAAAACGCTTCACGGAATCAGGGTGATTATTCGAAAATGTAACGCCTTATGAAAGTCTATATGCAGACCGAAAATGCTGAAATTGTGGAACTCCTGATTGATGCATTGAAAGTCAATGAGAAAGAAAAAGATGAATATTACAGGCTGACATAAGAATTAAATCTCAGTGGAAGTTTCATCATGACAGCGATTGACTTACTTTACCACCAGGAATATCTGTTATGTTATCAACCGATTCCAGAGGCTCCGAACATTCTTCTGGGAGAAGAATACGCATTTTTCGGTACCGCAATACCTAGTGCCATTACAATACTCTGGCTGAGGGTTACTTGGAGTCCATCGATACCGGATTCATGGTTTATTTTTCTTTAAGTCCTTCACAAGCTAACATGCTGCACTATCTCACCCGGCATTTTAGAATAGATGGTTAAACTTTACAGGGAGTAGTAGGTCTGAATATAATATACCAGATTCAAACAAGTTTTGTGAATCTACACTTAAAGATATCTTTGATTTTAGGGAAGATACGTGTGAAAACCAGTGATAACATCTGCTCATGAATTTCCAATTGTACTATTTCGCAGGCAAATGTGCTAACAAGCTTCAAAGCCTTGAATGTTTTCCCGCAACAAAGAGAGTGTTTGTGAAATACAGGGCAACCAGATAAGAACGATAGTAAAAAAAATTTAAATAAAGCAACAACGGTCTGAGATACTCGTATCAAATTGATTCTGGCTTTATTTTGAAGCTGCGTTCACGCCATTATGTGTGGAATAGCACATCATTCAAATGGCCGCTTCGGCTTCGCTGGCAGTGCTTCAAGCGGTCGGTCCAATTTTCAATGACTCGGTCCAATATATGCGGCTTTATTCCGGCAATACCGTGTCGAATGCTGGCTTCGAGCTCGTCCAAAGTGGTTGGCTTGTTAGCGTTGACCAAGCCCCAGAGAAAACAATCGAGTGGTGTCAAATCGATTGATAGCGGCGGCCAATTAATGAACGCTCTCCGCGAGATGACCCAGTCACCAAATTTCTCCTTTAGAACTTCGACCGTTGAGTCGTTTGTATAGCATGTAGCGCCGTCTTGTTGGAACCACAGCTCGGGTATATCGATGTTGTCGAGCCCTGACTACAGAAAGTCAGTTAACATCGCTCTATACCGGAGAACACTGACGGTAACGGTGTCAACTTCCTCATTTCTAAAGAAATAAGGTCCTGTTTAGCAAATTCACGGCGTTATCTATAGTTTTCCGGCTTCAATTCTTGCGTCAGAACAATCATATATGGATGTAGGCCCAAATCCAACCGCAAAATAAGCCGGATGACTCTCAGCTGATCGGCGCCGAATCGAAATATCTGGGTCTTCTTCGATACAGGCCACTACGGCGGCAATGTTTTCTTCATTTCGCGTGAAACTCTGTCTGGTTGGTCCCTTAAGATCCAAGAAAGTGTACTCACGCTTCCACGGTGCATCAAATTGCCTGCACAATGATGCCATGATGACTACCAACCTCACGACGAAATTTACGTTGCGTATGTACAACTGAGCCGAAATTTCGATATTATGAACATGATGTTAAAAAAAGGATTTCCATAAAGTCACGCCTGCCATGTAATTACTTCAACGTCATAAATAGCAGAAATAAGCGTTCTGTGACTGGAGCGTTTGAAACAGAACCGCCGAAGGTCGGTGTGTAAGACCCTTAAAGTCAAAATACTACCGTTTGGAGCGGAACCATGACTTTATCTAAGAGAAGGAAAATGTAGTTAGTTTCTTTGAGAGAAACATTTTGGGAGTGATTTTAGGTCTTATCTAGTGGGTCATTCAACAAGAATTGTCATTCGAAATTAAGCGCCTTTTTTGCACGGTCAACGGTCAACTATCATGGCGATGACTTTTGATAAGTGCAAACTAGAGGACTATTAAATATGGATACACACTCGTACAATATGGCGAAATAATGAAATTTGACTCCAAAAACGGAGAAAAAATCGCGAAAGCGTTACTTAAAGTTCATACTGGTTTTTTTCATTATGAGGCGCCTTCTCCCAGAGCTTATAGTGGATTTAATCGACAACAATAAGACTCCCATTTGAATACGTCTGGCCAGATCAACAAAAAAATATAGCGCTGTAGCTGCGAGATCGCAGGTATAAGGCCTATACGTAACCTTTGCACCGCCTTTCTTATATGCATGGCCTACTATACATTATAATCGTCCAATTGACAGAAGAATTTAAGCCTGCAGTCTACGCACAACGCTGTACTTTCACGATAATGATTTTACACAAAATTTTTCCGAGTGATTAGATACACTCCAATCTGTGTAGCTAACGTAAAGAAACAGAACTGTTACATCTGGAGCTCCGAAAATCCAAGAAAAATCCACAGTGACAATTTGGAGCAGTTTTTGGCTTCACAGTGTTGGGCCATGTCTTTTGAAAATGATCCTAGTGTGACCGTTTTAGTGAATGCATTGCGTTACCGAACGATGCTGACAGACTTTTTTGTTCTAGAATTCATGCTAATTACGTGGACGATGTTTATTTTCAGCAGGATGGTGCCATATGCCACACAGCTGGTGAAACAATAGCTCTATAGCATGGCAAATTTCCTGGATGTGGGATTTCGTGAAATAGAGACTTAAAGTGGCCACCGTGATCGTGCGATTTAACATCATTAGACTTTTGACGTGGATATGTCTTTGCGCAGGGGGTCAACGTTTTTTTCTGTGCATCGGTTTTGCTGCATTGTATATCGTTCAGGTGAGAATCTGGTAAGCGTAAGATTACCAGAAAGCGCTGCAAATCGTAAATGTGAATCGCATAAACGACAGGCATATTCAAATCGCGGAGACAACAAACAGCGAATGCGAGACGCTAGACTTAAGGTAAGCTCGAAATGGAGGAGCCGAAACGTAAATTCGAAGAATTACAAGTAGATAATTCTATTTCCGAACCCTTTGTGAACGAGCCCATCGCTTTGAACATCACTTCGCCGAAAACAGATTCGGAGTGTCGCGTTCGGTTTATGATCGTTTGTGATTTGAACGTGACACGCAACACGTGCCGGCGAAAGCAAAAAATATCTACATGAAATTTCGGTAGACATGTCCATGTTCCAATGTACTTCCGTGCAGTGGAGGTACTCGACATTAGTTTAGCGATAGGACAAATGACCAGTTGGGGAGGTTTGTAAACAAATTTATTTCTGGTATACCTCTCATATGCAAGACTTCCAATTTGATGGATTTTGGTGAATAACAAAAAGTGGAGGAGGTCTATCATTGATGAATTGTTCGATGATGATACGCAAGATGTTGATGAGGTCAATGCAGGACGAACCAGCTCGAAAGCCTTCCTGCTTGAAATATTTTTCTCTATTCTCTCGACTACTTGAGTCTTCATTTTTTTACAAATCATCGATGTGTATTACTTGAAAAGTGTCAGGAAGCTTCTCGATTCGTGGTTATCTTTGGCAACTGGTCTACTCCAACGATGACCTTAATGGCAACCTGGCTGTCAATGAACATGGTAAAATTGAGTCAGTAACTGACTCAATATTAAAGCACTTTTCGCTACCGATTCTTCCATGTGGAGATCTAGAGGCAAAAGACCAAATATAGTCTCTAGTCTTGCATGAACTATGCCACTACACGCAAACGCCTGTGATTCTATAAATAACTTAAGGTTGCCATACTAAGCTATCGTAGTTTAAGGTGAATCTCATGATATCCGTGTACATTCAGAGGATATTCTTGGCGTTAAGTCCCAATTATACGACTGCATGAGTAGGAAGCGATCGTTGCTTTCCTTAAGCGTTCTTCAACATTGAGCTCCCAACTCAGTTTACTATCAAACACGATACCTAGGTATTTACCACTGTTGGATAGTCGAAGGGTTGTCCCATCTATAGAGGGAAGGTGTAATTGTGGAATTATCCTTATATGTATGAATAGGAAAACCTCTGTGTTTTGCGGGTTGATTCCCAGCCCAAGGAGTTTGGCCCGTTTACCGGGGATTTTATGGTCATAATATAGAATTCCATTGATTGTGGGAGGAATTTTCCGGCGGCCGTAAGAACCGCGTCATTCCTCCTAGTCCAGGGGATTTGTGACCGGAGTCGAGCTGGTTTTGTTTCCTACTAGTTGCATTCAGGAGAGTGGGTTCATATCAAAATAGCCAAAGCTTCAGTGTTGGATTTCGTGTAACTTCCATTGGTTATGGCTTTCCATAGTCTGGCATACTCTGCTGTGCTGTGAGAATACATTCTCTATTTTTGTCTTTTTGCGCTGCAGATTTCACTCTTATATTCTCCCTGACTAGTGTTGTATTTATCCCAGCCATAGCTTATTTTAGACGAATTCCATTAGATTGGATGCGCAAAAAACATAATTCTCCACTTCCATTGACCTTTTCGGGGCTCACTGTGGAAGCAAAGACTATTCAAGGTTCCATTTCCTATCGAAACGCTAAAAAGTTTCTGGTGAACAATATACGAGTACACTTCAACAAGCCTCAGGACCTAGAATTTGGAGAGATTTATTGATTCATAGTGCAGTTTGCTCTGCAGCAAGGACTTCTATGACAATATATTGGTATATCTCTGACCTGACGCGAACAAATCAAACTGCATGCTATAAGCCAGTGCAACTTCATGTTCTCTTTTAGAATATGTCAAGGTAATCCAAGATTTCTCTAGTACCTACTTCGGTGAGTCACAATTTTTGCACTTTGTTTCTCGGACATCCATTAGCAGCAGCCCACTACTAAAGTGCTTTGAAAAGCCTTTTGCATTTTCCATCAGATTATTCTCTGTCACCTGACCAAGTACTTATTTCTCCTCATGCCCAACTTATGACGTCATCTGTCAGAAGTTGGAATACTGCCACCAAAAAAAGAATAGCACTACACATCTAAGTAAACAAAATCTACCACCACCCCCGGAACACTAAATCTGCAAGCAAACTTTGCTATGCAACTAAGTAACTTAATTTCAATTAGTCAGCGTAACAAACACAAAAATCCATTTGCAAATGCAAACGCATGCAAATGAAATTTCCATCCCAAGTCCCATCTTTAGTCCCGTCTCCTGCTCAATCCCAACCCAGTACCCATACTTTACTTCCTTTCCATATATCATTCGTATGCACCTTCCAAAGCTTAACGAAACGTTTCAACCGAATTATCCTTCAAGCCCTCCAAACATAAATTACACACACGTA
Source organism: Volucella bombylans (assembly GCA_949129095.1). Taxonomy (NCBI): domain Eukaryota; kingdom Metazoa; phylum Arthropoda; class Insecta; order Diptera; family Syrphidae; genus Volucella; species Volucella bombylans. The sequence goes on along the minus strand of OX422144.1, from coordinate 127,494,996 downwards.
ACTATCTAATTACTTTGGAGCAGCAAAGAAGTGTTCACCATGTCGGGTACGGTACAGGGTTCCTGGTGCAACCCTTATAAAGCCGTCGCAATGGCAGTGCCAGAATTTCCGCTCTTATGCGCCCCTTCAACCTTCTTACCTAACGAGAAGGACACAAAAAAATATAAAACACATTCACTTCAAGTAGGATGGAGATTTGGTGCAAGAAATTTACTTGCCTTCTTGCCTGCTCTTGTAGTACAGGATTTTTTTTTTTTTGCCAAGTTTCGAGCTAGGTAGTATGATCTAAAAGTTTGTATTCAGCATCCGCCCACGCTAAGAAAGTGATGTTTAGATAGAGGGCGGATGATGACGGCAACAACTACGACGGCACAAACTTTTCAAAGAGCTTCCAGCTCGGGAGACACATTTTCGGAAAGGACCACGTCGCTCGTTATAGTTTCATTTGCATATTTACCGAAGCTCAAATGCAATTCAATGTGGTGACAAGCTCGGAGCGACTTTACCCCAAACACACACTGCGAAACATACACACACATATCATACGCAATCACGAGCAAATACACTGATTCGAGGATATGGCATTGCAAATGCATTCACATGCACATGCCAATGAACAATCCTTCATACCCTTTCCTCCTCAGTCACACTCGAAAGTGTGTGTACATTAGAAGTTTACTGAAAAGTGTGGTTAAGTATCCACTGCTGGAGGGCCTTTTCCGTTAGTACGTTTGCATAACTAATAATTTTGCGATACTGTGATACTTAGAGGCGGCGGGACTCGTGACGGTAAATACAGGGATACAGGTATGTTATTATTCCAATTTCAATAGAACTTGGTGAAGGAGAACAGGGTGTAATTGGAACTGCATACAGCAGTAAACAATGTGAGAATTGTTTCATGGTACGTTAAACAGCAACAAACTGACCACATTTGCATGAGCTGAATAGAGCTGAATGCAGCTGAATAGAGCTGGATGGAGCTGAATTAGAATTTAGTGGAATTTAATCGGAAAGTTCTGGAAAAATTGGTGCTTTAGATACACATACGTCCATCCCGGAGAGCATCTAAATCAAATAGACTATTGAGTTCTGCTGATTATGACTGTGAAAGTGGGGTTCCAGTCATATTGGTGTCCTATTTTAGGATTCATATGCAGTTTGGAACAAATTTGCCTACTAAGCAATGAGAGAACTTACTGCATGTTGTACTTGTGCAGGATAACGTTATTCATTTCGTTAAATGGAGTAATTCGAAATAATAGTTCTGCTGTTCTCAGCACCAACGGAATAGCTGGTGGGAAGTTAATTTTGTTCTGTTTGGGAATGTCAAATATAATATATTTGTAAGTATAGCAGGTGAAGGGTTCTTGGGTAGGATTGGGGTAGATACCAATCGGTTTCAACCTGACGATGCCCACTACTGTACGCAGGACTACCCTTCAATGGCGCTTATTTTACCTCCTCGTTGTGTTCACTGCATATCCTTCAATTGGGTTTGACTTGTCAAATTTATAAGTTTTGAACAGTAGAAAAGTGCAACATTATTACATTCAGTCAATTATGACTGAACCTGAGTAGGAAGGTTGCTAGAATTCGCATGGCACAATTTCCTTAAGAACTATTTTATTTCAACAAATTTGAAGCTGAGATCATAAAGGATTTTTCAAGACTAGTCAGGGTATTGAAATAGAAATGGAATCAGATTAACCCCTAATCGGCCAACAGTAGCTCTCATGTCCCCAAAGCGATTACTGGCCTCGGAATATTGGGCCCTTATACCCACGAGACACAGAAAGTGACCCTAACTATGCTACCACGTTGTTGTAAAACAACCAATAGCCTCGGACATAGATGGATTTACTGGAGCATTCACCATCATTAGTGTCTGTACGACCGTTTTTGAATTCAGCAAAGCAGCGGCAAATGATTGCTTTCGACGAAGTAGATTCCTTTAACTGTATTCTTTGCCATCAAATAACAATATTTTATCAGCGTATGAGACTAATTTGTTGTCCATTGTTTTCAAAATATCAAAAGATGCTGCACTAGCACTTCAATATCTCGACGACCATTAGAGTCGCCATCTATGTGTCAGTCTCGGTCAACTAAACTTTTCTTTATTATTTACAGTTACAAAGCTGCTGAAAAGCAGGAAATAACTCCCACCCAATGCAAGTAAATAGATTAGCACTTACTCGTACAACTGATTAAGTATGAGCACTAACACCATTTCTCTCGCATGCTTGATGCAATACCCGCCCAAAGGTTCTTTGAGTAAATCTCACAATAAAACTTTCAAGGTAAAACATTTCAAAGTGTATACATACATACCATACATACATGGAGTGAATGTAGATTTATTTCTCTTAAGAGATATCCGGAAAGCACTTCCTTACAATGTTCTTCTAACCGTACCATATCCAACTTAACTTTTATACACTTTTAAACTTCATTTTATTCCATTGCGAGAAGCTGAAATAAATTTCCGTGGTTAACATGCTTAAAGGCCATGATTCCGAACGAAAAGATTCATCATCAACAGATAGCTTCACTTTTACACTGCACAATACTACTCCCACTCCGACTATACTTCGAAACTTTGTTCTTTGGGCTGATGCCATTTACAATTATCACTCTCCTGTTAGCTTCAAACCATCGTCACATTTTATAGTTCTAAACTTATCTCCATGTTACACTTGCATTTGCATATCATCGCTGGTAGGGCACAACAAGGATCCAGCAGGAATAAGAAAAAAAAAAAAAAAAGCAAGTCCTCGTCTAAAGCAACGAAAAACTTTACAGCATGTAAGAGTAATGACTTCCTGTGTAATCTCTAGCCCCCCAATGCACACTTTGCATAATTAGCATGTTTGCTTGACGAAGATTCTACGTCGTCTTCTGTGCAATTGTAAAATCTTAACTGTTATTGCGCTCCCCTCTTCCACAACAGGCCTGCCATACTCGTATCCTGCCGAAGGCAATTGAATTTCACCGCTCTCATTTCCAATTGTAGGAGCCCCTTCCCGCCACAAATTACAAGACGATGGCAATGGCTCCATTTTCTGTCATTTCTGGCAAGTTTATGACATCTTTAAATGGCCTCCAGCCCCAGCTATTTATTTTGGTTAAAAATGGTCGTACAAATCCCTTTAGGGAATTCTCCCCGTTTAGGCATAAACAAAATTTAATATTTCACTCATCGAAGTCCATCCAAGCCCCCACGACTGGCCCAAATATCATCGTCCTGTTGCCTGTAAATGGTACCGGAAAAGGGGCTCAAATTGCAATTTTCACCAACCGAAAATTACCGTTAAAATGTAAATATTTCACTTTTTATTGCATAACCATCTGACCAGATACATATGTACCGATATTATACGGCTGGGTGGTGCTGTATCCTGGGTATGTTGCCACCAATCCCCAACACGCCTTCATCACCAATAGAATGAAGAGCTTCCCCATAAACTTTGAAGGATTCGTGGTCATAAAAAATAATTCATAAATTGTCTTGACTGGCGGCGGAGCGAATAAGTCGAATAAGGGATTACGAAGACGACCTTCTGTGGACGGGAATCGCATTCAGATGATGGCAGTGGTAGGAATAATACGAATACTTAAGCCATTTCTGACGGGGAAATAAATCAAATTAGACACAGATAACAAGGACTTGGGCTCAAAAACCAATAAAACTGTGTGCATGCTCCATAAACACTGACGATCGGGCGGATTCCGCTGAATCTCTTGGCTCTCCACTGAATGATAATAAAATATGCAAACCGAATTGAATGTAAGGATGTAATATGTATCCACGAGTATGAGGCGGTATGTTGAAGAGATACGCATCGAGGCAGCTCTACAGTGGCAGAGAGCAGTGTTATTTCATGAGAAAGGAATTTTTCTTTCCTTTTTTCCGATAACGTTCGCAGATCGTAGTGTATTAATTAAGATCTATTTAGAAATTAAATGTTTATGTTTAGAGATAGATGAGAAATCTGACTGGAGATAGAGTCAGAGTAAGGTAGAGGTGTACTAGGCAAGAAATTTGATCTTAAGAAGAGGAAAACCAACCATCAGAGGCACGAACTAACTATAGAAAACCCAAAAACAAGGATACTTACAATATATTATAGTAGATTCTTCTAAACAGATTGACTATTGCGATAACCTAGATTTAGGTGTCTTCCATGATTTTGAACAAAGAATCCAAAGGACAGCAATGACAGCGTTGGAGTTTATACTGCAAAGGCTAACTGGTGCGATACCATGGACTCTATAAGTCCAGCCACAATGCTCAGGGGCAGTAATTTCTAACTACTTAGTTCCTGTGACTCGTCCTGAGGCGAAGATAACACAAATTCTTGAGCGCCACCTTGTTGATGTTTTGCTATGTGTTCAAAGTAGAGCGGTATTTGCTCTTCAAGGTAGGACTACCTCACATTCACTTCTTTTGCCACATAGCGAGAGCTATAGGCTCCTGATCTGTTCATATGGAACTTTCATTGAAGATGCGGTTTGGTCAGAAAGCTATCAGGATGATGTTCATATAGAAGACCTCACTCAAAGTTGGAATGTTGCTTTTCTAGACCATAGCATACTAAATGCACCTATTACCTTGTCGAACCTTAATGCATACATCAAGTTTGGTGCCTGAGGGCGCTTTTCAGATTTGGAAGACTATTAACTTTTTGTCCAGGCTCTCAACTATTCCTGCTCTGTTTGTATTAGCCCTAAGGTAATCAGCTTAGACCTCATTGTTTATTCGATTTCTCCGCTACCATCAGACCCTCAGACAGCGCGAATAACATCGTTTTTTATGATTAAAAAAGAAGCAGCCCTGTCGTACACCGCTTTGAAGTTCAAATGTGTCAGACAGCTTGGTGTCTTAAGGAATGCAATATCTTTCACCAACAAACCTTTTTCCCCAATTCATCAGATTGGCCTTCTTTGACGTAGCTCTGCCGATGTATTTGGCGCAACTTAGAAAAGTTCCTCCACTGTAGTGTGTCAAGCACACAGCTTTATTTTTTTTATGACTGTTGTAGTTGTTGTCTCTGTTTTACTCCTGAAGTCGGTTTGTATTTTAAAATTTCTTACTGCAAAATACACTTTTATATTTTGAAATTTTTTGTGGGTAGGCTTATAAGCCCGGTACTTATAGTAGTGTGAGATTCTTACTCACTAAAAAACACCTCCTTTATACAGACTACGACTGAATTCAGTTCTTCTTTCGCGTTTCATTTAGCTTTAATAAGATATTTTGCAGGCGATTTTCCATTGAAGTTTCCTACGTAATTTAAAACCGCGCTGGATCGAGAGGCTTAGTCCTTTTCAAACGGCGCAATAAATTTGTCTCGTCAAGGATCTGTTGAACAAAAATACTCGTCCTTGTCCCTGTAGTCGATTTTTGCAAACATTTTAATTTCGTTCTGAACGTTTTCGACTCCTAGGTCTCTGTGGATATTATCGTTTCTAATGTACCATGGTGCATTAACAAACCCTCGGGGAACCTTGTTTTGGAATATCTGTAAACACTAATTTTGGTACAACTCCAAAGCTATATACCATATGTCCAGACCGGTTTTAGCACTTGCTTGTATAGCAGCAGTTTGTTTTCTAAACTGAGCTTGGAATACTTTCCAAGAAGCCAGTACATGTCTCTATACTTAATCTCAAGCTCTTCACGTTTTTTCTTAACGTGTGCTCTCCATTTAAGTTTAGCGTCGAGTGTCATACCAAGATATTTGGCCTCGTTCGCGAAAGGAATTTGTATTGCATTGTTAAACACAGTTTTCTTGAAAGTGAAGTTCACATTGGCAGACTTGTTTTCATTAAGCGCGATTGGCCAAGTCTCTGTCCAATTGTTAATCCGTATAAGGGCGCGTTTTAACTTAGCAGTTGCTCTTCGATGGTTTTAGCTGTTGCCAAAATGGCAGTGTCACCAGCAAATGTGTCCGTTTGCGCGGTATGTCGCGGGTAAAAACGAAATATAGCAGAGGGCCAAGTACACTTCCTTGCGACACCCCCGCTTTTATTGCCTTAAAATTGTAATATTTGTTTCCGTGTTTGACACGGAAGAGTCGATCATCTAGGTATGAACTTAAAATATGAGACACTTGTCTAAGGCGCTCGTGCTATACCTTATCAAAAGCTTGCGAAACGTCAAGGAATGCCCTTGAACAGACTAACTTACACTCGATTGTTCGTTCAATGACATCGGTTATTCGATGCACTTGGTCAACAGCAGAGTGTTGGCTTCTAAAGCCGAATTGATGATCGGTCAAGAGGCGGTTTGTGTCAATAATCGGTTTAAGACCGAAGACCTTCGATATAATCAGGAGGAGTGATATTGGTCTGTATGAGTTGACTTCAGTCAGCGGTTTACTGGGTTTCAGAACCATAATAACTCCGCCCGCAACTTTCCACTGATGTTTCTTCCTTATTATTTGCCTGATTTCCAGCGGGTATCTTATGCCGATACTGGTAAGTTTGTTCCATTCGCGTGGAGTGTTATTCTACGCCGTTTGCTATATGACTTCAAAAAACCGTTCAATTTCTTCTTAAAGTTAGTACGGCATTCTAAGCGGTACTTTTAACTCGCGTTTACTCCTTTTCCGATGAAGAATTCTATCAGATCGGGTATTTTGGCGACATCCGAGGGCCAGTACGTCGGTTTGCATATGGCATTGTAGCTAAACGACATTGCAAAGCATTCCCCAAACTGACCTTCATCTCACATTTGGATGAAATAGCCTAAACGGTCCTATTCTATCCTATCCCAAGGGCTTGCTCAATCTTCGGCCTACGCCTTTAGGGCTTTGTTGTTATATACTCTTCATTCTGTCTCCAGGTCTTAAATATATATATTTTGTGGTTTTTCCACTTATACTGATATACCCCTGACCTCACAGATCTCCAATGGTCTTAGAGAGTCCTGTACTCAAAACTACTTATGATTTTCCCTCTTACTTACTTACTTACGAGTACTTAGGTAGCGCTGCAGTTTGGGGCAGCTGGGCCTCACCTAACAAGCTTCTTAAGTTAGCCCGATCCTTAGCTAACTGCTTCCAGTTGCGCTCTCCAAGTCGGTTGGGGTCCCTTCCTACTTGTGCGCTCATTGACCTAATGAGAGGTCTTCCTCTACTGCGTTGTTCCTCAAGGTTAAATATGAAGACTCTGCGACACACAATGGTGTCCATTCACTTTACATGTCCTATCCATCTCAAACGACTGATATGCAGTTTCCTGACTAGGTCGATGTATCTGTATAGTCGTTGAATCTCCCCCTCCAAAGCCCGTCAACGCAAACGGGACCGAATATTTTTTGAAGAATTTTTCTCTCGAAACGACATCCACTTTCAATAGAGTCCATGCTTCAACGCCGTATAGTAGGATTAGGATGATCTAGGTCTTATACAGAGTCTCCTTAGATTTCCGTGATGGAGCCATTCTGCTCAATCGCCTTTTTAGCCCAAAGAAACCGCGATGGGCAAGAGTGATTCCTCGTTTTATTTCCTCTGGGGTGTTATTGTTGGCAGAATTTATAGCAGAGCCAAGGTAGACAAAGTCCCTTAGTACCTCGAAGATATAGCTGCCGACTGTGATTCGTCGATGTTGTTGACAGCATATAAATACTTGCTTTTGCGCTCATTTACCGCTAAACCCAATTTGGCAGCTTACGTTTCAATACCAGCGAAAGCAACGGTTACAGCCAGCAGAGTTCTCCAAATTATCTCAGTATAATGGGCGTACGCTAAATGTTGCACAGACTTTTGAAAGATTGTGCATCCAATGTTCGCTTATAAGTACCGCACAATTCTTTCAAGTAAGATGTTAAAGAATCCACATGACGGCTCGTCACTTTCTTTAAAACCTTTTTTGACATCAAAGGTCTCGGTTAAGTCATTACCGACCTTGATGGAGCACCGAGCGCTCTCAATCGTCATTCTGTGCAGACAGACGTGTTTGGCAGTGATGCCAAAACTAGACATGGCATTCATCAAACTTACAGTTTTGTGACCAGATCTGAAAAATGAAGTAGTAAAGGGTTTTCCAATAGCGACTTGACAACTTTGAATTTAATTTGTGAACGCACTCTTTCACTAATCATCAAACTGTCACTGTCAATTTATTCAGTAAACTCAACATTTTCATCATGGTAAAGTACACGAACGAGCAACGTCTTCAAATTATAAAAATTCGGAATTCCGAAATTCGGAGTCGGTGACTGCAACTTTAAGAGCGTTAACTCCAATTTTCGGTCGTAATTCTCGCTCCTAGTAGACAGGCAATAACAAGTTTAATGCAAAAACTTGAGTCCACATATTCGTTGTATGATGTTGCCGTGTCAGTGAGACAACGGGTTGGTCGAAGTGTCGAAAATATCGATGCCGTTCAGGCGTTCGTAGCAAACGATTAAAATTATTCAATTCCACGGCAATTCTCAAGAATTGGGCATCGCTCAGACCACATTATGGCGTATTTTGCGTAAGAATCTTGGTTTGCACCCATATAAGATCAAGCTGACTCAAGAATTGAAGCCGATGAACCATTTGAAGCGACGTACATTCTCCGATCGTCTCGTTACTGTGAATGGTCAACGTTATCGCGCCATGATCACCGATTATTTTTGGCCCGAATTGGAAGATATGGACTTGGACGACATGTGCTTTCAACAAGATGATGCCACAAGCCACACAGCACACGCTACAATTGACTTATTGAAGAGTAAGTATTACGAGTATCTCAAGAAATGGCCCGGTCGATTGGCCGCCTCGTTCGTGCGATTTAACGCCGCTTGACTATTTTCTGTGGGGCTACGTTAAGTCATTGGTTTATACCAACACGCCGACGACGTTGGAAGAGCTCAGAGCCAACATTGAACGCGAACTAGCGGCCGTTTCGGCTGAAATGTGTGGCCGAGTCGTTGAAAATTGGGTCCAACGAATCGACCGCTGCAAACGTGCCCGCGGTGGCCATATGAACGAAGTCGAGTTTTTTTTTTTTTTTTTTTTTTTTTTTTATAATTTACGCGCGCCTAAGGGGTTGGATACCCTTTTACTGTTGCCAGGGCGCGGGCGGAAAGTTAGAAGGAGGAGAAAGGAAAATTGTTTGTGTAGTGGCTTGAAACTCAGGTGTGTTTGGTTTCTATGTTTGCTCTCCAGGGGTGGGAGTCCGAATAGGACGGAGAGTTTTTTCTTCACTCAGAGTGATTCGAGATATAATTCCCAGTATTTTTTTTTCATTGCTTGAAACTCTTATAACAGCCAAATCTACGTGTCAGTGTTATGCCTTCACACGCAGAATTTTTTTGTCTGAGTTTCAAATATACAATGAAAAACTGATTTTGCCATGGGCAGGATTCGAACCTGGACCCTCCGAGTGAGAAGCGTTTGCTACTACCACTACACCACGGCCACCCCTATTCCATTCCATTCATAAATGTTTTGATTGTACTTCAAGCCGATAATAAAGTTTTTGAAATATCTCAAATGGTTTTCGTTTTATTTAAAAAAAAAGTTGTCAAGTCCTTATTGGAAAACACTATACATGTTCTCTACAAAGTCATTTCAGCAGCTTTGAATACGTCGGCCGGTAGCCCGTCAGATTCAGCTGCTTTCTTGGGTTCGCGCTTAGATATTGCTATCCTTACTTCGGTTTGGTCAGGTAAACGTAAGTTTTGGCTATCATCGTGTAAGGTCTATTCTGTCTATTCTGCCTGACAGCGGGCTTAGCAGTTATACAGTCTGCAAAAAATGTTTTTCCGCATTCCCAGCACCGTGAGAAATACCATGTGACTTCGGTGAGGATTAATGTGAAAGAGTTGCACAGACCTTAGATTACGTGATAGCTAGTATCTGATGGACAAAGAAAATGTCAGCAATTTTATGGGGTGCAGAAAGGGGCTCCAGGAAAGCCCCCATGAAGTGAATCGGGAGAACCAGCGCTATAGGGCTTCAACCCAGAGACCGTGGGTGGTATGATAAAGTCACGAAGGTTATACTGGGTCTTTCAATAGGGACTTTGACAGTTGATAGCGGGCATATTGTTGAAGCTACATCTGTCAAATTGGCTGTCATTTATTCAGTCTGTTTTGCCAAATCACCATGGACGGACATAGCGTGCTAGTGATAAAATATGTTGCCAATTAATTATTGGGTTGTTACAATAACTAGTAACTACTTATTATCAAAGTGATTTATAATAAATTATTTATAATCAAAGTTCCAATTAATTTTTGAGGCGGTGTTTGTCCTTATTGACAGTGAAGGTAAGTTGTAAACCCTTTTTTCATGTTTTTATGTTTTTGTTTTTTTCCTAATTTCAGTTGTCCAAAAATTTGCTGTCCGACAGTAGAGTGTGGAGTATTTGAAATTCGGAATGCTTCCATCATCTGCAGACAAAACAAGACCTACATACGAGTATGTGTCTCATTTGTCAGAAAACATTTTCAAATGAAGCTATGAAGCTATTCGAGATTAATGGAGCATCTGTCGAAAATTCATCCAAACATGAACACAAGCCGTTAACTTTTTTCCAAAACCTTCAAGCAGGACAAGCAAAATAAGCAACAGTGACCGGTATGCTTACAGCAGCTTCAAAACAGAACGATAATGGTTTGCGTGCTTCATACAACTTCTCCTTAATGATTACCAAATCCGGACAGTCTCACAGTATCGGTGAAGAATTTATTCTGCCAGCAATAAGCGAGGTGTTATCAACAATGTTGCAAACACCCAGCCTATGATGTAACAAAGAAACTACCTCTCAGCAACAGAATGAGTTTGATGAGATGGCGGAGAATGTTGAAAAATCTCTTTGTCATTTAATGAGTCAACACTACCGGGAAATGAGTCTATGCTTTTGTCTTATGTTCGGAAATCCTCATGAAGAACTGTTGTTTGGCAGAACAATGAAAACGGACACGAAATGTGAAACCATCTTTCAGACGTTGGAAGACTTACACAAAAAGAAATACCATGGTCCAACATTTTGGATATAGGTACGGATGGAGCCCCAGCCATGGTTGGTCGATATAAAGGTCTCATTGCTCATATTAAAAGGAAAAATGCTGGTATACTTGCTGTTTTATATTTTGGTGGGGGCTAAAGACCCCATTTATTTGGCTTAATTCAAGCTGAAAAACTAGGACTTAAAAACTAAAAAAAAAAAAAAGGTTTAGCGATAACTAGGACTTATCACTAGGGCTTAAAGCTAGGGATGGTGAAGGAGATCGGATTTGAGGGAGAGTGCTGCGATTAAAATCGAAAACGGAAAGGTTGGAGTTTACCTTACACAGCATACGGGAGATTAGTTCGTTAGAGCCGTATGTGGTGCGGTGGATTGGTAGATAAAAGAGATGGTGGGAACGTAGATTACGAGGGTTAGTGTAAAAGAAAATGGAATTATTTATAAAGAGACGTCTATCGAGGGAGCCCGAGAGGGTGAATAAAAAGAATGTCAGCTGCGTCCCTCAAGGGTACTCAGGTTAATGAGCTTGAGACGATCTCAATAGGGAGGTAAGATTTGAGGATCGTTCCAAGGTAGACCTCGAAGAGCAAATCGAAGAAAACGACGCTAGATTCTCTCAATACGGGATTCATGAACTCGTTGAAAGGAACACCGCGCTTGGCTAGCGTACTCGAGAAGGGGGCGAACGTAAATGATGTATAGTGATCTGGTCACGTATGGGTACCATCTTTTAACGAAGCCGAGTGATGTGTTTGTTTTAGAAATTATCTCATCAATATGCGGTCGCGGATAGACTCAACTAGGGATATAGGTTGGCCGTGGAGATGGTAAATTCGTAGAGGAGAGTTCTTGCACTTACGTGAGAAGGTAATCGATTGACATTTGGAGACAAGGAGTTCTAAGCAGTTCTTGATGCACCAGGTGGAAAAACTATTTAGATCTATTTGAAGGAGGCTGGAGTTATGTTGTGAGAAAATGGGTTTAAAAAAATTGGTATCGTCAGCATAGAGAGAAAGTGCTGAGTGTTGAATGACCCTTTGAAGATCGTTAATAGTTAGGATGAAGAGGAGTGGTCCTAAGTGACTACCTTGAGGAACACCTAAAGTGGCCATGAAAGGGGCCGATAGGGCAGACCTGAATCGAACACTATAAAAACGATTATCCAGGTAAGAAAATATCCATTTTAGCAAAATGGGTTCAAAGCCCAAGACGGACAATTTGAATAGGATTAATTTGTGAAATCAGTTGCTATAACGGCAACTTCTTTACCACTTTCTAAGGCTGAGAGAACAGAGGATACGAATTCGACGAGGTTAGTGGTAGTTGATCTACCTTTCAGAAAGTCGTGTTGATTAGGGGAAATAAGAGATTTGCACGGGAAGTTTAAGGCTTCGTACAAAATGCTTTAGAGGAGCTTGGGTATATGTGCAAGATTAGCTATGGGGCTGTAATTAGTGACTTCGCTCTTTAATCCACGGGGGACTCGTATAAGGTTTTTTTTTTGCGCGAAATGGGGACGTAGAGTGAAATAGAATTCAATAATTTTCTGTAGAAGATAGAGAGAGCATCACTGAGGGACATATTGGCGAAATTAAAAGAACACTTACTAAGATATTCCTTAATTTTGGGGAAATTCGCTTTATGAACGTCGTATGAAGAGGCAGCTGCAGATGGGGAATGCTGGATAGGAGAGTGATGGAAAAGAGAAAGAAGAAGTGGTGGGTGAAAGCTATCAATAGTCGATAGTGTAAGGGGACAGAGCGAGACAGAGGAGTTTGTGGGGCCAGTGGTTAAAATGAGGTCTAATTCCCTACCCATATAGTTGAAGACCCCACTAACTTGTCATAACCTAGAGTCTGTAAGCTTATCCAAGAAGAGTCATGCTTTACTCGAGTTAGGGTTTGCGATAAAAAGGGATTCATACTCTGATTGAGTCCAGTGCAGTTGTGGAAGATTGAAATCGCCGAATGCGATGATATCATCGTGGGGATCAGATAAATTCGGTACAATGTAAAAACACATAACGTACAAAGACTTGCAGGGAAGTGTTATCTTTATTGAAACTTAGTCAAAGTTAGAAGAAGTAGAAACAGCGATTGGAGAAGAGGTTAGGTCATTGTGGATGGCTAGTACGACACCTCGACAAAGAGAATCATCTTTTGGACGGGTAAGATCGTCGTCTCAAAAAACGTTGAAAACAGGGGGGAATAATTCCTGATTCTTTATATCGGGAACTAGATTAGTTTCGCTCCGAGCGTAGACCTCAAATGGGAGAGCGAGACAGCATGGGTTTTAGATCGCAGTCCTCTTACGTTTTGATAGTAGAAGGTAAGAGGAAGTTTATTTCGAGAAGGCGTAGGAGTGGATGGTTGGAACAATAGCAATGGTAGTACATTAGGGACGAAAAAATTTGTCGTTGTCAGCTCTGCTCCGTTGAAAGTGTGAGATCCTTTTTGAGTGCACATAGTTACCGAAAGCAACAAGGTCGTCTGAGACTTTTGGGGAGACATATTGAAAGTTCCTCAGATTAGTAAGGTCAGTAGGTAAACCTTCCTGCTGTATAGAGACCATGACGCTTGTTTTAGTTTTTCCCTCATAGCAAACTGAGTCGGATTTGTCATGCAGATATGCCCGAAGTAGACGTATATTCTCGTACGTATATCTCGTATTCTGTTGTGTCAAAAGTTTGTTGAGTTATTTTAACTGCGGGAGGCAGTGTCATTCACCGCCAACATCTGGTTACAAGAAATTTAAGTGAAAGACTTCACAAGTCTCTGCAGTTAGTCATCACAACTGTGAACAAAATCAGGAGCAGTGCTTTGAATGATCGATTGTTCAAAGAACTCTGCATAGAAAATGACGGAGACTTCAATCGGTTACTTCTGCATACTGAAGTGAGATGTTTGTCAGAAGGAGCTTGCCTAGAATGATTCAACAATTTACAAAGTTCTCTCTTGGAATTCCTTGAAGGAATGAATCCTATTTTGCGTGAAAAACTTCTGAATGCTGCAAGTGATGTCGCCTATTCGACCGACTTTTCCACAAGTTCAATGATGTCAATTTGAAACTCTAAAATGTGTTCTGTCTGCATTTGCTGCTAAGCTGATCTTATAAAAAAGAAATCTTGATCGAGGAGATTTGAGCCAGTTTCCTTGCCTTCCAAAAACATCAAGTATCGATCAAGATAGATTTGATTACTGTGCGCACTTTGAAACTCTGCATTCTGACATACGAGTTTGTACACGGTTTGACGATATTTTGTCACTCGAGATACGGGCTTGGATTTTAAATCCTTTTACAAGCATGTCAGGCAATGTTAATGTTGACCCTTGAATTGAAGAAGAGCTTACATGTAATGAGGAACTGAATTAAATTCAGTTTAAATTTATATAAAAAAAATGGTGTAAAAAATGTATAGTAATTCATCAATTGAGAACGGCTGGGCCGATTTGGCTCAATTCTTTTTCAGCTGTTCGTAATGGCCAGCAGAAGGTTTTTACTGAAGAAAATTTAGGGGAAACCCTCAGGAAAAGTCGGTAAATTGGAAAAATCGAAAATTAATTTTGTCTATAGAATTTTGTGTGCAATTGTTCCGGAATGGCTTTTTGAATGGAAAATTCCGGAAAAACAGGAAAGATTTGATTTTTTTTTTCGACGAAAATTTTGCCTTTTATCGCATGATTTGATAATTTTGAGCGATTTAAAGGTGGAAAATTCGCTGGGAAGCTAGGAAAATTTCGGATAATTGTGAAATTCATTGTGATAAAAGATGTTTTGCGTGAATTTTGGGTGGAGAAACCTCTATCCATCAGATGTGGACTATATCACGAAAAACAAAAGTGTTTGGAATTGTGCCGAACCCGACCGCATTGTGGGACAAATACAAGGACGAGATGGCTGACGACATTTTGCACAGAGTTCGCACGACAACTTCGAATTTTGATTTTGAAATTAACGACGGGATGCGCAACGAAGCGTTAATTCTGATCGATGACATGTGCAGTGCTTGCAATGTGCGGCAGTCTGCTGTCGACATTGGGAATGCCAGCGTCAAATCGTTCGATGTACGATGCATTCAATCGCGAATTGCAACGGGAGCAAGACTATGATCGAGATGAGCTGGCCGATAGAGAAGAACGTGTACGATTCGCTGATGAAGGTTGTTGACGATGGAATGGGAGGTATTTACTTTCTTGATGCTCCCAGTGAGACAGGCAAGACATTCGTCATTTCGTTGATTCTGGCAACAATTCGACCAAGATCTCAAATTGCGTTGGCTGTTGCATCCTCTGGAATTGCTGCCACATTGTTAGAAGGCGGTCGAACTGCACATTTCGCTTTGAAGCTGCCGATGAATCTTCTCACGGTTGACAAGCCAATGTGCGCAATGACCAAGAATTCGGCGACAGCGAAATTGATGCGAGAATCCAAAATCATCATTTGGGATAAATGCACGATGGCGCATAAACGAGATTTGCAGACAGTTGACCGAACGATGAAGGATTTACGAGGCGATTTGAGACGATTTGATGGGGCTATGATATTGCTCTCTGAAGATTTTCGTCAAACGCTGCCGATGAACTTAATGCATGCCTGAAATCGTCGTTCAAATTGACCACGAACATGGCAATGGCCAAATTCCTGTTGATGTTTCGACTGGATTGATATCATTCCCGGCAAATGTTTGTGAGTTCGCATCGTCAAAGGAGGAACTCATCACCAAAGTGTTCGCCGGCATTGCACAAAATTATAAAAATCTCAATTGGATTAGTGAACGGGCAATACTAGCAGCGAAGAATAAGGACATCGATAGCTTGAATTTCATTATTCAAAGTCAAATCGCTGGAGAACTGCATTCATAGAAATCCGTTGACAGCGTGACAGACGGGAATGAAGCTACCAACTATCCGACGGAATTTTTGAACTCGCTTGATGTGCCAAGAACCCCTCCGCATAATTTACAGCTGAAGGTGGGATCGATCATAATCATGTTGCGGAATCTGAATCATCCGAAATTGTGCAACGGTACGCGGTTGCCCGTCAAGAAACTGATGAACAATGTGATTCAAGTGACGATCATCAAGGGCAAATTCAAAGGAGAGGAAGTCCTTATCCCACGAATTTCGATTATTCCAACTGATCTTCAATTCCAATTCAAGTGGATTCAGTTTCCCGTTCGATTGGCTTTTGCGATGACAATCAATAAATTGTTGGAAGTCTGTGGGATTAATCTCGAATTTCCTGTTTTTTGCACGGTCAGCTGTACGTTGCCTGTTCGCGTGTTAGCAAACCGTCATCGTTCTTTGTTTTTGCCCGTCTGGCTCTCAATTCAATGCTTAGTACCAGAATTGAAGCACTCAAAATAGCTGGAACTTCTCATGTTCTTCCGAAGGATCTCTTTGATCAAGAACTAGGTAGTCCATTGTATTTCTTGTATATTCCGTTTACTGTTTTTCGTACGAGTAAAAATAGAAGTAAATGTCTGTCATACCTACCTACATTATCAGCATTCATAACATCGACGCCGAGTACCTGCAGATTGATGCGGGAGTAGACCCGACATTCACAGAGATTATGCCCTCTGGTGTCGTCTTCGTTCTTATAACAAGCCTCGCAGAGTGTTCTGGCATTTATGCCCAGCATACTTAGATTACTTATCCCAATTACAAGCTCAGCACGCCCGCAAGCAGGCTCGTCTGGGCTTTACCTAGCAAGTTCACAGACGAATTGTAATCTATATCTTCATATACTTCAATATCTTCACTTTACGAATCGCATGTTGTCGGTCTCCAGCGCGGCATCCTAGATCATTTTTGGTGCCATCCATGAAGCCTCGACTTAATTCCTTTCTTGGCTCAGATTATGATCAAAACCATTCCTGGGTACATGAAAGGTCGATTTTCTATTAACAGCCGTCCAGTTTTAAAACGCCTACCAAAAAAGAAAGTCTGTTGAGCCGGACCTACATTTTCTCTTACGAATCTAAGGAAAATCACTCTCTTTCTAGGATTTAACAATGGTTGCAATTCCTCAATTATCCCTTCTCTGCAAGAACTTAACATATATGACTCTACCTCCCACTGGATCTGTTTGATAATCGTTATTTATTCAATTCAAATTATTTAATCAATTCGTTGTTAATCATTTATTTTCATTTGTTTGTTTCATTCTTTTCGATTCGTTTAACTATTGTATTAATTGTTTATTATAAAATCATTGTTGCTACATTTGTCGAGTCACTGTTTATTTGTACGAAATTGCTGTTAGTCACTGCACCACAAAATCGGACCATTTTAAATCCTGCCAACAACCACACAGGCAAAATCGGATGATCGGCCAACAGGATCATCGTATGATTTTTTAAAAACAACAACGCTGTACAGTCTACAGATCGGTGGTACGTAAACAAGTGCACTATGGGAATGATGAGGAGTTTGATCAATCACTTGCAATTGATTCGTCGCAGTGACAAGTTATCCTTGTAATTAGTGATAGACAATAAATAAATGTTATAACGTGGATATTCGTGTGTGTATTATTTCATAAACTTATTTCAAAATCGTTCGGTTCATTCTGTCGATAGTGCACACACAATAATTTCGATCGTCGAATCCAAATCATATTTGTTGGTCCTTCAGATCCAGATTAAAGTGAATCAGATATTGACGAAAAAAGAAAAAACAGAAACAGTGATTCGGGAATTAGTGAAATAGACCTTTATAATTGAACAATAAGTTTCCTCCAATTTATCCCAGTGTATCCTAATCATGAATTCTCTTCGCATTAAACGTGGCAACGCAAAAGGACGTCTGACTCGTGCAGCAACGTTCATCGATACAATCAGCCCTGCCACTACCCTCGAAATGCTTGAGATTCGGCTGACTAAGCTGGACGAAACATGGTCAGAATTCTGCTCACTCCATGAAGGAGCATTGCAAGACGCAAGTGAAGAAGAGGTCGTAAGTTTTGAGCAAGAGTTCGGTGAGTATGAAGATAGATACTTTGTTGCACATTCGACAATTGCGAAAAATATACGCGAAAGAATTTCGGCTATTAAAGAAAGCTCAGCGGTAGAAGAGCTCGCGCAACAGCAATCTAAAATTCTGGAAAGGCTGAATTCGATTCCAGATCGTGCGTCGTCAATTCAATTGCCCAAATTAACAGTGCCATCCTTCTCGGGAAACTACAAGGATTGGCCTTCGTTTAGAGACACGTTTATGGGTTCGGTAGACAATCATCCAAATTTAACGGCAACACAGAAATTTTACTATCTCAATTCGTTTCTTCGGGATGATGCCGCGAATTTAGTAAAACATCTTCCAATTACTGAAGCGAATTATTTAGAAGCCTGGATGGTGCTGATGAGGTTATACGCGGATTAAATGCGCTCGGTTCGAACAATCGTGATCCTTGGTTGATCTATTTAATAGTGAACAAACTCGATGCGGACACTAAGCAGAGTTGGGCTGAAACTGTCGGTTCTCGGGAGAATTGCAAATTTGAAGAACTTTTGTCGTTTTTGCAATCAAAGTGCGATGCATTAGAATCGTGCAAATCTCTTTCACGGCCAAATAATTCACGTGCAAAACCGCATGGACAAATTCGCACTCATTTCGCTGAGTCTCCATCGCAATCGCAATCATGTCCACAATGCCCGAAATGCAAAAATAATCACATCTTGTCACAGTGTCCTAAGTTTATAGCTTTGAACATTGAAGCTCGCCGCGCGTTCGTTAAAACCAACTCTCTGTGTTTTAATTGTCTTCGTACAGGTCATACCTCGAGTAAATGTCGGTCATCGTTTCGCTGTCGTGTATGTACTTCTCGTCATCACTCTTTGGTTCACACCAATCCGCAAAACGTCTTACCCTCAAATCGTGTCCAAACTTCGTCGGCTGAAAGCTTTCAGTATACCCCTAGACAATTAACACCCGCGCCTGTTTCCCCACCGGTAAATAATCATTCGTCTCTCGATGTTGGCCAATGTCGGCAAACAATTCTCCCAACCGTACTGGCAAAGGTTCAGGACAAACTAGGCAATTTCATAAACTGCCGTATATTGATCGATTCAGGTTCGCAAATTTCATTTGTCGTGGAATCATTTGCACAACGCTTAGGTCTACCCCGTAAGCATGCAAGGATTCCAGTTCTCGGGCTTTCTTCAACAGATGCTGGTCAAACCAGAGGCTGCATCACAATCGATTTATGGTCGCGTTTTAATCAAACCCACATCATCGTCGAAAGCTTCATTCTAAGCAAGCTAACTTCAAATCTCCCTTCGCACTCCTTTGACGCATCTACCTGGTCTCATATACGGAATCTCGAGTTGGCAGATCCCAACTTCAATGTACCTGGTCCTATTGATATGCTTCTTGGTGCAGTCAAGCTATGGTGTATCCTAAAGGCGGGTCAGATGCAAGGGCCACATGGTTTACCAATTGCTCAGAATACATCGTTTGGCTGGGTAGTCACTGGAGAGCTTTTAGATTTCAAACAACCACAACAAGTTCCGGTTTCATCGCTTCATTCTACGCTTGACGTCGACGTTCTGCTGCAGCGGTTTTGGGAGTTGGATGAAGGAACACCACTGAAGGATGAATCTTTTGCTGATGATGAAGCTGAAACACACTTTCGGAACACGTTCTCGCGCTCCCCCGACGGGAGGTACGTCGTTCAATTGCCATTCAAAAGCCCTTCGCCCTGTTTTAGTAGCTCAATTAAACAAGCTGTCAATCGCCTACATTCGATGGAACGTCGGTTTTCCAAGGATCCCAAATTGCATAGTTTATATGTTAAATTCATGCAGGAATACTTGGATCTAGGTCACATGGTTCGTGTATCACCAGATGAGTTGGAAAGTGAATCCGGAAAGGTTTTTTACCTACCACATCACGCTGTTTTGAAGTCAGACAGCTCGACAACCAAATTACGTGTAGTGTTTGATGGTTCGGCTAGGGATTCTCTAGGCACGTCGCTAAATAGTCAGTTGCTCATAGGTCCACCCATTCAGCGCGATTTATTTGGAGTTTGCGTACGTTTTCGTCAGCATAAGTTCGTGTTTACCGCAGATGTTGCCAAATTTTTCAACAGATATGGGTTAATGATCTGCACACCAACTTCCAACGCATCGTCTGGCGTGAGAGCCCATCCGATTGTATTAGTCACTTTCGTCTACGCACCGTTACGTATGGAACTGCATCTGCACCATTTTTGTCAGTTCGAGTGCTCAAGCAGATAGCTTTGGACTATCAAACTAAGTATCCAGCTGCAGCGCGCGTTTTGTTAAGCGATGTGTACGTAGACGATATAATGACGGGAGCAAATTCAACAAACGAACTTCTACATCTTGCGTCTGAGCTTGTATCCTTATTGTCAAATGCTAGACTCGAACTCCGGAAGTGGAACTCTAACTGCTGGCCCCTACTTACCCAGTTGCCCAAGGATGACTGTGAATTCTCCTGGATTGATACTGATCGGTCGAAATCAATAATAAAGGTTCTCGGTATGCATTGGGATCCAAGATCAGATCAATATTCTTTTCGCATGACCGAGTCTCGATTGACCAGCCCTCCTACTAGGCGTTCATTGTTGTCTGAGATATCACGCATCTTTGATCCTTTAGGATTTTTGGGCCCATCAGTTGTTTTATTTAAAATGATGTTTCAGGAACTGTGGTCATCAGAACTCAACCTAGGCTGGGATGACCCACTTCCCACAGAATTAGCTGCAAGGTGGACGCGGTACCAAGAAGAACTGCACCACTTTGAACAAATACAAGTGCCTCGAGTAATTTTCCCTTCGTATGACATCGAACTTCACGGATTCTCGGATGCTTCGCTATTGGCCTACTCTGCTGTTGTCTACGCTCGATGTCAAATCGCTCCCAATCAGTTCCAGATCGTCATAGTTGCTGCCAAGACCAAGGTTGCACCTCTCAAACCTGTCTCGATACCTCGGTTAGAGCTCTGTGGTGCTCTTCTTCTCAGTCGCCTAATAACCTCAATTAAATCGTCGATTCCCCGAAACTTGAAAGTTTTTGCATGGTGCGATACACAAATCGTGCTCCATTGGCTGTCTTCCTCACCTCGTCGTTGGACTACATTCATCGCTAATCGTACAGCTGCCATCCTAGAACGGATTCCACGATATGCGTGGAGGCATATCGCATCGGAGTCCAATCCCGCAGATTGTGCGTCACGAGGCTTACTACCATCTGCTCTTCCTACGCATCCTCTATGGTGGACCGGTCCTCCATGGTTATCGCTGCCACAGGAACATTGGCCAGTTTCAACGTTCTCAGTGCCACAACAGGATGAAGTGTCAGCGGAAGAACACAAACAACCAAAGCAAACCCTCACAACCACAGCAAAAACAGATAACTTCAAGCTATTAATCGCCAAAATTTCGTCGTGGACTCGGTTAATTCGAATAGTCGCGTACTGTGTTCGCTTTACAAAAAACTGTAGACCTAAACTCTTTGATAAGACTGTGCTCGGCTTAAAGGTCTCAGAATTGCACTCAGCAGAACTTATTATTTTTAAAATTGTGCAGCAAGAATCGTTCGGGATTGATATTCGCAATCTGCAAACTAGCCGCGACCTTAATCCGAATTCAAAATTACTGAGGTACTCTCCATTCATTGACCAAG
Organism: Volucella bombylans; assembly: GCA_949129095.1. NCBI lineage: Eukaryota > Metazoa > Arthropoda > Insecta > Diptera > Syrphidae > Volucella > Volucella bombylans. The sequence goes on along the minus strand of OX422144.1, from coordinate 127,473,377 downwards.
AGGGGCTTCTTCGTGTAGGGGGTCGACTGAAGAATACTTCCTTGTCATTCAGCCTTAAACATCCAATACTCCTACCCAATAACCACATTTCTCTACTTATAGTGAGACACATTCATGCAGCCTATCTTCACCCAGGAACAACGGAGACATTCGTCATAGTGCGCCAGAGATACTGGATTTTGGGAAGCCGAAATCTCATTCGCAAGGTCGTACATCAATGCAAACCCTGCTTTCTCCAGAGGAAGACGACAACTATGCAACTCATGGGTGATTTGCCAATTCAACGTGTTCAACGTAGTCGACCATTTTTGAATTCTGGATGCGACTATGCTGGGCCTTTTACCATGAAGCTTTCTCGTGGCCGAAATCCAAGATTATCGAAGGCGTATCTTGCGCTGTTTGTATGCATGAGCACCAAGGCTATCTACCTCGAATTGGTTAGTGATTTGACGACCGATGCATTTCTCGCTGCCTTCAGACGGTTCACTGCACGTCGCGGTAAATGTTCCAATATTTACTCAGACAATGGGACAAATTTTCAAGGAGCTCGTCGCTGCTTAAACGAAATGCAACGGTTGGTCTTATCGGAGACTTACAACGATGACATCGCCAGTTCACTTGCCATGGATGGAACCACATGGCACTTCATACCTCCCTCTGTACCACACTTTGGAGGATTGTGGGAGGCCGGCGTGAAGTCCGTAAAACTTCACCTTCGTCGTGTAATCGGAAGTTCCATCTTAACATTTGAGGAGCTGTATACAGTGTTCACTCGAAGCTCTCCTCAACTCTCGTCCTTTGTGTCCGTTATCCGACGATGATTTAAATCCACTAACCCCTTCCCATTTCCTTATAGGTGAGCCGCACACTGCTGTTCCAGAGCCAAGCTGCCTAGACGTTCCTGTAAACCGTTTGTCCCATTGGACACACATTCAAAATATGGTCCAAGGATTTTGGAAGAGATGGCAGATGGAGTACGTCACAAGCCTTCAGGAGCGACCGAAATGGAAGAAGGTACAGTGTAATTTGAAGGTGAATGACTTAGTCGTGATAAAGGAGCCAAATCTTCCCCCATCAAAGTGGTTACTGGGCAGAATCGAAGCTGTTCACCCTGGACCAGATAATTTATCCCGAGTTGCGACGGTGCGAACCAATCGTGGACAATTACTTAGGCCTATCACCAAACTTGCAATCCTACCATTGTCCTGAAACTAGCTCCAGGGGGGGCGGGATGTTTGATAATCGTTATTTATTCAATTCAAATTATTTAATCAATTCGTTGTTAATCATTTATTTTCATTTGTTTGTTTCATTCTTTTCGATTCGTTTAACTATTGTATTAATTGTTTATTATAAAATCATTGTTGCTACATTTGTCGAGTCACTGTTTATTTGTACGAAATTGCTGTTAGTCACTGCACCACAAAATCGGACCATTTTAAATCCTGCCAACAACCACACAGGCAAAATCGGATGATCGGCCAACAGGATCATCGTATGATTTTTTAAAAACAACAACGCTGTACAGTCTACAGATCGGTGGTACGTAAACAAGTGCACTATGGGAATGATGAGGAGTTTGATCAATCACTTGCAATTGATTCGTCGCAGTGACAAGTTATCCTTGTAATTAGTGATAGACAATAAATAAATGTTATAACGTGGATATTCGTGTGTGTATTATTTCATAAACTTATTTCAAAATCGTTCGGTTCATTCTGTCGATAGTGCACACACAATAATTTCGATCGTCGAATCCAAATCAGGATCCAATAGGGACATAATTGCGGCATTGGTCACTGTTCTACATGAAGAAAATTACTCAGTGGGGACACCCCAATGAGTGGTATTATTCCCTTTTTTATGGACCCTGATCTTCAGTGGACTGTTTATAAAATTAAAGTTCGCTGGTGTAGTGTGGTGGTAGACGACACTCTCTGACATTCTCCAATATGGCTTAGGCATGACACACATCTGTAAACCGAGAATCAATGCGCCTATACTAAAGCGGGTCCTCTTCTTAAGATGAATAATCCCACCCAAGCTACATGGGATCGCGCTGAGTTTGTCGAACGTTACGAGATACCGAAGTCTCGAACTGGACTGCAAACAAAGGTAGGAAGAAAATATTGGAGAATGAAGAAAAAATCATTTGATTCGCCCTACTCGTACCAAAAACGTTGCTGGCCTAAAGTGGGGTCTACAACCCACAGTCGTTAACCCAATTCTCACTTTGCCCTGAAACTTACAAATACTGAAAGGCCTACAAATGTTAATCTAGTAACAGTGCACTAAAGTCTCCTTCAATCATCTTATCTTCGACCATGGCTTCAACATGGAATTCAATCACCCGACTCCGCATACACGACGAGGTCTTTCTCTGTAACACCATCTCCACTTTCACAGACGGATCTAAAGCAACACAAGCGTCATCGTCATTCTTTAGGCCGCTGAGGTAACGCACTGCTTGATTCTCCCTAAATCTAATACTCTCGACCAATAGTGCAATATCATTGACAGCCAAGCCGCGATCAGATCTAGCTTTCAACCCAATATATTCGAGAGTAGTTAGAAACTGACGCTCATCGTTCATCGAGATGGCTAAAGAGCACAATATCACATTCTGTTGTGTTCTGGGATTCACGGGCGTCCCAGGGATTCGCATAACACTGAAGTACTCAGTTTGACAGCGTCAACATTTGCCCTACGACAAACAAAGTGTAATAGGTGGACCCATCATCACTCATTACAAGGATTTTTTCATAAATGAAGGTGGAAAAGAATCTGTTGCACTCTTCCTTTGCAACTGCTATGACCTGAGACTCATCAGAATACAATACCTAGGCAGTTACCACTTCCGAAATCTACATGATCCCTGCTCTACTAAGATCGCCAATCTTGACAAATTTATTAGGAAATTTCTTTGCAACCCATTCGCAAGATATTAAAATGGCATCGCAATGCACCTACAACTTGTTTATGTGCACATCAATGAGGACGACTCTAACGCCACCTAGTTACAGATCAAGTCAGCGTCAAGTGAGAGAAAGAACTTCTTAAACATCTGTTGTTAAACATATGTTGAGGATCTCAGCTTCTTATACCCAAGAAACCCAGATTTTATCAAAAATACAAATCCTTACTAAGTGACTGATTCCAATTCACTTCAAAAGAAAAAATAACTCCACCGTCAACTTTCAAGCGCCACTATAGTCTCACAGAGCACAGAGCAAAAAGTCCTCTCAAAAAGACAAAAAAAAAATCGCTGACCCATTCTTTCCGGTTGCCACTGTTGCCGGTAATAGCTTCAAATTTACCGCAAACTTTAGCCATTCATTCAAAATTTGTTTATGTTATGTGACCCGCATATTCATGATCCTACTCTGCTCTGCTCTACCCTGCTCGGGGGCGTATTATTTATCATAAAAAAAGCTTAACGAAAAGTTGTTCGATTATAAAATTAGACGTTGCTTTTCTTCTCCTTGGTTTGTGAGTATCTGTATCTGCAAGTATGCTGGATTATTCTACCAAACCAACTTACCACCCCACATATGTGTACGCAATATATGGTAGTTACTCATATCCTCCCTCCACCCCGCCCCCTCTGCCCGGCAGGAGGGCAATGTGTGTTCAGAAAATAAAAAAAAAAAAACAAAAAATAAAAAAAATGAAACGCTATTCCCAGTAATTCTGTGGCGCTTACCTCGAACGAAATTATCCCATGAAAGGCATTAACTGCGAAGGATATCGCGCGGAGTAAGCCACCAAGTGAGTTTTCACATCTAATATCTGTGCTTAGGTTCGTTGAAAAATGTTTTCAAGCATTTTGAAAGCCTAATCCTAATATCTGCCTTCCACTTCCCCCATCTATGGCATCCCCAGTTACGTATCCTATTATTCGGTTACGGAAAATCATTCATATGGGAATTTTATGGGATACACGGATACGAAGGATATTTTTATGCTCGCTAACTGCCTGCCTGTTGGGAGTCAGCGGTTAGCTTTGGATTTTTCATCGTTTAAGCTTCTATTGGCAGGAAGTTCATAGAGATTTATTGAGCGCGCTTAATGACATTAAAACGATGAACAACATTTAGGGGGTGTTGGGCGTTGGTGGTAGGACGTGGGGCGTTGAGCGTTGGAATGAGATACAAGTAGGTAATATTTCTTCGTTTTTTTATGAATTTCAGAGGTTAGACGGTAAGCAAATAATAAAGTGGTAATGCCAGGCACTTTGAAAGCCATTGCTTTAGGGATAAATCGCTTGTGGTGTGCTTAGCCTTAGAAGTTCATCTCCCAGGGTGTGGGACCCTGTAAGAGTATGTAGAACTTAATGTTGGTAAGGGTAATTGCTTTGCTCCACAAAAGGAAGTCAACATTTCTCAAGACAGGATAACAGAGAGCATTTCGCACTTTTAAACACAGAAGCTTTGCGGGTTTCAATTATGATAGGAAATTAAAGTCAACATCTCTTGATGGTCTAGAGGTAGAACTCTGACATCATAACTGCGTTAGGCACTATAATCTGGTCATTATTTCTATGTGCCCAATGAAAAACTTGACAAACGAGAAGGAAAACCTTCGAAAGACAAAGCATTAGCTGTGGCGAAACAGATTGATAGTCCTTCAACTACGAGTATGTCCCCTCTTCATGTGATAAAAATTGCGTGATAAGCTGTGGAACCCGAAATCTCCAACTAACTGAAGGTGATGAATTTAATTCAGTGACGAGGAAATGCCGGGTAATCCACCATTTACGGTTCCAACACCTATCATCTGTGGCATGCGGAGCACATGACTGGGCTATGGACAATAAATCTTGCTCCGCGAAATCCATACTTTCTACGCACCTGGCTATTAGCAAGAAGGCTTTATCAAAAAACGATTTCCGGTGAATCACATGAAATCAATAGCGGTGTCTGCTATCATATAAAAGTTTCAAAAATTTCACCACCATAATTCGAGCCCAAGTGCCGGAAGATTTTCAGGAATATGTAAAAGTAGCTGAAAAGATCTATATGACCCAAGGAATCGCATACGTTTCCGAAGTGGCTTCCTGCTGCGGAGTAACCAACCCCAAGTCTTAGGATAATATTCGCGAGCTTGGCCTAGGACTAGTTACTTTGATATACTGTAACAAAAAGACTGGGCAAATAAAGACGCACAATAGGATTAATCGTGAGCAAACGATTAAGGCCGAGAACGATGAACATTATATTGATCGATTACCTGACAAGGAAACTTTTGCGATGATTAAAAGTGACGAAATTGGACTACCAGGTGTATCAGCGAATGTGGATAAAACAAGGTAAAGCTTGTCAATAAATTCAGTGAATTACACAGTAGTGGAGCTTCATCAAAGAGCGTACGATGACGGTACTACTTAACCCTTACACCCCTATGCAAAACAGTAGAGCTTCAATTTACTTACTAAAAAATGACGGAATGTTAAGAAAACACTAATTCTGCCCCTTCTAGCGTATGATGCTGAGTGCTATGCAATCATCGGTGGTTGGGTGCTGTAGAAATAGGGTAGGCACTGTAAATAACTCGGGTTATGCCCAAAAAGTGAACGTTTATTCTCAAAAATAAGAGAGTATAATGATTGTAACAGATACAAAATAATGTAGTATAATTGTAGTAGATGAATAATGCAGGCATGTTCTCATCCCTCTTATTTAGTGAGACAGAGCTAAAAATATTTTATTAATATGTCAATCTCTTTGGTGGTTTGACATTTCTTAAAGATCTTCTGAGAATTGGTTCGTTGTTTGTTTTGATTATTGATGAAGTTCTTTTCTCGAGTTCTGGACCTTCCGTGTTTGTTTGTGATGTCTCTTTTTCGGGTTTCGGATTTACGTCTGGTGTTTGTGAGGTGTTGTGTGGAGAAGGTTCGCAATCCGGGCATATTGTTGCGGTTGCACGTATGAGGGGCGTTCAACATATTCTCGGTATCGGGGTGAAGCTGTGGTTGTATATATAAATTGACTTATTTATCAAGTAATAATATTATTTTAATGCATTCATGTAAAATTTCATATAAATGTGATTATTAATTCGCGTTTTATCTCTAGTTAAACAGAATCATAATGGCAACTGAGACGATGATGGTGAAAATTGAGCATCGCGCTGTAATTAAATTTCTCACTAAGCAAGGAAAAAGTCAAAAAACTATTCATGAAGAGATGGTGGCTGTTTACCAGGGTTCCGCAACCTTCATTATCAACTGTGCAAAAGTGGTCAAGTGAGTTCAAGAGAGGCAGAGAGAGCATTGAAGACGACCCCCGCTCCGGTGCCCCGGCTACTGCTTGTACGGGAGAAAGCATCAAAGAAGTCGAAAAGCTTGTTCTTGAGGATGCCCGAATAAAGATGAAAATGATGGCAGAGATCACCAAGCTTTCAATTGGTACCATTCACACCATTCTTCATGACCATCTTAACCTTTCAAAGGTCAGTGCAAGGTGGGTGCCACGAATGCTCACAGCGCCTCAGAAAAAAGTGAGAATCGCATGCTGTAGAGAGCTTTTGGAGATGTGTAGTGAGAACGCGGACGGTGTTATGGATCGAATTGTTACTGGGGACGAAACATGGGTCCACCACTATGACCCTGAAAGCAAACAAGAGTCCATGCAGTGGCATAAAAAAGGAACAGACCCCCCGAAGAAGTTCAAAGTCACTCCGTCTGCCGGGAAGCTCATGGCCACAGTTTTTTGCGACTCAAAGGGAATCTTGCTCATTGAGTACAAAGAAAAAGGTGAAACCATCAACGCCATATCCTACGCTTCCACTTTGCATAATTTGCGGGAGGAAATTAAAAAGAAAAGACGGGGTAAACTCGCAGCGGGTGTGTTGCTTCTTCATGACAACGCTCCTGTTCACACGGCGCGAGTTTCCAAGGCTGCTGCCCGAGATTGTGGTTTCGAAGAAATCCAACACCCACCCTATAGTCCAGACCTTGCCCCTAGTGATTATTTCCTGTTTCCGGATTTGAAAAAGTGTCTTCGTGGAAAAAGATTTTCGGATGATGAAGAACTCAAGTCGGCAATAAATGGGTATTTTGCAGAGAAAGAGGAAATTTATTTTTTTGAGGGTTTAAAAAAGCTTATCTCAAGATGTAACAAATGCATTGATGTTAGGGGAGATTATATTGAAAAATAAAAACAATTTAAATTGAATTCGCATTTTCCTTCATATCGATACCGAGAATATATTGAACGCCCCTCGTATTTTGGCTTTTGTTGGGCGGATGCTTGTGAGATTACGTCGATACAAAATTCCATTATCATCACTGATGATATATGCACCCCTATTACCGTTGTCGTTTTCGACAACAAAAAAAACGACACGACTAAATCGGTATTCCTTTTGTCGTTTTTTAACGAAACGAAACGACAAGCGTCGTGAGGAAATTTCCAACGTCATGTTTGTAGTACAATCTCGTTTTCGGCAATTATTCGGTATTCCCTAATTAAAAACGAGACGACAAAGGTCGTAAACGATTATTTTCATCGTTCGCATTTAAGTTGACGACAGTGAGGTAGATGGCTGGAAAAATGTAAGTAAAATTCGTATTTTTATTTATTATTTCAAATCTCAATTCATTTTGAATTTTTAAGGACAAAAATTACAAATAAGAAACAATTTGAATATCTTGTTTCCGTAATGCAGGAAAAATCTTACCTTGCTAGGGGATTTAGCAAGGAAGTAAATAAAATAAATTTTAAAAATGAATGGGACTCCGTAGCAACTAATTTGAACAGCCTGGGACCACCGATAAGACAATGGCAAAAAGTAAGTAAAAAACTTTGTTGTTAAAACAATTTCAATCATTGTTCTTTCATAGGTTTGGGCTGACATGAAACGGTTGCTGATTTAACACAAATTGGCTTATCACCAATTCCATCAACATTGGCAGCCTCACTTTTCCCGTCATCGTCTGGATTGTCTGCTTCTGCTCCACCAAAACATCCTCCCGTGGAGGATGTTGTAAATGAGGTGCAAATCGAAAAACCATCCAGTGACGCGTGCCGAGCAGTTTCGAAGAGTGCACCGACTTTTAACTTTTTTTCTATATATGCATTTTATTTCTGTGATATGAGTGATACAAACGCATTCTTAGTATATATTTTTAAAATGAATTGATTGGATTTTTTTTAAATAAAACTTTTAAAATGAATTCATTATGTGGTTTCTGATTGGTGCGACTTCTTCATTATTTCCTGCAGTCTCTTCAATTTCGATGCTATTCACACTTTGCAAAGGAATATCAGTTCTATAGTAAATACAAATGTTACGCAATGCTGCGCATGCATTTGTAATTGCGCAGCTTTCTTTGGTTTGTAGTGCATTTGTCGAGCACCAATTAAACAACGGAAGCGGGTTTTTAAAGTCCTTTGCATGCGCTGCATTATATTTGCATTGACGATTTCCCACCTGCGTTGATCTAAACGGCGTCATTAGGAAAGGTTGGAATGGATATCCTGCATCGCCTGAGTAGTTTAAAAATATTTCGTTTTTGAAAAGATTACATTTTTCAATCAAATGATAGTTACCTAGAAGCCAAAAATTTCTTTAGCTGCTTTCATTGTTCGCTGCAACTCTACACCAGAACATCGTGGGTGGCAGAAACCTGGTTGTCGGGCGTCAATATATCTGATAGACATTTTACTATCGCAAACCTCAAATAAAATAAATAAAGGTATACGTATTCGAAAAGTTTAATTAAATAAACTTCAACTTACAATAATTGTATTTAGGCTATAAAATCCTTTTCTATTCAAATACTCGTGTTGCTATTCTTTTTTCGGTGGTAAGATTTTGATATGGGTGCCATCAATATACCCAATTACTCCAGGAAAGCCTGGAAAAATCAATTTTGTTTGGTTTTTTTCCTCCTCTGTCATTTCATTTGATCCACTGAGGGCAAATATGGGCTTCAAGAATTGTGATTAACTGCCCAAATATTTTGCTTGTTGTTGGTTCAGCTAGTCTCAAGCTAAAATCGTTGCCCGCTCTGCTTTGGTAACAACCTTCAGCAAGAATCCTGAACGTTGCCGCTAGCTTCAGTATAGGAGCTACCGATGATGATCGCAGACTGTCTGGAAGATTTGTTACTTACAACCTCCAACACACTTTGAAATGCATCCTTGGATAACCGGAAATATTGTATAAACCTAAAACAAATTCATTTATTAAAAAAATCAAATTTTACTTCAGCTTTTAAACTTACCTTTCATTAGGCAAATCAAAAGGATTCGAGTGTTGTCTTATTTTTTTTGGATAATTGTCAAATTCCTTTTTTGGCACTCATGATTTTCATCATCAGAAGATGAAGAAGAAAAAAAAATCGCATTACTGTCCATATTTTAGTCTTTATTTTGTTATTTAACTTTCAATCCTAACGTAACTTTTTGAAATAATTTCCAAATAAATATACACTGACGTTTTAAACAAGACCTACTCAACTTCATGTATTTAGAGATTTTATTACAATTTCGTCATTGACGATTCTACTACAAATTTGTCGTGATGAAATTGTTATAGAATACCGATTAATACGAGTAAACGACACGACACGACAAACGACAACGGGAATAGGGGTGATGATCTGGGATATACTTGACTTTCCACTGTTGCTGGAACCCATTGCTGCTTATCGTCGACTCTGGTTACAACTTGGTCACCTGGATGTAATTGTCTGCCGGTCGTTGCTCCACTATTGCTATATAACTTAACAAATGACTAACACTGGGAGTTTAAAAAAAAAGATTATTTCTTTATTTCACTCAAATGCAACTTACTAACTAACTCGAGTGACCATTTGTCACTCCCTTATATTAAATCTTAACTTGCTACATCAGCTATATTCAACATTGCGCGTGTAGACTTGTGCGATACTTGACACCTTGTTTGCAACATTGTTGTCGCACCTTATGTTGCTGTGATCGCATTGTGTGGGAAAAAGTTAAGTTACTTTGATATTGCAAAAATTGAAGCGGCTTTAGATTTCATGGGGTACATAACCTATACAGCCTGTTTCTCTTTCGATGCGCAGAAGGTTTGATAAATTTGGTTATTTTCTGATTGCAGTGAAAGCGTTGTTGCCGCGAGTAGACTGCGTATGTTATGTCCAAACAAACGTTCTGCTGTTGAACCGAGATTTCCTCGTGGCGTATTCATGTAGTTAACTACACCCAGGTGTATATCCATGTCGTCGTAATAGCATTTCTTTAATATGTTTTTGGCGATTTGAACTGCACGTTCTGCTAATCCATTTCCCCTTGGATGGTATAGTGAACTTGTTGAGTGGTTAAATTTCCAAACTTTTGCAACATTTTTGAAATACTGACACGAAAATTGTGGTCCATTGTCTGTTTCCAACGTCCGAGGAGTTCCAAACATTGAAAATATATCCTTAAGAAAAGTGATTACATTTTTTGCTGTTGCTGTTTTAAGTTCTTGAAATGTAATAAAGCCGGGAAAACTTTCTACAAATACTATGTACTCAGTTCCTTGAAAATGAAAAAGGTCCGCTGCTCCAATGTCGAATCCATGATTTGGAATTTCTTTGTCTCCTATTATTAAGTTGACATTACTCTGTTGATGAACTTGATATGCAGCACACTTCTTCACGTAATTAAAAAATGTCTTGATTCACTTGTGGCCAAAATATAGACTGTCTGGCCATATTTACACATTTGGCATAACCAAAGTGACCGCAATGAATATTTTTCAACATCTCTGATCTTAATTTGGACGGAATTACGATTTTGGAGGACTTGAATATTATTCCGTCTGAGTCAACAGAGAGTTGGGGATTTGGATACTTCTTCGATGGAATTAGGCCATCCATTTCTTATTACTTTAATTAGTTCTTGTAACACGGCATCTTCTTTGTTGAGCTTCTTCAATTTATCGAATTCTTTATTGGAAAGTGATAAAATTGTGAGAATTTGAAGATCTGATGGTGTTTTGTTTTCCGGGATTTTATTTTTACAGTCACGGCTTAGAGGGTTGACTAGCAGCATTCTGGCGTCTGGAGTGTACACAACACAAGGATCGTGTGTCAGCAGACTAAGTCTTATCTTCGAAGACGTGGTGGAGAAGAATGGATTGGCTTCTGGAAGATGGATTCTAGAGGCTTATGATCAGATTCGATAATTACCTGTTTTCCCCAAATAAATTTATGAAATTTTTCGCATCCGAATTTTATGGCCAGTGCTTCTTTCTCCAGCTGCGAATATCGTGTTTGTGTTTCAGTCAGCGCTTTGGATGCGTATGCTATTGGGTGGCCTTCTTGAAGAAGAACGGCGAGCATAGCATAAGAGCTTGCATCTATTTGTAATTTAACATCTTTTGTCACATCGTATAATCATAGGACTGGAGGAGTCGAGATTAAAGATTTTAATTTGTCAAATGCAGTTTGCTGCCTTGTATCACAATAAAAAGAATTCGATTTTTTTAGTAAAAGTCTGAGTGGAGCTGTAATATATGAGTAATTATTTATGAATTTGCTTAGATATGTGAATTTTCCTTGAGTTCCTTCCTGTTGTTGGGTGGCTTTAGACGGTTTATTGCATCGATTTTTCAGGGTCTGGATGTATCCCTTTGTCGCTGATGATGTGCCCCAGAAATTTAATGGTGGTCTGTTCAAATTTACACTTAGTTTTGTTCAGCTTGAGCCCTTTTTCTTTGATGATTTTGAGTACGTCTGTGGTTGTTTTTCTAAGACCTTCCAGTGTGCTCGAGTGAATGAGAATATCATCCATTGATACTTTGACATCCGGTATCTTGGCAAACAACGTTTGCATTATATTTTGAAATATTTCTGGAGCGGACGAAATTCCAAATGGTAGGCGCTTGCAGCTATATCTTTCTTATGGAGTGGAGAATGTTAGTATCTTTTTCGTCCGTTCTGAAACTTTTATTTGCCAGAATCCTCTCGCACAATCAAGAGGAGTGAAATATTTGGCACCACGGAGTTGTGCTGCTATTTCTTCGAAAGTATTCATAGGATGGTGACGCCTGACTATGTTCTTGTTTACAATTGTTGGGTCTATACATATTCGAATTTTATTGTTCTTCTGTACAATAACCTTTGGTGATACTGCTGGCGTTGGTTCTTTAACTGGTTCAATAACATGCATTTTAACCATTTTGTCTATTTCATTTTTGACTGCGTCCATAATCTTAAAAGGTATTTTACGGGCCGGACATATGCTGAACTTAGGATTGTCGACCAAATCTATGTCGTATTCAAAATCCTTTAGGCAACCGAGTCCTTCGTAAATGTTACTGTCGATATTTACGGTATTTATTCTTTTGATTAAGTTTAATCTTTCGCATGCTTAAGCACCGAGAATTGGTTTCACGTCTTTTGCTACAATTTCGAACGCAATTCTGCAGGGGGTATTTGCAATTCTACAGCGGACAATGGATTCTCCAAGAACTTTGATTTTTTCATTACCAAACGCTATTAGTTGCTTTACGCCGCTTGGGTTGATATGAAATCCATAATTTTCCAAAATTCTCTTTGAGAGGACATTGCATTGAGCTCCTGTGTCCAATTTTATTGCGTACTTGTCGTCGTTGATGTAAATTGTTTCTGTGAATTTGTCAGTGTCGGTGTTATTGCAACTTTCGACACAGCCGATAAATGCTTCGCTTTCGCTTGTTGAAGAATTATTTTGGATTTCACAACTTTCCACTTTTCTGTGCGATTTGTTTTTGTTCGATTTTCTACACATTTTTTCGAAGTGGTTTTTTCCATTACATTTTTTGTAAACATAGCGGAAGGCTGGACAATTGCGAATAGCATGTTTATTACCGCAGTTTCGGCAGTCAAAGGATTTTGATGAATTGCTTCTATGCACTACATTACCGTCAGCAGTTGTAGCTTGATGAATTTGAGCACTTTGTTTCTTAGCTATTTCTGTCACTTGGCAGATGCCTAAAGCTTTCTCCAAGGAAACGTCTTCTGACAAATGTTTTGTGCGCAAGGTTTCATTGCGAATTCCCAGAATCAATTGATCTCGCAGTAGGCTATTGGTAAGTTGTTCGAATGTACAATTTTGAGCCTGGAGTCTTAGCCGAGACATTAATTCATCAATTGATTCGTCTTCTTGCTGAGTTATTTTATGAAATTTGTAACGCTCGAACGTCACGTTAAGTTTAGGGGAGAAATATGAATCGAATTTATTTTTTACCTGATCTATTTTTTCTTCAGCATCTTTTGGAAACGAGTTGTATATGAGTATGGCTGCATGGCCTATTGAAGATATGAATGTCGCCACCTGGATTTGCTCAGGTTTCGAAGGCAAGTCTACGGCTACTTCGAAATACTCGTACTGTTGTCTCCAAAGCTTCCATTCTCTTGCCATATATTTGTCATGCTCGATGATTAAAGGCTTCGGTGAACGGAGAAAACTGCAATTTTCCATTTTAATATATTTCAATTCCTTTCTCGATTTTTATTTATTATGATAATAGCGGGTTTCGGCACCATGTAAATAACTCGGTTTATGCGCAAGAAGTGAACGTTTATTTTCAAAAATAAGAGAGTATAATGATTGTAACAGATACAAAATAATCTAGTATAATTGTAGTAGATGGATAATGCAGGCATGTCCTTAGGCGCTGAGTGGTGTCAACCTGGCAATACCTAGTGTTATAATATAACTGTCTCTGTACATGAATTGTGCTTATTTTACCTCCAAGTGGTAACCATCGCGTACTGGACAGTGTTCATCCGGAGTCGACTTGCCGAATTAATAAGCGCGAGTGCTGACTAGCAAACAAAAATAGCAGCACTATAAACGGGACAGCTGATGAATTCCCCAGGTGAAATCAACGGTGAAGTAAACTCCCCCAAAAAATCAAATAAGACCTTATCCAGGCTAATTCTACATATTAAAAGCTCATGCCAGTACAAATTTCCGAAACTAAGTCATGGTCTTGGATGATGGTGCTCATATTCCCGAACTCATTACTGATTTCAGTCTAATCGATCCCTAGTCCTAGGTGTATCTACAATGGAACTGGCCCTCCAGGTTGGGGTTTGTACCGCCGGAGTAACTCTCCTGACTAGGAATAGAAATTTAGGTTACGAAGCAACAACAAGCCTCGACCCCATTCAAAGGAAATGAGGATAACGAACTACGGATCTGAGCGTGGAATGTTATGTACCTTAATTAGCCACGTGCGGTCGAAAAACTAGCGGAGGACCTAGACCACTGCAATGCAGAGAAATACAATGGGATGGACCGGAAGAAAAGAGGATGAAAAACTGCGATATACACTGTGGCGGCGATTGATATCGGCGGCAAAAGAAGCTCCTATTTGGATGCGGATTTTTTATTAGAGGCAGACTTAGGCAAGAGGTCTTGAGGTACCGCCATGTTAACGAACGCCTCAAACCATTCCGTATTAAGGCTAAATTTCTCATATTTGAGGAGAAAGATGACGACACCAAGGATGATTTCCACGAGATTTTGGACAAAACTTACGAACAGTGCCCTAGCTACAAGATTAAAATTATCCTCGATGACTTTAATGCAAAGCAAAGAGAGGGTATCTTTGGTAGTACTGTCGTAAGGTACAGCATGCACGGCACCTCCTCCTATAATTGATACGGTATAATCGACTTTGCGGCGGGGTGAACCATTGTCGTAGCTAGCAGGCGGCTCCCACATCTCGATATTCTCAAGGGAAGTTGGAGAATTTCTGATCAATCAACCGTCAAGCAGATAGACCATATGGCCAACATCGGCTCGTCCCATTACCTTGTTGTAGCCAAAGTACGGTTGCTGATATCCTGAACATCATAGAGGTCAGCTAATACTATGAGCACAGTTTGACGCCAGACGGCTACAACCGCAAAATATCACCAAACCCTTTTTCGATCGCGTCTCCCTTAGTCTCTTAAGAGGTCCTAGTCCGTCAGCATCAAGTATCGAAGACCAGTGGCAACATTGCCAAAAAGCCATCAGGTATACCGCCTGGGCTTCACTCGGCCCCTACATCAAAACCCCTGGTTTGACGACGAGTACCCGCAAGCATATGCAGCTAAGCAAGATGCATTCGAAGCCGGATCGTATAAAAGGACTAGAGCTGCTCACGAGCCCCACGAGCAGGAGGGGAGAGACGAACATTGCCTTCTCAGCAGGAGAAAGAAGGTGCATAGGAAGCGCGCGGTCGAGGAAATTGAAATATGCTACTCCAGGATTGAGATTCGGAAGTTTTACCATAAGTTAAAAAAAAAACACGGACGATGTAGATCAACAATTCCATTCACCCGACCTGGATAGCCGTATGTAAGCTTAGGTCCAACAAATCTGCTGGAGCGAGCGTCAGGCAATGACTTGCTACGCTAGTACTAGCGTACAGCAACTCTTCTCTAAAATATGGTTGGACGAAAGTATGCCCAATGAATGGAGATCCTCTAAACTGTGCCATCTACAGAGGCATCAATATTCTTAACATTGCCTACAAGATCCTATCTTTGAGATTATGCGAACTTCTGAAGCACTACGGCAGATTTTAAGGCCGAGTATGACAGCTCTACATCGACATCGACTAAGCCATTGAATGTCTAACAACCGAGGTGGCTGGGTCATATAGAGTGGATGAACAATAATGCTCCGGTCCGAAAAGTCTTCGAATCCGCCTTCTTGATGTGAATTCCTAGAATTCCTGTGGATTTCTAGAAACACCAAATTTTGGGTCGTGACAAAAGCTCAGCTCATTACGCGATGCCATAAGGTTGGTTAGTGTAAAGTGCCCTCAATAAGTCTCGACCAAGATGGATCCATTTTGCTGCCATAGGGCAGGGACAGGTTGGTCACACTATAATCGGTTACCTTATCTAATGAAATCATATTTACTTCCAAGCAACCCAGGGTAGTTTTTTTAATGTTGAAGGCTGACATCAAGAACAAGAAAAGTCCAAAATTGTCGCCTCTTCTTACTTGTTTCAACAACTGAGCGCAGGTACTCACCCATCGCATAGTGCTCCATCAATATACATGTTTGTATAAGGAGGTGGTGGCCCTGTGTGGTGTTTAAGTTCGCCATCTGTTACGCCAGAGATCTAAGTTCGATTCTCGGGCCATACATGAAAAATAGAAAAAATGATTTATTTTGCTATCCTTCCATCAGACACCACCGAAAGTGGAAACCATGGCGTTAGATCCTATTTTTTGTAAAAAGACAAGCAACAGAGTGAAGAGAATAATCCTTGGTTAACACCGGACTGTTGCGACATCAATTAATTTCTTTTTTTTAATAGTACAGGCAGAGCTCACTTCTTTCCTTCAACTTTCACCATAATATTTGTAGTTTAGCAATGTTGTATGTTCTTTAGCGAACTACTTGAATAAGGTGCCAAGCAAAAGATGTGTCCAGCAAATGCTTCCACAATTGATACCCAGCAATTGATGATGCTATAATGACTAATGTACTGTATTCTCGTACTCCTGGACCGCTTTGACGTTGAGCCTCGAACTATTTTCTGTAACCATTGACTCGAACACTGGCGCTCAATCCTTTCCCAATAAACAAATCTAATTTAGAACTGATTGATTATTTAAATTGAAATCCACAGCTATCCCTTTTCTCCTCTAATGGTGGGCCTACATTAGGAACCAACTACATTCCGAATCGATGTTGCTCATCCTGAGCTGACTAATTAGGCTCATTTTCCTGATTATTCGCCCAACGAATTAGACTTTCCAAAGGAATTCAAATGATAGTGACATTACCACACAAATGTTTCGGATTTGTTACAACAGATTGTCTGAATGCCAGATGCACATTCAAATGTTGGCCTAGTTCGATTGTCTACGGCCAGCAATGTTTTAACTTACAAAATGAATATCCTGCTGAACCGCCAATTAACCTTTAACTATAATTACCAACAATTTGAAATTTCATTGCATACGAGTGTCGCATCGATTACAACTTGCAACTCCAAAATATGTATGTATGTGTTACTTCGGTTAGCTGTTTATACATTTTAGCCTTTGGAATGTAATTTCCTGCATTGCGTTATCCTATTAAATTGAATAAATGACCACCGCTTCAATACTGACCATTCCAGCTGGCCAGCAATTCATAAACACCTTCGGCGCGGCAGGACCTTCTGAACTTAGAAACACGTCCTGCTTCCACCCACATCAATACAACCACACTATGCCAGAGTGTGGAGGCAAACCTCCACAGCAATTACGTATGCAAATGGCAAAACCTCTCACTCTAATCCCAGATCCGAGAGGTGGGCCAAGATTAGAGCCTGGGCCGTAATGCAATTCAATTAATTCCAGAAATTCAAATATACATACGAGTACGTATAATGCGAACCACTTGCCGAATTGCTCTAAATACGAATGGGAGCACGGACCATGGATCATGGAGTACGGTGTACGGTGTACGGTGTACGGTGTGTGGTGTGCGGTGTGTAGAATATGAAGTATAGAACGTGCGGATATAACAGCACACAATAAATCAAATTAATTGCGTGCCCGAGATTTACGTGAATATACACACGCATCATCAGGTTGGCGATAGTCACTTCCTGCTCCGGTGCAGATAAGCAAAAAATAGCTCTTCGGTGATAGTCTGGGGATGATGGAACGAGCAAGAGATTGGGTCAAGATACAAGTTATTTGGCCTAATTGTGAGGCAGGCCATTGAATTAGACATCCTGTCCTTCTAACCATGTACTGTTTCTTGTTCTGGTGCTACTACTGATGAGTCTCAGATTTCATTCAATTTGTATGTGCACAAACATATCCGCACGAGAATATTCGTATCTCGGTTGCAGGAAGTTAAAGGGATATCTAAACCGCACTGTAACACAATGTAAGTGAAGTGGATACTGGCCCTGTTTATGCTGCTGCTCCCGCTTCTACATTTGCCCATTTCTGGTTTCTCTGCTCTACCATTCCTCAGATACCTATTGATGGCAACCGGATTAGATGCGTTCCAATTTATTTCTCTCGCAAGTAGTGTGTCTTGGGAAGATGGAACAAACAAACTTTGGCATGTTACGTACTGTCAGGGCAATAAGTTACATTGGATTTTGTATC
Organism: Volucella bombylans; assembly: GCA_949129095.1. NCBI lineage: Eukaryota > Metazoa > Arthropoda > Insecta > Diptera > Syrphidae > Volucella > Volucella bombylans. The sequence goes on along the minus strand of OX422144.1, from coordinate 127,455,294 downwards.
CTTAAACAACTGTTATTGGTAAGACTTCCTGTTGGATCAGGTCCAATAGAAATTGATGAGCAAATAATAAGCAGATCCGGTGACTTTGACCACACCCTGAGGATTTCTTTTGTTCTATTTACAATAGATGCTGGTGCCAGTACTAGTACTGGTGTTTATATTGTTTTACTTTGATGATGCCTGCTTTTGTCAATGTGTCGAGGGAATGATAATGAAGGGAGATGTCCTTGTTTGTGTGGTGACCACAGAGTGGGTGAGAGATAGTAATAATGTTGATAGTGACAATTGACAAGCCACGATAACAATGATAAATTTACAGGTATAGTATGTGCCGCAGGAAGGCCATATAATACCTGGAAGAAAACAATCAATTGTTGCGTTGAAAGTACATGCAAAGTACATTGCTTTAACTTTACGTGGTGGCCATTGGAAACTACATGTGACAACCCTTACTAAAGGAGACTAAAATTGCAAGCACAAGCCAGAGCTCAACCTTGATTAAAGGTGCAGCGGAAGAGCTCCCAGATGTTTTCTGTGGTATTGCCTGCATTCATTTCAGGGCTACTTTGGGATTTTTCATGTACAAGTCTGACTGGTTTTTTGAAGAGAGATGGTGGCAGGAGAACTTAAATGGGATGCTGACTCCCTTATGTCCAAGTGGTGCATCAAAAGCCTCCAGGTTGAGTGTTACCCGTCGAAGGCCTCAAACTCGAATGATTCTACTATTGACAACTAATTCCAGTCGAGAAAAGCAAATGATTTTCGGAACTGCACGTGGAACGTTAGATCCCTTAATGGACCACAACTCGCGGAGACCCTAAACTATTATATAGCAGATCTAACCATCATCCAGGAAGTGAGATAGATTTAACCCAGAGGTAGAATGATAAAAAAAAAATACGATAATTACTAAATCAATGCTAACATGGGCAGAGGAGAAAGACCATGGCGCCAAGGACTGTTTTCATGACCACCTCCGCAAGACATATGCTAAATGTCCTAATGGTAATGTTAAGATCGTCACAGGAAGTTCACAAGTCATCGCTCTGATGAATTCCAAGTTCGCTTATTTCAACTAATAAGAACATTATTTGAACATTGAAAGCGTACTCGTCTGGAAAGGCAGCGTCTCGTCAATCCAGTTTTAATCAGATTGCGCTTTGATGTTCCTACTAACATCCATGACATCTTCACATCTTCATCTCAGTGGCTGTCATTTTACCTTTATACTTCTCGTAAATCAGAGAACCTTTGATTCTTCTTTCGTTCTACTGTCGGAACAGGACACTCAAACAAAGAATATGTCCGTTCTGCTCCTTATACGAGTATGTTATATTCGTTACACTAAAATTTCTCAGTCTTTCGTGTAATAAATTATATCGGAAGCACCCCAGGACAGAGTACTTATGCTCGGGTAGGCCTAAAGCTCACAGAGTAATTCGTCACTAATCTCACAGCAAGTCACTAATCTCTCCGGAACTTAAGTCCCTTTCGACTGCCACATATAGGTGCTTACCAAACGAATATTGTCCCGTTATAATGTGAATAAACAGTCTGCGGTCTTCACTACGAATGAAAAGAGGAAAGTCGATGTCAGAAAGCAGTGTTTTGCGCTGACATTATCCTGGAGAGTCATGTCATCTACAATTATGCTTACAAGAGCAGATATTCCAACTATTAATGGAAACAATATAGCAGATTCGAGTCCCGAGAAACTCTGTTCTGAACACTGCCTAGCAAGTATATCGGCAATATCATTTCTTGCTATCCCATTGTAGCTTGAGACTCAAACAGAACTCAGTCAATTCACTTTTCCGATTGCATTCAGAGAAGCCATGTATCCTCGAACTAGCTCAGAGATTGGTCGGCAAGATCTTTAGTGTGGCCTAGCTGTCGCCAGAGATGCAAACATTTAACTTCCTTCACGGATTCTTTGCAATATAGCTACGGTTTCTATTAATATTAAGTTAGTGAAGAAAGAAAGGGAGAAACCGATGCACGTTGGTTTTAAATGTTTGAAGGTTATAATGACTAGGAAATAAATGGCTCGACAGGGCGCTCCATAAGCGAGTTGTATGGCTTAGAAATGTATCACGATATTTCAGAATACGTCCGAATACGTTGATCGTTTTGGAGATATTTTCGATGACATTTTAGCTTAGTGTCGGCTTAATTTAATCATTGTAGATTTTCACAATCTTTATGCGTTGTGTATCCGTGTAGTTCTCCATAACTTAACCTTAATGTTCACACATAAACAACAATGCTGTACACCTTTTATGAGCAGTTAATAAATTGATTGTAGCGAGAGCTATCCTTATTAACACCAATCAATTGGGGAGCAAACAATCAGTAATAATGGATCTATCGCGTTTTCTATTGATTGAAACATTCTGAAGAAATATGAACCAATCATTCCACCAGCCTAGGGGCTCTCCAGGCTGAAATGGTACTATAAGTGCGTGCTCGACCAGTAGCGAAATACTGTCATACGCCATCATATGTGAGTACTGAGCCCTATGCGAAGGAGATTAAAAAAACCTGAAAAACCAGCTAACCACCTAATTTAATAACTGATTTACTGTTGGCGACCCTGGCAAGCGATTTGAAGACAACGATCTTCGGATCTGTTCGTGGAGCCGAAAAACTAGTGGAGCTCCTAGTCCTCTACAAAGCAGGAAGGACCACCATCCAACTGTGACATCTAGTATGAAGAACGGAGCATCTACGAGCTCCTCAACAAAACCTACATCGTCCTTGGCGATTTTAGTGTCAATCTAGGTTAGGAGGGTAATACAGTAGGGAAGTGTGTTACAACTTCAACTTCATCACCTCCGGAAACGGTCATAAAGGAAGCTGTAACAAACCGTTAAGCAAATTGATCATATTGCGGTCCAGTACTTTAGATGTAAAAACGTTTCCAGCAGCTAAAATCGAGGCGGACCATCACATTCACTTCTTGTAGGCAAGGTACGAATGCGGATATCAGTAACAGACCAAAGTTCAACGTCGATCGCGTATTCTCCAAATACTCGAGGAATCCGATGCCACCAGCACCGAACGTAGAAGACCAGTGGCATCACTGATGTGATGCCGAACACCACCCCACCGTGAAGAAGAATGAACCATTCAAACTGGACGAAGACAGACAACATTTCCGACCACCTGACCAAGAGTCAGGACAGCCATTTAATAACTTCTAGTCTTTGACTTGTCGTGCTTTGTAGCAAAAATCGTTGTGCCGTGATGTTTCTAACACGAGCTGCCAAATGTCGATTTCACTGTTCCTGTCACTTTTATTCAATTGCAACATCAGGTACCTAAAAAAAATCACCCTGTTCTTTTTGAAGAAGTATTGCCAATGATAGACCTCCTAGATAGCTATCTCCAGGATCAACTACTCCGGTAATATGGAGAGACGAATAGACCAGTGGTAGTTGTTGGGATTGGCTCAGGGTTCGGCACTCTGCCCCGCAGCGGCGGACTAGCTGCGGAGTAGCGGATTTGGGCCTGGGGCCTGGGGCCTGGGGCCCAAAAAATAGGCATGGTTATCCTCACGATGCAACGATGGTTCGGAGGATTTTCGTGTGAACGTAGTAGGTGCAGTAGTCCGCGCGAGTCCGGTACTTCGCTATTTCGGAATGTGGATTGACTCACGACTTACCTTTACGGAGCACAAAAGGAGGGCGACTGATAAAACCATCACGGTAACAGCCGCACTGCCTATAAAGGTAGCCAATGTTGGTGGCCTGAAATAAGGCAGAAGAAGGTTACTAGCGTCGGTCGCCAATCCTGTATTGTTGTACGGCACCGAGTTGTGGCGGACGCACTGCCGAGACAAGGTCTTACCTCAATACAGTGCGTCAGGTCCCTTAGGATCGCATGCCCTTACCGAACGGTGTCCGTTATGGTGATCGTGAGAACCATCCTCGTCGAGATAAATTTCTATCCCTAGAATCCGAACAAAATAGCGACAGCTATATTCTGCAACAGCAGAAATGCGATGCTAGGTGGACTCACCGATTCATATCAGTGCCGAATCCGTGGCTGGAGCAAAGACGTGGTGGGGTGAATTAATATCTTACCCATCTTCTTTCTGGACATGGGCAATTCATCGCATACCTACACTGCATGCCAGTAAAAACATTCTCCAGATGCGACTATTGCCCTGCGGTGGAAGCTACCGCCGAGCACAAGTTCTTCGTTTACGCAAGGTGACATTAGCAACGACAGCTGTTAGAAGACCGACTGGGCCTAATAATTACGCCGGAAAATATCGTTTCCGTGATGTTGAATTGCAAGGACGCATAGAGGACAGTGGGCACCTACAAACAGTTGGAATAATGGAAAAGAAAAGGGAGGTGGTGGACAGGCCTGCATCTCCTCACGCGTACATACATTTTGATATGGAAGCAAGCTGCGCTGGATGTGCATATCTCTGACTCCTCCGGGTTCTCAGCAGGGTGAAACACCGAACGAAGCTAAGCACTAAGAAGTAGTTGCGGTGAGTACCTTTCAGACTTTTAAACGAACTTCTTCGTTATTGCCGCTGGGTAAAATTCAGTTAAAACAATGCCAACGACATCATACGCCTTCAATTCTCTGTTTCCAGATTCTAGGCCATGACTATATAATGCACTCAGTGGCACATCAAAACTTCAAATATTGCACGGAAACCATATAACATCGCCAAATGACCCAACCAACAAAAACAAATCCAACAACACTGTGCACTTTCTTGCATCCTACACTGTCTAAAATCATCTCTTCTTCGGTTCTGAATGGAATGAGATTTTCGTTCTTAAAAATAAATCTGGAATCTGTAACGCATTGATTACTCCGTAGTCACATAGCTCATCGAATCCTATGGAGCAACTTGTGATACGAGTATTAGCAACCCCCAATGGCAATTGTTCCATCTCTTGTAACACCTCAGGTGGCATTTTGTTATTTCCATCTTGGAACTCATGTTTCATCAGACTCATCGTCTGTCGTACCTTTATAGAAACAATCGTAAAGAGTCTCCGATGGGGAAATGATGTTGCTTAAGTTTTGATGGGAACTCTTCAGGTGTTTTAAAGGCAGCAGGTGTTCCAATGATTCTCTGATATTTGACTGGAGCTTAATAAATTAATCAAGCAGTATTCGGAACGGAAGCGACGAGTGGTGTGTCAGAGCATTAGAACGTGGGAAGCTGAGGAAGGCAGGCAAGACGCAATGAGGTGGTTAATTATTTTCGCGATACATTTAGAAAGCCCTTAAACAGTTGTCCTAATGAATATGTATCAGGATTTGGCAGAGTCCTAGTCATACTCGTAGTTCGAGGTCGACGGAAACATGGGTGGGGGTATTTTCCTTTTTTTTTGGTTTAGCCCCACTGAATATAATTATTCCTGGATGATTCGGCAAGTTGTTCGGTCATGTGTTGATGCCATGGAATTGGAATTGAGTCGTGTAGAGATTTGTGGTCATTTGGATGTCTAGAGGTTTGAGAGACTCGCCCGCAATTAGCATTTTGGACGGAGGAGATGAATTAATATTCAATGTTGTTGTTGTTCGTTGGAATTTTGTTTCTAAAAGTTGGAAAATGTCACTTAGCTTTTGGGGTGAATTTGTTGCTGTCTCATGATGGGCTAAATTGGAGGAGGAAACTTTTTGCTTGTGCCCCATCAGTCGTACTTTACGTCGACCATTTGACAGATTGTGAAAGTATTCATTCAAAATTGGTGACAAAGTTTCGTTTAACAAGAAAACAATGGGTACGAAGGCAATTGACTTGAGTTTTAAGGGATTTGTTATTCATTTCGGTTTTAGTGGGTGCCGTCCACAACGCAACATTTGAGAGGATGAATAACTCCTCCCGATAATCCGGCGCAGACGAATTTTGCGGATAAGAGAAATGCTGGTGAATAGGAACCAACTTGTTGCTTACTGTTGTTAATATATGGTGTGTCCTGCCTTCACTTTTGTGGTGTACGAGTATGTTGGCCGACTCACTGCCTAACGCTCTCAATAGTTTTGACATCTATGCTCAAGCGTATGCAGATGATGTACATGTACTGTCTATTGGATCATGTCCACCAACAAACTGCTCTAAAGCGCTGGCAATCTTAAACGCGATAGAAGATTGGTGCAGTTGTCAATCTTGTCAAAACTGACGTTGTTCTCTTTAGGGACCTAGTTGCGCTCCGCATATGTGATAGAATGTCCTGCAATGCTGGCTATGAGACTGATGACGACATAGCATGTGTCACGCCAATGCTCACATCAAACTGCAGTCACTCTGTTACTAGTACTATAGGCACTTTATCACTGGACTGAGAAATTTCAGTAAAAGAAACGTACAGGGAGTGCAATGGGCTAGTTTTTTGTCTGAGTAATCTGTCCCGATCATACACAGATAGATCAGGTTAAGCTAGCTAATATAAGACTCTACTGCCTTACAATGATCAACCGAATCTCACCTTGGCCCTTGGCAATATAATTTGCGTCACAAAGCTAGCACCGAATCTGACATCGACATTGACGATGCTGACATTAAGGCCGACATTGAATCTTGTACTCGTATCAGACCTAACATCGAAACAGACTTCGAGGCTGACATCGAGTCGTGTCCAGACATTTTACAGCGCTGGAAACAAATAAGCTAACAAAACTGAATGCCTTCTTCTTCTGTAACATTGGTATTTAAAGAAAATCCTGCGTTCTCGCATCACTGAAGTCGTTTATTCAAAGTTGGGTGGGGACGTACGTACAAGGAAATAGTGCATTATGCTTCTTATTTATTCCTTTTACTGTAATTTCGCTGCCTTTTATGGAAAGATGGGTAAGGACTTCAGTGGTAAAGCACCCACCACATCAGCGAACAATACCTACAGCATGATGTGAACCAAGGCCGGACACAGAGATATTGCTAAGCTTTATCATCATCATCCTCAAAACATCGCAGAATATTGTGTCACTTATACCCACACACACTTCGGTTTTAAGCAAAAGCGTAGTGCGCCATCACGACGCCAGTAAACTGTCTACAGACTCTCCTACCGCGAGACAGTAGGATATGGATATGTCTAAAAGCATTCGTTTGGCCTGTCGGCAACCTGGATAATCATGCCAACTGCAGGCAGTTTTTTGCCATTAACGTATATCATCCTCTAGAATGACACAAGCATCTCATCCTAAATCGGCTCTGGAGCCATCAGTAAAGACTCATGGGTGCAGGAAATATCAATTTCGTACTTTCGCAATAACAAGAGTCCTGGCGCATTCATTAGTGTCACAAAACAAAGCCAGACTTACTGGGAAAGGCAATAGAACGTTAAAAAAAGAACGTTTTTTTGGAGCAAAAAAGGACCATCTTCGGTGATAGGCCCCATCTCTTGACCGCAGCTTCTTGGGACAGCCGGAAGACCGATTGCGCTTTGTAGGCTAACTACGTGCATGCTTAGTCCAAAGAAGTTTGTTATCCAGGATGAAAAACAAATACTTTGCTTAGATGAGGCCGATTCCTCCTTCTCGTAAAGAGAATAACAGTCTTTTTAGGGGATTGAGTAAAAGCCTAGGGCTCCTCGCACATCAGTGCAGACAGACAGTATAGCTAAATTATCTGCATGTTCCTGAGCGTAGACATTAAAACCATTGAGTGCGTTAAGCAGGGAGTCGAGTAGCATGCACTGTAGCTATGTACACAGGACGCCGATATATCTAATCGAACGCAGTCAGCATCCGCAATCAAGGTCCTAACGTCATGAATGAAATACCCAGCGCATACTCCTTCTTGTCGAATACGCATTCAATTCTCTCCACCAAATTTTGGAGCACAGTCTCGCAGGAGCTCCTCCATTGGTAAGCATGTTACATCTTCGACAGCATTCGCAAGCGGTTTTGTCAACATGAAGCTTGACCATTTGTTGCGGTAAACTTTCCCGCAACAAGTTTGGCTCTCATTTTCCTTGTAAGTCCCTTCGGTCCCTCTTTTCGTTGAGTGGGAACTCCGAGCTCTGGCGGTGGTGGAGGGCAGCCATGGTCCCATCAGCCAGTGGCCCACCAATCCCAGACCTCGGAAAACAACCCACATAGGTTCACAGGAAGAACCCCAGGGTGCGACAGGAGGTCCACCAGGAACACCGTTGTCGGAGCCCATAGATGGACGGGAGACTCGCAACGGGCAGCATCAGACAGGACGTCTGAAAGTCGCCGACGGGTGGGGGCGGACGGTCCTTTTGATCCAGACACCCCAACACGATGATGACGGGTGGGGGAAGACGATCCCTGGAACCTACACCCCAACGAAAGCCAAACAACATATGGCGAAGAATACACCCCATTATGCTACCCAGGGGTGTACGAACCAAGCCATTTGATCGATGGGTCAAGAGACGACGATCTCTTGTGTAGCTACCCCAACGAGGGAGCAACGAAGGAGCAACAGTGGTGTGCGGGCGGACGGCCAGTATAATCGGGCACACCCCAACGACGTACCAGCTTTAAAAGCTAGGTTCGATGGGTGAAGGGATGACGACCCCTTTTTAAGCCAGCACTCCACCGAGGGAGCAAGAAAACATAAATGCAAAACCAGCAGCAACCAACAAAAAGTACAAACTGGCAGAGAGGCCAGAGGGCAGAAGGGCCCAATGACAAAAAAATAATAAATAAATAATTGTAAGGAGTGACACGCTATTTGTCAGTCCCCACCCCCCCAAATCTGAACGCCGATCCACTGGAGTAGGTAGGGCCCGGGAAAAAAAAAATATATAAAAATTTAATGGCACAGGCACTATACTTTTCTTTTGTGAGGGGCGGCGATCCAACGGATGGTTGGATTGAGATACAATCCCTTCTGGATTGTATCTATATTCTTTTCCTTCCGTCCCAACACTTCAGCTACCATTCCATCGCATTTCCTTTCTCCTTCGCGGGCGTTTTAATTTTTGCAAGAGTAATCCGATGGGGGAAAATTACCCGGCGATCAGAAAGGAAAGAAACTCTGCTTTTCGCAATTTCTTTTTGTAGAACCTAAGAGTAGGCAATAACTAGGATCCACAGCTTCCACAAACTCGCTCAGTGGAGTTCCCAGTCATTACTGGAAGTGGGAGCGAACTCCGAGACTGAGGAGTTTAGTATGAATGTGGAAAATTGTGTGTGCGAGAGGCCTAGTGAGACACGGGGGCACACACTAGCAAAGCTTGCTAGTGTGGTGGCTAGAAATCCCGTCGTTGGGTCCACTACGGCTGAATGGATGCGAGAGAGAATGTGCGTGTGAATGTGTGTGTGTGTGTCTGGCGGGAGCTGTGGATCGTAGAAGATCTGAAAGCCACTTTGGTTACGACCAGCAATCAGTGAGGTTCAGGTCCAGAGTTTACAAAAAAAAAAAAAAATAAAAAAAAAAAAAAGAAAAAAAATTAAAGTAAAAGGATCGTGAAACCGGAGCAAAAAGGGAAAGGAGGAAGAAAGAAGGGATCGTGGACAGGAGTAGCGAGACGGAAGATCGTGCCAGAAAGGGGCATAGGCCGCTAGGATCTACAAGATAAGTATAGTGTAGTGAAGTGCCAGTGTAGCAAAAAAAAAAAAAAAAAAAAAAAAAAAAAAAAAAAAAAAGAGATATTGAAGTCGTTTCGTTTTGGAAAATTGAGACTCCGGTGGGCCGCGCGTGCGGAAAATTCCCGAGAACAGACGGGACACGCGACCCGTTAGAATACGTTTTTTGTTGTTTCGGGACTTAAGGAATAGCGGGTCACTCCACCGACGAGTGTACCGCTAAACCAATTAAAAATAAATCGTCGAGCTCCAACGGAGCCGTTATAACGTAGTGGAAAAAAAAAACTGTTTTTTTTTATTTTCTTTTTCTCATTTTTTTGTTCTGTTCTTTTTTTTTGTCGGGGAAGTTTTTCTTCTTTTCTTTTTTGGTTTCGTGATTCAAAAAAAAAAAAAAAAACAAAAAAAAAAAAAATCACGTGGCGCCCATTTTGCTTTTATTTCGCCCAGGTTTAGCGGCCGTTAACGCGCTACCTGGTAGAACCCACAGCTGGGATAGCGGGATCCCAGAGAATAAAGTGCTATCGTTTGGTTCGGGGCAACGCCGTATCGGTGCCGGGAATCAAACATAGCAAATTGTCGCCCGACGTGGGGCTTTCTTTTAATTTCATTCGCCGGCATTTTGTTTTTTGGATTCAATTATTTTTTTTATTCGTGTTTTTTTTTCGTTCTTCGGTCAAATTTCGCGGAGTTTTTTTTGAAGTTAGGCTAGTTAGTTGTGTGTCTTTTTGTTTTAAGAACTTCTGATACTGCTTGCTTTTTTTAGGACTGCAACAAGTGTAACAATACAACAAGGACCTCAAGTGCAGCAGAATATTCAGCAGGGCAATAAGAAAAGTACCTGTGGAGCGAGGAGTTAGGAGGTTAACGAGGATAAGAATCAATATACCTGGGCAAGTACCAGGTCCCCAAGTAGGTGGCTTTTTTTATTTTTTTTTTAATTTGCCTTGAGTGGTGTTGTCTTGATCAACTCCACTTGAACTCCTATATTATTTGTTGTGGCACTTCCGATGCACACTCATACATAGAAACATATACCTAAATAAACTTAAAAGATATATATTTACCATCATTGTTGGGACAGTTTTTATATATATTATTTTTTTTTCCTTCTTTCGGGTTCTCCGATAAACACTTTCGTATATACATAAATATATAAATACCTACACATATATATATACATATAGCGAAACAAACATATTTAAAAAAAAAAAAAAAAAGCATATAGCCAAACATTTAATTACATGCATACGTAGATATACGTACACACGTACATATATATATTTTTTGTACATTTACATATCTATACATTTTATTTATTTTTCATTTTACTTAAACTTGTCTTTATTCTATATACATATATATATATATAATTTTGATTTTTTTTTGTTTTATATATAATTTCGTGGTTTTCTCGTGTGCTAGGGGGTCTTTTTTTTTCTTTTCCATTGTCTTTTTTCGAATTTCAGTGTGACCAGCCACCCTTTTGTGGGTCTTGCTTTGGACGTTAGTGTGACCATTTGCGTTGGCTTTTTGTTGTTTACTAACTTGTGCGTTTTGTTATTTTTGGTTGTTTTTTTTAGTTTTCATCGTTGTCAGCGGGGTATTTGCTTTTCTGACTTTTGTTTGGTTTTCTTTTGGTGTTCCTTTTTTCCGTTGTTTCTGCTGGTAGAGTTTTGTTTTCTGCGACATCGTAATAATTCTTTTGTTATAGTTTTTTGAAAATGGAAATAAATAGGCTCGCTGTGGACGAGATGGCATACGAGATGGAGGCTCGCGGCCTTCCCATTGGCACCGTGGAAGCCATGCGGAAGTCGTTGAGATCCGCTCGTATGCTCGAACGCAGGGGGTCTCTAAATTTTGACTCGGCCTACAAATTTACGTTTGTAGAGGACCGAGATGCCATAATTGCCAAGATAAAACAGATTGAAGAGCTCTTGGAAGAACCTCCAAGTAATCCTAAGTCAAAGGAATACTTGAAGATTCTTACAAAAATCGAATGGGCTCTTAGTAGGTTGGATAGGGCGAGAGACACTTCTCCTGAGCAAACCGAGGAGAAGTGTGATCTCAAACATAGGTTGATCGTACTGGCCGGAGAGTTAGCCGGAGGTACAGAAGATGATTCGGACGATGAGGGCGAGGTAGGCTACGAGGACGAGGGAGAGCCATCGTGCTCGAGGCTCGTCAAGAACCGACCACCACAGCCAACGAGGGGTGAACTCAACGAGAATCAGCAGCAGCAAATCCGGCAAAAAAGGTTTTCCCTCCAGCAGCATCAAGCAGTGGACAGAACACCAGTCCGCGCTGTGAGATCACCGGTGACGCCTGCTGTTGCGGAAGAGACCGGTCTCTACGCAGCTACGGGTGACCACAGCGAGCGCTTGCCGTATGCGAGGGGGGAAAACCTGGCCAAGTGGGACATAAAGTTCACGGGGGAACGTTGTGGTGCGTCGGTAAATTCATTTTTGGAGCGGGTGGAAGAGCTCAGTCAAGCGCGCGGGGTGACTGAAGCTCACTTGTTTAGGGCAGCTGTCGAACTTTTTTCAGGGAAGGCGCTCATATGGTATAGGGCGATTAGGTTGTCGGTCTCTTCTTGGCAAGAGTTGGTGGCGGAACTGAAACTGGAGTTTCTCCCCCCCAACTACGATGACCTCCTACTGGAGGAAATCAGGCATCGTACCCAGGGAAGCAATGAATCCATAGGAGTATACGTCGCGGTCGTGCAAAATATGTTTGGCAGGCTTTCGGAACCGCTATCGGAGCGGCGGAAGCTTGCCATAGTTCAAAGAAACCTGGCCCCCTTTTACCAGCAACAGCTTGGGCTAGCAGACCCCAAGACGGTTGCAGACTTGGTTAAATTGGGTCGCAGGTTGGAGACGGTGCGGGCCAACGTGGAAACGTTTGCTCCGCCACCCAATCCGAGGACGCGTCGATTGTTAGAGCCAGATTTGGCGTTCGTAAACTGGGAGGAGCCCAGAGTTTCGGTTGTCCGAGAGGACATACCACCGCGTGCACCCATCCGGTGCTTTAATTGTAATGGCAAAGGCCACTTTTCAAGCGCGTGTTCAGCTCCTAGACGCTGCTACGGTTGTGGAGCGACAGGAGTGACACGGCGCCAATGTCGACGTTGCAGCGGCACGTCGGGAAACGCGCAACGGACTTCCGGGCCAGCAGGACGGGAGCGCCGGCGCAAGTAGGGGTTAGGTCGCCTGCTGGAAACCAGTCGGGGAACTCGGTAGTTCATTTAGGGTTTAGCTTGGAGGCAAACGGCGATGATAGGCGTCCATATGTAGGAGTTAGTATTTACGGTATAGGGATGTTAGGTCTTTTAGATAGTGGCGCTTCTCGCACTATAATAGGGGGTGAGGGATGGAAAATAGTCAAGGATTTAGGGCTTAGGTTAGGAAGAAATCAGGTTAGGTCCGTCGCGTTAGCGGACGGAAAAAGCGTAGATGTCGTGGGGGTTGTGTCTCTACCAATTGAAGTGCAAAGTCGGTCCGTTTACATAGAATGTCTCGTTATACCAGCAATACCCCACACCGTGATCCTTGGTGCAGATTTTTGGGCACTGGCGGGAATCGTCCCGGATTTAAGATCACGGGTGTGGAACTTTTCGAGCCAACAGTCGGTTGCCTCGATCACCGCAATTCGCGAGATCTCCGAGCTGGACGTCGCCGAAGCAGGGCAGTTGGAAGCTTTGGTCGACGGTATTTTTAAGTCGATGCCCGAGGGGTTGGGGTGCACTCATTTGGTAGAACACAAGATTAGGACGTCGGCAGAACCTATAAAACAGAGATACTACCCTGTGTCGCCTGCGATGCAGAAACACATCGATAAGGAGCTAAACGAGATGCTAGAGGCGGGAGTTATCGAGAAATCGAACAGTCCGTGGGCATCTCCGATAGTCCTTATCAAGAAAAAAGATGGGTCGTTTAGGTTCTGCGTCGACTATAGGAAAGTCAATAGGGTTACAGATAGGGATGCTTATCCATTGCCATTTATCTCGTCGACATTGGATAAGCTTAGGGACGCCAAATATTTGACGTCATTAGATATAAAGTCGGCCTACTGGCAGATCCCCATGGAGGAGAGATCGCGCCCACTCACAGCCTTCACGGTTCCGAATAGAGGTCTGTTCCAGTTTAAGAGAATGCCTTTCGGGTTACACAATGCGCCTGCTACGTGGCAGAGATTTATAGACAGCATCTTAGGTGCTGATCTAGAGCCACACGTATTTGTGTACCTGGACGATATTATTATCGTCACAAATACATTCGACCAACACCTTAAGATACTGGAGGAGGTCTTTAAGCGATTGTGTGAGGCAGGGTTAAAAGTTAGTCGGGAAAAATGTAACTTTTGTAGGCCGTCTTTGAAATATTTAGGTTATGTAGTAGATAGGAATGGACTACATGTAGATCCAGAAAAAGTAGATAGTATGATTAGGATTCCCGCACCGAAGAGTGTGAAGGAAATTAGGAGTTTTGTAGGGACAATTTCTTGGTACAGACGTTTTGTACCAAACTTCGCCGCTTTAGTTAGGCCTTTAACAGATTTGTTAAAGAAAGATAGGAAATTTATATGGACGGACGAGTGTGAGGAAAGCTTTAGGAAGGCGAAACAATGTCTAGTAACGGCACCCATTTTAACATGTCCAGACTTCGATAGGCCGTTCGTAGTTCAGACGGACGCCTCGAATTATGGAATAGGGGCCGTATTATCTCAGGAGTTTGAAGATGGAGAGAAGGTTATCTGTTATCTCAGTAGGTCCCTGCAGAGAAGTGAGAGGAACTACTCTACCACAGAGAAGGAATGCTTGGCTGTGCTCTGGGCGATTGAGAAGTTGCGACCATACATCGAAGGGGTTCGGTTTACGGTCGTAACTGATCATTATTCGCTAGTGTGGCTGAGTAACCTTAAGGAACCTCAAGGGAGACTAGGTCGATGGGCAGTGAGGCTGCAGCAATTTGATTTTCAGATTGTCCACAGAAAGGGGAAAGAGCATGTAGTTCCCGACATGCTTTCGCGAGGAGTTCCGGAGTTGGCTGGAATCTCAGAAGCGGATCAAGACCCTTGGATTAGGAAAATGATTGCGGCAGTAGAAGCTAACCCGTTAGCCTACCCCTTGTGGAGAGTAGAGGGGGGTAAACTATTCAAGTTTGTGAAGAATAGGCAGGTAGTAGTCTACGAAGATAACAGTAACGAGTGGAAATTAGTAGTAGGAAAGCTAGGTAGATTAGGGATTTTACAGGCGTGCCATGATAACCCATTAGCGGGTCACATGGGCGTCCGCAAAACATTTGCGAGAGTAGGAGCTAGGTACTACTGGCCGAAGATGCGGTCAGAAGTAACAAAATACGTAAAGAATTGCACGATTTGCCAACAGGTGAAACCTGTGAACGAGCGACCCGCTGGTCTGATGGTTGAGAGGGTAGGTGTGTCAAGGTGTTGGGAAATGGTTTGTGTAGATCTGGTAGGCCCACTTCCCAAGTCCACTCGGGGTTACAATTACATTCTGACCGTGGTCGATTATTTTTCAAAATTCCCCTTACTGTTTCCCCTACGTTCCGCAACTGCCAAGGCAGTGTGCAAGGAACTAGAGGAAAATGTCTTTTTGTTGTTCGGCGTACCCAAGGTTGTCGTGTGCGACAACGGTCCCCAGTTTCGAGGAAGGGAGCTCAAAGCTCTCTGTGACTCTTACGAGTCACAAATTAGGTTTACGGCTCATTACCACCCACAGGCTAATCCGGCGGAGAGGATTAACCAGATAATCAAGACAACGCTCAGAGCGTATGTCTCGGAGAATCACCGAGGTTGGGATTCGCAGTTGGCGAAAGTAGCGTGCGCGATTCGCACGGCCCAACACGAGGTGCTGGGGGTATCCCCATATTATGTAAACTTCGGAAGGGAGATGGTAACTCGCGGCACAGAATTTGATGCCTCGAGGGATTATCTCCAGAATAGGATAGGTAGCGAGGATAGGCTAAGTAGTAGGGACGTAGTACCAGGTAAGGAGACCACAGGTACTATAGGTAGGGACTTAGATCTTGAAAGTAGGGAAAGGAATAGGGAATTTAGGGACTCAGATACACCGGAGTTAGGTAGGAGATTCGAGATGTTGAGGCAGGATATTCGTAGGAAATTAGCGGCGGCAGCGAAGAAGTCGGCGAAAGCCTACAACCTCCGACGGCGAGATGTGCAATATCTCCCGAACGAGTTAGTATGGCGTCGAAACTTCGTGTTGTCTGACGCAGCTAATTACTACGCGGCCAAGCTTGCGCCGAAATTCGTGGGACCATTCAGGATCCTCAAACGTGTGTCAGCGTGGACATACAGTTTGGTGGATTCGAATGGTCAAAATAAAGGTACCTGGCACGCTAAGGACCTTAAGCCCTATAGCGCTGAGCCAGAAGAGTCTTAAGTCCCAGTAGAGTAGAGTAGCTTAGAAGACCGATTGGGTCATAATTTTAGTTTGTTTTTGCATAGACTGGCGGTATTGGCCTTGATGGAAATGTCTCTCCTAAGAACCTTTAGCCTCGGGAAATGGTTTGCGCTTCTTAGGAATGCAAGCCCATTTCCTAGGAGGTGAGGGTGGGGTTTGTTGCGGTAAACTTTCCCGCAACAAGTTTGGCTCTCATTTTCCTTGTAAGTCCCTTCGGTCCCTCTTTTCGTTGAGTGGGAACTCCGAGCTCTGGCGGTGGTGGAGGGCAGCCATGGTCCCATCAGCCAGTGGCCCACCAATCCCAGACCTCGGAAAACAACCCACATAGGTTCACAGGGTGCGACAGGAGGTCCACCAGGAACACCGTTGTCGGAGCCCATAGATGGACGGGAGACTCGCAACGGGCAGCATCAGACAGGACGTCTGAAAGTCGCCGACGGGTGGGGGCGGACGGTCCTTTTGATCCAGACACCCCAACACGATGATGACGGGTGGGGGAAGACGATCCCTGGAACCTACACCCCAACGAAAGCCAAACAACATATGGCGAAGAATACACCCCATTATGCTACCCAGGGGTGTACGAACCAAGCCATTTGATCGATGGGTCAAGAGACGACGATCTCTTGTGTAGCTACCCCAACGAGGGAGCAACGAAGGAGCAACAGTGGTGTGCGGGCGGACGGCCAGTATAATCGGGCACACCCCAACGACGTACCAGCTTTAAAAGCTAGGTTCGATGGGTGAAGGGATGACGACCCCTTTTTAAGCCAGCACTCCACCGAGGGAGCAAGAAAACATAAATGCAAAACCAGCAGCAACCAACAAAAAGTACAAACTGGCAGAGAGGCCAGAGGGCAGAAGGGCCCAATGACAAAAAAATAATAAATAAATAATTGTAAGGAGTGACACGCTATTTGTCAGTCCCCACCCCCCCAAATCTGAACGCCGATCCACTGGAGTAGGTAGGGCCCGGGAAAAAAAAAATATATAAAAATTTAATGGCACAGGCACTATACTTTTCTTTTGTGAGGGGCGGCGATCCAACGGATGGTTGGATTGAGATACAATCCCTTCTGGATTGTATCTATATTCTTTTCCTTCCGTCCCAACACTTCAGCTACCATTCCATCGCATTTCCTTTCTCCTTCGCGGGCGTTTTAATTTTTGCAAGAGTAATCCGATGGGGGAAAATTACCCGGCGATCAGAAAGGAAAGAAACTCTGCTTTTCGCAATTTCTTTTTGTAGAACCTAAGAGTAGGCAATAACTAGGATCCACAGCTTCCACAAACTCGCTCAGTGGAGTTCCCAGTCATTACTGGAAGTGGGAGCGAACTCCGAGACTGAGGAGTTTAGTATGAATGTGGAAAATTGTGTGTGCGAGAGGCCTAGTGAGACACGGGGGCACACACTAGCAAAGCTTGCTAGTGTGGTGGCTAGAAATCCCGTCGTTGGGTCCACTACGGCTGAATGGATGCGAGAGAGAATGTGCGTGTGAATGTGTGTGTGTGTGTCTGGCGGGAGCTGTGGATCGTAGAAGATCTGAAAGCCACTTTGGTTACGACCAGCAATCAGTGAGGTTCAGGTCCAGAGTTTACAAAAAAAAAAAAAAAATAAAAAAAAAAATAAAAAAAAAAAAAAAAAAAAATTTACGATTTAAGTTTTGGCATTGCGAGAAGCAATTTTTCTTTCGTTGCAAGTAAAGTAGAGTAGAGTAGATTCCTTTTTTTTAACGTCGCGAGTTCTGCTTGAACAAAAAAAAAAAAAAAATAAAAAAAAAAAAAAAATTAAAAAAAAAAAAATTAAAGTAAAAGGATCGTGAAACCGGAGCAAAAAGGGAAAGGAGGAAGAAAGAAGGGATCGTGGACAGGAGTAGCGAGACGGAAGATCGTGCCAGAAAGGGGCATAGGCCGCTAGGATCTACAAGATAAGTATAGTGTAGTGAAGTGCCAGTGTAGCAAAAAAAAAAAAAAAAAAAAAAAAAAAAAAAAAAAAAAGAGATATTGAAGTCGTTTCGTTTTGGAAAATTGAGACTCCGGTGGGCCGCGCGTGCGGAAAATTCCCGAGAACAGACGGGACACGCGACCCGTTAGAATACGTTTTTTGTTGTTTCGGGACTTAAGGAATAGCGGGTCACTCCACCGACGAGTGTACCGCTAAACCAATTAAAAATAAATCGTCGAGCTCCAACGGAGCCGTTATAACGTAGTGGAAAAAAAAAACTGTTTTTTTTTATTTTCTTTTTCTCATTTTTTTGTTCTGTTCTTTTTTTTTGTCGGGGAAGTTTTTCTTCTTTTCTTTTTTGGTTTCGTGATTCAAAAAAAAAAAAAAAAACAAAAAAAAAAAAATCACGTGGCGCCCATTTTGCTTTTATTTCGCCCAGGTTTAGCGGCCGTTAACGCGCTACCTGGTAGAACCCACAGCTGGGATAGCGGGATCCCAGAGAATAAAGTGCTATCGTTTGGTTCGGGGCAACGCCGTATCGGTGCCGGGAATCAAACATAGCACATTCTCTCAATGTTCTACGAAATGAAAGAAGTCAAGCTGATAGGTTTGAAGCCTTTGGCGAGCGATTTTCTGTATAAAGGTGTCCACCAGCGGTTCGGTATTTATACCGCTGTCAGACTGGCAATAAAGATTCTCTTCAGTGTGGCCAAAGGCTCGTCTATACCTTTCTGAAGCATAACTGGATATATGCAACCGATGACAGATATCAGCTACGGAGTATTGTGTTACTCAGTTCACATGCAGCTTCGGGAATAGGAGCTGGTTGTCAGTTAGTTCTGATCAAGTTATCCGGGAAGTCAGTCTCAAATCCGTGCTTCAGACTCAAAGTTGGTGCCACCAGAACTTCTGAGTGATTCCACTCTGACTATTTTCCTCCTGTTTCCCCCTTTTAAGAATTTCGAGTAGCCTACTAATTTCACCGGGTGTTTCGAACTCTTTGCAACGGTCTTCAGAAAAGTCACCCTTTGAAATACCAATAAGGCTCTTATATTCGTGTTATTGTAAAAATTCCAGTATTTCCTTACGTAATCGCTGTAAATCTGCATTCAAAGCTTGACACATCAGACCAAAACATTTAGTAAGGGCACCGTTCAGGTTCTGAACAGCTTCCCCTACCTTTTGTTTCATTCTAAGTTTTGGTAGAGAATTTGCTCCTCTTTAAAGTATGTCCAATTTATTTTTATCGGATTCCACCGAGGCCGAGACCTCACAATCAATCCAGACCTGTGTTTCTTACATGCAAGACCCCGACAGTACGTTACAGACTTACCTGTTGGACAATGCTAAGTCGATTAAAAACTTTTGCAACAAATATTTTCCGAGAGCCAGTTTTGTTAAGAACCAGGTCAGAGGATAGTATGATATCCAGGAGATGATTGTCTCCCAAGTTGCATTAGCTGCTGTTCATGGAATTCCAGTATTTACGTTTGGTGGTGGCGGCAGCTCCGAAAACAAACTCACCCAAGGACGATTTCGTGCCATTCTCCCTCGTTTCGTAGTTTATATCTGCAGCAACTAAATCTTGGTTGAAAAATTGCAGAAAGTAGTTAACATATGCTGGATAAGTCCCCTTTGAAACACTCTGTTGCTGTAGACACCTGAATGAAGCAAAAGACCTGACCAATTTCGTCCGTAAATCCTTGTAGCATCGTTATTATCTGTATGCCAATGATAATCAGCAGCTCAATGGATACATTGCAACTACACGTATCAGCATGTTCCTGGAATAGCTTCCTTCTAGTAAGCGGTCCATATACTAATCGAGAATGTTTATTGTTTTATTTAATCCTCGGTCAAGTGGCCATTAGTGTCGGAATAATAGAGCTTTCATCGCCTAAAATCAAAAAGCGTTCATTACAAACTGTTTCCATATTCCTCATCCTCAAGTCAGGTACTTTTCACAGAGTATCCACCCACTTTTGTATCCAGCTGCGTAATTTTTCCATTTAACATGAAAGTTCTGCCAGATTGGAAGACAACTGGCTGATTCAATATCATAATATCGTAAATACGAGTATATTCCCATGAGCTGAACTCGTATCCATGTATGTTACCAGGTGTGGATGCCCACTTCTCGTCCTACACAACATTCTCGTATGCTCATCTACTCGTATATAACTGCCAGCCTTGTCTTTAGTGCATTACCCTTGTCATTTGATTGATCTCCCATCGGAACAAGACAAATTCGAATTGAGCCCTGATGTCCGATTTCAACACACAACTTCACTAATTATGATACAATCTGACCACTGAATCCATGTCATGTTGTATGTCTAGTCAAGATGTCATCCATGTCACTACAACTACAACCCCAATTTTGGTCAAAATTTAACACTGTCATCAACTACTCGTCGGTTGTGCTACAACAATTCGAAGACAGCGATTATCATGGCACCCGCTAGAGCTATGACCATTTAATAGTGTACTCCGTCACCCATCAAATAGCACCCCATCTCTACGAATACCTGTTCACTAAATTAACATCTGACTGTGTTAGCATTCCACGCACTTGAAAACACCATTTGCCTTGCATACCTTCAACTAAATTATGGTGTTCCACATGTGAACAACACACAAATGCCATTTACCCGCCCGCACAACACACACTAATAATTTTGGAGTAACTCCATAAGTACGTACCATACACACATACTCGTAACATACATTGTGCATTTTCAGTTCTCAGCTCCATTTTCAGTCCATCCAACAGTTGTCATCCTTTGAGTCCTTCAAAGGCGCGTCCACGATCTCGGCAAATTCCTTGCTACCGAACAGAAATACGCCACCACGACGACACACTCACAGGAATTCCAACAGCCTTAAGTAATGAGCATAACATTGGCAAGGATTTCTGTCTTGAATGCCCCTGTTCCCCTTCCATCAGTTACGAGTATGTACTCGTACTTCGAGAAGAAGGATATATTGGCCGACGAGAAAATGGAAAAGTCGATTTGTCTCGGTGTTGCCTCCTTGGCTGGCAACATGTGCCAGCAAACGAATTAAATCCAACTTAGACCCTTTACCCATTTCAAAACGGCTGGCTGCCCTTAAACGAGACTCGACACACCGTGTACGAGTGGCGTTACGTAATCTGAAATGGAAATTGGCTGCCGCAGTAAATAACTCCTGTGGGGCAACATGTCGACTTTTCCGGCTGTGGATTAAGACGAAACTACGAGTAGGTACATACGAATACCTATAGAATGCTGCGGAGTAGGGTTCTGACCTTCGGATAGGGTTCTGGCCTCCGGACGGGATAAGGTCACTTTTTTCCTGGAAAGGAAAAGAAGTGAAACATTCTTCGACTTATTGTCGGGAGCGGAAATGCTGGACAAAGCCAGCACATGCTCGTATCGTCGTTGTATCCTCGCTTCCTCGTTGCCTCCTTTTTTTGCTCCTTGAGTTTTGCTTTTTTTTCGTTTTTTCTTTTTCTATTTTCCCATGTCTCTGTCTACGTATTTTCGGAACGTGTACAGAAAAGTCTTATGTGTGGCGCGTGCGAGCACACGCAGAAGACATTGATGGGACGGTCGTACATCATCGACTATCGGAGTCGATAGGTCGTCGGTCAGGTACTATTTCTCTATTTCTCTGTTCTGCTTGTGGTGTGCTTCTCGTTTTTACGGGATCTAAAATGACTGACGCTGACCCTGGGGATGAAGGTACTCATACGGCATACGAGTAGGTCGGGCAGTGGGATTTGTGGAAGGTATCAACCTGTGAGGCAATTTTAATCAAGTTAAAGGACAAACAATGGAGGACGACGACAATTGCAGCAGATAGGTATGTGTACGAGTACATACATATGCCTGCACACTTTCTGACTGTAGGGTGAAGACCAAGATAAACATTCGAGTGATTTGTGTTTGAGGTTTGGGTGCTCAGTGATTGGTTTCGAATGGGGAGATAATTCATAGATACAATCGATTGGGAATGTGACAGTGTGCATCGATCTGTGGGTTATATTGAATTTAATGTCGGCTTTAAGAGGGCTTTTCTAGAGAATTGTGCCTGTCAAGAATGCTAACAGAAGCGAATCTCAATGATGTTCCAAAAATATGCTGACAAGTTCAACCGAAAATATGTAGATTTTCAACACCTTCTTCTTCGAGAACTTGAACATGACAAAGCTAAAAACTTTGAGGATTTGAGTGTCTTGAGTGTCTTGAGTTTCAGACTAAATGCTCCAATATCTTCCTAATAAGCTCGCACGCCTTAACACATTGACTGCCAAGGTAATTTTCGAAATGTTTACCCAGGCGCCAACCAGTTTTTTTTTATATTTGTGTTTTCTTCGGATTAAAGAACATTTCAGGTAGCTAGATGTATTTTTATTAATCAAGAAGGCCCTTGTAAGGAATTTATCCTGGCTGTCATATATGATAGTCATGGCTCCGTATGAGATTTGGACTTCTATCTACTTGTCCGGGGCTATGGCTATCATATTTGATAGATAGATAAGCAGCATTGTTACATTGAACAATGTCCTCTCCAATAACCTTTCCACAATTAAAATCGAAATCATCTTTTCGCAGTTCGGAAATTTCGAATGGCTCACCCAAGGAAGTGCCTATTTCTTGTAATTGCAATGCATGGTCAGCTTGCTGGAGTACACTATTATCAATTACTATCGAATAACCCAGGCAAGCATGTCCTGTCAATGTGGCAATAGTGAATAAATTATGATCTGGCAAATTTTTCTCAACAGCGATTTCTTTCATGCGGCATAGAGTATCGGCCATACACATGCGACCTTCTGCAATCGGTGTTACCAACGCGAACGCGAACTCCAGCACGAGAGGTAATTACCTCGTCTGTAACATAGGATTCTACACCGACTGAATTGCAAACTAGGCAAAGAGCTGCTCTGACATTAATTTCAACTGGCTTTTGCTCTTGAACGATCTGCATAAATCCAGCTACTGCATTCGCACCACACTTATCTCTTGACATACCAGCCATAACACCACCAACTTAGATATCAGCATCACAGGTGTCATAGCTTACACCCATTCCTACGAGCATAAGTGGCTGAAGTGATTTGTTTTCCAAGAAAATAATGCGTCCTTGATGACGTTTCACTGTACTTGGCGCAATATTTAATGCAGCAAACAATGGATACTCTTTTAACAAGACTTCTGGATCGCTAATGGCATTCATGTTTAGAGTTGGGAAAATGTTCTTGATGTACTCTTCAACTCTTGATGGGCACATGCGTTCTGGATGACCCACACCAATGTCACGGGCTACAAATCTACCAGACTCTAAAAGTAAAGCGTCCGTATAGATTTCCTCAACCTTGGTACTGGAAATCAACAACGAAAGATCACTAATACGTTGATTTTTGTCCAGAACTCCTTCACGCAGTTGAATTGGCACATAAAGCCCTTCGAGAGCTCCCAATACGGTGCACAATTCGACATTAGAAAAATTCTTGCTTTGAGGAACTAAAAGGAGCGGTGATTTGAATAGCACAACGAAGAAAGCTAGCAGCTGCCTCCTGGTAGGAGCGCACATCATGATAATCACCCAACTCTGCAACCGGTGCATAGACAACGGGTAGATCTAAGTTCTGAGATCTAAAGCATGACACCACACTGTCGAAGGCCTTGTCAAAAGCTCTAAATTCATTGAACTGATCCACAAGCTCTGATGGAATTGATTTGTCAATAATGCACAAAACATCGCAGCCTGACTTCTTGATAAGTTTTGTCAACTTAAGAGTGCATGGGACAAGTTTATCGTTTCCCATGGTGCTTCCAATTGGACTCTCTGTAGACACTGTGAAATCACCGACGACAGTTGACTAAGACAAGAACTAATCAAATGGATTAGCGTGTCGATCACTAACTGAGAATATAAAAATGATTGGACAACTAAGTAAGTAAGCACCAAGAAAGAAATGACTACAAGCGAGTTAGTGGAGCAACTGTATCGGTGCATAGTGTCGATAAGGTTTTATGGTCGTATGAAAGGGAGATATACCGACAGAGTATTTCGAGTAGTTTTGCCTAATAGTGAGTGAAATCACAGAAGCACTTAGTGGAAGCTAGTTACTGAGTTTGACATTTAGGCAATATATTCCGAATAAAACTCACCGATATGGAGTAAAAGTCTTCAAACTATGTTCAACGGATGGCTATACATGGGCGCTGAGGGTTTATATTGGAAAATCCGCTACTGGGGAAAGAGAAGTTGAACTAGCAAAAAATGTATGTACACAACTGTCAGAGGGGCATCTCAATCAAGGGAGGTGTCTTTATAATACATTGACAACTTTTACACTAGTTATGAATTAGCGCAGTCCTTTTTGAACCAAAACACACATGTTGTAAGGACCCTTAGAGCGAACAAACGAAATCTACAGAAAGAAGTTCTCCTCGCTAAGCTAAAAAAGGATGAAATTGTTTCTGGGGAAGATGATGACGGAATCGTCGTTTTGAAGTGGAAGGACACACGGAATATTCGAATGCTCTCTACAAAACACGCTCCAGATTTATTGCCAATTTCAAATAGAAGAACATCACAAATAAGTACTCAGCCCTCCACCAACTCAAATCCACCTGCAGCTCCTAGGCCAAGACGACAGGCTCAGAGGTCATTATTCAAACCCGAAGCAATTCTAGCCTACAATAAAGGAAAAACTGGAATTGATCTGTCTGACCAAATGGGTCCATATGCCATAACTCTGCGGGAAGGTATCAGATATGGTACAAGAAATTAGGAGTTGAACTTTTGCTTGGAGTTTCAGTTGTCAATGCTTGAGTCGTATACAAGCATCCACCAAAAAGTGAGATTTTCAATATTGCAACAGGTTCGACCCGAGCAGATCATAGCCGTGCCAAAGTTCATCACTTGAAGGATAGAGTAAATGATTCCGGAAATAAAATTCACAGAAAGTACAGTGTTTGCTACAACACAATCACCAAAGAAAAGGGTCGAGTTTTTGCTTGGGAAGAATAAAGGCAAACTAGTACTTTTTGTGAAGATTGCCCAAATCAACCCCAAATGTGCAGGGAGTGTTTCAAACACTTTTTCCCCTAAATTAAAACATGCAATTGCAATTAAAAACCTTCAATTTAAAGTAATTAGAAAAGAAAAGGATGATAATGACTAGAATGCATACAATTGAATAACTAATATGATTGAAAACAAAGTAATAAAGTTAATAAACGAAAAATTAAGAAAAAATTAACATTTATGTAAATTATGTATGTAAATTAGTAATAGAAAAAAAAAGAAAATACAAAAAACAGAAAAAAAAACAAAATTAATAAATTAATAAATAAATAAATAAGTAAATGAATATAGAAATTAATTAATTAATTTATAAATAAATAATAATAATGAATAAATACAAAATAAACTATTTAATATATACATTACAAAACAAAAGAAGAGAAAAATTATATAATATATGTAATACACGTATAATCATATAAATTCTTTAACAAACAAAATAAAATAAGAGGATATATTACTATGCATATATTTGGTTAATTAGTGGGTTATCAGAACTATCACAGCTACAAACAAAGTTATTTTCAAGTTTTTGAATTCGTTCAGAAATCAACTCAACATTCGCTCTTTGGTGGAGATCTATAGTCGAATGATGCCAAGGTAGATTAAACATCATTTTAAGCAGTTTATTTTGTGAGACCTGAAGTCTTTTTATGTGACTGTTAGCAGCTTTTCCCCATACAGGACAACCATAAAGTAATATTGCTTGGAAGACTACCTTGAATATGATGATTTTGTTTCCATTTGTTAATACGGAATTGCGATTTATGAAAGGATAAAGTAATTTTATTGCTAGACTTATTTTTTTTAAAAGTATTATTAATATGATAGCTGAACGTAAGTTTAGTATCAAGGTGTATACCTAAATATTTTACGGACCTTTCCCAATTTATGTCTTTTCTCTCGATATCAGGAGCCTTCCCAGCTTTGGCAATAGGCACAAATTTTGCCATTTTCCATTTAGTTGGAAAGTATTGCATTTTTAAACAGGCATTTATAATAAAAGTCAGATATTTTATACCACTTTTCGAAAGATGTTTTAGATAAATATTTTTAATTTGATCTAAGCCTCCGGTTTTTTTTTATATGCAAATTGTTTATAATGGTTTTAATATCTTCATCCGCAACGAATGCGTAAGAAGGCGTCGTTTCATTGGAGGCATCGAACTGTTTAATTGTTCTATTCGCTAAACTACTTGTTTCCCTATCGCCTAGATTTTGTGATACCAAGTGGTTTGTTGAAAAATGCTTTGCAAATAAATTGGCTTTATCCAAATCTGGGCAAAATGTTTGCGCAGAATCATTCAGAAATGGAATCTTCCTGTTTTTGTTTTTCATTATTTTTACAATGTTCCAGAAAGGTTTTCCATTTTTATCAAGAACTTTCAGTTTATTATTCCATTCTTCATTACGGAATTTTGAAATTTCTCTAGAAATAAGCTGGTTGAAATGAGAAACCATGTTTCGACAAAAGGGCTGACGATATTTTTGCCAGCTTCTTCTATGAATGTTCCTCAATTTAATGAGTTCCAGAACGTGGACCGGAAGTTTCTGATTTGAACAATTGTCTTTTTTTATTACTTTTGGGAACACATTTATCAACTGAAGCTAAAATAGTGCGTGTAAAACCTTGAACAATACATTCAACATCAGTATTACAAGAAACATTATCCAAATCAGTGGATATATTTCGAAGACTTGTATTCAAGCTTGTTTGAAACATTTTCCAATTAGTTTTATATAATTGTTGTATGTATTGCACTTTTTTTATTCCCGACCAAGGGACATGACATAAAACAGGGTTATGATCAGAACACAAGGCACTAAGAGAAGTTGGTTGCGATATTTGACTGGGAACATTTGTTAGAAATAAGTCTAGGATGGACGGAGAACCACGAGAACCAGCGGGGAAATACGTAGGGCTAGGAGGGAACAAAATAGTTACTGGCAGGACAAGAGGCAGATCTGCTAACACATTACCCCAAGCGTTTGCTCTACTACAACCCCAGTCTTTATGACGGCAATTAAAATCACCACCGAGTAAAAATTCTCCAGTCATAGCAAATAGTTTCCTGAAATCGCGTTTGAGTATCTTTCTTTTAGAGTCCGATGAAGATCCGCCAGGAAAGTATACACAGAAGACCTTTATTTCCTTTCCATTTATAAGCCTAATAGATATACCTAAATTCTCCACAGACGATGTTTTAATTACAGGCAAGAGCGAATGTTGCATTAATTTCCTAATTAGAATTGCAACTCCACCACCCCTCTGCTCAGTCCTATCTACACGATAGCACATGAAGTCAGAAGACGGTAGTCTTATTTCGTTTGTAAGCCAAGTTTCTGTTACTAACGCAACATCTACTCTATTGATGTCTAGAAAATTTAAAAATTCAAAATATTTGTTACGGATACCCTTAGCATTCCAAGTAATAATATTTATATGATTATTTACCATGTTATTTATCATGATGAGAATATAAAAATTTAGAGGTTAAATGTGCGATCACATTAAATTGCTCAATTTTATCCTTACAAAATGATAAGTTAGTTATCATCTCCATACAGAGAGCATTTAGTTCTTCAATAGAAAAAAGAGATGAATTGCTGCTGTTGCTATATGATGTATTAGCAACACATGAGGTATTTTGAACAGAAGGCAATGGAGGGGAGGCGGCAATGCGAGCTCCATTATCCCATGCGCTGGTTATTTGGTGTTGAGTGTTGGAACTTGTAATTTCTTTGTTCTGCACGTTGAATTTTTTTCGTTGTCCTTGTGGTGTTGGGAGCATTGGGAAATCGTTCATCGAATCAAAGAAAACCGGTTTTTGCGAGGAACCTTGAACCTGTGCATGTGCAGAGACTGGAGCACTTGCTCGGAAATTAAAATTGGAACGAGCTGATTTTTTCTTTTCTTTTATTTCGAGATACTTTGCTCTACTTGTACAGGCTGAATCAGTAGCTTTATGATTGCCATTGCAGTTAGCACATTTGTTATGTGAGACGTTGTCGCATTCAGCTGTTTTGTGTGAACCCGCACAGATCGCACAATAAGTTTTAATGTGGCAATTTTTTTCGCCGTGGCCGAACATTTGGCAGTTATGACATTGTGTCACCTTGCCTTTAAGCTTTCGTTGGTAGTTCCAATTGATTTGGGTGTGAAATACTGAACGAATTTTTTTTTTAAATCACTTAATTTAACTGACCCATTTTCAAAGGAGACAATATAAAAAGTATCACTGTAGTGCTTATAGTTTTTAAATATTTTTTTCACTTCGACACATTTTAGTTCACGCCTAACAAGTTCATTTTTAAGTTGAATTGCTTCTATGCCTTCTAAACCATATAGAACCACTTTAAAAGCTTTCGCGGTCTTAAGATCATGCGAGAAGAACTGACAATTAACTGAGTTAAGTTTTTTAAGGACAGCGTTAAATGATTCTACAGACTCACATACTATTTTTATGCCGATTGACAATTTCTTAATAGAATAATCGGATATTTTAAGGTTTTTCATTAGGAGATGAACAAATTCAAGAGGTTTTTGTAACAATTTAATAGGCGGGACATAAACTTTCTTTCCAGCAGGTGACACGATTTCATCCATTTCATCACTATTGTCAGTGTCCGGATGACATTGGAGAGGAAACCAGGGATTATTACGAAGACCACTTGCACTGGACATGGCTGTACGTATTTTTTTATCCGAGGACAATTGGCTGCCCTCGGATTCAGGTGATCGATTGCGTTTGCGAATGGTAATTGCGTTTTATAAGGCACTTGCGAAAGTAAACGCACGAGGGTTAACACACGTTGTGCACAGTCGAAAGCGCGCGGCAAACTAAATTAAAACATATTTTTGTAAATTGAATTTTTATTATTAAACTATAAAGTTTTCTTTTCTAATTCGCATGTTTTTTAAGCTATAAAATGTAAACCAATCACAAACATCTGAATCCAAGTTTACTTAACACTACCCGGGGTGACAGACTTTTTGTTTTACATTGAATTTTGTTCCTAGTGGCATTCAATTTTGAATGGCATGGCATAGTTGTGTGTGTATGTGTGTATTGTGTATATAGGTTAGGTAGGCTAAGGTTTATTTTAAGTTAGATATTAAGTTTTTATAAAAAATAAAAAATTATGTCCATATGCTAAGTTTTTGTTAACAAATATTTATTTTTAGCCTTAAGTATTCAAAATAAATAGTTCTAAGTAAAATGTAAATAAAGTCGAAAGACATAGTTATAAGAAGTTAAAGTAGCTTAGAGCGCCTGTGTGGGGCCAATAAGTTAGCATGTAGTAGTTTAAGAAATGGTTACCTAGATAGTTATTAGTAGTAACCCGCCAGGGTGAGATAAGGTGGAAGAGTTCTCACTTGAAAGCAGCGGTTGGCATGCTTGCGGATGCACGGCAATTAGCTCGTCGGAGGGATGGTACTTGCTGCTTGTTTGCTGGCCTACAAAAAAAATCATGCCAAGAAGTGTACTCGTACATATTCTCACCTTTGAAAGGCGAAGGGAAAAGATAGAAAGGGGTCTTAGTTCCTTGCATACCAAAGGAACCATATCGCACGTTTTGAATGTGCGTAATCAGGCTATTGCGAAATGTGGTTTAAAACTTGAGAGGAGTGAAAATGTTAAAGCAGTATGTAGACTATCTTGTCTTTACTATGTCGTCGATATATTGACATGAGGAGAAATCTGGCCTGCAGGCTAGGTCGGTAAGAACGAGCTGTCGTTTTCAGCTTGGGATCTCGCAAGATAACACCAAGAGATTCTCCTTCTTCTTGAGCACAAATCATATTGCACGTTTCAACAAAAAAAGAAATATTAATGCATGATTACATTTAAACTTTAAGCACTGTATTTCAAATAATGTAATTCATATGAGATTTCAGATCAGCTTGGTAAAAATACATACTATTCGCTTAATTTGATAGGTATGTACATGTATGTTTGTAAATGTTACGAGTATAAATAAGGTTGAGTAATACGGAAGTCAGAATATATAGAACAAATGTAGGTAATAATTTAGATATAGGTATATACATAAGTAGAATATAAGATATAAGTAAGTTATATATACATATACATTGTTTTGTTGTTTAAAGCCAAAGAACGCATTTTTGTAAATGAAATTGGTACTCACGGTTTTTAATCTGGATGTTAATTGCAGCGTCGAAATTTGTGCACAAATCCCTGCTTTCTGCTTTCATTGGTTGATTAAATTGTTAGTTACTTAAAATTTAAATCTATTCTTGGGCCTTACGATTAAACACAATAGGATAATTTTACGTTAAGCTATTTTATAGGTCTTCCTTATATTTTGTTTTGTTAATTATTATCTCTGGTGTAATTTTAGTTAGTTAATTCAAAGTAAGTAGAAGTAGATAAGTTGAATAATGTATACATATATTTATTACAGTAGGTTTTTCTGGCAAGTTATTCTAGGTTAGGTTAATTTAGATTAAGCTTTACACACGACACGTGAATAGATAACATAAAAAGGTTATACGAATTGAAAAATTAAATTTACATAGCTGACAGTTTATGAATCGATTGAATCGTAATCATTAATACAAGGGAACAATATAGGAGATATTTGCACTATGGATACACTGAATTGTTTTTTTGGTTCAATCATTTGATGCAGGTGAATTGTATATTATGACATCTGAGTGCACATACATATGTATGGTTTTTACAGCTGAACTTGTTTTTTTTTCTTTTCTGATATGAAGTTTGAATATTGTGTAGCATTATTTTTTCAGTCTCGATGTATGTAACTCTGTATATATGTATGTCTCATACTGTCGATGCGCTGTGTAAGGTTAGGTACGTTTTTTCTGTTTTTTAGTTTATATGTCGGTTGTAAAAAAAAAACCACTAGGTCACTGAAAGTCTGCGGATGCCTTGGTAAAGTATGGGCTATCTGTTCCGTTAGTTACGGCCGCTAGGTAACTGTATCCTGATGTGACACAAATGTACCCTATGAACATCTTTACCAATGGCTATCCGCAGTTTTCTATAGAAATAAAGAAATCTTATTAATTTTGTGATTAATGAAGGGGATTCACAGTTTTACCTGGTTGAGTTCTTTACCACAGATTTAGATTTTTTTCTTATCACTTTCCATATGTGATACGAAATCCGAAGTGTGGAATTATTGTACTTCTAATTTTAGAAAAAAAAATGGAGAAGCACTCTCAATCTAACACTTACGATGCTGTGCTCGATCTGTGGTGGTAAGACTTGCACTGAATTTGAAAAGACCGCAAACACACAGGTTTTGGCTTAAATACTCCATACTTTGTACTAAAAATTTAGCTTGGTTGGTATAAATAAAGTCTGCGTTTACATGTCAACGCCTTTGCTTATTCTAAGCAACATGCTGCTAGAAAAGTGACGTACTGAGTTCATTTTTGCACGCATTTAAATGGATGCACGCCACAAGCATAAGATTATTAAGTAATTGTAAGCTAGCATTTAAGAATTTTTTGTTAGAATGTAAGAGTTAGTGTTAAGAAAACTGAAACTGTCATGGCATGGTATGAACACACATGTACGAGTAGATATCATAATTGATAGCGACGGCCACAATGGAAACATCGCTGACTACCAAATATGGTAACCATGGCAGTCAATGTGTTAACGGAATGAGAAAGACAATGACACCAAGGACTGTTTTCATGAACTCCTCGAGAAGGCTCGGTAAGAGTGGCTGTTGGAAAGACCAATCTACTTAGGCCTATTGGCCCATTATGATGCAACTTGGATCTGTCATCCTCCTAATCTTGGAACCAACTTGAGCTTATGATGAAGCGTAGGAGACTGTTTATAATCTCTAGATAGATCACTTAAGTCATTGTAGAAGAAAGCTTCTAAGTTTAGTTTCCTTCTTTGAGAGAGATCTGGGCATGTACAGAGTAAGTGGAGGATTGCCTCTTCGTCCGTGCAGCTTCCGCAGAAATCATTTGTAAAGACGACAAGCCTTCTTGCATGTTTGCCTATCAGGGAATGTCCACCTACCTGTTTAGAAAGATCAAACTCTTACAGCGATTCAGATAGCACGTAGGGATTGGTACACCGATGCTACCCTTTTCCGGCAGAATAGGTAGAGTGGTAGCAATTTTGGCGAGTTCGTCGGTCCTGCAATTCCCTGGAATGTAAATGTGCCCCGGCACCCAACATAGGTGAAGGTTGAACTGCTCTACCATCTCCCTAAGAGACTATTGGCGATCAAGGGCGGTTCTTGAATTTAGTGAGACTGAGTTCAAGGACATGATAGCGGCCTAACTATCCGAAAAGATGCGAATTTCCCTTGCAGATATCACGTTTTTCTTCAGCTAGGACAGCGCTTCTAAATTCGCCAGAATTTCCGCCTGAAACACGCTACGGTGATTTGGAACACGGAAAGAGAGACTTATCAGAGAAAACAATGCCACCAACCCCGCTATCAGTCTTAGATTCATCTGTGTACAAGTGGATTGACTTGTCATCCATGAAAGCATCTTCCACCCAGAAGGATCTTGAGGGAATGATTATATGAAAGTCTTTGTCAAAGCATTGTTCGGGCATAGAGTCGATGTTCTCTGGAAGGATTCCTAATGTGTTAAGAATATTAGAATGTAGAAATAGTTTATTTATTCACTGTGCAACCGCTTTAAGGCGAATAGCTGCGGTCGCAGCTACTTGCCTGCTGAAGATATCGAGGGGTGTTAAGTGAAGCAGAATATCCAGTGTGACTGTTCTTTGGACTCTGCTTAGTTTGCTTCAGTTAACTGCATTGTCTAAGGCTACTCGATTGAGTGGTTATCTGGTAGTGAGACCTAAAGCCAGTGGGTAATGCGAGGTTGAAGGCCCCATTTGTTCACAGTTGTATTTTTGCAAGAGAATGAAGCTACTAAGCTGGTACCATTGATTGACCAAATGTCTATTGGAATTTTATATTTCCTGGAAAAGAGGACAGGATCGGTTTTGTGGGAGTTTACTTCCAATTCACAACGATCATCCGGACGATATTGATATGTTTTCCTGAAATGGCTATAGCAACGCCATCCCCATAAGCAACCACCCTACTACTACCGGCTTACAGGTACATCAACAGTTCGATGGCCGCTAAGTTCCAGAGAAGGGGTGAAAGAACACCGCCTTGAGGCATACCTCTGCTGACATACGTTTTAACAGAAACCCAAAGTTTAGACTAAGACTGATCAACTCCCCAAGTGAGTCATCAATCTTCAGAGCTGACAGTGCAGTTGCGATTACGGATGTGTTGTCCTTGTTAAAGGCACTCTGTCTAGAAAGACGACCATTTTTTAGTTTCTATAATGTAGGAATTTTTCAATGTGGCTAGCCAGTGAATGTACTCGTAGAGCCGTTTTGCCTGTTTGCTGTTTGCTGCTACTGGCCACGAGCTGGGAGCTGCCTGGAAAGTGGGTGTCCAGTAGCCGTTTGAGTAATTCATCACTTGAGGTGGTCCAAGAGCCATAGAATTTTTGTTAGCCATCGCGGCATTGCGCCTCAGAGGTTTCTGTTATTTTGTCACAGAATATCTCCAGGATTGTATTATGGCCGTTTTTGGCATCCAAACACCCAATACCAACGATGAAATTACGCTCTATCAAGTTGGTAGATATGTAAACTGCAATGAGGCAATTTGGCGTATATTCTCATTCCCTATTCACGAACGTCATCCCACTGTTGTACATTTGGCGGTGCATCTGGAGAACGGTCTAAGAGTATATTTCACATCACCTTGAAACACCTTCAGCGACGACATTAACCAGCTTCTTTACGACTTGCCAAAGCGATCGGTTCGCACGAACGTTGCTTTACTCGGAGATGCCACGTTATTACACTTGGAACACTTCATCGAAGAAATTTCTACGTCGGAGGCAAGGCGATGCGGTTCCTAATCATCCAGATATGCGTTCTACTGATGCTCTTGGTCGTATTTACACAGTTCATCGAAAGAATGATGGATGTCGGATTCGTGGGCCGACATCATTTGAATCACTAGGAACTGTTAATGGTATAGTGTGCCCAACATTTCGTGCAGCATGTCAAGAGCTCAATTTGCTTGAAAACGATACTCATTGGGACACGACAATCGCTGAAGCAATTATTTCTGCATCTCCAAGTCAGATACACACATTTATACATGCTTCCCATCTAATCCACGTGATATGTGGAACAAATACAAAGATAACATGTAAGAAGACATTTTACATCGAATTCGTGTCAGTTCAAGAAATCCTGATCTTGAGGTGAAAGCAAAGCATAACCAGGCTTTGCTCTTGATCGAAGATATGTGTTACCTCATGTGTGGCAGTTTGTTAGTCAGGTTAGGAATGCCAGCGCCAGATCACGGAATGAATGACGCATTTAATAGAGAATTGGAACGTGAACGTGAATATGATGGACATAAATTAGACCAATCAGTTCAAACGAATGTACCCCTGTTGCACCCAAAATAGAAGGAAGTCTATGATACATAATGATGATGGAAATGGTGGCTTATTTTTTCTGGATGCCTCCCAGGTGGAACTGGAAAGACATTCCTCATGTCATTGATTTTGGCCACTGTTCGTGCGAGATCCGAAATTGCGGTAGCAGTTGCTTCTTCTGGAATAGCGGACACGTTGTTAGAAGGATGCCGTACCGTACGGCTCATTCAGCGTTAAAATTGCCATTATATATTCAAGCTACTGAACAACCAACATATAACATCGCAAAATACGTTAAAATTGCCATTATATATTCAAGCTACTGAACAACCAACATGTAACATCGCAAAATACTCTGCAATGGCAAACATTTTAGTAGCCTCAAAAATCATCATCTGGGACGAATGCACAATGGTGCACAAACGCTCATTGGAAGCTCTTGATCGAACCTTAAAAGATCTGTGCAGTGACTCGATAATTTATGGTGGCGCAATGATCTTACTATCTGGCGATTTCTGCCAAATACTGCCAGTCATTCCAAGATCGACTGCTGCCGATGAAATAAACGCTTGCCTCAAATCTTCAAGTCTGTGGCGCTATGTGAAGAAACTACAACTGACAGAAAACATGAGAGTTGCATTGTTGAACGACCCATATGCTGAAGATTTCTCCAAGCAATTGCTGACTATCGGTAATGGCTGTGTTCCTGTCGACGAATCGAGCGGATTGATTTCATTTCCTCAGAATTTTTGCAATTTCGTCTCATCGAAAGAAGAGCTCATCAGCAAAGTATTTCCGAACATCATTGCTAACCATTGACTGTGTAACAAACGAGGACGAATCCACTAATTATCCAATTGAATTTTTAAACTCCTTGGATGTGCCTGGCTTACCACCGCACAATTTACAACTGAAGATGGGCTCGGTAGTCATCATGCTTCGAAATCTAAACCAACCAAAACTATGCAATGGAACGCGCTTGGTGATAAGAAAACTGATGAGTAATGTGATTCACGCGACGAGATACTCAAAGGAAAATTTAAAGATGAATTCCGAGGATACCGATGATCCCAACGGATATGCCCTTTGAGTTTAAACGAATTCAGTTCCCGATTCGCCTTCCTTTCGCCATGACCATTAACAAATCACAAGGCCAATCCTTGATTGTTTGTGGTCTCAACTTAGAAAATTCATGTTTTTCTCATGGTCAGTTGTGCGTGGCATGTTCACGTGTCGGCAAACCATCCGCTCTATATTTTCTTGCTCCTGATAAAAAAACAAAAAATGTGGTATATCACAAGGTCCTTCAATGAAGAGAATTATACCGATTGATATAGTTGATTTCTGTACTTATTATCTTAATAAAGTTCTGAACTTAATATTTATTTTATATTCATTGTATTACTTCCATAAAATCATAAATTTAATTCAGCTAATAAGTAACACGACATTCATTGACTGTTAGGCGGTACGAAGTTCGCCGGGTCAGCTGGTAAGAATTTAAAATTGTGTCAAGTGTGATAATTGTAATGAGAAAATTTTTGAAACTTCCACCTGCATTTTTAATGAAGGCAAAGCCTAGACAATGACGACGCCAAGTATTCGTATATGTATAAAGGATAATCAACAATGAATTTATTAATGGGAATACATACCGAACATGTAGTTCGTCCACAGCCATTATGTTGTACTTACGAGTATAGTACAAAGTTGTGTACACCTGACTCGATTCACATTGGCGTGCCGCCCTTATATTGAAAGTACCGTGAGGACCAGCGAATTCAGTTCCATTCGGTATGTCCAAGTGAATAGTTTGCAAAGTTCAGTTTTAGTGAAAAGGACTAGACCATGCAATGGGAAGCGAAATGATTTTTGAAAAACTCTTCATGGCCGGTGCAATTTTGGTGAAGGAATCAATTGGACCATTTCCACGAAAGAAGGTAAGTAGAAGCTCAGTATTGGAAGAATCATGGGCTTAAGTTCAACTGATAGTGTAAATAGTGGTGAACCAACGTCAGAGTAACCTCATCATAATTTAAAAATATTTTTGAAATACGAGTATGTGCAGCGTCAGAGATTTTGTGAATTTATGGAAAGCCGTGTGTCTGATTGCCAGCAATCTACAATATTTGTTTATATTTTCTTAAAAATATTTCTGCCGTTTTAAAATTCATTTTATCTTGACCTAAGTCCTTTTTCTACATCAGTTCACTTCATGGGACAGTGTTCGACAAATGGACATTGAAGTGGTAAACTTTATCCTCAGGGTTGTCAAGTTAAAGGCCTGTGGGAATGCATCGCCATAACTTAATTACGTCTTTTCGCACTTTAGTCTATGTTGCCCCATTTCCGTGTGAGAATTGAGAAAGGATAGTGTTGAGAATCTATTTCCTGTTTTGATTTATGTTAGCTGGCTAAAAGTCTCGGGTTGTTAGACATTTGGGCGTAATGTCGGTCCTTAAATTGGCTATCCTGTTACATTCGCAAAAAATTAGTAAACAGGACATGAATCTGTAAAGTCATAGAATCTCTGCGCACAATGCTTCGCAAGGGACTACATATATAAAGTGGAGGGTGTCTTGCCGTGAGTCATCGGCCTCTGAAAAGATCGTTACTTAGGCGAAGCTCCATTGAATATTTTCGCCTGTAAGTAATCTGTCTAGAAGGAAATATCATGCATTCAAGGAGAGGACTGCAATATGGAAAAGGGAATTCTCGGGTTTTAGTACTGCACGCAGCAAACAAGAGTTTGCCCAGAAAGTCCGTGCTGGAAATCCCCCATTTGAGCTAAGAGTTTTGAAGTTTTCAACCCACTGAAGCTGCACTCCGGAGCATCTACGAACAAGTATCGGAAAATTAAGGACGGTTGATCTCTCATCGTAGGCTTGAACAAAACTTATGTGCAGACCATTGAATGTAGGTATGACTCATGTTCCGATTCTCCACTTTATTTCCAACGGGTGACCTGAATCTTCCACATCTTGACAACTTGTTCTTTCCAACTTAACTAACTCGACGTTTTCGACTGCTTACGGTTTGAATATTTCATTAGACCGACACTATTGTGTACGGCAATGTTGCCACCTGTCACCATTGTTATCATTCCTTACATTTGTTCATCCTGACAATCGGCGCCTGACCCAGACCGACAGTACATCCCCATTAGCACCGACTATTTCCACAATTTCATATTGTCGGAACCCGTACATGTCAGATGTTTTCCTTCCACCTGAGCAGCCTTTTTCACATCGTAACGAACTGGGTGCGTTTTGCTCTTGCGTTTTCTGTCATTGTTCTCCTGACGAAATTTTTGATCTTTAACTTCTTCACGCACTTTCAACCTCTCTTTGTCGAAATTTTCAACCAGTTCTTGCTCAAGCAAACGAAATAATTTTGTAGCGGTTCTTATACTGCATTTTGACACCAAAGACCCCTACTCCGTTGAGCTATGAACGTGTGCATTTATGGCCTTTTGTTTTTGGCGAATCTTACAAATTACTGTCAAAACAGATCTGTAGCGTTGCTTTTGACGTGCTCTTTAAATGAGCTCGATGTGAATGCAGATGCAGACATTAGACCACTCCTCGAGTTTCCTTTAAACTCCATTGCTGCGCGCTGGATTTTGTAAAAATCTAAATTTGGAGAAGCCGTCTACCATTGCAAGGATAAATTCATATTGTTTCTTAGAGCCCATAGGCCCCAGATGGTCGACGTTCGACGTATGTAATGCTTTATCTCCTGGATTGCGAGGGTCTGATAGCCACACTTTGAAGTTATTAGAATTTATTTGAGATTCTTCATATCTTGAATAAAAAAACTC
Organism: Volucella bombylans; assembly: GCA_949129095.1. Taxonomy (NCBI): domain Eukaryota; kingdom Metazoa; phylum Arthropoda; class Insecta; order Diptera; family Syrphidae; genus Volucella; species Volucella bombylans. Next base: position 127,417,019 of record OX422144.1, on the reverse strand, counting down.
GTTAGGAATGCAATCATCATCCTTCTTAATCAAAGTTCTGCTTTGAACGTAGCATTGAACGACACACACGCTCAAATTAGAAGTCTTGGGGAAGTAGACGAAAAATAGCATCAGAACTACGCGCCGAAATAAATAAAACACAGAATAAACCGCTGTCCTTGACAAGGGTCAAACGAAATTTAAAACAGGCTGCTCGAAAATCCCTGCTGTGATCTCAAAGCAAGCAGAAAAGGTTAGAGTAGTCCAAAAAGCATAGACACTGAGTGGAAGAGGATTTCAACAGTGTTTTATGGAGCGATGACTCCAAGTTCGAGGTTTTTGGCACAAAACAGAGAGCTTTCGTTCGAAGCAGCGCTGGACAAAATATGACACAAGACTGTGTGGTTCCTACCGTCAAGCATGTAGGCGGTTCTGGTCCGGTTATGGTCCGGGGATATTTCTCTTCAAGTCGAGTGGAAGATCTGGTTCAAGTGATTGTCATATAAAATAATATTGGAAAAAACGCTAATAACTCCGTAACGGCTGCGCTATTGAGCCGTTGTTGGAGGAGCTGGTTAGAAGGGTCCGGAATCAGTGTCCATCATCAGGATACGCGTTGGAGCAACATACCACAGGCAGCAATTCAATTCTCAAGACAAGGCTTCTTCATCTCTTAGTTCGGCTGTCTCAAATTTGAATGAATTTTTCAACAGGTTTATTAACGACGACTCTATGGATTTTACTTTCTTGGAACGGGAGACCTTTGAACGGCGTGTGTTTTCTCCTGACCTGGCCAGACTTTACCATCCTCAACCGTGTGACCCAAAAAGTTGATCTTGCTCTGTAGAAACTGGTGCTCCGTCCACTTAAAGCGTAAGTTGTATTTAGCAGCTTCTGCCAGAACTATATTCAGATTGTGGGTGCATTCATTTCTCGTCCATTATACGTCCTTAGATAACGTCGTCCATATAACTGCATGACATCTTGGGCGATCAATGTTTGCTGGAAAGTTGCAGAATCCGAACGGTGCTCTGCTGAATTCGAATAATCCTTTTTTCGTGAGAAATGCGGTATATTTACGGCTTGACTCCTCAATCTGCACATCGAAGAAACTGTTTTCCAAATCCACTGTCGATTACTGGTACAAGGAAGTAGTCCTTGAGCATCTTGACATTCAGTTGTCGAAAACCAAGGCAGACTCTGCGCAACTCTAGTTGCAAAATTAGAGGCGGACTTGCCGATGCCGTAGTTCAACAAGTCGTCAACTTGTTTCTTCATTATGAGACATTCTACAGGCGGGTGATGGCTAGGCTGCTTATGAAATGGTGTGATCTGCGCATCACGTACAATTGGTTGAAATAAACAGTTTAAACTGTGGAGAAGTAATTCGTCGGTGGTGTTGACGCAGCGTGAATTTCGGCACAGATTTCACGGCCGTCTGACACAAACTGAGCAAACACTACGATGTTTAGCCGCTCGCTTAGAAGTGTATCGGACTATACGAGATGCTGCAAGGTCTGGCCGGCAACGAGGCAGCCGTTCTGTTGAGAATATCGAAGTAGTGGTTGAAGATGTCGCAGATTTCCCTGGACTACGTGCCACGCAATTGGGCATCAATCGCCGGTCTTTAAAGAGAATTTTTGTGAAAGACTGTAAGATGTTCCCTCGAAAAGTGCAGACAGTGCATCAGCTGTTAGCTGTTGACCGCCAAGCGGGTGTAGACTACGGTAAAGCCATCCTGAAAGGGGTCGAGAACTTTTCGAGCTCTGTGGATATGTGAATAAGCAAAATTATCACTTCTGGGGCACCAAAAATCCCCTTATAATCCACGAAGAGGATTTTACATCTGCTCAAAGTTCCTGCATGTTGTGCTATTTCCACTGGGCGTCATCGGGCCTGGAAAACGCCACACGCCAAACGACTACTGTGGACGGCGAGCGCTACAGAGCCATGGTCAACGACTTTCTTCTTCCTCAATTGGATGAATTGGGACTAGAGAACATGTGGTTCTAACGGGATGGAGCAACGACGCATACTGCACGAGCCAACACCGAAATTAGAGGGCTGCATTTCCGGGTCCCCTGGTTTTGGCGATTTGGCCAGCAAGATCGCCTGATTCAATAGTTCCAGACTTCTTTTTGTGGTGTTTTTTGAATACACGAGTCTATGTCAACCAGCCTCAGACTCTTGAAGCCCTCAAAGAGAATGCCACAAATGGGGCCCGAAAGGCCATTTACCCGATATGATATTCCGTACATGACCATATATACTTTATGAATAATGTGAATGTGTTTTCTACCAATATTACTTCTTGCATGAATTTTGGGATACTCCTTACACAGGTGCTTAGTCCATTCATTTCAGTGCCAGTCTGGTTCAACGTGAAACAGAACTGTGATGTAAAGTCAGACTCAAGAAAGGCGTCGTATTCGATCTTGTTGTCTGATACCCCTATAAATTTCTGCTGAGTTTCGCAGCAACAATGTATGCAGTTCTCAAGAAGACACTAATCGGGCGTGTTTTGATATTACCAAAGCCACCCACAACTGAGTCACATTTTTGTAGTTTAACGCTTCTCAGCTTATTGTATTTGTGTAAAGAGTTAAAGTTAAAGTTAAAGCAATGATTTAATTTTGCACCAGACACATCTTTCTTGCCATCGCCGGTTACTGTTTGTTCGGTTTCTTGAGTTCGTACATGCGTTCAAACAACTCGCACGTATTTCTCTTTAAGCTCGTCGTACGATACAGCAGCCGACCTCATTGGATATTGTGGATCCAGGAAGATGGCGCCTGCATATAATATGTTGCGATGCTAGTGCTCAGAAAGTTCGTAAATGATTCATCTAAACTGGAAGGGTAACTGACTTTTCTAACCAGGAAAAACTACTGCATACCGCCCATACCATGATGGCACCCACACAGAGTCGACTCTCTGTCTCATGCTTAAAGCTTACTTTCCAAGTAATTTGATCCGTAGCGGCCTACTTCCTATCGCATATCAAACCAAGTGATACAACCCACCGTGGCTGGTATCTGTCAACGTTTTTGGTGATGGATAAGACCATCAAACACGCTCTGGCTTACTTTGATTGCTTTAAGTTAACGGCATAGTTGCCACATATCTAGTTATGATACGGAAAGGTATATGGTAGACGATTTACTGGAAATTCTGAAGCATCCTTCATACTGTTTTGCGGATGCATCCCCTGTTCAGAGGCGACAAACCTACCAACGCAGAAGATGCTGCGCTAGAAATTCTGGTGGTTAGAATTCGCAGAGTCCCTCCCGAGAGTCGTTGGAAATCTTCGTCGATTTTAAGAGTGCTTTGGACAATGCAACCTTTGACTGCATGAGTAACTCCGCTAGACTACATGTTAGAGCAGAATCACTAGTTTTGTAAATAAAATAATGCTAGTGAATAGGTCTGATGTTAACTGCAGCCAATATGTGATGGCCGTGGTTACCAGGCCACGACCTGTCTTTACAACTGTCGGCTTTCTGGCAGATTTAAGGAGACTTCAGCAAGACAGACAGACAAACACGGCCTTGATTAAATTAATTATATCGGCTTCACGAACAAGAGGTCACTGCTTCGCTTACCTGAAGCGGTCTGGTAATGGTCATGTGCTTGGGAGCTTTTCCTAGCACGTCTCCCTCTACTCTAGATGCATTGATGAATCTTCCCCCTTTCGGTACTCATATCATATCTTCCGTTTGGGCGTGTTGTCTAATGCAACAACTTCAGAACTCCTGTTGCTGCAAAATACTCGTAACTAAGTACTTTCCCGTGCTCAGAAATGTTTTCAGCCAGAAAGGTAAAGGCAGGAAAGGATTGCAGTAGGGTTTTCATAGATGGGTCCAAAAGTGGTGTCTTTTTAAAGGACGATAACGTTCACTCTTCATTAGAAAACGTCTATTTTTCAGGCGAAAATAAACAGAATCCTGATTCCAGTCAACTATTGTGAAGCATCGGTGAAGAGGGAAAAGTTTCTGTTAAGCAACTGGTGGCTGCTAGTAGTATTGTAGACACCCTTTCCCCAAAACGAAAGATTGAGAAATTTGAGGGAAGGATTATACATACGAGGTGCGTTCAATATATTCTCGGTATCGATATGAAGGAAAATACGAATTCAATTTAAATTGTTTTTATTTTTCAATATAATCTCCCCTAACATCAATGCATTTGTTACATCTTGAGATAAGCTTTTTTAAACCCTCAAAAAAATAAATTTCCTCTTTCTCTGCAAAATACCCATTTATTGCCGACTTGAGTTCTTCATCATCCGTCTTTTCTTTTTAATTTCCTCCCGCAAATTATGCAAAGTGGAAGCGTAGGATGTGGCGTTGATGGTTGCACCTTTTTTTTGTACTCAATGAGCAAGATTCCCTTTGAGTCCCAAAAAACTGTGGCCATGAGCTTCCCGGCAGACGGAGTGACTTTGAACTTCTTCGGGGGGTCTGTTCCTTTTTTATGTCACTGCATGGACTCTTGTTTGCTTTCAGGGTCATATTGGTGGACCCATGTTTCGTCCCCAGTAACAATTTGATCCATAACACTGTCCGCGTTCTCACTACACATCTCCAAAAGCTCTCTACAGCATGCGATTCTCACTTTTTTCTGAGGCGCTGTGAGCATTCATGGCACCCACCTTGCACTGACCTTTGAAAGGTTAAGATGGTCATGAAGAATGGTGTGAGTGGTACCAATTGAAAGCTTGGTGATCTCTGCCATCATTTTCACCTTTATTCGGGCATCCTCAAGAACAAGTTTTTCGACTTCTTTGATGCTTTCTCCCGTACAAGCAGTAGCCGGGGCGCCGGAGCGGGGGTCGACTTCAATGCTCTCTCTGCCTCTCTTGAACTCACTTGACCACTTTTGCACAGTTGATAATGAAGGTGCGGAACCCTGGTAAACAGCCACCATCTCTTCATGAATAGTTTTTTGACTTTTTCCTTGCTTAGTGAGAAATTTAATTACAGCGCGATGCTCAATTTTCACCATCATCGTCTCAGTTGCCATTATGATTCTGTTTAACTAGAGATAAAACGCGAATTAATAATCACATGTATATGAAATTTTACATGAATACACTGAAATAATAGTATTACTTGATAAATATGTCAATTTATATATACAACCACAACTTCACCCCGATACCGAGAATATGTTGAACGCCCCTCGTATTGTAGAAACATTGAAATGGAGCAGTGCTTTGCTTTTTATCGGTTTTTAGTTTCGATATCACAATCCATTCTTCTTCAAATAGACATTATTGCAATTGAACAGCCTGCAAATGCAATCCTTACAAATGTTAAGTCTCGATCCAGTGTCTGTTATAAATTTTCATTCATGTCATCTCTGCCTATGCACACAGCTGGACATTGTATTGAAATATATATGGGTCTTCCATGCAAACACCTGCCTAAGCACCATTGATTCCAGCTCAAAACTGGAGAGGTCAAACGATGAAGCATCTTTTTCCGAATTCGACCGTCACCCTGTACTATAGAGCTCAAAAGGAGTAGACTAGACGCTCTCTTTTCTTCAGAATCTGGCATATTCTGCTGGGGTTCCATTTATCCGACGTGCTTTCGTCCAACCATATTTATGAAATGATTTGGTACATGGTCTTCACAAAGTCATTGTCCGCCACTTTGAATATTGCAACAGCTAGGCCGTCAGTACTGGCAGCCTTGTTGGGAACCTAGCACATCGGAGGTGGCTTCTCTGAAGGCGTGTTAGCATCTTTGTCACTGGGTTTTGGGACAAAAGGCTGGCAGTGTATGACGTCGAGCGAGGTTAAGAGACGCTTGATCGACTTCAAAATATCGAATTTCTTCACTATCCCTGTCCTCTTCCAAGGGATATGCACAAAAATGTAGTGATCCGAGTTAATGTTGACCCTCAAAGCATTGGGACATCCAGGATGCCAGAGCCACGCCTTGTGTCAATCAGTGATCAGTGTCATGCCCCGAAGCAAAGTCAATAAGCCTGAATCCGTTGTCGGAGGTAGCAGGTTATACTCGTATTTCCCGACTATACTAGCATAGATGTCCACCTTTCTAGCTTTGCATTGAAAGTGCCTAGGACAATTTCAACACCATGCTCAGGATATTGAGCATACGGGAATATCTTCCCGAAGAGCTCATAGAAACAGTCCTTGGCGAAGTCGTCTTTCTCCTCCGTTAGAGTGTGTGCGAACATGCGGCTTATATCGGCCTTGATAAGAACTAACTCTTAATGCGGATTATCACAGGCGCCCGTTCATATGCCTGAAACTGAAGGCATTTTGCCTAAGTCTGCTTCTATTGGGGAATCCGCGTCCCAATTTCGATAGCCATCATCGTAGTACATGTCGTATTTTTTCCTTACTGTTACACTCGGTCCAATCCATCGCATTTCTGGAATGGCGAGTTGATTGGCTGCACGTGGTCTGTCAATCGACCTAAAATTCAACATGCTTTGCCCAAATTTTCTTGCTAATTCTCATTCCATTCAACTTTCTGCCGCTTCATCTTCATATATAACTCTAGCTCATTTGTGGCTAATCCATTCGATGGGAAAACTGCTTTGCTTTTCCCGCGCATTTTTTTTATTCTTCTTTAATTCACAATCCCCTTAAGTCAATTTGAATTAAATTTTAACCAGACTTTCGACATTAGACGGGCACGACTTTCATTTAGTTCCATATGATGGAAGTCCATGTAAACAGCTTTAGATTCACATGAATGAATTTTTAATAATGAATGAATGTTATGTATTATGGATGGTAGGTAACTGCAAAAGTCAATAGTACTCGATTGAGTAAGGGAGTCACCCAGGACAAAAACAAAGTACCCAAGGATAAGTTCTCTTGAAAAATATAAAATGAAAGGTCAGCGTTAAACTTTCAGACGCAACAGTTGGCTTTTAGTTAAACATGTGGTTGGAGTTGAGCACCTTCAAAATTGATTCCGCCAAATTGGTTCTTCCTGTTCTCTGGCCAGAAAATTTGGCCTAGGACTGTATATGCATACATCAAACAATTGTCTAAGTCTTTTCTCAGAAACAGCTATTGACCTCGACACATGCTCGAAGTAGATACTTACATTAGTAAGTATCGGCGCCAATGCCGAGAACAACGGAAGCTGCACCTAACATGCTCGCCATCTTGCTCGCAATCTAAGGGCAGATGGCTCAGCTGCAAAAGCAGGTGCAAGAACAGATCAAGCGATTGGACCAGATCTACGCTCTGCTACCGGGCCTAACGCAACACATGTCGTAATGGGTACGCACATGGTGGAGCAAACTTTGAAGGACCTTGCGGTGAATGTTAATTCACTGATTAGGATCGAACGAAGAGTCGCGATGTTTAAATTGCTACAAGACCAAACTCCTGATGTGCGAAACCAAGCTAACCGATAAGCACAAACTGGAGTACAATAATTATATTATTAAAAGAAGAAATCGGCCCATCGCGATCTTAATTAAAGAAGGTATAACATTTCACAGAGTGTACAAGGGGTGTTGGAGACAGTCGTCGTTTACATCCCGCTCCGCAGTGGAAAGCGGCTGTACTTGGCCTCTGTTTATGCACCTGAGGCTTCACAATCCACTTTATTCATTACAGAGCTCGACACGCTTTTTCGACTTCTGAATCTGGAATCGGGGGAGAATTATTTTATAATCGGCGGGGATTTCAACGCTAAAGACAGAGATTGGGGAAATAATTTGCCAAATACTAGAGGGAACCTACTACTCGATTGGTGGGGTCAGCACGATGTCATGTACAATTACCTAAAACAAATGGACGAGACAATTAAACAAACTATGGACACTACAATACCGCGGTATCGACGTACGACTAACGAAGACCTGTTCCGCAATCCTACTATTGACGCACTGCACCGACAGAAAAGTAGACTTCTGACAAGACTTAAAAACTTGTACAGGCAGTTAACTGACCGACAAGACCCGGAGATTAGGACACTGAAGTCGTCGATTAAAAATATTCAAACGCTAATAAAAGAGAATTACAGAATTTCTGTAAGTTTGTATTGGAACAACAAGGTTCGGGCTGTAAACAGCAGCAACCCAAATATGTTTCCGCAAATAAATAAACTACTCGTATTTCGGAGAAAAAATCAAAACGACTTTCAGTGTCTTAAAATAGCCCGGACAACAGACAACGAACGGTTACTGACAATAGCAGGTATTGATCCAAATGAGGCTGCTGATGATGACGACTTTTTTGTGATCGAGGATCCACAGGAGAAGGTTGAGGCCATAGGGGCGACTTGCCAGCAAGTATACAAGGCCACTGATACCATTGGCCCTAATTACGATCTGGACAATCGCGTCTTGATGCACGACTGCTGCACTCGAAATGAAATAGGGAACTGGCGATCCGATGGCTCTGGTTTCACCCGGTTTAGCGACGAAAATATGGCAAATAATGTCATTGCCAGAGAGGGTGGCCTTGCCCCGTTCATTTCGAAGGAAGGACTCCATGAGATCTTCGACACAATCAGAGCTAAGAAATCAGTGGGGACCGGTGGTATTAAGAATATCGTGCTGCCGTGGACATTTACACCACCCTGTTTAATAATGCAATGAATAATGCACATTATCCAGCGCATTGGAAAACGGCGGTGGTTCAACCTATCCCCAAAAAGGGGAAGGATATATCCAATCCGGCGAATCTCCGGTCGATAAGTCTCCTTCCGAATATCAGTAAGGTTTTTGAAAAGGTAATCAATAGAGCTCTGTCTAGGTGGGTTGAGGACAAACATATACTCGTAGTTCCGGATAATCAATTCGGTTTTAAGGCGGGACATGATATCTCACATGCCGCGTCTAAACTGGTGTCCGATATCCAATGGAATAAAGGCAAAAAACAATGTACTGGTGCCTGCCTTGTTGACTTGGAGAAGGCCTTCGACACCATATGGTTAGAGCGTCTTTTCTATAAGCTGACTAGGCTGGGGATCAGTAAACCACTCTTGTACATTCTTTATAATATGCTAACTAACAGACAGTTCATCGTGAAGAATGGTGAGGTGACTTCTGTTGGAATATTTCAAATTAAAAATGGTCTTCAGCAAGGCGCGGTCAATTCGCCGATCCTATTTAACGTTTATACAAGCGACTTGATAGCTTCACTTCCCCATACTATTGCGTACGCAGACGATTTGATAGCGTACAGAACAGGTCCAAAAATCGAGGTCATTAATACTCTCTTGCAGCGTGACTTCGATAAGATAAGACGATTTTGCGATGACTGGAAGTTGAAAATCAACTGTCAAAAGTCGGAAACCATTCTCTTTAGGACGCCGTTGTCTGGAGCCTCTAGGGATACCAGAAAAAATTGGCGAAAGTTCTCTATCATTGGACAACACGGACGACCTCTTGCCTGTCGAAATGTAGTCAGATACCTTGGAATCTGGCTAGATCAGTTTCTGTATTTTGGCAAAAATGTAGATGCTGCTCTGGCCAGAGCTAAAGGTGCTTTTGCCCTTACAAAGAGACTGTTTTATAGCAGCCAACTCGATGCGAGGGTAAAGGTAATCTGCTACATGGCCCTTATCAAGCCCATGCTGGTATTTGGTTGTCCCGTGTGGTTCAATGTACGAGCAAGCTTAATGGTAAAGATTCGGGTGTTTGAGAGGGCTTGTCTTAGGGTTTGTCTTCGCTTGTACAGAACACCAGAGTCGGTGTACAAGAAATGTTATCCTAATGAGGTCCTTTACAACAGGCGAACCTAATACGAGTGGACAACTTCGTAATTAAGCTGATTCGAAGGCACATTGCAAGAGCAATGACCTCGACGAATAACCTGATATCTGGGGCTTACTACCCCAATTACCTTTCCCACGAGAGTGTGCGCTCTGACGGCTTCGTTCCACCGGAAGCATTCCTCTACCTAGATCAGATAGGGTTGATCCAGGATAGATCAGCGGTGCCGTTAATCTTCCATGTCGCTCGGACAGCTGGGGACAGCCAACTCAACTACAACAGAGACGTCGCACATGGCAGTGTGGATCGTCTCAGGTTCGGCAGGGCGGTGGGGAATCGCGATAAGAGGGATTTCGTTCGGCAGCACCAGCATTTCTGGTGGTTGAATGATGGGGAAGATGTTTCGTCGTCGTTTCAGTCAATTACGGGGTGGCCGTGGTGTAGTGGTACTAGCAATCGCTTCTCACTCGGAGGGTCCAGGTTCGAATCCTGCCCATGGCAAGTCAGTTTTTCATTTGTGTAATTGGAACTCAGACAGAAAAATTCTGCGTGTGAAGGCATAACACTGACACGTAGATTTGGCTGTTGTAGAGTTTCAAGCACAGAAAAAAAATACTGTGAATTATACTCGAATCACTCTGAGTGAAGAAAAATCTCTCCGTCCTATTCGGACTCCCACCCCCTGGAGAGCGAATATCGAAACCAAACACACCTGAGTTTCAAACCACTATAAAACAATTTTCCTTTCTCCTCCTTCTACCTTTCCGCCCGCGCCCTGGCAACAGTAAAAGGGTATCTAACCCCTTAGGCGCGCGTAAATTATAAAAAAAAAAAAAAATTACGGACCAGCCTCACTAATGAACCGGAGCTGACCAATCTATTTGCTCTGTAAATAGCGTAGCGTAATAGTATGGGGCCAGTAAGTTAGTATAAGATTGTTAAGTAATTTTAAGCAAGCATTTAAGCATTTTTTGTTAGTATGTAAGAGTTAATTAGTAAGAAAATAAAATGCATTTAAAACTAACTAACTGGATTTATTCCATCTTTCTTTCAATCTTTTTCGGGATGATGACCATACACCAAGTATGATTGACTCTCTGCCCCTGTTGAGGTGTCCTACTGGCCATTCACAACGGCTTTATGTCCTCTCTCTTCATTTTCTTCCAAGTAAGACTTACCAGTAGATCCTTGTACATTATGTGCTGGTACGTTCTTCCGGCCCAATCGATCGAATCCTACCAACTTGTTATTGCTGCAATTGACAATTGGATCGACTTATCGGACTCTCGTGATTATATCATTATATTCGGTGAATTTAATATGCCTCAGCTGAAAACGACTCTATTTCATTGCTTCTAATCCTATTTCTAGTAAGTAATGACTCCTCGGTTAACAGACTCTAGTCTATGTCAAGTTAATGCCGTTTCTAACTACATGCATATATGGAAATGCAATTAGACCTCATTTTCACAACTGATCCCATTAACTCGTCAGTATCGTGTTGTCCACTATCACTTTCAACTATTGATAACTTACATCCTCCCCTTCTTTCATTTTTCTTTCGCACCTACTTCGATCACTCAAACTATCTAGGTACATATCTTCATTTCATCGAACCCTACAACTCTCTCTATCAGCACTACCTAAATAGTGCGCAAAACAATGTTATACACGACTCCAAGTGGTTTTTCCAATTTGTCAATTGCAAAAGTAAGACCGAACGGTTATTCTTCCTCCCTTTCTTTCGAAAACAAATCCTCCTACCATCGCCAGAGTTGTTTGCTACATTTTTCAAACAACCGTTTTCCATCAACTTCGTAGATCCCTCTTACTACCGAATTTCTCCGTTGGTCCTTTTTTCATTCAAAATTTCGATCCTGCTTTTATTGAAGAAAAGATACAAAAACTTAAAGATGAATTTCTACCCGGCTCAGATGGCCTCTCTGTCGGTTTTCATAAAAAAATTATCTTCCTACATTTCTCTCCCCCTTTCCTATCTACTTCGTCTATCCCTTACAGAGGGTCAAGAGGACCAGATTTGAAAGACCTCTTTTGTTACCATAAGTTACCTCTGAAGTTACCATAAATACCCAACCTCTTTGAAGGCATTTTATACGAAGCCTTAAGCTTTAACATGGTTTTCTGTAAGGCTCTTGCAGTCATAGAAAATGGCAAAGAAATGCTTGTTATCACAGTTGATTTCAGTAAAGCTTTTGATAAGATATGTCATCAATTGGTATCACAATGGGCCAAAAGGCGTAAGTATGCCATATGTCATCAATTAATGCTCTTCAAATTGTTTGCTGTCGTCTTTGAACCTACTTTATTAAAATGGATATTTTCATATCTAGTAAGAAGACATTATAGTGTTCGATTTAGATCTGCCCCTTTAAGTTCCTTTCCTGGCCCCTTCTGGGGTTCCACAAGGTAGTCGTCTTGGTCCCCTTCTCTTCATTCTTACTACTAGCGATCTCAAGACGGTCATTAAACAATCCTTCCTCTTCCTTTACGCTGATGACACAAAATTTTGTAAAACTGTTTCTTCTCCCTATGACTCCACCCTTGATCAAGAAGACATTGATCGGTTTTCAATCTAGTGCCTCAAAACTGCTTGAAACTTAATATCATCAAATGATATTACCATCTCATGTGAATGCAAACGGTTATTGTCATCCACTACAAGGACAAGAGTCACATCCTTGGTGGATTTTGATACCATCCGTTAAGGGCTGACTGCAAATTCAAGCCGAAACTATCCCTAAGTATTAAAAAAGTTTACTTCGCGGCAAAAAGAGCCCCAATGGCATAGCAGCAGAGCCAATAAGCAAACGGCACCCAAGGTAGTCGTAACTCCAATACAAGTTCTGCCAAAGGTTGGATTTTTAAATAGAAGACATCTCTTGGAGTGCAACCTGTGGGATGAATATCTAGGGAAAGAAGATTTATTATTTCCCTAGAGTGGAGTCAAGCATAATAAAGAAGGCCTTCATGCAGCCGACGCAAGCAGTTTTTTTGAGCCTGATGAAGGCTGAAGATCCATTTCTATCATCATGCGCTCTATAGCAAACACTCGTTGCGCTTGATCCCACAGACAGTACAGCTACATCATCTGTGTATGTCTGAGCTTAAATGTTAGAAATGTTGGGAGTCTTTAGCAAAGAGTCTACACCATAGCAGTGAAAACAGAACCAGGCAGCAGTGAAAAGAAGGCCAAGTTGGTTGAGGGCCCTTTGTGCATGCCACCAGAATTGGGGACATTCTTTACTGAATTCAAAGACACTCCCAGCTGATGTCTGCACATTCTACATCTCCCAGCTATAGAGCAGGACTGGAACTATCAATTAACCCGTCGAATGATCTCTAAGGTGGTGTCGTTTTGCCAAACACCAGAAGTTGGCTTCTGCTCCCCAGTCGTTGGAACAACTACCAGAACCCAAGCGAAAAAGGACTAGATCAAACAGCAAAACATCGACACCATTATGCGCCGACACCGTCACTAAAAATGGAGCAACCAAGGTTAAACAAACCGCCCATAAGGGCGGGAAAAGCAAACGAAGAAGACCATGGGTCTGAAGGCGAAACCTCTGTAGAAACTAAAGGGTCCGCCATCTAACGTTTTTTTTCAACTAGTGCTTATTTCGTGAATTTTAACACTTAGCTCATGTCTGATTTGACAGATAATTAGTTTTATCCTTCCGGTTAATAACGGTAAATAATTTCATTCAAATGGCTGCCTCGGCTGGCCATGCAGTAGCCCACACGATCGGTCCAATTTTTAAGCACATTATCGATTGTGTGCAGCTGTATTTCACCAATGGCTTCACGAATATTGTCCTTTAAAGCGTCAATTGTCTCTGGCTTGTCGGCATAACACTTATCTTTTACGGCACCCCACAAATAATAGTCCAACGGTGTCAAATCGCAGCTCCGAGGTGGCCAAACGACATCAGCTCTGCGGCTGATAATGCGATCTTCAAAAACAGGGCGCAAAACATCGAGTGTAGCTTCGGCTGTGTGTCACGTAGCGCCGTCCTGTTGAAACCAAATGTTGCCAATATCCTCCTCTTCAATTTTTGTGAACAAAAATTCGTTCAACATAGCCCGATACCGATCGCCATCGCCAAACAGTGACTCGTTTTGGGTGGATCGGCTTTTCAATGTATGCGTGCGGGTTTTCTGTGCCCCAAATGCGACAATTTTGCTTGTTTACATACTCGCCAAGATCAAAATGAGCTTCATCTGAAAATATGATTTTTTTGGCAAAATCGGCATCTTCGCTAAGTCGATCGCAGGCAACATTTCCCCGCGTTGTTCAAGCTTATACACAACCATATTCGTTCAGCGGAAGGATAAAACTAATTATCTGTCAAATCAGACATGAGCTAAGTGTTACCATTCACGAAATAAGCACTAGTTGAAAAAAAACGTTAGATGGCGGACCCTTTACAAGACGTAAGGATAAGAAAGTGGAGTGGACAACTATGGTGGAAAAAAGTCGAGGTAAGATAAGCGTCCAACCGGATGCATTGGTAATTAAGAAGACCGGCGAAATATCCTATTGTGATATACTCAGAAAGGTGAAGACCAACCCAGAGTTAAATGGACTAGGCTCTCATGTAACTCGCATAAGGAAGACGGCTAATGGAGAATTATTGCTTGAGCTCAAGGAAGCATCGGATGAGAGAACCTCAGAGCACCGAACAAAATTTGGACAAGTTCTCGGGCAAGTTGGGGAAGTGAGGTGCCTAACGCATTATGTGCTTATTGAATACAAAGATCTAGATGGCGTCATTACAAAGGAAGAAATCTGCCAAGCCCTGTCCGAGCATTATGAGGAACTGCGAGGTACTCAGGCCTTAGCCTTTAAATTCCTGAGGACAGTCTACGCAGGGTAGCAAACAGCAGTCAGCAAATCAGCCTCCCGATTAACGCCGCCAAAAATATTTTGGTGGTAGGAAGATTAAAAATCGGATGGACGGTATGCCGAATACGGGTACCATGCCGAATAAGTAGTAGTAGTAGTAGTATTAGTATTTTTTATTTCATTATATATAATACATGTGTAAAATTTACGTGATTTGAACACAATAATTCATTAAGTATATTAAAAAAAATATATAATAGAAATAATATAGTGACATTTTATATTTTATATACTTAAAGTATTAAAATAGTGCCAAATGCCACTTCAATGGGTTTTAATATTATTAATATGTGCCACTACTATGCTTCAGATGCCTTAACTTTGGGCATCTTGCAAAGGTATGTAGAAGTATTGTGGACAAAAGCGAAAATTGCATCAAGTGCGGACAGAAATGTCAATGCTGGAAGAATTCCAGAGAATGCTAGATAGGCTCGTGGATGATGCTAGAAGTCGTACTGCATCAATCATAGCTGATGACTTCAACGCATTGGCCACTGATTGGGGGACCAATAAGAGCGAAGAGCTTCAGCTAGAAGCAGTATCGTCACTTGACGCAGTACTGCTTAATACGGGCAACGAGCACACATTCACCAGAAACGGCGTAGGCTCCAGAGTTGATGTAACTTTTGTCACAAGTTCCCTATTGAGAGAATCAAGATGGAAAGTCAGTAAGGACTATACCCACAGTGACAACCAGGCCATCCTATTTGAAGTGCAAGCAAGGAGAGCAACTCAGAAGCGCCTTCCAAAGAAGTCACAACGCACGGGGTGGAAAACAAGCACACTGGACGAAAACACCTTTTTCCTGATTTTTGGAGAATCCACCATAAACCCAAGAGCAGCAAACACGATGGCTGCGGAGGTTACAGTATCTAAGGCTTGCGACGCATCTATGGTACGGAGAACTTCAACAAACCGCCGGCCACCAGTAAGCTACGCAGCATAGCTACGTGCCATAGAGCTAAAAGACTATGCCAGCGATCCAGAGTTCAGCCCTCCCACCAGGATTTACAGGTGCAATACAAAGCTAGGCGTATGGACCTTAAATTAGCCATTCGGAGAAGCAAAAACAACAGCCTTTAGGAACTCTGCGAGGAAGCAGATATTAATCCCTGGGGTACCGCCTGCAGGACGGTCATCGCAAAACTAATGGGCTCTTGGGCACCCCCGCCCTCATGCCATTTGCTGATGCAAAAATAGTGTCAGGATTATTTCCACCGCAAGCACCAACAGAACATATAGAACCACCGCAGGAAATAGGAGAGATACCACCAGTTAGGCAAGCGGAACTTCTGGATGTATGCAAACGATTTAAAAATAATAAATCACCTGAATTGGACGGCATACCAAATAAGGTACTTAAGCCAGCCATCAAAATAAACACAGAAGCATTCGTGGAAATGTATAACGAGTGTTTAACAGAAGGGGTTTTTCCACACCAATGGAAAAAGCAACGTCTTGTGCTGCTGCCCAAAGGGGATAAACCACCAGATGAGTCCTCGTCATACCGTCCCATATGCTTACTAGACACGGTGGGTAAAATACTGGAGCGAATAATGTGCAACCGACTGGAGGTGTCAATTGATGAAGCCGGAGGACTCTCAAACTAGCAATATGGATTTAGAAAGGCTCGCTCTACAGTAGATGCTATTCGGAAGGTAACTGCGACCCTAGAAGAAGCCATTCAGGGCAGAAGATGAAGAGGAGGTACCAAAAAATACGGCACCATACCCGTATTAACATTGGACGTCAAAAATGCGTTCAACTCTGCAAACTGGGGACTTATAGTACACTCTTAGGTCAATGATGGTTTCTTGGAATCCCGATTGAGGCTAAATTCATAGGCTTTGCAGATGATATTGTAATCGTTATGGCGGCGAAACATCTGGAAGAAATAGAAGACATTGGCAATGAATGTGTTCGAAAAGTTAGATGGCGGATGGCAGCAGTTGGGTTAGAGCTGGAAGAACATAAAACGGAAGCAGGTCTGGTAACCAGTCGTAAGGAAAGAGAAACAATCACCACCAGGGTGGGCGATCACGATATAACATCAAACCCGGCTATCAGGTACCTAGGTATGATGATCGATGCTAGACTCACTTACAAGGAACACCTTGAAAGAACATACGACAAAGCTGCAAAGGTGAGCGCTGCCTTATACAGAATAATTACAATCATAGGAGGACTCAGACAACAAATGAGACTAGTTCTGTCAAGGGTGGTGCAGTCAATCACAATGTACGCGGCTCCAATATGGACGAAAGCATTGAAGATTAAGTCATACGCAAGAAAGACTGAGTCTGAGAGTTTCATGTGCATATCGGACAGTGTCAGATGATGCTATATATGTCATTGAGGGAATGCTACCAGCAGATATACTACCAGCAGATATACCAAGTACCAGCAGGTACTTGGGGTTTGCGAATCGTTCATGCTGATAGCCCGGGCTATTAGTTTCTTTCGAAGATTGCCACATCCTTGGACGCAACCAAAAAATAAAAAAAAAATAAAAAGGTGGTGTCGTTGCTATATTTACTGCGAAATCTAGGTAAACAAAGTCTGACTACCTTCAAGTTATACCAATCTATTGTGACACTTTGTCCGAATCGTCCGTGAAGTGTCCCATTTCTTGGTGACAGCGTGTTCATACATCGTTTTTTCCTCGTTAACCGCCAGATGCATCTTCAACGGTTATGTCCCAGTACTTCTAACAGCTCGATTTGTTCTACCAGTAATGTCTATGTCATCAGCATAGGTAATTAGTTGTACTGACTTTTGAAAGTTGACTTAGGAATTTTCCACAATACTCTCAAGTTCGATGTTGACAGCCGATCGCATTGCCGGAGTCCTTTTTGTAACATCAAAGGTCTGGGTAAAATCATTACTGACCCTCACGTCACTGCGGGCTTTCTTCATAACCGTCTTGCAAATCCGGGGATGTGCAGCAGGGATGCCAAAATCGGACATGCCTTCGTATAATTCTTCCCGAGAAGCACTACCACAGTTGGCCCTAAAGTGGACAGAAAGGTAGTTGGTATCAGTTTGGTTCGGGGGTCTTTCCGAAGATCTGGTCGCTAATAGGTACCGATTAGTTGGTTGATAAAAGACTTTAGTGGTGTACATAGTACGGCAGAGTAGGTCTCGTAGGTGGTGTAAACTAGAGGATCTCCTTTCTTCCGAATTATCTGGCGTGCTTTGGTTCGATCATATTTTTGATGATTGGTGCATGTTATTCATAGCCGTCTTGAAGAGGTCGGCAGCAAGACCTCTCAATACCGGCAGCCCTGTTGGTCTTAAATTTGGATATGACTATCCTCACTTCGTTGGAGTCAGGTGTCCATCATCGTCCAGATTGAATGGTTCGTTCTGCCTGACAGTGGAATATGGATCATCATCAGTTTACGGAAATGGTTAATCCATATCTGCGGCCATTGTTCGTCCTTGTAGACATCTGTTCGTACCTTTTTGACCTGCCATGTTCCTCTGAATTTCTGAACTCCTTTCCTGCTATAACATTTGTTCATTTTCTTGCGCTTCACGCTCCCTTTTGTCTCCTTCCTAAAACACAATGCTCGTCTTTAATTTTTTGCTCGACATTACCATTCGTACCATCGTAACAACAAGGTAGTGGTCCAAGACAATTTTGAGATATCCAGGATGCTGGAGCCGCCCTCTGCGTTGTCGCAACTTGAATTTACTAACTTCAAGTCCTGCCTCCGATTCTTATCTTGCTCTTATTGCTGAGCATGGGTTAGCATCTTTCGTAAATGAGGTAATTAGACCAATCGGAGGAACTTGTATTGATCATGTTCTTGGTCGTTTTGAGAAAATCTCACCAAATTTTTGTACTGGTATTAACATTGATTTACGAATTTCTGATCACTGCATGACTGGGCTTCTGTTTAATGGTTGTTGATGTTGTACATCAGAACCACGTGAAAAATTCGACCATACCCATAGTTTCCAAAATTAATTTTTTGGAACTGAACAACAAATTTGTTGCTTTTTGAGAACTGGGTTGAGGCCAACGCTGAAGAGAATGCTTCCAGGGCTTATGATTTATTTCTGAAAACCTTAAAAAACTACATAAGTTCTTCAAGTTCTGTCACTTTGCGAAAACATTCAGAAATAAGGCTTAAGCCCTGGGTGAACAACTCTCTTCTTAATAAAATAAAATATAAAAATAAACTCCGTCAAAATTGCTATAGACATCCTATGAATTTTAGGTTAAAAAATAGATATAAACATATTTGTAAATCAACAAACATGGAATTCGGATTTGCCGCGATAATTACTACCTCAACCTTATGAGAAAATCCCGAAGAAACCTGAAACAAGAGTGGAAAGCTGTAAACAGCATTATGAATCGCAGTGTTAAAGACCAGCATATTTCTGTAGAACTTAATAGCAGTGATGGTAATATCATTGATCCCCTAGCAGTAGCGAATGAGTTCAATGATCACTTTGTTTCAATTCGAGATAACCATTTTCCCGGAAATTCCACTGTTCATTGTAGCTGTTGCAATAATACTGCTGATATCCATTTGTGTAGAAATAGCTTCTTTTTTGCACCAATTACTGGCCTTGAGATCCTAAAAATTATTAATTCCTTAAGAAATTCATATTCTTGTGGTAGTGATGATGTTTCTAACACTGTGCTGAAAAATATTGCCTTCTCGCTGACATTTTAGCACATCTCTTTAATCTGAGTGTTGTGTCCGGAGTTTTCCCCGAAAAACTTAAACGTGCACTTTTTAAGAAAGGGGATAGAAAAAAGAAAAATACTCATAATTACAGGCCGATTTCACTTCTGTCTTCGATTTCTAATATTTTTGAAAAGGCGGTCAAGGACAGGGTTTTGGAATATTTAGGTAAAACCAATTTCTTTAGTCCAATGCAGTTTGGGTTTAGGACTGGCCTTTCCACTGAGGATGCTTTTTTGGACTTTTGCTCCTTTATACAGAAAGGTTTGGATGACAAAAAATCTTGCGCTGGGTTCTTTGTTGATATAACTAAAGCGTTTGATATGGTTGATTACAGCATCCTTTTGTATAAATTAGATAATGCAGGATTTCGCAGATTTATGTATAATTGGTTTGCGTCGTATCTCAAAGATAGGATCCAACAGGTTAAAGTCGGGACGAGTATTAGTCACCCTAAGACTCTTCATCTTGGAGTTCCTCAAAGGTCCGTCCTTGGACCTATTTTGTTTCTGATTTACATCAATTCCATATTTGCACTGCCTTTTAATGGAAAAGTTAAAGCTTATGCTGATGATCTGGGAATGCTGATATCAACCACGATGCGCATTTATTGAGAACCTGGTTCGCTGAACATAAACTCATAGTTAGCAACAAGACAAAGCTCATGTTTTTTAGCCTAAGTCCACAGGAATGTCCCGACATAGATGTCATATTTCACGCCCCTAACTGCCGGAGGTATATATTGTCGACGTGCTCTGCTCTAAATGTTGAGAAAATTGTTGATGTTAATGTCTCTTGTCATACCACTTGCTTTAAAGTTGAAACTGTAAATCACTTTAAATATCTTGGAGTGACAATTGATCGAAATTTGAATTGGTCCGAACACATTTCAATCTTAAAGCAATATCTCCTTTCTACCATTCGATGCTTCTATCGCCTCAACAAGTTTTGCTCCAGCGATATTTTAAAAACCATTTATTTTGCGATTTTCCACTCAAAGCTGCAATATGGCATAAGCTGATGGGGGGGTGCCTACTTAAATAAAATGCAGCAGTTGAACATCCTGCAAAAGTGTGCCATTAGGAAAATCTGCAAGTGCACTCGTAGAGTCCATTCTTTTGAATACAATCCAAAAATTCTCGTCGTGTTCGGACGTGTTTTGGTTTTGCTCCACATCAAACTTTTAAATATTATTTATTTCTTCCCCTTCCATATCTCTACTTTTGATATCAGTTCCGCGACGTTATTACATTACCCCAAGTGCCGACTGTCTTTTTGGTTTGTTTTGTTTTTTTGGCTGACCTCAATCTTTCGCGCTCAATAACTGCCGCTTCTGATATCGGTTCCGCATATATTTAGTGCATTACCCCCCCAAGTGTTGACCAATTTTCCGATTTTGCTGAATTTCACTTGCAGTGCATAACAGTGCGTAAAGTTCTTTGTTTACCTTTTTGTTTTCATTTGATAAATTTGTCATGTCTTGCGGAATTACTAACTGTCCAATCTTTGATGTCAATGCTGACTTTGTCACTTGCAAGGGCATCTGTGGAAAATCATTCCATGCAATTTGTGTCGGATTAAATAAAAGGAATAGTGTATACATCAAAGACTTCTCTGACAACCTCCTATTCTTTTGTGATGAGTGCAAGATAATCTCGCTTTCGCACGTGTTGCTTGCTATAAAGTGCCTCAGTGACTCTAATGACTCATTCCAAAAAAATCTCACAAAAATGATAACAACGAATCAGTCCAACTTAGAAAGTAGTGTCAGTTATGCTGATGAATTAGGCAACTCGATTCTGTCCTCAACCGATATAATTAAGTCCAAACTCACCAACATCGACAAACAATCTGCAAGTCTGTCGAGATGAAAACTGCGATCAATGATCTCAAAGCAGTTTGTTCCGCCCAAAACATCTCTAACCTTAAATTGTGCGAATCGATAAATAACCTGCGTGAAGATCTTGAGACTCAATTTCAATCTACCTCAAAGAACCATCCATCTCTAATGCAGCCTGATCCAATGCTCGAAGTAATCTTTGACAGAATCAACGGTGTTGGTGATGATCTAGCTGCCGCACAATCAACCATTTTCGATATTGAGAATCATATCGAAACGGTAAGCAGCAAAATTGACGATTTACCATTCCACACACAACACCATCAGAATGTCCACTACAATACATCAATTTTGGCTGAATTACTGGAAACCGAAGTCGACCCACTTTTACCACCACCTCCTCGTCCACCACGGTTAATTAAATCTACAAATTCTCCCGCTGCCACTTCAATCCAGGAGACCGAAACTGTTTCACTGTCAACTCCTCTCATCGCCGCCCCACGCAAGCTAATCAAATATTTTGGTACTACATGGACACCTTCCGAATGGAGGCGTAGACTGGAAAAAATTGAAACCGATATGAGTACATTCTTCATCAAAGGCACCCCCGTAAACGCTGATATTTCTTGGATCACGAAATTCTTCGCAGACAAATACTGCATCACCATCAGCAAATGTGAAATGTTCCTGCCATCTCACCACAAAGGTAATCGAAGCTTTAAATTCGACCTCCCTGCTAGATACGAATGGTTATTTAAAAACCCTGCTGGTACTAATTTCAACGTTGGAAAGATGCGCATCTGTAAATGGATCGAAACACCTACCAAGAAACAGGATAAAAAGAAGCTTAAATCTAAGTTACCTAATTCCGATTCCAACTCCCATCCCAAACCGGACTCTAATAAAATACCGAAATCCGTCCCAAACCGTAGCAAACCTGACTCTGTACCGAAAACCGTTTCCAACTCCCGTTCCAATTCTGACTTTAATTGGAGATTTAAAACTAATATATTCCCCAATTTCGCCCCTCCCACTCACATCCCGAACCGACTTCATCGGTCCTCTAATTATATTGCACCTGCAGCCTCCGTTCCACCCAAGCCACCGCGTCAACGCGTCTCTTTCAAATTAGCACCAACCGCTCACAATAACCCCTCGGAAATACCTAACCCCTCTGCACGTGCCCCCACTAGCACTTCTTTCCCTAATTTTGACCTTAAAACCGGAGCTAAATATCCCAATTTCGTTAGGTCCCATGTTATAAATCCCTCACATGAACATGTGTCTAATGCCCCTTCAATCACCCCTGCATCGCCTTCAAAATCTTCGTCCACCTGCCCCATTTTTGACCCCCTTCTGCCTCCCACAGTTAAAATAACCCAACAAACTTTTGGCTCAACAGAATGTCGTTATGCACTTTCTAGGCTTAGAGAAAAAAAGACGTACGAGAATATACGTCTCCTTCTAGCATATCTGCATGACAAATCAGACTCAGTTTGTTATGAGGGGAAAACTAAAACAAGCGTCATGGTCTCAATACAGCAGGAAGGTCTCCCTACTGACCTTACAAGTCTGAGGAACTTATACATCAAGTTCCACGAGATTTTTAATATGTCTCCGCAAAAAGTCTCAGACGACCTTGCTGCTTTCGGTAACTATGTGCACTCAAAAAGGATCTCACACCTCCAACGAAGCAGAGCTGACAACGACAAATTTTTTCGTCCCTAACGTGCTACCATTGCCAGTGTTTCGACCATCCACTCCTACGCCCTCTCGTAATAACCTTCCTCTTACCTTTTACTATCAAAACGTAAGAGGACTGCGATCTAAGACCCGTGCCGTCTTGCGCCAATCTCACGCTCTCCCATTTGAGGTCTACGCTTTGACCGAAACTAATCTAATTCCCGATATAAAGAATCAGGAATTATTCCCCCCTAGTTTCAATGTTTTCCGAGACGACGATCTTACCCGCCCAAATGATGATGCTCCGTGTCGAGGTGTCCTACTGGCCGTCCGCAATGACCTAAACTCTTCACCAATCGCTGTTTCTACTTCCTCTAAACTTGACTACGTTTCAATAAAGATAACACTCCCCTGCAGGTCCCTGTACATTATGTGTTTTTACATCCTACCGGCCCAACCAATCGAATGCTACCAACTCGCTATCGATGCAATTGATCAAATAATTAACTTATCTGATCCTCTCGATGATATCATCGTATTTGGCGATTTCAATCTACCTCAGCTGCACTGGACTCAATCAGATGATAAATCTTTTTTTATCGCTAACCCTGTCTCGAGTAAAGAATGTCTCTTCTTGGATGAGCTCACAAACTCTAGCTTATGCCAAGTTAGTGGAGTCTCCAACTATATGGGAAGGCAATTAGACCTCATTTTCACCACTGACCCCATAAACTCCTCTGTCTCGTTCTGTCCCCTTTCACTATCGACCATTGATAACTTTCACCCACCACTTCTTCTTTCTCTTTTCCACCACTCTACTTTCCGCCCCACCCCATCTGCAGCTACCACTTCTTAAGACTTTCATAAAGCGAATTTCCGCAAAATTAACGCATATCTTAGCAAGTGTTCTTTTGATTTCGCCAATATGCCCCTAAAAAGTGCTCTCTCTATTTTGTACAAAGAATTATTCAATTCTATTTCTCTCTATGTCCCCTTTTCGCGTAATAGGACCTCTTCTACGAGCCCCCCGTGGTATAATCGTAAACTTCGCTCTTTACGTAACAAAAGAAACAAATTATGGACAGTTTTCCTCCGGTCCAACTCTTTTGTTGACTATTCAAACTATCTCGGGTCATACCTTCAATTCGCCCAGCTCTATAAGTTTCTCTATCAGCGATACCTTGATAGTGCGCAATCAAGGCTTATAAATGATCCTAAGTCTTTCTATCAATTCGTTAATTACAAAAAAAAATCCGACGGTTTTCCTCCATCCCTCTCATACGAAAATATATCATCAACTGATCCGCATACAATAGCTAACTTTTTTGCTACTTTTTTTAAGCAATCTTTTGCCGATAATTCCTTCGTACCGGATCCTTCTTATTTCAAATACCTACTTAACTTCCCTATTGGCCCTACTATTTCTCATAGCTTTGATCATACAGTAATAGAAAACAAATTACAACAACTTAATGATGAATACTTACCCGGCCCAGATGGCCTTCCATCCATATTTCTTAAAAAGTGTTCCTCAACTCTTCCACGCCCCCTTGCTAATCTCTTCCGATTATCGCTCTCTCAAGGTGAATTTCCACAGATATGGAAGTCCTCTTTCATAACACCCATACACAAAAAGGGATTAAAGAGCGAAGTCACTAATTACCGCCCTATAGCTAAACTTTCCCATATACCCAAACTCCTCGAAAGTATTTTGCATGAAGCCTTAAGCTTTCAGTGTAAATCTTTTATTTCCCCCAATCAACACGGCTTTCTGAAGGATAGATCAACTACCACTAACCTCGTAGAATTCGTGTCCTCTGTTCTCTCAGCCTTAGAAAATGGTAAAGAAGTTGACGTTATAACAACTGATTTCAGTAAAGCTTTTGACAAGATATCTCATAAACTAATCCTGTTCAAATTGTCCGTCCTGGGCTTTGAACCCATTTTGCTTAAATGGATATCTTCTTATCTGGATAATCGTTTTTATAATGTTCGTTTCAGATCTGTCCTATCGGCCCCTTTCTTGGCCACTTCAAGTGTTCCTCAAGGTAGTCACCTAGGTCCACTCCTCTTCATCCTAACTATTAACGACCTTCAAAGGCTCATTCAACACTCAACACTTTCTCTCTATGCTGACGATACCAAATTTTTTAAACCCATTTCCTCACAACAAGACTCCACCCTCCTTCAAATAGATCTAAATAGTTTTTCCACCTGGTGCATCAAGAACTGCTTAGAACTCAATGTCTCCAAATGTCAATCGATTACTTTCTCACGTAAGTGCAAGAAGTCTCCTCAACGAATTTACCATCCCGACGGCCAACCTATACCCCTTGTTGAATCTATCCGCGACCTTGGTATATTATGCGACAGGCAGCTTAATTTCCGCTCGCATATTGATGAGATAATTTCTAAAGCAAACTCATCACTCGGCTTCGTTAAAAGATGGTCCAAAGAATTCTGCAACCCGTACGTGACTAGTTCACTATACATGGTGTCCCTTTCAACGAGTTCATGTATCTCGTATTGAGAGGATCCAGCGTCGTTTTCTTCGCTTTGCTCTTCGAGGTCTACCTTGGAACGATCCTCTAATCTTACCTCCCTATCGAGACCGTCTCAAACTCATTAACCTGAATACCCTTGAGGAACGAAGGGACGCAGCAGACATTTTGTTCATTCACCGACTCCTCTCAGGCTCCGTCGATTGCATGCCTCTTTGCAACTCCATTTCCTTTAACACTAACCCTCGTAATCTACGTTCCACCCGTCTCTTTTATCTACCTATCCACCGCACCACATATGGCTCTAACGAACCAATCTCCCGTATGCTGCGTAAGGTAAACTCCAACCTTTCCGTTTTCGATATTAATCGCAGCACACTTTCCCTCAAATTCGATCTCCTTCACCATCCTTAGCTTTAAGCCCTAGTATTAGTTTAAGTCTTAGTTTTTAAGCTTGTATTAAGCATAATAAATGGGGGCGTTAGCCCCCACGAAAATTAAATTAAATTGAACTTTTTAGGCTAATGGGAATTCTACCAGTGAGGCACTTGTATTATTATAGGGTGCTAAAAATTTTCTATATGAGATGCGGCTACATTTAGAGTCCAATCTCTGACGTTTATAGCTTGCGTAGGAATCTACTTTCTATAATTCGTATCCCTGCCTTTCGTACCACTAACTTCAGGAACTCGTACAGTGTTTTATCATGTAAATTGTTTAACAGTCTCCCTGCAGAAATACGATCCATTAGATCTTTATTCGCCTTCTTAAACAAAGTAAAACTGTGGCTTCTTGATTTCGATCATGATGCAATTGAAATTTTGGTTCACTATACTGTGTAATATTTATGTAAATTGTTCAAATCTTTTATTTTTCTATGCATGCATTCGCTTGTTTTTGCATCCTATAGTAATTTTTGTTTTTTTGGTCTCTTTGGTTTGAATTTTAGTTTTCTTTTTTATTATGTCCACCCCACAACATAAATAACTATTTGAAGTGTCATTATCACTATTCTTTTATAATATCGAATGCCACTAACTATTCTTTATATTATTGTTAGCTTACGTTTATATCTGGAATTACTAATACCATTGTGATAGAGAATAATGAATAAAAAAAAAAATTGATGTTAGATAGATTATACCGACATGATTGTTGAGATGTGGGAACGACGTGCTTGAACGATGACCTTTCGCAACGAAGCAAAGTCGATTAGGTGGAATCTGGTTTACCAAATGGGCTATCAAAGATATCCTGCTTGTCCTAGCTTCACATTAAAATCTCATGGGATGGTCTTACCACGCTGATTTGTCCACTATAGAACATAGCCTTGATGTGGATTATCACGAGACACTCGTTCACATGTCTAAAACTTAAGACTGTTTACCCTAGTTTACCTTTAATAACAAATCCACTTCAAGATAGCCGCTGTTTGTCTTCTCGGTAGCAATCAGCGTAGTACATGTCCCAATTTTTTACTACATCCTGTACATTCCATCGCACTTCTTGGATGGTGATTCACCTTTATAGCAGTCGAGAGTACTCGAAGAGACGCGTCAATTTTTTTAATGATGAAAATGTCCAGTGCATACTCGTATCTACTCCTTCTTGTCTAGTGAGCCTTCAATTCTGTTTACCAGATTTTGAACCACGTTTGTATGCATGTTCCATCCTGAACAGAAGCTGCACTTTAACCATAAACTTTCTCTCCACGGTTTTCTGTCAGACTGACAAGTCTGAAGCTCTGAAGCGCCAAACCTGCTAATGATGCTCACGCAAGTATTTTACCTGCCAATTCAGCATCATTGAATGTCCCCACTGTCGGCAAAAAAGAAAGAAGTAGACCTATTGCTTAATAGTCTGATGAAGAAGCTCAAAATTATCTCCTATAATTGATGAGACGCTGCAGTTGTTATATCGATACCACTGTTGAAGACATTGGAAAACGAATCTTTTTCTCTCGCAAAATGTCATCCTTTATAACATACAAGTACTCAGCCACATGTACATGCAAGTCCCATCTACACTTCCTAGATTTATTGACCGTTCACCCCAAAAAACAGGTCCATAGCCGGTGTCTAAATCGGTTAGTAATCACAACGTTCGTTATATTTATTCAAAGCAATCTACGCGCCATCTACACGATGTTAATGAAAATGCAGCAGCTTTTTTGGAGGAGAATTTCCCTTACCCAATGTCCAAACTAATTACTATTTCACGGAAAGCTCTAAAAAGCTTTTGAACATTTATTGCTATGACTCTCTAGATGGCAGCACTCATTTTGATGGCGAAATAAAATTTCTTAAAAAATTTTGTTTTGAAAAATGAATGTTGAATTTCTAAATAAAAAAAAGGATATTCAATTGAAAGCAAATTTCAATATTTCTTTTCCACTCTACCTCATTTGTCGCAGAAAATTAATCCTCTTCCTCCCCTCGCTTAGCTGATTCAGGTGGTCATCCATGAATTTATTCGTTGACGACGGCAGCATTTCAAAATCGTTTTTCGGAATCCGATTGATAAGGGGATCCACGACTTCTTCACAGTTGTCTTTCTTTTCAATTAAAGGTCGTGGTGCCTTGAAAACGTCCTGGTAAGACGTTTTAACTGGTTCCTCCTTTGCCGTTTCCTTGTATTCGTGGTATTTGCTAAATCGAAAGCTACAGAGAGAAAGTCGTTCAATCAAAATGATGTAGAGCTTCTCTGAAATGGGAAACCTAACTCATTCATAGGATATGATACGAAGTTGATTTGCTTCCTTGGACCTTGTCGAACTTCAGTTTTGCGCCTCGTGCCGCCTTCTAGGAGGTCTTGTGTCGTTGTTTTCGGTATAAAAACGAAATCCTTTTCTCCAAAGGAACGATAGTGTGATGCTCCAGTTTTCTGTGGAATAAGGCAGAGATATAAGTTTTCAAAATTTTGAAAGTGGCTATATCGGCTCACATATGGACGATGGTTATCAAGCGGATATGCCTGCATTCGATCTTGCCAGTTGGCGATTTTGACAGGTACTCCATATTTGTAAGGCTTGTCGTACTCCATTTTGATTTTGATTTGACTTGGGAATGTGTTTCTTACGTACCTATGTCAAAAATAGATTTTGCCAGATAAAGTAGTGATTTTTTTATTGAAGCGCTGAAAGAATACGACAAGGTGCTAAATCGTACACTTATGTATAGTGAAACAGGTGAAAACGAGCCTTTGAATGGTGCATCACTGCACCAAGCTTACATCATTGCTCTCACCATCGTGACCATCGCAAAGTAATGGGTGTTCTTTTTTTACCGTGTCTTACTCTTCAATGGGGATTACATATCAAATCAGTTGTCACATTAAGCTGCCACGCCATTTCATTCGGACAATCCTCAAGAAGTTCGCTATATACCATTGCGTACCGTATGGTACGCGGGGGTGACATAATCTGTCCTTATTTCCCCAAAAATGAGGCTGGAGTCAATGTCAATAGACACCACTACAATGAGGTGATCAACGATCATTTGTTCGGAAATTTGCGTGGCATCACCGTGGAAGAACTGTGGTTCCTACAGGATGGTGCTTGGTGCTTCACCCTTGCTTTATAGAAAACACTACTTGGCAATAGAGTCATTTCAAGAATGATCGTGCGATTTGACGTTAGCGGATTATTGTCTGTGGGTCTACGTCACTAGTTTCTGCCGATAAACCAACAACGATAGACTCTTTGGAGCAGAACATTGTTCGAATAATACGCGATTTACGGTCGAAAATTGGAGTGCGTTTTGGACGAGACAGCCGTTGTGGTGATACGCTACTGGCAATTTCAGTGGAGCACTGGTGGTGAAAATAGCGATACAACAAGGTGAGACTGCTGTGACATTACGCCGGTGTCCGAGGGTATCGAATGACTGGCATCACCTATGAGTTTTATCGCACGAGTTTGGATCCTATGTAGCAAGTGCAAAGAGGTCTTAGGGGCACCTGACCAGATGTGGGCGTTTTACTCCAGTTTTGTGGCGGATAAACGCCTTATTATATTGAAGCCAGGTCAGAGGGGGTGAAATATTTCTTACAGCGCTTGAGGGCTTGAGGAAACCTAGTCATTTCGCAACATTTTTGGTGACATCGAATATGTGGTCATTGCAACATAAGTTGTCATTGACACTCATACCGAGAATGGAAAGGTTTTCGGTTTCGAAAATGCAAATGTCACTCTTGGATAATGGCTGGGTATTTAAATCCCGCTTTAACGACAGTAGACAGCATTGTGTTTTAGAAGCATTAAATTCCACTTTGTTGATAGTTCCCCAATTAGTAATGCTGTTAATATGGGAATTTAAGGGACTTAAATTGGTTCCCTGGCTGGTTCGCTGGCGTTCCCGTTCTACAGTCGAAATGCAGGGACTTGAGTCCTGGGACGAATATGAAAAGCAGAGAGTACTGTCGTCAGCAAAGGAATATAATGGATTAGAAGTAGCAGACATGAGATTGTTGATGAAAATTAATAAGAGTGGCGGAGACAGAACGGAGCCCTGGGGCACACCAGCATTTATTTTGTGGATATCAGACTTGAAACCATATAAGACAACTTGAATTGAACGTTGCGAAAGGTAGTTTCTAATCCATTGAAGAAGAGAGTCGTCGATGCCAAATGATGCCAAACTCTGTCAAATTCCATAGAAATATCAAGTGCAACTATCTTGTTTTCGCCAGATTGATGTACGTTTTGGTTCTACTTTTCTGTCCCACCCACATCAGATCACCAGTGGATCTGTTGCTACGAAAACCGTACTGCCGGTCATTAAGAAGTTTTCGTGTTTCCAGATATTTCATGACCTGACGGCTTATCAGCGTTTCCATGACCTTGGAAAAAAGGGGCGTACTCGTAAGTGCAATGGGTATGTAGGAGGAGAGCGAGGAAGATTCGCCTTTTTTAGGTATGGACAGGACAAATGCTGTTTTCCATTTGCTCGGAAAGAGTTCAGACGAGTAGGATTTATGAGAAAGCTTACGCAGTAGTTTTGCTAGCGTGGAAGAACACCTCTTCAGAAGAAGGGGAGATATACCATCTGGACCAGCGGATTTATGTATGTTGAGATATTTAAGTACTCTCGCTGCTACGCGAGTGCGAAAGTGGATTTGTCCCATTGAGGATTCGACACACTCAAGTGTAGGCGGAGACAAATCACAATCTGGGAGTGTTGAACTGGCCGCAAAGTGTGCAGCAAGCAGATTGGCCTTGTCTAAGGAGCTGACAGCTGGAATGTCATTGTAAATGAGCGTTGGGATAGAGGATGACGCAGAATTTCTGATATTTTTGACAAACGACCAGAAGCTTTTACTTCCTTTGGGACATTGTAGTATTTTTTGCCTCAACTTTTGGTCGTATAGAAATTTCACACGCTTAAGAAAGACGTTGCAGTCACTCCTGGCTCGTTTAAACTTATTTCGGTTTTCCTCTGTCGGGTTGGTCTTGAAGGACTGAAAAAATATTTCTCTAACCCTGACAGCCGCTTTACAGCCTGAGTCGTATCATGCCTTTTCTTTTGGTTTGATAATCTTCATCCGATGAGGGATAAAGGATCTCATTCCAAAGAGAATAGTGTCTGTGATCATATAAGCAGCGGCATCCACGTCGTTATCGATGAAGCACAACGACCAGTTAAAATTCCTACAGAAGCTGTTAAGACCGCTCCAATTGACTTTCTCGTATTGCTATACGGTCCGTTTAGGAATCTTTTCTCTAACTGTGTGGTTGGTGTATGAGATATGATATTGCGGTCCGACGAACCTAGAGGGAACAGCACATTGACCTTGTATTTGTCAGTGTGAGAAGTTAAAATCAAGTCCAGTGTGTTGGTATGGCTATCAACGTCTAATATGCATGTGGGCTCATTTTCCAGCTGCATTTAGTTATTTTCCGCAGCAAAAATCTCAGCAAATCGTCCTTCGGCTGTTGTCTGTCCAGAATGTCAAAGCCGCCCAGAATTGTGCATATTAAAATCGCCCGTAATCACGATTTCAGTATGAGGGTACAGGGATGCAATACGTTGTCTGGAGTCAGACAGCGCATCAAACTCATTAAAGGTC
Organism: Volucella bombylans; assembly: GCA_949129095.1. Classification (NCBI taxonomy): domain Eukaryota; kingdom Metazoa; phylum Arthropoda; class Insecta; order Diptera; family Syrphidae; genus Volucella; species Volucella bombylans. The sequence continues at coordinate 127,385,606 of OX422144.1, read as the reverse complement.
GAATTGCTATCCAAAACAATATGTAGTTGATAATTAGCTTACGCGGATGTAATTTTAACCACATGAAGTTGAATTCCAGATTGGAACATTGATTGCATTGTGGTGGAGCTTGGTGAGCAACATCACTACGCACGTAATTGGCGAGCCCGCGGTGAGAAAAGAATAATGATACTAGTTCGTAGCCAGGCAGCATCAGACAATCGTGATCTGAGAGGTTTTTGCTAAAGCATCTAGTCTGTATTTACAGACGTGGACGTACTCAAAAAAGTGATTACTTCTTGGCCCGCGTATATTGGCTACATCCACCCTGAAGTAACAGTACTTACGACCAGGAGCGGGATCTATACGCGCGCGGTGTTTTTTTTTTCTTTTTGCGATGTAGGTGGAAAATTTACGAATTTACGAGTGCACTGGTTAACATAGTCTGTAGGTCTATAGAAGAGAACCAGCAACAGACTGTCTACTCTTAAGAGGCTGTCGTCTGCTGCAGTTTCTGCCTTGTCATTTACTTACTTTAATTGAGACGGCTCTACAGGGGTGATGTTAGGCTCTAACCAGCAAGTTTATCCATCCACCGCGATCGCAAGTTAACTTCGCCCAGTTTCGCAGACCGAGTTGGTTGAGCTCCCTTTCAACTTACGCGTGTCACCCGAGGCGAGATTTTGCTTTTATGCGATACCCATCTGAGGTTTCTCTGAGCCCGAGCATTGATATTTATGTACAGTTCATTGCTTTTGCATTTGCTACTCATTCTGCAATTAATCTCTGCGGTAGCGTGATGTCCGGGCCAATCGTGGTGGTTGATCCTTCTTGTCGACAACACATTACCCTCATTTGCCACTAGACTCATCTTCGTCGCTTCTGTTTCAATTCCTCTGTTGTACAGACTTAAGCAATGATATCAGACTTGATATTGGACTGTGAGTTTCGCACAATTCTTTTAGCTATGACGTTGAAGAAATCATATGACAGTGTGTGAACTTGTCAATTTTTACGAAAAAGCAAGCGTTTTCCATTTTCATCCCTGTGCCTCTATAAATGGCGTTGTATGAGGGCTTAAAATCAATAGACAGTAGTGGGTATTGATTTGAAGTTGCTGGGGTTTCTACAAGACCTCCCTTAAGGTAAATATCTGACCGAAAGTAGGCTTACCAGGCGATGCTAAGGAGACTGCTTCCTTTAGTCTTTCTGCTTAAGCACCGGCCAGACGAAGGCTTAGATTCTATTTGCCGGGCATATTCTCATCCGACCATATTTTGCAGATGAGATGTGCCGTGTGCTCCTTACCAAGTCAATCTCCACGACTTTAAATAATTTGGCAGGAAGTCCGTGCTATTTTGGTAAAACTAACAGGAATATTCAAACTTAAAGTTAGAGTACCCCGAGGCACTGAACATAGGTTGCCCCTTTTTTAGCGATTTTCTATCGAAGCAGCCCATTAACGAGATCCCAACGAATCAGCACCGATGGGACAGCGCTTCACTTCGCGTAAAGTCTCGCTAGAAAATAACAGATTACAAGCCAGCAAACATAACTCCTGACGTCTATGCGTGTGCTTATTCGATGGCGATGTCGCACATAGGTCCAGCGTCGCAAGGAGACTCCGCAGTATTTTGTGACAGAAAAACGACGCTAAAGCTTAAAGGTTTGTTATACACGACCGAAGTCTTCACATTAATAAATCGATAGTATACAAGCTTCAGGCTAAGGTGATTTTACGGAAAAACTCAGTTCAAAGAAGAGGCGAAAAGAGAAGTAATTGGATCACTCAAATGGAAGAATATCAATAAACAGTTGGCCTCACACCGGCTCACAACATCAGAGGCTATAGACCACCCTGAGAGCGACCATGTGAATTTTAATATTGTTCATCACATCAAAAATACAAATACACATCTATTTACTGTGTTACTATGTTGTTAACTCTATTGTTATCGAACTAATCAAAGTCAAGTCATTAACTAGCCAAAGTCGTCAAAATTTGTTTGGAAGTGATCCGAAAAGATTTTACACCAGGTGGTACGGCGGCCGCAGCACGGACTCTGCAGGCCCCAACCAACATACTCAAAAAACGCCCAGCCCATTTAGGCGATAACTATATCACTCGATTCCGATGACTCTTGCCCTAGACGTGATCGACGACTGGTGCACTAAAAATGAGCTTTCGGACAATCCTTTCAAAACTGAGGTTGTTCTCTTTATGAGAACAAAGAAGCTGACTGTATGACTCATATACTCGTAGTGCTTAGTATTTTGCTGTCATTCACGATAACAAACTTCATTGGACTAAGCATTTCACGTGAAAAACCTAGAAAGTGCTGTCGGATTTCTGACATTGTAAAGGAGCCTTCGGCAAGTCCTGGATCTTGTCACACAGAAGGGTCGTCTGGATTTACACATCTATGATAAGGCCAATTTGCGTTTGTTGTTTGGTTGAACAGGCTTTCACAAACTACGTTGCTGCTGTTTTTACCAGACTCCAAAGAACGGTATGTCTCGGCTGCATGAGGGCTTCTCCTAGCACGCCTGGCTCTGCTGATGAATCGTGTTGATGAATCATCCTCGCCTTGATACTCATATCATTAACAATCTCAAAGCCATCTATAGTTTAAAAAGAAGGGGTCTTTGATACAACACGCAATTAAGTTTGTTGACCTTGCGAGCTGACTGTCTTTTGATTCTGATTCTATGAGCATGCCGTCTGATGCATTGACACCAGAACTCCTGTCTGTCTTCCAAGCATGGTGCACGGGAAGAAATATATCTGCTGCGATATTCAAGCTAGTTGGAGTATGCAAGTCTTCACTGAATACAGTCGGTACGCTGAGCTGGGTTCAATGGAAATGGAATCGCCGATGAACTTCCTCGGCAGGTTTTAGAAGGGAGTTTTTCGGGACCCGAATCTACCTCAGGACTGTTTGCGTCCTCCGTTAGGGCTTTCATTGATAGTTAAATTCCATATGAGCATAACTCCATATGGCATGACACTCCAGGTTGCCGACAGACCAAAAAAATGCTTATCGACGTCTCTAACAGGTCAGCTGCCTCCGTGCTGGACCTCGGTAGGAGGTCTCATTTCTGTGAGTATTCGACCTACTCTCGGATCAGCCTTCAGGTCGTCGATGCTGATGTGGTGTGTGATGGTACTGTAGGTACTTTATCACTGAAGAGCATAATCGTCTTACTTCGAAAGGCTGGGATAATCTAGCAAAAGGAACATACAAGGAGTACAATGAATTAGCACTTTGTCTGAATGATATAAAAAAGGAGAAAAATAGATCTGTTTGTTGCTATGGTGTGCTGTGCAGCTTTGTATAACTCTGCGACCATTTTAAGAGCAGTGCTGCTTCAGAAAAGCTCGGCACCGAGTATTACAATATCATAGAAAATTGTTCGATACAGAGCCAAGGACCCTTTGCCGTAGAATAAGTAATCTTGTTCAAGTTTCTCTGTGCCAGTCTGGAAATGGTAGGAACTTCGCTGCCACCTAAACAAAAAGTAAATATCAGGCTGTTGGAGCAAATCTTTTCGGCCATGTTTTAAAATATTTAAGCCCTTTCCACAACGTTTTTCAATGGGTCCCATTCTTGATACAATTGTCGTTTATCTTTGATCTTTTCAGAAAATTTGAACATTTGTAGTTGTTTGCTTTTGCCACTGTACGTACGTTTGCATGTCCTATGACTTGCCATAAAACACTGTATATCTTCGATTGCGATACTTCGTCGTTTATTGTTAGCGGAATCTCATCTTTGGAGGCAATGCCTTTCCGTAGAAACCAGTCTATTCATCAAAAATAGGAAAACCACTCAATTTTCGTCCCAAATTGACAACTTGACACCCAAACGAGTTTCAATTACTTACCCGAACCGCTGCCATTATAACTTTAAGTCACTATCGCACGAATGTCAAATGTCGCGACAAGTTACAGAATAGAACCCTCCACTCTATTACTCCTAAGTTAGGTTGTCAACGTCAATGGTAGAGCTATCATATCATCACGACTGACGGACAACCTCAAAACTTGACATTGCCCTAATGACAAACTAATTGCCATGTTATCACTGCTCACTGGTTTAGATTACTATTTCTGTTCCCTTTGCTGACATTTTAGTGGTTTTGAGCCATAAATACGAGTACTTCTGGCTAAGGTCAAGGTGAACACGAAAATTCAGCTTACATGTCAGTTTCCAGTCTGAATGGGTTTTGTTTTGTCTTTTTTTTGTATTTTTTTTTTTTTTGGAAGATGAGAATGCTTTTAATGTTTATTTTTACAATTACTAAAGTGCGAATGGTGTTCCAGAATACTCGCAACCCTGAATACTGTTAAGTACAAAAGTAAAGTTGTAGATCTTGATCTATACACGAGTTATGTTTGATTTGACTAATGGCAGTTAGTCGGAGTAAAACAACATCCAGAGACGTTGAGAGGAGTATAGTGAAACATCGTTTTCAAATATTTTTACAAGTGCTAAGTGCGCAGAAGTTTTTTTATTCAGACAACATGTTTTAGATAGAATCTCTCAATAGAATAGAATTGTCAAGGTTGAACTGAGATCGCAGGTAATTGGCAATAACATCCCCTTTTGAAAGTGGGACGAAACTTTTAGTACCTCACCTAATGAGATATATTGAATAGATAAAATTGAAGTGCTACGATGACATCAGGTTTTAGATTTTAGTCAATTATTTAATTGTGGACAAATTTAATTTCTAATTTGGTGATTTGGTGGGGGCGTCCCCATTTATAACGCTTCATATAAGCTTAAACTAACTTAAAAACTAACAAGAGTTGAGGGTTAGGAAGCAAGGGAATGGTGGAGGAGATGAAGTTTAAGACGAGAAGTGCTCAAGTTAGAATAAAAAAAAAAAGGGGGGGTTTGAATTGATGATCGTTAGAACCATAAGAGGGTGGGTTGGAATATAGAAGAGATTTAGGTTTCCAGTTTAGTTTCCTGTCAAAAATGAGACCCAGATATTTTGCTGTATCGGAAAATCCTAAACTGGTACCGTTTATTGAAGGAGGGACAGGATCAGTTTTATGGGGGTTTACTCCCAATCTACAGCGATCTCCCAGCGGGTTAATCTATTGAGATTTATTTGAAGGAGTTCTTCAATGGTAATGAGATGCTTACCTGAGACGGCTATAGCAACGCCATTCGCATAGGCAATCACCCTGCTACCCCCCCTCCCCTTCCAGAGAAGGGGAGAGAGGACATCGCCTTGCGGCGTATCTCTGCTGACACATCTTTTAGCAGAAGTCTCACCCAGTTTGGAGTTGATTATCCTGCTTTTTAGCATGAGACTGATCAACTCACCGGGCCCCCGCCCAATTATCGAGGCTTCGCCCTTTAATGACGTTGTCTAATAATGAACGGGGGCAGAGCAAAGTACTGGTCTTATCGTAAACATCTTCAGATGACGCTACCGAAGGTTGCTACTATTCTATCAGTCACAAGTTGCCCGGTCATAGGTCTTGTTGGCAGCTGGACCACCGGTAGTCCCTACCAGGACTTAAATCACGGTACCATGGGAGTACCCCCCGGATTTCGGTTCGGGCCTGACTTGTTAGAGGTAGGCCCCCTTGTGGGAGCGTCATCGTGGCTGTGGTTTAAACTAAAAATCGAGGGAAGGGTTTCGGCCCAATGTAGAGTTGCAATAAGTACTGGGTGCTGCGACCCTAAGAGCAGTAAGAGGTTTTAGGTCGGCCTCGACTCTTAACAAGGGTGGAACTTGAGCCGGCAACACAGTTCCGAATTTGTATCAGTGTCGTGATTGCGGATGTGTTGACGTTGTTAAAGGCGCCCTCTCTGTCTAGGAAAGCAACCATTGTGTACTCTTTATATTGTAGGGATCGTTCGATGTGGCTAGTCAAAGAGTGCAGAGCCGTTTCCACCGACTTTCCTTTACAGTAGGCATGATGAGCCGTTGACAGAAGTCTTGGATCAATGTAAGCTCGTATATGGATATCAATTAGTTGTTTTAGAGTTTTCAGAAGGAAAGATGATAGACTTATAGGTGTGAGGTCCTTTGGGATAAATTGAGAACATTTTCCGGCCTTGGGAATGAATACTACATTGACTTCTCTCCATGACAGTGGAATGTGGATAAGTTCTACACAGCTCCTCATAATATTTTCTAGCACAGGCCGAATAATATCTGAGGACCTCTTTAGCTCGGCAGGTATTATACCGTCCGGCCCAGCACACTTGTATGGTTTGAAGCTATGCAGCGCCCAGAGCAGTAATCAGACCATGAATTTTAGTCGCGGTTGCAGTAGGCCTGTTCGGGAAAGTGGGTGTCCAGTAGCAAATTGAGTGATTCATCACTCATCCAGGAGCTGTCGGTTTTTTTCAAACAGCTAGGCATCATAGGATTTGTAGAGAATTTTTCTTATCCGCGATGCCTCAGAGGTTTCTGTGATTTTATCACAGAATGACCTCCAGGATTGTCGCTTTGCCTTCCTCATTTCTTTTTTATATAATTTGATGGATTCTTTGTATGAGTCCCAGTCAGTCACTTTTCTTGTGCTTTTTGCTACGTTGAAAAGTGTTCTATAAGAGTTTTTAAGCAGCCCCAGTGCTGATGTTCACCAATGTGGCTTTTTCTTGCCTCTAGGTTGAATAAGAGGGCAGGAAGCGGCCATAGCCTGTGTGAGAGCCAGAGTGAATTCCTTGACTTTCATTTCAAGCTCATTGGTGTCACGCAGGGGAGTTGATAGTTTTGAGGATAGCGTTTCAGACCGTATTACTCTGTATTTTGACCAATAAGTTTTCCGGAAGTTGGCTGGCTGGGGGGGAGCATCACTCAGGTTGAATTGGATGTATCTGTGGTCTGAAAATCCATTTCTTGTATGTTATTATTATTATTAATCCATTCCCAGTTGCACGAATTTTCTGACAATGTTGCATGTGTCCAACAGTACCAATCTGTACCAATAGCCATTCAATATTGTGTTGCTTCAGATTTCTACTTAGATTTTTCGGGACAAGACCAATGGCTAAGGGAGTGTTTTTGGATATCTTTGTGGAGTTCGAGGTTTGTGGGTTATGATTTAGCGTAACTGCTACATCAGAGATATCTATCCTCCTCACCTCTTTGTGAAACAGAATTATATCGGGTCTGATCACAGAAATATGTTAGTCAGTGGTTATTGTCCGGTCCCAGTAGAGTCATGTAAAGTTAGAGCGCTGCATCCTGAAATTATATGCTCTATCGTTTCTCCATTTTCTCCACACCCCCTACATACATCTTTTATCTACAACTTCCCTATAGATGAACTTCCTGTAATTGCGTGTTGCGATAGCTTTGTATTGTATGCCTATTACAAATCCTTCAGTTTCAGAGAAAATATTCCTTTGTATAAGCCATAAGTTGGACGCCTCTCGGTTTATATTGTCTTGCCTGAGTTCAGTGGGATGGCTTCCATGTAGAGGCTTTGCTTTCCAAGACAGAATTAGTTCATATTTTGTTTTGATGTGGTCAGGGAGATTTGACCCTAAATCCGTACAAGACTGTGCCGACACAAGAATTGGAGCCGGATGACCGACCATAGATAACGCCGTAAGTTCGTTAATTAGGCACTGGAAATGTTGGAAATTGCCATTATTGGAGCAAACACAATCTACAAGTGTTCGGCAAAGCATAAATGCATTGACAAAGATTGACTGTTTGGTGCAGTTCATGGCATGTCGGCACCTTCGGACCTTATTTCTTTCGAAATGAGGAAGGAGACATTGTTAGCGTCAATGGTCTCAGGTACAGAACGACGTTATCCAACTTTCTGTGGTCAGAACTCAACAATATCGATATATGCGAGCTGTTCCAACATATTCCAACAAGACGGCGCTGTATGCCATACAAGCGACGTAACGCTCGAAGTTGTGAAGGAGAAATTTGGCGACTGGATCATCTCACGGCGAGCGTTCATCAATTGAACGCTGTGATCATGCGATTTGACACCACTCGTTTATTTTCTCTGGTGCTGCGTCGAGTCCTCAGTCTACGCTAATAAGCCAACCAATTTGGACGAGCTCGAGGTCAACATTCGACACCCCATTGCTGGAATAATGCCGCACATATTACACCGAGTCATCATAAATTAGACCGACCGCTTAAAGCACTGCCAGCGAAGCCAATGATGTGCTATTTCACATATGATGGCATGAACGTACTCGTAGCTTCAAAATAAAGCCAGAAACAATTTTATATCTCACACCGTTGTTGTTTTATTTAAATTTCTTTTCCTATCGTTTTTATCTGGTCACACTTTAGAAGACTTTTTGCCTTCCGCATGCAAAAAACAAACATTCAGATACTGGATTTTACGCTGAAATTTGGATACCATTAGAAAAGTAGCTAACAGTTTATTTAGATTTCGGACTTGGTTGTAGTTAATTTTAGCGCAATTAGCCGAGAAACGTTAGATTCAGTTCGTGTTTATACGATCTCTTCTACTAAACAAACCGTGTCTACGCTGTCTACATTGTTCCCAGTCCAAGCTGTTTATTTATCTAAATTTAATTCCAAATCACTTCCTCACGATGTTTTGGAAGCTAATTTTCATAAACTCTGGAAAGTATCCAGACATCTGCGAACCGCCATAGCGATAGCCACATTCTCTGCCAAAAACGCATTTACCCCTTTAATTGAATTTCAAGGCCACTCGCGTAATCCTCTCAAAAGCTAAAACCACCCACACACTGCCGTCGTTCAAAAGTAAGACAGTGCTTACTGCATCTAAATTTACGATAAACAATTTTTCCCGTCTAAAGACTACATATGTACATACATACTGCATTCTTTGCATTCAATTGCCCAGAACTTATTTTATTCAGTCAGTCTGTGAGGCTGCCACTGGCACTGTTACTCTCGTCATCCTCCTTTCACTCCCCGTCTAAATAAAAATCTTTACGTAATCCGTAAATTGCGCGGAAACGAAATTAAGATCAATGCTTTGTCGGCTAATTATAGAACACGAAACCAAATTAACTTGAACCGGAATAGGAGGCAGTCATCAATCTCAGGCAAAATAAATAAATCATATCGTCGACGGTGCGCGCCATGGCGGACACAAGACGCATGAGGTATCTACGTTGATGACGAGGCGCGGGAAAACAGCACTTTTCGAGAATTGAGTCACTCATCATCATCTAATCAACTGCATTACAAATGAACAAATAAACATAACCAAGTACAAAAAAAACAAGCTGAAACAACGGTAATTACACGCTTCGTTGCCGCACGAAACCTCATAAAGACTATTCACACACTTTGTGGCCGATTCCATCGCTCCACTCCCCACTGTCCAATGTTCTGGTTGAGTTGTGGAAACAAATGAAAACGAAAATGGTCATGGCAATGCCGAGTGATGGAGTCAAGAGAAATCGAAATGTCGTCATCATTAGTCATCAGAAGATTTAGGCAGCTTTCGTCATCGTTTCTGTAAAGTTCATTTTGAGTGACAAAATCGCATCTGTCAGTGTGTAGACGACGACACGGCCGCCCAAATCACCTGACCCACCAGCCCACTCTCGCCCGACAACTATCAAATCGGCTGACATGTGCTCAAGTCAAATTTGCTGAGAGTGTGATTCAAATGAGACGTCTGTCAACGGCGAATTTGACGGGCAAATCAAGTGTACGTGTACTTGGTAGAGAGAAAGCTTTTATTTAAAAAAAAAACAGAAACCATTGCAACAAACAGTGGGGTAAAGAAGTATGAGTACTAATGCTGTACGAATTGGAGACGATGGAATAAATAACATTTTATTTTTTCCAACCTGGTTGACCACGGGAAGCTTTTCATTCGGATTTTGCTGTTGTTTTTGATGAATCACTTCTAAATAACAATCTCCTGGCGTCAATCTTCGACTTGAGAAGAAATGATTCACTTCTTGGAAATCTATTGAGTAAGACGCAAGTTCATGCTACCCACGGCATACTTGAATAGAATTGGATTAGTCATAATTCATCAGTCGAAGAATTATTTCAATACTAGACTTAAATCAAGACGCCGCCGTCGTCGTGGTTTAATATCAAAAAAAAGAATAATAGTGGTTCTTAAACATTAAGCACATTCTTGACTCAAGCTCGATTTAAGGGGCTCTAGTGTTACGAGGTCTGCATAATTTAGAAGAAGGCAGACAGTAGGGAAAGCTTTCTAATATCTGAATAGTGACTTCACTAAAAGTTTTGAACTAATGTATCAGGCTAAGAAAACCACCAGTTCAAAGATGGAAAACAAAACTAAAGCATAACATAGTAAAGAAGCCAAAACCTCAAAATTGATCGATGGATCGATCATCAGTGTCATTAAAACAATCAGAGTGAACAAAGTTATCAAAAAGGGTAAATTTTCAGAGGCGGTTGTCCTCCTTTTTTTATATAGAAGTACTGACCCATCAACGGCGGTAACCACTACAACTTAAAAGATCTATTATGCCACATAATCAGTGACCATATAATGCCATATGAGGCTCAATTTTCTTAATAAATCAGTCTGGTGGAGATATTTGTATTATACAGCTGCTCAGTCGCTAAGATTTCCCTGAGAAAGTAATGTCTCCTTATGGCACATAGAGCCACACATTCGCGCAGTATGAGGCAACATTCAGTTTCCTGACTAATTTAAAGTTTATGTAAAGCTGAACAGTCTTCTGATATCACTCCTAGTAAAATTAAAAAATGAGTGGGGCTTATATTGGAAAACCTTCTTGCAACAAGATAGACGCACTTTGTTTTCTCTCCCAACTTTTGAACGCCGAATTATAGTAAAGCGTGTAAGATTCCAATACGACCAAAAATTGAGGCAAAAAATACTACAATGTCCCAAAGGTAGATACTCTGCCTCATCCTCCATCCCAACGCTCATTTACAATGACATTCCAGTTCTCAGCTCTTTGGACAAGGCAATCTGCTTGCTGCACACTTTGCGGCCAGTTCAACACTCCCAGATTGTGCTTTGTCTCCGCCTACACTTGAGTGTGTCTAATCCTCAATGGGACAAATCCACTTTCGCACTCGCGTAGCAGCAAGAGTACTTAAATATCTCAACATACATAGATCCGCTGGTCCAGATGGTATATCTCCCCTTCTTCTGAAGAGGTGCTATTCCACGCTGGCAAAACCACTGCGCAAGCTTTTTCATCAATCCTACTCTTTAGGACTCTTCCCGTGCCGATGGAAAACAGCATTTGTCCAGCCCGTCCCTAAAAAAAGGCGAATAATCTTCTCTCTCCTCCTACAGACCTTTTGCACTTACGTCCCTTCTTTCCAAGGTCATGGAAACGCTGATAAATCTGAGCTGCGAGTTTGGCATCAGGCTCTTTTCTCGAAAATGCGTGCATTTGAGATCCAAGACTCTCTTCTTCAATGGATTAGAAACTAACTTTCGCAACGTTCAATTCAAGTTGTCTTATATGGTTTCAAGTCTAATATTCACAAAATAAATGCTGGTATGCCCCAGGGCTTTTTAATTTTCATCAACGATCTCTTGTCTGTTACTTCTAATCCAATATATTCCTTTGCTAACGACAGCACTCTCTGCTTTTCATATTCGTTCCCAGACTCACGTCTCTGTTGTAGAACGGGAACGGCAGCGTATTCTAATGGAACTATCAACAGAGTGGAATTGAATGCTCCCAAAACACAATGCTGTCGTTAAAGAAAACAATTCCGATGGTTTTAAGGTTTGCTTGTTGTTCCCTTCAAACTCCGCTTTAACCGCTGGAAAAAATCTCCAGGAAGTTTAAGTTGCAGCCTCATTTCCAGCCCTCCTAAGGACGTAGCCCTGTTAGATACGTTATTAGGCTTAGTGCTTACCAGTTTTCAGGAAACCATTTCTCCAATGATGCTGTGATACGGAAGGGTCCCATGGCAGAAGGATACGTCAAGAGTACATGTATATTATTGCACAGAGCTCATTCCTTCTAAGTTTAGTTTTATTTGGAATTCAGTAGGTTGATGGGACTCGCTATCCCTTCACTTTGTGACATATGATCTTTGAATGATCTTCTAAAATATTCTTGTCCACAATTTATCAAATCGAGTTTTGTGTACAGCAATGACTACCGCTGAATTACATAAAAACCGTACCATCTCGAAGCGAACAGAAAAAATGTTTTCACTGCACTTTACTTCTTATCTCCACTGTACGTAGCGAAAGCTTCATCTCTCCCCCTTAAAATAACAATGGCGCAAGCTTTTTTTCATTTTAAACTAACACACGTTCTTCTTAACACATCACAGCTGCTCTACTTTATGGAATCAGCCATGTCAGAGAGCCAGAGTGCTTTTTTCCTTCGCGAACCGTGGACGTAAAAAAAACAATTCGTAAACACGCCAAAGACACGGTCGAAAAACAACAAAAAGAAAAACTTTCTGACCACAGAAAACCTATTTTTTTTTAAATTCATTTGTTTTGTGTTTTTTTTGTTTTTTTTAGATTTTTCTGTCTATATCAAGCGAAAATCGCAGACTGCAGAACCGTGCGTTTAATAGCCAGAGTGCATTGAGTGAAAACATTGTCCTGTTTGACAGGACACTCTATGTGTCAAAAAACTAAAAAAAAAATGGAAGTTTCCACAAAAATCGAATCTCAAAACTAAGGGAAAACCCACGACAACAAAGGATATTCATATAATCGACGAGCAGCCAGCAACAATCACTAGGATTACACGAAAAGGGAAAGTCCACCCCGCCTCAGCAGTATTCCTTGTTGTGGTGGAATGGGAATCCAACAGGACAAACGTAAAAACATCGCCATAAACGGAAATTAATTTTTGGAATGTTATGTCATGGAAATCCTGGTCAGTGCCACCATTCAGCAATGTGTCTAATGGAACGATTTGATATCCTTTATCAATTGATTGGGGGATATCCTTGAACAATTACAACACAATACAAACCATAACAACACCACACCATCCAAGTGTATAAAGTATCTAAGACAAAACAAAGGACAAATCTGACGTGTATCTTAAATACCAAATCCCTCTGGTGAGTGAATAAGGTGGTGAATCTCGTGACAGACAAACGAAAAAAATGTCCAAAGTTCCAGGATTCGCGTAGCGAAATTGTGTCCATTTCTTCAGTTGAGTCTTCAAGATCCGAAAGATCTTGTTTTGTTCTTCTTTTTTTTATTTATTTTTTTCGATTTGATTTTGTTTTTGTTTCCCCCACCCCCAACTTGTGTCAGTGTGTCGGGAGTCCTTGTGCCTAGTGATGTGGGATGTGGGAGTGCATGAGGTTGATAATGTGTCCCAGATCTCTTGAATCCTTGAATCTGTGAATCTTTTATACCCGTATGTACGTAGATACAAAAATTATTTCGAGAGTCGCTATTGTGGAAAAATCTCTGCCATCCTGTCGAGGTTTCTGAGTAAAATCTGTGCAATCTGCACCAACAAGTGGAGTAGTAGCAGCAACAGTAGCAGTTATAGCACCAGAAGGAGCAGGCAAATTAAGAGAAACCCCAAAACAATGGTGATGACGGCGACAGTGGCAGCAGCAGCAGCTTCAACAGCCGCAGCCGAAGAGGATTTCTATCGTAGAGGAAGTGATGATAATGTAAGTGTTTTTCTATTGTTGTTGTGGTTTTTTCTGTTTTTTTTTTTTAAGAGTAAAACTAAGAATAGATACATATCGTAGCATGTTTGTACACACTTGTCCGAGTATGGCATATCCGAATACTTTTCACATGGATGAGGATTCGGGAGGTTTACCATTCGTCCTTGGATTCGATGATTCCAATACACATTGGCCCAGTGCTTTGTTTACCCTTCGTTCGAAATATGACAGAGGAAGAGCTCTAGGTAAAATCAAAACAATTCGTTAGTTGTACGCAGATGCTATGGCGGAATGTAGGCTGTTTGCTGTTGTTGTTTAATCCCCCCCAAACTCAACCCATTTGATAGAGAGAGGGATGTGTCATGATGCTATATTGCATGCGACCTTGGAATGGTCTTTTCGACTGCTTCATGTGGCAGATGAATTTTTTATTATTGTTTTTGTTGTTGCTCTTTTGATTCTATTAGCATATTCGCACATATGTACGACCATATATGGACCACGTTGGTGTTAGTCATTTGAATGCGTTTAGGGGGCGAGTCTGGTGGGAACAGTCAATGGTTTGAAGAATCGATTTTTTTTTTTTCGTTTTTTTAACTATTCCGGTCGAGCTAGAATCGGATCACGAATGCACTTGAGAAATTCCGATAAACATTGCTTAGCTTTGTTGGTCTTTGATGTATCTTGCTGAGTCATAGATAGAAATTCTAGAATTGACGTAAGTAGTTCAAATAAATAGATACCATACATCACATTCACATGCTGTGCTGGTGTTGCATTAAAGATGGGAGTGGCACGAATGTTATAGTCGTCGTTTGGAGTTGTTGTTCTTGTTGTCGTCGTCGCCGTTTTGTCGTTTTGCTGTAAGCTAGCTCCCACGTTTTTAATTGTTTTCCACTGACAATGACCATAATATTGAGAGCCAGTGGTAAGTAAAGGAAAGATATGCAAATAAATGTCTCTAGGTCGACAACTGAGTCAGTGGTGAATCTTTAGCAAAGTTGTACGCAAATTGTTGGTTTGTGACGGTGCACAGAGTGCAGTGAAGGGAGGGTGAGGAACTACATATTAGATCAAGTTGCCATCTTGAAAAATATATGAGTCATCCCATTGTCCCGCCGGATTATGTGGCAATTTTCGTCTTATAACCTTACGGCCCCGGGTTGTGATTTGACCAAATATACGGGCAGGTCTATGGTAGTCTTTTCGGTGGCAGATGGGCTGCGAAGCAAGGAGTTGTTGCCTCTTAGCGGCTCACATAGTGTAGCCTAGAAATAATGTAAAGAACAGCTGGAGCAGTAGTTTTTAAAATATTATACATAGATATTGTGGCAAACCTTTAAATGGGTAAGCACCATGATGCCAGAATTCGTCTCCTAATAAGTTCTACACGACGACTAAGCGCTATTTACTGGAATTCAGAAACAGTTCGATTTCAAAGAACCCCAACGTACCATTTATCCAAGAGGCGTGGTTGTTTAGATACTATAATGGGGAAAGGAACAAGAAAGTCTTTCTCCTCTGCTTCATACTTTGCTCCAGCAGTTCTGGAGCAGTTCGGTTCAAAGTTGATATATTTATAATGCCTCAAAATGAATGAATGTATCAGTGGAAAGTTAGGTCAGAAACGTCTTTAGAAAGACTCTATTGGGGGCAGCTCGACGAACCAAAAGCATTCGCTCGGTCATCTCTAAGAGTCATAACAATGACATGCCGAGAGTTTCACACTTACCAGTCTGGCTTACTTCCTTCTGGATCATGGAGGATCCTCCTCTGTTTAAGATGCAACATTCAAACAAATGCAGAAGATTGTGAGACGGAATTGAATGTGGACACAACAAGATGGTGACAGTGAGAGTGCCATCGACAACACAACTATCATTCACTCCTATCAAAACCGATGTTGTTGTCTTTATGAGAAGCAGCAAACTAACTGATCTGAATAAACTTCCTTGGAACTAACATTTCGAGCCAAATTCACCGTCGTTTTTTTAATGGTGTCAGCTTTCACGTAAATATGCCATTTACCTATCAGAGGGGGTTCCTAGCACTCGTAGCTCTGCTTTAGACACACTGATCTCCCTATCCCTGATATTCATATTACAGAACAAATCCTAAAAACCATATTGCGAGCGTTTAAAAGGAATTGAAGGTTCGTAAACATTACCCATTATGGACATGTCATGTGCGGCAATAATAGTTGCTGCTTTGCTTAAATACTAAGCCGACTTACTCAGAGCTAGGCTTATACAGAATTCAATGTTATCAGATCTTCACGTAAGTTTCCAAAACCTTTACAGTATGTGGCGCTGTCATCTTCGTGGAGGACGACAACATTGGACTTCACTCAGAGTTATGCGTTTCTTTCAAGCAGGGACATATGCAACTTGATAGAAATGGACAGTAGGGTGAAGAAGAAATAGATGGAACAGCTAAATGCACTGAATTTTCTCATCCCTTTGATAATACAAGACTTCTCTGAATACATCCAGAAGGCTGAGTCGGGCCCAGATCGAAATGGGATGGTGAGAAATAAGATTGCCGATAAACTTGCTGAGCAAGGCTCGGAGAAGACTGAATTTGCGTTAGGAGGAGTCCTTCAACGCATGCTGTGAGAGTCTTGACGATGCCGAGGAGCGCTATCTCAGATGAGGCACTTTATCTCTGCAGCTTTACTTGTCTTTCTATAAAAGACTGATAAATTCCCGTAAAAGGAATCAGTTTTCTGTTCCAACAGGAAAAAAGACAACAAGGGTAACAATCATTACATTTTTGAGCAGTTTACCTTTCTCAGTTTGTCCGTTTCGACCCATCGCACTTCTTGGATTGCCTTATATTGAGTCTGCATGCGGTCTTGGTTGCTTCATAACAGTGTGTATTTTAAGTTATTTATACCGGAACGCCAGCGGTGAAAATGTGTCATCTGTACGCGAGTCAGTTCTGAAGAGCTGGGGATCTCTCTAAGGTCATTGTTGCTTATTTTGCGAAAAGACTTGGCTATGCGTCCTTATAAGAGCTTAAACCAAATGACCGTCATGCATATCAAACCTTCACTCATTGGGCTCCATTGAAGGTGGATTCTCACCGAAAAATTATCATCAAAACCGTGGCACATTTTTGGTTAAATGCTTTGCTTTTAAAGTAAAATTACCGCATTTGGTCAAGCGGACAGTCCAAGGCCTACAATGGCGGCGAAGAAGTGGGTGGACTCATTCTTCTGAAATGATACCAACGAGTCGGTCCCAGTTAAGGGAGACCGCAATTGCACCATGTTAAACTTTCTTCTTTTTTTTGAAACAAATGGGAACTGGGTGGCTTATAGCACAGATAATAAATTTGATGCGACGCACGCGATTTACATCTTTAGATTTTTTTTCTTTGGAGCTATATTAACTCTCTGGTCTGTGTTAACAAGACAGAAACTTTAGGGGACTTGGAGACGAACATTATGCGAAAAAGTCACGGAATCACGTATCCACTCATGCAAGTGGTTTCGTGGCGGACATTTGAATGATGTCATATCTCATAGCTTATTGCAGCACTTATATTTCAAATCAACAGCCAACAAGACCCACCTGCCAGCACGATTTCTCACCGTCTGCCTCCGGTGCCGCGTTGCAAATTGGTTGAGGTCCCCTGCGGCCCATCTTATATTTGGCAGAAGTAATGCTGGCATCTCAGACGTTTGATCCGTACACTCCTGACTAGACCGATGTCACTATTCAGTTCGTGGTTGACTCTCCTCCTTCGTACCTCTTTTGTTGGCCAGTGAGTCTTGTACGTTTCTTCCTAGGGTGATGTTAAAAAGGTCACATGACAGAGCGCCGCCTTGTCTAAAACTTATCTTGACATTGAAGGTATCGGTTTATTAGATGGCGCCCTGATAGATCAGCTGGAACTATCTAAAGTCATCTTGCACAACCAGACGAGCTTGGCAGGGAGGTCAAAACAAGACATGTCGGTCTATCGCTCGTCCTCATGCACGCTGTCACATGCGGCTTAAAATTCGACAAATTCCCGGTTGTTTGCCAAGCTCTGCCGCAGTGTGAGTATTTTATCCATGGTGCACTTTTCTGGTCTATAACTGCATTGGTGTGAACCAACCAGATTGTTCATGAATGGTTTCAGATGCTCACATAATGCGGCAGAAGACCTCTTATAGGCGATGTTTAGGATTCATCTTACTCGTATGACTCATTTCTTGTTAATCGCGATTTTATACACTTTCCAGAAGTAGCCTTTTCATATTCTCATCACCAACTGCGATTCTACTAGTAGTTGTCATCTCTGCAGATTTCCATTTTAGCTTTTTAGACCTGGCATGTTCGGTTTATCCTCTGATAAAATGCTAGAACATCATTCGTGCAATACTCTTTCGTTTTCTTTTCGAGATGCCTGTGCTTCTGCCTTCTTTTCTGGTCCTAGAACTCTCGTTCTTCGATGCAACGCAGATTGTTTGACTACATATATCTGCCTATATTTGCCGTCAAATTAGAAATTTCTTTGTTACGGCCGGCGCTTTGAAACCAATCACATCAGAAAATGCTTCCCTTGACATAATTTCCATTGCTGTTCTTTACAGCTTTCCAACGTCGAACTTTGGTGGTCCCGCTTAACACCGTTGTGCCTGTAATATCCGCGTTCGTACTCTGACTGCAACAAGTTCGAATATCCAGAATGGAGTGTCTGACATCGATCTCAGTGTGATGAAACTCGGTGACAGGGGATATTCGAGTCCCTTAACTGATGTGGAAACCGCGTGTTTGCTATTGAGAGGTTACGTTCCGTTAGGAGTTCTGAAAACCTGAATCAATTCTTGGACGTGGTGTTATGCTTTTTCCAATAAACCATTTAAAGATGGCTTCCCTACCAGCATTGCGTTAAGATCTCTTAGCACAATTTTGATGTCATAGCTGTAGCATTGAGCATATGTTCGGTCTAGGAAGGCATAGAATTTATATATTATTTATATATATTTCCGAATTTGGCCTTGATGCATATTTTTGTGCAGCGTTCGTTTGCATGCCGAAAGCTTAAGACTTTTTGACTAATACTCCATGGAATAGCAAATGCACATCCAATAAGCATTGTCTTCCTTTTTTGTAGCACATTTCTCACCGCATCCGTCGTAGTTTTTCATCCGCTTGCCGGCCGAAACATCCTATAGCATTTCTTGGATTGTGGAAATATCTGCTTTATAGCAGTCAGGGACCTCCGCGAGTTGGTCGGGAGCATGTGGACTGTGAAGTGTCCTAACATTCTATGTGCAAAGCCAAAATTCTTTGTCCTTAAAACTTTTGCTGGATTCGTCCACATTATACAAAGTGGTCCAAATACAAGTTTCTTTTTAGAAATAAAATAAAATGAACAAAAATTACTTTCGGTATGTTATTGCTTTATTAGAACGAACGAACATTCCCTTTAATTATGGAATACGATTTCAATCATGTGGCTGCTTCAGCTGGCTTCGCAGCAGCGCATCCTGGGAACCATTTTTCAAAGACCTTGATGACTGTTTCTGGTCCTAACTCATGAATGTCTCGGACGATATTTGCTTTAAGGGCTTGAATCGCTTTTGGATTGTCATCGATCTTTAAGAGCACCCCACAAAAAGAATGTAACGGTATCAAATCGCAGCCAATTGACATCGCCAAGGCGGCTGATAACACAGTCGTCGAACGAAAGCCGTCCAAGTCCATGCCTTCAGTTTCGGCCCACAATAATTCGGTGATCATGACTCTGTAGCGCTCACCGTTGAACAAAATGGTGTTTCTAGGAACATAAATCGGGCCTATAATGCCACCACTCCAAAATCACTCTGTCACTCTGTAGATGCATTGGCTTCTCCACAACCACCTGCGAGTTTTCCGATCCCCAGATGCGGTAATTTTGTTTGTTAACATTGCCGCCGAGATGAAAATGCGCCTCCTCAGAAAAAATGATTTTTCGGCAAAATTGGCCGTCCAATTCGAGCTGCTGTAAGGCCCAAACTCAGAAGCGATAACGAAGCGAATGGTCGTTTGCCTTCAATTCCTGAGTCAATTGGACTTTGTAAGAGAATAATCCGAGATCTTTGTGCAAATTTTTCATCAGGCTGGTGCGTGTAATGTTGAATTGTGGAGATGGCGAGTCGATGTTCCTAGACTGAGTTGGACACTCTCGGCCACAGCAGCCACATTCTCGTCGGTACGTACCATATGACGACGAGGACCGTAAGTGTTGTCCGCAAGCAAGCCAGTCTCACGAACTTTTCCCACAAACTTGAGTACCGCAAGCGCGGTGGGTGATGTTGGGGCAACACAGCACTTACTTTTGCAATAAGTTTGCAATTTTTCCCAACGTAGTTCAAGCGTAAAACGGTTCATTTCGTTCTGCGGAGGTATGATACTTACATGACAGTCAGTTCGAGCGGGAAAGAGCTGTCAGTGTCAAAAAAACATATGATTCAAAAAGAAACTTGCATTTGGACCACCCGTTATCCATCCATATCTGAGGCTGTTGGTTGTCTTTACGGAAAAACCCTGTTGAATCTCCTCAAACTATGTCATTTATTTATTTATTTATTTATTCAACTTATATATTACTTACAAAGGAAGACTGAATAATCTTATACAATAATTTGTAAGCCTTTAGATTAAAAAAGGAAAAAAAAAAATTACAGAGAGAGATGGCAAAGTTAATATAAAAAAAAATAAGTAAATAAAGTAAGAATTAAATATTATAAAACAGAAAAAGTAGTAGAGAGTTGAAAAACATGTTCATATTATTTTCTGCATATTAGGTTGTAGCCAGTAGTGCGAGTAAGGACGACTTAAATTTATTCGTGCTTGTCATTCTTCTCAGGTCAATAGGAAGAGAGTTCCAGAGCCGGACAACTTGAACAAAGAATTGACGCTCAGAAGTAAGACAATGGTATCTTGGTTTAACTAGCGAGAACGATCTATGCGATTGCAAGAACTGAAGTTTATTAAATAGGTAATCTGGCTCTCGAGTTTTTATAAGGTTATGCAAAAAACATAGCGATTTGTATTTTAGTAGGCTAGAGAAGGAGCAACCAGTTATTTGTTTAGAAAAGTGTGAGATATGATCGCGCTGCCGGATGTTGAAAATGTATCTTGCGATATTGTTGAAGACAATGTTAAGTTTTCTGAGACTATTGTGGTCAGGCTTGCAAAAGATCTCGCATCCGAAAAGTAAAGTAGGTAATAGAAGAGTTTTTGCTAAAATTAATTTAGTTTTCGTTGGTAGAAGATGTTGAGTAGCCCATAAAGTACGAAGCCCACTATAAACCTTGCCGATGATAGAATTAATGTGTGTATCCCAAGAGAGATTCGAATTAAAAATCACACCAAGGTTTTTAGCGGAGACAGCCCACTCTATGGGCACTTGATTGATGTGAACAAGCTGTAGGCCTGAGAGAAGATCAGGAGCTCTACGGTGTATGAAAATTACTTTAGACTTATCAGCATTAAGTCGAAGGTCGTGTTTAATTGACCAGTCATAAATTCTGGCAAGATCTTCGTTTAGGAGGTCTATAGCAGAGTTTGTTTCATCAGTGGGGCAGCTTATCATAAGTTGTACATCGTCAGCGTACATATGAATTTTGCAGTGTTTAACAATGTTTGGTAGATCGTTCACGTATAAGGAGAAAAGAGTGGGTCCCAGGATTGATCCTTGTGGCACTCCATTATGTACACTTAAGAAATTCGAACTATTCTCACCAATGCAAACACACTGTTTTCTTCCACTTAAATAAGACTTGATAAGAGCTACGGACAAAGAAGAAAAAGCGAAAAGGTCTTTAAGTTTACTACAAATGACCGCGTGGTTGACTGTGTCAAATGCCTTCGAAAAGTCGAGCAATGATAAAAGAGTAACTATGAGTATGCATGATAGTTATCCGGCTTAACATTCTCTACAAAACATATAAAGTAACCGATTGTTACATAGATCCATCCACTACTTCGACAAAGTTTCACAGAACACTTATTCAACTTCTAACAATTCAAAAAACAAATAAGTGAAAATATAAAAATCTGACACACAGCACTGACAGTTAAAAATGAATGTCAGCTTTTAATGTTCAAAGTCGAACTCACTCGTTCATGGCACGTCATTTGTGATCGTAGTTTTTAGGAATTTCAATTTATGAATTGCACTTGTCATGGATAACTATGCCATTTGTCCATTTGTGTGTATGAGCACGAGTTGTTCGACCTTGTAGTCAACATCAAAAATTGTCGATTTTCGTGCTGTCATCGTCACGCTTGTCAAGTTTTGTTTATTTCTTCTTCTTCTTCGACGCAAACATTAGTTGTTTAGTTAGTTAGCTGTGAAAATTAATTCGATTAATTCAACTTGAACCCAATCAATGTCACAATAAAGCAACGCAAGCACAACTCGTATTGAGCTCTTTGTCTTTGGTTCATTAAATGCTCATGGGTACGTGTGCAGGAGACCATGTACTCGTATACCATTTATGTTTGACATCCCTGGACTTGGTCTTCAATTTGGGTTAATTAATTTAACTCGCGTAGGTAGGTACTATTTATTTATTCATTATTTTGTTGTTTGTTTTTTTTTGTGTTTGCTCTGTGGGACGGATTACCACTTAAGAGTGCCAGTGGTGCTTGGAACATGCGGTTTAATGGCATTTACTCGTACACATACATACGTGGCATAAACTCAAAGTGCATGTCGAACAGTTCAAACGGGTACAGAACAGCCTTACGGTTAAATTTGACCTATTTTTTCTTTTTTCTATTCTTTTTTGTATTTAGAATCTAATTAACATACGAGTATGTGTATTTATTGCTCCCAGAGTGGGACAGCAGTAGAAGCACAGTGTGCTGTTTTCAAGGGTATTCTGTATCCTCAATCCTCTTCAATGCTCTATCCTCAATCTTCAATCGTATGTCCCCTCTATGCTGACCTAATTAAGTTTTTCGTAAACAAATTAAAGAAATAGAAATTCCACTTAAGCTGTATGGCTCAGGGTAAATGTTTATTTTAGGACTGGCTCTGTTCGACTTGTAAATTCGAGTACATAGCCCAGGTATCCGAGTGTACATCACCGTGATGGAGGTGAATTTGTTTTTCTCCTACTCACATTGATTGTGTGTCGATGTAGATTAGGTAATTACAAAATAAAAAATTTCTAAGGCATCTCCCACTATTTGATGGTGATCCAGGGCAAGACTGTTTGTTTGATTATCGATGAATGTTTAGAGGTAATTGGGTGAGCGAGCTATGTTGATATAGGGCAGGCGATACAATGATCAGACTACCTGTAGAGTAATTTACTTAGGCAATCGAAACGAAAACTGTTGCTGTTGTTAGTTGTTGGATTTATAGGTCAGGCTTTACGCAACAATTGCATTCTATCGGTATGGTGAATGGTTTCTTTATTTCAAATACCGGGCAAGTCATTTCCATTTAATCGACGACTCCCTGCTGCACTTTGCAAATAGGAATCATTTAACACCCCGAGTTGATATTTTTATGGAATTATTTAGAAGCAGAAATCCGTATTTGGACAGCAATTGAAATCAGTCGTGAGCTGCATTTATGCACACGCGATGTGTTAAATAGAAATCAGCAACATACCAACCCTGTACTTATGTTGATAGCGTTGATCGGTTGACAGTTCCGATGGAGGGACTAAGTTCGAATAGGAAAATGTAAAACCGAATTAGCATGCGCTCCAAATATCGCGAAGGAAACATCTGCTTTAATACGCATTCCAACTCAAATGACGTCTAGAGGTTAGTTAATTGCGCAGATACGGATAAAGCTGGAAACGAAGAGATGAACACATACATGGTAGAAGTTAGGGAAGTCCAATTAAATACACAATTTGAATAAGAGAAGTAAGTGTCAATTTAAATGTTGACAGTTGTGATTGTGTTGACAAAATATTTCTGCTTTAGGTTTCTTTGTTCACGATGTAGATTCTGAGTTGTTTACAAATCGTGAATCGGAGCAATGTCATATTCGTTTAAAAAAATGTTTCCTTATTCGATGGGGGGTCATGCAAAGGGGCCTAGCACTGATGTCCGTATTCTCGGTGGTTCGCAGATTCATTTGATTGTTAGGCTCAGAAACTGTTTGCTACAAAATGGTAGTCAGCGTTTAATTTTATTCTCTGATTCAGTGAGAGTTAAACACGTTAGGTGCATTTCTTAGACCGATTACTTAGTCGATTTGGTGATCCGGATTCAGGATATGATTTGTGATTCATAGTTTTGGGGATCGAATGCTATGTATTGTAGCTATCACAAGCCTGGAAGAATTGTCTATTAGCGTATTGCCTGGCATATCTATCTTTTTCCAAGTCTAGGTGGAGGATTCTTCTTAGTAGGTAAGCACAGATCCACCACACGCACAATGTTTTTCTGCTTTGCCGCAGTTGAGATGCAATTTCCACTTAAGAAATTTTGTAAATTGAAGTGTTCTTCCATAAATACTCCTAAAATGGTAGGGCAGGGATCTCCAGCACCTATTCCCTTATCGAGGATTTAAGAAAAGGCTTACTTTGGTGTACCCTGATCTATGTTAACGGAAATTGCTCTGTTAGTTCTAATGGTAGAAACTTTGTGTATGACTTTATTTTCAGAAGAAATACTAGCCTTTATAACGGCGCTTAAATAATGTTGATATCTTATTTAAGTCTTTAGATATAAGATAAGAGTGGTTTTCCAAGAATTACTAATTTTCCAACCCTCAATTCCTTACCAAGGAACACGGTTCTCAGAAAATGTTAGGTTTGGGTTTTGAATACATATTTCGAAGATTTACCAAACAAAAATGGTATAAAAGATTAGAAAACAAAATAATACGTCAGTATAATTTTGTACGCTAAGGTTGCAGTTGCTTAGAAACGCTATTTGAAATGTCTGCAAGAATACGCAGTCTTTATTGACGTTTATGGGCTGAGCACAGGAAGTTCAACTAGAGCGCGACGAAGATACGAGTACCATGAATTTTATCCTAACCGACGCGACGACTTCCTAGTAAAGGAGTATTTGGAAATACGTATTGAAGGTTTCGAGAAACGGGATCAGTTTTAAATACACGACCGAATGAGGGAGCGCCACAGGTAAGAAGAATTTCGGCTGATGAAAGAATACTGGAGGCTGTTACAACTGATCCATCAATCAGCATCATACGCTTAGTTTTGCAATTCAATGTTTCCAGACATAACATTTCTAATATATTGCATGGAGAAAATCGTTATCCATACCACCATACACCTGTACAAGAACTGCTTCCCAATGATTTGGAAACGAAACTTGAGCTCTGCAACTGAACGAGTTTATTAGCAGAATTCTTTGGACGGACGAATCTCAATTTACAAGAGAAGGGATTACAAATCTTCATACGTGGGCTGCAGACAATCTACATACGAGGGGCGTTCAACATATTCTCGGTATCGGGGTGAAGCTGTGGTTGTATATATAAATTGTCAAATTATCAAGTAATACTATTATTTTAGTGCATTCATGTAAAATTTCATATAAATGCGATTATTAATTCGCGTTTTATCTCTAGTTAAACAGAATCATAATGGCAAGTGAGACGATGATGGTGAAAATTGAGCATCGCGCTGTAATTAAATTTCTCACTAAGCAAGGAAAAAGTCAAAAAACTATTCATGAAGAGATGGTGGCTGTTTACCAGGGTTCCGCACCTTCATTATCAACTGTGCAAAAGTGGTCAAGTGAGTTCAAGAGAGGCAGAGAGAGCATTGAAGACGACCCCGGCTCCGGCGCCCCGGCTACTGCTTGTACGGGAGAAAGCATCAAAGAAGTCGAAAAACTTGTTCTTGAGGATGCCCGAATAAAGATGAAAATGATGGCAGAGATCCCCAAGCTTTCAATTGGTACCATTCACACCATTCTTCATGACCATCTTAACCTTTCAAAGGTCAGTGCAAGGTGGGTGCCACGAATGCTCACAGCGCCTCAGAAAAAAGTGAGAATCGCATGTTGTAGAGAGCTTTTGGAGATGTGTAGTGAGAACGCGGACGGTGTTATGGATCGAATTGTTACTGGGGACGAAACATGGGTCCACCACTATGACCCTAAAAGCAAACAAGAGTCCATACAGTGGCATAAAAAAGGAACAGACCCCCCGAAGAAGGTCAAAGTCACTCCGTCTGCCGGGAAGTTCATGGCCACAGTTTTTTGGGACTCAAAGGGAATCTTGCTCATTGAGTACAAAAAAAAAAGGTGAAACCATCAACGCCACATCCTACCCTTCCACTTTGCATAATTTGCGGGAGGAAATTAAAAAGAAAAGACGGGGTAAACTCGCAGCGGGTGTGTTGCTTCTTCATGATAACGCTCCTGTTCACATGGCGCGAGTTTAGAAGGCTGCTGCGCGAGATTGTTGTTTCGAAGAAATCCAACACCCACCCTATAGTCCAGACCTTGCCCCTAGTGATTATTTCCTGTTTCCGGATTTGAAAAAATGTCTTCGTGGAAAAAGATTTTCGGATGATGAAGAACTCAAGTCGGCAATAAATGGGTATTTTGCAGAGAAAGAGGAAATTTATTTTTTTGAGGGTTTAAAAAAAGCTTATCTCAAGATGTAACAAATGCATTGATGTTAGGGGAGATTATATTGAAAAATAAAAACAATTTAAATTAAATTCGCATTTTCCTTCATATCGATACCGAGAATATATTGAACGCCCCTCGTACAAGGAGACATAAATCATTTCATCACAAATTCAGAGTCGATATGTGGGCAGGTGTACTTGGAAACACGTTAATCGACCCCATCAAACTACCGCCTAGGTTCAATTCTACAAACTATCTTGAGTTTTTGCGAAGTGATTTATCAGAACTATTGGAGGACATTCCAATGATTCAAGCAGCTTCACCATCATTTTAAAAAGGACGGTGCTCCAGCCCACTATGTTCGTGAGGTTAAGAATTGGCTTGATGAAGAGTACGGTAACCGTTGGATAGGAAGAAATGGACCAGTTCACTAGTCTGGAAGATCTCCTGACAGTATTGGATTTGTTTGTATGAGAAAGGATGAAAGAACTTGTTTATTCAACCGAAATAGCAACTTTAATTGAATTGGAAGAGTGTATTCTCAGTGTGTGACTCAGCTGTTAGCATCAATAAAAATTTGCAGTGAAATCCAATGCATACAAAACTAAGGAGGACATTTTGAGCACCTGTTATAACTGTTTTAGTATACACATAAAATAAAAGTTACCTAAGACCACACAAAATCATTTTTTATTCATAGCCTTTGGAGGTTAAAGCGACCTCAAAGTCAAAAATTAGCATGGGCAATGAAAATGGAACAGGCTTAGAAATTGGATATCTGAGGACTCAAACAAGATATCAGCTTTATTTAAACTCCGTTACAAAGACTATTATTTTTTCTAAAAACAAAGTTCTACACGAAGTTTCTACCATTAGTACTAACAGAACAATTTCCGTTAACATGGGTCAAGGTACACCAAAGTAAGCCTCCTCTTAAATCATCGATAAATGATGTCAACATTGGAGATAGACCCTTACTGTAGAACGATATTTTTCTTAGAAAATACCCAGGAATCATTTCCCAAATTATCGTTGACGAATTAGGGGACACCCTGTATATATGTTCAATATAACAAAGAGTACATGCCGGGAGCAAGCATGCCAATGAGAGCGTGAAATAAAAAATATTCATTAAGTGATGAGTAAATAATTAAATAAAGAAAAAATTAAATAATAAAAGAAAAACTTTAATGTACTGATTTTTCAAAAGTTTCAATAAACTTGAATGGCCACCTTTCCCATGCTAAATTTGCCGAGCGTATAAATCATGGGGCTGCCGGAGTCCATACCGTATTTAACCATAACCTTGTAGAGCTCCTCACTCAAAATTGATGAAAAAAGCTGTGTTTTTAGATTTAAAGTTTAACCTACTGGAGGTATTTCTGACTCGTCTGTGCTCTATTTTTGACAGCTCGAGCGTGATTCGTGACAGGTGTCAAAGTCAAACATGCTCAGTTTAGCATTTGCATTTCATCATGGAAAGACTTACACCCGAACAACTGCAAAGTTTACAAATAATTGAATTTTATTATCAAAATTCGTGCTCTGTGAAAAATGTTTGACCATTTTCCGGTCTTCATGATCGATCTAATGGGCAAGCAATTCAAGCCATAGTGACCAAATTTCGTATCAATTTCACGCTATTGGACAGCAAGCCGTACTATGCGCAGATTGCGTACAGTGGAAAATATTGTGTATCCGCCAGTGTTAATGAAGACCGTGATTTGTCCATTCGTCGCAGTTCACAGCAATTGGGATTGTGTTACTCGACTATGTGGAAGATTTTACGCAAGGAGCTTGGTTTATAACTTTACAAAATACTTTTCGGTGTTTTCGGAATTCTCGATGAGTGAGCCTTAGAAAAGCTGGAGCAAGATCCGCTTTTTTATCGAAAAATTTTCTTCAGCGACGAACATCATTTCTGGTTAACAAAACCTTCGAATTTGGTTCGATGAATAACCTCAGGCCATACAAGAGCTGTCAATTCACCCGGAAAAATGCAGTGTTTGGTGCGGTTTATGGTCCGGTGGAATCATTGACCCGTTTTTTTTTTTCAAAGATGACCGGAAGGACATCGATACCGGCAATGGCGCCCGCTATCGTTTAATAATTTCGAACTTTTTTTTTGCCCAAAATGCACAAACTGAACCTAGTCGTTCCAGCTAGACGGCGCTACATGCTACACAGCACGCGAATCGATGGATCAATTGAGCAATCAGTTCGGTGACCAATTCGTGCGATCGTGCGATTCGACGCCTTTAGACTATTTCTTTATGGGGATACGTCAAATCACTCGTCTATGCTGATAAACTAGTGCAATTGCAGCCTTGGAAGACAACATTGTACGTGTTATTAGCAAGATACCAGCTCGAAATATGCTCGAAAAAGTGATTCAAAATTGGACTCTCCATATATACCACTTAAAACATAGTCATGGTCAACATTTACATGAAATAATCCTTAAAAAGTAAATGGCAGGCATTGATTTATCAACTCAAATAAAAATTCTTAACACTTTTGCAATTTTTCTGTGTTTTTTTTTGACAATTAAAAACCAAACGCTTAAAAAATCAGCCATTATTTGTAGCCGGCTTTAGAGGTTTTCTTAAAAGAAATTCCAACATCAGGACCAAATTCGTTGAGCTTGAACACGTTTATTCAAATGTACGTATTATATCTGAGTAATGACACTGAAGCTAGTAACACCAGTATACGAGTATGTACCTTTCCTGAAATTTTCTCTCGGGTCCTCGTTACAAAGGTACGACAAAATGGTATTCAAAATTGGCAGTATGCCTGACTTTATTATCTTTCCGCGATAAAGCTCTAGAACCTAAATCATCTTACCTTTGTAGCAAATTAAGGTCAATTGGTTCCCCTTGTTGCCAGCTAATTCGTGTCAAAGTAAACAAATATTAAAGTTCGCCAGATCAAGCCATTACACCCAGGCAAGGAGCCAACTATTAAAACAGAGATGAAAAAAAGACATCCTTTGGAATTTCCTCATTTTAATTTTTCCAAGTAGTCACCTTCCTCACCTCACCCATTAGCGCTTTCTATTACTTCATTCCGATAGCAAAGGCGTGGCAAGCTATTTCTATGTACTATGTCGTGACAATCATCGTGCAAAAGCGGAAAAACGTGGCTAGCATTTCATAATTCTTCCATTCATGTGAGGAAAAGCCAACAACCAGGGACAGAAGGCAACAAAGGAAATACCAAGGCAAAACAGCAAAAGCCATGTCATTAGTTAAAAAAAAAAAAAAAAAAACAAAGAACGAAACACACAGATACTACTCGTACTTGTACATATTTGGTTCACAAAACAAAGCAACACAACATGTTGCTCGTAGTAAAATAAAACAGAAAATAAAATAAATAAAAAAAATCCAGACAATACTCGTAAACCACTTGCTGGTGTCCTTGCTACTGTTAGCAACTCGAAATCCTTGCTTTGTATTATACATAATTTGCCCTTGCAATGGGCGACAACCACCCCTGCTCCATGCAACCAATGTAAATACAAATAATGTTCAGTTAGATGGGTATAATGTAACAAAGTCTAGCTGTAAAAAAAATGTAAAAAATAAACAAAACAAATAAAATACCTCCAAGAGCCTTTATCCTTTAAGGCGTTCTATTCCGACAAGCCACGAAACTTGCATTGACATGCGAATAGAGAATAAACCGAAGAAGGACGACATTCTTTGGATGCATACAAATCTGCTGCGGTTTTATGTGTTGCAATTTTCCTTTTCCGCTTTTCCATTTCTTTCCTTTTTCGCACTTGTCTTTCGTGTTTTTTTCTTCTTTTTGTTTGCATATCCGTTGCCGTTGTACACATTGACCTCAATTATGCATCGTTTCTTAGGATTATTGGTCATACTCAGTGGTGTGATGACTAGGGGTTGAGAACAGTGTTGACACTTTTACTAAAAATGAACCCTCTGCCGCAAGGTTTATAAGGTCGGCAGTTTATCTTGGGAACAGGGACAAAACAAGAGGGATTACACTGATAGATATGGATTATGACAAGTTCAATTTAGTTGAAATTTAGGGTCTATCATACATCTGCCTTCCTTGCAAACATTGTTTTCGGCTACGGATCAAAGCTTACCTAACACACCAAATCTTCTAGTGATTATCGTTATAAGAAAGAAAAGCCAGCATCGAATTTCCACAGAAAGCTCGAGGAGATTATGTCCCTCTAGCCTTTTATTTGGGTGTTGTACAATTACCTTAGGTCAATATATTTGAGCCTGATGCGGATTAATATGAGACAGTCGCTTACATGCCGAAAGTTTAAGACTTTCTGCTAAGTCTGCATCGAAAAGCGAATTTATTTCCAAATAAGTGCCGTTTTCCTTTTTTGTGGTAGATGCCGGCTGAATACACATGCTGAATAACACCACGTCCGACAATGGATTTAGGGTAACCTTATAGTTACAAAGCCAGAATGGAAGATGAACATAGACAGCTAGTGGTACGAGTATGTGCTAAGAATATGGAAGGACTACTTCTGCAGACTGCCTGAGAATGCACCGTTCGTCTTAGACGTAGGGAACCTTGAATTCTTTCCCCCTGACCTAGACAAAGTTAAAGCAGCAATATCGAAGCTAAATTCTAACAAAGCTACTGGCGCAGACAGGTCGCCTATTGGACTTTTTAAAGCAGCTGGAGATAACCTGGTGGAAAACATGCACCAGGTGAATGGACTCTCAGCATCAACAGTCCACTTCAAAATCACATGTTACAGCGTACATAAGGGCGAGCTTTACAACGCCATGTCCGGTTTTGGCATCCCTCCCAAACTCTTCAGGTTGTGTAGTATGACTATGGAGAATTCGCCGCTTCATCTAGGTCAATAATGGCAAGAAAGGTTTTAGGCAAGGCGATGAGTGTCATGTAACTTTTTTAACATCATCCTAGAAGAATCGTCTACGATCTTCTATAAGTCCGCTTGCGTATGCGGATGACAATGATTGAACTGGAGGAATATAGCGAGTAATCAATGAAACTTTCGTCAGTGTTGAGGTGATGGTTTCATGGTAAATGAGGGCAAAACAGAGTGCATGCTATTATCAGAAAATACACACCGACAAGGGTTTAGTGACGTTTCTATGTCTACTTGATTTCTCAAAGGCCTTTGATAAGGTCAATCATGCACTGAAAATTTTTTCGGCTTCAGTGACAGGGCTGTAAGTTTTCCCTCTGGAAGAATGCAAAGAGTCATACCCGAATAAAATTCGTCAGCTCTTACGAGGGGCGTTCAATATATTCTCGGTATCGATATGAAGGAAAATGCGAATTCAATTTAAATTGTTTTTATTTTTCAATATAATCTCCCCTAACATCAATGCATTTGTTACATCTTGAGATAAGCTTTTTTAAACCCTCAAAAAAATAAATTTCCTCTTTCTCTGCAAAATACCCATTTATTGCCGACTTGAGTTCTTCATCATCCGAAAATATTTTTCCACGAAGACTTTTTTCAAATCCGGAAACAGGAAATAATCACTAGGGGCAAGGTCTGGACTATAGGGTGGGTGTTGGATTTCTTCGAAACCACAATCTCGCGCAGCAGCCTTAGAAACTCCCGCCGTTTGAACAGGAGCGTTGTCATGAAGAAGCAACACACCCGCTGCGAGTTTACCCCGTCTTTCCTTTTTAATTTCCTCCCGCAAATTATGCAAAGTGGAAGCGTAGGATGTGGCGTTGATGGTTTCACCTTTTTTTTTGTACTCAATGAGCAAGGTTCCCTTTGAGTCCCAAAAAACTGTGGCCATGAGCTTCCCGGCAGACGGAGTGACTTTGAACTTCTTCGGGGGGTCTGTTCCTTTTTTATACCACTGCATGGACT
Source organism: Volucella bombylans (assembly GCA_949129095.1). Lineage (NCBI taxonomy): Eukaryota > Metazoa > Arthropoda > Insecta > Diptera > Syrphidae > Volucella > Volucella bombylans. Next base: position 127,353,614 of record OX422144.1, on the reverse strand, counting down.
CTTGTTTGCTTTCAGGGTCATAGTGGTGGACCCATGTTTCGTCCCCAGCAACAATTCGATCCATAACACCGTCCGCGTTCTCACTACACATCTCCAAAAGCTCTCTACAGCATGCGATTCTCACTTTTTTCTGAGGCGCTGTGAGCATTCGTGGCACCCACCTTGCACTGACCTTTAAAAGGTTAAGATGGTCATGAAGAATGGTGTGAATGGTACCAATTGAAAGCTTGGTGATCTCTGCCATCATTTTCACCTTTATTTGGGCATCCTCAAGAACAAGTTTTTCGACTTCTTTGATGCTTTCTCCCGTACAAGCAGTAGCCGGAGCGGGGGTCGTCTCCAATGCTCTCTCTGCCTCTCTTGAACTCACTTGACCACTTTTGCACAGTTGATAATGAAGGTGCGGAACCCTGGTAAACAGCCACCATCTCTTCATGAATAGTTTTTTGACTTTTTCCTTGCTTAGTGAGAAATTTAATTACAGCGCGATGCTCAATTTTCACCATCATCGTCTCAGTTGCCATTATGATTCTGTTTAACTAGAGATAAAACGTGAACTAATAATCACATTTATATGAAATTTTACATGAATGCACTAAAATAATAGTATTACTTGATAAATAAGTCAATTTATATATACAACCACAGCTTCACCCCGATACCGAAAATATGTTGAACGCCCCTCGTAAACCTATTCTACAAGAGTTACCTCAGGGGTCGGTTTTGGGACCGATTTTGTTCTGCCTGTTTATAAGTGACCTACCATGTGTTTGTCCAAATTCTTCAGTGCACCTCCATGCAGATGATGTTCAACTTCATTTGGCCGACCAATAAAGGATATGAAAGTACTAAGCTTCCGACTAAATGAGGACCTCAGTCAAATGCATAGGTGGTCAGTATTCAATGGTCTATACTTAAACGCAGACAAGTGATACTTCCTTCCGATTTTCAAAAGATTATTAGATCTCAATCTTCTGCCAGATATATGGCTTTGCAATACAAAACTAAAATCTGTGGAGTCAGAATCAAGCCTTGGCTATTCAATAAACTGCAATATGTCGGGCTATACTCATAACAACGTAGTTGTTGCCCGTGTTTACGGACGTTTTCGTAAGCTATAGTTAAGTCTACCACTTATTAACTATTAATTACGCTGATGTTGTTTACTGCACCCTCGATTACTTTTCTCGCCGAAAGTTACAAGTGTTTCAATGATGCTGTGATGTATATTTATGGCCTCTGTAGACACGACCACATCTCTTCAAGAAACGTACTTGGTTACACTCTTCAAAATTTCATAAAAGCCAGAAACTAATTTTACCGTAAAGCATGACCTGAGACGTACTGGCCAATCGTCAATCGCATTACGAACCTCATCCTTCGGAAAGCTGTAGACAGCGCGGACAAGAGCTCGCTTCAAAGACTCATTATTTCGGTGATGAGTAGAGCAGGCCATTACCTCTAAAACGGACCATAACTTGTAATCCAAAGAGTTGAGGTCCGGACTACCACCCGGCCAATCATCCGGCGATATGAAATCGGACAAATTTTTTTTAGCCACTCTTGGTGGTTTTCGCCTTGTGGGCTGTAACATTGGTACGCTTAGCGGCTTAACGACGTCTTCCAAAACAGTGGTTTGGTAAACTTTCGCCGAAGTCTTGACCCTCTGACGATATAGTCCCTGTCTAGCTGTTTTTTCCCTAACTGCCTTCAGTGTGGAGATCATGTCTCGCGGTCCTGCTACTGCATGGTCGCCACCCAACCCTCGTCTGATATCTGGACGTTCAGTATTAACGGAGATGCTTCCTCTACCTGTTGCTCATCCACGCATCGACGTGCGCCGCCCTCTTCCCAGGCTGGTGAACCGTTTCGTAGTCAAATTCTTGCAGTTTGAGCCACCATCCACCAACTCGGGGGATTAATTTTACCTTATTGCTGGTCTCAACTATGGCCTCAGTCACAGTCCGTGACTCGTTCGAGTGGTATTTCTTTTCGTCTTCACACAATTTGCGGCTATAAAATGCCACAGGCCGCAAGGAGTCGTTTCCCTTTTCCCTCTGCAGGAGGATTCCAGCTAGGCCGGACGATGAGGCATCAGTATACACTTCATGAGCGCACTCCGGATCAAACAAAGCCAGTACAGGCGGTTTGACAAGCATCTCCTTCAGCTTGGATGTCCTTCGGTGCTAGAAAACCCGTAATAGCCGCTGTCTTCTGCACACTAGGTTGAAGCCCTTCTCTGCTCACATGATAGCCTATGAAGTCAATATTAGTCTTCAAGAACGCGCACTTACCGACGTTCAAGGTCAGGCCAGATTCCCTTAGGACCTCAAAGAATCTCTTTCGTTTCTGCAGACCCTCAATAACTGACTTGCTGCAAATGACCATGTCATCTGGAGATTCCTATACCGCAATATCTCTCCTTCTAAGGCGTGATTTGATGGCGTTCATGCATGATGGGAACTCAGCTGGAGCATTGGGCTATCCGAATGGCATTCAATTGAACTCAAACGCCGTGAGCTTTTTACTGCGTTCCTCCACACAGATCTGGTTATATCCAGAGGCTAGGTCCAGCGTTGTGAAGAATTCATTACCGGATAGGGACTCCACCACCTCCTCGACTATAGGCATAGGGAACCTCTTTTTCACCGTTACTTTGTTCAGTGCCCTATAGTCGATAAAAAATCGATCGCTACCGTCCTTCTTGTTGGTGAGTGTAACTGGAGCACAGTAATCCGATCTTGATGTTCGCGGATCACCCCCAGTCTCAACATCTTGGATACCATCTCCTTAACGATCTCCACCTTTGCGAATGGGATCTTGTATGGTTGGACACAGACAGGCGCAGTTGTCGTCAGCTCAATGGAACACTCACCAAAGTGGATGCTGTGTTGCGAAACAGTACGAATTTTGAAATGAAATTTCGGTTGAAATAATGCCCCAACAGCATCTGGTGTACGCAAGTTTTTGAAGGAAGTTCATGAGACTAATTTAGTAACCGAACAAGTTCCCGTGTGCGCCTAAACCCGAAAACCTCAATGCGCCAAAGATCTCAGCAAAAGAAACTTCAGCTGCACTAACCTGAGGAGAATTTTGCATAAAGATCTCGGATTATTCGCTTACAAGGTTCCAATTGACGCGAGAATTAAAACAAAATGACCAACGCTTCTCTGTTTAGGCTTAAGAGCAGCTGAAAATTGACGACAATTTCGCTCAAAAAATCATCTTTTCAGATGAGGCCACCCGTGTGGGGGTTCGGGAAATCCACACGCATTCATAGAGAAGCCAATGCATCCTGAACGTGTGATTGTATGGTGTGGTTTTTTGAGTGGTGGCATTGTTGGCCCATTTTTCTTCTAAGACGACAATGGAAGAATCGTTATAGTCAATGGTAAGCGCTTTTTTATCACCATATATTGAGGATTTGGACTTGGGTGAGTTATGGTTCAAGATGGGGCTAATTTCCACACAAGCCCTCCAACAATCTATTTATTACACACTAAGTTCAATAATCGTGTAATAAGTAGTTTTGGTGATGTTGCTTTGCCGCCACAGATCTGCGCTTTGACGCCTTTCGCCTTTTGTTTGTGATGTGGAATTAAAGATCGATGCTATGCGAACAATCCAGAGATGATTCAGACACTCAAGACCAAAGTTAGTCAAGCTATTCGTGGAATAGGAGCCGAAACCATCGAAAATGTATTTTAAAAAATTGGTTTGACTAAATGGCCTACTGCTATTTGAATGAAATGATATTTCATAATTAATCGGAAGGCTAATCATTGAAAAATATTGAACAGTGTTTTTTTTTATAGCCTGTGGAAAAATAAACCAACAGACGGCCCTCCCTTCACATATGTAAGACCTTGATCTTCCAGTACCTACCCAGTATAGCGTATAACCATGGATGCTAACGAAAGCGTAGGAAGACGTCATTGGTCGTTTTGACCACAAAGTACTTTGATTCCGTGTACCGGCCTTAGAGGGGGAGATTTAACAGCGAACTCTACCAACTGTAGACTGTTACTGTTCCCAGGCAGTACAGTATTACTTACGGTAATACTTATTACCGGTATTACTTACATAGAAAAATTAAACTTCAACATTCTCTGTTAATTTGCGTTATGGCCTTGAAAGAGTCGATTCGCAGTCTTTTACTTCAACAATTCTGTACATACAAGGTCTTCCAATAAGGACTTCCGAACTTTGTTGAAGCTACTCGTACATCTGTCAAATTGACTGTCATTTACTCAGTCTGTTTTGCCAAACCACCATGGACGGATATAGCGTTAAACAACACGTACAAATGATAAAATTGTTTTATCAGAATGGGTGTTCTGTTCGGGCAACGTTCCACGCGCTTTGCCCATTTTACGGTCGCCATAATCGTCCTACCGAGAGGACCATTCGCAGTGTGGTGTATAAATTTTAGTCCACTGGTTCAGTAAACGATAAACCAACACCCGTACGTCGACGAAATGCAAGATCTGCCGAAAACATCGCCCTTGTTCGTGAGAGTATGTAGGAGAATCCGAGGCAGTCGATTTCGCGTCGCTCACAAGAACTCGGCCTTTCGGAGACCACAACTTGGCGAATTTTGCATCGTGACTTGGGCCTGCACCCGCACAAAATTCAACTGACCCAGGGGCTGAAGGTAAACGACCATAGACAACGGCGTGTGTTTGTTGAATTGGCTGTGGAGCATTTGGAAACTGACCCTAATTTTTATCGAAAAATCATCTTCAGCGATGAGGCCCATTTCTGGATGAGTGGGTACGTTAACAAACAAAATTGTCGAATTTGAGACGATGCCAATCCACATAAGATCCAAGACCGTCCAATGCATCCCGAAAAAGTCACTGTTTGGTGCGTATTTTGGGCTGGCGTGTCATCGGTTCATATTTCACTGAGAACAAACGTTGGCCAGGCCATCACCGTCAACGAGTGGCGCCATAGGTCAATGATTACTAACTTCTTTTGGCCTGAATTGGATGATATGGACACCAAGGACATGTGGTTTCAACAGGACGGCGCGGCGCTTCTTGCCACACAGCTCACTCCACATTGGAAATTCTGCACGAGCCATTCGAGGGCATGGTCATCTCACGTGGAGGTGATGTGAACTGGCCACGGAGATCGTGCGATTTGTCCCCGTTAGACTTTTTCTTGTGGGGTTTTCTAAAGTCGCAGGTCTATGCGATTAAGCCACACGCCACAGCGGCCCTCAAAGCCAACACAACCCATGCCATTGGTCAAATTCAGAAAATATACGCATATGTAGGACGCAGATACCCAGGTCCCCAAGCGAAACAACGCCATCTTGCATTCATGGATTCCTAGTCATTCCGACATTTCAGGATATTGTGCTGCTGATGAATCTGCTAGTCATACATATTGATGCTACGAAGGCCAGTATTCTAACTTTGTACTCTCAAAGTTCCTTACAGAGTACCTTAATTACATATTGAGGATGCTACCTTAAGTAAACCAGTGTGGTCACATATTAGTAATGTAAAAAAAATCACGCTCCACAGTACCGTACTTGACCATCCCAGCTAACGAACACATATTTCCAGTTAAGACGAAAAGATGTCATCATAAGGCGCCGAACTTAAGGTAGAAAGGCCAAAAGGAAGTCTGGAATGTAGTCTATGGAGCTGTAGAGATGAAGCAGAAAAATAATGAATAGCAGATTAGAAGGACTTTAAACACATCCACGTTAATCTTCATGATCTTAACTTGGCCAGCCTATGAACATAATATGTTATCGGAACATGAAAATAATATTCTTCCCCTGCAGCCTGTTCTTTTGCAAGGCTTGATAATACTAACCCAGCAGGGCGTAACTCATAAAATATTGATTTTTACTTTATTTTATTTAAGTAGAGAATGTAAAGTTAAATTAGTCCTTCAGGCACATAGGTCCACTGTTAGGCTTGAATGGCAGCACTCGTTATATCAGATTCTTGGCCCTGCCTCATCTTCTATGTCCCACCATTGGCGGATGTACAATATTTCTGGAAACCCTATCGGCAAATGTAGTTATGACAAACTTTGTTAAAAATTGCAATGTCGTCTTCGGAGCTGAGTCCCAGAAGCGATCTAACAAATCAGGACAAAAGGTAGGGTAGATCTCTGATGATAAATTTTCCATTAGAAGCGACACACCGTTCATGAAAGGTGAACTCTTTTAATTATCTAACTAATTTTAATGATGTAATTAAGTATCTTCGCGGCAGTTGGAATATAAAGACAATGCCAGCCGTCTTGCCTTCCTAAGAGAGTGTAGCGGCAATTTCAATATTATCTTATCTTTTCCAAAAGCAAATTCATGTTGAATCTTAACGAGGTTGTCGAGAATTCAAACAACAAATGTGCATACCTATCTACCGACAAAACAAAAAACGTTTAAATTTTTCAGTTACTACTGAAAAACGACATAAGACGACACTGCCCTTATCCAGGAGGATGCCGACAGTCGCATTCTTTGTAGACTCATTGGCAACTCTTCACAATAATGTAATATTGTGATCAACTACAGTGCAGGCATTTTTGACAGTTCTTTGACATTTGATATTGTTTGAAATTTTTTTAAAAAATGTGCCCGGTGTACAGGCTAACGGCTAATGGCCAACTTTATCCGACAATGGTCAGTGATTCTGCCTTCGAAAATATTGCCGACACTGATCAGCGCGATATGCGGATGGCGTTACATCCCATACTGCCAATGAAACCACTGAATTCCTGAGGACTTGATTGAATGACAACAATATATACCGAAATGGACCGGTGGATTGGCCATCGAGGTCGCGCAATATAACGCCACTCGATTACTTCTTGTGGGGGATATTTAAAGTCGTTGGTGTACTCAAATTATTAAAGCCTTGGATGCCAATATTAAGCGCGTTATCAGTAAGAAAAAGCCCCAATCTTTTTTGTCTCAAAATGTTACCAACTAGGTGCATTTCGTCCATATCAGCCGAGAATGCCATGCCTAAAGACGTATTCAACACCTAATATTATGAACCATCCTTCAAATGATTTTGGATTCAAGCACAATATTCTGTAATTTTTGGTTGAAAAAAAAAATAAAACAAGTTATGCCATAAAGCCAGTACAATTTTAACCATGAATTGCTTCACACCGAAACAACGCGCCGAAATAATGACGCTGTACATTGAAAATAATCGTTCAGTTGTGTTGTGTCGAAAATATCGTGGCCAAAAAGCACCGCCTGACAGCACTGTTCGCCATTTGGTGTCGAATTTTGTTGAGAACGGAAGAGTGGGAGATCGTCGACATGCCGTTCATCAACGCCAAAGACGTTCCAATGAACTGGTTGAAGCGGTAAGAGAGAGTGTTGACGAGAACACACATGTGTCGTATCGTCACCGCGCTCAGTATTTTACGTCAGTGCAACTACCTTGCGGTGCATTTTGAAGGATGGTTTGCATTTGTTTCCATATAAAGTGCTATTGACTCAAAGTATATTGCCGGCAGACAATCCTCGTCGCTTGGAATACGGCCAAATGGTCGCTTGAATGGTTGACACAGAACCTGATGTTTGGCAGCAAATTTTGATGACCGACGAGGCCCAATTCACACTCTCTGGTGTCGTTCACAAGTAAAATTGCCGCATTTGGGGAACGGAGAATCCACACGAGATCCATGCAACACCATTGCATGACCAAAAATTGACTCTTTGGGCCGGCGTTTGCGTCAAAACCATCATTGGGCCGGTTTTTTTTTTTTCGGAGAAGACGAAACAGTCGATGGGAATCGATATCGGTGGATGTTGGCTCATTATGTCTGCCCACAAATGTCTGAAAAGGTCTGGACGGTTACTGGTCTCAACCAGACGGTGCGCCATAGTACACTGCAAATCAAACAATGCAGTTTCTGCAATGAAAATTCCCTGGATGTGTGCTGTCAGAAAATGGCGGCATTGACTGGCCACCGAGATCTCCAGATTTGATCCCTCCGGAATTCTGTAAAGTGTACGCCAACAAGCCTCAGATTATTGACGAGCTCAAGACAAACATTTGTGCCGTAATCATCGCTATACTGCCCGAGATCCCCGAAAAAGTACACTCGGATGTGGGTTTGCCATATGCGGCAGACTTCGGAAATCTTAAGTTTCCGATTCGTGATCGAGCGTCTTATGACAATTCGGATCAAGGCTAAATTCGTTAACATAAGTCTAATTTGCGCGTATGCCCCTACCTGTTGCTGGCAGAGTGCGAATGTGGATCTTCCATGTCCCACAACAAAAAAGAACTACTGTACTACTACAGATATAACTTTAAAAAAGCTGCAATTGCAATAGACCGCCAGAATCTTTGCCGAACCCGTATCCCGAAATCTCTCAACAACTCCTATGCCGCCAGCATCAAGTACCGAAGACCAGTTGCAAATATGCCAACTTGCCATCCGAGATGTCGCTACTGATGTGCTGGGTTTTACCCGGACATCACCAAGAATGCCGGCAAGCTAAGCAAGAAGCCTACAAAACGACCCTGTAATGAAGGACGAGGCCTGCTCGAGAGCTCTACGAGCAGAAGAGAGGGGAAGAACATTGACTTCTCCAAAAGAAGAAGCGCGCGATCGAATAGGTTGTACTACAGAGATAACGTGCGAAAGTTATAACAGCAGGTAAAAAGAACGTGTCAAGCCAAGAAGACCCTTAAGCCCGTAGAGATGAAGAAGGAAAATTTGTCATAGTCGTTGCTGAGAATATGGAACAACTTTTTCTGCAGACTGTATAACTTCCCCCCGTCAAGTAGAATAGAACATTAAACTTAAACGATGATAGCTAAAAAATTCCGTCCACCTGACCAGAATGGTGGCAAGATCTAAGCTAAAATCCAACAAACCAGCTGGATCTGGTCCGAAGGGTGTATGTCTGATGAATGGAATCCCAGCACCGTATGCTTGATCCTTCGCTGCACCAACTAAAGGGTTTTCCAATAGGGACTTGACAACTTTGAATTTAATTTGTGAACGCACTCTTTCACTAATCATCAAACTGTCACTGTCAATTTATTCAGTAAACTCAACATTTTCATCATGGTAAAGTACACGAACGAGCAACGTCTTCAAATTATAAATATTCGGAATTCCGAAATTCGGAGTCGGTGACTGCAACTTTAAGAGCGTTAACTCCAATTTTCGGTCGTAATTCTCGCCCTAGTAGATAGGCAATAACAAGTTTAGTGCAAAAATTTGAGTCTACATATTCGTTGTGTGATGTTGCCGTGTCAGTGAGACAACGGGTTGGTCGAAGTGCCGAAATTATCGCTGCCGTTCAGGCGTCCGTAGCAAACGATCCGAAACAGTTAATTCCACGGCGTTCTCAAGAATTGGGCATCGCTCAGACCACATTATGGCGTATTTTGCGTAAGGATCTTGGTTTACACCCATACAAGATCAAGCTGACTCAAAAATTGAAGCCGATGGACCATTTGAAGCAACGTACGTTCTCCGATTGGGTTCTGGATGATGCGCCAAGATGATGAATTTCATCGCAAAATCATCTTCAGTGACGAAGCTCATGGGTTCGTCAATAAGCAAAATATGCGTTATTATTGGTCGGGTGCCACTTCATCCACAAAAAATAACTGTTTGGGGCGATTTGCATGCCGGCGGCGTTATTGGGCCATATTTTTTCGTCGACGATAACGATGGTCACGTTACTGTGAATTATCAGCTTTATCGGGCCATGATCACCGATTATTTTTGGCCCGAATTGGAAGATATGGACTTGGACGACATGTGGTTTCAACAGAATGTGTGGCCGAGTCGTTGAAAATTGGGTCCAAAGAATCGACCGTTGCAAACGTGCTCGCGGTGGCCATATGAACGAAGTCCAGTTCCATTCATAAATGTTTTGATTGTACTTCAAGCCGATAATAAAGTTTTTGAAATATCTCAAATGGTTTGCATTTTATTTAAAAAAAAAGTTGCCATGTTCTTATTGGAAAACCCTATATAAAGGTAGAAGCCTTCTCAATATCGGATACAAAATCTTATCTGACATACTGTGTGAATGGATCAAACCCTTCGCCAACAACCTCATTGGCCCATATCAGTGCGGTTTCAGATCAGGAAAGTCTACATTTGACCATAATCACACTCCGGCAGATCCTGGAAAAAATCAAGAATTCCAAATCGGTACCCACCATCTTTTCATCGATTTTAAGCCCGCATGTGACGCTCACTTCTCCGTCAAGGTCGGTAAAACTTAACCGAGACTCTTGATGTCAACAAAGGTTTTAGACAAGATGATGCGCTGTCATGTGACATCTTTAACATCATTCTTGAAAGAATTGTGCGCAACTCAAATGTGAACACTGGAGGCACAATCTTTCAAAAGTCTGTGCAATAACTAGTGTACGCTGATGATATCGATATAATTGGGAGAACTCACAGGGCTGACACCGGTGCTTTCGCCAGTATTAATTGGGAAGCTACCAAAATGGGTTTAGGGTTAAGCGGGGACAAAGCCAGGTATATGCTGGTCTTGTCATCGACGAATTTCGAGGTATAAAGGACTTTGTCTACCTTGGGTCTGCTATGAATTCTACCAACCAGTAGAAATCAAACGAACAATCACTCTTTCCAATCACTGTTTCTTTCAGCTAAGTAGGCAATTGGGTAATAACGCTCCATCCCGAAAAACTAAGGAGGCTCTCTATAAGACCTTGATCATCACAATCCTACTTTGTGGCGCTGTCCACAATTGGTGAGTAGCTGGTTACCGAGATGTTAAAAGAAACTCTTAAACTGATCAACTCTAAGTACGTTGAGAAGTGATGCCAAATTCATTCTATAATTTCACAAAGAGCTTTCTTTGGGCTAAGTGAACGTTCTCAACGCAAGCAACGTTTTATACTAGGAAACCCAAATGAAAAGCCCTTAAAAGAAAAGCTATTCAGATATGTCAACAACATGGTGCATCAAAAGAGCAAGAATCGCCGAAACTTTGTTCAAAATTTAGTGTGTAATTCAAGTAGCGTGTGTCCTTGTGCCAAATTATGTAAATCGTGGCCTCAAACAGGTACAAAATCAAAAATATAACAAATAGGTGGTGGTGTCCCACAGGATTGGGTATTAAGTCCCATACTGTTAAAAACAACGATCTTATCCATTTTAATCTTGGATCTAAGACAATCAGTAGGTTTCGAAACCACAGCATGGCCCTTTTGCAAATACACTTCGTGATTGTCCTTGAAGAATTCAGTTGATATCAGCAACTAATACTTACATACATCAAAAGGACATAAAAGGAACTTTAACGAATCAATGCAAATACTCGTAGTTAGTCCAGGTTGGTATGAACTGTTGATCTGAGTCGTGGAAATATTGTCAGATTTGCCCATCACGTAGTGTATCGCTTTAGACTGGATGGACAAATAACAGTGTCCTTTCTCGTTAAGGCTCGAAGAACAATAAAACCGAAACTATCATATAACGGACGTACTCAATCGAAGCCAGCTACTGCACTATCCCGAATATTCTGTTCCGTTATTCAGTTCTCTTACGGAAACAGAGACATCTCTTTCACCTTCCACGAGTACTCAGCAATTAATGCAAAACCTACACCAGATAAATTTCCCCAAAGTGGCAACACTTGTTGGTCATACCAAGAAGGAAATCATTCATCAAGTGCCGACTGTTCCGAATGATAAGTGCGAGAACTTTATTTAGGTTAGGTCTCCATGCCTCCATGTCTCCACCACCGTTACCACCAGCGCAATATACGTACTTTCTTCGTTATCCTTCTCGATTTAAGGAAGTTGGTTTGGGGAGGTGAAATTGAATATCCCATAAGCAAATTTCACTCAAATGAGTCAAACCGCATGCGGAAGTTTATATTGATCTGTGGTGAGGAGCTTGGCAGTGAACACCATAATCGAGGTATGGAATGAGACTTATAGATATGGTGGTCTGGCAGAAGGGCAGATAGGCAGGGATCAGAAAGTCGACTTATTGGCGAATCAATGCGGACGAAAATTGAATGAGACTGACTATGAATAGCGCAAATTAAGCGATCAATATTTGTTAAAGTAAGGCGATACGAACAAGGACATTGGACGTTGGTCGTATGCATCCACCGATACCATATACATACTTCATGACAGCCCAGCGAAGTGAAGTATTGTTATGGAAACAATGGAAAGAGGAGGACATTAATACACAAGTAAGCAACACGATGGTGGTTGTGTATACACAGTGCCTGTTTGGCTATGCGTCAGCAGAGTGGATTATGTTTTGCTGCGCGACGTTTGACTGGTTAATGGGTTGCAAGCGAAGGCGATCCTAGCAATTGGCCTACTTTTCAAATCGAGTGTATTGTGAGGATATGAATTCTTAATTAAGGAAACTGTAGCTGTGGGCTATTATTAGCTACATGAGAAGCGTATGTAGGATGCGCTTTTGTCCTTTTCAGACAAAATAATGCGAATGCCGATACCAAATTTGAAACTTCAATTTCCAACACTGTATGCTTAATGGTTAAAGTGTGACGTCTTTCGCTAAGGGGTGTCGTTATCTTTCATCGCTGGTCACTTTTTTGTAATATATGATGTAATCCGCCTCCGAAAGGAGACCTACGTAAAAGTATTAGAGCCTCAAGGACGAACACTCCTTAGAATTTTGTGGTTTTTTGTTGGCACCCAACAACTTCTTTTATGCTTCCTTTTAATGTTCTAACCAGTGCTTCTCAATTGAATGATGAAACTACAGATAGTACATTTGGCGGTGCGACAGAAGTGGGGTGTGCAAAGTTGGAAAACATTCAAATCCCTGGTGAGTGGCGTGTAAGGCGACAAGCGGGCTACGAGAAATAGCTGGGCGTGTTTCCAAAGAATAGTTTTTTTTTTTTTAATTTTTTTCCTTCTAAGGAGTGCCTCTGGCTTGCATGCATGCATAAATCACAACTATTGTCATATGAGTGGGTGGGATGGCCGGTATCCTAGGTACACTTGGGGTAGCTTAACGTTTTTCATAATTTTTCTTTATTACCTCGGTGGTCATAATTTGAAACTAACTCGCAATTGGTCTTTTGTTGGGGGTTCTGTTAGGAAGGAGTATTTAGAAGTGACAAGGAAAGGAATGCAGCTTAGGTTTAGGATGTGACAGAAATCGAAATCCCTGGTCGATATGGCTTTTCTTCGAAATGCTCAAGAGAATTGGCATTCGTTAGTAAAATGACATTTAAAAAACATCGTCGCAAATGCATAGGTAGATAGGAATTGGCGTTTTACCAAGCCAATTTCTATGAGTACTCGTACATTCGCAGCTTTGTAGTTAAATTTGTTGCTGTTAAAAAAGATCTTTCAAACAAAGAACTTGTACATTGTTCTTATATGTATGTTCCTTGGAGTGAAATTTCGTGGCCTTTCATATACATATGTACAATCAAAGTGACACAACACTGCCATCTGTAGTCTAAAGCAAGCGTTAGCCGAACATTCACAGAAGAGGAGCTGTGTCACACTTACTCTTATACGAGTATTTCACTTAAGCCCTTCCTAATTATGTCTCGTAATGTCTGTTCGAATGGAACCAGAAAACTCTGTCATGTCTATTAAGCCTAAAACCCAAAATGTGTCTTTTAAGTCTACCAAGCCTAGACCCCAATCAAATCCCTCCGCACTGTCGCCTTACCATCCTCCTGACAATTGGAGTTTCAAAGTGGGAATTTAACTTCTCACCATTACTTCGTAGTCATAAAGTCAACCCAATAAACAATATAAATCCTCCCAATTTGGGAGATCGAAATTTACCTGGCTATGGTATATTTGTGTCGTTATATAGCTATCTTACAACTTAGCGTTGGATCTCCATTTCCAAGTTCCTCTCGCACCGACTTTTAAACAAATAACTCATACCTTAGGTAGGGTAGAGGTATGAGTGACTTAGACCTATTGCTCCATTGTGAAGCCACGTTAATGGAACCAATTTGAGCTTATGATGAAGCGTAGGAGACTGTTTACGTCTATATTTTTTAGATCCTTTAGATCGTTGTAGAAGAAAGCTCCTAGATGAAGCTCTCCTGCTCTTCCTCTCGTTTGTAAAAGCACCAAGCCTTCTTGCATGCTTGCCTGCCTATGAGGCAGTGTCCAGTGATGACACCTATTATGGCGCTGCGATGTTTCCTATTTATAAGGATCAGACACTTAAAGCGATTCAGATCCAGCTTTGGCCAGGTCTGTTTGGTTGCTGAACATGTTTGTCCAACAGTCCACCTAAGGTCTGTTCTTTTATTAGCATCCAGCTTTAATGTTAGTTTGCACGTAGCGATTGGTATACTCGTTCCTATGCTACCCTTTTCCGGTAAAATAATTAGAATGGGTCCAATTTTGGTGAGTTCATCGACTCTACAGTTCCCTGGAATGTCTCTGTAGCCCGGCACCCAACAAAGGTGAAGGTTGAACTGCTCTGCCATCTCCATGAGAGTTGATTGGCATTCAAGGGCGGTTTTAGAATTTAATGAGACTGTGTGCAGGGACTTGATAGCGGCCTGACTATCCGAAAAGATGCGGATATCCTTTGTAGATATCACATTTTTCTTCAGACAGGACAGAGCTTCTTTAATCGTCAAAATTTCCGCCTGGAACACACTACAGTGATTTCGAAGACGGAAAGAGAGGCTTCGGCTTAGCTTATCTGAGAAAACACCGCCACCAACTCCGCTATCGGTTTTAGATCCATCTGTGTAGAGATGGATTGACTTGTCCTCATGAAAACATCTTCCTCCCAGAATGATCTAGAGGGGAAGCTTACATGGAAGTTTTTGTGAAATCAAAGTTCAGGTATGGTGTAATCGATGTTCTCTGTGAGGATTCCTAATGTATTAAGAATGTTAGCGTGGCCAAATGAATTATTTGTCCACTGTTTAGTCGCATTTTCTAAGGCCGTCCACCAGACGACGAGCCCTTAAATAAGTACCGGTCTTATGACCGAAATGTATAGCTAGTGGGTTATGCGAGGTTGAAGTCCCCATTTATTCCCAATGGCTTTTTTGCAAGGGAATACAGCAACTGTAGCTTTATTGACTCTTTCTTGAATGTTAGGTTCCAGTTTAGTTTCCTGTCAAAAATGAGACCCAGATATTTTGCTGTATCGGAAAATGGTAAACTGGTACCGTTTATTGAAGGAGGGACAGGATCAGTTTTATGGGGGTTTACTCCCAATCTACAGCGATCTCCCAGCGGGTTAATCTATTGAGATTTATTTGAAGGAGTTCTTTAATGGTATTGAGAAGGTTACCTGAGACGGCTATAGCAACGTCATGCGCATAGACAATCATCCTGCTACCACCCGATTCCAGGTATATCAGCAGTTCATTAACCACTAAGTTCCAGAGAACGGTAGAGAGGACACCGCCTTGCGGCGTACCTTTAGCATAAGACTGATCAACTCCCTAAGTGAGTCGTCTACCTGCAGAGTTGGCAACGCAGTCGTGGTAGCAGAAGTGTTGATGTTCTTAAAGGCACCCTCTATGTCCAGGAAAGCAACCATTTTTTACTCTTTATATTGTAGAGATCGTTCAGTGGGCCTAGTCAGTGAGAGCAAGTTCGTTTCCACCGACTTTCCTTTACAGTAGGCATGTTACGCCGTTGACAGAAGTCTTGGATCAATGTAAGCTCGTATATGGATATCAATTAGTTGTTTTAGAGTTTTCAGAAGGAAAGATGATAGACTTATAGGTGTAGACTTATTTGTGGCAGGCCACGGACTTGTTGCTGCCACCAAAACTCCTCCCTCCAAAGAGGAATCTGGAGCTCAGCCGCATCGGCAAGCTCCATCTTAGGCGCTCTACATAAGACGCCGAAATGCTTCACGCATCATCAAAACCTTCGGATCCATTCCGGAGGTTGAGAGAAGTGCGGAAATAAAGAGCAAGGTTGAGTGGGCTAAAAACATCCTAAAAGACGGATTTCCCTCTGCTTCCACTGCTCACAAAACGTCAAAAGACTCCTTTAAGCGTCAGAGATCGTTGGAGGAAACCGTAACGGTTTCCAAGAGGCCCAAAACACACAGTTCCACAACCCCTGGGCCATCCAACAGCAGATCTCTGAGGTCTTATAATGAAGTCCTAAAGGACGCATTGGTGATCGCGGTGATCGACAGAAGCGATACCGACGGTTCCATTACACCGGAACGGTGGCAATTGGTCAAGTTGAAGCTCTCGAGCAACTTCTTGGCCATCATGCGGGAGAACCCAGGACCACCTCCTATCACAAGCGACGCTGGCTGGCACCAAGGCCATGTCAAGCTCATCGCTTGCTCCAACCAGAGATCTCTCGATCTCTTCACCAAGGCCATCGATGGTTTAGGAGAGGTTTGGCCAGGTGCAAAACTCGAGGTCGTATCTAAGGAAGACATTCTTAGTAGACCTCGAACTCGTACCTGGATTCCAGCCGAACCCTCCTCTCCAGAAAGTATCCTAGAAATCATCCGGCTTAGCAACCCGACTCTTCCGACTCATGACTGGAAAGTCGCGAAACTGGAGGAACTAAGGGGTTCTTATAGATGCGCGTTAATTGTGATCAATAAGGAATCCCTTAATCCTCTGGCGCAGACGAAAGGCATGATTCGGTTCGGATTCGAGTCCATTCACTTAAGGGTGTACAAAAAGGATGAGCTGGATGCTGATAAGCAACCTCCTCCTCCTTTAACACCTGATATCACAACCTTGGATTTTGGAGCGTCGATATCCTTTCCAGAATTGGATAGCAACGACTCCAATCTGTCCGAGGTGACACTGAGGTTAGGAAGTAAAAATACGTTAAGGCTACGTTTCACTAATATACAAGTTCTAATCTTACCTTTGTCTCTTGTATAGAGCGGAGCGTATGCGGGTGTCCTAAGTCCACGAACCACGCCTTCTACAATCCATGGTTCCTGGATTAGAATAATGTCTTCGGCGTTTTTTGAAAGACGCAGAATGAATGCGGCCGAAGCCTTTTTTGAGTGATAGAGATTAATCTGGAGAAATCGTATCACTGCTACAGTTTTCCAGCGTAGCCTCCACCACTGTGCTGTTGTGGTCTTCCGATTCTGAAGATATGCCCAAAAGCTCATCTTCTTCCTCTGATTGTATAGGATTTCTTTTTCCTTCGTCATCGGTTTCCATTTCCGACAGCGTGTCAGAAGAGGATACCGACGGCTTGATTGTCACCTCGGATAGATTGGAGTCGTCGCTATCCATTTCTGGAAAGGGTATCGATGCTCCAAGATCTGAGGTTGTGTTTTGTGGTGTCTCCGTCAAGGGAGTAGGAGGTTGCTTATCAGCATCCAGCTCATGCTTTTTGTAGACCCTTAAATGTTCCGAACCGAATCCGAACTCATACCTTAGTTTGTGAATAAAATTTTGAAGGATTGTACCTCCAATGTTAACTTCCATAAAATTCTTCTATCATGTATATTGCTGGGGCTTCTTAAGGACGATTCTGATAGTGAATTCTCCCGGAAAGGAAGCCGTCTTCAAATCACCCTTTGCTCTGGATGCACGAAGACTTATATGAAGAAGGGCAGTCCGGTCAATTTACCAATCATTAGGTATTCCAGATCTTTTATGATGGGAGAGCTACTCTGCTTTCTCTTTAGCTATATCCTTGACCATTTCTTGTAGGATTATATCTACACTGGCAAATTTAACGTTGTCTTATTGAGGAGTAACCTTCTTTGTACCCAAAACTTCAAATACTCGTAGTTTTCGAAAACCCACTTCATCTTCTCACCGAACTCCTTTCAAGTATTCCCAAGTTGCTTCAAAAGCCAATTGTAGATTTTAAACAAATCTGTTTACGGATTTCAAGAAGATACATACATATGTCCAGCATGTGAGTTTCTTCCATATCTTGAAGGCTTTGGTTTTCTTCTTCATGTTGTCCTGAACTACTGGCATTTTCAACCATGGAGTTCTTTTCTTATGAGAAAACGCTTATCCAAAGAGTCTTTCTTTAAGTTTACTAGGATTTTCAGCATCCGAGACCAGATTGTTTTTTCCCATCACCACTGGTAGAGTTATGCTTCGTTAGCCGTATCGGAGCTCTACAGAAAGGCGAACTTATTCGATATCTCCTTTCAGTACAGCAGTGGTAAGATATACTAGCTTTAGCTCTTTTGAAGATGCTACTGGTGATGGTGGAATATGGTGGAACACACAATTGAACCTCTGAATGTCCTTGAATTTGCCGTCTACAGTGTCGGACGCCTTGCGTTCCGAAGCGATTTCATTAAGAAGCCTTTGTTCAATGGCCTTGGTGGGTTGTAAGACTTCCTTTTCAAAGTCTGGGATATTATCTGGGTCCATTTTGTCCCAGTGACTACAGACACAGCAGTGGATGACATCAATAGATATTGGCACCTATTGCCCTTGTTTCAGTAATTCAGTTGGACAATTCAGCATCTTAATGCGAACCGTGTTGAGCGAAGGCAGTTACTCGTACTTCACCGTTTTGAGTCAATTTCATGGAACCGGTAACATGTTTCATGGCCTTGGTCTATTCGGATACACCTGTACAACAATTCATTTTCCAAGAAGATCTGGCCGTCAGTAGTAGTAAATTGACAAAACGGCTTGTGTTTCAATAAGACGCAACTCAATGAGCCACCGACCATGTCTAGGTCACGTTCCAATAAACGTGAATGCAAATGGAATTCTTCACCGAAGTAGGCTTCACGACCTGGTGGACGACGCATCAATATGGAAGGTTGCCGGTTGCTCAGACCTTGCTTCGAAACACCGTTCAAAATGATTAAGGCGTGCTTGCCCTTGTCACGGAAATATTCTCCAATGACATAGCCAGAGTATGTGGCCAGGTATTTCAATAGAGCAGCATCAGAGGAAGTTGCTGATACAATAACTGAGAAGTCCATGGCCCCGGTATCAGTTAAATGCTTCACAATCTGAGCAACAGTGGAAATCTTCTGACCAGTAGCGTAGATGCAGTACAATTCCTTGCTCTTACCCTGAACTTCGTTGAAATGCTTCTGGTTGATGAAGGTGTCAATCGCCACAGATTGCTTTGCTTTATCTGTTTGCCTGTCACCAATGACCAATAGGTACTAATGAATCAACAGATTTGATACCATCTCCATAAGCTCGCGCTCAGACATGGCCTAACTGACGAGTTGTTTAAAGAAGCATATGTATTATACATCACCTCATCTCAAAAATATGGACTTGAACAAGGCGATGCGTTGTCATGTGAATTTTTCAATATCGTTCTTGAAATAATTGTTCGAAACTCAAAAGTCAACTTCAAAGGCATCATCCTTCAAAAGTCTGTTCAGTTATACGCATATGCCGACGCCATTGACATAATGGGAATAACACAACGAGGTGTCAGCGAAGCAGAAGCGGCAAAGATGTGTCAACGAAAGGAAAACAAATATTATATTGTCTACAAAGAGGGACTCACAACATCGACGACAGGCAGCTACAAGTTTGAGGTAATAAGGGGTTTCATCTACCTCGGCTCCGCTATCAGCTCTGACAACGACATCAACGCGGAATCATGCGAAGAATCACTCTTACTAATCGCAGATCCGTTGACACAGATAAAAGCGGATGAAAATGCTGTCGGCACTTCAAGAGAAAAGTTCTTCTTGTATTTTTCGGTCCCGTTTGCATCGAAGGAGAATGGAGGAGACGTTTCAACAACAGGTATACAGGCTGTACAGTAGAGCAGTAGAGAACGACCTCATCTTATGTGGCGCACCCAAGTGCAAGCGGACCGAAGCCAACTTCCTGTGAGCAACTGGAGGCAGTTTTTTTTTTTATAATTTACGTGCGCTTAAGGGATTTAGGTGTCCTTAAAATGCTTGCACACAGCATGGACGAAGGAAGGAAAAAAATAAAGGTACCGATGAACGTTGGTTTTAAATGTTTGAAGGTTATAATGAGTAGGAAGTTGAAGTTGTACCGCTTAGGAACGAATCACGATATTTTAGAGTATTCATAGCGAGACAAGTGTTATTGTTAAAAGTTTAAAGGGGCGGAATGCTACTGGCAATTTCTATGGAACACTGGTGGTGGAGACAGCGATAACATAGAGTGAAACACGAGAAATTACATCGGTGTACGACGGTGTCCATTGAACTGGCAAAAGATCGCGCTATCTGGAGAGGTATGTTAGCTGAGGCCCTAGTCCACCCCGGACTGTAGCGCGAACTAAGTAAGTAAGTAAGGAAGAGATTCCAACTTAAAGCGACTCACCTATCATGAAACATACAGATTCCGGACAGCTGGATAGGCGGCTTTGCAGGCAACCTGAGCAGTAGACTGGTGTGTGTTTCGGGTGCGGATAAGAAGGACATTTTTACTAAATTAATGGGAAAAGATTTCAATCGTTCACTTCTTTAGTATTTTTCAAAGATGGTTGTCGAAAAAATATTCCTGTTCACCCTACTCGCACAGTAAATGTAAAGAATAAACGCACACTATCCAGCACGAGACGCTTCCCAACTACCCGGAGGTCTCGTATCTAGTTGGTATCTGGTATTTCAACTCCTTCGTGTCGTAAAATATTTTTTATTTTCTATCATTAACGAGAACGTCAAAATTATGACTCTCTACATTCGTCATTAGTCAGATAGGCATCTCTTACGTAGTAGACCTCTGACGATAGCATTAAGCCATTAAGAAGTCGTCCTTCACATTAAAACTATTCGATTTCACTAGCTCATTTAATGTTTCTACTTAAAACCGGTGCAGACCCCTGTAACGTCCCATCTTCAGATTAAAATTGAATTGCTTCTTCTTCATACTACAAAACCAGTCCTTACTGGTACCTCCTCAATCAATCATCTTTCCATTACTTTTCGATTACGAACAAGAGCAATAAAAACCCGAAATAGCATTTTCACTCGACCCTGTCCGCCTTCTGCCCACTCTTTTGTGATGGTTGACCGCAATTCATGAGAAATGTCAACGACAAAATCGCGAATTTGTGAAAATTGTGTGTTCCAAGAGCACTCAGAAGATAATTTCGTTTTTATAAATCCTCATAAAGGACGACACTCACGGGCCCACAATGAAGGTTGAGAAACATGTTCGTCTTGAAGGCTGATTAAAAACGCTCGTAGAAATGATAGATCTACATGATACCCACCGAACAAGGACTAATACTATCTCTAAACACGCTAATGAAAGTCGAAACGATGTCATATGACTCTACTGACCTAGTTCAGCGGCAGGAAGACGTTGGTAATAGTGATAGTGGTGATGAATCAGCAATGCCTACTCACCAATACCATCTTGTTGGGATTTAATAGAAACTACAACAGTTTCGTGAGGACACGCACATGTCAGGACATCACATGCAGATGAGAGTGCGAAGATGATGTGTTTCCAAAGTCCAGAGTCCTTGGATGGACTTCTAAATATAACCTAAGCACGGGTATGATTATTGACATGAATAATGACATTGTCCATGGAAGTGAAAATAAAATGCAAACGAATATACCGTCCATCCATGAATATTCGTGTACATATGGGTATCCTGTGTATACAGGGATACACTTATTCGTCTATACTTGCAGCAGTAAAACGTAATAATCCTGATTGGTTTATGACCTGCAACCTATAAAAACGAGTCCTGTTTAGATGCAGGATTTATTAATTTTTTTATATTTTAGGTGTTGAATGTATCTAAACGATGCCGGTGCTTCGGGATATTGTGTTTTATGTCCTATCAATGTCTTGTCTCTTGTGTCAGACGATGGTAATTGAATTATTCATAGCACAACCTTGCCATTTATTGAATTAGAAGTGTAAAGTTCAAAGAATGAGTGAATGTACTCCATCTGATACCATTGAAGAGCATTGGTTATAAAAGTGGCGCCCGACAGGGGGCAAAACATCTTCTTCAAATCGATATTTTATGACTGTATTCAAGAGCTTTGCAGTACGGATTACGATTGTCTCCTATTCTGGGGACGGATACATGTAAAGTATTTACAGAAAAACTTAGTGGCGCCGCCACTTTTTGATTGATTGTAGAGCACCTTCACTGGGATGGTATATCCGACTACATTTCTTCGTTTACTCGGGCTCTTTGCACATTCTCTTCAATGCAAGCTGTATGGGTTACCGGCAGATCCTATTTAAGGTTGGCAGCACTTTGGTCATGCATTTTCGCGGCACTGACACTACAACTGATGCCAGATCCACTACTGCAGTAAAGCCAATATATCATCTACGCCGGCTTGTATGTAAGCTCATTCGTAGTGTGGTACGCACTGAATAGGTATCTTTTTAAGGACCAGCAAAATTTTAATGATCAGCAATCAAAAAATTTGGCTCTGAAAGACCTATTTTTTCTAACAGACGAGTATGTGAATGTTGAGCATGGGTGTCCCAAGAGCTTTATTGTCAGAGCGCTGCAGATTTCCTCACAGGCCCATGATCAGACTGTGCTTCTAGAAGGTAAATCTCGGGCTACAGAAAGAATGAGTCCTTCGATTGCGAAGTGGAATGAATGTGTGGCCGCGAGTGTATCAAGGGATAATGATGCCGAATCTTGCTGAAGGGCATGATTCAAACAATTGTTGCGAGTTTTTGACCTAAACCAAGCATCTGGGCATAACAAGGGACGAGCGGAGGATAAACAAAAGAGCGATTTCTGAGTGTTGTGTGTCAGATAAAGCGCATTCTCCAATCGGACTCGTGACTTATATGTATACGTTGGTCTATTAATTTTTTAGGAACGAGACAGCGATAGCCTAACTGCAGTAGATCGACATCGGATTCTGTCTTGGGAAAACGTGGCTTTAGTTGGTTATTTGCTTGTAGGTCGCACAGTACGAACGTCGCATGTACGAAGGCAACGCAAGTTTAGTTGAGAGTACATCCTCTCCATTTGGAAGTGATATATCGTGATGTTGCTTTCAGAGTTAGCAAATGACTTCCGTTTTATGAGGATGCTTGAGTTTCTGCTAGGGACATTGACAACGTAAATCTTTCCTACCGAATTCGTTACATGTAAATGGAACATAAGCGAAAACGCTCATCCTGAAGAATATAAATTCATGTGTGGGATGCTGAGCTGGCTTTCAATATCACCTTGCTTACCGCATATGACTCTTTCAATGAACTCTTGCATACAAAAGGCTTCTTCTACTAGAGGATTAGATGCATTTTCTGTATGGAGATACATCAAATTCAGTATCGACCTATACTCGGTTTCATACCTAAGACTCACCTCCCACGTAAACTAATCAGAACCAGCTCACAACCAGTTCCTATCACCGAAGCTGAAAGTAAGTTGCGTAACGCGAAACACTGTAGCAGATATCTGTCATCAGTTGTGGTGATGGGCGAGGCCACCGAACTCGCTGTTGTTTCCGATGATGGCTTCAAGTTCGCCTGCCATTGATGGCATATATCCAGTTCTGCTACAAAAATTTATCGATTAGTTGCCGGCAATTCTGAAGAGAATCTTCACTGCTATCCTACCACTGAACCCCGGGAGATAGTCTTTTTTATCGAAAATCGAAAAAGGTGACTACACGATCGCCCAGGGCTCCATACTTCTAAGTCTGACTTCCTTCATGTTGATGAGCATGTGAGTTTCATGTGAGCGAAACTGGTTACCGTATCTAACCATTGACCTGCAAAATGCATACAACCGTAGAAGATCTGGAGAGACTACGCTTCAAAATGTGTTAGACCTAGTTGAAGGAGCATTCTACAGGAAGGTGTACACGTTGGGCATTTCCGTGAACATTGAGGATGTTTTCGACGCATGGCACATTTTTTGACACCAAGACAAATCACTAGTTTTGTGGATGGAGATGCTGACTGTGGCCAATATGCGGTACAGGGATAATCCCGCAAGGCGGTGTCCTGCTTCCACTACTATCGTGCTTGCATCAGTTGTCTGGTGCAAAACACGTAACCCTTTAATCAGACTCCAAAGAATGGTCTTCCCAATGTCATCTTCCGTCTAAAAAGGAGTAGTCTTTGGCACAACCTGCATTAGAGTTTTGATAACCTTGCGTTTCTTATGGTCATGCCGCCTGATGTTATGCTGCCAAAGCTTCTGTTGTTCGAATGGTTTCCGCCAGAATTTGAGCCAGGGAAGAAATATATTCGGGTCTTCACTGATGGCTCCAAAACTGAAGATGTCCGCAATCCTGATGGAACTGAACTACAATTTATTTCGAAGAATCGATGGAGTGCACGAAGTATCTGCATCTGAGCGACAATCAAGCTGCGCTTAAAGCCTTTATACATTCTCGCATGACCTCCAAGCTAGTTCGAGAATACAAGACTTCCCTGAACGCAGTCGGAGGGCTGAATTCATTAAGTGTTGGTTGGACCCCAGGTCGCAATGGGATGTCATTTCGTTATGACAATCTCTATTTGTCGATGCAGGTCGATCGGACTTTTAGTGACTCAAAATTCGATATAAAAATGACCTTTGGCGATTTGAACATAAAAAGAAGTTGGTTGCCAGTAAGCATTTATGAAAGAACATTGGAGTATGAGTCATGGATCTTACCAACCCTTTCACGGCATGACACATTTGTGTGCTGTCTGTCTTAAGTTAACTCTGCCAGTCTTGAAAGGCAATTGAATTAATGTGAGGGACAAATATATACCACATCTGATCAAATACTGGTTTGTGCAAACGGTAAAGATCATTTGGGGATTAGAACAAGCTGTCTAAGATGCAATCCTGCACATCAATGAAGGTGAAACAATAAAGTCTGTGTTGAGTTGCTACCTGAAACACTGCAGCCCTTCATCTACTTCGGCAATTTGCCAGTTGCTGCCAATTCTCCAAACACTAAAAGCTTAATCTCGCTTAAAATCTCTAAGTATTTTCCCTGCACTATTATTACCACGTCATCTGCATATGTCGTGGCACTTCTACCATATATCAGGTGGCGCAAAATTAATCACCCTATCGGAAGATGGTATAATTCTTGCAAATGGTTTCGTACGTCAATCATATTTGACATTTTTTAACTAGACAGCTGCAGTATACAAACAGACAAGCAATGGAGCGCTATACTCCGCAAGAGGGCGGAATAATTGTCTCAGCAACGAAGAGGACGATTTTGTGTTGAAAATCATCATGAGCGACGAGGCACATTTCCACTTAAGCCGTTACATCAATAAGCAAAATCTTCGTTTCTGGGGCACTGAAAATCCGCGTGTGATGCACGAAGAACCATTACATCCACTAAAAGCCACTGTATGGTGTGGCATTCACGCGGGAGGAGTGATTGGGCCGTATTTTTTTGAGGACGCCATCGGCAATACGATCACTGTTACAGGCGAACGCTACAAGGCCATGATAAACGACTTCTTACTGCCGGAATTGGATGATTGGGGCTTGATCAACATGTGGTTTCAACAAGACGGTGCAACCGCACACACAGCACGAACCACAATGGATATTGTGAAAAAATCGTTTCCTGGTGGCGTAATCTCCCGTTTTGGCGATTTGGCATGGCCAGCAAGATCGTACGTCTCTATTCCACAGGAGTAAAATACGAAGCAAGCAAACGAACAGTTTACGTAAACATCCGTAGACCCGGCCAATAACTGCATTAGTATAACCATATATAGCCTGAAAGATAACGATCAATAATAAACCCAAAGCTAGTGCAGTGTTCAACAGCTCTAATTTTATTATTAGCTATGAATATGTCTGGCAAGATATTAAGATCGAAACTTTTCTTGGAAATTGGTATTGGTTGTGATTTTGTCGGGTTTAGAAGCAATCTATTAGCGACGGAGCAAGCAGAGATTTGGGTAAGATAGTCATTAACCAGGAGAGCCAGCACATTTAGCTTGTTAAAGGGTTTGCCTGGAGGAAGTTGGACGTCATCTGCATAAAGATGCACAGAGGTATGAGTACACACTGATATGACATCATTAATAAACATTCAAAACAATATTGAACCAAGAATTGATCGTTGTGGCAAGAATCGACTCTCTGGAATCTACTTGATAAATAGGTGGCAGTAAGTTTTACAGCCCTATCATTGGTACCAAACATGTTTTTAAGCTTCCACTTTAGAATGTTGTGATCTTCCCTATCGAAAACCTTCGAGAAGGCCAGCAAACAAAGTCGACTTACATGACCCTTGTCGTAATCTTGTCCTATTTCATCAAGTAAGTTTATCATAGCCGTAGAGCAACTGTGAATTGCTGTAAATAGTGATTGTTTCGGGTAAAGCAAGTCGTTGGCTGTTACAATACATGGCGTAGACTTTCGGTAGGCAAGGTAAAATGCTTATTGGTCTGAAGTCAGAAGGGGAAGTGGTATTTGCTTTTTTTGCGATTGAAAGACCCTTGCAATTTTCCAAGGCTGGGGAAAAGTGGATGTGGTAATGCAGAAGCAGAAGTTAATAATGTGAGTGAGATGGGTTATAATTTGGAATAGAATCAGTCGTATGGGTACGCGATCATCACCGATAGCGTCAGACTTAATAGCCATTGTGCCATTTATAAACTTCATCTTCATTTACAACTTCAAAATCTTTCAGTCTATGTACAGAGAACTTGCTTTTTGAAGTTGCTCCAAAGTTTTTTTGCATATTATCAAAGTTGCGTGATTGTACGCCTCTTTGCATGCTTCCGACTTGACATTAGTTGATCTGCGCTTCCATATACTGAGTAATTTATTCCGAACCTTGATAGAGTTAATCACATCAGAGATGAACCATGGACTTAGGACCCTTACTGTTTTCGTCGGTACATGTTAATCAAACAGTTGGGTTAATGTGATTGAAAGGAATCATCCTTATGATCGGCACTTTGTCGATACTGCAACCAAGAGGCGAATATTGTGGCTAGTTCAAGAGCATTAACGTCAACAGAATTGAAGTCTTTATATGTAAAAGAGTAGGACACTTACTCGTAGATAAATTCACACTGTAAGTCGGGAAAAGTCAGTCATGGTCAGAGTATCTGAATGGCAAACTTCTAAGACACGAGGCTTTTCTCCGAAGAGGGTCCCCTGAATCTACACGGCTATGATAAGACCACTTCTATTTTATGCGCCAGTTGTTTGGTGGGCTCCACAGAATGGTTTGTTTCGGGTACCTTTCTAAGAATGCCAAGATCTGCTTTAGTCACATTGATGAATCTGTAATCCTCGGTATTTGTAGCTCATATTATCCTCTTAACTTCCATTTAAAAAAAAGTGGTTGATGATGACTTTTCATGCCGACTGCCTTTGGATTAAATCTATGCCAGAAGAGCAATTTAGTCAATTTAATTCACAGTTCCAAGTTCCTCACCGTCAAGCTCGGACTTGTTTCAATTTCACTGCGCGATAATTTGTTTTTCTGTTTGTCCCTACTAACTCAGTGAAAATGGTTACATGCAATAAGATATGTGGAAAGAAATTCCATCCCATAAGCACTGGTTTGAGCAAATATGCTAAAACTCAGTATAACCGCATATTCTGCTTCTTTTATGTAGAGTACCCGACCACCTTCCTGGCACATACAATGCTGGGTTTAAAATGTAATAACCAGCAACTAATTGAGCTTGCAGAGCTGAAATGTGAAGCTGCTTATACTGGAAAAAGTATAACCAAACTCATTTTCGTGAGCTGTGACACTTTAAAATCTTCAATCGATAACAGCTGTTCAATCCCTGCACTCAAAAATCACCAAATTAGCAGATTCTGATAAGTCTCACTGCTCAAACACGTTACCAGCGATTCAGTCAACTTCAATTCAGTTGGGAAAAAATTATGTCAACGTTGGCTGACAAATCCACTCTGTTACATCTCAAGCATGCTGAACACACCGAAAAAATGGTATCCATTCAACATGACCTCTATTTTTTTAATGAGGAAGCTGCATCCACTAGATTAACCACAGATATTGGAGGAATTAAAGCACATATCTAGCAAGCCGGATGCACTTTCATCTGTAGTAAGCCCATGTAACAAATTCTTACACGACGAGCTATATTCATTAATCTAAACCACTTCAGCCCCAACTCATTCAACAGCTGCTACCACCGAATCACACTTTCAACTCTCTGAGATTACTGCAACTTCGCCCCACCAATCCCGGCCCAAGATCATTGCCTATAATTACGGCTTTTGGGTCATCTTGCTCTCTCCCTGAATGGAACAGTTACAAAAATTAAATAAAACGAATCTTGAAGCTACCAACAAACCGGAACTGTCTACTTTCTTCCCCCAGCTGCCTTGACCCACTCCTGTTAACACCAACTGTTAAACTCACTAAAAAAATTTGAGATATGAATGATGACAGTCGGTATGTAGTATCTCGATTGAGAGACCAGCGCATTTATGAAAATGTTCGGCTCTACCTTACCTACTCGCACGACAAACCCAACTCCGTTTGCATTGATGGCATAAGGTCTTTCTATCAAGCCAGAGGAATTGATGCACATTTTCGTTCGCTACCATGAAAGCTCATAATCATCTTTCTACGCTGTCTTCGCATGTCGGTTCTAATTGTCTTTCCCACTTACAAAGAACTCGTTAAAATTTTAAAAATTATTACAGTTCCTAATAAACTGAGTTCTGTATCCTCCAGTCCACAAGGCCTGTCCATTTACTACCAAAACGTAATAGATTTGCGCTCTAAAATCTCCGCCGGATATCCAAATTCTTAAAAGTTTCCCTATGTTCAAATTGTTCTTACTGAAACAAATCTAATTCCTGACATTAAAAACTATGAGCTGTTTCCTCCAAATTTCAAAGCTTTCCGAAAAGATGGATTTGAAAGAGGTGATAATGAGGCGTTTTACTGGCAATCCGGAAGTGTTTTCACGCAACTCCTTTCGACATTCCTTATACAGACAACTTTGAATTAGTATGTTATGTGTCAATATTACGCTCCCCAAACGCTGCCTTTATGTACTTTGTTTTTACATTCATCCATCTGAACCAATTGAGTCGTATCGACCTGTAGTTCACGCAGTGTATTTTTTGACTGATAATGCAGAACCTGAAGATAGTACTATTCTAATAGGGGATTTCAGCCTCCCTCACCTAAAATGGGCGCCCTCCGACAATTCGTCTCATTTCGTCTCCCTTAATTCGTCCACTGAAATAGAAATATTGATGGTGGACTGCCTAACCAACTCAAGTCTACGATTACATCAGATTAGTGGAATACCTAATACAATGAACAGACAACTCGATCTTGTCTTTACATCCGATTCAGATAACTCTGTCGTTTATAGGAGTGATCATCTTCTTTCCACTCTAGATCGCCTTCATTCCCCCTTGTCAATTAAAATATAATATACTCATTACTCATATGAAAACGGCAACACATGTGTCCATTCGAAAAATTCATTTTCATATAACTTCCGAAGAACCGACTTTAGCAAACCTAAAAGCCTCGTCAGCAACATTAACTTTGACTTTATTGCTGAGATAACTTCGATTCGATTCCGACTATACTAATTATCGATTTGTACACAATCGTTTTTCTGAACTTTGTGAGTCACTTTACCTTTAAATACCTCTACCGCATGCAATTTAGCTAAGTCTCGGACCCAAAACACTTCTACCGGTTTGTTAATACCAAAAGAAAGTCAGAAGGCTACCGCTCTGCTCTCAAATTTCTTAGTGAATCTTCTGCCGACCCAAAAACCACTGCAAATTTCTTTGTCTGTCACTTTAACAAATCCTTTTCTAAGCAAACAACTCAACCCGATCCTAATTACTTTAGCTACATACATATATGAGAAACTGTCCTGAAACATCATCCATCTCGCTAAATATGGTATAACAACAACGCTAAATATAACAGCGTCTGATAACATAACCAAACTTAAAGATGATATTTCGTCCGGCCCTGATGGCTCTCCTTCTATTGTAATAAAAGAGTGTGTAACCTATCTCGTTCCTCCTCTTGCTGACCTGTTTAACTTGTCTGTTTCAACAAGTACTTTCCCTTGCCCTTTCCTATGAGACCACCACTAACCTAACTGAGTTCGTCTCTATCGATTCAATTTCCACAGATTTCAGCAACTCATTCGATAAAATTTCTCACCAACTTATCATTTTTAAACTAAACTTGGTTTTTCTCCACATGGATCAAATCCGAGAATACAGAGTCATCTTCAGATTTTCAATATCCGACCCCATTAAAGCAACATCTGGAGTTCATCAGGGTAGTAACCTTGGACGAATCATCATTTGAATAAATTCTAATCTTTCTATTCTATTCGCTGATGACATGAGAATTTTCAAAGTCATTTCATTGCCTTCTGACTCCCATTGCTTGCAAGATGACTTAAATAAGTTCTCGGTATGGTGCAAGCAAAATGTCAACAAATGCCATGCGATAAGCTATTCCCACAAACGTCTACAATACCTCATCGAGATCTAGGAATAATTTGTGACAGAGAATTGAATTTCGACTCAAATATTGACAGCATTATAAATAAGGCTAACTCTGCACTTGGCTTTATCAAACGCTGGTAAAAAGAATTTCCCAACCCTTACGTTACAAGGTCCCTGTACATTACTTTTGTAAGGCCTCTTCTCAAACCCACATTCAAAGAATTGAAGAAGGAGGATTACCTCCTTGGCTAAAACTAATTAGCGTGCGTGAATTCGTTGAATTTTATCCACCTGTTATTGACTGGAAACATCGACTGCCCGAGAATAACGCAAAATATTTCATTCACTTCCAATCCCCGTAATCTAAGATCTGTCCCACTTCTCCTGATCCGAACTCACCGCACCAATTACGGTCACTTTGAACCAATATCTAGAATTTTGCGTATAATAAACAACTATGCCGAAGTCTTTGACCTAAATAGCGGCAAACACGAAATAAAACAAGCGCTGCTCAATATCCCATCCTCCCGACCACCATTTCTTCTCGCCCCATTAGGTTAAGAGATCCTTGTTAGTTTTTAAGCCTAGCTTTAAGCTTTTGCTTCTTAATAAGCTTAATAAAATTGTCCGGGGCAGACCCGGGCCGATAATAATAATAATAATAGTCGGGTCTTTGCGGAAGGCCACAAAACAAAACATAAAGGGTCCGCCATCTAACGTTCTTTTTTTTCAACTAGTACTTATTTCGTGAATGGTAACACTTAGCTCATGTCTGATTTGACAGATAATTAGTTTTATCCTTCCGGTTAATAATGGAAAATAATTTCATTCAAATGGCTGCCTCGGCTGGCCATGCAGTAGCCTACACGATCGGTCCAATTTTTAAGCACATTATCGATTGTGTGCAGCTGTATTTCACCAATGGCTTCTCGAATATTGTCCTTTACAGCGTCAATTGTCTCTGGCTTGTCGGCGTAACACTTATCTTTTACGGCACCCCACAAATAATAGTCCAACGGTGTCAAGTCGCAGCTCCGAGGTGGCTAAACGACATCAGCTCTGCGGCTGATAATGTGATCTTCAAAAACAGGGCGCAAAACATCGAGTGTAGCTTCGGCTGTGTGGCACGTAGCGCCGTCCTGTTGAAACCAAATGTTGCCAATATCCTCCTCTTCAATTTTTGTGAACAAAAATTCGTTCAACATGGCCCGATAATGATCGCCATTGACTGTAACGGCCACTCCTTGCTCATTTTCGAAGAAAAATGGCCCAATTATGCCTCTGGACCAAAATCCGCACCAAACTGACTCGTGACTCGTTTTGGGTGTATCGGCTTTTCAATGTATGCGTGCGGGTTTTCTGTGCCCCAAATGCCACAATTTTGTTTGTTTACTGCCTGTGTACGTAACAACAACCAAGCTGGTTGTTGAAGCCTAAGCCCTTCCAATATCCTTCCAGCGCTTCCAAGTTAGATCAAGATTGCAAGGCTTTTCTGAACATATTTAGAAGACTCAATTCAATGGATCTTGTCAAGGCTCAGAGGGGACTTCTTATGACTTGAACTCGTGTTAGGGTTACCAGCGTCCTTATAGGTTCTATTGACGGATGAGATTACCAAGATACTATCTTTCATCAGGAAATTCCGAAATCCTTGTCGCTGAGGTCGTAAATGTGCACTTTTTCTAGTGTCACCAGATCTTCTAATTCAGAGTCCCTTAGTCTGCCTCTATCTTGTTAGTTGACGGCTTCCTAAACCGGACAAAGTTCAGTTCTTCAATTGAGACACCAAGGTTCAACAATGCAGAGATGAGAATAGGAATTGCTAAGGATTAGTTTTGTAGCCGATGCTTGTCGCATAAACTGCGTTTGTCTTGCCTGTTTGAGTCCTACTTAGGGGTGAATATTACCAAAACAATGAACAGTGAGCACTAAACTATTCTAGATGGCGTCGTTTTAATATCAGAACCCGTGAAGAGATTTTTTGTTCCAGATAGGATTTTCTATGTTTTAATGTTTTTTTTTAACTTTCCGCCAACAAACGACTTTGTACTGACTTTTTTTTTTCTTTATTTCAGGTAAGTCAACATAACCAATCAAAATCGTGCACCGTAAGTATATTCCTGACTATCCCGCGTAGTGTAACATTGTCAACAGGCTAAGGCTGTGGTCATCATTTCCTTTTTCAATTTTTTCAATGATCAATGCAAAACCACTAACCTCACTTTGGTCACGACTATGCCCAGAAAATAAATTGAATCCGCTAGCAGTTGGTCAGGAATTTCTCTCAAAAGGTCAAGTGTTTGCTCGTGGTACGAGTGAATTGCTAAAAACCACATTCTACGAGTACGTCGACGACTACATTTAGCCATCTACGCTTGGCTGTTACTACAAAGGACGATTCAAATCCTTGAACTCCATAAAACTTCACACCCCAAACGAATCCAATTAGCAGTGATTATTCGTGTCTCACTTCGGAATGGTACGTATTCCATCCAAACGATATGGCGGGCTTTTCCAGAATTTTTCAACGTCATCCACGAAGTCGCTGTCGTACGAATAGAAATTTAAATTTTTCACTTTCTACGCGGTGGAATTTTCGATTTAACCTAATTAGCCCGATAATTTACTAAATGCACGCGATACGAAATCTACAGAAATAAGTTTACGTCATTTGTAAATTGGTAACGACCCGCAGCCGTATCGTATTCGTAATAACGGCAGCGTGACTTTGAATAGAAAAATTTGCGCTACCCTTAGACAATTGACGGATTTGCAATTGAATAATAAATGAGCGTGCAATTTGCGATACTTCTATTGTTATCGATAGAATGGTAAAATGGTGGAAAGATAGAACGGTAGTACTCGTAAAATGCAACAAGTTACGATCGTAGATACAAATACGAATACGAGTAGAAGTATCTGTAAGTGCAAGTAGCAATAAATATTTACATGGACTGCAGAAAAAAAAGTGTATAATAGCATGGCTGCATATAACAGTGATTAAAGATAGAATGAACACAGTAATTTAATGAACTCGTTTACTGGATTGCTGAATATACGATTGCTTAGTAAGAATATCTATTAGTCACGTAAATGCATAAATATTGTATTCCATGGGTGAAGTTCAAGTTGTTTGAGAAACGAAAAGTATAACTTCTTTTGGAAAGTAAAATGGTGATCACAGTACCTAGATAATA
This sequence comes from Volucella bombylans, assembly GCA_949129095.1. Classification (NCBI taxonomy): domain Eukaryota; kingdom Metazoa; phylum Arthropoda; class Insecta; order Diptera; family Syrphidae; genus Volucella; species Volucella bombylans. The sequence goes on along the minus strand of OX422144.1, from coordinate 127,320,097 downwards.
TAATCGTTGTGGACCTACATACTCAGTGATATGGTGATAAAGTTCAGAATAGACCTATATAGGCCTCAGCTACAAAAGCTCTCCAGTTAGCACGGTCCTTGGCCAACTACCCCCCATTTGCACACTTGAGGGTGATTGAGGTCTTCTTCCACTTCTGTTCGCAATCTTTTTTTGTATTTATAAAGGGTTTTCCAATAGGGACTTGAAAACTTTGAATTTAATTTGTGAACGCACTCTTTCACTAATCATCAAACTGTCACTGTCAATTTATTCAGTAAACTCAACAAGCAACGTCTTCAAATTATAAAAATTCGGAATTCCGAAATTCGGAGTCGGTGACTGCAACTTTAAGAGCGTTAACTCCAATTTTCGGTCGTAATTCTCGCCCTAGTAGACAGGCAATAACAAGTTTAGTGCAAAAATTTGAGTCTACATATTCGTTGTGTGACGTGTCAGTGAGACAACGGGTTGGTCGAAGTGTCGAAAATACCGCTGCCGTTCAGGTGTCCGTAGCAAACGATCCAAATCAGTCAATTCCACGGCGTTCTCAAGAATTGGGCATCGCTCAGACCACATTATGGCGTATTTTACGTAAGGATCTTGGTTTACACCCATACAAGATCAAGCTGACTCAAGAATTGAAGCCGACGGACCATTTGAAGCAACATACGTTCTCCGATTGGGTTCTGGAGAAGATGCACCAAGATGATGAATTTCATCGCAAAATCATCTTCAGTGACGAAGCTCATTTTTGGCTCAATGGGTTCGTCAATAAGCAAAATATGCGTTATTGGTCGGGTGAAAATCCACATGTGCTTCATGAATCACCACTTCATCCACAAAAAATAACTGTTTGGTGCGGTTTGCATGCCGGCGGCGTTATTGGGCCATATTTTTTCGTCGACGATAACGATCGTTACGTTACTGTGAATGGTCAGCGTTATCGCGCCATGATCACCGATTATTTTTGGCCCGAATTGGAAGATATGGACTTGAACGACATGTGATTTCAACAGGATGGTGCCACAAGCCACACAGCACACGCTACAATCGATTTATTGAAGAGTATGTATGGTGAGCGTATTATCTCAAGAAATGGGCCAGCCGATTGGCCGCCTCATTCGTGCGATTTAACGCCGCTTGACTATTTTCTGTGGGGCTACGTTAAGTCATTGGTTTATGCCAACACGCCGACGACGTTGAGAGAGCTCAGAGCCAACATTGAACGCAAAATAGCGGCCGTTTCTGCCGAAATGTGTGTCCGAGTCGTTGAAAATTGGGTCCAACGAATCCACCGCTGCAAACGTGTCCGCGGTGGCCATATGAACGAAGTCGAGTTCCATTCATAAATGTTTTGATTGTACTTCAAGCCGATAATAAAGTTTTTGAAATATCTCAAATGGTTTGCGTCTTATTTAAAAAAAAACAGTTGTCAAGTCCTTATAAGAAAACCCTATAATTAGCGCGCGCTCAGGGGTTTAGGTACCCCTAAAATGCTTGCACACAGCGCAGGCGAAGAAAAATCAGGGAGGATAGCAAGAAAGGTACCGACGAACGTTGGTTTTAAATGTTTGAAGGTTATAATGACTCGGAAATAAAGCGCTAGGCAGGAGATCCCATAAGAGAGTTGTTCGGCATAGGATCGAATCACGATATTTTAGAGTACGTCCGAAAGTGGGCTTGAGGGTATACTGATGAGCGATAAAATAGAGCGAGACACGAAAAACGTCAGAGTTCGGGTGTGTCCTCTGTCTGAGTGATAGTATTGTAGTATCACATATGAGTTTTATCGCACGGTTTTGAATCCTATCTGCAGGAGCATGTTTTAGGCGCACCCGGCCATATGTGGGCATTGTACTGTACTCCAATTTCGGGCGGATAAATTCCTTATATATAGAGGCCCGATCAGAGGGGGTGAAGTCTTTCTTCCCTGATACTAAAATACTCGTAACCACATCGTTCGCTAACGCGTCTACCATGACTCCAATAATATAGAACTCCGTCAAGATATTGTTGATGACCAGTACCCATGGAAGAGGCGTGATAACTCCCCCCTGTGGGGTTTTTCTGTCTATGGATTTTTTTATGAAGCTATACCCCAATTGTGACTGAATAATTCGGGTTTTTGACGAAATCTTCTGCGCCAAGCTTGGTGAGAGATTTTAGAATGGATTCAGTGTGCACCTTTTTTTGTTTAGGAAGGTGGCAAACGTATACTGTTTATAGTGGATAGATTTCTAAATCATCTGCACCACTTCATGGTGGTAAGTTTGCTTGGACTTACTTTTAAGGTAAGCGTATTGGGATGATCCTTGACCAACCCATGGCCTCTTGTCGATTCTAGGGATTAAAAAACTGTAACTCGTCTTCATGTCGAAGGGAGCCACGATAAATGCCCGTTAACCAGAATGGTACTTTCTCCAAGTTCTTTTGGAACATAATCACTAAAATCCCGTCAAGGCCTGGTGACTAATGGGGGGAGAAACTGTCGATGACTCATCTTTTCCTCGGTTATTAATGAGTTGATTTCATTCCAGGGTGCGGGTTGCGTGATCTGTGCTGCCTACACACCAGCGCCGCTATCTTTGCATCCCGGGAAGTGAGTATTCATTAGTAGTTCCTGTAATGTTTCAGTGGAAACTGTCTATGTTCCATCAAGTCGTGTGTTAAATGTCGGATTAGAGTATTCTTTGGACAGGATTTTGCTTAGTCTAGCTGAATCTTTGAGTTTCAGTGGAGTAGCAGTACCTGTGACTTAGCCCTACTTATTGCTTTTTTGCATATCTTCTAGCGGGTTTTTAAACTCTCAGGTAGCCGCCCGAACCATATGCTTTACTTGGAATGGGGTGAGTCTGGAAAAAATTCCGATTGGTAAAGTGGATTTTCGTAGTGGGAACCATTGTGGCTATAGCTTCGCTTTTTCATTATCCGAGCAACAGGCTTCATTAAGACGGAAGGCAAACACCCTACTGAAGAAAACTGGCAACATTATGTATGGCAAATTTGTAAATGAAGCGCAGTCATCAGAATACAGAGCTCATTATAGCGAAATAGATCACTACCTGCAAGAAGGGATGTATTTTTTGAGCAGCTATTTGACGGACAAGATAAACACTGTCTTAGAGTAAGAGGCAAGCTATAAAACTTAATTTTATTCCACACCGCCCAGAGCTTTTTCTTTGGTTTGTGCATTTTCAGGGAGCGAGAAGATGTGTTGCATCTCATTGCAAATTGCCCAAGACTTAATGAATTCCGCATCAAATTTTTCAAATCTCGGACACTTGGTATGGAGCAATCGTTCTCGGCACCGACCACCTGTTAACTAACTAGTTAGTAGGAGAATTGTAGTTTGGTCGGTGATATCCAATGTACAGGGCCTCAGTAACCAGTAACCTCTTCGTCCACTGCTCTAATTAATTCTTACACTGATTGCCTCACCGCTACGCGTATCTAGCCACAGAGTAGTGAACAAAAGATGAGTTCTGCCAAAAAACCCTTACAGTTTGAAACTTACAGTACCCTTCGCTGAATACACCATGTAAACCCATCCGCTCGAATCACTTATAATTTTTAACAGTATCACTCTCCGGCGACCTAGAAAAGTAAAGTGGAAGCACTAGTGCTCTCAAGAAAAAGAATTCGATTTAGCAATTATTCATATATTTTTATTGAAGCATACTTCTAGGCTCTGAGAATTGATTTCCACTAGTGTTTGCATTCTCTCGTATGCATTCTCTCTTCTCCTTTCTCTTATATTCTCTTTAAAGATGACGAAAAAAAATATTAAACCGGCGGCCGAAGGCAAATGCGAAGCTAATTTATGTATCGGCAGGTGTTTTACATCTTTTTATTCATCAACTCTGTTCACAAATGTTTATTTACTCGTTCGAATTGTGTTAATTATAAAACAATCCTCCAGCAGCACTGATTCTTGCTGTTGTATCCGCATTTAAAGTAAAACGTTCTAGTAAAATGGATGTTCTTATACCTATACATATGTAGGTACCTATGTTGAGGTTAGATACAAACCAGAACTTGGTTACGTTTACCTTTCTTTTTTCATTAGATCATCGACGTCATGGCGCTTATACCTACTTACTATGTATTGTGTCCCATGTGGTTTAGAAAAAAAAATGTAAATTTTTAGCGCTGAATTGCGGATTTGGATATTGTTACGTTATCTCCACAACGTACATATGTATGTATGTACCTAGTGCTGTTCGTTCGATACCATTGATGAAGTAAATTCTATGCATAAAGCCACATGAACATATGGACATCTAATGATTTTGCCCATTTAGGAATCCCATTGCGACTGATATTGATTGACAATTAAGACTGCTCAAAATCGGTAGGATACCTGTTCTTTGGAAAGCATATTGGGCATCAATGATAGCGATTAGTAGTTCGCGAACTTTTTCAACGGAAAGACGTTACCTCAAAAGTATTCTCGATTCTTCGACTACAAGTAGTAGTTACGATCAAAGTGTTTTCATTTTTTAAACATGGACGAGGTATGAAATTTATTACTATCATATTTACATATTTTTCAATCTATTACAACTTAATGAGCAATGAAAACTCATCAGACAACAGGCCTGCTGATCCTCGGCCAACCATTCCAATTAAAAATTCCAGAGCATCGTCATCACTTTTTTAGAGTGACAGTCGTGGATAGGAAGAAGGAAATTCTTGTGCCTCAATCATAGCGCTGTGATACGTATCTTTTGTGATGGTCGTTCACGCATTTATAATCCCTTTCCATATAAGAAGGCCGAAAGACCCATCTCGAAATTGTCCTCCAACCCAAAGCCACAAAAATGTGGCTCAATGTTTTTTCACTGCAAGTCCATCCTTTTGAATAACCAACACGGATTCCTAAAGGCATCTCGCCTGTGGTTGTTTATCAAAAAAAAAAACGCCAGCCTAAAGGATTTCGTACTAAGCAGTGCGTTGATATAATTTCGCATAAATTTATCCTCCTCCAACAAACTCCTTCTGATTTCATTATGTGAATTACTTTTGGCTTAAAAAAAAAAACACTGCAGTGCCCTCTTTAGGTCCACAGTATCTAAACTCATAAACACCTCTTCGGCGTACCCGAAGGAAGTCATCTCGGTCCTCTGTTATTTATCTTGGAAGTTGGCGATGCTAATTGCATCATTGTCAGTTCGTTGATGTCAATATATGCAGGCAAAATCAAAATCTTTTGGCACATTTCCTCTCCTAACCTTTGTTCGATGCAAGAAGACCTAAACCGGTTTTGCACTTATTGCCAGAAAAATTTCCTTACACTCGAAAACGTTTTACAACTTTACCCGGGTCTTACTTACATACTTACGTACTTACAACACGATCTCTCACCAGTCCGTAGGGGTTAGACTCTATGAGCCGGAGCTGTGGTGTTAATTTGTTCAAAGTCGGCCAGCCATTTCGGGCGTTAAATCCGTAGACGCCTGACTAGACCGATGTTGTTGTACAGCACGTACAGTTCGTAGTAGAACCTCTTTCTTCATTTCTCATGAATACAATGCAAACGCTGCCGAAAATCAATCCCAGTATTTCTTTTTTTCGAAACGCCAAAGGGCTTCTTCATCCGGGGTGATTAGAGTCTTGTATAGAGCCAGTTTGGCCTTAAAAGATAGGGCTCTATTACTCGATTGTTAAGAGTAATTCTGCGTCTGATTTCAGCACTTATGTTTCTGCTAACTACTAATAGTGACGTTCTAGCCAAGCCGTCGGTGGGTTGTGTCTTTTTCTTATGACAGCATGTACTTAGTTTAATGTCGGACCCATTTTGGCCCCTTCTACCTCAATACTTACAAGTGCTTCATTGACGACTCGCTATGTTCGTCGAATCACATTAATATCATCCACGTGCTTAAGTGATTGTGGGGACCTAAAAAAGGTCACGCCTCTTTCGTTGGCCATTAAGTTTTACAGGATTCTTTCTAGGCCGGTTTAATATAAAAAATCACATGTCAGTGACTCTCCTTGTGTGAAAATTTTCTTGACATTGAAGGCCCCGGATTATCCATTAACGACCTTACTATCTTATTATTACTATCCCGTACAAAAAATTGCTCGTTGTATAGTTCGTCCCTATGCACGCTGTCATATACGACTTGGGACGTTTCGCAAGGTCTACGGTAGGTCTGATGTGAATTTTTCAGCTATGGTGAACTTTCCAGATCTGGAACAGCTTTGTTATGGGCTGACTACATTATTCGTGAATGATTTCAGACATAATACGCCAGAAAAGATGTTTGTTATATTTAGGAGGCTCAATACTCTATATTTAGCACGGTCAAAAGGGTCTCCTTTCTGTGGATCGGGCATTCTTTCCTCTAACCATATTTTACGGATGAGCTGGTGCATATTTCCAACCAGGTCACCTCCAAATGCTTTCAAAAGCTCAGCAGGCAGTCCATTAGCGCAGCTTTGTTAGGCTTTTGCTTCGATATTGCAGGCATTTTTAACATCATCGCCATTATACAGTCTCCCGAAGTAGACTTTAAATATTCTCATCACTCAACTATTAGTTGCCATCTTTGAAGATTTCCATTTTAGCCTTGTAGACCTGGCTTGTTTAATTCTCTGTTACAATTTTCTAACGTCATTGGTGCAGTGCTCTTCCGTTTTCTTTAAAAAAAGCCTGTGTTCCTGCCTTCTTTTCTATTCGGAGAGTTCTCGTTCTTCCACGCAGCGCTGCTTCTTCTTCGACTACATGCAATTTGCCCGTATTCAACAAATTAGATGTTTCTTTCTGGCAACATTCACATTGGTGTTACATATATGGTTTGTGTATCCGGTCTAGGGTTTTAAAAGAGGGAAACGCGATCAGCACAGATTCTAGCGGTTTCTTGGGATTGACCATTGATGGTCTTACTTGACTCTGTTGTGCTCATGATGTCCGATGATCCTCAGAAAGTTCAAACATCCAGATTGTTGGAGGAGTATCTGTCGTCGATTGCAATGTAATCAATTTGGTTGAAAATTGTTGATTGATTAGGGAATAGGTAAAAGTCAATTTATGGATGTTGAGAACCGCATGCTGGCTACTAAGAGGTTACGCTTTGTTCAGTTAGAAAACTTGAATCTATTGTTGTACGTGGTGTTATGCGGCTGCCTTACACAGTGATGCGTTAAGATCTCCTGGCACAATTTTGATAACATAGCAAGGGCAGCGAGCATATGTTTGGTCTATGAGATCATAGAATTCGTCTTTAATGCTTTCATCCTTATCCTCTGTGGAGGCATGAACTCAAATCGGGCTTATACGAGTATATCCTAATCTGGCATTGATGCGGATAGATATGAGGCATTCGCTTACATGCAGAGAACATAAAACTTTTAAGTTTCCGTCGAATAACATCCAAATAAGCGTCGTCTTCTTTTTGCATCTTGGGTAAAATCTGCTTTATAGCAGTGTAGGGCCTCCGCGAGTTATTCGGTAGCACATGGTCTGTTGAGGATCCTGGCTTTTGTTGCTACCTCCATGCGCAAACCCCAACCTGGAGGCCCAGGTCTTTAACAAAACCGCTGGACAAAGGGTCGGGTTAAACATTCTGGTGGCGGTAGTCTTGTTGAAGTTATAAGATCCTTTACTGGTCTGCGAGTACGTCAAAGTTGTTCAAACTTACTCGAGCCATGGATGGCGCCGTTGATCCGTATATGGGATTCCGTCGCCACCACCCTGATGAAGGGGAACTACCCTAGTGCGAACACTCACTACCTTCAATTAGAGGTACCCGGCTCCTAGGCTTCACCACGTGAAACTGAGAGTATGAGTTGACGGCTAAGACCTTTAGTGTCAACGCTTATGTCGTCATAAAACGCTTGATCACCATTGAAAACCCCATCGGAGGCTTAAGAAACAAAAATAGATTTCCGTTGGTAATAGGACCTGTAAATGGGACAGCCGACTTTATTTTGGATCACTTCGCTAATGAGGTTATGTTTTCGTATTTAAGTGGTCCGATCATTTTCATTACGGCCTCGTCTATGATCCTCGGCTGCATCTTAAACCTCCATTGCTTTTCCGACCGTATTCTCCTTCCTTAGACTTGGAAAAACCAGCTGATTTTCTTAGCCTTAAATTCCTCCGCTATCGGAGGAAACTTCCGCGAATGCGTGTACTTCTTATTAGATCAAATTTTGTTTCACCGTTGACACCCTTCCTTACCTGAGTTCTTAATATTCAGTACATTCCATTCATCTACCAAACATCTCCTTAATTACAGCCTTTTGTTGTACTTTTTGAGTTGCAGACGTTCCAGGTAAATAAAGGGTGATTCAGGACACGTGCACACATCTCAAATGGAAAAATAAGAGATATTTTTGTGGTATGCGCTGTACCGTTTTTATAGTTTAAACAATTGATTCAACACAATAATACGTCAACAAAAACTTCGGGCATGTGTACACTCATGCCTGTTTTACAGACAATCAAACGATAATTAAAATTTTTGATTACATTTTTGCAAATTTATTGTGTAATCAGATGGATACCGGCCCGAATGTTGTTTTTAATGAATTCCATTTTTCCGCTGAAATGATGTCCTTCAGAAAACCTCAAACAAAGAAGTCACAAGGCGTTACATCACATGATCTTGCAAGCCAACACATGCGAAATTATCCTAGATATTTCAGAATTTTCCTTTTGAAAAATTAATTGTTTGATGCGATGTATGGCGTACAGCGGCGTCTTATTGGAACCAAATGTTCTTCAAGTTCATTCCAACAAATTCGGTCAATAAAAAATTGGCATTGACGATGAGTTAGGTACCTAATTTGAATCTGTACGCCTGAATTTAGCACCTAATCGTGAAAATCCTTTGCAAGCTTGTATAAGACAACTCAAACAGTTGCGACCGCGACCTTTGGCGAATTGACACATTTGGATTTTAATGAACATGGCTACTTACGGCTCCAACTTTTTCAGGAGTACTTACGGATGCGGACGCTTCGCGGTCTTCAAATCCTCAAACCCTCGAATAATTCATTTGATTGTTCGATTATTTTGTCCGCTGTCGCTACGTAAGGTGGACACTGGTGTAATGTAAAATCAAACTATGGTTATATGAGTCAAACTGTCAAAGTAGACAGCAGACAGACATGAAGTTTGTAATAAACTTGTAAAAAAACAAAGTAAAGGCTCATTCACAAGTGTACACGTTTTATGAATCACCCTTTACAACCAAAATGCCAAAATTAAAATTGTCGCCATTATTGCTCAAGCATGTTTAATTTTTTGCTATCGAATCTGTCTTTAACATCCCGCAGAAATGGTAAGAAACACCTCTTGTTGCGCATTTTACCACTAACACATATGAACCTTGTTTCAATGGTAAAACGTAAAACTGCAATTAGTGTACCCTAAACTTTTCCACATACACTAACATATCATTGCGTGTTTGTAAACAGGTTTTTTTTTGCTTACAATCCTACGTCATCTGTCGAGACACTCTGCCAATATCAGATTGCTGAATACGAAGCTGAATACGAAATTACAGCAGACACGGATAAAGTGCCGCCCGCTGCTATAGGTCGCCAGTAAATAATTATAATTTCCAAGCGGGTACTTTGCTTGTGCCTGTATTAGCTCCTGCTTCGGTCGCTATCGTCATCGTTACCATCCAAAACAAAAACAAAAACACACCAACGAACCAAAGCAAAAACAGAATCCGAAGCGAAGCGCTCTACGTTACAGTTACTTCGAGCACAGCTGCATCAGTTAGTCGTTGTGTAGATTTCGTCGATCAAACGTCGTTGTGCGGTTGCCTCGTTGTCGCTTTTATTACTAGCTTTCTCGTTCTTTCTTAACTCGACTCTGTGTTGGTGTGTATGTGCATTTTGTTTTTGTTTTTTCTCGTCGTGCGACACATATTCAAAAAAAAAGAAATAAATAAATAACAATCTCCCCCACTGTAAAATATAAAAAACAAAGGAAAATAATAAAACAGAACTCGTTCTTCTTTATTCTCACACCCTGTCTAGTGGGGATTTTCCCTCTGGTTCCTCATCTATTGCTTTTCTTTGAGTTGTCCGTGTTTTTCTTTTGAATCTGTTGAAATCGCTCGTTTCAGCGATACAATTCGTCGTCGTTTATTGTACCTGAAGCCGACCTCCGTCTATCGTGTGTGCCTTCGAAATAAGATCGTCGAATTTGTTTTTTTATTTTTATTGTATGCGTGTGTGCATTGTTTTTCTTCTTTTTTATTTTCTTGGGGAGGAAAAACTTGGACACAACCGAAGCAATAAAGCAGTAAACTTCCTGCTGTTCATTTTCCATTTTCATCTTTTGCCATCGTGTTGCGATATTTTCTTACCTCCGCCTTTGTGCTGCCATTAACGGTGATTGTGTGTAAATTCTTTTCAACCGTAAAAAAAAACTGATCTCGCTGCGAATATGAACACATGCCTTATTCCACCTCCATTTAGTTGCGTCAAAAAGTAAAGAAACACATAAGGCACGACTTTGAAGTACGAGTGCATGTAGTTCTGTCAGATTCAAGCTGCTTCGCATCTTGGTTTCGTGTTTTCTTGTTTTTTTGGTTGCGTGATTGAAAAGTGAAAACAAAAAAAGAAAATTATCTCAACCGAGGACAAAGGAGTGAAATGAATATAGTGTTTCACTAAACAAAAAAAAAAAATCGAATTATTTTTGAGAGTGGAAAATTAGGAAAGCCTCATCACGAATTTCAACTACATGGCCTCACCAAATAAAATCCGAAGGGATCTTATTAAAATGCTCAACAACAATGGATACTTGAGCTGTAGCGGTACGTCCAAACGGAGAGAATACGAGGTTTGTTTGGTTTCCTTACATTTGTACTTAGATTTAGTTTATTTATAATAAATTGTTTTTCAATGACTTTTGTGCTTTGTGGGTGGCTCTCCTTGTGGCTAAGAAAACACCTAAACCCATTTGTCTCGAGATAGAACTCTGCAAAAATCTAAATTTCCCATCTGATCCACCTGTGAGATCAAGAAATAAAACAGATTCCAAACAATCGGAGCTAAGGTCAGAAGAATTCAATGCATTCATTGTTAACAAATAAAAAAAAATCATGTGAGTTTTTATGCAATAGACTGGATATCTGCAAGACTCAGATAGCGCTACAGTCCGGGCTGGACCAGGGAATCATAACATGAGTCTCAAGCTGGCGCGATCTTTTGCCAGCTGTCTCTAATCGTCCGCACAAAATTGGTTGACTTCCCCTTCCACTTATGTGCGCTACCTTTGATAAGGCCATCCTCTACTACCTTGTCCCTTTGGGTTAATGCCCATGTGATCTAATCTAAGCCAGGTTATCCGAGTTTTTCTGATAAGGTCGGCATCGCTTTACAGCTAAGAATTTGGCTGTTGGAACGTTTCCTCCATTCTCTGTTGCGGCAAAAGAAACAAAAAAGGGAGTCGAAGAACTTTTCTCTCAAACTGAGAAGATATACAGGGTGCTGTATAGTCTTTTTGATTGCTCGAACTCGAAAGAGGGCTTTACTACTCAATTGCCTAATAAGTTCAAAGAAGCAGTGATTAGCAAAGCGTGATCCTTCGTATGATTTCTGCCCTGGTGTCGTTCTCGGAGTTGATAGCGGAGCCGAGGTAGATAAAGCCTCTTACTACCTACTGTAGTAGATGTATATCATGACGTTTCGTCTTAGGCGTCCATGCTGTGTGTCGCACTTTGTTGACAGAATATACTTTGTTTTTCCGTCATTGAACGCTAAATTCATATTTGCCGCTCCTGCTTCAATAGTCGCAAACGCTCCATTGAAAACGCGCTGTGTTCTATCCAAGGGTGTCCCAAAATCCGCGCAAGTTTTGAATTTTGTGTTATTTATGTGGTAGCGTGACAGCTGACAGTTCACTATTATTAAAAATAGAGCGCTACACGAAACGACAACGCATTTTAATTGTTGAGCAATATTTTAAAAAATAATGAAGGTTTGACAGCTACAGTTTGCAATTTTCGTACAAAATATGGTCGGAATAGTGATTTAACTTCATCAACTATGAAGAGATTAATTGAGAAATTCAGGGAGACTGGATCAATTAGTGATCTTAGACACTCTTGCCGTCGTCCTTCAACACAGTTCGTGAGCGTTCTTCAGCGATGGGTTCATTTTCATCTTGATTGGTTTGTTAATCGTCAAAATAGTCGAATTTGAGATTCAGAAAATCCACGATTGTTGAGAAACAAATGCATCTACAACGTGAAGCAATGGTAAATGCCCACACGCTCATCACAGGAGATGAATTTAATTTCAAACTAGTTCATAAAGCAATTCTTGGAATACACTTAATAGACAAATGTCTACCACAATATAACTTTCGGCACAACATTAGATTACATTACCAGACAGTCCTAACTGGGAACAGAAAAACCAACATTTGCTAAGGACTCACATGTATGGTACAAAGACGGATCCAAAGCAAATGAAGGACTTGGAGCCGGAGTATACTGTCCTTGCACTAAAATATTCATACATGCCAGTATGGATACAAGCAGCTGCATTCGAGGTAATTTAAACAGATATGTACATATATACCTAACAAACAAAAAACATTTATATTCTCTCCGACAGCAGAACAGCCCTACTTGCTCTTAACGCCTTTGAAATAAAATCAAAACTGGTCTGGGATTGCCTTCAACTCGTACAACTACTCGCCACCACAAATAAAGTCCATCTGATTTGGGTGCCAGGATATAGCCTTCATATCGGCAATTAAAAATCAGACGAACTAGCCAGAAAAGGATCCGCATCTCAATTTAGGATGCCAAGACCATTCTGTGGGCTATCAATAAACCTGGCTAGAGGAAAATAAGCTTAATTTCTGGAGAGAAACCGAGGGAAAGAGACAAGCCAAAAACAAAACTACTACAATTATGTACCAGTCAGATTCGACTGATCACAATAACAAGTTTTCTCACATGGTACTGCCGTGTGGAAAAACACCTAATGAACATGCACATAGCAGAAGACAATACATGCAGACTGTGCAACGAGGACGTAGAAACAGCAGAACATATACTATATACATATACTAATACAATATGTGACTGAAGTGGTTTAAACAAAACACGTCAACGCTACCTAGGTAAATTCTACCTCGAAGCGGCGGACTTAGCTGCCAGCTCACCTAAAGACGTAGCCGCCTTTCTCACAAATTGCTGCATCATAGATGAGCTCTCTAAATGGACGACATCACAATAGGCCTGGGATTCGGTGTACCACCTCTCACAACAATCTAATCTAATCCACAACGTGTCACTGTTTGGTGCGGATTTTGCGCTAAACTCATCTTCGGACCATTATTCTTTGGAAATGCGGGTCGTCAGGCAATAACAGATAATGGTGCTCGCTATCGCGACATGATAATCTAATTTTTGTGTTTCTAAATTGCAAGATATGGATGTGGGCGACATGTGATTTTAACAAAACGGTGCCACATGCCATGCAGCCCAAGAAACAATTCAATTACTGCATGAGTTATTTCCTGGTCATGTAATTTCCCGTTTTGGTGATCAGAATTGGCAACCAAGATTAGTCTTTTTTTTTTAAAACTAAGGTTTATGTCAACAAGCCCACGACCACCCACGTCTTGAAGTAGTAAATTGAGCGCTGTATCAGCAAAATTCAACCACATTTATGCAAAACTGTCATGAAAAATTTCGACAAAAGAGTTCGGATGTGCCAGCGTATCTATACTGTATAAAATTATATAATTGTGTTTTCTAACAAAATTACTTCCTGCATGAATTTTGGGACACCCTACGTTATATCAATGTCGTCTGCATATGCGAGCAACTGAGCAGACGTTTGAAAGATGGTGCCTCTGGAGTTGGTTTGCGAGTTTCGCACAATTTTTTGAAGACTGACGTTGAAAAAATCACATGACAGCGCATTGCTTTGTATTAGACCTCTACTGACATAGAAGGTTTCTGTGTTGTCATTACCGATCTGGTACGGAGCGGCGTGCACTCTGCATCATCATCCACCACAGTTAAATGAGTTTGGCAGGGATGTCAGGATTAGACCTGGCTCTGTATAGTACATCTCTACAGACGAACTCTTGGGGGTTTTTCCAATATCTGCCGTGATGTGAAAATTTCATCTATCCAGCCATAAAACAACACTGATGGGGCCTGCTGGCGAAGTGTCTTAGGCGTTTGCATACGAGTAATACAACAGACAGGATTTTATGAGCGATGTTGAGGAGACTTATTTCCCCGTAATCATCGGCGCAAATCATGGGATCTTCCTTTTTTAGGATCAGACAAACTATGTTCCATTCGTCGGGAATACTTTCGTCGAGCGAAATTTTCGAGATGAGTTGATGTACTCGTATGTTTTGTATTCAATCACCACCAGCTGATTTAAACAGATCGATAGCTAACCCATCAGTTCCAGCAGCTTTGTTAGACTTAAGCTTGGAGAATTCTGTCCTGGCTTCCGGGTGGACAAAAAATGTCTTTTATAGCCTAGGTTGATTGGTTCATTCCGTCTGATGACGGGATGGTGTTCGTCATCAACCTTGATGCAGAAACAATTTTCCAGATTATCAGCACCAATTGTGGTCTGCTATAAAGTTTCATACGATTGATCACTTCCCGGGGTCTTCTTTTTGCAATGTACGTCTGCTGTTTTTTTTTTGTTTTTTTTTTTTCAGACTTGCTTGTCGGTAATCGTTATCGATCCAGGGATTTCGTTATTGGGGCGGGTTGAAAGCCTACACATCAGACTGTTCGTCTGCGTTTGATGCTGACGGCATCGGACTTCTCATGATGTTAAGGGAGACTTGATCGGAAAAGCCCTTGACGGGTATCCGCATTCGCATCTTGGCTCTAAAAAGATATTGGTTCTATGTTGCGAAGTTAACGAAGTTAGCCGTGTTCTTTTTTTTTTTTTTTTTTTTTAATCGCCCACCGACACATAAACTGCCACGTCCTAGACATATGGTATGTATGTATGTATCTGCTTATTTTTTTGCGACAATCGCTAACATGCGTGCTGATTAATATGGTTGACGGTTTGTTGATCAGAAGTAGTTAACCAGGTCCCTTTATGGATATTACGTCCCACCGCAAAATTAGTAAGCCTGTGTTCGTTTGCGGAAGTGGAGCCTGAAGACCTGTTAACAAAGATGGCATCTTTGCTAGCTTGGTATTAAAATCTTCACGATTTTCGCGTGATATTTAGGGCATTACTCGCAGGTTTTGTCGAGGACCTCGAAGAAGCTGTCTTTGGTAAGGTCGTTCTTCTCCCTCTGCCGGTGCATGCGTGGGCGTTGGTGACGCTAATATTATCGATTTTGCGTTAAAGTGAATCGTCATCAGGCTCAAGCCTTGTTCCCTTAGTCCTCCTCTGACGGCAATCCGCATACGAATAAATGCACCAGTCGTCTGTAACAGTCTCCATAGTAGACATCATAGTTTTTTTGTATGCTATTTTCGTCCGGTTCTTTCCATCGCACCCTTGGATGGCGGTTATGTCTGCTTTGTAGCTGTCCAGAATCTTAGCAAGTTGTTCAACTACACGCTAAGGGTCCGAAAGTCCACGTACAGATCCGAAGATCGTTGTCCTTTAATCATTTTCCAGGGTCTACTGTGATTCTGTCATAATCCGAGGATATTTGCTGGTTTGTCACATTTTATTTTTTGTATCTCTTCCGGAAAGGGTCGTGAGCCTTATGATGGCGTAGGCCGGTATTATTCTACTGGTAAAGCACGCACTTGCAATTTTATTCTGGCTAAGTAAGAACTTACTCATCCTGTTACCGGGGACCCCAAGTACGACGTATCGCAAGCCGTACGCCACGAACTTATATTAGGCTGCTGGCCTAATATAGTTATAGGATCGTAAGGAGTTTCCCGATTAATCGGCACGCAGATTCCGTCCAGAAGACAACATAATTCTAGTCGCAAACAACTCCTTTTTACAATGTAACGCTAAACGCTTTGAATCCTTCCTTCATAGGGACCATTTGCGGGCAGTTTTATTATGTTATTTTTTGTCAAAGAAAGAAAGCAGCTGCTGAAAGTATTGATTTTTAATGGGTGTTTGTGGTGAACATACTCCAACTGAAAGGACTTGTGAATGTAGGTTAGTTCGTTTCAAAAATGTTGATTTTGGCATCGACAAAAATGAAGGAGGACGACCAGAGAAAAGAAAATCGAAGATGCATAATTGCAAGCATTATTAGATGAAGACTCGACAGCTCGCAGAAGCATTAAAAATTAATCGTACAACTGTTTCCAAGCGTTTAAAAGCCCTGGAAAGGGTCCAAAAAGAAGGAAAATGGGTTCCATATCAATTGAAAGAAACAGACATTGAACGACGAAAAAGAATTTGGAAAATTTTGCTTGATTGACACAAAGACAAGGTTTCTTTTGCATTGAATTGTTACAGGCGATGAAGAGTGGATCTATTTCGACAATCTCAAGCGCAAAAAAAATCATGGACAGACCCAGGCCAACCATCGCAACCATTACGACGCAATATGCACGTAAAGCAGATTATGCTGTGTTTTCGGTGGGATCCCAAGGGGATGGTGTACTATGAACTGATAAAATCTAGTAAAATGATTACTGGGCATTGCTTCCGTCAACAACTGCCTATGCCAAAAGACACGTAACAGTTACTTTCCGTCATGATAATGCTCGTCCATATGTTGCGACCCAAGTAAAAAAAAACTATTTGCCAAATATTAATTGGAAAGACTTGGCCTCTACTTGTCTCGATCGATGCAGGCTGGACTTTCGTAACGAAGATTGGAAAACTTTCCTTGATGAATCGAGGTCCTACCACCCATGCTCCTATCCCTTTGTGAATCATCGTTCGGTGATATGGGATTTGTTTTCCATTTCTCCCTTTTAATGAAGTAGACCTTATACATCTTTGAAAAGTTATGGGTGGGGACGAATTAATATATAGTTTGAGATTTGGCAAAAATCCATTCTATTTTTTGGATTTACGTGTGATAATTAAGGTTACCGCATGGATAGATTTCGTACCACAACTTTCCTGAAGAGAATATAATATCTCTGCTTTAATTTAACGTGTGGAGGAAGATCGAGATTTATTTATTCTTCGTTGTAATTATTGTAGATTTAGCGACAAGAAGCCACTACAAGTGTTGAATTTTTCTGATCGATCTGATCGGTCATAGATCTCGGATGATATACTCTCGGTCTGATAGAAACGACCATTCAATCAAATATGATTCTTTTAGACGTATTGGAGATGCAGATCATTTGGCGGGGATTCGATTATAGAAATAAGAAAGAAAAAATGATAAACTATGTGTAGTTGTGACCGCCGAGGTAGTTCTGATCAACCGCTACCTTGAAAACGTCGTTTTCTTCTGTGTAGTTTTTATGGGTTTGAGTTGACGATTCTTCTGCGAGATGATTCAGTTACGTATTGGATTGTTCTCGTTTCTCATCTTGTACATATAGACAGTCGCTTAATCTCTTCCATAAACCTACGAATCACAATCTTTATCTCTCAACTATTCTAACTTCGCCTTCATCTGTCTGTGATAAAACCCATGTTTCTGAACCATACTTTCACGATAAGGCTTATCTATAGCCTCGTCTTGGTTCTTGTCCAAAAGGAGTGGTTGTTTGAAAGGTCGAAGCAACAGCAATTGATCACTATATCTGTTCATAAAATCTCGATGCTATTGTCGTTGACAGATATAAAGATTGTTAGCCTGAACCCTAGGTAGAAAGTTCTTCCAACGATGTCTACAATAAGTTCTTGCCAAATATGAGGTTTCTTCACCATTATCGTCGTCGTAGTTTTATCAATGTACGAGTATACTATACGTTTATACGCTTCAACATAACACCACATAGGATGTCGCATGTGATGTTCAGGAGACCTTTGCTGTTAATTTGCGCATGACAAACGGTGTACATTCTTTGTGTTCACGCAAATGATGCCGGATGCTGTCGAATAGCCTCCATTATAGTGTCTCCATTTTTGTCTCTCCGAGGTCTACTTTGCCCAGTAAATACCTAGGTTGCTCCCTTGAAAAGTTTTCAAAATATTGCACTTAACTGCTGTGACATCTCTGAACGTGAAAACGTGCTTTTAGTCTTTCCTTTGCAGTTCGTGAAAGTTCTTGCCCATTAAACCAGCGATCATATCTGATTCTATAATGAACTCATGTACATCAGATTCGTTATATCTGATGGTGTGTCAGTAGTGCATTTAACTTACTTACAGTGATGGTCCTAGTCGAATCCGTGTTGGAACATTGAAGCATCCAATGCGCTGACAGATGTCATTCCGTTGTTCCTAACATGGCTGTTTTTTAGCAGACGTGAAACAAGTGCCTAATATACAGTCGAGGTCGTGTTGCGCAGTCCTTATGGGAGTTTATTAAATGTCTTGGATTAGAAAATGAATTAAAGAAAACAGCTGAAATTTTAACAAATTTTTATTTGGCCATATTCAATGTACATATGACAACGAAAATAATGGCATGGATCACTCTGATTATTGGACATTTTAACGAGTGGTCTCCAGTTGGAATAAAACCTAGAGTCCCTAAATCTTTCTTCAACTTAATCAAACAATTCTATGATCTTTCTTAATACACGACTTCGCCTCGAAAGCAATTCCATTACAAAAATAATAATGCTTACAACATTCATCACAGCAAACAACTGAAAGGCTCCCAACAACTTCGAAATGGACAAGTTCATCGGCTCACGCTCATCTATTTTATTACGAAAATTTTGGGTACTCACATAAATGCTTTGGAATTGTTTCATGTGTCCATGTTCAACAATTTGTGCCAATCGTTTGTTAAGTTCATCCTGAAGGAACGAAAACTTTGGCATATAAATGCAAAAGTACATCACTCGATAGGGATGCTTGAGTATATAGTATTCCTTGTATCTTGACGAGTTGTTATTATATAACGACAAATAAGTTTCTTTAGTTATCAACGCGTACTTCCCGTGGTATCTATCGAATATGTCGAAAATCCCATAGAGTGGAACTTCAAAAACAAGAATTTGTTTCGCCAACTCTGGGATTTCATCGACAAAGATTTTCAAACTAGTCTCACACAGAAATGTGAAACCCTCATCAATTGCTTCGTTTAGATTTAGTGGGAGTACCTTCTCTGGTTGGCTATGAAGGAATTTGAATATTGAACCCTCATACGAACTGCGAAGTATGAGAAAGCTAAAGAACCACACCATCAAGCGAAATGGAACTAAATACTTTCTAGAGCGGGTCACCTTTCTTATGGTTTTCAGTTTCTCAAAAATCTCTTTAGAGAGCTTCTTTAGTAAAAGAGTCAGAAGAATCAGAAACCAAGTCAATCGATCGAAGGGGAACAACAAGATTTCCAAGGAACTATAAGGTGGAGGCTTCTTCACGACAATTAATAGAAAAGTCGAATGGTATTCCATTGTATATGTGAAGAGTTCCATTCTAATTTTGTCGGAGGCCAGACCTCCAATTACGAGATCACCGAATCGTTCGTTTATCTAAAAATAAAAATAAAAAATTTGTTACCAGCAATTTTGTCAGATTTGTTCTTTTCAGTTTTACCAATTTGAACGAGCCGGTCATGTTCTTCCTGGAGTAAATCCGTCCTCTGCCTTGAGCGGGTATAATAATCTCAATCGTAAAATTCATCAAATCAGCCAAATAGTTCAAGGTGTTCCCGTCGATGCCCGAGAGCTTGTTATCCATGATCATCATGTAGGGAAATTCCCTCCATAATAAAACCCTCAAAGGACACTGATGGAAATTCTTGGTTTTCCTTGGAAACAATGGTTTCTTCGATTCAAAACTTCCGTTTATGAAACGATTTCGTACCATCGGACTTGTGTCGCGACAATTATTCTCATTAAACGGAAAAAACGTATACAAAGTAACTATTCCACTGGCGGAGTCCTCTATGACAACGTTCATATTAATGAGGAAGGTGCCCGAGCAAAAGTCGATCATACGTTGCATAATCTTCATATTATTCTGTCCAGAGTCATCAGTTGGTAATACAATGAGAAAGAATTTATTTCGTCCCGACATGTTGTGCTCAAAAGCTCGTTGTTTCTCAAGCAAATATCTACAAGGAATCGGTTAATTTTTTTGTTTTCTCAATTAAGAAAGAACCTACTTACTGAAACGATTTCACAGAATCCACAAAGTACAAACAGATGTAGATGTTGTAGAAAGAACTTGCTCGCAGCGATAGTGATACGAGAAATTCACTTTTACTTGCAGCTAAAAATCGATTGACTGTATTTTCAAAGTTCCTTTCAATGGTCTTATTTTCGGCTTTGATTTTCAATCGAACGTTTATGGTAAATGGGACATCTTCGTTGTGGATCAACTCTGACAAACACTCAGCAATATTGTCTTTCTTTTGAATGTTAATACCAAAAGTTGTGATTGTCGGTATACTCGTAAGCAAATAGGCTGTCCAAAACCATGCCATTACGTTGCAATCGAAAAATCTACTGACGTTCGTGCTAAACGAAATATTTCACAATTGCAGTCTTCTTTGCAGGCTTTGTAGTCTTTACTCGTAGGTATTATGCGATGAATTGCTGTGTCATAAACATTTTAAATTGATTATATCTGGCAATAAAGAAAGCAGGACGAGCAATTTGCTACTCGTATGTAGGCCGAATGAGCACAGATTGACAATAAAAAGGGATTTGCATTGGGTCATTAGATTTGTGGATTTTGGTAGATGAACAAACAACTTTTAAATCGTTTCTAATGAATTTGACAAAACGCTTTTGCTTACTAATGGGTCGGCTAAGTACTTTTATTCAACTTCATGTTTGTCCAACGTGGAGCGTGAACGTTACATATACTGAGTGACTCGTAGATTACTTAACTTGCTAACGAGGCGTCCCGGTATAAATAAATAAGTCTTGGACCTAGGCCTCAACCAAAAAACCTTTTCAACTAGCTAGTCGCTTTCGAGTTTTGAACTGCATGTTGTTTGAGGTATCCTTCCACTTCAGGGTGTCTTATTGTGTTCCTTCTATGCTCCGAACTTAAATGTTTCTTAGACCTTTGCGTTGTTATACATTTGCTGTTGCTATTTGCTCGACCAAGCGTTTTTTTTTCTGTTCCTTCTATTTTTTCATGGACTATGCTTTTGATTTGTTCCATGTACACGCTGCTGACATTCAACATCAAACAAGAGGTTTCAGTTTGCTGTGAAACGTAGCATATGTCTGTCGACATTTTTAATGGCTTGCAGGCATTCTTGTCGCTGGTTTTCTATGTATGGTGGTGCAGGCAGAATGAGAATTTGTAAGGGATTGATGTTGATGTATACCCAGGCGGTATTTGGCTTCTGATATCCGTATTTATACTTCTGTTACATCCAGGTATTGGTCCGAAATGATATGTGTAAGACATCCATTATAATCCAGACACGCTGGTCTGCAAGTGCCCTTGGGTATTTTAGGGTTCTTCCAAAAAAGCTCTCCTCATCCTTACCAAGATGTGCATTAAAATTTTTGTTTAAATATCCTGAGTTATGAACCAAAAATCCTCCTGGTTGAACTACAAAGCCCGTTTCAAAGTAAAAAGGAATTTTTTAAAAATATGTATTTCTAGTGAGGCCATCTATTCACAGATGTACTGTCAAAATTGCATGACATTTGGACGACGAATAGAAGCGGAGCGGAGACGTAATATCTGAAGTGACAGACAGTATGTTTTGTCATCGATACAAAAATAAGCATTGAAAAAAGAGCTGAAATAATAATAAGTTTTGTTTTAAACTTGGTAAAACCTTTACCGAGACGTTTTAATTGTTGAACCAAGTATGTGGCAGAGTTGAGTTCATGGGTGGTATACGGTCGTGAGGACATAAATGAAGAAACCCGTGATCGCCAAGATCAGCCAAAATCTTCATTGAAATTCATGGAATTCGAATTGAACATTTCAAAAACATCAAATTATCGCATTTTAACCGAACATTTGGGCAACCGAAAAGTGTTTGTTCCGCACAAGTTGACTGACGACCAAAAATTACTGAATTCAACTTTTTTTTGGCTAAAAATCGCATTTAAACTGTCAACCACTTCCCGTAATGTGAAGTCGCTAATTTAGTACCGTGCGACTTTTATCGTTTCGGAAAAATGCGTTTGCCATCCAAAGGGCTTGTACCAATATCCTGAATCTAAAAATCTCATTCGACATGCTATTTAGACCATACATATCGCTGTATTGAGTCGGAAGGCGACTACTTTAAATAAAATATTTCAGTTTGGCAAAAAAAAAAGCTTTTTGTTTTTCTTGTTTCTAAAAAGTCCTGTTTACTTTGGAGCACACTTTGTACTATTCCTCCATGCAGTTCTTTTGCACAGCTGTGGAGTAATGTCGAGGCGAGTAGAAATATTCATGCCGGAATTGGACGTTTTCTGGAGGTGAGCAATATGACGTTTTTCAGAAATAAATTAAATATTGCGGGCTAGAACGTGTCAGCACAACGACGGGCAAAGTTTCCAACTACACAGATAACGTATTTCGGCATCGTAAAAATCGATTTGATACAAATTCAGCGCCCTTTACTTGCAAACGAAAGCGTATAAAATGTATTACTACGAAACAGAACCAAATATGACGGAGGTCTTATCATCTCGATAGCCAAACTCCTAGATAAGATCGTACGCGTATCGAAAGTGTGCATATAAAACTGATAATTGAATACGAAACTTGGAATTTGTTAGCACCTATGCGTCGCAAGTAGGAAGGGAGCAATCAGAAAAATAAATATTTTGAAGAAATTCTTCTCATTGATAGAATTTTAAACTGACACCTCGGAGAATTAAACTGTCATGGACGGTTTGGTTTTAGAACGAGAAACTTAGCGGGAGAAGATAATCTGAACTCAAATCACTCGGTCTTACTATACTAAACACGATTTTTATTAAGCTAGAGCGGCACTTGATTACATATTACTCAGATAGATTACCATTTATGCTAGTAAAACGCGAAACCCCTATGTTGACACCCTTAACATTTTCACCCACCCTTACTTAATTCATATCGATGACATCCAGGTGGCGAGAAGGAAAACTAAAAAGTATCACAGTCAGCCGACAGACGGGATAGCGAAAAGATACTTAAAGAAAACGACAACGACAACGATTACGAACGTCTATATTTTATTGTTAGCCTTCTGCCCTTTGAGATTTTGTTTTGAATAAATACTTTTAATAATTCAGATTTAACAAATTTGTGTTATTTGCCGTCGACTTTACATGTTTTTCTTTAATTTCCTATCTCGTCTGTACTGAGAGCGAAAGAGATAAATATATATACCTAAGCCGAAAAAAAAAAAAGTATCTTTTAAAATCTCAACGGAAGACGCCGAAAAAAGGAGGGAGTTTTGGTTTTTTGTTTTGTGCTTGATCACGTACGCCAAAAATGGAAAAGTACAATTTAAGAAGCGGATCCAAGGAAAATCAATCCTCGGATGATGAATTAGATGTGACAGTAATGGAAAACGTAGACAAAACCCCACCGTCGCAATCTTTTGACAGGGATTTAATATCTGTGTTAGTGTCGAGTATTGATGCTCTGAAAGTATCTGTTCAAGAACTGCGCAATAACACAGCAGAGAGTCAAAAGGAGATTAGGTACCTTCGAAGCCAAGTGGAGTGCATGCCAAGTGGATTCAATGATTCAAGTATTGAAGGACGACCGATGTCAGTGTTGGGACCAGCGTCGACACCAGGACAGATGCCAATGTCA
Organism: Volucella bombylans; assembly: GCA_949129095.1. Classification (NCBI taxonomy): domain Eukaryota; kingdom Metazoa; phylum Arthropoda; class Insecta; order Diptera; family Syrphidae; genus Volucella; species Volucella bombylans. Next base: position 127,296,337 of record OX422144.1, on the reverse strand, counting down.
GTGTTAGGACCAGCGTCAGCACATGGACAAATGCCGTCGTCAGCGCCTCATGCATCAACGTCAGTATTAGGACCAGCGTCGACACCAGGACAGATGCCAATGTCAGTGTTAGGACCAGCGCCTGCTCATGGACAAATGCATTCGCCAATAGCTCAAGTGTCAGCGTCAGTGTATGAGTCAATGCCAACACCAGGGCAGATTACAGCTTCAGCACCAGGGTATGTACAACCATGTTTAGTTTCATCTTCCATACAGCCAGTACAGTTTTCAATTCCGGAGCCATCAAATCATATATCCAATGCCACAATGGTTTCACAAAATGAGTCAAGGTTGTATGACCTACCTATCTTTTCGGGAAAAACAGAAGAATGGCCGTTGTTTCTCGCAAGTTTTAGAGATACAACTGACGCCTTTAGGTACAACAACAGGCATAACCTAATGCGACTACAGATATGTTTAGTTGGTCCGGCCAAAGATTCAGTCGAGTCGATGTTAATATATCCAGATGACATTCCTAAGACCATGGAAGAACTGGAGTTTCGCTTTGGCAGACCAGATCTGCTCGTCAGGTGCCAATTGAGCAAGATACAACAATTTCCATCCATCAATGAAGCCAAAGTGGAACAAATAATTTCATTCTCGACGAAGGTACGCAATGTAGTTGCATTTCTAACATCTGCAAACTGCCAACAACATTTATCAAACCCGTCGCTTTTGGAACAGCTTGTTTTGAAATTGCCAGCAAATAGACAGTTCGAATGGGTAAGACATGCCGCTTCCATAAAACCATTTCCGACCATTCATGATTTTTCAATCTGGTTGAGTGACCTAGCCAGAGTTATTGGGTTAATGCCATTGTCAAGTCAAGCCATAATAAGAGCCAGTTCACAACCACAACAGATACGTCGAGTAATGCATGCGGATGAAAATAGTCCAAGAAAGGAACTGAAATGCTATCAGTGTGGAGGAGACCACAAACTGGGTAACTGTAAAGATTTTCATCAGTCGATTTCTATCCAGGAACGATGGGATAAAGTCAAAAGCCAACAACTATGTTTTTCTTGCCTTAGTAAAGGACATAATTCGATGAATTGTCGAACTAAGAAACCTTGTGGTGTTGATGGTTGTCAGCGATACCATCATCCATGCCTTCATGAGGAATCTGCAAACAGAGACAGTGCCAGACGTTTGCACAGTTGCCGGGCTGCAGTTGGGTGTTCTAGCCAGTTATTTAAAATATTACCAGTCACATTATTTGGTCCAAATGGAAAAGCTGAGGTATTTGTAATGTTTGATGAAGGATCTGCAGTATCTCTTTTGGAAGAACGTACAGCTAACAAACTCGGACTTAAGGGACCATCTCAGCGTTTGTCTTTACAGTGGTACGGTCAGAAAATAACATCAGAGCAGTCTTCAAAGGTCAATCTGGAGATCGAGGGACATGAAAAAGAACATCGTTTCGCCCTCAAGAATATTAGAACAATTCGCAACCTAGATCTACCTGTTCACTCATTACGCAAATTGGATTTTGGTCACTTGAAAACAGTTCCCATTATCGATTATAAAAACGCCAAACCTGTCAGGTTGCTGGGATTAGATTATGTTCATCTCGGAGCGTCATCTACGATTGTCCAGTCCGACGCATCATTGCCGATTGCCGCTAAGACGAAGTTGGGTTGGGTGGCATATGGGCCAACGCCAGCATCTGCCTCCCCGAGTTCTTTTAGTTTCCATATTCGAGAGCATCGTTCACTGAATGAGTTAAATCAGATTGTAGCGGAGTATTTCTCAACTGATAACTTTGGAGTTAATGCTACATCGACGATATTGGAGTCTGAAGAAGATGCTGCAGCCAGAAAAATATTGGAGACGACTACGCGAAGACTTGATGATGGCAAGAATTTCGAAACAGGACTTCTTTGGAAGAAAGATGTGACTGAACTTCCAGACAGTTATGGTATGGCCCAGAAATGACTTGTCAACATTGAAAGGAGGATGCAACGCGATCCCGAATTTGCCGAGCGGTACCAAAGGGAAATGACGAAATATTTTGAGAAGTCTTATGCAAGACGTCTATTACCAGGTGAGTTGATTACCACAGAGCCAGTATGGTATTTGCCACATTTCGCCATTCAAAATCCACATAAGCCGGACAAACTTCGAATAGTATTTGATGCTGCCGCCACTATTAATGATGTCACTCTGAACTCCATGCTTCTTAAGGGTCCGGAACAAGCAAAACCGTTAATTAATATTCTTCTTCAATTTAGATAAGGAATCATAGGTGTAGCTGCCGATATATGTGAAATGTTTTCACAAATAAAGATACGTGCCGCCGATCAACACGCGCAACGATTCCTTTGGAGAGACAGTGATTGCAGACAGCCCATTCAGCAATATGTGATGACCTCGATGAGTTTGGAGCCGTGTGCTCTCCTTGCAGTGCGGAATATGTTAAGAATCGAAATGCTGAAGATTATCTACAACAGTTTCCTGAAGCCGCAACAGCTGTTAAGGAGAAACATTATGTTGACGACTTTGTAGTGAGCTTTTCATCAGAACAAGAAGCCGAGAGAATATGCCGTCAAGTCGTCGACATTAATGCCGAAGCTGGGTTCAATTTAAGGAGTTTCATATCTAATTCAAACTTCTTAGAAACAACTTTAAATGGTTCCAGTCGCCAAAAAGGTATTTGCATTACTATGGAAAGACAAGCATCAGCAGATAAAGTCCTGGGAATGTTCTGGGATACTTCTACAGACACCTTTCGGTTCCAGACCAAGTTCCACCGGATTCCGCAAGAAGTATTGCAAGAAGTTCGAGCTCCAACAAAGCGTGAATTACTTGGCATAGTAATGGCTGTCTTCGATCCATATGGCCTGCTAGCTGATTTCTTGGTATTTTCAAAAATTTTAGTGCAGCATACATGGAAGTACAACCTTGAGTGGGACGATCCCATTCCATCCGAATTGCATACGAAGTGGATTGCCTGGTGGAGAGAGTTCCAGAATGTAAAAGAGTTTATGATAAATCGCTGTTACTCGCCGAATTTATTGGTCGCCGTCAAACTAGATCTACATATATTCGTTGATGCAAGTTAAGTTGCCTTTTCCGCAGTTGGGTATTTTCGCATCGAATTTTCAAACGGAGTAGATGTTGCCTTCGTCATGGGAAAAACACGTACAGCCCCACAAAAGCTGATGTCAGTGCCTAGATTAGAGCTTCAAGCTGCCGTACTTGGGGTACGTCTTCAAAAAATGATTTGCCGAAACCACGAAGTGAAGGTGGATTGTGTTTTTCTTTGGAGTGATTCACGAACGGTGCTTTACTGGGTCCACTCAACTGGAAGGAAGTATAAACCTTTTGTTGGACATCGCGTAGCTGAGATAATAACGAGTACCAGTCCCAGTCAGTGGCGATGGGTTCCCACTAGCCAAAACACTGCCGATGCTGCAACTCGTCCCAAAATACCACCTAAGTTTGAAACAAGCAGTTCGTGGATAAGAGGTCCTGCGTTTTTAAATTATGAAGAAAAATATTGGCCAACATCACAATTAGAACCACCTCCAGAAGAACTAGAAGAGGAAATTAAAACTTGTGCACTATTCCATCTTAAGGCAAGTAATGATTTCATTGATTTTAATAGATTTTCTTCATATTTAAAGCTCAAACGAATGACTGCCTGGGTATTACGATTTCGAAGCCTGATGAAAAAGCAACTGAGCAGTAATATAAATCCAAAGGGTCCACTTACTGCCAAGGACCTTAATTCCTATGTCAAATTGTCCAAAATGAAGTCTTTCACGTAGAAATAGATGCCTTAAAAAGATTGAGAAGAGTTTTGAAAGGTAGTTCGATCTATTCTCTTTCGCCATATCTGGATGAAGAAGGTCTTCTGCGAGTTCATGGTCGAATGGACGAAGCTTTCTGCTTACCTTTTGAAGCCAGGCGTCCTATAGTTTTGCCACAGCGACACAGAATTACGGAGCTGATCGTCCTCTACTTTCACGTAAAATGTCACCATCAAAATACGGCTGTGACAATAAACGAGACAAGACAAAAATTCTGGATCCCACACATCAAAGCAGTATTGAAATCCGTGCGACATAACTGTCAACATTGTCAAATTGATAGAGCCAAGCCTATTCCACCTTTTATGGGACAATTACCTGAAGACCGAGTGACTCCTTACGTTCGCCCTTTCACGTATACAGGTGTTGACTTGTTTGGCCCATTTAATGTTTCCATCGGTCGGCGACGAGAGAAGAGATGGGCCGTAATCTTTACTTGCTTGACAATAAGGGCTGCGCATTTGGAGCTAGCAGAAAACTTGTCAACCGACGCCTTTATTATTTGCCTTCGAAATTTTATAAATCGACGTGGAACTCCAAAGCGAATTCGTAGTGACAACGGCACGAATTTTATTGGGGCCCAGAGAGAACTTAAACAGTCCGCACGTCTATTAGATACTGATGTAATCAACGATGAAGTAACGATGAAGTAACGAAGCACAACATCGAATGGGTTTTCAATTGCTCACTGAATCCTAGCTCGGGCGGATGTTGGGAACGCCTAATACAAATTGTTAAACGCCTGCTTTCGAAGACTTTACATGAAACATCGCCGAGAGTTGAGACGGTTAGGAGCGTATTGATTGAAGCAGAAAATATTATTAACTCTCGTCCGCTGACACATATTCCCCTATCGACTGAAGAAGATGAGCCAATCACTCCTAACCACATTTTGTTAGGCTGTGTTAATTCTACGCAGACTCCACAACCACCTGGCACAGAAATCTGCCTCAAAAAACAATGGCGAATTGCTCAAAATCTAAAGGATCGTCTATGGAAAAGATGGGTTATTGAGTACCTGCCTCAACTCCTTCAGCGACCTAAATGGCATGACAAGACCACTCCGCTTCAAGTCAACGATTTAGTGATCATATGTGATCCCAGCCTACCTAGAAGCCAGTGGAAAAAGGGACGAATTATAAAAGTTTTTCCTGCCAAAGATGGTCACGTCCGTGTGGCCGAAGTGAAGACAACTCAGGGATCAATGCGTCGACCGGTCACGAAACTAGCCGTTTTGTCAGTAGAAGGTGAATCCCGAGTTGATTCACGGGGGGAGGAATGTTGACACCCTTAACATTTTCACCCACCCTTACTTAATTCATATCGATGACATCCAGGTGGCGAGAAGGAAAACTAAAAAGTATCACAGTCAGCCGACAGACGGGATAGCGAAAAGATACTTAAAGAAAACGACAACGATTACGAACGTCTATATTTTATTGTTAGCCTTCTGCCCTTTGAGATTTTGTTTTGAATAAATACTTTTAATAATTCAGATTTAACAAATTTGTGTTATTTGCCGTCGACTTTACACCCTAGTTAACGATTCTAAAAAGATCTTGAGCGAACTATAGGGTCTTTCAAAAGGGACGGTCGAAATTTGCTATAACCTAAGCGGCTATGTTGGCAAAGCAGCATCTGTAAAATTGTTCAGGAAGGTTATAGCGTTATCATCAGATTTGCAGTTTGAAGTTGACCCAAATTTCGACAAAAAAAATCATCTTTAACGACGAGGTACATTTTCGTATGAAAAGAAATGGAAAATTGTCAGACTTAGGACGATACCAATCCACAGGAGATACACCAGCATACAAGGCACTGTTTGGTGTGGATTTTGGATTGGTCCGTACTTCGTCCAAAATGAAACTGGTATCGACACAGCCGTCAACGGCGAACGCTGCAGATCAATGATAAGAAACTTATGTTTCCTAAATTGGATGATATGCAACGGCGCTACGTGCCACATAGCGCATGCCACGATGGATGTTCTGGGCGAGCGATTTGACGGCATAACTATCTCGCGTAGCGGCGATGTGAACTTGCCACTGAGATCATGCAATTTAAAGCTTTTAGACTTCTTCCTTTGGGGCTATTTTAAATCACTGGTCTATGCGTATAAACCTGAAAGAATTGATGCACTCAAAGTCAACATAACGAACGTCATCCAGCAAATTCAGCCAGATTTATGCGACAAAGTCATCGAAAATTGGACCTCGGGAATACGTACCACCAAGCAAAGCCGCGGCGGACATTCGAACGACGTTCTATTCCATACTTAATGCCATAAAATGTTCTTTGAAATACAATGCAAGTGGATATCTTAGACACAACTTGTTTTATTTACATTTAAAAATCGAGCGTCCTTACAGAAAAACCCTTTATTAGCAAACCAACACCGACTTTTGCTGACAGAATTTTTCGTGAAGAAATCATTCGAAAACCGGCAACAGACCAGAAAATAAACTCGCATAACTACAACTAGAAAAAGTGTCAGCTCTCGCACTAAATTTCGGAGAATGGCTCCAAAATGTCATAAACTGAAAGTAAAAAATAAACAACTTTGACCAAAAATTTAAAAATAATGCAAAACCTCTGATCGGAGTTTCAAAAGGTCGTCTTCACATAAATAAAGAGACGTGGTGATGGAAACATGAGACGTAGACTAAGTACAACGCATATAGCGAAACGCATAAGTTGCATCTTGACTTAGGGACTTAGGCTAAAAACGTTGCAAAAAGGAGGCGACAAAAAAGCGACAGCAGCAGAGGCATTGTATTGGGAATTACATGAGGTACACAACAACCATAAGGAGGAGAAAAGCAGTAGCAACGTCGAAGCACGGTTAAACGAGGCAACATTTTTAAGATTATTTCAGAACGATGAAAAAACTCACAGGAAGTGGAGAGAGTACTTTAACGTGTTACTAAACGAAGAATTTGAAAGAATCACAGTGGGGTGGCTTTAATGGCGCAAAAACAAAAAGCAACTTAAGCGTAAAGGTAGGTTAGTTGTAATACGACATTCATTCGTCCAGCTTTGACATGGATGATGAACGAGAAATATTGTATTAAGTCAGCGATGAGAAAAAAAAATCTACGAATTTCAGCTTATGTGACAAAACGTGAACTGATAAGAAGTTCGTGCATTCGAGGAATTCTCCATATAATAAAACCGATAATGGGCAGGCTGAGCAAATAAGCTGGTTTTACCATATCCAACAAAATCGTTGCAAAATCCGGTCCAGAAAGCAATTAAAATTCAAGTTACAGACGATATTTGAAGAATTGGCCAAATGAAATTGAAATTTAATCACTCAAATGCAGAAATATCAGAAAACTCGCACGCTTACTGACTATTACCCAGTTTATCCGACAGCTCAATTTGCGTTGCAGCAATCCGCAATGGTTCAATACGCTCGAATAAATACCACTTTAAGCCGCATTGAAATATTCAACACGCATACAATCATTCCAGCTTATAAAACGCATTGAAAATTTGTAACCGCTTTTAAATATCGTATAAACATTTTTAAATCGCTTAGAAACATTTTATTCTCGCGCTCTCATCATCGGGCAGGTGTTAGTTGTGTATTTAAAATGTGGGGTTATAAACGAAATATTTGGAAAGAGAAAGAAATAAGAACAATGTATCAGTGTTAGTGTGAAGTGTCAATTCAACCAGCTGTTTGTTAAACTTCTCTCAATTTTCTCTCGCTCATTTTGGATAATTTCGTATAAACACTAGCATTTCTACGGGTATTGAAGCCATGCGGATTGCTTCAACGCACATTGAGCTGTCGGATAAACTGGGTATATGTCAGAATAGAGTGTCCTGTAGAATGCTTTAAGCTCCACGTAATCGAGAAAAACATTCACCAATTCTATAATCATCAAACTACCTGAAACCTAGTCGTCACACACATAGGGTTTTCGTTCGATTTGCTAGGATGAGAAATGATTTAAGAATTTCCATTGTTTCGAACACGACGTTGGATTTTTTCAAATAAATTACCTTCTTCCGCCTTCTTTGAATTGGTTAAATCTCTAAACTGGTCTTCAAAGAACTTACTTCATCTAAATCTTATACGATCTCTGTTCAATCATCACAAAATCATTTACAATTTAAAGCGGTTTGCCGGTTATTTTTCTCTGTTACAGTACGTCTCCAAAAATCTACCCAACACACCTATTTTAAATTAGAAAACGAAATTGAGTGAGTTAAAGTTTTTGTCATCATGCCAACGACACTCAGTTCCCCTTTTCAGTCTATAAATTTATTTTTTATTTTTATTGAGAACGCCATTTTGTGTATCGGTTGCATTGGCCGTGGTAGTGTATGCCAATACACTTGCGCATGCATACCAATCAATTTACGAACCGGTTCGCATCACAGCAAAGCGAAACGCGAGTGCGATAAACACTAAACAGGCTGCCATCAAACGTAAAAAACGTTTAAAAAAAAAACTAAAACCAACCGCCGAATGTAGTTTGGCCTTCAAAGTTGCTTACAACCAAGCCCGAGATTCACATGAAAGGTGTGCTCGGTGAGCTTATATTTTGTTCAAGTGTGATTGCACGTGCTATGGTGTTCTTTAAGTCTTTATTTCATTTTATTGTATTTAATTTCCAAACACTGCTCTAAACTAATTGTCATGTTGGTGTTAATGGAACCCTTCCCTTCCCTCTTCAGCCATCATTAAGGTATTTAGTCGTTTAACGTTTATAAGAGACTAATTGTGGTGCCTATTAAGGCCCCTTTCGGTTAATTGGGCTGATGTCGCTGGCAACAGTATGAGTATAAGTTAGTTGATTGTTACTTAAGCACAACCCTTCTTTCAATCAGCGTTCATTAGAATTCCATACTTCAATTGAGCCAGATAGGGAACAAATATTGACGTTTAAATGAGACTAGTTATTGATACAAATTTGCTTGGTCTGTTGCTCGCTGACACGGACACTGCTGTGCCGACGGAAAGACGACGGATCGGGGGGCGAATGGTGAACGTTTGATTATTATTCGTTTGTGCAAAGTGAATCCATCGCGCTTTTGTGGCACAGTCAATGTCGATTGTATCCTTGAGAGTGAGGTGTCATTAAACTAAAGCGCTTACTCATCGTCCAATGTGTTCCCCAAAGTAACTTGTACTTGGATACTTAGTATTCGATGGATGTGATAAGATTTTTTTATTTTTGAAGGAACAACTCGTAACTAAGAAGGACATGTCTTCCGTTCGTGGTTAAATAATAGTTGAATACAGGATGATTCGCTGTAAATTTGCTTCGTTGCCACCAATTGTATGGAATTGTGTCCAAATTACTGACCATTCACGGTGAAAATCGTTGGAAAACTTTGAAATTGATTGTTAATCCGTATGCCAAGCACCTGCTGGGAAATAAAATGAATTAATTGGCAATAATTAATTGATTGCAGAATATAAAAAAAAAAACAACTGTTCGGATACCCAAGCCCGACCCAAGTCAAGTGAAATGCCTTGCAGTTTTATGTAATGAAACCAAGTCTCAAGATCTGGTCGGTTGTAGTTGTAGATCACCCTCGGAAGAAGCCCAATGCTAATTGATGTTTAATATTCGATTCACGTTATGCAACTTGTGGGCAGTGGATACAGGTGTTTTGTATTGGTATTCATAGGTTGTGTTGGCTGTTTGATATTAATTTAGCTATCTTCTATATGGTTCACTTCTTTTAGCAGGCGATACCTTACCAAATTCAAAAGTGTTTTGACTTAGAAGTTGATATCTCCACTCTAGGTATTGTAAAGGCCGAATGTAGATATTTTTGAACTTTTTTTTTGTATAATACGAGTAAGTAGCTAATCGTTAATCTTGAAAGACCGCCATATCGTGATCTCCCAAGGAACTTTCCTGGCCAAATAGCTAAAAATGGTTTTACATGAGTCTATATGTCACACACTAGGAATGAGATGTTAAAAATTAGAGATATCTATTGAAATTCAGGATTGCCGGACTTCCGGAAGCATTAGCTTGTTTAAGTCGCTTAAACAATCGGTCATTGAACTTTGACTGCATTTGATGGAGACTTCAAGAATATTAAGTGGTCTTGATGAGACCGATACATTCTTAGCCCTACATGGAGCTATTATCAATTTTGATACTATTTCGTTATAAAAATTTGAATAACTTTTTCGCTCGCAGACGTTGAGCGTCGTGCTTCAGTGACTTTTATTTATTCGTCGAAATACGTCGCTTTTCATTTCTGGCAGATTTCTTCGATGTATGGGGTTCGATTGCTGGACCAAAAGTATTTCTTGACACGTTAAGTGAGCCATAATATTCAGAATCACCCTATGTACATATATTTCCAGCACTAAATGAACAGATATTGGCATGCATGGTGCCAATCTTTTGGGAAATGGATTTTTGTGTTGGAAGAGTCTACTACACATTCATACACACGCATTACCTACCTTGTGTATATAAAATTTTTGCGTGTTGGTTGAATATTAGTCGTCCAAATCGGCTTACATCGGACGAAATTAGAAAAGAAGTGGACGCGGTGGTATTGAATTCAAGTACTGAATCTGAAAGCAGTGATTTTTTAGATGATGATTCTTAGAAGCAGACTCCGAAGCAGAATTCTATTCGAGTTGCAGTGGAGAAAGTGCAGACGATTTGGACGACGTTGCAGGTTGCTGCTGATGATCCAATTGTAATGTGTAAATCGAAAGATGGCAAAATCCAATACACTGCGGATCCGGCAGTGCGTCGAGGTCGCGAAAGCACGGCAAACATCATTGAAACACCTGGTGGTTGAAGCTGTCGTCGATTTGTTTGGCATTGCGTTTGAAAAGTGCTTTCGATCTGTTTATCGACTCAAACGGTTCCTCGAATGACAAATTTGGAAGGAGTTCATCGTCACAGTAGCCAATGGGAATCGATAGATATAATAATACTTCCGTGGATACTTCAAGCTTTTGGTGTACGCTGGAGTGTTCCGTTCGTATGGCGAACATGTCGGAGAACTTTGGAATGACGATACAGGCCGATCTGTGTTCAAAGTTACGATGCCATTGAAGTAATTCAAACGAATCACACAGTGCTTACGATTTGATGACAAAAGTGACCGTGTTCAACGCCATTCACGAGATAAACTGGCTCTGATACGTGATGGATCGAAATTTAGAAGCCAGATCTGTCTGTTACAGTCGACGAGCAACTTGCCAGTTTTCGGGGTAGAACACCACACACTCAATACATACCAAGCCAACCGGGTCGCCATGTCTTGAAGATTTGGGCTTACTGCAACTCTGAGAATGCGCATGCATGGCTAAAGCAATTGTATTTAGTCAAAGCTCGAAACGCAGGACCAAAGTTCAACCAAGGCAATCGAGCGGTGCTAGACGTGGTACATGCGCCCAAAGGTAGAACAGTCACCTGCAATATTTTTTTTTACATCGCACGAGTTGGCTGGCTCTACACTTGTTGAAAGAAGACATGCCCATTCTCGGTACGCCAAAGCTTTTGGGTGTAGAGAAAAAGACGGCATTGTATTCTGAATTCATGTTCGACCACGCCAAACACATCAGCATGTGGTCTTATGTGCCAAAAACAAATCGATTTGTTTTGTTGTTGAGCACAGTACGAGTACACCATTCCAAAGAAGTGAACACCGGAAGTCATAAAAAGCCTTAAATGATATTGGATTACAATGCTACAAAAGGCGGCGTTCAAACGTGCGACGTGATGATCATGTGCACATTTACGTGCAAACGGGGGCGATTACATGCTTTGCGTAGTGTAAATGTGCGGTCAGTTGAAGCAAATTCACGTAAACGTGGTCGATGCGACATTTGTCCGTATTTCCTCACCGTCATCAGCATTCGGGCAAATGCAACAATTTTGTTTGTCCGATCAGATGCACGCTGGGTTTCAGTACACTTTGTCTTAAACAAGTCAACATTTTAGCCGTGTTATTCAGAGTGACTAACATGAGCTAGAGATAACTTAAGGTCTACCATGTTAGAAACCAATATCAGCCAAAAATGAATGAAATGACCAATATTTGAAACATTTGAAAACAATTTTGGGCATGCCGCCCACAAAAAGTAGTTCAAAGGAGTCAAATCACATGTCCCAGGCAGCCAATTGACAGTTCCATTTCTTGAGATGATTCGCTCAATGTTTGTGCCAATAAAGTGATGGTTTGCCCCGCTGTATGGCAATTTGTCTCTTAAACGATTCTTGAATTATTGAAACTTGGCATCTAAAAATCGCGAATCATTTGCCTGTAGCGCTTGCCATTGACAGTAATATTGGCTCCATCTTCATATTTGAAAAAAAAATAGGTCAATTATACCGCCGGCATGCAAACCGCACCACAGTAAATTTTTCGGGCTATAATGGGGTGTCAAGGGCCTCGTGAGGATTGTCCTCACTCCAAAAAATGAAATTAATTTGACGGTTAAAATTCGGTCCCACTTGATGCACAAATTGGACTAAATAGTCCGGCTTTCACTACTAAAACAGGAGCAAAGTATTTCTCGATGTAATATTTTGAAAACCCACCGCAGATACCTGTCGCCAATTTCATTTCTCCAATATTATAATCCGGCAGAGGTCCTTGTTTGAGTAACGATTTTATCGTTGGAGACAGACCTATTTCCACCGAGCTATTTCTTCAGATATGGAAACAGGAAATACTCACTAGGGGCTAAATTCAGAAAATATGATGACAAGGAGCAATTCTTGAAATTTCGCCATATCGACTGTCCTGAAGGAAAATCACATTTTACTTGGACAAATGCTGTTGTTTTCCCTGTTGAAGTGGTCAAAGTGCGATCTGTTGTGATGGATTTACGTATCTTCCGCCGTTATGGAACGGTGCAAAAACTCGTCCGGATTGCATTGAAACACACCAAACACTCCTTAGTTATCACAAGAAATTCAGACCATTTATGCCGAAATTCACGCGATTGTCTGGTTGTGATGTCTATCACAGACAAATTAAATGATGCAGCTTGCTGGGAATTTAAAAAAGCCAGACTTGCAAAAAAAAGGGCCTACTATTGCAATCGTCGTAAGAAGACTGGAATAACACATTAAAATTGTCCATGAACAACTAGCTATGTAAATGCGTAAATAACATTCCGGTATCGCAGCCAGCGCTCAATGAACTCACTTCCTCGTTTAACCATGCTTTTATCATCACTTCCACAGTAAGAAGCACAGAGGATAAGCGCCTGCAGTAGTGAGTCAAGGGCCTCACTCACTACATCACTACAAAAGTTATTCGAGATTAGACCAGGACCGAGAAATCTAGAAGGTCACCTTAAAAATCTAATCAAGAAGTAATGAAAGGCTAACGTAAGTCCTAGCATTGTGTCTGCGAAAATTGTGGCGGGTTGTTCAGAACAACATGGATCCAGAATGTGCAATAAACAAGCAAATATCGCCTGTGTTGACTCTGAGGAAAACTCCATGGATCTGTTTAAGAGTAATCATTACTCGAGCTGCGTTACAGCAATCCAGCTCACACCAACTTTGACAAATTTCACTCATCCGCATCAACTCAGACACTATGTATCTGCGAGCAAAAAACTAAAATAAGCAGTCTCCCTCGCGGAAGTTCCTTGATGTGGAGGGAGGCTTCAACAACGGTGATTCTCTCTTCATGATCATTTTTCTACAAAAACTAGCTTCACCCACTTTATTCTTTATAAAAGTCATAAATGCAATCTTTGATCGCTGCTTGTTTACAGTAAGAAAACAACGCAGAGCAACATCCCAAGGAGGTGTGCTATTTCCTTTCTTATGAAACCTAGTCCTCAACTGGCTCCTTACTTCTTTAGATGTTGGGCAACCATCTTCACATAATCCTAACATTTTCGAATGTGCCTTATGCATAGTTTTAACACACAAGTATACTTAATATCAATTCATCCAAAATGGAGCTCTTTCTTTTTACGAGAAAAATCAAATCACAATGCGCCAATCCATCATCATCTCTCTGAGTTTTTCAAAGCAAACTGAGGTGGAAAGAAAATATGACAGAGCAAAACAAACAATTCTAATTGCCCACTACTCATGTAAGAGGGTTTTAGGCTCAATGTGAGGTCTACTCATCTACAACATACCGTATGACATACCCATCTAGCTGCCTCCATAAGCATCACTGGTATATTAAGAACGGCGACAATATTGCAACATACATGCGAGTATACCATATATATGAGTATAGTCGCGCAGCGATCAGATTTTTCACTTCAGAAACCTTAAAATCAGTTAAAGACTGCAACGTAAATCCAAAGAAGATACCTAGTACCAAATAGAAGGCAACTTATTAACGTCAGCCCACCAATGTCATACGCCTGTCCCACGCCAAACAGATGACACACTCTCAAGCGCACCCTTAGGCTAGCAATAATTTAATTCTTATCAGATGAGACATCTCATCTTATCTTATTAATCTTAGGAAAGCTGATATTTCCATATATGTACATCACGAATTATCATTGCAATGCCTAGAATCCAATGTAGCAAAAGTACAAGCAACTGAAACTTTTACTTCAGAATTTGGAATCCGATTGGTTATCCAATTCTCAAATTTTTTTCTTCTAATTACTTCAGTCGGCGTAATAAATCAGCAATTGCTTGAATCAAATTTCTTTTGTCATAGTCAGCAATTTGTAGGGAACGATACTTGCACCATGTATCTTCCAGTTCGTACCTATGACCTTTCTTGCAATTCATCACATTTATAAATATTTTCATATTTGTCGGTGTTTTCTGTTTTTGTAGGTCTATAAAGGCACAAGTCGTGGCCATGATCTTTTGTGACTTATAAATTTGACGTTGTAAACATAATTTACTTTTATCATGGCCGGTAGAGGAGAAAAAAAACGGGTTTCCGTTGCTTTTGAGTAGCGAATACAAGGTTAATTACTGCGCCATGATGAACTAACAAATTTGTTTACCATCTTAAGATTATCCAAATGCCGCACGACTATAGTGACGATTAAGATCAAGTTCAGTCTGAACTGTTCGAAGTCTGTTGGTCTGAGAGCTAGATGTTACTTTATGGAACAAAATAGGGCACATTCAAACGTTCAAACATTAGTTTCTCATATGAAATTGACGGCCCTCCAATTGTACTGATAGGAACGAATTAGGTTGTCGATGAAATTGTTCAGACCGAGACTCAATATAAAGGGTTTTCCAATAGGGACTTGACAACTTTGAATTTAATTTGTGAACGCACTCTTTCACTAATCATCAAACTGTCACTGTCAATTTATTCAGTAAACTCAACATTTTCATCATGGTAAAGTACACTAACGAGCAACGTCTACAAATTATAAAATTTTTTTACCGAAACTCGGAGTCAGTGACTGCAGCTTTAAGAGCGTTAACTCCAATTTTCGGTCGTAATTCTCGCCCTAGTAGACAGGCAATAACAAGTTTAGTGCAAAAATTTGAGTCTACATATTCGTTGTGTGACGTGTCAGTGAAACAACGGGTTGGTCGAAGTGTCAAAAATATCGCTGCTGTTCGGGCGTCCGTAGCAAACGATCCAAATCAGTCAATTCCACGGCGTTCTCAAGAATTGGGCATCGCTCAGACCACATTATGGCGTATTTTGCTAAGGATCTTGGTTTACCACCCATACAAGATCAAGCTGACTCAAGAATTGAAGCCGATGGACCATTTGAAGCGACGTACGAGTACGTTCTCCGATTGGGTTCTGGAGAAGATGCGCCAAGATGATGAATTTCATCGCAAAATCATCTTCAGTGATGAAGCTCACTTTTTGGCTCAATGGGTTCGTCAATAAGCAAAATATGCGTTATTGGTCGGGTGATAATCCACATGTGCGTCATGAATCAGCACTTCATTCACAAAAAATAACTGTTTGGTGCGGTTTGCATGACGGCGGCGTTATTGGGCCATATTTTTTCGTCGACGATAACGTTCGTCACGTTACTGTGAATGGTCAGCGTTATCGCGTCATGATCACCGATTATTTTTGGCCCGAATTGGAAGATATGGATTTGGACGACATGTGGTTTCAACAGCATGATGCCACAAGCCACACAGCACACGCTACAATCGATTTATTGAAGAGTATGTATGGTGAGCGTATTATCTCAAGAAATGGGCCAGTCGATTGGACGCCTTTGACTATTTTCTGTGGGGCTACGTTAAGTCATTGGTTTATGCTAACACGCCGACGACGTTGGAAGAGCTCAGAGCCAACATTGAACGCGAAATAGCGGACGTTTCGGCCGAAAAGTGTGGCCGAGTCGTTGAAAATTGGGTCCAAGGAATCTACCGCTGCAAATGTGCCCGCGGTGGCCAAATGAACGAAGTCGAGTTCCATTCATAAATGTTTTGATTGTACTTCAAGCCGATAATAAAGTTTTTGAAATATCTCAAATGGTTTGGGTTTTATTTAAAAAAAAATGTTGTCAAGTCCTTATTGGAAAACCCGTTAGTTAGAAATCTTAAAAGGTTATGTTATCGTGTTCACTGTAAACGCGTTCTTAAGTGGTCTAGAGCTCCGCCAGTGTTAAGGCTGAACATACCGAAACATTTCCTTCTTTACAGCTTTTTTTATGAATAATGTTTTATGGCACACGACTTCGGTTGTTTTTGACAAAGCTCATCCTGTATGTCGGTTCAATTTTGAGGCACTCTTTTATGGCTCATCTCACTAATAACGCACTGGTTATTAGCATCCAAAGGCTGCATAATTTAGGTGGCACTAAAGTTCGGTTTTAACCTGGGCCTCATCTAACCCTCTCCTTGTGGATTGTGTTCGCTCCAATAACTGCAATTTTGCTTGTTTCCATAGCCGCTGAGCCAAAATTTGTCTCGTCCGAGAAGATGATTTTTTGGCCAAAATCCGGATCTACGGCCAACATTTCCAGCGCCCAATTAGCGAACTCACGGCGTTGTCTATGGTCGTCCGGCTTCAGTTCTTGCGTCAGCACAGTGTTATACGGATGCCCAATTCAGCTGATCGGCGCCGAATCGACATTTCTGTTTCTTCTTCGATACTGGCCGCTATGGCGTCTATGTTTTCTTAATTTCGCACCAATCTCTGTCTGGTTGGTGGCTTAAGATCCAAAAGAGTGTACTCACGCTCAAACTTTTCCACGGTGCGACGAATTGCGTGCATACTGAAGAAGATGACGACCGACCTCACGACGAAATTCACGTTGCGTATTTACAACTAACCTGGAAATTCGATAATTGTTTGTAATAATTTCCTCACGTTCGGTGGATTGTTATTGGTAATTTTGATAACTGCTGAAACATAATAATTGGAAAAACTATCATTGCTATCTGGTCACCCTATATTACTACCTAGTCTAGTTATACCGGTGCACGACTAAACGCATCCGATATGGATAAAGTACTCGTATTGAAGGCAGCCATTTCGTGTTGAGTGCTGTTTGACATATGGTATGTAACGTATGTGCCTGTTCACATTGGCTCGGACAGGAAGATTGTCCGAAAGAGAGGGAACGCTTTTTCTTGAAGTGGGAAGAAGAAGGGTTACTTAAACTGAAAATCCATTTCTAAAGCGCCCTGTAAACGCTAGAAACATGGTACTAGTAAACGTGTAAACAAACCAAGTTTTAGCTGATGTTGATCGTCTGCGGGCTGATACGCGTACCAATTTTTTGGTCTTACCAACATCAGAAATTGGTCTCACTAAAATCAAAACTGGTATGATTTTTGTCGATGTTTGTGGGCGGAGTTTTGTGTTGCTGATACTATGTTTGAGTGTCTGCACTCTCATTGGTCACCATTTTTGATCGTTGATGAGCAACAAAGTGTGAAGAATAGGAAACAAAGGTATGTTTCAGGCCAACTGCTCAAATTTAAAAATTAAAAATGCTCCGATTCAAGTGTTCCACTTGTCAAAAAGTTTTTCAACCCCATGAACATGTGAACACGACGTTCATGTTGAGGACTTCATCCCCTCCCCAATGTAAACAGGCACTATGTATGAAATTGATCCAGCATTCCCGCGCAAAAGTTTTTGGCTTCAGTTGTTTGCAGTCATAGAATGGGGCAGAATTGAAAATCGTGCAGGCGAGATTCATCGAAACTTGCGGCCGCTTGGTTTCACTCCTTATTTTGTGTTTCGTACATTCAAGTTACATTAGAGCAGGAATCAAACGCTGTACACACAAAAGGACGTTCATCGACGAACTCGGTTCACTGACGAGAAAATCTTCAACTTTGAAGAATCGTTTAATAAACAGAATGGCCGGGTTTATCAGATCAGTATTTGTGAACCAAACAATGTTCGTCAACAAGTCGTGGACATTCCAACAAGATTTTGCTTCAACTCACAAAGCATTGCAGTCTAGACCTCATCCAAGGTCAATTTTTCCGTGTTTACTTCGATCGCATGGCCATTTTCTATAATGTATTCTACAATTCGTAGTGTGAGTGCCCAGACGGACTCAATGTATGAAATAAAAATAATTTAAAAACATTAACTCGCCATTCGGCATCTATGTATGTATTTATTCTTGTACAAGACTAAACAGGGTACAAATATATTCTCCAGTCAGCGGGTACTAATCGACAATCGTCTCCCAGTCACTGACTAAATTTCCCTAAATTAAGACATGACAATCAGAAAACTTTGACTTAGCTTCATAAATAATACATTCAAATTCATAAGTTTGATACATAGAAGGAAAGTTCTTCAACCTCTAGTCATTTACGCGCATTTGTCTGAACAATGAAACAGGCGACGGACTATTTCCTATGACTTTGAGATTTGTTCTGATTCGCTTTCTAAAAATAAACACCACCATGATAATAATTCTATATTTATCGCCTACATTTCCCAGTTGGACTTCCCTTCAGGGTGACTCATTCAAACTAGAATCTCAGACCTAATCTTTACAATTAACATTCGAGAAGAACTCAACCTAAATGATGCTCCCTGAAGATAATGACCAACATTAGCGCTTTCGTCGCGTCCGGTCACTAATCAAATGACATATCATAAATTACCTTCAAAACATTCCCTCTGATTCTGTCTTCCCCTGTTTCTTACTTCTTGAAGACACAAATACCAAAAATATTTCAAGCTCAATTTGTCTCAATCTATTGCGTCACGGACAATTCAGCGACACGGCTGCGCCACCTTATACATACATTCATATGTAGATTCTGTGATTCGCTAAATTTTTGTTTTTATAGCTCCAGTGCACGAATATATGCATGCATATCCATGTACGAGTAGTTCTTCGAAAAAAGAAAAAGCTACAAACCTCATGTAAACAAAAACAACCTTACAACACGATTCTCACTATTCAGGATTTACGATGTGATACACAAAGAAGACGAAGTACAGATGCACCTAATGTATGTACTTTACGAATACGATACGAAATATCTTATCGAGTTTAGAGAGGAATGAGAGACGTAACGACGAATGGATAGAGCTGGCCAGTGAATCATGTTGTTTTTGATTTCGGTTTTGATTTTTGTTGACATACCGAGAGCACTGTGAGAGCTTGTAGGGTGTTGAAAATGGATATTTTCTAAGCAAAAATAAGCAGTTTCCAGGGGGATGTGCTAAATAGGTTTTTTTTTATTAGCGAGCGCCTTTATTTAAATGAGCTCATCCACCAAAAAGATTCACAATACATTGTAAATACGGCGCAATTTATTCAACACAGAGCAGATACATATGTATATCAGGTGAAATTATCAAATAAACTCTCAAGTGCATTCGCAAATTAAATGTGAAACTGGTGCACGAAAGAATGTTTGACGCACCAAACGCAAAACTATCAGATAAATCATCATTCGATCTACGAGTATCACACACACTAGGTTCTGTCAGGTAAATTGTAAGGCGATTTGTCAGATCAACTGTTATACGAACTGCCAAATAGACCCTTAAAACAACTGTTTGGATACAAATAAACTATCAAGTAAAGTCAAGGTGAGACTACAGTGTAAACCATCTAGTCGGAGCGATAAGATATCTTTGAAGTGGTTGGAAGTAAATAAGTTTTTTTTTTGTATTCATTTTAGTTGGGCTATCTATCTGCTATCAAACACAACTGATTATTTGCAAAATTTTGCAATAGGGTCTGGCTTATTAGCAGTCGCTATTTATGGAGATGTAGCTGTGATGGTGTAGTGTGCGTTGGTTCTTTTTTTTATTGTATTAACTTAGTCAAGTGTCTATCTACCTATACATACATAGGTACTCCTATGACAAGATGAGTTATGCGCTTCACAATGTTTGCATACACTCAAGTCTTGAACTACTGGGGAAACTGAAATTTGAGTTGAAAATGAACGTGTGCCAAGGAATCTGATAGCAAAGAAATTGCGACAAATCGTTACAAACGTTGTTATAGAATCTTTTTGTTTGAAATAGACATACATGTTGGACAAATGAATCATCTGAGCAGTTTAAATTGATCATATAGAATTCTATTGAATTTCATCAGAAGTGATTGTAGACAGTAGGCTCTTGTCAATCTGTTTCATTGTAAAATATTGCGGAAAATACTGAACAAAGTTCTGTCATTGTGTGTCTTAATATTGAGAATGACTCACTATCTGTGGAGTGGCATGATCTGTTCAATTTACGTAGCTTTTTATTTATTTATTTATACTCGTACATGTAAGCATTGCATTGATAACAATATTTTTTTTTAATATTTTCTGTACATTTTTGTGGAAAAGATTGCTCTCACAGTAAACAGTTGTATCAGATGCAAATGAATTTAATTTCAGTATTACTACAATCGATCCGTTGTTACTTGAAAACTTCTACCGGACGCAAGCAGTGTCTTCCAATCAGAGGTTCTGGCTGTCCTCAGGGCGACTGAGCTAATGCAGATGAGATGGGTATCCGAAAGAGATATCGCTATCTATATCGATAGCCAGGCCGCACTCAAAGCAATGGAATCAACCAACGTCAACTCTGATGCAGCCAGGGGCTGTCGCACACTGCTTAAGGCACTATGCAGTCAGAACCGGGTAAGACTGTGCTGGGTGCCAAGACACTCCGCTATTAAAGGAAATGAACAAGCGGACGAGCTTGCAAGAAAAGGAGGGCTACTCGACAATAGTGAGGTTGCCAGTATCAAACCACCCCTTTGCATATTGAGGGGCACTATCGAGGAAAAAATCACAAAAACTGCCAACCTAAGGTAGTCAAGTCTTGAAGGACACAGGGTATCCAATGCTCTTTAGCCGCTCTTTAACGGCAAAAGATCTAGGAAGTTAATAAAACTAAACAGGGATAAGCTTAGGACAGTAATAGGAATCCTGACAGGACACTGTCTCCTGCAGCAAAGAGACTCAAATTGTCAGATACGTTTATCTGCAGATTTAGTGGTGATCTGCAAGCTGTTGAGGACATAACACACATACTGTGTGAATGCGAGGCAATATTGCGTAGTCGAAGAAAAATTTTAGGGAAACACTTTTTCGAAAACCTAGAGGAAATAGACTGCACGAACTTCAAAGGCCTTCTTGGCTTTTGCAAGAAAATTGGGTGTTTCACCAGGGCGATTGTTTAGGTTTTTGCCATTTGAAGACAAATTCAACTGGTTAGGGATTGCGATTGACCCGTTTTGGTGCCTGGTGTCTATGTGATGGCATATCCAACACACCCCTGTTTAACCTAACCTAACCTAGACTAATATCATTGTTATAATCTTCCACATAGTCGAGTAACACAATCCAAATTGCTGCGAACGGCGACAAATGAACAAATCACGGTCTTCATTAACACTGGCTGATTCAGCAGTAATATTTTCCTCTGTGGGCACTCTACACATACGGGTAGGTGGCTTGGTGTCCAATAGCGTGAAATTGGTGCGAAATTTGGTCACTATGGCTTGAATTGCTTGCTCAGTAGGTGGGTTATGACGACCGTAAAATGGTCGAAGTGCGCGAAAACAATTTTTCATAGAGCACGAATTTTAGTAATAAAATTCAATAGTTGTAAGTCTTTCCGCAATGCTAACTGAACTTTGACACATGTCACGAGCCATGTCACGCGTGTACTGTCAAAAATAGAACACAAAAAAACCAAATAGCAACACCCTATTTAACCTAACCTAACCTACTTGAAAACGTATGGATTGCTCCAAAAGTCTGGTTTTATAAAAGTATTCAAAGCATTTAATAGTGGATGGCACACGAATGGCACTTGCACCATCAACATTGAAAAACTTTCCATCCTCGGTATGTGCATCAATGACAACGTTAGTGTGACCACAGATTCAACGTTGCCAAATATGCTGCGAAATGTCTAGGTTCCGTTAAACAACTTAACAAATACTTTAACCCGTCTGATCTGGCTGTTCTCAATATATAAATAATTGGAGTACAATGCCAACATCTGACCATGTGCGATAAAGCTAATAGATGTCACCAATATTGCCCGGTCAATTGACACTCTCCAATACCGTTGTAGTGTCTCATGTCTGGCCTTATTTTACCAGTTTTTCTACCACCAGTGCTCCAATGAAATAGCATTTAGCCCTTTTAAACATTCAACGTGCACTGAAATATCCTGATGCTTTCCTAAGCCGTACAAGGCGCTTACTTAATGTCTTGTCGAACTCTTTATTTTCTAGTCATCATAAGCTGCAAACATACACCGGTATATCTTTGTCTTTCCTCCGTCAATCTCCTCCGTTGGCGCTATTTACAAACATTTAAGCATTGCTTAACGCATTTTCGGGTATGTGAAGATTGAAGATATTTGCCCCTCAGAGATAAGATCTTGACCACTATACAATATTGACCACCATAAAATATTACTACAATTCCCCAAATGGATGGATTTTTTTGCAAATTAGCCAACGCGACTGGGTTATCTAAGGAATAACAATAATAGCTATGGCGAAAGATTCGTTGCTTTTTGTAATATTAACCACTTTGTTCTTACAAGTATTCCATTTGAGCACAAACCCTGCTACAAGATCAGTTGGGTCTAATCTGATCGGGAGAGACCAGCAAACCTAATCGATCAGTAGCGTATGATGTGTGACGTTTTAGAGATATTATCCAAGACGTCCATAACATCACAGAGAGTTACCATCTCTATTTGGTACCTAAAATTCGGTTTCGTATTGCACCCGTCAAAAGAAACGAAAATTAGAGTCACCAAGTTGCAACACCGACAGACTATGAGATTTCCAAGTGCGCCAACTATTAAAGGACGAGCTTGTTACAAATCAGCTATTCTCTGAAATGTTTTTGAGTTTGAGCAGGCGTCTAAAATGCTACAGAACATGGGATACCCCTACCTGCAGGCAGATCGATGAGCGTTTAACACTTAAAGCTCGGATTGTAGAGGGCCTAGGTGAAGGGTTCTCCAGTGGGTTAGAGACCCAAAATAGAGTTGCAATAAGTACTGGGTGCTGAGACCTCAAGTTCACCAAGAGGTTTTAGATCGGCTTTGACTTATACCAAGGGTGGAATTTGTGCCTCCAACACAGTTCCGATGGCAAGGCATATCCTTACTCCCATGGATGTATGGGCATCCCGTGAACATGAATTTTTCCAGACAGGTGTTCACGTAAAACACGAGAGACGTTCTGTGGAGGGCCCAACTGCAATGCGTCCCAAGTTGGAGATCCAGCACCATATGAAGAGAAAGTAAATGCAAGCACGACAAGCGCGAGTACGTCAAGGAATTAGCCACCAGAGCTGAACGAGCACCAACTAAGACGTGCTCGGAGGAGGTCCTACTGTCAATAATCTAGAAAATTTGAGAAGCAGAAGTGTTTCCCGTACAATGGATGTAGCCAAACAAATGGAATAATTCTAGGCAAAGTACTAGAATGATAAAAGAGCATATTGGTTAACATTAACACATTATATCCTTTAGTTCTTCTGGTCATCTATCGCCCATAGTTTTTGAGAACGTTTCTGGCAATTTGAAACGAAATTCTATATTCTGAGACCTGCAGGAGACACCACAAAAACTGGCTGTTATTGTTGTAGTCCCTATGTGTTTGAGAGACAAGTGCCTCGTCGTTCACAATGTTAAAATGCCGAAGAATTTCGAAATCCACAGCGGATTTCAATAGGGATGCACTCTACAAAGAAGGTCTCAATGTATCGATCGGTATGATTTTTAAGGTATTTGCGGAGCAAGGACAACATAGACTTACTGAAATCAACAGACACGAAGTAGGACAGTTCAGGGGGATTTAAGATCCATTGGTATGAGCTGGAGGAAGGTTAAATGCGATGCAGAATTCCGAAGGTGAAGGGACTTTAAACGCGTTGCGGTATTTTGAATTCGATGACATGCAAATGTTCTTGAAGGCCCAATGCTCCATGAATGGTGAGAATCATACAAGAAGAACTTATACTTCATGAATTTGAGTGGTTTAGTGATCAATCTCCTTGACATCGCGTTGAACATTTTATCTATCATTCTATGTGAGCGTCAGAAACTCTATGTCAACAACGTGAAAGATTTTTTTTAGAGTGGTTTTGGGCCTGTTGTGTTCACCTTTGACCAGATCTTCACCTTACGGAAAATCTTTAAAAAGACCAAAGAACTCCAAATCTGTACGCACAGTGTTCCATAATATGTCCAATTTTTCAGTCAATATGCGATGTACAGCGCTTTTTGCAATGCCTACCATGTTTGCTAGTTCACGCACTTTGAATCGACGGTCCTCCAATATCATTTTGTGCATTTTTTT
Source organism: Volucella bombylans (assembly GCA_949129095.1). Taxonomy (NCBI): domain Eukaryota; kingdom Metazoa; phylum Arthropoda; class Insecta; order Diptera; family Syrphidae; genus Volucella; species Volucella bombylans. The sequence goes on along the minus strand of OX422144.1, from coordinate 127,271,779 downwards.
CAACATTTCTGGTGAACTCACCTCAGTTGGTCGACCACTGCGATGTTCGTCTTGGCAAGGAGCAGACTCCCCCAGAGTAGTATCCAATTCCGTTTTGATGTTGGTTGGATTGAGGCCTTTTAAATGAAGGTATGGGTAGCACATAGCGATGACCAATTTTTTCCATATTTAAAACTTCATTGGGAGCGTTCGCTATTGGTGGCTGTCGAACAAATGCGTCGACAACGTAGCGTCGTCAAACTTCAAATTAAATCTTTATAAGGTTGAGACTTTCTACAATATTCATTATTTTTAAACAACAACCGCCATCTATATGTCAGGTCGGGTACTTCTGGGACTACCCTTGTAAATTCTACATTTTTATTTCTTTGTTTCTTTATTTATTTTCCACCAGCATCTCTGTATAAAATACCTTCTTCTTTGGTGACTACATTAATTGTTTGAAAGTTGCTTTTCATGTGGTCAATGTAATCGTTGATTTCTAGAATTCTGCCACGATTCCGTTCAAATTCCTCCCTATAAATACAAAAATTAACAAATTTAGAAGTCTCATTGATAAATGTTTTGTAAAACAAATTAAAATTTAAAGTGTGAAACTCTCTAAAACTGTTTGTGCTATTACTTGTGGGATTATAATAATTTAAAATGTTTGGATCTTATAGATGTTCCTACAAAACCTGACCCAAATCTGGAACTTCAAAACTAACAACGTCTGTAAACCCGCTTTCCAAAAATGATCTTCAAATTTATTATTATTGTCCTCAATTAATACTTTAGTTAACTATATTTTTAGTTGATGGAATTCATCTGACATATTTTTGAAATTTAAATATCCGGTTGGGGAAAAAGTGTCAGGCATTTTTTAGTAAAAATTATGATAATTTTTTTTTTATTCAAAATTAATTTATTGAACGAAATATGTATTATCCACTTTGTACGACGACCACATTCTGACATTTTTCGACTAGAACCATAATTCTTTCATTATAGAATTTTTGGGATTTCTTGTTGAAAAACTGAGTCAGTTGATTTTCACATTCCTCTTTTGAAGACAATTTTGCGCCAGCAAGAGAGTGTTGCAGAGACTTGAAAAAATGATAATCTGACGGCCAATATTAGGACTATATGGGAGATGCATCAAGACTGCCCAGCCAAGGTTTTTCCATTTTTGCCGAGTCATTAAACAAGTTGTCATAATGAAAAACAAAACCTTACCCGTTTATCAATTCTGACCCCTTTTTTCCAATTTCCTGGCTCAACTGCATTTTTTTTTTCTTTTTTTTGTTGTTATTTATAAATAATAGTGTTTATTCAGTAACTTAAACGTTGGTATTGAATAACACCGGAATTTTTACAAATTTCTCACTAAAGATTAACTCATGTTCTGAAGACTCAACATCGATACGAAACTGATTCACATATCTGAAAAAGCTGTACTCATTCCATTAGATTAATTTTAAAGAGAGAGTTTAAATAAATCAAAAACAGCAATGGGCCAGGAACTGAACCATTTTTTAAAACACGTGAATCAGTAAATTTTCCACGTAACATATGTATATGAATTTTGTGTTCTCTAAATTTCAGATACGATTGAAACAATTTTGTAAAGGGTGGCCAGTTTAGATTTAAGTTCTTTTTGCTTATAATCTTTTATTTACTAAAAATTGTCAAATGCGTATTACTACTTGTTTCTGCTGCGCATTATACTGAAGTGTGTGGCTGGTATTTTGGTAAAATATTTGTAGACATACTCGTACCTCGCCATCGAAAACGGCAGATGATGGAAATTTCCTTTCGTTGTTGACGTTGCCATCTGTTATCGGATGGTGGGTGACACTTAATTCTGCGGTGAAGTGGCCACAGGGTCTTTCAAAACTCGCGTCTACATTCTAGTGAATAATTTTTTTTTAATGTCATCGTTGACATTTGGAAAGTAGACACATGTACAACTTTAACCATGGATAGTTACACCCTAGAACAACATATTAAAGTTATTCAAACTTATATCATGAAAATGGTCGATTTTTAAAAAATACATATCGTAAAATTCGTTATAAATTTTGTTGTAAACAATTGTCCAAATGACTCAACAATTCAAAGGTTCGTAGAAAAAATTTGAAGAAACTGGTTCTGTAGAGGATCGAAAAAGGTCTGGTAAAACAAAAAGTGAACACTCTACTGACAACATTACTGCTGTAGCACAAAAAGTCGCTGAAGATCCTTCAACATTGATATCACGACATGTGTTTGGCGTATTTTAAATAAGGATTGGCATTTGCATCGTTACAAAATCCAATGAACACCCGAATTGAAGCCAATTGTCGCATCTCGGGAGAAGTAAATTCTCGAATAATTCCAGACAAATCATTCCGTAGACAAAAATGTCTGTTTGGTGTGGTTTTTGGGCTGGTGGAATCATTAGTCCAACCATTGGTCTCCGAAGATGCAAATGAAAGGAAGGGCTGTTACTCTCAACGGAGAGCGCTATAGACAAATGATTGAAGATTTTTTGTGGCTTCAAATTGAAGAAATAGTTACAGACGATGTTTATTTTCAACTGGGTAGAGCAACACAGCACGTGCAAACATTGAGCTATTGCGGTCTAAATTTCCAGGTCGTAATGATGACATAAACTGGCCACCTAGATCATTCGATTTAACACCATTAGGTTACTTTTTGTTGGGGTATTTTTGAAATGTAAAGTCTATGCGGATAAATTAGCCAACAACAATTACACAGCTGAAAAACAACATTCGGACCGGTTGAGGGAACTTAATCCGGTAATGTGTAAGCGAGTCCTTCAAAATTTGCACGATATATTCGTATGAGACATGGACAGCCCATACACATAGTAATGAAGAGCCAGAAAAAAAACACTGGAACAAATCTAGATAAAATACATTTTATTTTAAAAAAAAACTAGGCGTGGCTTTTAAAAGAGCCTTTATATTACTCCTTTCATTTTCGCGCATTTAAGGTTCTATCGAAAGCAGCTTAATTAATTAACACTAAAATTAAACAAGAAGCTTGGTACGTCAGCCACATATAAGATAATATTTTTTTAATAATGTGCTAGAGAAACCATCACTTGCACAAGAGTTCATATTTTTGAGTGAAAACGTGGCTCTATAAACTTCACTCGACGAAAATGGTTTAAAACAAAACGATTATCGTAGGTTAAGTACATTCTATGGAAGGTATAGAAAATTGCAACGTAAGCCATCTACTTAAGTTTTTCAGAAGTTTCGTTAAATCACTATATATTTTATCCTCTATTTATAAGCTCTTTACTTCTATGCACTCCTTTTTTTTACCCAGAATGTTGTTATAATATTTAGAATGTGGATGCTTTTTACATTTTACTGTGTATTTATTCTTTATTTTTATCTCTTGTAAGAGACTGTATGTGATCCAAGGCTTCGTATTGCTATTTAGTTACTTAGGGATAGGGAAGAAAAGTATTTAATATGTTTTTGGAAAACTTATAGAAATGTTTCGATACAGCAATTGGTGCAATAAACCGGTTCCCAAAACTCATATTTTAAACATTCGTTTAATAAGTTATATTTTTGTACAATATTTCGCTTTCAATAGTTTGTTACAACTCTTTCCTGAATTCGACAAGGAACAATTTTAGTTCATATACTCGTACTACCCCACTAAGGACTAAAACGAATAAAATTTGGGAACTTCATAGCAAAAAAAACAAAAATTATTTTGTGATAGTTCACGTGAATAATTTTTATTTGTTTTAATAATTTTAACGTAGGTTTCATCATCTAAAATCAAGCAGGCTTTCTTGCTTCCAATCAAGTCGTACAACTTTCGGGATCGTGTTTTTATTGTCTTTATTTGTTTTTTGATAACTTTTGGAATTTTTGTTTTTTTTTTTCTGCGTTTTTAGACCAACCCGTTATTTGCATCTTTGTGCCATTGTTTGGTTAGTACTATATTTCTGAGCAACATCACGTGCTCAGTTTTTTTTAATCCACTGTTCTGTTTTCGCTTGATAGTCAACGTCTCCAAATATGTTTTTATAACAACATCAACTGCCCTGCGTGCAAAGTTCAAATCTTTTCCAATAAAATGGTTTGGCCTTGAAGGATTTTCGAGCCATATGTCGATGAACTTTTTACGGCATTACTTTTGACTTATCTTTCATAAATAATTACAATTGCACTTAACCAAAACCAAACCCAAATATTGGGTTGTACTACATGAAATGTCCGTTTTTCGTTCAGTCGGAAATAAGAAGTTCTCGAGTGAACATCTGTTCCAGAACGTTAAATTATTTTTTTTTTGTAATGGTACGTGTGCTTGACGTGTGAGAAGTTTAGGGTTCGTTACAGGTATGTTTTTTCTTTTCAAAGAATTATTTACCATGCAGTCGGCAGTTCAAATTCGAACCCTCTTCTTTTACGAATTTAAAATGGGACATAATTGGCGTCATTGGCAATAAAAAAAACATTAATGACGCATTTGACGCGGTAAACGAACGGACTATACGACGTTGGAAAAGTTCCGTTCGGGAGATTTCAGCTTCGAAAATGAACCACGTGGGAAGCCGGAAACATTAGTTGACGACGATATTTTAAGAGCAACGAAATCGATGTGGTATATTGCACAAAGCATGGGAATATCCCCAATGGCAATAAGTCGATACCTTTCTCTCATAGGAAAGGTAAAGAAACTCGATAAGTGGGCATCCCATGAACTGAACGAATCCCAAAAAGTACGGCGTCTGGAAATTTGCGCATCGCTTACATTAAGAAACCAAACTGAACCGTTTTTGCACCGGATAGTCACCTGTGATTGAAAGTGGATACTGTATGATAATCATAAAAGATCTGAGGAGTGCTTGGATCGGATGTAGATAAAAAACAAAAATACACCCCCAAGCGCGATCTTCACCCAAAAAAGGTTATGGTGACAATTTGGTGGACAATGAAAGGACCAATCCACTTTTCATTTTTTCAACCAGGAGAAACGATAAACGCTATCAAATATTGTGAGGAAATCGACATATTGCATGCTACATTGACTGAAAAGCAGACTACGTTGGTCAATAGGCTTGGTTCGATCCTTTTGCAGGACAATGCTAGACCCCATACCTCACAAGTAGCGGTGCAAAAACTTTTGCAGTTGGGATTTGAAATTCTTCCGCATTCACCGTACTCTCCTGAGATTTCCCCAACGGATTACCATCTTTTCCTCAATCTGGATTCATTTTGCTGGTAGAAGGTCTTCCGGAACCGAGCAGAGGTTATAAAGACCTTTGAAGATTTCACTGCCTCAAAAAGTCAGCACTTCTACGAAAAACTCTTCAGACCCCTTGCTGCCATAGGAAACCAATAATCCTCTGAATCTCTATCAAAAGCATTTAAAATGTTAATCAAATTTTTATCTTTACAATTATTCGGAATCTCGCTTAATTCATAAATAAAAACACGTGCAATCTATTACATGAACACACAGCAATGTATAATTATCGTTTCCAAAATCGAAATTCAATTTTAAAACATCAGAACATTAATTGCTCTAGGCATTCGTATCAATCGTTTGAGCAGTAGTAGCTCTTGATGGATATACATGGCATCAGCTTCATTGCCGATAATCCTTGCCGTTTGTGGAGATTCATCATGTTTTTTCGACCAAAAACGCTTTCGCAGAAATTTGTCGTACATAGATGGAATTTATTCCTGTTTTGTAGTGAACAATTAGTTGCGGTTGAATTGAATGATTAACAATTAAAATTAATTGGACTAACTAACAACTAATCAGTTTATCGTTACTGACCATTGAGTTAAATATATGGTCACACACTCAATGGGTTTACGATGTGCATTCGTTTTTATCCTTAATGATATCCCTTTCTTGTTTACTGTATCCTGTAAGCGGTTATTTTTTTATTAATTGATATACGCTCCTTGTCCTTTATGTATGTTTTGAAAGTGTCGACAAGAATTTGCATGGATCACGTTAAATGTGGTTACACCAGAAGAAGAACATATAAAACAGATTTAAAAAATTGTGAGCAAGCCAAGACTAATTTGGTCCTTTGACAATAAATACTGAAATACTGACAAGTAAAACGAGTATGAGTTTGGACCGAGGCTCTGTGCGAATAAGCCGAAATCTGCCAACCGGGCGGCTGAAGGATTTTTTTTAAAGATGGATGTCATAGTTATACTCGTAACTCGAAACGTTCTATTTATTTATATTTTACCCTTATCTTTGAAATGTTTGCATACCGCGCGAGGGCAAAGAAAATAGGGGTGGAGCAAAGTTCCTTGGTTTTGAATGTTTGACCATTATAATGACTATAAGCCTTTACACTGTTTTGCATCCTATCAAGAAGGTGCAATGATATTTTGGGGGTATCCGACCAGATGTGAGCATTGTATTCCAGTTTGGGGCGAATAAGTAACTTTCATATAGAGGCCCGATTATAGAGGGTAAAGTATCAAATTACATTAATGAACTAAAGGAACTCATTACTCAACGCGCTCAATACTTCTGACGTCTATGCACAAGCATACGCGGATGATGCCTGTTATGTCGTAGACGTGATCGACGATTGGTGCACTAGAAATAGGTCTTCATTAATCCTCTCAAAGCTGAGGTTGTTCTCGTGAGGTGCTTACAGGCGTCACGATACAATTTTCCAAAGAAGCTAAGTATTGGGGTGCCATCGTGGATAACAAACTTCTATGGACCAAACATGTTACGTCGAAAGCTCCTAAGGCGCTGTCGATCTTCTGGCAGTGTAAAGGAGCTGTCGGCAAGACATGGGGTCTGTCACCGAGAAGAGTCCTTTGGGTCTATACCGGTTATGACAAGTCTAATTATATACTATGCGTCGGTTGTCTGATGGAATAAGCTCTCACGAAAATACGTCATTGCTGCTTTTACCAGACTCCAAAAAACGGTCTGGGTCCGATCTAGACGCATTGCTGAATCTCCCTCCTTTTTTTATAAAGTAAAGGGGTTAAGGAACCCTTAAAATGTTTGCACACAGCGCGGGTGTAGGATATTTGATATTCATATCATGCTCTGCACTTTCAGAGTCATCTTCCATTTAAAAAGAAGTGGTCTTTGGTACAACGCGCTCTAGAGCTTTGATGACCATGACCTCGCCTTATGACTCTGGTCTTATGGCACGCCCATAGTGGGTGGGTGAGTGGCCGTGGCTCGAGTGGTAGTGTGTTCGCTTCCAAATCGGAAGGTTCGGTGTTCGAATCCCAGCCTCGTCCGAAAGACATTCTTTTTTTCAGGCAACTTAATTCACGTAAGAAGAATGGTTGCCTCTAATACAATAACATGTCCAATTACACTAATAATTTAGTCTCCCCATTAAATGTTGGATGCCACCCATGGAGCGAAATAACCACTGAGCCCAAAAATCTTTCTTTCTCTCTCTGTCCCATTTTCCTAAAAGCTTAACACGTGCTCAGGCATTTTAAGTGTATTAATACCCACTTGAGTGTTAAGTTCTTTTAAAAAAAAAAAAAAAAAAAAAAAACAATGACTTCAACTGTTACTGCAGGAAAAAATACGAAATCTACTTTCCGTGTGCCAAGACTGGTTTCGGCCAGAATCTGAGCCAGGAAAGGAATGTAGTCGGGTCTTTCTGGATGGTTACAAACCAATGTAGTATGCGGCGCTGGTATCTTTCTGAAGGACGACAACGTTAAATTTCATTACTTGTTAGGACAACCTGCATCTGTCTTCCAAGCGGAGATATATACAATCCTGATGGCAGCAAACTATAATATATTGTGACGAATCAATGGAGGGAGCGAAGCATTTGCATCTGTAGTGACAGACAAGCTGCGCTTAGAGCTTTGCTGTATCCTTTTACGACTTCCAAGCTAGTTCGAGTATACAAGACTTCATAAACGCAATCGGAAGGCTAAATTCACTGAATCTTGTCTCGGTCCCAGGTCACAATGGGACCACCGGAAATGAAATGGCCGCTGAACTTGCTGGTCAAGGCTCAAGGGAGAGTTATTCAGGACCCGAACCTACGCTAGGTCTGCGTCTTCGGTTAGGACTCCATTGACAGTTGGGTTTCAAATGAACAGAACTGCAAATAGCGTGACTTCAGGTTGTCGGCGGTCGAATGCTTTTCGACGTCTCTAAGAGGTCGATGATGACACCGCGGAACACTACCTCTGTGAATGTCCGCTTTACGCTCGCATCAGCCTACTGGCGGTTACTGAAAGCTATGACGACACCGCGGAACACTACCTCTGTGAATGTCCCCTTTAAGCTCTCATCAGCCTGCAGGTATTCAGCGTTGATGTGGTGGGTGGTGGTACTATACGCACTTTAACACTGAAATCTTTCTTCGAAAGACTGAGACACTACGAGCATGAGTATGAGTCCGGGAAAAGTGGGCCGCCGCCCTATTATCAAGGCTTCGCCCATCAACTTCGTTGTCTAATAAAAAGCGGGGCAGAGCAAAATACTGGTCTTATCTTCTTCAGATAACGCTACCGAAGGTTGCTACGATTTGATCAGTCACAAGTTGCCGGTCGTAGATCTTGTTGGCGGCTGGACCACCGATAATCCCTACCAGGTCTTAAATCACGGTACCATGGGAGTCAGGAGCCCCACGGATCTCGGTCCGGGCCTGACTTGAAGAGGTAGGCCCCCTTGTTGGAGCGTCATGGTGGCTGTGGTTTAAACCCAAATTCGCGGGAAGGGTCTTCCACCTTGCGATGGCAAGGTGTATCGTTGCCCCCATGGATGTGTGGGCATCCCGATAACATAAGTCTCCATGACAGGTGGTTTACGTTAAAAAATCATACACTAGTCCGGAAAAAGTAGCAGAGAATGAAACCCAATGGAAAATAAAAAAAGTGTTGGAACCAGAACGGAACCCTGGGGTTCATTAAAGAAGAGATTCAACCGACTCTATTAAATTTCTTTGAAATTTCTGGCGAAACTATCTTCCTTTCGCCAGATTGATGTAGACTTGGTTCCACTCTTCGATGTGACATGCAATTAAATCACCAGTGAACCTTTTGAAAAGTTTACTTTTCGTGTCTCGAGATATTTCATGAGCTGGCAATTAATCGGCTTTCTCATGATCATGGAAAAAGGAATTTAAATGCAATAGGTCTGCAATGCTTAAAGGCTGTTCTATCTACTCAGAAAGAGTACTAAGGAGTAGCATTTATGAAAATGTCAAACTCGCGATATTTTAACTGATCGACTGGTATTCTGTATAAAAGGGCATCGAATCTGAATTTGGTAACAGAATTAAATTTCTTAAAAATAAGCCTACCATGGGTAGCGACCAGTGGAAGCATGTGACGACCTTTTTGTTATCCCGTACCTACGAGTATCTATCTGAATTTTTAGCATTTTTATAAAGCAAATTCTTGGCAATCTCAAGAAGAAAAAGCCCTCTTACTTAATCAGTGCTGGGTATTTTCGTTTACTCGTATGAAACCATGATAAGAGGGAATTCCCTTTTTACGATATGTACACTCTTAAAGTCCGATAAGAGTTACATAAATAACTTATCGCCTTAAGTTGTTTTATCTTTCATTTGCGGTCAAGAGAGGGGTAATCCCTATAGAACATTACGGTATACGAGTACTTACTTTTGGATTCCTTCGATCAAATCGGAAACAAATTGCTTGCTTCGTGTGATCAAACGTTTCTCACGATCGTCAATTCGTCGTAGATGGTGGTTCTGCATTCCAGATACTAACTCATTTATCAGGCTCTTATTTTCCAAATAGGCCCTTAAGTCATCCGGAACATCTTCTACAGCTTTTAAGGCGAATTTCGACTCCAGATACTCTTGCACGACAGTACCAAGGTTGTCCGAAAAACGAATAGCAATATTTCGTATCTGAACAAAGTACATTTGAGTTCCTTCGATGAATTTTGTTACCATTTCCTGCATATTTCGGTTGAAGTACGTTATGGATTCCTTCGAAAAAGTAAAGTTAAAACGGGAATTTTAGAATTCCATAAAAAATGTTTTTCTTTTACCAAAATACTCTCATGCAGGTGTAGCTCATTGCGGATCAGAGCGTGCCAAGTGTCTGATGTTGTTTGGTAAAAATCTGACGAAAGCTCATCCATCTGTTTGAGGAATAAAGCGGATTCACCAGAATCCGAATCTTTACCACGACTAGATCTTAATTCTTGATGACACTGTGTAATGTTTTTAAAAACTTTATTAGTAAAGACATTATATTCGTCGATTGATTTGAGACTAGATTTTTGAATCAGCAGTTCGCCTTCCTCAGTTCGATTGGTGTAGAGATCGATTTCCTGCTTTCGTTCGTCGAATTTTTGCAGACCCAGCTTAAAGATTTCTTGAGTTATGGCAAAGACATTGTCACGGTATTCGACTAGAAGACTTTCGGCAGCAGAATCACTAATCTGCAGTAGAGTGTGACCATCTTCATCATCATCCCAAAGTGAATTGTACAACTGGTGCTCGTCAAGGAACTCCACAAAACTGCTTGAGTATCTAAGCTCGGCTTCAAGTTCCTTGCTCTTATTGTCACGGAATTGGATCTCTTCTTCTTCTGCTGTTTCTATTTCAACTATTTCATATCTATTGAATATCAAAGGTCTGGAAATATATGGGATATTATTCCGAATTGATAACACTTACTTGAACTCTTCCGTTGCCTTTTCTCTGACGCGATCCTCAATCAAAGCGTAGTCATAATATTTGATTTGTGGTAACACCGCTATGACATATGATGGCATTCGATTTTCTGGTGCCTTAAAAACTGCATTTCCCTCCATGTTGAAAACAATCAATTTTTTTAAAAATCGCAGCCTCTCCAACTGGAATTTGTTCAAAAAATATACATGAGTCTATGATGGACATAAATTTGTAGGTATACCCCTTTGAAGGACTCGATCTTGTTGTTTCCCAAATTGAAAATTTGCAAATTTTCCAGCGCATCAACGCCACTGATAGTTGCAATGAAATTGTTAAATAAATTAAGAGTTTCTAGGTTGTGAAGAGTGTCCAAGTTTTTGATTTCCGAAATGAAGTTGAACGACAACTTGAGTTCCTTCAAGGATGTCAGCGTTTCGAGATTCTCGATCACTTCAATTTTGTTACCACTTAAGCTCAGTTTGGTCAAATTGGGCATCATCCAGAGGTTGTCAATGCGAATAATGTCTGAAATTGAACGACCAACAGTATGTAAAACTTAAAACTTTGTAAGAATGCGTCGTATGACGAAAATGATGACAGTGATTGAAATAAGTGATCGGTCTCAAGTGTAAAAACGATCTTGAAAGTTTATAAACGTTTGCTCGGATAGAAGCTACTAAAGCTACAGCTATGGTTCCTAGAAGTCTGTTCTGTCTCTGAAGCTCTTATTGAACCGATCAATACCGCGATAGATCATGATCATGGTACGGTACCTCAAAATTATTAATTTTTGAATAGAATGTGAAAATGTGACCATAATGATCGGTAATTTCAAAAACAGTGCTACTAGGTTTGACGAATAGACGCGGTGGAATCCATTCAAAGACCTCCATCCCGTTATGCGTACTGTGCTTGGGAAAAACTATCTAACTTATGGTGATTTCCAGACTAGAGAAAACATCTAGAAATAGAGAAAACGTCCGGTCTATTTTGCACGATCAATGATCTTTGGAAAGCTAATGCACCTGTATGAGCTTTATGGAACGAAATCCGGTTTTTCAGAGTCATTATCAATTTTTAGTTTCAGTTTTCATTTACTAAACTTAAAGACTTATTTGTTTGAACTAGGCTTAGTCTTGCTAAAGAAAGATCTTCGGTCTGTAGGTTTGGCGTTCTTTCCTTCCCTGGAAGGCTGCTTATATGAGCACGTATCCATATCGGATAGCATAACACCTTTGGAATAACTCTTAACGACCGCTATTTCTCTAGGATAAGAAGATAATTGAATAGCAAAACCCTATATCGAGTAACAATATAGATCACGGCACAGAGCCATGACCATTCTTAAAGTGGATGCAGCTCTGGGGTAGTTTGAGCGACGCATTCTGCAATTTGTCTTTGCATTGTCGGAGAGTAGAGGAAGTGATACAAAAATCAGTATAGAAGATCTCTCCTTGCTGAACATATAGCGACATGGACCTTATCCAAAAGTTAGGACTACCCCGAGTAATCTTCAGACCCAACCCAATGGAGCGCACATCAAGACCTTACATAAACTGGCACATACGACCTCAACAAACACTTCATGCCTAACTAAAGGCGCTTAGCTAAAGATCGACCTGGTCGGAGTTGGATCTTTTTCTAGGCCATCCATCCCTTAGTTACCTTGAGTTGATTTTCGATAGTGTAACGCTGTATAACTATATATTCCCACATTCTCCTGTGCCTAGCTAGATCTCCACCGCTAAAAGATTCCACAGTCTTTTTATTCGAATGGTCTTTGTATAGAAAACATCAAACACGTACGTCCCGGTTGAATTTTGATACTTCTGTGACTTTGTAAGTTTCCCACATTACCATATACGACACTGAAGGTGAGAAATATTACCAGATATTCAACCTAGGAAAACCAGTAAAAAAACTAAGTCCAAATTAGCGAGGGAGAATTGCTAGAATACTAGAGCGGATCTATGAGTGGGAGCCCTAAAGATGGATACTCTCCTTATGAAGGAGAAGATGACTGTATATTGCAGCCGTCTTGTACGTAGTTCTCCATCACGACGCCAGTAAGCAGTTTCCAGTCTTTTCTATTGAGGAAAGTCACTGACTTCTTAGAGACCTCGCGAAGTATTCATTTGGTGCGCCGGCAACCTCAAGAGTTTTATCACTTGCAGTTGTTCTACTTGGGTCCTGAAAAACTCTCCTCTAAGCCTTGCCTCGGTGATTTCATTTCCTGTGGCCGCATAGTGGTGTAGTGGTACCAGCACAAAACAAGCGTTAAAATTGATATTAGCCCTTAACCCATTAGGCGCGCGTAAATTATATAAAAAAAAACCCAAATAAGTCTCAGTGAATTTAGCCTTCCGGGTGCATTCAGAAGTGTCCTGCATTCTCAAACTCGCTTAGAAGTCGTTAGAGGATTAAACACCGACTCTACCGACTCTTCACAATATAGTTCATTGCCATCAGGATGAGTTTATTTTCTCTTGGAACAGAAAATCAAATTTTTCCTATGACGAGTAAAATCTAACTTTGTCGACCTCCAGAAAGAAGCCAGAGCGGCATCTTAGATCGGTTTTGGAGCCATCCGTGAAGACCTGACTACATTCCTGTTCTGGGTCAGATTCTGGCCGAAATCATTCCTGGGCACATGGAAATTGGATCTTGCATTTTCGGCGGAAGGTCATCAAAATTACCAAAGTACGAGAGTCCATCCAATGATATGAATATCAAGGGAAGGGTGATTTGTCAGTGCGTGTAGAGTAGAGCCAGGCGTGCTGGGGAAAGACCCCATTCAGCCAATAGACAATTCAATGGAGCCTAGTAATAGCAGCAGTAAAGTATTTTCGTGAAAGTTTATTCCACGCCAGGATGCCTTATTTGGCTTCTTTGGAGAAACGGATGGTGATGCCGTTAAGCACAAGATGAGTCAGACCAGTCAGCTTCCTCCTTCTCGTAATCTCATAGAGGATTTACTTATAGCTAGTTTTTAGTGCACTACAAACCTAGAGATTCGTCTCCGCCGTGCTGTATGCCCGAGTTGCAATTGTTGTCGGAAGCACCGTCAATATCGATGAAAATACTCAACGCGTACTCCTTCTTGTGAATTCGGCCCATCAGTATGTTGATTCTTGGACAGAGGGTGAATTCGCACACAGGTTCTACCCATATAAATCTCAACCCTTCGCGCTCTGAAGTGCTTGGCGAACGTGTAGTCAATCGATGACTGATCAGCTCAATTGTAGCTGGTTCTGATTAAGTTACGTGACAAATGTGTCTCAAGAATAAGACAGGGAGTGTCTCTGCTTTCAGAGTGATTCCAGTTGTCACTTAATACTTTAATAGAACTGCTTTAACGGGATTTTCTTTTGATATAAGTTGTAAACACAGGGATCAGAACAAGAAGCTGGAATATCATTTTATACGGAAAAGAAACGGACTATGTGCCAAGAATATAGAAATACAAAAACGTTGTTTAAGCTTCCAACTTACTTAAAAATTCAAGTCTTAGGACCATTACATTCTCATAATCGAATGGTTCCAGTTGATGTAATCGCAAAGCTTCTCCTTTGTATCCGCTCTGGAGGTAAGCGTCTTCAATCATTTTCCGATTAATCACATTTCTTTCAAACTCAGGAAATATAATTTCATTCTTCCATTTGAGGTTCATTTATGCGTTTTATTTGTTTTTTTGTTTAACAATTAATTATCTATTAAAAAATAAACCCTGTTGAAGAATATGGGAATTTTTTTTGACGTCAAAACAAAAAAAAAAAAAAAAATAAACAATTCAGCAAGATTAAATAAAAAAATTATTTTAAAAATCAAGTTGTGAAATGATCAAGTTTTTATCTACTTAACATAAAGGGTCAGTGCACACTGGAATACAATACAATAATTACCCCGGGGTAAAACTGGTTTTATTGTAGAGGGAGATAAATTGTAAATTAAAAAACGAGGTAAATATTCAACCAGTATTGAAGCGGTTGAACATTGGCGGAAAACCAATCCACACATAAGTTGTATTCATCCAGTGTGCGGTTGAAGTACAATAAAAGATGCGCGATGATATGAGCCATCGAGTAGATCCTTTTAGGTACACGTACGTTCTAATTTTGGTTTTTGAAAACTATGATTGGTTGTATTCGATAGTTAAATACTCGTTCGTTAAATACTAAGCCCCGATGTCTCCGTTTTGCCTTGCAATGTAAATTTTTTCATCCATTCCTAGCGATGATTTGGTGACATTCATACCTAAGGTCTCGGCTATGAAACGCTGAGATTTTCATTCAATATTTGTCTTATTTAATCACAAAAGTCCAGCACTTTTTGGTCACGTAGGAAGAGGAAAGCTTTGCTGTAAGACCATCATAAACATAACATACTGTTGATGAAGCAACTGCATGGGGATATTTTAACCTCATTTGGACGTGGATTTGAGCTGCTGCCAATATGTTGTCTTTAGTATCAATATAGTATTCTCATAGAAAGATGATTAAATGCAGCTCGAAATTGGTAATGCATGCCGTCTGCATTAGCCCATTCTGCTCTACTTAGCCTTTTGACTTTTCTCAGCTCGTTACTCACGCCCGTTATAAAGGAACAGATCTCGAACATGTCTGTGATAGTCGCCTTTTCCGGATAGGAATTGCAAAACTACCATTTTAGTTGCAGACCTCACAAGCTATTTTTGTCCTCGGTAATGGGGATTAGTTTCGCCAGAATCGGATATTTCCCTTGCGTTTGCTTTTACTTTCCTAACATCGTTCGCCTCTTTCGGGTTCGCGTAATTCACTTAAGGTACACCACTTGCATATCGTTGGCGAAAATGCCGATATTGGTCACTCCACTCCTCTTACGAATATAACATTGGCTAATTCGCCCGAAATTGTAAAAACCTCTTATTATTCTGATAACGCAAAGCCTGTATGCAGAAAAGAACTTGATCCTTGATGTTCTTCGTTGTTAGTACATGGGCATGACGTACATAGAAAGATACACACTGTGGATAGCAGATAATCTTCGGCTAGTGACTAAAACAGCCCCAGCTGCTAGTTCTAAGCCGACAAATTCTATCCAATTTTTCCTTACAACTGCTTTAATTGCGGACCCTATTTGGTAGTTGTGTTTTGTCAATGTCTTAAAGTTCATGTTCCATCGCATATCTCGAACGTAATTCATTTTCGTGGCAAACATGAAGTCTTATCCAAGCGCCATTGTGAGGTGATCTGACACATCTTCTATCTATTATAGCTTTTCCTTACAAATATCGAATATTCCGGTACACTCAGCGACGCAATCCATATATGTTTTGTATGTGATATATTTATCTCCCTGGTTTTGGCACTTTTTTTAGCTTGGGCTGTATGGTTTAGATCGAAATTGATGTACTTCCAGTTCGTCAAGCCTGATTACATTTAGCAAAAATGAGCATAAGCTTCCAAATACGTTTTGGAAGATGGCTCTATAACAAACTCGTACACCTCAAAAGACTTTTCCTTATTTTTTGTATACTACAGTCCTCATTACCTCCAACACATTGTTGTCGTAGCTGGCTGCGACAGAGCCTGTAACAAGTTCACCTCTGAAACTAACTAATTCCATAAAATATATTTTCTTACTCAACGGGCACCCGTGAAGAGACACGGCAGCCTTACACTCTATTCGATCCCTGTTTCCAGTTGTCAAATCCTCTGGCATCAGCTATAGCTTGATCCTTAAAACGGAGGTTTAGATTCGGAAATGTGCAGCATTGTTGCCTATTCGCTTGATGTGGCCAGCGTAGTCGAACTCTGTTGACTTTCGTCCAGCACCCGGCTCCAAAGAGCAGAATTTGTAAGATTTTCATTTCATGTTTTTTAAGGCTTTCATTTCGTCTTCCGAGTTAGATGTTTTGAGCCAGCCTCATTCGTAGAGCTGATGTTTTCTCCGAGGTAGGTAAACTCCTTAAACACTTCGAATTCACAGAGATGTTTTTTTCTAGGCGATGATGCTTACTTATTTGTTGACAATATGAACTTGGTTTTGCATTCATTTACTTCAAGGCCAAGTCGATTCGTCCGTCCTTCAATTGTCGCGATATCATCTGCGTATCCCAACAGCTGGGCAGATTTGTTGAAGGTAGTGCCTTAAAAGTTAATATCTGCGCTTCCCCTTTCTGTACCAGCACTAGATTGAAGAAATCAACTGAAAAGTGCATATCCTTGTCGAAGTCCGGTAGAAGTTTGGAATAGTTCAAAGGTACTGTTTCCAAATTACACATTGCACGGCGCGCGCAGCATAGCTGGATGGAATTTTGCCAGGATCCCATCGCTTGCGTCCCGGGCTTGAAGCCAAGTGATAGTTACTTAGGTTTACTTAAAAAAGCAATCAGGATATCGTTCCAATCGTTCGAATCAGAATATCGTCAGAGTAGCCGTGGCCCGTTTCTCTGAAAATATTCACCACCCAGCAGATGGATGCTATTTCGGTCCCTCGACTCTGGGACTATGCGCGGCTTGTACTTAGTACTAGCAAATGTTTAAGCACATGAAATGAACACATTCATTCTCAATAACCAAGGCCTGCAAAAATGCGGCTACGAAAAAGGCTAAATCTTTCGGATGTTGCGGCCACTGAAAATCACACGAAATTTTATGAATCGTACTGTGAAGTTATTTGAGGGTACTGGTGGAATAGTCTGACTGTGCGAACGCCACAAGTCATCAAAGCCGTCATCAAATTGAATTCGATGAAATCCGCTGCGCTAGCAGAAAATCATGATTCAGGAGATAGATATCAGCAAAACAGCATGTCGCGCATCTAAAGGGCTCAGCGAACATAAGTGACACACTTGCCACTTACTCACAGAAACGTAAATCAAAATCGAAAGCGAAAGTACGCGAAGAATGGTCACAGACGATTTCTTCTTACTAACGAGAAAATTTTTACCGTTGAAGAATCATTCAATAAACAAAACGATAGAGTGTACCCCCTGTCATTACGACATACGTCTGTACTCATTTCGAGAGTTCAATGTGGCCCCCACCCAGCTTCTGTGATAATTTGGGGTCACCTCCATTTCTGTGAGAAAGGTGTCAAAACATCGGCGAAAGTGTATCAAAGGGACGTCTTAGAGAACGTTGTGGAGCCCCTCAACAGAACACTATTCGCAAATAAACCGACTGCACTCTGGCTCATAAGCAAAAACGACTCAAATATCGCGCAAAATCCTCATTCCGAACTTTATTTCCACGGATGTTGGTCTATCTGGTATCCCAGGCCTCAATCCATTAGACTATGGTCTGGTTTGGAAACTACTCGACACCTTTGAGACTTTGAAGCGCGCTCTTGTCCGTGCAGTGGCCATACCGACTTGGCCGTTGCTAGAAGGCAAATTTCGAATAAGTTGTTCTACACTTTGTAACCATTGAGTAATCCAATAAATAGAAACAAAAAGTTTTCAAAAATATTCATTCGCTTTCATTTTATTAACCAAAAACTGTGTACCAAAACAGTTATTAGTACGGGGTATAATTAAGTAGTTTACGGTTGTTCTTTACTAAAGAGCAGGTCCACTACCGTTCTTAATTTTTTTTGTTGATATGGTATTGGCCACTGAACTTTGTGTTTCAGAATAGAAGCAATGCTCATGGGTAATCTACGAAAAACTCTGGACTTTCACAGGTCACCATGACCTGCAAATAAACTTGGAATCGTGAATGTGTAGTTATCTTGCCTGTTGGTCAATCGATTTTATTGGACATCTTTGGTGCTTGTTGAACGTGATTCTAGTTAAGTCCTCTCCACTGCTTCTTAAACCAATTCTGTATTCAGCAAGTTACGAGATGTCAGAACCTCCTCCTATATACTCGTAAAATGTCACCATTCTCATAATGTGACAATTTTGTTTGACGTTTAATCTCAAGAAAATTCCCGCATGTCATAGTGATGTCATCAAGGGCAACTCAACACTAATTGGGGGACGATATCAATTTATATCTTTGTTCTAGATACAGAATTGACTTACAAACAATTGTGTAGGTCAGATTTATTTATGGCACACATTAAGATACTTTGAGATCAGCTAGCAAGTAAACTGTTCATTACAAAGTACAAAGTTCAGTATTTCCCGAATAATTGAGTAAACCAAATATAAAGTTAGTAATGCCGCTGTAAGTTTTGAAGCAATGTCTTATGACGATGTACGCTAGTAGCAATAAAGTGCCTAGTACTCGTACATTGTTTGCAGATCTAATTACCAAATAATGTTGTATTCATCAGAGCAGTCATTTTTCAATGACATTCACTTCAACTGATAGTAGACAATAAAAAGTTGCAAGGAATTTTCCTCTGTGACTTCTTTTTATTCTACTGTTCGGCTCGTTAGCGCAATGCACTTGTTGTTCAATTGATATGGGTTTTTGTCGGTTCTTCTTTGCACAGTTTTCTTATTAATTCCTGAACACACGTTCCCTAGTGTCATTCTTTATACTTCAATGTCAAGTCAAAACCAAAATTTTTTTTATAGAATGAATAAAGCCGCATCTATCAACACCTTGTGGAACACAAATTAGTTTTGCTTTGAAATGAAACCGTCTTTAGTACTGGTGTACTAAAAATTATCTCTCCTATTTTCAACTTTAAGTTTATTTGTACTTGAAATGTATATGTACATATACTAGGTATCTACCATGTGGTATAATTGTATCTTGGTTGCCTTTGTTATCTGTGGTAAATTGGAGATTGAAGATTTGCTCGTAAGTCTTTTGATAGTGGTACAAATGTTTTCCATTTAATGGCATTAAATTGACGCTATTCTGTCAACAGATAACTTTTAATGATCTACTACACGTTTGGATTTTACAGTACTTCGGCATGAGGGCAATTTAGTGAAGAAGATGTCTGCAATACGACGTCATCACTAGACCATAAACGAACATATTTACTATTTCTGTGATAAAATTTTGATGACTTTCTATCATAGTTCAGCGTGAATAAGTTATTTCTGACAGATAACATCGAAAAAGTGCTTGTCATCTGCCATATAAATTGACAATTAGGTCATCTAATTGAAAACCATATGAGATTTGTGACGAAATACATCCAGTGCTGCAAATTTCTTCCACGTATCTGCATTGTTAATCCAATTGCTAAATTGTTAAACCAAAGGATGCTCCCCCCCCCCCCCCTTCCCCAACTCCCAAAGCACTCCATCATTCCCCTGGGCTGGATCAAGGTGTTATACGACCCGTGCCGAAGATCAACCTGGCTGAGGGCCCAGTATCTCCAAAAATAGCTCAGTCGCAAACGGAGTATCCGGATACCTGGCGACCTCCGGATTAGCTAGCCTTATCTGTATATGGCGGATCTCTGTACAGATGGACATCCCTTTCTCCGCTACTCGTGGGACTATTATGGACAACAACCTGACAACAAAAACCGAGGCCGGTACTCCTCAATTACCGGGCGGTGGAACGGTGACTACACCGACTACCGACAAGGCTCCTACATTGCCGAGAGGAGGCAAAACTGTGGCAGGCCATGGTGCGCCATCCTTTAAAGGCAAAAGGAACAAGCCAAATAAAAAGAATTCAGGAAGTGTTAAGACTGTGGCAGGCCATGGTCCTATCACCTCCTCCACCCCTAGCAGCAGCAAGTTTGTGGCAGGCCACGGACTTGTCGCGGCTACCAAAACTCCTTCAGGGAATGTTAAGACTGTGGCAAGCCACGGTCCTATCACTTCCTCCGCCCCTAGCAGCAGCAAGTTTGTGGCAGGCCACGGACTTGTCGCTGCTACCAAAACTCCTTCGGGGAGTGTTAAGACTGTGGCAAGCCATGGTCCTATCACTTCCCCCGCCCCCAGCAGCAGCAAGTTTGTGGCAGGCCACGGACTTGTTGCTGCTACCAAAACTCCTCCCTCCAAAGAGGAATCTGGAGCTCAGCTGCATCGGCAAGCTCCATCTAAGGCGCTATACATAAGACGCCGAAATGCCTCACGCATTATCAAAACCTTCGGATCCATTCCGGAGGTGGAGAGAAGTGCGGAAATAAAGAGCAAGGTTGAGTGGGCTAAAAACATCCTAAAAGACGGATTTCCCACTGCTTCCATTGCTCACAAAATGTCAAAAGACTCCTCTAAGCGTCAGAGATCGTTGGAGGAAACCGTATCGGTTTCCAAGAGGCCCAAAATTCACAGTTCCACAACCCCTGGGCCATCCAACAGCAGATCTCTGAAGTCTTATAACGAAGTCCTAAAGGACGCATTGGTGATCGCGGTGATCGATAGAAGCGATACCGACGGTTCCATTACACCGGAACGGTGGCAATTGGTCAAGTTGAAGCTCTCCAGCAACTTCTTGGCCATCATGCGGGAGAACCCAGGACCACCTCCTATCACAAGCGACGCTGGCTGGCACCAAGGCCATGTCAAGCTCATCGCTTGCTCCGACCAGAGATCTCTCGATCTCTTCACCAAGGCCATCGATGGTTTAGGAGAGGTTTGGCCAGGTGCAAAACTCGAGGTCGTATCTAAGGAAGACATTCCTAGTAGACCTCGAACTCGTACCTGGATTCCAGCCGAACCCTCCTCTCCAGAAAACATCCTGGAAATCATCCGGCTCAGCAATCCGACTCTTCCGACTCATGACTGGAAAGTCGCGAAACTGGAGGAACTAAGGGGTTCTTATAGATGCGCGTTAATTGTGATCAATAAGGAATCCCTTAATCCTCTGGCGCAGACGAAAGGCATGATTCGGTTTGGATTCGAGTCCATTCATTTAAGGGTGTACAAAAAGGATGAGTTGGATGCTGATAAGCAACCTCCTCCTCCTTTAACACCTGACATCACAACCGTGGATCTTGGAGCATCGATATCCTTTCCAGAATTGGATAGCGATGACTCCAATCTATCCGAGGTGACTACAAAGCCGTCGGTCTCCGATTCTGACACATTGTCGGAAATGGAAACCGATGGCGAAGCAAATAGAGGTTCTATACGATCAGAGATTGAAGATGAGCTCTTGGGCACATCTTCAGAATCGGAGGACCTCAACAACACCGTGGTGGAGGCGACTCTGGAAGACTGTAGCAATGATACGGTTTCTCCAGATTAATCTCCACCACTCAAAAAAGGCTTCGGCCACACTCATTCTGCGTCTTTCCAAAAGCGCAGAAGACATTATCCTAATCCAGGAACCATGGATTGCAGAAGGCGTGGTTCGTGGACTTAGGACACCCTCATACGTTCCGCTCTATACAAGAGACAAAGGTAAGATTAGAACTTGTATATTAGTGAAACGTAGCCTTAATGTATTTCTACTTCCCAACCTCAGTGACCCCGACCTAACCGTTGCCAGATTAGAAACTGCCAAAGGCTCATACTGGCTGGCATCGGCTTACCTTGGCCACGACCAAGTGGGCCCTCTCCCTGGTGATAACCTAGAAAGGGTGGTACTGGAAGCGGGAAGGCAAAAAACTGGCCTCATAATCGGATGCGACGCCAACGCACATCATACGGTATGGGGCAGTACCGACATCAATGATAGAGGTGAGTCACTTTTAGACTATATTTTAAGTACTAACCTCTTAATTTGCAATATTGGCAATGAGCCCACTTTCATAACAAAAAACCGACAAGAAGTTTTAGACATTACTCTTGTCTCCGACAGCATCACCCAAAGGCTAACAAACTGGATGGTATCGTCTGAACACTCCTTTTCGGACCATAGGTACATCCAATTTAGTCTGAGTGATGCTCCCCCTCTCCAACCAACTTTCCGGAACTACCGGAAAACTGATTGGACAAAATATAGAGGAATCCTATCGGAAACGATATCCTCCAAACTATCAAGTCCCCCGCGTGACACCAATGAGCTCGACATGAAAGTCAGGGAATTTACTCTGACTCTCAATAAGGCTATGGCCGCTTCCTGCCCTCTTATTCAACCAAGAGGCAAGAAAAAGCCACACTGGTGGACATCGGCACTAGGACTGCTCAGAAACACATGCAGAAAACTTTTCAACGCAGCAAAAAGCACAAGAAAAGTGACCGACTGGGACTCATATAAAGAATCCCTCAAATTATACAAAAAAGAACTGAGGAAGGCAAAGCGACAATCCTGGAGGTCATTCTGTGACAAAATCACAGAAACCTCTGAGGCTTCGCGGCTAAGAAAAATCCTCTCCACAAATCCTATGATGCCCAGCTGTTTGAAAAAAACCGATGGCTCTTGGACAACCTCAAGTGATGAATCACTCAACCTGCTTCTGGACACCCACTTTCCAGGTAGCTCCCAACTCGCGGCCAGTAGCAGCCCAAACAAGCCTACTGCAACCGTGACCAAAATTCATAGTCTGATTACGAGAGACAAACTGCTCTGGGCACTACATAGCTTCAAACCATACAAGTCTGCTGGTCCGGACGGTATTATACCTGCCGAGCTACAGAGATCCTCAGATATTATTCTACCAGTGTTGGAAAATATTATGAGGAGCTGTGTAGAACTTATCCACATTCCACTGTTATGGAGAGAAGTCAATGTAGTATTCATTCCCAAAGCTGGAAAATGTTCTCATGTGGTCCCAAAGGACCTCAGACCCATAAGTCTATCGTCATTCCTTCTGAAAACTTTAGAACGACTGATTGATATCCATATTCGAGCTAAAGTTGATCCAAGACTTCTGTCTACGGCTCAACATGCCTACTGTAAAGGAAAGTCGGTGGAAACGGCTTTGCACTCTCTGACTAGCCACATCGAACGATCCCTACAATATAAGGAGTACACAATGGTTGCTTTCCTGGACATAGAGGGCGCCTTTAACAACGTCAACACATCCGCAATCACGACTGCGTTGTCAACTCTGCAGGTAGACGACTCACTTGGGGAGCTGATTAATCTAATGCTGACAAGCAGGATAATCAACTCCAAACTGGGTGAGACTTCTGCTAAAAGATATGTCAGTAGGGGTACGCCGCAAGGCGGTGTCCTCTCCCCCCTTCTTTGGAACTTAGTGGTTAACGAACTACTGATATACCTGGAAGCGGGGGGTAGCAGAGTGATTGCCTATGCGGATGACGTTGCCATAGCCGTCTCAGGAAAACATTTAAACACCATTAAAGAACTCCTCCAAGTAAATCTTAACAGATTAACCTGCTGGGCAGATCGCTGTGGATTGGGAATAAACCCCCATAAAACTGATCTTGTCCTCTTTTCTAGGAAATATAAAATTCCAATCATAGACCCTCCTTCAATAAACGGTACCAGTTTAGCTTTCTCCGATACAGCAAAATATCTGGGTCTGATTTTTGACAGGAAACTAAACTGGAAACCTAACATTCAAGAAAGAGTCAATAAAGCTACAATAGCTTTATTCTCTTGCAAGAAAGCCATTGGGAACAAATGGGGCCTTCAACCTCGCATAACCCACTGGCTATACATCTCGGTCATAAGACCGATACTCACTTACGGGGTGGTTGTCTGGTGGACGGCCTTGGAAAATGCAGTCAACTGCACTAAACTAAGCAGAGTCCAAAGAACAGCATGTCTATGCACAAGCGGAGCCTTGCGGTCTACCCCCTCTGCGGCATTAGATATTCTGCTTCACTTGACACCCCTCGACATTTTTAGCAAGCAAGTAGCTGCGACTGCAGCTATTCGCCTTAAAGCGACTAAACAGTGGACAAATAATTCATTTGGCCACGCCAACATTCTTAATACATTAGGAATCCTCACAGAGAACACCGATTACACCATACCTGAACTTTGGTTTGACAAAAACTTCCATGTAAGCTTCCCCTCTAGATCATTCTGGGAGGAGGATGCTTTCATGGAGGACAAGTCAATCCATCTCTACACAGATGGATCTAAAACCGACAGCGGAGTTGGTGGCGGTGTTTTCTCAGATAAGCTTAACCTAAGCCTCTCTTTCCGCCTTCCAAATCACTGTAGCGTGTTCCAGGCGGAAATTTTGGCGATTAAAGAAGCTCTGTCCTGGCTGAAGAAAAACGTGATATCTGCAAAGGATATCCGCATATTTTCGGATAGTCAGGCCGCCATCAAATCCCTGGACTCGGTCTCATTGTGTTCTAAAACTGCCCTTGAATGCCGTTCATCTCTCATGGAGATGGCAGAGCAGTTCAACATTCACCTCTGTTGGGTGCCGGGCCACAGAGACATTCCAGGGAACTGCAGAGCCGATGAACTCGCCAAAATTGGAACCACTCTACCTATCCTACCGGACAAAGGTAGTATAGGTATACCAATCGCTACGTGCAAACTAACACTAAAGCTAGATGCCAATAAAAGAACGGACCTTAGGTGGACTGCTGGACAAACATGTCTAGCGACCAAACAGATCTGGCCAAGGCTGGATCTGAGTCGATCTAAGTGTCTGATCCTTTTAGATAGGAAACATCTCAGCGCCATAATAGGTGTCATAACCGGACACTGCCTCATAGGCAAGCACGCAAGAAGGCTTGGCGCTTTTACTAACGATTTTTGTAGAAGCTGCATGGACGAGGAAGAGGAGAAGACAATCCCCCACCTACTCTGCACATGCCCAGCTCTCTCTCAGAGAAGGAAGCTTCACCTAGGAGCTTTCTTCTACAACGACCTAAACGATCTAGAAAAAATAGACGTTAACAGTCTCCTACGCTTTATTAAAAGCTCAAACTGGTTCCAGTAGTAAGAAGATCATAGATCCACGTGGCATCACAATGGGCCAATAGGCCTAAGTGGGTTGGTATTTCCAACAGCCACTCTTACCTAACCTAACCTAACCTGCATTGTTAATACTCCCCTTGTGGGGCTGGCTAAATTTGCGGATCTTAGAACCATTCCACATCAATTTTGGAATGATCGAATTATCTTTTTTCCTTCGTGCCCACTTATAAGACCACGTTTTTCTATATCCGCTGACATTTGTAAGATTTTTCTTTCCCTCGCTGTTACTTATCCCAACTTTGCGATGCACGACTGTTGTGTACTACAAAAATTTGAGTTACAAAATACTGCGCCATTTAAGCCACCCCCCCCCCCCCCCCAGTCAGTGTTGCACATCAGCACGGAACTAACTTACTTGGATGGTGCTAAAGTACAAGGTTGACTAGATAGTTCGGTCCACGATGTTGGCTGAGGTCCCTTTCCACTTGTGTGCACCACCTAAAGTATGGGCATACTTTACTGCGTTATCCCTCTGGGTTGGAGTCAAAAACATTCCGGGCCGGGGCGCTGGTTTCCACTCGTTCAAGGTGACCTAGCTATTTAAGCCATGTTATCCGAGATTTTCGGACGAGGTCGGCATTGCTTCAGCCCGCAGATTTCGCTGTTGAAACGCCTCCTCCATTCTCCATTGATGCAAGCGCCACCGAAAATTACCCAAATAACTTTTCTTTCGAAGCGCCCGAAGGGATTATCATCAGCTTTCATTAGTATCCAAGCTTCTGTGCCGTAACACAGAACTGGAATAATCAGGGTCCTCTATAAAGACTTTACTAATCAATTGCCTTCTTAGCATTAAAAAGGAGCAAAAGTAATTCTTCGCATGATTTCTGCGTTGGTGTCGTTGTCTGAGTTGATAGCGGAACCGAGAGAGATAAATTTGTCAAAGTTGTAGCTGCTCATGGTATGATATTTTGGTCTGACCTCTTTTTTTTTTTGAGAGCATATACTTTGTTGTTGCTTCTTTAGCTTCAAAACCTATTTTTAGAGTTATTGCTTCAAAGTTGCAAACGTTTCATTGACAGCTCGCCCTGTTCTTTCTTTCCATTATGTCAATTTTGTCTGCGTATGCAAATAATTGATCAGGCTTTCTGAAGTTGACTGTGAGTTTTGCACAGTTCTTTCAAGAACTATGTTGAAAAATTACGTGACAACACATCCCCATGTTTAAGTTCTTTTCTAACATTGGAAGTCTCTTTGTGACATTTTGTCACTTCCAAACTTAACGGAGCAGCGTGCAGTCTCTATAGTCATCTCGCACAAGCTTTGCAATTACAGAACGATATGTCGTAATGTGAAAATTTAATCTGCGATGGGCTTTCCAGACCTAAAACCACACTGATAGGGCCTATCAAGCTGTTGGCGAAGGGTCTTAGACGTTCAACATAATACGTCAGACAGAATTTTATGTGCGTTGTTGAGGAGACTTGAAGTGGTCTTCCATCAAACAATGCTGAGGTTCCATTCGTCGATTCAGATCCGGTCTAGCAGCTTTGTTGGAGATTGTTCTTCTGACTTCATCTTGGTCGAGTGGTCGGAGATATTGTCGTTCTGTCTTAGGAATATCTGCGTTGTCGCTTTTCGGAACTCGCAAACGCTGATTTGTAACCCGTTGTCCAATTATTAAGGGTTGCCTGAAAGACTGTCAAGTCGCTCCCAAAAAAATCTTGCACAACATTAAAAAGCAACGGTCTTTAAACACAGCCTTAAGGTACTCCAAATTTCATGTCATCGTACATATCGCTGTTTTATGTATGGCACATTCGGGCACATTCTGAGACCTTAGTGTCGTCCATTTAAGATTGCTGGGTACACTGTCGAACGCCCTTTCCCAACGAATAATAATTCGCCATCATTATCCGTAAACTTTCAATCGCGTCAGATCGTTACTTTGGAAGAAGACTGACAGAAGTCGAAAAATATTAATTTGAAAAAAACTGTTCGTGAATGGTGAATAGTCAAACTAGCACTAGTGACTCTTTTTTCTTTTCTTTTTTAAATACAAGTTTCCATATTACATATTAAATTTTTTTAGTTGTGCCAGTCTTCTTCTAAAGTAGAGATGTCGACCTACCTTCCAAAAAAAAAAACGTATTGACTGCAACGGAGTTCCAGAATATTGTGTTGTAAATCTTAGAACTCTTTCGTATATTCTCACAGTATGCGACATTAGTTTCACCGGTCGATAGTTGTTACAGTTGTTACAAACGAGAAACACTTTGGAGGGTATGCGATCCGGTCCAACAGCACCCTTCCGGTACATTCATTTTAATGCCTCGCTAACTTCGGTTTCCATGAAGTCTATAGTTTCTTTACATACCGCGTGTGATTTTTTCGTTTAGCAACGCATTAAAATACTCTTTCCATGTATTGCAAATCTCGTTGTTCATTGATGTCGTAAAAATGCTTCCCCGTTTAGCCGTGTTTCGACATTT
Source organism: Volucella bombylans (assembly GCA_949129095.1). NCBI lineage: Eukaryota > Metazoa > Arthropoda > Insecta > Diptera > Syrphidae > Volucella > Volucella bombylans. Next base: position 127,244,003 of record OX422144.1, on the reverse strand, counting down.
CACATTCTCGATACTGCCTGTCTCTACAATTTCAAATGTTCTAGTCACCGCTTTTTCGCAACGTTCATAATCTTAAATTATAAGTTTACTCCTAACAAAACAATAACCAAATGCTTTTGCTTACTAATCGCATGTAATTGTCTCTTCAGGGCTAAATTTGTAAGATTTTTGTTGCTTCCTTTTTGTCACTCTACCGCAGTCTTTCCTTTGTAGCACTCTTCTTTATTCTTCATTTCATTCTTTTAGCCGCACACATCTTTTAGTTTAGAGAGCACACAAAAATTTGCAGCCTCATTGCTTAGACGAAGAAGACGAAGAAGGTCCCAACAATCATTTAGTACCAATGATGCTGGGAATCATCCACTCTGCAATAGAAATTTAATTTGTCAGTTTAGCTTACAGTCTGTCCACGCCAGAGAAGTATTCAATTCATTTAAAAAAAAAAAAATTAAAAATTTTTTTTTCAGTTTTCACATACATGTGTTTAAGACAACATTTTTTAGAGCTAGCTTAAACTGAGCAGACTTTTTGGATGATTCTCAAAATTGTTAGACCGTTTTTTTTTTAATGTTTTTCTATGTAGTCTCTTTGCATCGTAATTAATTGTTTTAGTTGTAAGTTGTACAGTTGTTTATACTCTGTTGTAATTATATTAAATTTTATTGTTCTGCTGCTTTTGGATATGCAATGGAACACAAATAACGCCTGTGTACCATTGGAGTTATGTGTGTTCCTCGCTGAAAATCGCATGTACCTTCTACCGCTTCTTTAGCCCATGACTTATTTTGCAATAGCATTGCCTTGCATTGCCAGGTATTGATAATCACATATTACTTCTCCCGCTGAGTAGAATCACTATCTTGAGATAGTGCACAAACATATTGTTGCTAGAAAGTAATAGTACCTTCCTTTAATTGACATAACAGGCACCGGTCGGTGCTGCTTCAGTTTCTTTAGCTGTACCATCCGTAAAAGCTTAGTATTGTACTTGGGCCAAAGGTTTAATTCTTTTGGTTACTCCAAACCTGATAACTCTCTTACGGGCGCTATTGTCCATTTTCTTCAAGCCAATGTAATTACCATATAGGTGTCTCCACATTTTGGCACTAGCAATGTAGTTTGCATTGTTTTCTATCGGACTGATATATATCACGATCTGATCTGTTTTTCTTGTTATCTCCAGCATTTGATGTTACTCTTGTTTTATACATACGTATTTCATGTTCTCCCGAAGGACCTCAGGCCTATCAATCTATCATTTCTCTTCCTAAAGACTTTAGGACTCTTAGAAACTCTTTCATCAACTTCCTCGATCATCATATCTCTCCAATAACGAGATATTAATATCTCTGTATGCAGCTTGATACACTTTAATTTCAACAGTAGAGTCATAATTGCATCCTTTGGCCGATGCTCTACCAGAAGAACACTACACAGAGGAACACCCCAACGAGGTATAATCTCTACTTTTACGGATTCTATTCCTCGAGGAGCTACATACTTACGAAATAATAAGAGACAAAATATGGTGTTGTAGCTTATGCTGACGACGGCGCTCTTTAGGAGTCGAGCAAATACTCGCCGACTCTCTCTAACATTCTCTAATATGCTTTAGGTATACTCTTCTCTTGGACGCGGAGCTGTAACCTAATTGTCAGTCTTTCCAAAACGAAGCTGGATTTCTGTAAGAGAAGACCCGAATCATCATGCATTTTTTTCCCTCTATCGAAACAGAGCACTCTTAAAAAGGATTAGTCTATTGTACGCCTTATAGTACTATCACCCACTGCAACAGCGCTGAGTACTTGCAGGCTATGCGAACGTAGACCAAACACTCACAGTGACGATACTCCGCGCTGTCGTCATCACTCTTACAGGATGTTATGTCACTTATGTTTAGCATACTTAGGTTCTTAGTAAACTCGTACTGCCCCGTTGCCAGTAAACACTTTACAGCCTATCCTATTGGCCTACAACACGAAAAGCGCTTATCTCTTAGAGACACTGGTAAACATTCGTATTGTATAATCTCCCGGGACTCTCAAGATTCCACATCAATAGCAGTTACGAGTATGCTCAGAAGAAACCCAACTGTCAATAGAAGCCCTAACCGAGGATGCAGGCAGTACTGGCGAAGGTTCGAGTTCTGAGAAACTCTTCTCTAAGCCTTGCCTAGCAAGTTCATAGGCAATTTCATTTCGCTTGTCCCTGTTATGACCTGGGATCCAGCCCTCGTTCTATGTAGCATGAAGAAAGTCGGACTAATTGAAAAATCATGCATTATCTCACCCAAGTTGAATGTCAACTCTCTGAGTTCCTCAAAAGTGTCCCATTCTGAATAGCTAGATAAAGTCAAAGAAAATGTTATAGAGCTAAATAAAAGGATAATTGCCCTGACTTCGTGCAAGAAGACCTCAAATTCATGCATTGAATGTCCACCACGGCCATTAGACCAATTACACATTTTTGCAGACGACTCTAAAATTGCCGTCTAGGGAGGATCTCTGTATACTGTATACCATTTCTACACTCTCGCGTCTTCAAAGTCTCAGATGTTCATCAAGTCGTTTTCAACGGCAGAGGTAAAACATAAAGTATTATGTTTCGGCTTACTTGCGGGTCTCGGAACAGTGCCTCTAATGCATTGACTACACTTGGATATCTTGTAAGAAAAGAAGATACCTTGTCAATGTCAAACAACCGTTTCTGCACAGCTGTTGACAGTAGACTTTTGCAGTAATAGTCTGATTAGGAGCCAACAGCTCAAAATGGATTATTCCCTCAGCATCCACCATACAAACAGTACCTCCTTGAGCGGGTTAAGTCCATCTCTGGGATGTTGTGCTGGTCTGTCTTCTGGATTAAGCCATTGGTGGTGACGTTTAATGCTATTGTAAAGAATCCGTTTTTCACCTCCGGCAACGATCCGGTACAAAAATGGCTCTTGATTGTGACGCGACAGAAGCGCAGTGCAAGTTTCGATTCTTTGATGAAGATTATTTTGCCATAGTTCGCTTTTCTCACAAATGTCAGTTCGCTTACCATAGTAGTGGGATATCTTCGGCGGTTGACTTCACGAGTTCATCGTCTAGTTCTTCTGGCCTATCCGAACTTCGACTCGCTTAGAAACTCTCTGCATATGCATTTTGGATTTCTCTAGTGGCTTCACTATTTTACTCTATAAGCTTTTGTGATATTGAATGAGTAAAAAGCTGTAACCCAGGATGTTAATGATGGGGCTTCTAATAAGTATTTAGCATCGTTGCCAATGGTCTTCTGCGATTGCTTTTTACTCGTACGTATGCAGTAGAACCCGGTAAGAAGCTTCAGTATACGCCGTTGCGTATGAACAGGGACTGTCGGTCTCACCAGTGCACTGAATGCGTGATTTTGGCACTCCCATTATTTCCTGATAAAAATTGGTCTCCAGGACCTTCATCTTTTACTGTTCTGCAAGTCGTGATGAATTGGTTCAAGTCCAAGTACATTTTACCGTTAAAGTCTCCTTACATAGTATGTTTCCTGCTGGCAAAATTCGATTTGCAACCTCTGGTTGTTCTTTTCGCATTAAAATTTCTTTTTAGGTACTTTGGTCTTTTTCAGAACTGCCACTACTATGCAGGTCTACTATTTTGCTGGAGTTACCTACCAGCCAGGAATCAAACCAAACAAATCATTACCACTAGTCTCTATTTTGTGTATCCTCAACCAAACTGTGTGTAAAACTTCCTGTCTCTTTCAATCGCAGTCTTGTTTTTCTCATTTTAACAGTCTAAGGATGTTCTTACTTCTCATTTCTATTAGCATATCATCCAATGCGGATAATTGGAATGAACCAAACGAATTTACTTACTGCTAAGTCTACCTTCGAGTGAGGAAGACATGTTTCGGGATTGCATTTACTCGTAGACGTCAGCAGCTTCCGATACCAGGGAAATCGCTCGCCGAGTACATATTTGCAAATAAATCGAAGCACTTATGCTAACAAACTCGACCGAAACAATTTGTTTATTCTTGAGAACTAAAAATGATTTAACTTGCGTTAGCAGCGCGAGTATATTTATATGCCCTCGTTTACCAGTATCATCAACCAAAATACAGCCGATGAGGAAATTGTGACCTTATCTTCTCAACTTTTAAGTACACAACATTTTTTTTTTATCTTCATGCCAAACATAGTGTTTTTCCAAATGGTCATACTATAAGTCATACTTGTAAACGAATGTAACATTCTTGACTGTTTGAATAAATTTGTGATAAACTGAGTACATCCCCCAACGTGTGCGTTCCAAATTCTGGCAATTTGCGATGTTAAACTTTTTTGCTTCCAAATTAGTTCCTAACTAGTTTATCAGTTTTGCAGAATGCCAACTCCGTTTTTATTCCACGTACTGCATCGGAACTAGTCCCTCATATCCCATCCTTTCTGTGCAAAACTTGTCCCTCTTTTTGATGGAAATTGGATGTAACGTTTGGTTTCGGGTGAACAGATACATCACTTGCTAGATATTAAATTGCGATGTAATTTAGAGTTTATTTCTTAGTAGACTTGTAGCTGCCCTGTTCGGTTCCATTTCAGATATCTTGAACGACCTAGGCAAACTTTCTTTGAAGAAAGGACCAAGTTTCCATCCTCAGTTTGTTGACACTTTGATCTAATTTTTAATGAAACATAACTAACTCTAATCAAGGTTTCACGGGACACTATTTAATTTTCTGATTTATTCATTCAACTCTTGACGCTTCAAATGAAGTAACCAACGTTGTAGATAGTCCTTAACCGGATTCATGTCTTCCTCTGAGAATTGCCTACTCAGTTTATGCGTTTTCGTCTGAATTGAGCCTCAGATATATGGAAAAGATGGCACTATAGTCCGGAGTGGACCTAGCCCCCAACCACTTCTCTAAATATTGCGATCTTTAATCAACAACTGTCACATAACAGCACATCACATTGTCTAAATTCTTGTGTGTCCTTAAAGGTCTCGATGAGATGGCTTTCACACTTAACAGAGTTCTCTTTCCACATTCTGCACAATATGACGGGTTGGCAGAGATGCCAAAACTAGACATGGGTCTGTATAGCTCATCTCTATCGATTTAAAGGCAGCATATGACAGCATCTATACAGAGGTGGTATGTGTCGATCTGCACTTTTTGAGTTTTCTCTAGGATCGGCCGTAGCGTGAGTTTTTGGTCGATTATGTACTATACTTATCCGCCTAAAATTGCACCGAAAGTGCACAATACGGCAAATATGATCTAGTACGCCATTTTAACGACACTGATGACTCTATGAGTATAGTTTTGAGAGACTCCTTTTTTGTGGATCGGACAAACGATATTAAGGTTCCATTCGTCATTCATACATTCTTCCGCCGAATTCTTGGAAATGAGTTGGCATATGCTCTCTACCGAATTATTTCCTGCTGCCCTAAATAGCTCAATAGGTAGGCCGTCCTTTCTAGTAGCCTTGAAGAAGCCTGCTTGGATATTACTATCTTTAACTTGTTATGATTGATTGAGCATTTATTGCCCAAGAACGTTCTACCTAACAGGGTCGAAACTACCCCATAGTTTAACAGAGGGTTTTCCTGTAACGATTCTATTCCCAAATTTACTTTCTCGTCTCTACAGGTTTCTCTTGTTGGTTTAACTTCCGACCATTCTTCCTAAAGTAGCACCACCATTTTGTTGATCGCTCGTTTCTCAGTCTCTATCGCCCATCGCAACTAAGAGGTTTACGTTTCGTAAAGTTTATACTGCTTTTGGTCATCATCAAGCGCTTTCTCGCACAGGTGTAGTACGATTGATAAATTTGATCGTCTCGGACGTGATGTGCTGTGAAGACTACAAATCATATTCGTCCGGAAAATATCGCCACCGTTACTGAGAGTGTGACTGAAAACCCATGTGTGTTCGTTTCGAGACGATCACTGGAATTGGGCCTATCCGCAACCACTTTGCACCGTATTTTGCATAAAATTCTTGACCTACATGCAGTCCATTTGACACTAAAATTTATGCCAGCAGAGCATGCACAACGCCTTATTTTCGCTGATTCGGTGCTTGAAATGAAAGAACAAGATCACGATTTTTTATTGTACACAAAATTATTCTAAGTAATGAGCCCCATTTCCATTTGTGTGGGTACGTAAACGAACAAAACTGTTACATACATATGGGGCTCTGAAAACCCAAGAGAAATAGTGGAGCAACCTCTCCATCCACAACGAGTGACAGTCTGCTTTGGGGCTGGCAGTGTCATTGGGCCATATTCTTTCGAAAATGATGCTGGTGCGGCCGTTTCAGTGAATGGATTGCATTACCGAACGATGTTGATTGACTTTTTGATGCTATGGACGTGGACGACGTTTATTTTCAGCAAGACGGTGCCGCATGCCACACAGCTGCTGAAACATAGACTCTATTGCGTGACAAATTTCCTGGACGTGTGATTTCTCACTTCAATTATTCAATTAGGCTTTTTTTTTTCATAAAATTTACGCCAATGCTCCACCAACGATTCATATCTGTTATTCTCGAAATACAGCCGCAATTATGCGAAAATGTGATGATTTCATCAAAAGAATGACTATTTATAGGCAGAGCTGAGGCGGACATTTTTCAGATATTGAATTTTATTACTAACCTGAGAGTTTGTACTTTAGATTAAAATAAAAATATTATCACTTTTCATAAAAATGTTTTGTCTCTCTATTGATTTAAAATGACACCTCTTGTTGGATGACCCTATAGAAGAAAACCAATTAGTTAACCCTCAACTCAATTCTTCTGTTTCTCGTTCCCTCTATGTTGTGCCTATTTCAGAACAAAGTTCTGAATGGTTTCTCAATACCAAACCCCATATTAATTCATACGCATCGTTTTAAGTTGAATGTAACAGATAACAATACAGCACGAGTCCTACATTACAGCCTGAGTTATAGAGTAAAGGCTCTCTGCTAAAAATTTCCTCTAAGAGGTTGCATTGGAACCTCTCAATTCATCACTTGACGCTGATTTATGAAGCCATCATTCTGCCAAAAGCCTTTTTCAAGAAACAACTCTTATGCAACTTTCCTATTACTCGCCAGTAAGCACATTTCTTTGCAACTTAATGCTTCCGCATCGCATTTGCTCAATCTAGGGCAACGTTCTTCTAAGTAAGGCAACATCACATTTAACTTCTAATATTCGTAGTTGTTCTGCTCTGCTTACTGAACTGGAAGGAAGCCCACACTATTTCTTAAAAAAAAAAAAAAAAAAAAAAACCTTTCCATGGGAGTTGCCCTTTCATGTACTCATTCTCGCCAGTTGCAATTTGCCCCTTATTACGTACGTGTACGTCTGCAATAGCACTTCGAATGAAACCTGAAACTTTTGAAAAATTTAGGACACCAGGAAATTCATTTAAGCTGCTGAATTATAGTGAAGAAAAGAAGACTTTGTTCAAACTGATTGAAACAAAGGTGTTCCATGAACTGATCTGGCTTCTCTCAATATGAATTTTCATATTCTGTACCTACTCTGCCTATAAGAGAAAGATTTCATTATTGTCAACCGCATAAGATGAAATGTAATGTTGCTTACGTTGCTCTACTATAACAGGCGCGGTCCAAGTGCAATTGTGTCAAGAATACTCCACAATGAACTGAGGAACAGCAAGAACATGAAGAATACCAGTAGAACCACAAAACACAAAGGAATGGCCATAATCAACTGTTTTGTGATGAGCACAGCAATTACGAATCAGTACGAGTATATCAGGGCATAGTCTTCTCATATGGTATGTAACTAGTTTACATTGCCCTCTAGTAACCTCGAACTGACACTGCGTATGTATTCCTACTTGACCCACCCATCTATAAAATAGAACCGTTCTTCCACCCTACCTCCGAACGAAGAGGAGAAATTACAGGCTTTACCAGACACTATTCATATTTATGTGTGATTATATTTACCATGTTTTTGTATGGGCAGTGTCGTGACTATAGCTGATGGTTAGAAAGGTCCTTTTGATTTTTAATTGAACTTTGCATGGGAACAGATTTATGATAAGGACTTAGATACATAAATCAATATTGATACAACTCGTACGCGTACTATCAATTATATTGCAATTATCATGATTGTTTTGACCCCACACATAAGACAAGTTTTTGTTAATCCAATTACAGGAAGTACCTGAAGAGAATTACAGCCTGCCGTATCAGAATTCGAACGGTTCGAATAATGGAGAAGCTGTTATACTAAAATTAGAAGTTCCAGTGCCTTTGCGTGAAGAAGCAAAATTTCCTAAAGAGAAATGGAAAACATTTATTGGTGAGTATTTCAATTGAACTATCCAACCTTCAACTAAAGATTTCTAATTTTTCGTTTCCTTTTTCCTTGCAGCATTTGTGATACTATTAGTTAATTTTATTTTGGCAACAGTTTCCTTATCGCTGGTGCATGAAAGACTACCAGATAGACAGAGGTATCGTCCGTTGCCGGACGTTTTCTTAGACAATATTTCTGCACAAGATTGGGCATTGAATGTCAGTGAAATTCTAATCATGGTTACTGTCAATACATGTATTCTATTGACACTGCTGCATAAGCACAGGTGAGTTGCAGGAAAATACGGAAAATTTAACTTAACATACAACACGATGACGCATTTATTCGCACAATTGGATGAGTCATTTTATTGAATAATGAGCGTTACTTGTTGCCTTTGATAAAAGAATAATCGAGCTATGCACTTGTAGGAGTATGTATTCATATCAAGTGCTTGATTTTATTGAAGATATTAATCTGAACTTTTTTGTTGTTCCTGATTAATTTGTGCCACGTGAAATGATTGGATTTTGCACTAAATGATCATTAAGCTGTATTAAAACGGAAATATCTTTGACTTTATCTTATCGATACTTTATTTTTCAGTACTTAGGTAATCCTAGAAGTTATCACTAGGTAGTTATTTATTTTAATAATGTGACTACTTCTCAATTCCCTACTTCCTGACTTTGAATTTAAAAAAAAAAAAAGAACTTGACACTCAAAAGGGGGTATGACTACACTTATTATGCCAAAGAATGTGTTAAGTTTCTCGGAAAATGGGACAGAAAGAGAAAGAAAGATGTTTGGGCTCAGTGGCTATTTGGCTCCATGGGTGGAATCCAACATTTAATGGGGGGAATAAATTATTAGTGTAAATTGACTCGATGTTGTATTTAGGCAATCATTCATCGCACAAGATTTTAGTTGCCTGAAAAAAAGTCTTTCGGTCACCTTTGGTATTGAACCCCGAACCGTCTCGATTACTACGCAATACACTACCACTTGGGCCACGGCCACCCACGGAGCAAACAACTCATGTGGTTTTGATTTAAATAATGCTTAAATTTGAAAGACAATTCATTTAACATTTAAGAATGATTTCGGACATGTGAGCAATTATTCAAAGGCGTATGGTCAGATGGCCAATTTACAGGTTCCAGATAAGTGATTTCAAACTTATCATTTCTTAATAAATCAATGGTGTTGGTCAGTATGGCACCTAGTCCCATTCTGCTGGAACCACATATTCAAATTATTCGTTTATATCTTTCTATTTCGATCACCATTGACTATTGAATTGAATTGAGTCCCGGTTCAACCCCTGACAGCTTTATTACGCTAAATACAAGTAACAAGTATTGTAAATATGGGTACTAAACCCAAAAACTAAAAATTTTCCAATTTTGTTGGACTATTGCACGACAGGGTAAAAGGCAGTGTTGAAGCAGGTTTTACTTAGGTGATAGTAAAAGATATGTTGAATACAATTGACTTAGCATTTTTGACATGAATTCATCGAGACCATACTAACATATCTAAGGTTTCGGAGACTAACGTTCAACCATATGAGTAGCAGTAGAACGGGAGAATCAATATTACAAGTTAAAAGATGGTTAAAGAGTATGTCACCAACTACACTACAACTATCTTTTTCAGACCTTGCGACCGCTTGGAATCTCTCGCTGTTTTGTTTATCGTACTATTAAATTATTCGTGGATACTGGTACTTCACGTACTTCACGTGACCGTCAAAGATCTAGCCGCCCACGCACTGTGAGGACTCGGGAAATAAACATTTCGCGAAAATTCATATTTCGCATCATCAAAGAAGACGTGGGACTTGGTGCCTACAAAAGACACACTGGACACCTTCTAATAGTCGCATTGAAGCAAGAATCAAAACCTCTCTTAAGGCGGTACACTAAAAATCCTCACCGTCTAAGAAACTTATAAAATGCTAAATGATCGAGTGTATGTTCGGACATCAAAAGAAACTTCGGAACATATTCCAAAGCTTTAAAGAGGCCACTTACCCGGAAATGTAATGGTATGGTGGGGATTGAGCTACGATGGCATAACCAACCAACATTTTTGTGAAAAATGAGTCAAGACTTCGGCGAAGGTTTACCAAACCACAGTTTTGGAAGACGTCGTTATGCCGCTAAGCCGAACAATGTTCGCAAACAGGCACTGGACATTCCAACAAGATTCTGCTACAGCCTACAAGGTGAAAACCACTCAAGAGTGGTAAAAAAAAAGTGTACCCGACTTCATATCACTGGACGATTGGTCAGCTGGTAGTCCGGACCTCAACCCTTTGGCTTGCAAATTGTTTCCGAATATTGAGTCTTTGAAGCGAACCCTTGTTCGAGGCTGTCGACATCTTTCCGATGAATGAGGTCTGTAATGCGATTGATGATTGGCCAGTACGTCTCAGGTCGTGCTTTAAGGCTGCTAAATTGCGGCCATTTCGAATGAAGTTTTCCATAACTTGTAGCTATGGGTTTGAAAAATAAAAGGCATAAATTTGTTCTTAAAAAAAATCAGCGCGTTTTCATTCGGCATAACTTTTTCTTTGTATCAGTATTTATGACTAGACTAGGTAGTATATGATTCGAAAGACCTTGGTGTAGTTTTTGACAGCAAGTTAACGTTTCACACACATATTGATTGATTGTTCAAAGGAACTCCTCCGCTTTAAAAGATCCTTACACTACTAGGGCATTACTTTGCAGCATTGTGCGTCCCTGTCATGGAGTATGCTTGTGTTGTCTAGGGGTCCTTTCACTGTTACAGATACTCATATCTCGCATTGCGCGATTTTCATATGCCTACCCAGATTCGATTTGCGCGACTTCGCTTTGTGCGAAATAACGGTTTTGTTTTTCAAAGGATTATGACGCGCTATAATTTTTTTTTCAACAGACATGCACATATGTATAAAAGTGTCTTAGCTGCGTCGATACAATCGCAGACATCTAACTGTATGCCTTTGAATACAGCTGTTATTCGGCAAAAGGCATTGCAATTGTATGAGGGGTTAAAAACGGAAGAAGAACAGTTTTCGACAAGTAGAGGCTGGTTTGACAAATTCAAAAGAAGGCGTAATCTTCACAACCTGAAATTAAAGGAAAAACCGCTAAGCAAAACAAAAGAACGAATAACGATTTTATTATGCGCAAATGCTGAGGGTGATTTCAGATGTAAGCCTTTAGTTAACCACACATCTGATCCGATCATTTGTCTGTTCTCTGGAGGTCGAGCGAAGAATTTTGCAAAAAGTCCAACATTTCCTTCAAAGCGTTACTTGTTCTGGACAACGTACCATCACATCCAGCATATTTAGCAGATTTGCACCCTAACATCAAAGTTGTTTTCTTACCTTCGAAAACAATCGCTTTAATTAAGTTAAATTACCTTAAGCACAAATTACCTTAAGACATAAAGTAAATCTTGGCCTCTGATGAGCCCGACATGGCTGCAGAAGATATGATTGATTTTTTTTTTAAACATATTGAACCTCTTGAAGAAAGTGAATAAGTTTCTAGAATTAATCCTGTGGAAGGATGATCAAATAATTTGCACAGCAGCATGAAAGCATCTTTGGAACCTTACAGGGCAGTTTACGTAGAAGAATCTATCGTAAAAACAAAAAGCAATAGGTTTTGACTGACTTTTTGAAACGAAAAATGAAATGGGATATTCCATAGTAAATAAACAATCTTTTACTTTGATTGTAAACAAGTGATAATAACGAGCTCTTCGAACAGTAATCGATAGTTTATCAAAACAGTTAGCATAAAATGGGATTTGGTTTTACGTACAACCGGAACACTGACTAATACTAGGTTATTAACGCGCAAGCTATAAAGTGTTGAGTTTCTATTTGGAATGTTACCACTTTGCTTGAAGAATCCCCTAAGAACTCTAAAGACATATAGGTGTCTTAACGAAAGAACTCACAATTCTCTAAACAGAGACCAACAATGGTCTCTGCCAAACGATTTATACAACAAATTATTATAATTAAATATTTTTGAGCTATAAGTAAGCCTCAACGATGTTATCATAGAATCTTCCCCAACTCGTAATACCATATTACAATTTAGGGTCGACAAGGCCATAGTATATCATACTCTATACTTGCCTTGAGCAGTAAGGTTTTACAAGATACATTATGCAAGCCACCCGCATCATATACAATTTAACTGCTTCCATATGATTTTTCCAACTCAAATTGAAATCAATTAAGACCTCCAGATATTTGTATTGACTCACAGATTCATTTTTAAAGCACCTACTTGAGCATTGAAGATTTTCATTAAAGTTTATACAGCCACAAGAATGCAGAGGTAAACAAAACCTTACACAGTCGTAAAGTAACAACATTACCTAACATTTTGAAAGCCCTTCATTTTGTTTTCTCGCTGGTAATCAGTTTATGGAATGCAAACCACTGCCTTAATCTTTGTAGATCTTCCTCATTTTTGATAATGCAATCGAATGAAGCTATATCGTCAGCGAAAGCTGTTTTTAATCCGTTGAAGTGCTGATCGAAAAGGGACTTAATGTAAATTAGGAACTAAAGTGGGCGAAGAACTGAGTCCTGAGGAACACCATTTTTTATTGTAAGAGAGCTACTAGAACTTCATATTGAGCAGTTAGTCCCTATATTTAGGAAAAGAGCGAAACCAATCATATACAATTTATCTAGAAACAAATTATGATCCAGTATATCAAACGCTTTAGTCATGTCTATGAAAAGAACCAATGTGTTGATTTGGAATTATTAAACTCTTCTTACAATTGGGTACATATAGTAACTTGTGAATGGCATCTTCTGTGGATTTACCTGACCTGGAACCAAACTGATTTTCAGAAAATAAATTCTGGTAGTCCAAAAAAGACCATGCGTGATTTTAGTAGCTTCTCAAACAGTTTAGAAAATGTGGGAAGCAGTGATATGGGTGATATTCATAATTTCTCTATACAGGTAGTCCTCACTTAACACGTACTTCTTACAGCACGGCCTCGTTCTAACACGCTCACATTTTGCGGCATATTTTTGTTTAACACGAAAAAAGCCTCGCTCTACCACGGTGTGCGAGACACAATTTTTTTAGCATGCTATCTGGTTTGCACACATGCCACACGTATACATATTTTTCTGGCCAGTAGACGCGTACCAGCTGTTTTTATAGGAACATACGTCTACAAAGGGACTTCTCTATTTTACATGTAGAAAGCGAGTAGTGGTGTGGAAACCGGTTTTAGTCCAATTTACTCAGTTCCTTTTTTGTGTTCGCGAAGCTCGGTACGTACTTTTATGATAACATAGGTGAATTGTAATCGCGTAAAAGGTATGTTTTAGAACGTACTGTTCAATTTTCAAGCCTTTATTTACAAATTGGTTTTGAATATCTTTGCAAGCAAAGATAAGCATTTTAGATCGCCTAGCCAAAGGTGAAAATGCAACTGCAATTGCGAAGAGCTTAAAGTTGAATGAAGCTTCGATACGGACCATAAAGAAAAATGAATCGGCAATAAGAAAAGCTGTAGCTGACGGTTCGTCAAGATCACTTAAATATTCAAGCCGACTGCGTCCGATAATTACGGAGAAAATGGAAAAAGCACTCAACATATGGATAGAAGATAATTGCCAAAAAAGAATTCCTTTAAGCAAACAGCTTATCAAGGAAAAAGCCCTGATAGTCTATGAACACCTCAGAAAAAATGGAGAGTCTTCTGTGAGCGCCGATTTTGCTGCAAGTAATGGCTGGTTTGAGCTCTTCAAAAAACGGTTTGCTACTCACAGCCTAAAAATTCAAGGGGAGTCAGCATTAGCTGATGTAGAATCTGCCACAAGAAATTCAAGAATTTATTCAACAATAAGAATACGCAACCAGTCAAGTCTTTAATGCCGATGAAACTGGACTTTCGTGGAAAAAAATGCCGGACAGAACTTTAATTTAAAAAGCAGAAAAGACTGCACCTGGATATAAGGTATCCAAAGACCGAATAACACTGCTCTTATGCGGAAATTCATCCCACGGCTTTCTGGTAAAACCAATGCTGGTTTATAGATCGCTTAGTCCTCGTGCGCTCAAAGGCATAGATAAGAGCACATTACTGGAGAGCAAACTCAAAAGCTTGGGTAACCGGAGCGATATTCAGAGACTGGTTTTATAATTGTTTTGTGCCAGAAGTAGAAAAATATCTAAAAAAAACATTTTTGACTTCAAGGCTCCAGGACAACCACAAGATTTTGCTCATCCTAATGCCAAAATCATGTTCTTACCACCTAATACCACGTCACTGCAGCAGCCAATGGATCAGGTCATAATTTACACATTTAAAACTTATTACATCAGGAGTTCTTTGCGGTGGATTTTAAATTTAACAGAATCTAAGTCTATTGATGTAACCAGTGCATGGAAACAGTTTACAATCAAGGAATTCATCAAAATAATATCACTTTCTATAAAAAGCTAAAAAAGTCAACCTTGAATGGAAGTTGGAAAAAACTTTGGTCATCAGCAGTTGAAAAAGAACAAGAGGTCGACGTGTCAGAAGCTGAATTTGCAAAAATTTTAACGATTGCTCATTCCATCGAAGGCGAAAGTTTTGAGGATATAGAAGCCGAAGATATTCAACTAACTAACAGAACTAACAGAAACGGACTTAATTCAAATCTTAGCAGAGAATCCTAACCAACCGAACTCCAGTTGCAGCGGCACTGATGACGAGAACGAGGGAGAAGCTGACGAGTTCACAGCAAAAGACTTGGCAAAGGGAATGGGCCTAGCTAAAAACTTAGAATCGTTTTCTTAAAATGCCGATCCATCAAAAGAGAGCTGGGAAAATGCATGTTACCTTACAAAGAAACCTACCGAAAGCTTTTTAACAACCAAGCAAAAATAACGGATATTTTCAACAACGGAAAGAATGTCGATGCATCACAAAAACGGCCACGTATGGAAATTTTAAGCAGTGACGAAGAATGAACTTCCACCATTCGAAATTTTATTTTTTTATGTCAATGAAGTCTGAATTTGTTTTTGTTTAGTTTTTTGTTAAGTTATGCAGGAAGAAAGTTATGTTTTTTTTTTTTTGTTAATTTCATCTTTAATAAAAATACAATAAACATACGAGTATTTAAAAAAGTTAAAACAAAAATGTTGAGGGTTTTCTGTAATCATGGAACACACTTTTTGCACTAGTTTCTTGTGTCGTTTAACACGGCATTTTTCAGGAACGCAACCCCCGTGTTAAGTGAGATCTACCTGCACTTTAAATAAGAATAAGCACATTTGTATTACCATCACTTGCGAGCGAACCTTTATTTTATAGATGTTCTAAGCTTAAATATTTCTTCAGAAGATATTGGATAAAAACACAACATTAACTTAGTTTCGTACAATAAATATATCGGAAGAAGTATTACAATCGCAAGTATGATTAGGTTGAGCAGAAGGCTTTAGTTCCTCTGAAATTTTAATGAAGTACTGAATCAGATAAAATGGCGTAATTTTTTCCAAGATATCGACTGTCTTAGAATTTCTATCTTTCCCTCAAATGTCATTTAAAATTCTCTACTCTTCTCTTCTCTAATATTAACGCGAGCTTCCACTACTTCTTTATTTACATCTTTGCACAACTTGTCATATACCCAGTTTATTCGACAGCTCAATGTGCGTTGAAGCAATCCGCATTTCAATACCCGTAAAAATGCTGGTGCTTATATGAAATTATCCAAAATGATCGAGAGAAAATTGAGAGATGTTCAACAAACAGCTGATTGAACTGACACTTAACACTAACACTGATACATTGTTCTTATTTCTTTCTCTTTCCAAATATTTCGTTTGCAACCCCCCACATTTTAAATACACAGCTAATACCTGCCCGATGATGAGAGAATGATGAGAACGCGAGAGAGTAAAATGTTTCTATGCGATTTGAAAATGTTTATACGATATTTCAAAGCGGTTACAAATTTTCAATGCGTTATATAAGCAGGATGGATATGCGTGTTGAATATTTCAATGAAGTGGTGTTTATATGGGCGTATTGAACCAATGCGGATTGCTTCAACGCACATTGAGCTGTCGGATAAACTGGGTAATAGTAAAGGATCTTTCATTAAGCGCTTCCTATCTTTAAATTTAAATAAAACAAAGTGTGTGTGAGATATCATTGAAATTTTTTATACGTTTGAAAGGCCTATCGATGCCATTATGTATGGAATATAACATCGTTAAAATGTCCGCCGCGGCTTCTCTGGGTGGCGCGCATCAGAAATGTCCAATTTTCCACGACTCTGGCGCATAAATCAGGCTGAATTTGGCCGTTGGCGGCATGAGTTATGTTAGCTTTGAGGGCCGCTGTGGTTTGTGGCTTATTCGCATAAACCTGCGACCTGCGGAGTTGGTGGCCAGTTTACATCACCTCCACCTGAGATGATCATGCCATCGAATCACTCGTGCAGAATTTCCAATGTGGCGTGAGCTATGTGGCACGTAGCGCCATCCTTTTGAAACCAGATGTTGTTGGTGTCCATATCATCCAATTCAGGCCAAAATAAGTTGGTAATCATCGACCTATAGCGCTCGCCATTGACAGTGATGGCCTGGCCAACGTCGTTCTCAAAGACGATGACGCCTCTAGCCCAAAATCCACAGTAAACAGTGACTTTTTTGGGATGCATTGGACGCTCTTGGATCTTATGTGGATTGGTATCGTCCTAAATTCGACAATTTTGTTTGTTGACGTAACCATTCATCCAGAAATGGGCCTCATCGCTGAAGATGATTTTTCGATGAAAATTAGGGTCAGTTTCCAACTACTCCAGAGCCCATTCAGCGAACACACGTCGTTATCTATGGTCGTTATCCTTCAGCTCCTGGGTCAGTTGAATTTTGTACGGGTGCAGGCCCAAGTCGCGACGCAAAATTCGCCAACTTGTGGACTGCGAAAGGCGGAGTTCTTGTGAGCGTCGCGAAATCGACTGCCTCGGAATCTCCTGCACACTCCCACGGACAGGGGCGATGTTTTCGGCAGATCTTGCGTTTCGTTGACGTACGGGTGTTGGTTTATCGTTTACTGAACCAATGGACTCTCGGTAGGACGATTATGGCGACTGTAAAATGGGCAAAGCGCGCGGAACGTTGCCCGAACAGAACACCCATTTTGACAAAACAATTTTATCATTTGCACTTGTTGTTGAACGCTATGTCCGTCCATGGTGATTTGGCAAAACAGACTGAATAAATGACAGCCAATTTGACAGATGTACGAGTAGCTTCAACAATGTGGACGTTATCAACTGTCAAAGTTCGGAAGACCCTGTATTTTTTTAGTCTTAAATTTTATGGATGTTTAATCCAAATTTGGCAAATTTTCCTTTACTTAATACTTTCTTTAAGAGATTGAACGTAATTATAATCCAAAGTTTAATGTATCTTATGTGCAGTTTTCTATATGATTTCTTAAAATCAAAGGATTGCTCTCTGAGTAAACCGATTCTCAAAACTTATATTTTAAGGTTTAATTCAACATGGCATATTTTATACGAAATTTGTGATTCAAATAATTTTCAACATGAAATAACGAATTGTATTATAGTTATCAAAGCTAAGAGTTACCATATGGTGATTCGTATGAAATCGCATACATTACCATCAAAACAACTTCTATTATCTTTATGTACTCCCGTGAACTTTTAGTTGTATTAGATACACGAATAGGTTCGTTGATAACACTCTTGAGACCATTCGAAACAAGTAGTTCACAGTGTCTCTATCCAATTCATTTAAGATATCAATATTTATATCGCTAAGAATATAATTAAGTTTTTAGCTTTAGTTTCATTCAAAATAGAAGACAACTCATCAATAGAGACACTTTTACCAAAATTCATGCAATCTGTAAATACAGAGTATTGAATAAATTTCATTTACATATGAAAGGGACATCTACATTAACATTAGGGATATTAATCAATAAACAATCATATAAATAACCACTTCTGACATACACTACTACACCCCGTGTATAAGTTCTCACTTAATACAATTATTATAGGCAAACTCGCGAGCGTTCCGATACGAGTATGTGCTAACAAAAGATGAAATTTTTTTCTTAAACTATAGATAGTCTGATGTAAACAAAGGGTTTCAAATTGATCGACAGTAGAGGAATGAGTAGAGGATATTAGAATGCGTTGGGGAGACAAGATAGAATTATTGTATTTATACCAACAGAGCTCATATTTTTTCTAAATCAGCAATCTCACTTGGAGAATATTTATTCTTTTCAAAGATTTATTGTATTTTGTGGTTTAGTTGTTATTTTCTTCATATGACAAAAATCGATGTCTTTCAAAGTATCGGAGATTTCGGTGGTCTCGGCTAAGAATTGTTGTTCAAGGTGATTGACTTTGGTCCCGAATGATGAAATTCTCTTTTCACAAACTTTATTTTGCTTTTGACTTAGAGAGCTTCGATTTGCTCTTTTTGGTTTTCTTTTCATTATCAAGATCTCTTCATAATTCATTTCCAGAGTAATGGACGATTTAGCTGACAAAGAATTTTCTTTGATTTCCTCATTAGGCGGCGGCGGTAGACTGTTTGTATTTACTATGATGTTACGACTATCTATTGCAGACATAACATTTTTATTTCCATTATCCGAACAAAGTGCAATTGGAGCTCCCGAAAGAGATTTGCGAGGAATTATTGTACAGCTATGCCAATGCTGCTTTGATTAATAAATTCCAAATCGTTTACCATCAAATTCCCACAAGAAGCATGAAGAAAAGACTGACAATCAAAACATTTAATTTTTGGTTCCGATCGTTCTACATTATTTTTGCAAACTTTGCACGACATTAAGAATAATGTAACTGAACTTGCAAATTAAAAGAAATTTAAATTCCCGACGCGCGTATACCTTTGCGCAGAAATACTTTAAAAATAAATGAATGTCTTTACTTTATTAATGAATTGTTATATTATTTTAAGTTATTTTTAAGGTTGTATGTAATCTTATCTGAATTTCGAAACCTGTTGCTGTTAGATCGTCGATTGCAATAAAAAAATAAATAAAAAAAATAAAGGTCGAAACTGTCTGTTCAACGGAGGCACTGTACCGCGAGACGGATAAAGTTTCGCTGAACAGATTCTGCGCTCAATATATGACATTAGTGGGGGTGGTGTTAGGTTTTTGCTTGATGATCTATCGCTTCAGAATCTTTGTTGGACTAGCTCATGAAGAGCTACAGAATGAAGGCGAGTTTCCCGAATTTCAGGATTTTATCTTTTCGACCGAGGCAAAATAGGCCAGATGATGCCACCAGAGTCGCACCATAAAGTACATTTTTGTGGATGTAATTGTGTCACTTGCGGATTATTTCAAGTTGTGGACGAACAAATCCCAAGCTCCAGTGCACGCCTGCGAACTGACAAATTCTATCATTGCCATCGCCGTTTTCACAGAATTTCGCAAACTTGGTTATAAAATTCTTTTCTCTAAATGTTTAGCGGCTAATTCTAATGATAGTTCCTTAATAAAGGATTTTATTTTTCCCGATCTTTTCTTAGTTGTATACCATTCCGGTTGGCTTATATCATATGATCTGTAGGCAGCTAGGGCTGCAGTATCTATGATGTTGTAAAATAATGTTTTTCGTTTGCAGATGTAGAGTGTAACCATTTGGTCAAAAGTGTCTATGCCTCAATTATTTCTATTATAGTATATAATAATAGCAGGCTTCTGCGATTCCTCATCAATGTCCTAGCCGTGGTGTAAAGTTGACAACAAAAGAACATTCTTTTTTGTTTTACTCGCATAGTTAACTAACTGCATGAATCGTGAGAAACAACAAATTGAACTAAATTTTTCCCGAGTTCTTTTCTTTCTTCTTTTTTCCCGTAAATTTTTTGTAAACTCCATTGGTAATTGTAGTTTTTTGCCTCTTATTGTGCTCACTAGAGTAGTCTTTCTAAAGGGTTTTCCAATAGGGACTTGACAACTTTGAATTTAATTTGTGAACGTACTCTTTCACTAATCATCAAACTGTCACTGTCAATTTATTCAGTAAACTCAACATTTTCATCATGGTAAAGTACACGAACGAGCAACGTCTGCAATTTATAAAAATTTTCTACCGAAATTCGGAGTCGGTGACTGCAACTTTAATTGCGTTAACTCCAATTTCCGGTCGTAATTATCGCCCCTAGTAGACAGGCAATAACAAGTTTAGTGCAAAAATTTGAGTCTACAAATTCGTTGTGTGACGTGTCAGTGACACAACGGGTTGGTCGAAGTGTCGAAAATATCGCTGCTGTTCAGGCGTCCGCTGCTGTTTGGCTCAATGGGTTCGTCAATTAGCAAAATATGCGTTATTGGTCGGGTGAAAATCCACAAATGCTTCATGAATTACCACTTCATCCACAAAAAATAGCTGTTTGGTGCGGTTTGCATGCCGACGGCGTTATTGGGATATATTTTTTCGTCGACGATAACAATCGTCACGTTACTGTGAATGGTCAGCGTTATCGCATCATGATCACCGATTATTTTTGGCCCGAATTGGTAGATATGGACTTGGACGACATGTGTTTTCAACAGGATGTTGCCACAAGCCACACAACACACGCTACAATCGATTTATTGAAGAGTAAGTATGGTGAGCGTGTTATCTCAAGACATGGGCCAGTCGATTGGCCGCCTCGTTCGTACGATTTAACGCCGCTCGACTATTTTTTGTGGGGCTACGTTAAGTTGTTGGTTTATGCCAACACGCCGACGACGTTGGAAGAGCTCAGAGCTAACATTGAACGCGAAATAGCGGCCGTTTCGGCCGAAATGTGTGGTCGAGTCGTTGAAAATTGGGTCCAAAGAATCGACCGCTGCAAACGGGCCCGCGGTGGCCATATGAACGAAGTCGAGTTCCATTCATAAATGTTTTGATTGTACTTCAAGCCGATAATAAAGTTTTTGAAATATCTCAAATGGTTTGCGTTTTATTTAAAACAAAAGTTGTCAAGTCCTTATTGGAAAACCCGATACTTGCTAGCTCTAAAGTCAATGGCACAGATGTAAGAAAAATTGTCGGTGGTAACGTTAAAATTGTCATGCAAAAAACCTTCTAAAAGATGCATCACAAGGCCGTGTGCTATGCCATCCGAACGATCGTCATCAGGTTGCTGCCCTAAATAAATTTTTTCACACAGAGGATAATTGGTTGTGGCATCTACAACCCAACATATTTTTAAACCATATCTGCCGGGTTAATTAGGCCGAAATGAACATCTGCCTCTGATAGCTACTAGTTGTTCATCTATAGTAAGCTATTTTGATGGATGATAGAGTGCAGTGAGATTTGATTGAAATACGTCCCAAGTATATCTAAAAGCTGCCAGCTTATCAGTTTGCATGCGGAATGCTCTAGTTCTTGAATCGTGTTCAAATCGTTCTAAAGACATGATAGCTCTATAAAAAGGCATATTGTGCTGATCAAATAAGTCCTTAGCTTTTTCTTTTGACGATTTTTCGGCACCTGCATACAGAAATACTGCAATAAGAGTATATCCATACATCTCATCTGCATCCGTATCATACCATCGACGAAGTATCTTTGGTGTTGCTGACAAACGAATGTCTTCACAGGCCCACTTGACTTTCTTGTTTGTGCCAAGAACCATATGTAAAAGCATCGGCTTTTTTGGAAAATATTTGTTTGCATCTTGGCTCATGTCTCTTTCGTTCGGTTTGACCACCAAATATTAGAATGACGAACGTTCCTAGCTGTGTAGCGCATTCCTCTATTTGGGACAAGAGGTTCATCCTCCTGAAAATCCTCCTGACGCCGCTCACCAGATTCAATCTGCATATGTGTTTCTTCTTGTCGCAAGTCATCGCCTACTTGTTCAACGCGCAATTCAGGAAGGGGCACATCTGGAACATAATCAGTTTCAACTTCTGAAAGCTCTCCATTATCAATATCTGCTTCAGAATCCTCTGATACTTGTTCAATATTGTTCAGTGCGTAGGTATGAATAAGCACTTTGCTGATCAAGTGCATGTAGATTGTTATCTAAAAACTCCTGTTCAACATCATTCAATGCTGAACCAGAAGGTTTGTTCAATAGATATGGCAACACGTTCTAACACATCATTTCGATCCATTTTTCTAGAGCAAACCAAAAACAATATTCACATTCCTTAGATCAACAAAACACAACAGAAAAACAAAATACAAAAAAAGCAGATTCAGCTTTTACTTAGTCCGTTTTTACACGTCGCATGTGTGTAATGTATTTTCTTTTGAACTGTGATTCAGTGAAGCGCTCATTTTTACATGAAAGCTTTTCCCCCTTCTTTGGTTTTTCATGTTATTTGACAGCTCTCTTTCATTTCATCTTTGGCGCTCAGTGTTTCATAATTGAAAATGAGCCCGCTTGTTAATTCTTTGGTCCATTTCAGTTCATCCGCCATACTGAAATTTTGTGCTCGTAACAACAGCCAAAGAAATAATGAAGCGAATGCGAAAAAGAAAGAAGAAGGCGAAAAAGAAATGTCAAAAAGATGCAATAAAAATCCTACCCACATGCAGTGGGAATTTGGTTAATTTGGTATTTTTTGTTTCATTATCCCTCTCTCTTTTGCACTCATTTGAATCTTTCGAAACTTGCGACGTGTAAAAGCGGACTTTGTAATTTTCTTGTGATTGCAACGACTTTTTCTCTGCACCATATACCAGGAAGGTAATAGATCGGAGGAGTTGTATTGTAGATTGGTCTGTATTCTTATGACACTTTTTCCTTATATCTATTGCTTTGGCAAATCCCATCTTCTGTTAGCAGAGGAATAACTAGATCGGGAACCTAATTGGTGGTCGTTTAAGGTGTCATAATTGTGGTGATAAAGCATCACTTATATTGTATTTCCTCGGCAGTGTTTAATGCTCTTAAGTTGCGACTACAATATGAAGCTTTCGGTTTTGGTTGAACGGTGTCCGAAAAACAAAAACACTCAGAGATCATGATCTCTCACTCATTGTTTCTTCTCAATTTCAAAATGCTACTTGTATATATCTTCGAGGATGTGCATTTAAAAATGCACAATTGGCTGTCAAAGTTTTTAAGATTAGTCACCAACTAAATACATACAGGATGCGCCATCTTTTATGTCGGTATGTGAATATTAAAAAAAAAAACTGATTTCCATATATGCTGTATTTTTATTTAAATTGGTCCCTTACAATTTATTTAGACTAGTTTTTGGATACAACATCAATCAAGTGTCTGCTTTTATTGACCAAAGCAAAATGTGTCCTTCCAGACCTTGTTCACATATTTGTGTGTAGACATAATGAGCCAACATCCACCGATATCGATTCCCATCGACTGTTTCGTTCCCTAAATGCGGCAATTTTGCTTGTTAACAGCGCCAGAGAGTGTAAAATGAGTCTCGTCGGTCATCAAAATTTCCTTCCAAAAATCAGGTTCAGTGTCAACTATTCGAGCAACTGTTTCGCCGTATTCCAACCGACAAGAATGGTCTGTTGGCAATAGTCTTTGAGTCAATTGCACTTTATTCGGAAACAAATGCAAATCATCCTTGAAAATGCGCCGCAAGGTGGTTCCACTGACGCCAAAATGCTGAGCGCGGTGAAGATACGGCACATGTGGGTTCGCGGCCACACTCTCTCTTACCGCTTCAACCAGTTCATGAAAATGCCTTGGGCGTTGATGAACGGCATGTCGACGACCTTACACTGTCCCGTGTTCAAAAAAATACGACACCAAACGACGAATAGTGTTGTCAGACGGTGCTTGTTGGCCACGATATTTTCACCGATATGCACGTTGAGTTTACACAACTGAACGACTGTTTTCAATGTAGCGCCACTATTTCGGCGCGTTGTTTCGGTGTAAAGCGATTCATGGTTAAAATTGTACTGAATTGACGTTTCAAAAACAAGAAACTACTTAAGTCGCAATCGGTTAATGTCAAACTTATTCAATGTTTACATACCGACATAAAAGATGGCGCACACTGTACTCGTACATGTTCTTTTATTTTGTATGTGAATGTTTACATTGGCGACGGGATGAAAATCCTCACCATGAACTTCGTGTTCACATTGTCATGGGGTTGAAAGACTTTTTGACAAGTGGAACACTTGAATCGGAGCATTTTTAATTTTTAAATTTGAGCAGTTAGTCTGAAACATACCTTTTTTCCTCTTCTTCACACTTCCTTTCTCATCAATGATCAAAACTAAAATAAAAATCAGAAATGGAACAATATGGAAAAAAAACCATGAGTTGCACCCGAGAATACATATCCACTTTAGAAATGGATTCTCGGTGGAAGTAACCCTTCTTCTTCCCACTTCAATAAAAAGCGTTCCCTCTCTTTCGGACAATCTTCCTGCCCGCGCCAATGTGAACAGGCAATTTGACAAAACTTTCTCGTATATGTTATGCATTCACACCGTGGTCACATTCCTTTTGCGTGGAAAGACTCGAACGAGAGAAACTCAAGTCCTAACATCGACTTTGATTGATTCGACAGGATTTCCAAAAAACCCATCTACTCGTATTTCCGACTTACATAGGAGTATGTATAGCTGCAAAACAAAACATGACTAATTAGAAAAATAAATCGATTTTGTCATCATTAACAAAAGAGGTTGCCCAAATTTATGATAGATACCAAGGATGCTTTGCAAACGACAGCTTACTTTTTTATCATTGAAAAGTACGCGAATGCTTTTCGAGCACCTACAGTCTAATTCGTTGAATAAAATCTTCCCGGCAGAGGGTTAAGTCTTGACGTCAGAGTACGTAGAAATTGAAACAGACGCCCATGACAATCTAAAAAAAAAAACTGTTGCACATATCATACTCGAATGTATGCAACAGTTACTATCCTCACGTACACACATACGTTTGTATTGGCGCGCATATGTCACTATAAGGCGACCTATCCATCAATCAAAACAAACACGATAGCATTGTCATAAAAACAAATTGAAAGCAGTTCACGTGCTCACGATTCCCACTAGTGCTTCGATAAACAAAACCTAGATCTGTTTGGTTTTTAATAAAAAAAAAGAAAGAACGAAAAGAAAGAAATCCACCCAATTACACTGTCAACAAATTCATGACGGCCATGAATCTGAAGGGTGTTACAATCAATCCGTCCGACCAACTGTCATCGGGATTAAGCAAATATTTGTTGTAAACTAATCCGCCCATCAATTGTACACCGTTTTCAGTACGAGTGTTCACTAGTGCTTATTCGAAAACGAGCTCATTAATTAGCATGCCAGCAGCAGGAAACCCAAATCGTCGGATGTCTGTTAATTCAGATCAGATTGCTCCGAATTGCAGTCACCCATATCCTGAGGGTTATTTGTCTTTTCACCTAAGGTTGACACGTGTCCTCTTTAATTAATTTATAACTTGAAACCTTTACGGGCTTGATTGGGGGGGTGGATAATAAAGTTGTGTGCAAATCTGCAACTCTGGGGAGTTGTAATTGGGTTAAACCTACCCGGACCACCCGCAGTGACCTAGTTTGATAATGAGGGAGTTTCTATCTGAAATTGGTTCATTTACTTTGTTAGTAATAAATAGCAAATAGCGTGCGAAACAAATTGAGGTTAGTAGGCAAATGCGTTTTATTGCACAAAAGTTGAAGGAGTCAATAAAATTGATTGAGTATACTGAACTTAATGGTGTTCTATTAAAAGTAAAAGCATTCGATTGTAAGGTAAAGGAGGTTAGAGGAATGACTGCGGTTTAAGTAGTTTCCAAACAAAATTATTTCTACTCCTACAGGGGAGTTATTGATTAAACCATCAGTGCTTTTTGGGGTAAATAAATGCCGGAAGCACTCTGTGGTCTAATGTTTCGGTACAATTTGGGTCGTGTCCTTGTTTTTTTCTGGTAAGATGCAGAGTTTACTACCAAGACGAAATACTCGTACAATATAATCAACCTTATAGTTCTATTCTGTTCTATCGGATAGGGTGACTGGATTTCACTAAAAAGCAAATTTTCTTATATACACAGTCATCTTTGCGCCGCAATGTATGACCTTTTCGCTGCCTCTTCCGCTTTCGTACGATGACATCTATTAGTCCTTAACCCCTAGTCTCTGATCAAATTATCAAATTAGTTGTTGGGAAACAAGAAAATGCCATTTCCTCATCCGAAATGAGAAGGCTGCAAATCCAATCATTTTGCTGATCTACGTTCTTGCTATGTCTTCCCCCTGTGTAGTTTATCGAACATTACCCTAACTCATATCTTTCCATTGCTAAGGCCACTGCAGTTTAAATCTTAAGCGCAATATATTCATCGCTTCATTACCCACAATCTACTCGTATTAAAAGTTATGCGGTAACTTTTATCTCCTGTCCGTCCGACCGCGTAAAACAGTTTTATGTTTTGAAGCAATAAACAGCATCGGATATGAATCCGCTTACTGTTGAAGACCTCAGCAAACGAAAAACGTACAGGGACTTCCTGCTATGGACATGAAATCTGGAAACTGTGACATCTACTATGTGAATTTGTAATCGAAGGAAGACTTTGGCGAGGGGTGTTTGACTTCAGGCATCTGACCGAAGACCCGATTACAATCCGCATCAAGACTAAATTTTCCAAAATGAGCTTGATACGCACTCATGCCGGCAACGGATTTCTTCGACGAGCTCTTTTATCAGACTTATGCACAATGTCCTAATCGCGACTCAAGATCATCTTTGGTGATTTGAATGCCAAGTTCTCCAAAGAAAGCAGATCATTTTTTCGGCACAGTTGGAAAGCTAGCCGACACGATTTCCGGTATAAAAATGGACTGCGGCTAATTGGGACGGCGGGGTGAAATGTCATCCAAGATTTGGCAGCCACTTGATAAAAATCCGTCAACCAGATACGCAAGACACAGCTCTGGATGTTGGGACGTTTTGAAGAGAAACATAGACCAGACCGCCACCTTCTTGCAGTTACTAAGTAAGTTATGAATGCGACTATCTCTAACGAGAGAACACCGATGTCGAACTACAATACTCGCAAGGGACTTCTAAAATCTTTTCTGATATTGAGTCACCTTTCAAATTTTAAGATATGGCAATACAGATGAAGATACATCAAATCTGACATCAGCATTGTAAAGTTTGACGTTTTTCATGGCACACGTGCTCAGAACGTTTTGTCATACGAGTGGAATTCATCTCAGCCAAAAAATGAAATTAAATCGTGAACATTTTTGTGTGATGATTTTTTATGATTTTCGACGTAGATTAACTCAACAATAGTGTGCCGATTAACTCGCTTCGACTTTTGGTGATGAAGCACCATCCCGAGCCCCCATGTTTCGCTGGTTTTCCGAGCTCAATCGTGGTCGTCGTTCGCTCAAGGATGTGATGATGATGAACTGGTATTGAAAGATCATTATACTTATCATGAAATTGAGGTAAGTTGGGCATTTGTTTACATTTAATATTGCATGAAAAAGATTTCTTGGCGTTGAATACCGCATAACGTGTCAATCGCTCTAAAAAAGCCTCGTTTCGATTGATCCAAAGAAATATTTGCAGAAATTGATCACGGTGCTTCAAAAGATGTCCATTTATGATCGTGACAGGCGGTGAATCACGGATCTATACATGAGTCCGAAACTAAATAGCAGTCGACTATATGGGCCTTTCAAAACGAACCAAATCCAATAAAAGTTTTTCGCACTTCGAAGCAAATGGTTGCCTGTTTCTTCAGAAAAACCGGACATGTCGCCACTGTGCCATTAGAGTAACGTAGAACGGTCAATTCGGAATGGTACACCACCGTTTGATTACCAGAAGTCTTTGGAGAAATAAATTAAAGCAACCGCCTAACACGAATCATTCTCCACCACGGATCATGCGGGTTCTCACAGGTCGGCTCAAACAAGTGATTTTTTGAACATTCAAAACATCTAATGGCGAATGACCCATCAAATCCGCCATATAGCCCTGATTTAGCACCAAAAGGCTTCTTTTCATTCGCGTACATCAAAAATAAATTGCAATGTCAACATTTTTCGACGCCCAAAGAAGCGTTTGATGCGTTTAAAACGCATGTTTTGGAGTTATCTCGTTCGGAGTGAAAAAGTGCTTCGAAAATTGGCTGAAACCCATGCAAAAGTGTATTGATCTTCATGGAGAGTATTTTGAAAAACAATAGAGGCATTTTCGATGATAAATATTTGGTTTTACTTGTTTTTCTTAAAACTTAGCTAGCAGCGCACGTAATAATATATCAAGCGCAGAATATCAGTGGCGATATTGTCAGCAAGCTTTTACAGGTGCCTCATCTGATATGCTAAGCGTCGTCGAACTATCCCTCCGAAAAAAGAGTCATAGAAGAAGGGATGACAGCTGCTTACGAATTCTATTTACAAAAGAGGCTTTTCAAAGAGAAAAAGGAAGCAGAGAAGCGCTCGATCTGCTCCTGCAGATTCATTTCTATCAAAATGTGAAAAGAACTTGCCAAAGGCACAAATACCGAAGGTAAGCTTGCAGAGATAAGGGAACGTAATAGAATAGTTCCAGTCTGTGGTGAATATTTAGAAAGAGTACCTTTGCAGGCTGCTTAACGATGAAGACAACCAACCAACTACCCGACTAAGAAGAGGATTGAATAGCAATATCTTAACTGAAGAAGCTGTACGGGACATACTCGTACACCTGCCGTAGTCGTTCCGGACTCTTCAATGTGCTTCTGAAATAGAAAAGCTCGCACGACATTAAAAAAACAACTGACTTTGAACACTGTCTCGGTGTACCTTGACTGTAATTTCGTACTCTCGATAGAGACTAAAACCAGCATATATATTGCCAGCCATTCAGAAATACGTCTCGGTTACATTTGGAGAACTTGAGACCGCACCTATATCATCTCTATCAAAAGCTTTTTCCAAATTGTTCAAAGTGATATGCAGATCTGTCAAATAATCGCGATGCTTCTCTATCATTATGCGTCAACTTTGAATAACGTTGAATGTGGGCTTATTTCCTACAAATTTAATGCACAACTGTTAAGTTTGCTTTTCCGACGGAACAAGCAGTTGCCTCCAAATATCATCTACCACGAAGAGAAGATGAACTCGGTCGCTCATGCAAATTAAACTAAAAATCTTGGCTTTACCTCACTTTGTCAGAGGACAGCGATTTTCAAGAACTTTGCAGCAACGTATGGAAAAGTTTAACTGCGCGAAATTATTCAGGTCCAGAAGGTGACTGGGAAACGTGCAAGCCCTCCTTAAGAATCTTCAAACGAAAGGTAAGGAAGAGGCCTAACGTTGCTACCACCATAGCTTCCGTGATTTGATCACCAG
This sequence comes from Volucella bombylans, assembly GCA_949129095.1. NCBI lineage: Eukaryota > Metazoa > Arthropoda > Insecta > Diptera > Syrphidae > Volucella > Volucella bombylans. The sequence continues at coordinate 127,214,282 of OX422144.1, read as the reverse complement.
CGCAAATAAATCCCCGAGATTACTGAGGACCTTGACTTTCGAGCGCGCTTCAGCATCCAATTGATAACTACATTGACTGATAATTGCCGATAAAATGACATTCTGTAGCTTTCTTCGTCTTTTTTTGTCTCTTTTGTTCATAGTCTAAAGACGCACTTTGTCAGGTTTGCTATTTCCAATTTTCCAATCAGTCCGCTTGAGCGGCTCGTCTCCGATTCGAGTTTTTGCACTCTCTTTTCATTAATTTTTTTTCCAAATGTACTGTGTTTTTAGTTCTTTCACTGGGTTAATGGCATTTGAACTGGCCGCTTTTCCTTAGTTGTATCAGTTTATTTTTTCGACTAGTGTCGGTATTTGTTTTCTGGTTTCAAGTAGCGTATTTAGTATTTGTTTTCTGGTTTCAAGTAGCGACCCCTGTTTTCGACATTCCGCCACTTCGTTTCTTGAATGTGTCGTATATGTATTAAGATTTTATATTGTCGTAATACGTTTTCTAGTTCGAAACTGTTATTCGTCATTGTGCGGGCGTTCTGGTTTGTGATACGTAATTTTCTTCTTGAAAGTCTCTGGTGGAGGAGTATATTATATGCATATCATGTATGTATGTATATTAATATAATTGTTCGCCATTTATTGTAGGCATGTTGTACGACAAGAAGCGAACTGTGGCAATATTCAACGCATGGCGTATATTAATTGATAAAGTTAGTTCTTCCAGAAATTACAAGTGCTTAAAGTTTTAATACAAAATCAACCATTTCATACATACAACAAACTAATACTTAAATAAGATCTCTTGGTCAAGCCGCTCATGGAAATTAAGAGCTCGCAGATTGTATCTACAGCAAAATAAAATGATCTTTACCCCAAAGGCTTACCCTCCTCCTCCTCCTTCTTCGCCTAAATCCACAATCAACTCAGGAATAAGCAAACGAACATTGGAACAATGCAGCTTCTGCTGTAACGTCAATACAAATGCTTATACGAGTATCTCGAAGTACTCGTTTGGATTGCACAAATAACCTTTTGCCACTCAATACATGTGATGATTTGCTAATTAAAGCTTTGGAAGCGCTCTTTGTCTGCTTTAAATTGATAATTACAGTGAATGATCTCTGATTTACTGGACCTGGATGTTGTTCGCGGATTATTATTGTTTTTTTTTTTTTTTAATTAGCAAATTTTTGTTTTTAAACACATAGTCGTTAAGGAAACATTAATAAAGTATTATATTCTGATTAGAATTCTAGCAGTTGCAGGTTGCTGGTCTTTTGATAGCCATTAGCCTAAAAAACTAAAAGACACACTGGTCTTCAGTCTGACGGGCTTATTTGGTAGGCAATCAACAAGTTGTGCTAGGCGAGAGTTGGATAGATGGCCAAGTGGTTGAGATACCGATGTATGTTTGCAGGTTATAATGAAAATAAAATAAAAAGTACGACAGACTTTACATGGCTAAGTGGCCGCCGCCAGAATTGATGACCATTCGGGCCGAATTTGTGGCATTTCATTCTTGCCAGAACTTCCGGGGATAGGTCCTTGCATTCTTGACGAATATTCTCTTTGAGGCTTATTGTAGCTTATTATAGACTCGTGACTTCAAAAAACCCCACAAAAAGAAGTCTGGAACGGTTAAATCAGGCGATTTTGCCGGCCAGTGCAAATCGTCAAAACGAATGATTAGGCGACCCGAAAATGCAGCCCTCAGAATTTCGGTTGTGGTTAGTGCAGTATGCGCCGTTACTCCATCCTGTTGGAAATATATGTTCTCCAGTCCCAATTCATCCAATTGAGGAAGGAGAAAGTCGTTGAGCATGGCTCTGTAGCGCTCGCCATCCACACAGTCGTTTAGCCCGAATCGTTTTCGAAAAAATAAGGCCCAATGACGCCTCCAGCGTAAACAACAGCACACCCTGTAGTAACTTTGAGCGGGTGTAATGGCTCTTCGTGGGTTATACGCGGATTTTCAGTGCCGCAGAATTTTGATAATTTTGAAATGGAAATGAGTCTCGTCGCTCATGATGAGTTTCGATGAAAAGTTGTCTCCCTGGTCGAGATTTACTATGGCTTGACTGACCGTAGGTTAAACGCGCTTGGCGGTCAACAGCTAACAGTTGATACACTGTCTACATTTTGTAAGGGAACATCTTACAGTCTTTCAACAAAATTCTCTGTAAAGACCGCAGATTGATGCCCAATTGCGTGACATGTCGTCTGGTCGATAATCTCTGCGAAATCTTCAACCACAGCAGCGATATTCTCAACTGAACAGCTGTTCTAGAGCCTGCCAGACCTGGCACCATCTCGTGTTGTCCCATACTCTTCTAGGCGAGCGGCTAGACGTCGCAGTGTTTGCCCAGTTGGTGTCGGACGACCGGAGAATCTGCGCCGAAATTTACGTTGCGCCAACACCACCGACGAATTATTCCGCAAAAAAATCGTAAAAATTACTCCGCGTTCTTTAGGAGTATAGCGAGCGATTCATGTCTTGTTGGCGTTTTTTTTTTTTATCTGTTTACTTCACAAATGTCAAAGTAGAATTGGCATTTGCCGCCATTTGCAAAAATTACAGCATCTTCCGATAGGTTGATGACTTTTGCGCCACCTATGACCTTCATTTCGCCAGACTTTGGTTCCACTTTACGGTGAAACATATCTTCTTAGAAAGAGTCCATAAGAGTAGGATTGATAAAAGGGCTTAAGCAGTAGAAGAAACTTTTTTGGGTTTCCTCAGTCCTTTCCCAGTTTCCTCAGATGGGAGAGCACATCAGCAGTGTACTTATCAGGTCAAGATGTTACAAATCAGTCCAGAGCGTTGGCGGTGTTACAAGATGGGATTAGTAGTTTTTCGCAGCGAAGACCTCAAAATATCCTTCTTTGAGTGTTGTCTGTCCAGAATGTTAATGTCACAGAGAATTGTGTATCAATATGAGAATACAGGGATACAATTCGGGTATCAAACTCATAGAAAGTCAATTGATTTACAGTTTGGGGCTTTGGAAAATAAGGCAGTAGCTACGGATCTTGGTTGATCCCAACCCACGCTTCAACAGAACAATCAGTATCCCAGCTGACCATCAAATGAGTACTTGCTTGAAATCACTTTCTGTATTCCTCCGGCGAGCTAGAGTGATCAAATTTTTTTTACTAAATTTATCCATTAGCTTGTTTCTTCTAAATTTTGCAATCTTATTCGGTTATTAATGAAAATTTTCTTAGTGAACACCTCATATCTCAGTTTATATGGCATTCGGTACCATTATGAAAAACGTTTGCAACTTATTGAAATTATTAATCATGGCTCAGCAATTGTCGGAAATAAAACAATTACTGTCGTTAGCCGACCGTCAGTATAAAGCCATTCATTACGATATCTAAGTACAAAAAAACTTATAATTATGGTCGAAACGACATTATAATCACTTGTTTAATCGATCAATCGACATGATGTAGCGATGACGTTCACTATTGGTATATGGTTCCTAGCAATTGGAACGTTCGTTCTGGTTTACTTTGTTGAAGAAAAAACAGGTGGTCACATTGAAAAGTTTTAGATTTTCTCGTTCCGATCGGCCCGAAAACGTGATTTATTATATTAGTCACATTGGTGACAGACCTGTTGCCTAGGTTAGTCATCATAGGTTAGTCATCAGTATGTGGAGCGATAGCAACTACGAGTATAATGTTTGTTCATTATCTGTTTTTTTTTGCAAATAATATTAAGTGGAACCATTTCTTAACTTGAGTCATTCTAATTCTGTTCGTAGTATCACTAAAGAAAGACCGGACAACAACAAAAACGGACGGAATGTGATCTGATCCTCCACGTTAGGAGGTTTGTTGATCGAGCACCTAACGACTATTCACTTCAAAGCTAAATTGGCTAGCATATGCGTGGAATGCGTTCACCAAAATACGGAAGAGAAGGATGACTGCCAAAAATTGTTTGAACGGTCTCCTTGGCCAAACATACGAACGTTGTCTCAGCCAGACGTTATAACCATTCTTTGTGATTTTAATTTTGAAATATAGGTAGCAAGGCATTCAGACTAATCGATCCTGTTGAGGGAAAAAATATCATTATCACTCCAGCGAAGGACCTGCCAATCAAGAGATCGAAAAACTGTCATCCAGATTGATCACCTTGCAATCAAAGCAACCAACGCTCAGGATTCTAGATATCCGAACGTTTCTCTTAGTTTGCTCAGGCCACTAACTTGTCTTTGATAATGAATGTACTCGTATTGAAATATTGCGGACTCCAAAACACAAAAAAAGTACTGTGAGACAGTTTGACAAGCTATGACAGACGTCGCATCTGATGTGCTCTCTGAAGATAGCAGTTGATTAAGGAACAGATCGATTGAAATTGCTATGTCACACTTCAAAAATAGTGAAAATGTCGCGGAAATACGAGTAATTCGAAAAGTTTCTGACAAATTAGTGATGTACTCATATAGAACCGTTTTAATTGTCAGGGATTTATTGACCCACCCTCGTAGATTTGGGCGATGTTTATTTTTATTAAGTTTATTAAGACGTCGAAACTGATACATGGCACACAATTGATTAAACCATTGCTCTTGCGAGAAAAGTTTCCTGACCGAATTATTTCTCGAAATAGAAATAGAAAAAAAGTTGATCGTGTTGGTGTTCGTTGTAATTGAATGACATTGATCATGCATCACCTCAGCCACAGTCAACGGTTCGATATTGCTTACATCAATTTATGCAGGATTTTGGCTTTAATATGAATTTGCACCCCATCCTGTGTCTAAATGAAGCAAGAATCAAAGCCATTGGGTCGGACGGTCGCCACCAAAAGTGATCTTTTCTTATGAGTCCCTTTTTTTTTAGGATGGACGGGTACGTAACCATCCGGAAAACCCTCATGTTATTCACGACAAACCAATGCATCCCAAAAAAGTTACTGTGCGGTGTAGCTTTATTCTTGAAATGTGAGTGAGCTCTGGTCTCAACAAGTCTGACACGTTTTATCAAACGGTTAACTTAACGCAAACGAAATTCACAGCCTTCTCTGTTAGACTTCTTTTTATGAGGTTATTAGAAAATTAAAGTTCACGCCAAAAACGCAAAAAAAAAAAAAACAATTCAAGAAATAAAACACGATATTCGAACTGAGATTAAAGCCCTATTCTCGATTATGTAATCATATGCCATATGAGCTGTAATCAGAGCCATCTCTGTCACGATATTGTTTTGCACACATAATAGCCATAAAGGGAGCTTTAATACTCAATATAGATCTATGACAATTACTCATAAAATATGTGTTTTAAGAGGTGGTCCCGAGACTGACATATAAAAACACAATTTGTTGGCAAAATTCGGTTTTATTCATCAACGTATGTAGTCTTCGTCTAGAGTGATACAAAATCATTCTAGCACCGCTCTAACATTTATATGCCTTTCTTTTAAAACGATTTGTCCAACCTTTTAAAATATGATTTAGTTTTGGCGCCATATTTCTTTTCTGTGAGCAACAGCGCTAGCGCTCTGAACCATCAATACATTGTTGTTTTTGGTCCAAACGCGGTACTAACTTCGAGCAGAGCCTTCGCATATCCAAATACTCTTGCACATACCGTGCATCCTCATCGGGCTCAAGCTACTCGTACATCTACGAAAAACCAAATCATCGTTTGCAGGACAATTATTGTACAATATTTTTATTTGGAGACCAAGCGGTTTTTGCTATCAGCACCATATTTAGGATTTTGAAATTCTCAATTTGAATTTTGTTCCACATAGACCCTCAGCCAATCACAATCTTTTCAGCAGGAACGGGGAAGAATATATCTACCATTTTTGGAGTTTTGCCCGGTAAGAAAACTTTATAACGCAATAAATCAAAAAGATATATTCTCTTTTTTTTTTTTTTTTTTTTTTTTTTTTTTAATACAATGTTAAACATTTAAAACTGTGGGTTGCATCGTTTTAAATACCATATCGAGTAAGTGACACACTTCCAATTATCGGTTGAACCCAACTCTGCTGTTTCTTATCACTGTTGGCTATGTTGGCCGTTTCTTTTTGAATGTTTGTTTTCAGGTCGTCCAGAGTGTGTGGACGGTTGGTATAGACACGGGACTTCAAATACCCCCACAAAAATAAGTCACAATGGCACAAATAAGGTGAAGGCGCCGGCCACTCCAAATCACCCCTAAGTTAGATCTAAGTTAGATGAGGCGCCCTGGAAAGCGCTGTCGCAACTTGAAGTATAAGCCGTTGCTCCGTGCTGTTGAAACCATATGTCCCCTAAGTCCATTTCATCAAGAGCAGACGCATGTTTACGCACCGAACGCCGCGTGAATCGCAAAACTGCAATCCTTACTGCTTCTTATGGTGATGTGCGTCACCAGTTCTTCTCTTGACACACAGAGAGAACTAGTTTCCTTGAACGCTGTGACCCACAAAAGAACTGATTTCCAGTTCGGGACAGGACCCAATGGCGCAATATTGAAGCGATTTCAGAAGGCGCCCTAGGTTGAAACCACCGAACGGCCGTTGGAAAAACAGGCCTCTAAATCAAACGCACGCTGCTCGTTACTCCAACGCATGATGACGACCATAGATAAACCATAGATAAGCTAACCTATTGTAGATAGCAAACTCTACTTACTTGACGAACCTTTAACTTACGTACAGACACACTGTAGGTAAATTACCAACACTTTTACATCTCTATAACCTGTCAGAATTTGCTAGAATGAGAACAATTTATAAATGAAGTTGTTGGAATGAGAGCAATTTACAAGTAAGTTGCTGGAATAAGAGCAATTTGCACGCATATGTGTAATATGGATGACGTTTTTTGAGTAAAATGGGCGGGTGTTTTTGTAAAATTGGAGGGAAATTGCCATTGATGACGACAAATCACAAACTAGGTTACTCGGATAGAGGCGATCAGTAGAAAACTGATTTTGGTTTTCCAATATCTGGAAAGTTTGCCATCTAGGTTAGTCTATCTGTGATGACGACTGAAACACAAGTTAACAAAACGAACGAAATCAAGTACAGCCGCCTGGGACTCCCATCTGCTTCAGGGCGCTCATTCCAAATAAGGAAGTTATTTTGCCACACCTCGTATTGTCATCAGTATGAGTATTGTAACCATGCTCTTTGTTATAGAAATAGTTTCCAACATTTTTAATCTCTAAACCTATAAATAAAACGTACAGTTTCTTTTTCTTTCTCTTTTCTTCCTTCTCATAAAATTATCGCAACATTATAAATAATACGAGTACATATACCACTAATCTAACATGCGTATCATATCTTATTTTTTAGCTATAATTTTCCACTACGTACTTATCATATTACTTCTATATCTGATTGTGGAGTATTATTTTATTTTTGAAATGTTCAATCCGACAGACGGCATAATTGCCATGTTCAAGAAATTCTTATTTAAATTGTAAAATATTTTAAACTGTTGTCAATAAAGAAATATGATGAACACAGTCTATTTATATCTTTACGATGTCAGCTATCTCACACACTTTCGCTTTACTGTTGTTTAAAACGATTTTGTGGATTTTTTTTATGTTTCCCGACTTAACCAGCCCCATTGGGCGCCCAGAGCGTTCAACATCATTTGTATCTGTACGACCGCGTTTGAATTCAACAAACCAGCGACAAATGATTGCTTTCGATCTGTAGATTCCTTATAAAACTTTTCAATACATTCTTGAGTTTTAACGGTATCTTTTCCCAACAAATAACAGTGTTTTATCAATGTGCGTCACTGAAACTTCACATATGTCGATGACTAATGGTCGAAATGTCATCAAATTTTAGCACGTATCGTTTGGAGATTGATACTAACTAAATCGTTTGGATATAAGTATGGTCAATTAGTCTGCTGCATCTTCAAGCGGATCAGCTTTATTGGTGAAAGCCGGTCTATCCAGTGAAATGTTTTGATGCGTGCCATTCACATTGATTTTGAAAAGTATGTTAAAAATCCTCTCGATTACTTTGAATGGACCGGTGTATGGAGCTTTGACACGATCGCAGCGTATGAAGACGTGTGAACAGGTGTAGATGTCTTTCAGGATGAAAATTTTTGATTTGGTGTGGTGAGTAGGACGCAAACCACGCATAAATTCACGATGTTTTTCGATAAACATTTGCGGATCAAATTGCAATTCCATATAAAATTTCGGCAGGACAAGCGAGTAAATTTTCCTTTCTTAATCCAAGCATGACCATAGACAGAATTTGGAGAGCACATTAGAATTATTTTTAAAGTACGGTGAAACCGTTCCGTGAGGCCGTTCCATTGAGTCTTTTTTATTTTCTGAGCCCCGATAAAGTTGGCAAAGTCTTTGAAAAAGTGGTACTCAAATTGAGCGTACCCTGATCTGTTATTATATTCGTTAGACTACTATAATGGCTTACCAGATGGTCGAATAAAGCTGTTATAATTTTCTCTGCTGCCATGTCCTTGAGCAGTACAGTGAAACGGTCTATGATCCTTAAGCAATGTTGACAGTCATTAATCTTTGTCAAAACTATTAAATAGAAGTGAATGTAACTGAATCTGGAATTTAGGTACTGCAATGTGAATTGGAATTAGTCTGGAATGTCTATAAACTTTTGCTCTTTGGCAAGGAATTCACTCGTGGGTCCAAGTTTTTACATCGTTCTTGATGCCCGACCAAACAAACTTCCATAAGTTGTTGTGAAAATACTTTTCGACTTGGGTGTGAGAGATGGTAGACGATGTCAAAAGCAGTCCTGCGGGGGGGGCAGTGGCAAATGCGGTCGAATGTTTTAATGATGAAGTATCGGCGTTCCAAGTGGTGGGCGAAAGTATTTGATAGAGGTGAAAATGGCGAGGAGCTCGCGATCGTAGGTACTGTAGCGCCGTTCAGTCCCTCTTAGCTTACTGGAGAAAAATCCGAAGGGTCTGACAATGTCATTTTCGATTCGTTCGAGGGCAGCTCCAATACAGGTGGAATACAGAATTTGGTGATGGAAAAGCGGATTGAGTGGCTTTCGCGAGTGTTTGCTTGAAAGTTTGGAATGCTTTTTCAATCTTTGGCGTCCAGAAAGCGTCTGAGTTCATAAACTGTTTGCGCAGTGGGAAAGTCAACAATTTTGAAAAAGACGGTCAGCAGTGTTGGTGAAAATCCGGTGAATTAATAGGGTAGCCGAGAGAGTGAACTGTTTTTTTTTTTTTTTTCAAAACTGCACTTATCGACATTGATGAAGAGACCATGCGTTTGAAGCTTTTGAAAGACCTGTCTAAGAAGATGTACGCAATATGGGTTCTCGTTTTCTGACGCGACCAAAATGTCATCATTATAAGCAAAGATGAAATCTAAACCGCATCAGTATACCTTTGGAATGTTTGTGGGGCATGCCTGAGACCAAACGGCATGACTAAATATTCATAGAGTCCCCAAGGTGACAATAGGTTCTCTCTAAATTCAACGTTGAAAAAACTGACTTCCCATGAACAAGTGGAAACAAACTCTGAATTAAACGCATTGGATAATTATCAGGTTAAGTGATAGCATTTAGCTTTTTGTAGTCCCCACAATGTCTCCGTCCAGAATTTTGTTTCGGTACCACGTAGGTTGGACTGGAAAAAAGACTGATAGAAGGTCTGATAAATCGATGCATTGCTGCATGATTCTGTGGGTGCAATATATTTTCTTCCGTAGGATGTGGGTTTTATAAAATAGACAAACTGCTGAAGAAGATTTGCGCAAGCAATTCCAGTGTGTGAAAGGTTGATATACTGCGGTAAGAAGTCTTACTGATCTCGCCTCTTGAAGTTGCAAATGTAGTAAAATCGATTATTCTTTTACGTTGAATTAATTTTTAGTAGTCCGAAGTGCTTTAGGAAGTCTACCGCTATGATGGTCATCGGTACATCGGCTATGAGGAGTTGCCAAGAAAGATCTCTTCAGAGACGGAAATCGGGGGAAATTAATTGTGTCCCGTGGGTAGTTAATTTTAGGCTAACTGGCAGCATAAAAGACAGATTGTGTTGGAGTTTTTATTGCAACGAAATTTTAAAGCGGGAAGAGTGCAAACGGCAGCTCCAGATTCAATGACCAATATGAAGTCGAGGCGGCGCTACAGTTGTTGATTCGACTCTACTACGGACAGCGGCTCTGGTTTTTCTGGTGTGTTTGAGTGAAAGTGCATGGAGTCGTGCAATGTCGCGCGAGATTGCCTAAAATTCGGTGACAAAAACAATCCCGGGCAGGTGAAAGAGAGGCACTTCTGGTTCGTGATGTCTTTGAACTCTAGCAGAAAGTCTGTGACAGTTTTTTCAAGAAAATCCACTCTCGTGGACAAAACGGAAATTTCAGAAAGTGTTACAACGCGGTGTTATGCTGTTGACAAAGTCATTACCGGATTACAATTGCGAATCTCTGGAATGATGGGGTCAACCATTTTGGCAAAATTGTCTAAACTAAGATCGTCTGGCCAGAAAAGGTGGCAGCTCTGGGGCGACTTTTCTAACCACAACTCATGAATTGCGGTATCAGTAAGATTCCTAGAAGCCATCTTCCTGATCTCGCGACGAAGCTGAGTGGCATTTTTTCAAATTGGGTGGAATGCCTTTAACCAGCTGCCTTAATTTCTCTTTTTCTGATGCACCCGAAGCTGTCTACGCATCTACCAAAAACCATAGGTCCAGGTTTCGACAATCAAAAGGTGGAAAATCGGGTCTGCGGCCGTCGCGGAAAAAAGCTTCTATCTTTTCTTCCATGGAGCTGGGCTGTTGGAATTTCTCCTTTTTTGTTAACCGGCGCCGAAAGTTCAATGTCACTGGCAGACATGAACAAAAATAGGAAAATAGGGGCACTAGGTTAATAAATCAACTATGTAATTTTGTTTTATCACGTCGGGGTCACCAATTTATCATCAATTAATTTATTTGAAACACGTTTTTAGTTGGCTAATTATTTAACAATTATTTATTACTCTACCCAGTATAATATTTATACGAGATGGGACAGATGAAAAGCACGAAACGATGGTGGCGGTTGCAAATAGATGAACTAACCTAGATGGCAAACTCTACTAATACTTTGGCAAACCCTTAACTTTCGCACAAACACACTGTAAGTTTACATCTCTCCCAGAATTTGTAAGAATTAGAGCAATTTACAAGTAAAGTTGCTAGAATGAAATGAGAGCGATTTGCAGGTGTGTGTGCAATGTGGATGACATTTTTTTTAGTAAAATGGGAGGGAAGTTGCCATTGATGACAATTCACGCTTATTCACCAGACTGGGTCACACGGATAGAGGGGATCAGTCGAAAACCGGTTTTAGTTTTCCAATATCTGGAAAGTTTCTAGGTTAGTTCATTTATGTGGTTGCACAAATAAGAAAGAAAAGCTAATTTTAAATTCTCCGTCTCAATCTGTCAATGGTGCTGTCCAGGCGTCTGATTGTCATTCCAGATACTGGAGACGCTGAGATACATCTTTGGTTGATGCACTTTTGACTACTCGAGGCGCGGCGGTTACCCGAACATCGCCACAGATATGACATTATTGTCGCCATCTATGTGTCAGTTCCGCAACGTTTCGCACAATCGGTTTCTTAATAAAAATTTCCGCACTATCTGTTGTCTCACCTTATAGAAGCTTATGGTATTGCTCAAAAAGGAAAACATTGACAGTGACGTCTAAATATCACAAAAACGCGGCACATAAAAGTCCCTAGAAGAGTTAAACATGTAGGGGGAACAAATAACACAAAGCGGATTAGATTTATTTGCTTATGACTCTGAATTATCACATCTTTCCTATTGTCTTTTATAACTTTTGACTAATGAGCTGGAACTGGCCAAGGGATATACAGCCAAAATCAAAAAAAGTTATTTACAGAGTTATTTACACAATTCATATTTGCATTTATTCTTGGATTTGCTTTAGGTAAGTAAATTTGTCACAGTTTCAACAAATTAAGAGTTATTTAGGTATCAAAAATTGATTAAGAAAAGAAAATGGTGAAAACAAAGGAATTATCAGTTGAAATTCAATCTGAGATTGTTACTAAATTTAAGAACGGTAATTGGGCATCAGATTTAGCAAAATTGTACAAAATTTCACGTAAAACCGTGTATAATTTGGGTAAAAAAAGGACGCGAATTTTGGATAATTTAAAAAGAATTGGACGAAAACCGGCCATGAACGAAAGGGATTGCAGAAGATTATTAAAAGCGAACCTAGCAAAACGTCTTTTATTTGCTCTGGAGTATGTTAAGAAGCCAATACAATTTTGGTACAATGTATTATGGACAGATGAGTCTGCATTTCAATTCCAGGTTTCGTTTGGTAAACGCTTCATGCATCTCCGACAACACCAAAAGACTAATGCAGTGCAGCCAGTTAACAGATTTGGAGGTGACACGGTAATGTGTTGGGGATGTTTATCATACTATGGATTTGGAGATTTGACTCCGATAAAGGGTACTTTAAATCAGTCCAGTTATGTTGGAATCATATGCATTTCCATCAGGAAACACTTTTTCCAACTAACAACTGGGTTCTACAAGACGACAAAGCTCCATGTCATAAAGGATGGGTGCCTACAACATTTTTGAAAGATTTAGATCAGGCTGTTCTTACCTGGCCTCCCCAGAGACCCGATCTTAATATCATTGAAAATGTTTGGTCCTTCATTAAACAGCAGAGGACCATTGGATCGAAAAGGATCGAAAACGCGATAATACCGTATTTGAAATAATGGAAATTTGGTCCAAATTAGCTCTTGAGTTTGCCCGCAATTTAATTGAATCAATTCCAACTAGGTTGCAGGCCAAAGTTATTGATGCCAAAGGTGGTGTTACTAAGTACTAGTTATAGGTGTGTTTTTTTTTTTGGTATCCTATTGTATATAGGCTTAAAAAAGTACTTGCCAATAAAACGACTATCCAGGATAAGCAATTTCAACACATTAGTTTGGCAGCACCGCGAAATGATATTTCTGTTTACCAATTTGGTTTTGTTTTGTGATTTGTACATTTTTCTGTTGGCTATTAAATACACATAGCAAAATGACGGAAAATGAAGAAAATGCTTAGGTAAAGAAAGAATAAAACTGCAAGTTTTAGTAACATTTTGCAGGAATTTCAGCCAATGCTTTTGTTACTAACAACTGATTCCAGTTCCAGCAGTGATTTTGGTCAATCCCAATATCTCCTTGGTCCATGTTTTACGTTTGCTAATAAAATGAATTAATTTATAGCTTAATAAACTTGTATTTCACCTTTTACTTACGTTTTATTTTCAGAAGACATCCTTTCTTCATTTGGAAATATTTCTTATGACTGACGTCTCTCAGTTGTGTCACTTTTGACATATTCGATAGCATTTTTCGATAACAATTAGGGAAAAATGGTCGGGTAGCATAGTTTTTATCGCGGCTAAGGAAATTAGGCTGGATAGTTATCCAGATTTCGTTATTCTATATAGGCTAAGTTGTTAGTGTAATTTACGTGGAAAATATTTTTTAAGCCTATATAGATTACCAAAAAAACACGCCTTATGTAAATTAAGAAAACTTAAAAAAAAACTTTAAAAAATCATAAAGTGATAAGTAGAAAATTAAGTTAAAGTTTTGTGTAAATACTTTTGACGCGAATAAAATGTGTGCAAATAATTTTGACAACTGATGAGCATCAGTACATTTGCTTTATTGTTTATCCAATAAACCGTTATCTTTTGCAACTTTCTCCCAAAAACCACAACAAAAAGCTTCTTTAGTGGAATATGTAAAAAAAATGTTCGTTCTGTAAATACTTTTGACTGTATGATGCAATTAATTCAAAAAGAAGACTTTTATTTGTCAACTTATTGGAGCATTGTTTGTTGGATTCAGAGGTGATCTTTGTGTTGATGCGAGTGGTCCTTAGCGTTATGTTGTTTAATATATTCCGATTATTTTTTTATCTCAAATTTAGATACCGATTCTAAATAATTCCTTCTTTTCATTTTCAGGTATATTATTATGCGGCGAATATTCCTAATCTTGGCCATCTTGTACTTTATGCGTTCAATTACAATGTATGTCACGGTGTTACCTGTTTCCAGTACCACGTACTATTGTAGTCCCAAGACGAATGCTACTGCCACACCTTTAGTGATTGCAAAAAGAGTATTCCAACTTCTATCGGGCTTTGGATTATCCATCAACGGCAAACATACATATTGTGGTGACTACATCTACAGTGGTCATACGGTGATGCTAGTATTGGGGTATCTCATTATAGCCGAGTGTAAGTAATTAAAATAAGAAACTGTCGCTACATCAAATACAAAATTGATTTTTGTTTTTCTTTTGCAGATTCCCCACGTAGATTTTTCATTTTACACTGGATATCATGGTTGGCGACATTTATTGGTGTGATATTTGTTCTATTAGCTCACGGTCACTACACAATTGATATACTTGTAGCATATTATGTTACAACTAGACTGTTTTGGACCTACCATACGTTGGCAAATAATCATTTTCTACTAAAGGTTGTTACATAGATGGAAAAAAATCCCTTAAAACCAATTCTCATTTGTCTTCTTTTAATTTTAGTCTGGAAGCAATAATTACATCGGTCGCGAATGGTGGTATACATACTTTAAATATTTTGAAAAAAATGTCCGGGGACCAGTTCCACGTCAATACGAATGGCCATTGCCATGGCCACGAAACTTCCATTCAAAGTTACCAAACCGCGAAAGTTAACAGCTAACACAAGTCTGACTTTTAGTTACTAACACCATAAAATATAACAGCACACGCACCTTCAACGATCACAAAATCACCAGCACAACATCAACAACGTCAGCATCAGTAAAAATTAACAACAGCACTAGCAATAAACAAAATCATTCTTCATACTTGAAACCGAAAATGAACGTTTGTTCGAAATCGATTAGAAATTTCTATAACAACAGTCCTGAAATGGGATTACCACCTCAGCATTGTGTGAATACTGTTAGATCTAAGAGTTGGACTCAAAACAAAGTTGATAGTGGTGTCACTTTGAAAAATACGAAGACCTCTTTACAGGATCACTGTGTCCTATTGGTATTCAGTTTAGGCGGTCACTCTAATACCGATCCGTCAATAAACGGTTTTCTACTGACCTCGAGACAAATTTAAATATATTGTCGAGTTACATTTGTGTTTTCTTATTTTTAATTTTATTTCGACAGATATAGAGAGAGTTTATATTCTACATAAGCATAGAGAAAAGTTTCAAAATAAAATAAAATAAAATAGAAAAAATAAATAAGAAATTAAACAAAAGCAGAAGAACAAAAATGTATATACAGATATATTCATATATAAATGTGTTACTTATATACCTATATATATATACCGCATAGGGATAAGACTCATACTATATATCTATATACGAGTACATGCGAAAATGTTTTCATCCCATTTAAAACTTCTGAGTAACGCCTAATAAACAAAAAAAAAAAAAACAAACAAACACACCACCAACATAACCGACACTCACACAGAAACATATTTTTCTATTTGCATACTTGAGAAGAACAATACTTTTGAATGCCAAAACTGGAATTGTTATAACAAAGAAAAAAGAATTCTAATAAGCAAAAAAAACCAAACAAACCATTTTTAAACGATAAGAGAACAAAAACAAAACAAATGCTATTTCGGTTCGAGAGACAAAAAAAGTATTTTCAATTTAATTTCATTATTATAGTTCTTTTTCTTTTATTTGAAAGCGCATTCAAAATATATTCTTAGATTTAATTCATTTAATTCAATATTAAGTTAATTAGGTTTTTGTATATTTTGTAAATAGTTTTAAAAATAAAATTTACTTCTTTTCTTTCTGTTTAAACAAATAAAATTGCACCTTTTCGTTCGTTTGATTATAATATTATTTTTTGTTTGCAAAATTTAAAATATTATTTTCTTTTTCTGTTTCTATTTTGTAGTGATTTTATTTAATAATAATAATAATAATAATAAAATAAATAAATAAATTTTAAATTATAAGAACTCCCTCCCTACCCACTTGTGATTGATTGAAGGAAGGACGAAGCCTTTTTAGAAGAAAATAATTGCCTTTTTGTACACGAAACACCACTAATAACACTTGTCTTAAATGTAATTTTTAAATGGAATCGATATTTGCTAAGTTGTTTCTATTTTCTATTTTCTATTTCTTTCTCATTGATTTTTCTATTTTATATAAGAGAAAGAAAAGATTCGTATCCCACCCTTTCAAATAAAATATATTCTCCAAAAAAGAAGAGCAAAAAACTAAGAAACATAATATCTATAGGGTTGCATTCTAATTTAAATTCAAGACAGAAAATAGAATTATATAAACAAATGTGAAAACAAAATGTTAATGAAAAGAAAATTATTTCGCTTTTTCGTTTGTTTCTCCGTTTGGATATTTTATAAGTTGTTAATGTTTAAATAAAGAAATAAAAAAAAATTAACTAAAACAAAATGAACACAATATATATATATGAATAAAGAGAAAAACTAATTTCTTTGCCTAGAGCGTTAATATACATTCATTCTACAATATTATGTCGTCACTTATTAAATTGGCAATTTTCTTATTGAAAATTGAGCTGAGATATTTAAAAAAAGAATCACAAAGAGGTATCCGTTCGGAAGAAAATTTTCTCCGATTTGTACGAAATCCGAGAATTTCCGTTCGATGTATCCGTTCCGAAACACTCGTCGGACACATCATTCGATTAAATCTAATGCACATAAACGCAGTGTGATGTGGTGCGTTAAGTAAACAATTTTCGACAGCTACACGCCAAATTTTTTCCGAAGTTCTCCGAAGATCTCCGAAGAAGAATTGTTGCGGAAAATTTCAGCAAAAATGGAAAGGACTTCAAAATTGTAAGTAATAAAACTAAACAATTAATAATTTGTTGTTGTTTATTCTGTTGATAATGTAAGAATAGAAATGAACAGAAAAATACTTTCACATCTAACAATCCTTTTGTATTGTTGTTCTAATTTAATTGTACCCATTACTACTTACGCTGTATCTGAAAGTTGATTTATATTTGAATTTTCACCCATGTTCTGCATTCCGATCGGAATCGATTTCAAACGAGAAAAAATTAGAACGATAGAGCTACATGAAAATGCTAATATCTTGGATCTTCCTGAAACTATGTGGGTTCGTTTTGATTATAGGTATTTTTTAAAGGAATTTATTTAAATTTTTGCAGTTTCAAAGGTTGTTTTAGACTAAACAAAGATGCATTTTAAAATGTTTTGAGAGAAATAGAGTCGGTACGTAAGCCTTCATCAATTCCCTGTACACATAAACTTGCAGCAACGGGCCGTTTTCGAAAACGACATTTGATCGTCATTTGCAATACTTAACGGTTGCGAACATGAAATTGCAAACGTCATTTGGAATCGTTGATCTGTGATCTGTCGAAAACGTCATTTGCATCAAATTGCTTTTGCAAAATATTCTTAAACGCAGGCTGCGAAAGTCATTTGTTCGAAAACAACATCATAAATCACACTACATTTGCAGCATGTTCGATAATGCAGTGTTTGCAGGGCGGATGTTCATAAACGTCAACTGCGCTGCAAAAAAGCAGCCACAAATCTGCGCTGTGCATTAAAGAAATTTGAAAAAAAAATGAGTGAATCCGAATATTCAGGGAATCTCAGTCTCGTGAACAGTAAGTACATAAAATCGGAAAATTTTTTCAATTTCTCAATAAATTTAGACCACGTGGGTAAAAGTTGTATCCTGCACTATGTGGGGTTTCCTATATCCCAACATCATTCTATCTATATACAGAGAATATCTTTTTTAAAGTTGATTTTATACGTATTTATATTGTTTCTGGACTATTAGGAGATAAAAATAAAATAAATTTGTTAAATATAAGGCCGTTTTCGAAAACGTCATCTGCATCAAATTGCTTTTGCAAAATGTTCTTAAACGCAAGCTGCGAAAGTCATTTGTTCGAAAACAACATCATAAATCACACTACATTTGCAGCATGTTCGATAATGCAGTGTTTGCAGGACGGATGTTCATAAACGTCAACTGCGCTGCAAAAAAGCAGCCACAAATCTGCGCTGTGCATTAAAGAAATTTGAAAAAAAATGAGTGAATCCGAATATTCAGGGGAATCTCAGTCTCGTGAACAGTAAGTACATAAAATCGGCTAATTTTTTCAATTTCGCAATAAATTTTGTTAAAGATTCCATTTTGCTCTGTTCGAAAACGTCAAAGGCTCTTGCAAGAAAAAAATCATGTAGATGACACAGATCAACGATACCAAATGACGTTTGCAGTTTGATGTTCGCAACCCTTAAGTATTGCAAATGACGTTTTCGAAAATGGCCTAATAAACAATTTTAATATCTATAGGCATTGTAACAAAAATTGTACTTTTTTAATAAGTAAGAGGAGACCATTTTCTTTGGTTTAGCCTTTAAAAAAAAACTTAACTAAAAACTTCTTATTGCCCTTTATTTCAGGGCCTAATGAGATAAGAAACAAAAATAAAATAAAAATAACTAAACATAATTAGTCTTCTTGAGATCCCAGTTGGTTCAAATCTGCACAATTTTTACAAAAAAAAAAATATGCGTGCTCTAAGCATATAGGTACTTCGCATCGCTCGCGACCGTACTTGGTCTTTCGATCTTTTCTTCTGTCGCATTCCGGACATACTGTTACACGTCTTGGCATTTTCTTTGGTGGTTCCACACTAGGTTCACCAAGTAAGACATGTATGCGCTTACGAGAATCCCTTCGAATTCGTGGATTATCTTTGCGGTTTCTCAGGTGCTCTTCACTCAAAGCCATTCCCAGATCACGAATAAACTTCCTCCTATTGTTAGATTTTCCTGCTTCAATGCCATTATTGAACATATATACAGTCCCTGGCCATATTATTAGACGCACTATAGATTTTATGCTAAATCTCAATTTACAGCTATTTTAATTAGGTTTTCGAATATTGTATTGCATTTAAATTAATTTTTATGCAGAATATAAACCATTTCCTACTTTTTTATAGAAATAAAACAACATATTTATTGAAAAAAACATTTTTTTATTAATATTTTCAATATTTTTCTTATTTTTGTTATTTTTTTCAATATTTTGTTGAGCCTCAATTCTGCGCGGCATACTGTCAATGTAAGATTGGACTGTTTCCTGCATTTGTGGGTGGTGATTCCAAACGTGAATTATTTTTTCTATAGGCGTAGTTCTTGTTGTGACCGCATCTTTGTCCACGTCCCTTTTCATCAGCTCCCACACGTTTTCAATTGGGTTCATGTCAGGGCTGTTTCCCGGCCAGTCCAATAGAGGGATGTTTACTTCCCTCAAATAAGTTTTTATAGACCGGGCTGTGTGGCATGTAGCTCCATCTTGCATAAAAATATATGCTTCTCCATTCGGGAACCATTCTCTGACCTGCGGCACCAACCGATTCCGCAAGACTTCTTTGTACTGATCTTGTCGCATTATCCCTCTTGCCACGTACAGACGTCCTGTGCCTTTGCCGCTTATGACTGACCAGATCATCACTTTGGTAGGGTGCTTCACAGTCTGAACGACGCAATCGGGGTGAAATTTTTCTCTACGGCGTCGACGAACAAACTGAGCTTTGTTGTCCAAAATCTCAAAAGTGCTTTCATCGCTGAAGCACACCTGTCAAAAACACAAAAAAGAAATAAAAATTCTTAGAACAGTGCTGAATTTTAATTAATTTATCGTTTTCGATAAATTTAGTATGAAATTACCGATCTCCAGAAGTCCACGTCCTTATCTCGCAACTGTTTTGCCCAATTCAGACGCTTTTTTTTTCATTGCAGCTGTTAACTTTGGTTTCCTGGCGGGTGTGTGGGCGTTAAAACCCAAACCTTTTAGTTTTCTGCGTACGATGCGCTCAGAAGCAATAATATTAGCTTCTTCCAATTGAGTTTTTGTCGTCTTTGTGGTTGCAAATCTGTTTTCGATGCAAATTTTCTGTACACGTCTTTCCGAACTTGGTGTGAAAATCGGCTTTCTTCGGCATCTGCTCTTTCTTTTTGGGCTTAATTCTTCACCACATTCAATTTTGTTCTTTATCCGTCTCACGCTAGCCTTAGACACGCACACTTTTCGAGATATTTCTCAGTTAGAAAAAGCTTTTGTGTTGATCAGAGCTTTCACTTCAGCTTTTATACGTGGTGACAGGTCTCCTCTCTTACCCATGATTAAAATGTCACAATTTATTACTTTTGTTGGTCAAAAATGTTGTTTAGTAACAGTAAAGAAACACACAACAAGCAATACAATTCAATACCGCTAATAAGCACACAAAGCTTTTAAAGTTACACAAACAAGTCCGAACCGGCAGAATGAGAAAATGCGACTGAAAGAAGTCTTTACTTGTTTACGCTCTGTTACCAATACTTTGACATTATGCATGTATACCTACCTAATGCAACATATCAAAATAAAAAAATAAAGAAAATAGAACCACAAAACAAATTTAATAAGCAAAATTTAGTTTCTGTAACGTTAAAAGTTAAAAATATTGCGTTCAATCTAATAATTATAAAAATTCTACAGTGCGTCTAATAATATGGCCA
Source organism: Volucella bombylans (assembly GCA_949129095.1). Classification (NCBI taxonomy): domain Eukaryota; kingdom Metazoa; phylum Arthropoda; class Insecta; order Diptera; family Syrphidae; genus Volucella; species Volucella bombylans. The sequence goes on along the minus strand of OX422144.1, from coordinate 127,193,649 downwards.
GGGACTGTAGAATCATAGCGTTGATTCCTGCATGATTGAGCATCGAAAAAAATAAAGTGAGTTTCTTGCTGTTGCGAGAAACGTCGTAAGTTCTGGCAAGTTTATCGACCACATCTACTCCACTTTTGGTTTCATTTAGAATGTAATCATAGATGGCTTCTGCTTGATTCCAGTTTCATGGTCGATTTCTTTATCATGGTGAAGGGAAGACATCATATAAACGTACTTTCGAGGCTTTGGAACATAAGAAACGAGAGTGATATATTTTTGAAAGCCAAACCGGGATGCTTTATTAGCTCTCAAAGTACCAACTATCGTTAATTTATGTTTCTGCAACAAGTTTTCAGCAGTTTCATGACTGGTAAAGAAATTGTCCATAGTAATATTTCTTGACGAGCCGGAAACGCAGTTTACCATACGATTGACTAAACCTTATTACTCAACGCAAACGGACTGTTGTCTGGCTGTTTGCCGCAGTAAATTTCTAAATGTACGGTGTAAAATGTTTTAGCGTCGACTAAGGCATATATTTTGATTCCATACTTTGCGGATTTCGAAATCAGCACCTCCCTCGAAAGGCAACCAATTCTTCATCAAGTGTTAGCTATTCAGATGGTGTATACGAGTTTTGGCAAAGCTGGACAAAGGTTTCAAATATGTCTCGGATTGGTGCTAAACGATCAGTCTTTATTCTGTCTCCTCTAGTCGTAGCGTCATCAAATCTTATATTATTTAGTAGGTACGAGAATCGATTTTTAGATACCGTGCATCGAAATATTTCGATTCCAGTACCATCTGAAGCCCAGAGGTCATTGAGGTTTTGTCTCCCAGAACGATAAAATCCTGCTAAAAATAAAAGCCCAAAAACTGCTTTCATTTCATATGCAGTTGTTTCTTTATAGAGAACATTTAGCGGTTCACCGTCTGGTGGCTGTGGTCTCGAAAGACATATCTTTACACTCGTACATTTCACAACCGATTCAAGTATCTTATTGGAAATAAATACTTCAAAGCATTTAAACTAGTTTTCTTGTCTTTATATTGACTTTTCACTCCCGGCAAAATGTAATTATATTTTCTTGTTTTGTACGAACATTAGTTCTCAACGGCTCCTTTTGCTATTTTGTTTTGCCATCTTTACCAATATAAAAGCTCGCAAGGCTTTTTCAATTTGACGATCAAATGAAGTTTTCGGAAACTACCCAGGAAACAAGAAGATATTTTCTTGAGAAATATCAAATATCTGGTGTCATCAGTTGTGTGGGACCCATATACAAATGCGCAAACCTCACCAAGACAACAATCTATACTTTAATAGAAAAGGGTTCTTTAGTATTAACGTAATTTTTTTTTAATTTTAAATTTTAGTAATGAATTGTAATTTAACATACTTTTTTTTAGATTTGTGACCAAAAAATGAAAATAAGGTTTGTTGATGCAACTCATCCAGGTTCATGTCATGATGCTCTTAGTTGGATGATGTCCGATGCTAGATATCATTTTTTGGAAGAATTTGAAAGTTGGGAGATGCAGGTTTCGCATTTGAACCTTTTACATTGACTCCCTACAGATTTGCACGAACAATGGAATTTAAAAGTTCGATTCAAGTGCTTAAACAGTAAATTGAATTATTCGCTAATCAAAGTTGCTATAATGATTAATGCTTGCTGTGCCCCTAACAACATATGTAAAGACTTTAATCTGGAAATAGAAGAACAAATAGACGAACTGGAATACACAGATTCAGATACAGAGCCTGATAGTTATGGTGAATGTTCCGAACGTGCGAAACGAGTTCGAGGTGCGATTGTCCAAAGTTTACTTGAAAGATCAAAATACGCATGTTAAAAAAAAATTAAAGGCAAAGGAAACATCAATATATTTACATATATACAGAGTTTTTTCATTTAAGTATGTACTCGTAACTAAAACAAAAAGGAATTCAAAAATATTTTAAATAACGATAACGAACATTTTATAAAATAAAGAAAAAATTATGGACTATCATTATTTCCCAATTTTAATTTTATCTCCCCTATTTCCAGTCACTTTCTTTTTCTTTAATTTTTTTTCAAGATTAATTTTTCCATTTGAAGATGATGTGGTTTGTTTTTCGCGGTTTGCTCCTTCAACACATCGCACAATCCCTCTATCGACCGGTAAACTCTTTTTAAGCTCCTTCCATTTTCCTTTATTATTTCGATTGAATCACGCAGTTTTGTTATCTTGTTTAGTAATTCTTTTTGGGGCTCCAGATAACGGTCTATTTTAACCTCTATGCTAATGTGTGTTTTCCTCATTTGTTGGCTTGTCGAGGGTTCGGCAAAATTAGCTTCGTTATTTGAAATTTCTTCCATTAATTCTGTTAGTATCGGAAGAAATAGATCCATTTATACCATCAACTATACTATAAATTCCACATAGTTTTGCGATGGCATCTTCAACTGCACAAATCGGAAGGATGTTATTCGGCCCAGCTGTTGTTGCCTTTGATTCCCTTTTGTAATGTGCAAGTTTTTTCCTATGTTATATTTCCAATCAAACCAAACCTTCAAACATAATTCAAAATTAGTTATTAAAAAGGCCCTTTTCGAAAACGTCATTTGTATCAAAGCTGCATTTGCAGTTTGTTCGTAAACGCAAGTTGCAAAACTCATTTGTTCGAGAACATCTTCGGAGTCAAACTGCATTAGCATGGTGATCGATAACGCAGTTTCCTTTTGTCATATTTTCGAAAACGTTGCGTTTCATTTGCACTGCAGAAAGGCAGCCCGAAATCTGCGCTGCGCAATGTCAGATGGGTAAACCAAATTTGCCGGGCAGTAAGGAAGAATTTTCTTCGTTCGAAGAGGAGCATCCAATTGGGAATATTTCGAAAAATTCAACGCAGTATACGGGACAAAGCATTTCGTAAATGCACCCCATTCAAATCTGGGAGATTCCATGTTGGTCTGCAAGCACAGTGTGCAAAGAGAAGGAAAATGAAGTGCTGTAAATTATATTTATTATTATTACTTGTACTCTCACTAAAATTTCCCAACACAATTTTCCCAATAAATATTCTTAAGGACTCCATCTGCTTTGTTCGAAAACGTCAATGCAATTGCAAAAAAAAAACATGCAGGCGACACAAATCAATGGTAGCCAAAAACTTTTGCAGTTTGACGTTTGCAACCCTTATGTGCTGCAATGACGATCAAATTGACAATCAAAATGACGATCAAATGACGTTTTCGAAAAGGGCCAAAAACAACAATAACTTTAGAAAGAATCTTTTTCCATCCAGAAGCGTCTTCTACGGGTGGACCATTGCTATTTAAATTGCTCCACAGAGAATCTATGTTCGCTTTATCTCACTTAACAAAACCTCTAGCCAAATCGGGATTGTCCTCCATATATTCTAAAAATATTTTCTCCTGACTTCGATTTTTATGTTTTCCCCCTATAAATTAATATATACTCGTATGTATTAATAATAAATAAATAAAATTGCCAAAATTGTTCGTTTACTTACATTTTTTCAACTGATATCCTCATCCGCACAATTTCACTGCACAAAGCAAAGTGAATTCATTTCGATCAAAAACCGTAGTTGATCGAAATGCAGAACACCGATTTTCATGTTCGAAAAACCAATTCACAATTTACAATTTGATCGAAATACGGACCACGGAAATTCACTTTCATCCCCCAAATTCACAAAAAGTGAACATGGGCCTTTATTTTTATTTTTATGCCTTGTCCTTCTGCCCGCTGCTTCCAAAAATAAAGCCACACTATCTACTACTTTATAAATGTATTAAGTTTACCAGAAATATTTTCACACTGTTATGGAACTAAAACAGCTGTTTATGTCAAATGGATGCGTTATTTATATGCTTCATCTATTTTATTACGAAATGGATACCTTAAACGCAATTTGAGTTCCGAACGGAATTGACTTTCGCTTCGAATTTTTTTCCGAACGTATACCTCGAAGTGTGTGACAATGTCCAAGTTACTGCGCTGTATAGCAGGACTGGGATGATCTTTTAGGTCGCTTGAGAGAGGACTTTACTACTCAATTGCCTTCTAAGCCCAAAAAGGCAACGATTAGCAAGAATGATACTTCCGCATGATTTCCACACTGGTGTTATTGTCGGAGTTGATAGCGGAGCCGTGGTAGATAAAGTCCCTTACTACCTCACTATAGCTGCCCTTCGTAACGTTTTGCCCCACGTTTTGTTTTTTCCTCGTTGACCGCAAAAACCATCGTTGCCGGAGCGGCAACGGAGCGTTGAAAGCGGCGCTGTGTTTTATCGATTATTTTAATGTCGTCTACGTATGCGAGTAACTGAACAGATTTTTGAAAGACGGTGCTTCCGCAATTGACTTATGAATTTCGCACAACTTTTCCAGAATGTTGTAGAAAAAACCATATGAAAACGCATCGCCTTGTTTAAGCCTTTTTCTAATATTGCATGTTCATATTCTCATCGTCATTTTAAAAAGTTGAATGAGCTTCAGAGGAATGACACACAACTAGACATGGCTTTGTATAGTTCGTCTGTACAGGAGTACTCTCCGTTTTTCCAAGATCTGCCGTGATGTGAAGATTTGGCGCACTTTCTTGGCCTTAAACCACACTAATAGCGACCGATCAGATCATTGACGAAAAGTTTTAGTGATTCTTATAATACGTCAGACAGTATTTTATATGCTATGTTAAGGGGATTTTTCTTCCTTAGGATCGGACAAACAATACTGAGGTTACATTCGTCAGGCATGCCTTCGTCGATTAAGAGTTTATGCTGCGTATTCAATCACCACATGTTCCTTTAAACAGCTCGATAGTTAAGCAATCGGGTCCAGCTTTAGACTTTAGTCCAGTTAGACTTAAGCTTGGAAATTGTTGGCCTTCATCTTGATCGAGTGGGCGAAAATGTTGCCTGTCCTTGTCTAGGTTGAATGGTTCATTCATTCTACCTGACGCTGCGATGTTGCCAGTATGGGGAAATAATTTTTTTCCAAATTCTCAGCACCGACTGGGATTTAACTATGAGGTTTTCTTCTCTATCCTTGCACATTTGTGTTCCTGCTTTATAGTTTTGGCATGTTCCTTTTATTTTTTGGTAAAACTTCCGAACTTCACTTTTCTGGTAGCACCTCTCTGACCCTTCGATGGAACTCTTTTTGCTTTGTTCTGAAGTGCCTATGTTCTTCCCTATTTTTCTGATGGTAGAGCTCGCAATCCACTCTCGTTCTTTTCTGCAGGACTAGCAGATTAGAGACGGACTTGATGCTGGCGCCATCGGACTCCTCTAGAAGTTAAGGGAAACTCGATGGGAAAAGGCTCTAGCGGTCTCTTGCGATTGCAGTCGTTCGACGTTGAACTTCCTCACAAGGGCTGTCACGGATAACCGCATCCGTATCTTGGCTACAATAAGATATGGTTCCAATGTTAGCTGCTAGGAACTTTCAAACGTCTAAAACACTAGAGGAGTCTGTACTTTCCGACTTTATTACCAAAGATGCCCTCCCTGCCTAGCTAAACATTAAAATCGCCAAGGACTATTTTCACGATATGTTTATTTCAAATACGAGTTTTCCCATCCAGCTATCCGTTCTACTCGTAAGTGAAACATTTACTTGTCGGTAACGCAGGTCGGTATTCCACTATACGCACGAATCGAATGTCCTCATAAAAATGATTAGAATCTCTTGTTTCCGAGTCAAAATTGAAATAAAGTGCTGCACTATCCACTTAAATTCCCAAGCGCGTGACGTTTAAATCTTTGAAACTTTGAAATAGACAACGGTAAGGCAGTTCACCCACCGTATAGCAGAATACCGATTCGAAGTGAATCGAATAGGTGAAAGGAACGTTCGATCCGCACGTATAGCAGAATAGGGGTGTTAGCCTTTACGATGATTCATCGTCAGGCATTTTCTTAGATGCCTAAATCTCAAGATTTTTTTTGCTAAGCCTTCACCTGACGACGAATCCGCGTCAGTTTCGCCGCCTTTTATCCTCTCTTTTTTCCGCTCCATCACATGAAATTTCTCTGATTTATGTTTGCTTTGCAACAGTCAGGGATCGCTAGTTATTCGGGTGCAAGGGGTCTGTTAAGGGTCCGAATATTCGACGTGCACATCTGAAGCTGGTTCAACATATTTTTGCTTTCTTCTCTATATAAAGATGTGAGCCTTATGACCGCGTAGCCTGTAAGGATTTATTCATGCTGTTATCGAATAGAACCTGCAAATTGTCTACCACAACTTATTTCTGACTGATTTTGATAGTCCTGGACAAATTCAAAACAATTTGTTGTGACAATATTTTGAAAGTCGTTTATTTAATTTATAAAAATGTTAATTGTCCATATATAACAATTTAGAGAAAAAAATATACATATATTGTAGTAGTTACATATACATACGTATTGGCCTGGTTTTTCTTCCTTAGACCACAAATCTATTCGAGCGTGAACTTGGTAGCTTTCGTACGTGAATGGTAGTCGATCACAGATGAGAGAATGTCGAATTACGATACTCGAAACTCAATAACGCGTGCGGTTTCCGATCGATCGCCGCGTATTTCCTCAATGCACAAAGCGTATTCCATAGAATAATCTCCAGTTTGTTCACCTTTATAGAAAAGACGACGACTTATATCTAGAGCTAATACAAGTTCCTTATTATCAGTTGTCTCTTCTAGTCTTACTTTACTTCGCTGGACTGGGATTATAAATGCCCCTTAAGCGTGTTTTCATAAAATACCTATTATTCAATTGATTTCATAAACCAAAGAAAGGCGATCAGGCTGTCCGTTATATTTCTGACTAGATTTCATTAATGAAATTGAAAGCAGAGGAGAGGCAGACAAAATGCCTAACTACAATATCTCAAAGTTATAGGCTGTGAATTTTGGGCGTCCCTTTTCGAGGACTTGTATCTACTTTTATTTGTTCTCACTCAGAGCTAAAGATCTCTATGGAATCTAAGCTTTGGGGAGCAATGAGTGTTCTCCATCGCCAGTCTGCACTAACCAATTCGTGCATATGAGGGCGTTAATCTGTCACCAATCTCTACTAAGGAATTCCAAATAACTCCAACTAACCTAACCTTTTCTGAGGTTTAGCCATTTCAGACACTCACGCCTATTGACAAGTTGAACAAGAACAATACTCGGTGACTACCATAAGAAGGTAAAGTGTAGTCATAGTTATTATATAACACTGGGCATCGCAAAGTTTATCATGGACAAGATAATTGAACATGTGACAAGATAATAGCTGTAACCATCGCCTTCGGTTAACTTTTAATTTTACAATAATATTATAATTATCTTTTAATGACTCATCCACTGGCCGTATACCTTAATATCAGCGATAAATTGCCTCAATTTAGAACGATATCACACTAACTACGTACAATTAGATAGTTAAGGTTCTACCTCGAGCATGAGTTTAAAGCATTCCGGGATGTGTTCATTTGATTATTGTTAGTTATTAAATTAAGCTTTGTTGAACTTACTTAACTATATATGTGGTACCACAGTCTGGGATGAAATAAGGTCTCAATTAACAGGTCTTCGATTTATAGCGTTCTTTGCGATAGTGGCTCCCAATCACATCCTTTATGTTTATTGAGTCGTCTATGGTCTTCCTCTGAAATATTCCTCTTCCACGTTGTCCCTCCGGCACGGAATAGAAGACTTTTCATGCCAGCGTGTTGGTGTTCATTCTCTCAATATCACCTAGCCTTCAAGGTACGAGTAGTTTAGTTCTTTTCTGTATCGTTTCTTATAAATCCCGTTTATGTCAACCAGAGCTGATTAATGGAATTTGTTTTTCTTTTTCTTTTTTTTTTAAACATTCGAAATTCATTCTGTTAACCAAAAACATCGGGTGGCGACTCTTCCTTTAATTACAACGACGATGTTCTTATAGCCGCAACCATTCTGCTGATTCCCTTCTATGAAGTTAAAGTGCCACGAGCAGTTTTACAGTTTTTTAAAAACAAGTATTGTGCCACTGACACCGGCTTGCGAGTATCGCATTATTCTTTCAATTATGATGTTGAAAAATCGGGATGGCGCGTCACTGTTTTCATTACTGGCCTTTATGGAAGAACGAGCGTTTTATGTTGTCGTTCTCCATAGGTGAATACAATTTGGCTGTTATGAGCGGACTTACGGGCGATGAACAGGTGGTGGGTATCGAAACTATTGTCATGTACGAGTATTTCTGAATTTCTGGTCGATAGTGGATTTAGCAGACCGAAAACTACACTATCTGATTATTGTTATAGGGTTACAAGATTTCGGAGATTATGGTAGATACGGTGAGTTCATAAACGTCAGTATTTCTAGCTTATTACAATCGCAGATCTTTCCTCGTGTGTTTTTGAACGTAGTCACTGCGCAGACATATTATAAGATTAATGAAAAGATGCAAATTAAAATTTTGGATTTTTAAAGTTGTTTATTTGAACTTCTCTGCTTCTCGTCACGATTCCAAAAACAAGACTGAAGTCCTCCTCCTTTACAAATCTACTTTATCATCATACATTACATAATTCATAGAATTTAGCAGAGGGCGCTGCTAAATTCTACTATTTTATCGACATCTAGTACTTTACATATATTACAATATTTTAGAACAATCGATATTTATTTTGCGTTCAAAACGTCATGCCAATACAAAAAGGTAATACTCAGCTAAATCTTAGATTTGCCTTAGAAACTATTTATTTATTTTTATTACATATTTCAATAGTTCTTACATCTTTCCTGTTTAAAAAAACACAAAACTACTCCGCACTAAAATCTTCTGACTTTTCCTGTAACCACAATTGAAATGCCTAATTAATCTGTGCGAGTTTGACGATACGTTGACGTTTATGAACACAAGGGTAATACAGTTTCACTAAGTTAGTTCTACGGAAAATCTGCAATTTTAAACGCAACTTATGCAGTTCTTTGCTAGTATGACGTTTTTGAAAACAACCAATGTCTCAAAATTAGCTAAATATTTGGCAAGGAAATCGCTCAAAAAGTTTTAGATTCAATCTATGATAGACTGAAGATGACATCGCTTGCAAAGGAATCGTTCGAAAAAGGATTGATAGAAGGGCAGAAAGTTACCGCAGGACTACGATGAGTTTGATTCATCCTTAGATATAAATGCCGAGTATCTGCATTACAGAGTCGGAAATATCAAAAATGAAGATGAAAATAAGCGTGTCTGTTGCAAAATTTCATACACGCATTATACAGGATATGAATTTTGCACCCCTCACGATTGCATCAACGAGGGCTACTTTTGAAAAAGATTTTTGGGAAAAGAAAATATAGTGATGGTCTTACATAAAATACAAGAAAAATACTTTTTTGATGCTACGACTTGAGTACATAAGCTGGACACACACGGCAGAGAATTCCGTCCCTCTAACTAGATGAAGTTAGTGTAGCAATATCGAGTCTAAAGTCTAATAAAGCTGCTGGCGCGTATGAACTCACTTCTGAGATATATAAACAGCAGGAGATGACCTAGTTGACAACATATACCAAATACAGTCAGACGAAGGCACGCCCGAATAACATGAAACCTCAGCATTTTTTGTCAGGACCACAAGAAAGAATACCCTTTTGACTTCCTAAACATCACCTGGAAAATCTTTTCCCATATTATATGAGCGTCTGAAACCATTCATGAACAATCTGCTTGGTCCATACCAGGCAGATCTTGGAAAGAACGATTTTTTTTCCGGCGAGAGCAGGTGCAAACTTTCCATCCATTGACACTATGAGGATCACAAGTGCCTGCTCATAGTAGCGTTAGATTCTTACTCACTAAAAACAGCTCCCTACGATATTAATGTTTCGCAATTAGGTTTCGACTTATCAAGCAGTTCCTTTTATCATAAAATACAATTTTTTGGCAGGTGACTTTCCAATGAAAGTTCTTGCATAGCGTTAAGCAAGGCGACGTGCTGTCATATTATTTTTTTTAACATCGTCCTATAAATATAGTAATGCAAAATTTACTGGCCAAAAAAAGAGGCACGATCACTTGATGACACTCCATCAATGAAGCTTAAGATGGATGAGCCAAGTTGAGCGATCTACTTGGAGAGGCTATTGGTTGATGCACGGTTTTATCCTGAACTGTAGCGCCACCTAAGTAAGTAAGTATGGTTATCTGTTGTGTCTCCTTGTTTGCTAGTTTCACTCGAAATGGAACATGGTTCCTCTTTTCTCTTCATCAACTTCGGCGATGGATGCAAAATGTGATGCTCAATTTAGCAGCATCATTGCTACTGCCTGTAGCTCATACTAGTGGCTTAAGATTTCACAGACAGGTGCGATCTCTATTTATGAGACCAAGTGCACATTTCATGTTGTATCTGGCTATTGAGAGGAAGCGCTGGAAGATCTTACCATTTACGATACCAAACTTTTCGATTGAGACTTCCTCCGCCATTGACTGAGAGAGTGCCTAATTCTCGGCTCTTTCATTTCATTATACTTACGAGTACTTATATACTTTGCTGTAGTTACGAACCCAGGGGAGAATGATATTGGACTGGATGATTGTCCGACTGTGGTATTTCTCACATTGCGCCACTAATTTTGATAAAGAAGTTATTGAATGAAGAGATTTGATAGAAGCTGAGTGTCAAAAAGGATTACTCAACTACCAAACCTCTCCAGTTAGCCCGATCCTTAGCTAACTGCCTCCAGTTGTGTCCTCCAAGTCGTGTTGAGGCCCTCCTCTACTAGTCGCCTCTACTGTCTTCTTCTACTGCGTTGTCCCTCCGGGTTAAGTTCGAAGACTCTGCTCGCCGGAACGTTGGTGTCAATTCGCTCTACATGTCCTACCCATCTCAAGCGACTGATGGACAAATTTCTGACTAGGTCGATGTTGCTGTAAAGCGCGTGAAATTAGTCGGTGAGTCTTCTCTTCCAAAGCCCGTCAACGCAAACGGAACCAAATATTGTACAAAGATATCTGCACTCGCTTTCGATTGAGTCCATGCTTCAGCGCCATAAAGTTCGACTGGGATAGGACCTGAGTACTCAATCGCCTTCTTAGCCCAAAGAAACAGCGATTGGTAAGACTGATTCTTCCTTTTATTTCTACTGAGGTGCTGTTGACAGTATTGATAGCAGAGCCAAGTTAGGTAAAGTATTTTAATACTTCGAAGTTATAGACGTCGACTCTGTCTGTTATGCGTTATGTGTCTCTTCTTGTATACTTGGTTTTGCCCTCACTTATTGCTAAACACATTTTGGCAGCTTCCGTTTCAATACTATCGAACGCATCGGTTCTGCAAGTTATGTCATTGAAAAGATTGTGCCTCCAGTGTTCGCTTGTGAGTTGCGTATAATTCTTTAAATTTTAGAACTCAGAAAAACACCGAATAAACTTTTAGGGCCTTTTCAGATCGAAACCTACACACATCGCAGAAACCAGCAACGTTTTTGTCAGCAATCAATTCGATATATTGTATTATCCAAACATGTAGCACAGCAGGAGACGTACAAGGCGTCAATGTAGTATGAGTATAAGAACTGTTCTCGAAGTAAACGAAAGGTAAATGTATGGGCCCCTTTCAAAGAAAAAGGAAATGCTGCCTAATCCTGCATTCATATTTGAACAATTAATGGAACGCACATTGCAAGTGCTTGTGTGAATAGCCTAAAGACGATTACTTGAAGCTTTACCCGGAAAATTGCATCATATTCCGTCCAGAAATAAACTACTTGTTTAGCATCATTTTAGCAGAAGGAGTATCAATGGATCCCAACAATATGAGGCTGTTAGGACTTAGCATAAGATTTGACGCGACTACAGTTTTGAAATATTTCGCTTTTGTTGAAAAAACCTGCAACAACTAGCAGCTCCAAAGTGCAGCCATCCTAGCAAAATCCGATTTTCACAAGTTTTTCTACGGACAGTGGTTCTTTCTTCTTATTGGTTATGCAATAGTAATATGGCTGCTACAATTCAAGAGAAAGCCTGGTTGCAATCGACTCAAAAGCTGAAGATTTATGATATCGAGTCTTGGCACAGATGAGCTTTCATATCTTAAAGCCATTCCTTCCAACAGAAAGACGCAAAATAAAAAAATTCAACTAGTACGCCTACTGCATATGGCGGTGGTAACACAAAATGTAATGACAAATTTAATTCATTCTCCGCTTATTTCGTAGCTATTGTAATATCTGCAGCAACCTAATATTTGTTGCAAAATTTCCCAAATATGGGTTGTGAGAGTGAATTCGGCACAAAAAGACAAGGTCTCTATATTTCCGATCGCTTGCCGTACAGTGGTGTGAAACCCCTTAAACAATAAAAGATGATGCAAGAAAAGAAAATATCGCAGCTGTGGAATGGAAGCTGGTGTTGAAGATTGATCAACTCGTCGTCGTTCAGAGTAACTTGGCCTTTGTCCGTCCACTATCTGGAACATTCTGCGTAAATATCTTGGTCTAAAGGCTTATATTAGATCCAATTGGTGCAAGACCTAAAAGCGACGTGACTGCTTTTGCGTCGGGTGTTCAACTGTTTACCGTAGAATTTTGTTCATTGGTGAGGCTCATTTCTGGTTACAGGTTAACAGCTACATAAACAAGCAGAATTGCAGTATCTGGAGTCAGGACAATCCTCGAAATGCAGTTCACCAGATGCAATTGCATTCAGAAAGATGTGCAATATGGTGCGGATTGTACGCCGGTGGCATCTTCGGTCCCTAATTCTTCAAAAATGAGGAGGAGCACAAGTACACTGGTACAATGCGATGAATTTACGTGACATCAATATGGAAGAACTGTGGTTCCAACAGGATGATGCTTCACCCCAATGAAAACATCCCTTCATTTCAAGAAATGGACCAACATCGTACGATTTGACACCATTGGATTATTTTGTGTGGGGCTACGTCAAGTCGCTAGCTTATGCCGATGAATGAGCAACAATTGTTGGAGCAAAACATTGTTCGAGTAATATGCGATATACACCTCCAATTGCTCGTAAAAGTGGTCGAAAATTGGTCCTCTAGAATACAAAGCGCATTCATTCGAGGCAGCCGTGAGGTACATACGCTCAAAACTATTTTCAAATACTAAACGGCATCTGTCGAATGAATTTAATAAGTCGTCATCACGTCAATTTCTTTGTGTCTTATTTAAACAAAAGGGTCTAAGCAGCTACAAAGAAAAAAAAACAACCTTTACGTGTTTTTTAAAGTTATACAACGTCATCGTCAGTGATGTAGACAGATTTCCACAGAGTTTTTGGCTGAACTTTCGATTCAGGGATGCGTATAATACCCGTTTTCAGACTACAATTGAAAAATGTATTCTGAGTCAAAGCAGTCTCTATTTATATGTCAGTAATTCATGCCTAAGCCATTTTTCGGATGTCATAAGCGATCCAATACAAGTTCGATTGTGCGTAAAATTCGGCCAGATAATATATTTTTCCCAATATGTTCTTACAATTATTCAGCGAAACGTTATTCATTATTCCATTCCAGGCATTTTACGAGTACAGAGATGTTGAGATACCAATTTTTAGTGCGTATGATGTGGGCCATGTAAAAGAAGGCACTCGCTACAAAATTGCTGGCTTTCTCCCTATGACTTGTGAAAGGTTACTCTAAAATATCACAATATGATTTTATGTCATTCAAAGGTATCATTTACAGATTTGCAGTTCATCTCGTTCTTGGCAATTCAACATCTGACATTGCACTGCGAATAAATCCACGTTTACCTCAGAACTACATAGTTCGTACATCTCGGATAAACCATCGCTGGACAGAAGATGAAGACTCTTCAATGTTGCCCTTTACCTTAAAACGCGGTTCACATTTTGTCATGGAGATCCTCATTACTGATCAACGCTATATGATTTCTATAAATGCCCAGCACTTTGCTAAGTATAATCACCGTGCTCCATATCAAGCCTTGAGATGTATCGAAGTCTTTGGAGATGTCAACCAAATCAATGTCGAACAGAGTGAAGTCTTGAAATATCCTGATCGTTCAAACGAAACGGGTCCCAATCCTATTCGAATCATATCAAGTTTGGATCAGAAAAGCGAGATATTTAGTCATATCGAGATTAAGGAAAATATCGGTGATAGCTGGCCTTTACCATATTATGGTTTACTACCATCGAAGAGCTTGGGCTTTGGGAAGCAATTGAGACTTATGGGCCGAATAAAACTTTTGCCTTTGTCATTTTATGTTAACCTTCAGGAAGGCCAAAACATATGGCCACATCCAATTATTGCTTTTCACTTTCGTTGTCGATTTGGCAGACATCACGACTACATTGGCAGAAATGTGATAACTCGCAATTCCTGGTTTGATGGAAAATATGGAAATGAGGAAATCTCCGAGATGACTACAGATCTTCTACCTGGGAAGGCCTTTAGTTTGGTCATAGTACGTGGTTCGGAGTCCTTTGAGGTGTATGGTAATGAAAAGTTTCTGACAGATTTTAAATTTCGATTTAACCCTGATAAAGTTGATACGGTGTATGTTTTGGGCGACATCAAGTTGTTGGATATTCTTTTGGAAGACCACGACGAAACAATTTATCGGAACCCTCGCCTTGAGATTTATCATTCTACTGATCTTTAGCAAGCAGGTGATAAAGAGTTTTGAAAATTACGTTAAATAAAGACCCGGTTCCTTTACAATCGGAATTCAACTTTATTTTAATGAAGTTAATATATTTCGAGGCTAGCCATTGATCGGGGAACTGCTGAGGGTTCTATAACTTAGAGGCCCTTAACTGCTATAACGCAGATATCACCGCAATCCCGAAAGTACGATGGGATGGGTTGGACATAAGGAAACAGCGCTTATTTGGATGCAGATTTGCCATATGCGGCAGATTTAGGCATGAAGTTTTGAGCTTCAGACACATGGGCGAACATCTTATGACAATCCGCATCAAGGCTAAATTCACTAACATAAGCCTAATATGCGACCATGCCTCTACGGATGACGACGCCATCAAAGAATTTTTCCACGAGCTCCTCGACAAGACATATGAGCAATGATCGCCTAGTACGGTTTTAACGCCAGGACAGGAAAAGAGGACATTTTTGGTAGGACAGTCGGTAAGCACAGCCTACAAGACACCACGTATGGCAATGAACTTAGACTTATTGATTTTCCGGCGGAACGAAATATCAGTATAATATCCTCCTCTCCATATTGTAGACAAGGGTCTCATGGCGGTCTCCTGATAATTATTTGCTAAATCAAATTGATCATTTTGCGACTGGTCTTATCTTATCTTCAGACGACGCCATCGAAGGTTGCTACGATTTGACCAGTTACAATTTGCCGGCCATAGGTCCTGTTGGTGCAGGAACCGGTAGTCCCTAAATCACGGTACCATGGGAGTCAGGAGCTCACTGGATCTCGATCCGTGCCTGACTTGATCCGAGCATATCCTTGCTCCAATAGATGTATGGACATCCCGTAAACTTAAGTCTACACGACAGGTGTTTACATACAAAACCAGAGACTATGATCATTTTGCGATAGAGGTAATGCATGCCCGCAGTATTCTGCACGTCCGAATATTCCGGACAGCCAACATTGACTCGGATCACCAACTTGTTGCAGCCACGGTCCAAATGCGGATTTCTCAACTGTCATTTCATAAGATTCATTTAGAAATGGATGAATGTTGCCAAAGGGAAAAAAGGTACTTCATCATAGCTTGCACGCATTTTCGACATCTATCAAATAACCACAAAGTGAATTGACCGTTTCCTCATCAAAAAATCATCAGTCATCACATTGTGCTCGAGAAAATTCACAGCTCCAGTATTCTCGTCATTCAAACTACACGGATGTCCCAATTACAAACGCCGAAAAGGTACTATGAACAAAATTTAATGTCGATTGGTTGCAATCATAAGAGACTGCTTGAAATTTTTCTGATTAAGTTTTCGAAAACCTATCGATCAGTACCATGTTGCCAACACCCATTGTAAAAGCCTGGTGGCGACACTGCCAGCAATCCATTAGAGGCATGTGATAAATTGTATAAATCAATGGATTTCTGGCAGTTAAACAAATGTGATACAAAGTCAGAGAAAGAAGGACGTAAACTGCTCGTAAACGCTGCGAGCAAAGGAGACAGCAGAGAAGCCGCCTTCCAACTAAATAATAAAAAAGCTAATGAAGCTGACATGCTCTCTACCGCATTATTCAAAGCGGGGATTGGCGTAAAAAGCAGCATATACCAAATAATCTGTAAAATAATGAAAGTATGCGAATCTCAGCTTGATTAGTTCGAACTCTATGAAAGGACGCCGTTTAAACTGCATCGAATAGATAGAAGTCAGTCTGTTAACATGGAAACCCTTTGTATTTTCACGTTAACAAAGAACTGCATTAGTTGCGTTCAATAATGCAGATTTTCCGCAGAACTAACTTAGCCAAACTGTATTACCCTCGTGTTCATAAACGTCAACATATCGTCAAACTGGCGCAGATGAGAGAAAAATGTGAGAAGTATTGAAATAAGATTTAATAAAAATAAATAAATTATTTGCCTAATCGAAGATTTAGCTGAATGTTACTTTTTCTTGTACTGACATGACGTTTTTGGACGCGAAACGAATGGCGATCGTACTAAGATATGTCTGCGCAGTGAATCCGTTCAAAATAACACGAGAAATGATCTGCGATTGCACTTATGAACTCAACCAAGACCTCCACAAAATTATTATATTTCCAATTAAGAAACTGGAAATGTAGTGCCTTAGGAATTATCTAGTGGGTCGAGATGGGATTAGGGGAATCAACAGCTGGAAAAATTGTCCCTATTACGAATGGCGAATCGAACGAAAAAATTGGCGAATGTGAGTATTTGGTATTACGAATAGCGAATCGTCAATATTTCATTCGCCTGAAGTGTCAAATATTTAGCGAATTGACATCTTACGGTATTACGGTTGGCGAACGTTCGCCAATATTTCATTTCATACGTCAAATTCAGTCGAACAAAGTTTTTCAGTGACAAGGAACAATTCAATCAAGGTATTCGTTATTTTATGTAATTTTTGGTCACGAATATGACAACAAAAGGTAAGTATAATTAATTTATACTATAATAATAACTTGTTTTTTTTTTAAGTTTTAAGAGGACGAATTCTGAACAATTCGCAAAATTAGTTCAATTAATGGAGGCGAAGGCAGACATTGCAAAAGTTGTTGGGGTATTTGGGTCCTCAAAACAAAATCAAAAGGAATATTGGAAGCAGTTCGCTCTGGAGCTGAACTCCCTGGAGCCGCCTATACGAGAGGGAAAATGATGGCATAAGGTAACATAAGTTTGCACATATTTAATATTTTAATTTATTAATAAATTCAGGTTTGGCTGGATTACAAACTGCAGCTAAAGATGAAACTTGCTAATAATAAAAAAGAAATAAAAGCTACAGGAGGAGGATCATGTATGCAGATACCTTTGACTCCTTTGGAACAAGCGGTGGATGAGTTGCTGGAACTTCAAAATGCAATAAATCATTTTAATTTTTTCGGTGTGAATATGGAAACTCCGTCCCGTATAAATGAAGCTGAAGATGTTCCAACACCCAAACGCGATTTTTCTTTGCCAAGCACTAGTAATAGAGCTATGAGGGACATAAACGTAAGGGAAAGTGAACAGCTTAGGCTTCTTGAAAGCCAGACAAGTGTTCAAGAGGAGCTTCTGACAGTTTCAAAAGATATACAGAAATCATTATTTGAAATTGATACATATACCAGAAAAACTTATGAACTAGAAAAGGAAAAATTATCCCTATTGATGAAAAAAGAGGAACGGACAGAAAAAGAGAATTTGGAAAAAAATCGCCGCATAAAGAAAACTTGGAAGTCAAATTGAAGAAATTGGAGCTTGTATTTGAAAAAATGAAATAAAAATGTTAATTAAAAACACTAAACTTAAATGTTTTTTTTTATTTAATTACAAAGAAGATACAGTTTCACTTCTTCTCCGTTCTAAATTAATGTTCGGTGTTTGTGTTATATCTCATCTGTCTGAACGCCATTTTGTATTTCTAAGACTTCGGGTTCAGGTGTATTAAACGAATTACAAATATTGTGCAAGGCACAGCAAGCATTGGCTATTTTTGTCGCCTTTGTTGGAGAGTAGTGTAATTTTCGTTCGTTCAGCAGACATCTGAAGCGACTTTTCAGGATTCCTATGGTACTTTCCACTATATTCCTTGCCTTGGAGTGCAGTTTATTGAACATTGCCTCTCTTGACCCAACACTCGTATTCCTATAAGGTGTGAGCAAATAAGGAAGGAGAGGATAACCAGAATCACCTAAAATATAATAAAAGTACATCGATTAAATCTATCAAAGAGAAAAACGTCGACTTATCCAGGAGCATTGAACGCTCCCTGTTTTGGTACCATATTTCTAAAACTTGCTTCAAATGGCTGTAATTCCATATAAAGGAATCATGGGTTGAGCCCGGATTTCTGGCATCAACATAGCGAATGTACATATTGTGGTCACAACCCTTAAAATTTAAAAGATAATTCAGAGCCAAAAAAAACTTACTATCGTGGCATTTAAGCTTTCCGGTTCAAATATTGGTGCCGCAACTACCCAGGGGCGACAATTCCAATGTGTGTCCCATCAACACATCCAATTATTTACTCGATGATAAATTTTGATATCGTAAGTTTTATGGCGCCCTCTGACGGGAAAAGAACGCATTTTTGACAAAAGTGTTTTATGTAAAAGAATTGTAATTTTTCACGCAGATTACGATTCTGTAAAAGAAAAAATAGGGGTTCCTATTAAAAAATCAAAAGTGACCATCGTTTGACCTTGAAAATGGGGCTCAAGGTCAAACTCGTGGTCACCATCTTATGTCCCCTTCAGAACCTTGTGACTTTTGTCTGAAACATTTATCGCGATATCGCGTATTTTTCGAGTAATTAAAAAACTCACCCAGCATAGTACTCCTAGCAGAATATTTTAAAAGGACTATTTCGCTTGGTGGAAGTGAAAGAATACTGAGAGCTGGTTGCAATCACTCTCTTGCACTTGATGCTGCTTCAATTATAACTTAAGAACCAAGCCAATTCGCACCAAATTATCAGTTTCACCAACTGAAATATTCCCCTTGAAATAATATTGCTGTAACATTAATAGGATTCCATCTATGAAAATTTTAAGTAGCATTTCACTGTCTTTATTAACTCGTTTAACAATATATTAAGTAAACACTTTATATTATTCACTACGAACTTAATATTTAATGAAGAAATAACAAGGAAAACAATTTATTCGCGTTTAACAAGTGCTTTGTTTACATTTTTTAAAGCACGATTCTATTTAAACTATCCCATCTAAACACTTCACAAGCACTTATTTCGAAACTCGCGTATCTTTTCTCGATTCCTCAGAATGTAATGAGGAATCTAATCCAAACTCCATTTTTGGAGATTTTATAAATGAATCGCTAAGATTATTTGGGTTACCCTTGAACGTCCTCATAACTCGGATTAGAGATCTTTGGCCATCGTTTAAAAAACTAAATGACTCTGAAAAACCCGAGCCTACCTGGGCTTTATTGCTTCATTGTCGCCATGATTTTTAAAATGATCACTGATAATATAAACTCTCTAGTCTCCATAGACAAGTGCTTTGAGTTGAATATGTTTCTTAAGCTTATCATCCCAACTGCTGTTTTAGTTCAAGAAACACTTCTAAAACACAATATGAGACGTACATTTGATAATTACCTCCTTTTACGTAACGATTCGGGCAGAGGCACCGGCGTTTTGATTCCAGATACTTTAGATTACAATATAATTCCTTTTCAAAACAATATTATTTCTGCAACCGTTGTCTCTATAACATTAACTGGACATCTCAATAACAATAAATGCTTAGCTTTGGTTTCCCTCTACATACCTTGTAACACGGGTTTTAGATTAGTCCGAGCAATGCAAGATTTAATGGTTGTTCTGTCCAGTTTTGATTTTTATATAATTGGGGGTGACCTTAACGCTCGCCACAACTTTGGGGTGACTTTATGTTAAAACTGAATGGTTACCACCTATACACATGGTACCAAAACACTGCCTTTCTTGATTTCCACATGATTTGCACATCTCCAAATAGCCCGACAAGACCAAGTTCTTTGTCAACAATAGATTTTTATTTAGTGCTTTCAAACCTTCTTGGCCCTCAATTCACTTCGCCTAGCTATAGTTATATAACTTTGGACCCTTTTTCCGACCATTTCTCAGTTTTTCTTGGCTTAGAGCTATCCAACATCTCCCCTTTACTTAGAGACCCTCCATATAGAATTTCATTCAGTGACATAAACTGGAATTTATTCAATCAAGATCTTCGGCAGAAATTTATTTCAATGAACCTTCCATTAGCGGATTTCCTTTAAGGATATCAGCATAGGAGTATGATCTCGAAACTTGTGTCGGATTCACAACTGTATTTTTGGGCTGAAAGACATATTTTGGGGATTTTGGGCCCTTGTCCTCTTTCCTCCGCAAGTATTCTATCCGTTTTGGACAGCCACTGAAATTTGCCGGGTGCCCAGAAGAACCGCAGTTAATGCAAGATAAGCTTATTTTATACTTAATGTTATTGAGAGGACACGCCCCCAAATCGTGCGAATCTTTACACTTTACGCATCTAATAGGGAAAGCACAGTATTCACTAACGTGTCCAAAGAGTTGGCATCTACTCGTATAGCACTTGACAATGTTGTTTTTCCTCAGCGACTCCCATTTTATTTTATGATGAAGTAAAAAGCGGATGTTTTTTAGCTTAGATAGGCTTTCCCTATCATCAACGACACAATGGAAAATACCAAACTCTACGTTGTTTTCTTTTGACCATTTTGAAGAAAATGGTTTACCTTGTACCCTTAATGAAGGGTCCACTTTGGCAATATCACTTGCTATCATTTCAGAGGTAAAACCATCTGGAATACCTCTCAGTAATATTGAAAACTTTTTTAGCTGCTTTGGACCAAATGAAAAAGCTTGAACCTTCATTTCACACAAAAACTTTCAGTAAATAGGAATATAGATTAATGTCTTTAACAAAAAAATTTTAGTCTACCTAATCCTTTGCTTTCAAATTTAACATCTAAATTACCACTAAAATTATTTTCTAAAAATAACAATATAGTTTTTGTGCTCACGTCTTTGGGATAAATGGGAGGGCATCATTCGTTAATTTTCCAAACATTTTGTCTGTTTTTTCCTATTTGAGGTGAAGTAGAAGGCTCATATAACTCGGCAGAATCCAGAATCGAAAAGGGGTTGTTGGCAAGTCTAGAATTTGTCGTCTCCAGAGACGGGGACGATGAATGTTGACTTCTTTAATTTTGTTTCGATGTTTTTTTTTATATTCTCGAAAGTTGATAAGTCGTCTTCTAGCAATCTCTTTAAATCGGCCAGATTTGCATCGTCCGTCGAATTTAAGGATAAAACATGATTTTCAAGTTTTCCAGTTTGACTTGGCATCACTGAAGCAGCAGCAACTTTATTTATTTTTTTTGCTTTCACTACTGTTTCTGAACCGCCACTAATAACAGTACAATCTGTAAATGTACAATCGGATGTTTCCATGCTTGTATTCAATTTTTTATGCGTCGTGTATTCACCAATTTTTTGTAATAGCTAATTTGTCCTCATTCGACAATAGCTTAGAGGGAAGATTAAAAGTCTTTTTCTTTCTAATTGTATTAGGGGACGATGCCTCTGTAACGATATTTTATCCATATTTTGTTTTTCACTCTTCACTTTTACTTATTTTTCATAACACACAGGATCACAAAAAACCCGACCATTCAAATCTGTGCTGTTCTGTTCTAGTTTTTCCTCACTGAACAAAGCTACACTCACAATTCGCTTTGCGCTGCGGTTAGGGGAGTGAAAAGTTTCGTGTAAAGCGAAACCACGCAAACAGAAGTAAGAACGTCATGCAAAATGAGGGTCCTTGTTTCTGAAAATAGGGAATATGAAAAATTGAAAGACGAATCGACCGCTGCAAACGTGCCCGCGCTGGCCATATGAACGAAGTCGAGTTCCATTCATAAATGTTTTGATTGTACTTCAAGCCGATAATAAAGTTTTTGAAATATCTCAAATGGTTTGCGTTTTATTTAAAACAGTTGTCAAGTCCTTATTGGAAAACCCTATATATATCATAGTATCATGTATGTATTTTGTCACATTTGTTTTGACGTCAGAGACAATCGGAAAGATAATCATGTCATGCATCGGAGTGCATCGCGTGAATTTGAGACGCGTTGCTGTTATTTTGACACTTTGCAGTCATACAACGCACAAGAAAATTTGTTTTCGGAGGTTTGTTCGATTAGGTCATCGGAACAAATACCATGATACAAAATTCGTAGAAATCGGAGAAAATTCCGTTCCGATCGGTTATGATGATAGACCAGAGAATCTAAAACTTTTTGAGCGATTTCCTTGCCAAACGATCGTTTTTATTATCCTTAATAATTTGGGTGCTGAATAATCCATTTTAATTTTAATTTTCAGACATGGTAATCACAAATAATTACATTTCCAATCAAGACATTGGAAATGTAAATGTAGTGCCTTTGGAAATATCTAGTGGGTCGAGATGCCAATCAAAATACGAGTAAAACAATTGCACTTTTTCTTCAACGGTTCTACATTGCGTAGCAACAACAGCTGGAAGACTAAAATTGCAAACTCTCTGGAATATAACAAGAATAAACAAATTTTATTTAGTCATTTTCAAACTTAGGCGTTACATATATCGTACAATTAAATATTCAGTGTTAAATACATATTTTTGCTTTTTGATTTTTTTTTTGTATCATTATATCTTTAAATTCCCTTCTTGAAGAAACTAACCCACAGAACAGGTAAAAAGTATGTTCACAAGTATGTATAATAGATGTATAGAGTTTTATATTCTTCTAATTAGTAAAAATAAAACAAAAAAAAGTGCAAAATAACTTTTGCCTAACAACAAAGAAATTGTTTCCCAACGTTTAGCATTTAAATATTATTGTCTTCAACCATCCAAGATGAGGATAAAGGAAACAGTTACTCGTACAAGTAAATATAGATACATACATAGCATTCGGTGAAAAAAATGCAAGATTCTAAAATTTTTAAATTTTATCAAAATTCACGATATACTCGTAGAAAATGAAATTCACAGATATCCTTATATCTAAGTGAAACGCAGTAGGAGTAAAGTATAGGCGCGCTAAAACAAAAATCTTTCGGCTTAACGACAAGCTATGTAGTGGTAATTAGTAATCTTCTTGGTAGGCAGGATTCTGATAGATCTTCTTTCCGCCCCCATTCAATTGAGAGTGATTTTCCAACACCACATCCCATAGTTTAATGTCTCCCTGTATATAGACGGTGTCGACTATCTCCGGATCCATATGAAAACGGAATTCTGTGATCAATTTCTTGTTGACATACACTTCATACGACGCCATGCCACAGACAATAACAAGACTGAAACTCTTTCCTGGACAAAAGTCTGTAGCTAGCTCGCTGCGTTCTTCTTTGGCCCAACTAGAATTGTACCAAGCATTTCGACAAACCACATGCGTTCCAATGCTGCCACCATGCTTTGCAAAGCGTGGATTGAAATGGAATGCAATTAATGGATGTGGCCAGATATTCTGTCCACCCTGGAGATTAACATAGAAAGAGTGAGGTAGCAGCTTAACTCGACCTTCAATTCGTAGACATTTTCCACTGCCAAAACTCTTTGGTGGCAACAGGCCATAGTACGGTAGTTGTAAGCCGAAATGTTTTACTCCATTCAATGTGATTAGTTTCCATTCGGCTGGAGTATCTGGCTCGTCTTGGTTCTCAGTTTCAAGACTTACACGAATCTCTTTGGCCTTTGATTCGGGTAAGCGTTCTGGGTATTCTAATGCTTGAACGCGATTAAAACTTATGTTGTCGACATCTCCTTTAACTTCAAGGCACGCCACAGATTTATAAGGCAAACGATGGTTGAACTCAGCAAAATGATGTCCATTCATGGAGATCATGTAGCAATTGTCCGTGACTAGGATTTGTATAGCGAATTTCGAGCCACGATGTAGACTAAAGGGAAGTGCCGAAGATACTTCTTCGCTTCCCCATACGTTTTTCACGCGGGAATTACGAACAATGTAGTTTTGTGGCAGGCGTGGATTGAGATGGAGGGCGACATCTCTAGTTGCATTTTCGATTATGAGATTTATTGAGAATCTGGAAAGATAATTTTATTATTAAAAACTGGTTTCGGAATGACATATAGGTATGTAACGTGTTTAAGCAAACCTTTCACAATTTGGAAGGATGTAACCGGCAACAGTAAAGCTGACAGCCTCCTTGATTTCACCTAGATCGCTGTTCGAGTACACTGGAAGTGTTTCCACGTAGTCGTAGAAGGTTGACTAAAAAAGAAAAGAGATACATTATAAGAAATATGTGTACACTATGGGAAATGTTTAAGAAGTTATACAAACACTAAATAACAGGGAAGGACTTTGCTTTGCTTACTGCCCCATAGAATAATGATCTTCCACCAAATGACAACTAACGTGAGAAGAGAAGTAAATGTCGTAGGGCTAAGGTTCAATACTGCTAGGACAGTAGCCCTCAGCCTACAAACTATCTCGTCCCCAACCACTAAATAACATAAAGTGAAGAACATTGAAAGTTTTGCCTCGATCAAAAGCGTTATCTAGCAAGATATGGCAAACAACAAAGCAAGGAGAGAAATGATGAATGTTACTACAAATTTCGTTGATATTACCCGATCGTGGTAGCCACCGGAAACTGGTCTCATCTAACCGGGCTTGAACTGCTTAACTTGAAAGCACCTGTTGAGTAAGAAGAAAATAGCAGCTTTATAATGTTGTGTCGAAAATGATTAATTTTGCAGAAGGAGATCGTTCAGCGGATGAATTCACACGATTGAATGGCACATAACTTATATGAGTTACTTTAACGTATTTGGAGTTAAGGATTTTCAGGACTGGTGACGGATGAACTTCTAATCGCTCAAAGGCATCTCTCGTGTAGCGATTCGTGCCTTTCCGTAAAGAAAAAACGCAAGAACATCGAGGAAATGAAGGTTCTACTTCAAGAACAGCGTTCAAAGGAACACTTCAGGCCAACAAGACTGGAACAGAAACCTGTTAGTATGGCTGATGAATGGATCTTCAGCATCGTGTACTAGATCCGCAAGAAAGGAGACCCTATAAACTCCTCCATAGAGACATCGGCTTCCTAAACGTCGCATACAAGATCTTCTTTGCTGCATTCTGTGAACGCCTGAAACCTTTTGTTAACGATCTGATTGACGATTATTAGCATGATTTTAGTAACGGTCATAGTTGAATACGACAGATCTTTAGAGATTGATACTCGTCATAGAGACGGGCTATACAAAGCCATGCATAGTTTCGAAATACCTGGCAAAATCATTAGGTTGTGCTTAATGACGATGAAGAACGCTGCTCATAAAGCTAACGATAAGTTTCGCTTGCCAATTGTTGTTTCTTTGACCTAAAATGGCAATTCCGTTGACGAGCTTTGGAGGAGGAGATGTAAGAGCAAACTTTATGAAATATCCAACGGCATCGACCTGGTCAGAAAAGTGCGTATTAGTGACAAAGAAATATAAGGCGTATGGAAAGCAAGGCCCTGTCCCGACATTAGTTTTTCATTGCAAAAGGAAGGAACAACGCAATACAAGAAAACATGGAGTTAAGTAAGTGACACGCACAAGTGCAAGGAGTCCTCAACAAGATTGAAGTGCACAACTGCCAAAGTTAGCACTAATTGGAGAGGCTTAATGTTAAGGGCCGCGGTCCACCCCGGAATGAACCGCCATTTAGGTAAGTAAATGAGTATCACAAGAAATTTGCAGCTAGTTGTTCTCGAAGCATATTGTGGTATTGGCAGTGATTCGAAGATACTCTTCGAAAGGCAAAAAAGTAGCGGGTCGGCTGAGGCATACGTAGTGCAAAACAGAAAAAAGAAAGGTCTTAGTAGTTGGTGAGAATTTTTGACCTACAAATAGATACAGGACGTAAATAAAAGTAAAAAACTTGCTAATTTCAGCGTGGCAAGGAACTTTATAAGCTTCAAACTACGCGTGGTCTTAGTCTTAGGCTGAACAAAATTAAATTGTTTGGGGAATCGATTCAGCGGTGTTTTTTCACACTGATAGGCAGATGGAATGGATCGAATGGCTTACGCATTTATACTTGATCCAACAGTTTTTTCACTGACTGAATTGAAATTAATGGTGGGGGTTTGAAAGGATAAAAGATTCATCTGCAGTGTTCTTAAAGAATATGTCCACCGTTGAAAAAGGTGAGTCCGTATTGAATGGGTCTACCCGAAAAAGTGAATGAGAATTCTTAGGTGAACAGGATTCCAATTTGACATGGAAAATTCGCTGATACTTTTGTTTTAAAAAATAAGATTCGTGTAAGACAAAAAAAAGTGGATCGTAACGAATAGGGAAGCAGCTTACACGGAATCGATTAAGTTAAAATCTGACTAAGTAAACTCTTTCAACTTTGAGTCAAACATTAAGATGGAGAAATATAGGGTTTTCCAATAAGGACTTGACAACTTTTTTTTTTAAATAAAACGCAAACCATTTGAGATATTTTAAAAACTTTATTATAGGCTTGAAGTACAATCAAAACATTTATGAATGGAACTCGACTTCGTTCATATGGCCACCGCGGGCACGTTTGCAGCGGTCGATTCGTTGGACCCAATTTTTAACGACTCGGCCACACATTTCGCCGAAACGGCCGCTATTTCGCGTTCAATGTTGGCTCTGAGCTCTTCCAACTTCGTCGGCGTGTTGGCATAAACCAATGACTTAACGTAGCCCCACAGAAAATAGTCAAGCGGTGTAAAATCGCACGAACGAGGCGGTCAATCGACTGGCCCATTTCTTGAGATAACACGCTCATCATACTTACTCTTCAATAAATCGTTTGTAGCGTGTGTTGTGTGGCTTGTGGCACCATCCTGTTGAAATCACATGTCGTCCAAGTCCAAATCTTCTAATTCGGGCCAAAAATAATCGGTGATCATGGTGCGATAACGCTGACCATTCACAGTAACGTGACGATTGTTATCGTCGACGAATAAATATGGCCCAATAACGCCGCCGGCATGCAAACCGCACCAAACAGTTTTTTTTTGTGGATGAAGTGGTGATTCATGAAGCACATGTGGATTTTCACCCGACCAATAACGCATATTTTACTTATTGATGAACCCATTGACCCAAAAATGAGCTCGTCACTGAAGATGATTTTGCGATGAAATCGGAGAACGTACGTCGCTTCAAATCGTCCATCGCTTGATCTTATATGGGTGTAAACCAAGATCCTTACGGAAAATACGCCATAATGTGGTCTGAACGATGCCCAATTCTTGAGAACGCCGTGAAATTGACTAATTTGGATCGTTTGCTACGGACGCCTGAATGGCAGCGATATTTTCGACACTTCTACCAACCCGTTGTCTCACTGACACGGCAACATCACACAACGAATATGTAGACTCAAATTTTTGCACTAAACTTGTTATTGCCTGTCTACTAGGGCAAGAATTACGACCGAAAATTGGAGTTAACGCTCTTAAAGTTGCAGTCACCGACTCCGAATTTCGGTAGAAAATTTTTATAATTTGCAGACGTTGTACTTTACCATGATAAAAATGTTGAGTTTATTGAATAAATTGACAGTGACAGTTTGATGATTAGTGAAAGAGTGCGTTCACAAATTAAATTCAAAGTTGTCAAGTCCCTATTGGAAGACCCTTTACAATGGGAGAGGCAATAATTTTACATCTCAATATTTTGTTACCACAAATATTGAATATCTAGCAGATGTTGAATATCACTACGACCGTTCATCTTGAAATCCTTGTTAAGATGCAACTGTTCCACACCCACTGATAGGTAAATTAAAAAAAACCTGATGATACATGCGTTGGAAAATTTGCATTTTTCTTCTCAAATGAAGTTCTTTACCAACTGTCTCTCCTGTTAATTATTGTACTTTCATTTTGCTTCTGGTATTATTAATATTCAAAAGAGGTTATTTTCTACGACAATAAAAGAGTTGATAGTTTGACCTAAGGCTCTTTTATTATTCTTCACATCACAAGAGGTTTATATTCTATTTGTTCCACTTTCCATACAGAGCTTTTGTGAAGTAGAAGTTATTTTCTTTATTGATGGTGTCCCCTTGGTCTTAGTTGCTCTTAGAGGTTTTTACTAAAGAAAAAAACCTAAACAAATGAATAACCATTTTAAAATTTTGAATAAGGAAAAACCGAAGTTTTTTAAGCTTAGAAAGCATGTCCATGGTCAGTTCTACAATGAAACCCCTTATACCTTTCCTTGGTTAAGAAATTGCCACATAAACAATATCTCCACGAAAGCGAAAAAATGACGAGGACAATAGACATTTCCTGGAAGCTATGTACATTAAGTATTATTACATTTAGTAGTCCGTAATTTAAATCAATGCTTAGAAAGTCGCCCGGACTATTCATTCTAAGTTTTATGGATTTTTCTGGAGCAGGTTTATTTTTTTAGTTCTTGAGTGAAATTTGATTTCTTTTTTTTTCAAAACTAACTAGATACACTACTCGTATATGCGATACATAGATTTGCGGAAACAAGTTTAGGTAAATTACTTTGAGATAGTGGCAGGTAATGACATCCCTAAGGTTTCATTGAAATATTCCTCTGGGATAGTCGTACAAGAGAAATGCTAAAATCTCTAATTTACTTCGATATTGTGTTTTAGATTGTCTATCTGAGACAAGAGATGACAGTCTCCGTAAAAGCCATCCTTCTCTCTATCAGATAGATATGCCAAAGAAAGCAAATATAGGATAAATATGTATATATCAGCGTCAGAGTGTACAATATACACAACATACTGCACATTTTAGAAATACCGAGGGGCGCTATTAATTATTTACTTAATTCTTGTAACCTTTCTTTGTCATAGGGTGTCAGCAGCGCCTGCCCGGCATATTATTCGATTTTCTGCAAAGGATTTGAGCTCCATCCCACTTGTAATACGAGGCATTATTGATTCCAAGTCTTCAGATCAGCTCTATAATGCAGCAAATCAATTTTGGCATCTACCCCGAATCGCTGTTCCTATAATTCTGAAGGGCGTGCCTGATTTTTTTATGGGCGACGATGTAAAGAAATACATTTTCGCCCATCTCAACATGGACATAAAGATTGAGTACGACGAAAAGGAAAAGGACAATTGGGTTCATGTTGCCGAACTATTCACATTCGATTCGGACCTAAGGTACAATCAGAATATAGCGTCGCTTAGAGGACTTCCCACCGAATTGAATAAACTCAGAATTCTCTACAAGGAGTATTTGGAGCATTTACCATTGCCTATGGGAGAAAATGTGGAACTGATCATAATGGACAATTCACTTCTGCAGACAGCATTTATTTCTTGTACAACAGAGGCGTATGCGTTCGCAATACAAAAATTCCAAGATGAAATCCAGAAATATGTCAAGGGCATCAAGTACACAGTGTACACACCGAGAATAATAGAATTGTGACTCGCCCAGTGTGTTGAATATAATCAGTAGTATCGTGGTCGGTGTATCAAAGTTGTTGGCGATGACCACCCATCTTGGAAAAATATCTGTTGTCAGCGTTCAGAACATTTGAAAGCATCCGGAGGAGATTTCAGATCCTCTTCTGATAGGAAATTGTGAAATAATCGGTCTACCGGAAACCATAACAGATAAGCTTAAGAAAAAAATGGAATATTTTCAAATGATTCTAGTTCACTCGATGCTTTTACGCTTACAGATTAAAACACTGTTGTTGTTTTTTTTGTAAGCCAATCAGCCGAAATCGTGGAGTGAGTGAGTGTCCTTTTTTTTAAGAAGGGTGTCTTCAGAGTGGTAAAACATACATTCTAATGAAGATTTTTACTTGAAATTAGTTTTCCGTACTCTTGAAGTAGTAATAAATAAATTATAAAAAACTAAAGGTCTACCTTCTCATTAGACGTTAAGAAATATTCCCCAAAAATGCTTTAAAAAACAGGCCGTCACACGGGGGGACCCCTTAAGGTATAATCTAGATTTCTTTCCGTATTCAACTATTCGTATTAGCAGGGTTTTATGTTTCTGAATTAATTTACGCCAAAATAATTGGCTTTTTTAAATTTCATTTGAAAATATAAAGATAATATGGTAAACATCTCTGCGTACCTTGTTAAGCAAATTTCATTCTAGTTTTTTGTAAGATGATGTCTAAATTCTATTCATTTGGGAATCATTTCTTTGAGTTGCGTTTGACGCAGAAAAATTCTCCGAATGTTGCTGTTTACGAAAGTCGGCACCTTTCGTGTACTAGGTGGGGTGAAAAGTAACCTCCTTGACCGCCAGAAAGCGCTGCTACTGCAAAAAAGGTTATGGTGCCTTGAAGTCCTTTCATATTTAGGCAGACATACCAAATTTCGTTGCGATACTGCCTTTAGTTTTGTTTTGACAGCTGATTGTTGTTGACGCATCATGTTGAGTATGGACAAAAACGATTTTCGTTCTCTCATAAAACATTATTTTTTGAGAGGCAAAACGGCGAAGGAAACAAAAGAAAAGTTGGATAAATATTATGGGGCTCATGCTCTGTCAGATTACTGGGTCAAATATTGGTTTAGAGAGTTTCGTGGTGGCCGCAACTCCACTACCGATCAAGTCCACAGCGGCAGGTCCTCCGATGCGGTTACAGAGGACAATGTCAAAAAAATACATGAAATGGTGTTGGCTGACCGGAAAGTGAAGTTGCGCGAGCTAGCAGATACCACAAAGATTAGTATTGAGCGCACACGCCATATTTTGGGCAATATTCTTCATATGAAAAAGTTATCCTGCCACTGGGTGACGCGCATGCTCACTCCTGACCAAAAACACGAACGCGAGAGCACTTCGAAAGAGTGTTTGGACTTACTGCTGCGGAATCGGGCGGACTTTTGGCTTTGATTGGTAACTGTTGATGAAACTTGGATCCACTATTACACACCAGAGAACAAAATGAGTGCCCGGCAATGGACTGAAGCCGGCACGAGTGCTCCGAAGCGGCCGAGGGAGGCTCGATGTGTCGGAAAGGTTACGGCATCGGTTTTCTGGGATTGTCATGGCATGCTCTTCGTGGACTACCTCGAAAAAGGAAAAACCATCAACAGCGAGTATTACTGTGCAGTATTGGAGCGATTGAAAGCCGAAATCGCTGCAAAACGGCCTCACATGAAGCGAAAAAAAATTTTGCTTTTGCAAGACAATCATGGCTAAAATCAATGGCTTACGGCTCCAATTGCTGTCACATCCACCGTATTCACCCGGTTTGGCTCCCTTGGACTATTATCTCTTCCCAAACCTCAAAAGATGGCTCATCAATAAAAAAATTCAGCTCACGCGAGGAAATCATCGACGCCACGGAGGAGTATTTTGCAAACCTTCCGGAAAATTACTTTTCGGACGGGATCAAGAAGTTGGAAAATCGCTGGAATAAGTGTATCAAGCTGAAAGGGGACTAAAATAAAAAAAAACATTTAAAAAAAATTTTTTTTTTCATTCCCAAGGAGGTTACTTTTCACCCCACCTAGTAACTG
Source organism: Volucella bombylans (assembly GCA_949129095.1). Lineage (NCBI taxonomy): Eukaryota > Metazoa > Arthropoda > Insecta > Diptera > Syrphidae > Volucella > Volucella bombylans. The sequence continues at coordinate 127,161,907 of OX422144.1, read as the reverse complement.
TGGCAGTTACTTTCCAAGTATTACACCAAAAATAGCATAACATTTGAGCGAAATCGTCGCAGATCATTAATATTAGAACAGAACAGATTTTGCCGTCCCGATTCTGCTACTCAAACCAAGGCGATCAACTTTCTTTAGTAGCGTTACGATTAAAGGGCTTTGGCTTTAGACGTATTTAGCTTTTTTCTAATGTTCTTGACTGTTGCACATCCACTTTCGTAGAGGGGTATAGCTTTGCGCGAAAGCAGGGCGATATTGCCCGCATAGTTCATGCAATCATTTCAATGTTTGATATTTGAAAATGTTTTCCGTTCAGAAATGGCAAAAAGTCGTAAGTCTATGCATAAAATGACAAGAAAAACAACACAGTTGGTGGAGAGACTAGACCCAGGTTCACACAAGGCTGTTGTGTCATCTATCGCAACATAATATGCGAGTACACTCCTTCTAACCTTCTAAAAGTCTCGTGATCTATGATATAAAACTAGAATTTGGCGAGACCTGTTGATGAATTTATTTATCTTGTGCACAACTTTGCACTTTGTTCCTTGTATACTAGCTTCAACTCACGATTTAATACGCTTGTACATTCGTTCACCTGATTATTCTCTGTCATCAGGCCAAGTTCTTATTTCTCGTCGCCCCCAACTAACGACGTTATCTGTCGTTAGAATACTTAGAATACTGCCATCAAAGAAAAAAAAGCGCTACACAACTAAGTAAACAAAGTTGACACTAAATCTGCAAGCAAACTTTACTGTGCAACTTAGTAACCAAATTTCAATTAGGCTACTTAGGCAGGGTGCTAAAATAGAGATGAAGGTGGATGAAACCTGAATTGGTTAATGGCAGTTCGTTTATCCCGGAAGTGAGTTATTGTCTCCGGAATAAAGGGCCAGAAATTTGTGTATCGCTTAGCTTAAGACATCAAAGTGAGTCGTTTTTGACTTCTGACTGGTAGGGACTTTTAGACCATATGACCGTCTGCTTGTAACTTTTCAAATCGTAGCAACCTTCGGTGACGTGAGTCAGAAGACGTTTACAATAAGACCAAAATAAGCGGGGCTATTATTATTAGACTATGTCGTTGATGGACGTACCCTTGATAATTGAGCCATTGGGACCTCTTTAGTAGTACAGTACAACAGAAAACATAACCTACACGGCACCATGTCTTGAAATTGAGTTTTAGAATTCGCTGTGGGGGCAGAATATCAACAAGAGACGCAGCACAAGGTTTCTTCGCCTCAACATCCTCAAATGAACATGGGGGTCAGTCAAATTGATCATATTGCGATTGACGCAAGGCACTCCACCAATATTATAGATTCATTTCGAGCGGACGATTTAGACTCAAGCAACCGCGTATCTCGTACGCCACAATAACGCATCTAATGACATTTAATGTTAATTGACTTCTATCGGACCAAACCGTGAGAGACTTTACTGATCGTGTATCCCTCAACCTCTCGTTAGCGCCTTTACAACCTGCATTAAGTGCTAACGATTAGTGCCATGTATGTAAAAAAGACAACAGGAATGACGTAGCTGATGTGCTGGACCTCAACCGTCTTATGGTCGAGAGAGAGAATAACACCGGCTTTTCCAGAAGAAGAAAAAAGAGCATGAGAAGTGAGCGATCGAGGAAATACCAAAAGGTAAAATAAACGTATCAAGCCAATAAGCCTCAAACAGAAATCTGTGGACAAAGGCAAGGAACATACACCAACTAATTGCCAAAGCGAAGCCGGTGAAAAGTGTGCCTGCCAATAGGACCTCAGCATCGTTAGGCCGATTCACATAAAAATTCAGTCTTCTTAACTTTGTGTACAAGTTTTCTTCAGGCGTGTTATGATTAGGTCTTTGCACAACTATTTGTCAACGATCTGATTTAATACCCACTACCTAAGGCTAGATGTATATCATCTTCGAAGATGAGCTATACTGAGCAATGTCTATCAGTTTTGGCATCCCCGCTAAACTTGCAGATTGATGATGAAGAACCTTCGAAAAAACTTAGAAAGCAGTTTCGTGAACTTCAAAAAAGTGCTTAGGCAAGCTGATGCGCTGTCATGTGACTTCTTTGACGTCATACTTGAGAAAATTGTGCGAAACTGGCAAATTAACATTAGAGCCAAGATTCTCCGTATAAATTTTAGTTACATTTGAGTTGACGGCCTTTGGAGGAGGAGATATGTATAACAGCGAATTCAAAAAGTTGTACAGCGACATTGAATCGCCTGAGGCCCTCTAGTCCCAACTAACTCAGATTCCTATCCAGAATGGGCACACACAAGTGGAAGAATCCCTAACCATCGCGGACATACTGGAAATATCGCTCGTTTATTGGTTAAGGCTCAGGTCTATAGCGGACGGTAGAATCATCTAAGTAAGTAAAGAAGCGTCAGCCAGCCAACAAAACTGACTGGAAAATTGATTGCATAAAATCTACGAAAGAAATGTCCACAGTTGAATGGAAAATTGCTCTGGTTTAAAGATCGGGATATTTTTCAATGCACAGGACCGCTACTGCGTATTAGAGTGACTATACGAAAAGCAGCAATCTGGACCTCATTTATACCATTGTACCCAATAGTTATTGTAGTAAAATGAAGAGCATGGGGCTATTAACTGGACACGAACCGAAGGAAGCAGCTAGTCTTCGCAAAGTCATCTCCACATTCACTTGCCTGCACCTTTTCACAATATCAGTAACTATTCCAAATTACGTAGCTAAAAAACGAAAACATGAATTAATACAAAAGATAGCTCAGACTCTTTGATGTGTTCTCATTGAAGGACAATAACTGAATTCAAAGGATATTACCGACTTATCGAGTAGACACTTCAAAGTGATCATTACGAGTATGCTATTAATTACTGTCTCACTACTAAACACGTTTAAGTTCGCACAATAACTAGTAAAATTCTAAGCGAAATTAAGACGTGCGAAATTGAAATTGTCAAGAACTTCACGTACATGTGTGAGCAGCACATAATTGGTTTTATTGGCTTTGAAACTAACGCTAACCTTAAGCACGCATGGTAAAAGCAACTTTGGAACTAAACAGACATTTGAATTTTTATGAAAATACTGAAAAAACCTTCAGCTCTCTATGAAACAATGAGAGAAAATCAAAACAATACCTTAATGGCTACCAATAAACTTCAATTACCATGCAGCCAATTTCATCTAGTCACTTGGAAGCCAACGATGCAAAAGCACGCGATATCACTAATTATCTTTGCACTTGCAATGGGTATGTGCATATTATTTCCTCCATTTTTCCTTTCAAGGATTCCCTTTCCTAAAAATGTTTATTTTTTCTTTTTTAGTTTCTCTTCAAGTGGCGATTGGATTTCCAATAGCAGATCTTTCAGAAATCACAGATGAAAGACCAATCTTCAGCGATATGTTCTTTAGGTTGATTTCGAAATTTTTCCTCTCAGCAGTTAAGGGATTCATGGAGGAGTTTACTTATGAATTGTTTAATTAGTGCGATTAGGTAAAAAATAAATAAAACCTTTGATTAAAAAAAGTCCATATTTGCGTGTAAGGGCCTCGTAAACAATGCGACAATTCTTGAGGAAACTTGCAAATAAAGCCTGAATGTTGTTTTGTTTTTTTGTGTTCATAAGGAAGCCGTCGTTGAGCGGGTCTTAGGAAAACAAGCCCTGCATAACACCATGCCCGACAATTGATTCAGGTTTTTATAATTTATAATGAGACGAAACTTTTTAGTAGCCAGCGAGCGACTCCCACATCTTAACATACATAAAGGGACTTGGCTATCCCCTGATCAAACAACCGCCAATCAGATTGATCTCATTGCGATAGACGACAGGCACTCCCCCAGCATTCTGGATGTCCGAACCAACATCGACTTGGGTCATTACCTTGTTCCAACCAGGGTATGAATGCACATATTACAGGCACAACAATTTCAAGTAAGACGAACAAAATTCGGCGTTGAAAAGCTGCAATCAATCGCAAGAGACTGCAAAAATCTTTACCGATGGCGTATAGTTCAAGCTAGCTCAAAATCCTATCCCCCATACAATACACAAACGCCATATCAAGAAAACTCCGGTTTCGAATGTAGGCTGGTACACGCGGCCAAACAAGAAGCATATAAAGTTGCGCTGCATCGAATGGTGAGACCTGCTCGTGAGCTCTACGAGGCAAAATGAAGGGAAGAGCATTGGCTTCTCGGAAAGAAAACGAAAGAGGAGAAGTGCGCGATCGAGGTAATAAAGATATTTTACTATAGGAATGCCGTTCGAAAGTTTTATCAGAGAATAAAACGAACATGTCAGGGCTACAAAGCCAGAATGGAAGCCTGCAAAGATGGACATGGACAACTAGTAGTAGAGTCGTAGTCAGTAGTGAGAAAATGAAAAGACTACTTCTGCAAACTGTGTAACGGCTATGATGGTCAAAATACCGCTGTCGAGAATCCCGTCCGATGATCAGAGGAAAGCATGGAATCTTAGCATCATTTATCCAATTGCCAAGAAGATCCTCTTGACTGCAGCTGCTGTAATGAATTCATGAAAAATGTGAAAAGTCTCCATCTATTAAATATTCAAACTGCGGCAGATCTTGGAATAGATCCGCGAGTTTTCGGATCTATACTCACCAACTTATCGAATTCAAACAGGAACTATATTTTAAGGTGGCAGTTACCTTCCCCTCTTGTTTTTGTCTATGATTCGATGACGGAAATTAGCTTCTGGGTTCAACTGCTTTCTGTGGAGCTGTCTCACCTTATTTGCCAAATCATTGCGGCTTTCATATAGGCTATTTTGTCCGATATTGTTCGAAAGCCACTGATAATCATGATTGTCCAGAGATTGTACGGTGAGGAAAGCTTTTTTTAAACTATTTTCATACTGCTGCACCCACTCATATCGGAACAGCGTACAGGAGGACCTCACTGATCACTCAGAGTCAGGACAGCAGAGTTCTGCGGGCGTATTCAGGCAAACAGTGTTTGCAGGTGCTGCTTGCATCAGCGATGCCTTCTTGCTGGTCTTGAAGTGCAGCTTTTTATCGAGCATAACTCCGAAGTATTTTAGAGACTCCTTTGACTTGATTTTTTGGTGATGAACTCGAAAGTTTACATACTCCACGTTCTCACGGTTGGCCTTGTGGTGGGCTAGTTCTAGACCGGGAGACTCAGAACTTCCAAACGCTTGATCACAGCGATGTCATTAGCGAATCCAATCATTTTCACTTTCTTTATTCCTCTGAAAAGGCTTCACAGGCCTCAGATACGGACTGATACTTTGTTCACAAGCGAGGTTCAAGGGTAACTTCAGAAAAATAACCATTATTCAGTGCTACGCTCCGCCAAACTATGCAGATGAGGATGACCAGGACGATTTCAAAGGCATTTCGAGGCCACTAATTCAGAACAGAACGAAGATAGCATGATCATAGGAGATTATGATTCGTAGGTAGTCAATGACAATACCACGTTCACACATAGTGGACACTGAAGTTTACGTAAACCGTCAAGATAAGCTGGCTTTCGACTGATCGAAAACAGACGTCGAACCAGATCACTTTATCATTAGGCGAAGTTTAGAAAAAGACACCCATAAGAAACCTGAAGCTGACATCGAAATAAAGCGGGACTACCATTTTATAGTCGCGTTTGTTTATTCTCTCAGGAACAGACCACTCACATAAAGACCTAGTCCGCTGTACTCCTCATATGTTCCTTTTACTGAAATTTCTCAGAAGGAAACGCTTCAATTATAAACAATACCAGCACCCTCTACATAAGCGTCGGGGATACTCACAGAGTATCTTCAGCACTGACACAGCAAGCGCCATAGGATGTTGTTTAACTTATATTCACTATACTCGTACTAAGATGCCTAGCAAAAGCGCGGTGTCTCTTCAAGACCCCAGTAAGTCTGCAGTTATTCCGACAATAGGAAAGCCGCCGCGCCGACCTCCATTCGCTTACAGTTATGCTATATGTATGAAACCCAACAGAACCTGCGTAGTCCCAACGCTGTTCGGATCTTGAAAAAATCTCCTCTTAGCTTTGCCTAGCAAGTTCATCGACGATTTAATTTGTCGTTATCCCATTGCGACCTGGAACACAAACAGGATTCCGTGAATTAAGCCTTGCGACTGTGTTCAGTGAAGTCCTGCATTCTCAAACTCACTAGTACTAATCGTGAAAAGGTTCAACAATGCTTTAAGGGTAGCTTGACTGTCGCTGCAGATGCAGATGCTCCGCCTCCTACACCGATTCTTCACAACATAGTTCATTACCACCAGGATTGCGTACATCTCGGCTTGGAAGACCGACGCAAGTATCCCTAAAGAGGAATGAAATCTAACGTTGTCGTCCTCCAGAAAGACACCAACGTCGCTGCACCTACATTCCTTCCCTGAGTCTGGCTGAAACCATTCCTTGGCACCGGGAAAGTCCAGCAATTCCAGTTTACAAGACCGCAGTCAAAAAACAGTTGATGCTAGGTCATGAAAACTTAAGCACGTATTGTACTAGTGTTGGGAACTATCGAATTATTCGATAGTTGCAAAATGTTCATTTATTCGATAGTTATCCAAAAATCGTCCAAATATTATTCTTCAGAAATCATTCGTTCAAACTAGCCGAATAAAAAAAAATATTCAAAAATGTTCGATTGTTTTTCACACTGCTTTTTTCATTCGAATGATTTTTTCTTTCGTACGAAATGTGGACTATCGGGTTGGGAGTAATGTTCTTTTGGTTATCATACCAACGAATGATTTTTTGGACTTTGAACTATCAAATGATTTTCATTTTTTCATTGCTTTGTACTATCGGAGTTTAATATGTATGAAAGTTATATTAATATGTGTAATGTGTATAAGGTGTAACCAACCTCTCTATCCCCCCCCCACACACACACACACGTTTGATAAAATGTTGTTTGGATGCATGACTACAAATGAATGAATGAGTAAAGCTATTCGATAGTTGAAATCATTCAGTTATTAATTATCGATAGTCAAATTCATTCGATAGTTCTCATCACTATATTGTACCCCAGACCACTTCTTCACTCAATGGAAAATGGCATTGAAAATGCAGGCGATTGTACAACGTGAGCCCTATTGTTCATACGAATTCTAATTCTGTTTGCTTCACAAATGTCAAAACCGAATTTATATATAATTAGACGCCATTTGTAAAATCTATGGCACTTTCCGATAGGGCCATACATTATGGCCCACCTTGTATGAATACCAATGGAAAGATAACTCGTCAGTGTGTCTGGAGCAGAGTCAAGCGTGCTAGGGAAAGTCCCCATACAGCCGAGACAGACCTTTCTGATAAAGCAACAGTGACGTATTTTCGTAAAAATTTAATGGTAGCCAGTAAACGTCTTCGTACCACACCTATAAGCAGCAACAGCCCCAAAATGCTAAGAATATCCACTTATAATACGGGATTCACCAAATGAGCCAACAGACCACCTTGCAACAAATGAAGAATCAATTAGCAATTTTGCTCCTCAGAGAATCGGACGACAACTAAAAAAAATGTTTTCACGTCTGCGACAGGCATCATTGTTGGTATAGGCCAAAAAGGCCAAGGCACATTGCTGCCAGCAAACACCATCCGGAAAGAAAAACATTGGGACCTTAACCAACTTTCTGCACGATATTGGGGATAACTAGGACCTCATCGGAATTGAAACCCATCGATCTGGTAAGGCAAGATCAACCAATTCCTCTCTAAGAAGAAAGAAGAAATTATGAACAACGGTATTGAAGAAGAAAATCTTCTATTATAGGGTGTCATATAAAGTGCAAAACCACCTGTAAAGTGCAAATGTAAAGGATGTGCCAACAAGAGGTGTAGAATTTGTATTTTTTTTTTTTTTAATAAAACATCGTGTAGAAAGTAGAGGTCGCCCGTATCCATACCCTAGAAAACAAAAAAATTGTTTATCATGCCTCGATAGCGCGCTCCATTGACCGTAATAACTTTTCGGCATTGTTTTCGAAGAAGTACGGTCCTTTGACACCTCCTGTTCATAAACCGCACCAAGCAGTTACTCGTTCTGTGTGCATTGGCATCTCCTGAATTACTTGGATTTTCGGTGTCCCATATGAAGCAATTTTGCTTATTAAGGTAACCGCCAATGTGGAAATGGGCCGGATAGGTCATGCTGTTGAGATCGGTGACGGATAGAGGTGTTTGGGTCGTTTTCGACACTTTGCTTTACTGCGGCGATATTTTCCATTAAACGTACGGGGCGAACACATTTCGGCGTCTTCACATCTTTTACTGATTCCGACCCTTTTAAGTTTTTGAATGCACATGATTATACGAGCAAAATCAACACGAATTTTTCGCATCGTTGCTGCGATCGAACGTGAATTTTTGTAATAAAATTCAACGATTTGGGTTTCTTTCTTTCATTGTGTAGCGTTTCATCTCAAATTTCCACAAATTCATAGATGACATATGTAACCACGTGCCAATCCTGGGTGCAGGCCTTTCAAATCCTCCACCTCTTATTGAAACACCCTTTACAATATTTTGCAATATAAAGCTCTAAGCTTTGCGTCGATTTAAGATAGTGACACATTCATGACAGACCACCTGTCGAAAAACCTACTTCTAAAGCTGAAAAGTTCTATACGTATTTATGAGAAAAAATTAATCGAAAAGCTTCAGTCGAACTTTCAGTGGCAATATGACAAGCCAACCAACAACAACCATGGAGTGGAATTTAAATCAAAATCTATTAACAAGTCAGTAGTTATCTGAACTAGAAACAGCGTGTACAAGTCCACAAAAACAGGAGTCTGCGTGTACAATAGATACTTTGTTCCAAAGAAAGATAAGCGCAAATGTAAATCTCATCAAGTCAACTAAAACAAATCAGCCCGACATCCGTGCTCAAACAAACAGTTTAATTGGGTTTTTGGGGTACGATGCAAACAAAATGAGTAATCTCCCAAGTTAATAAATTAAATAGAAAATTAATTACCCACATACATTGCCAGTCACTAGTGTTTTGGTCTCCATTTAGATGCGCACTTGTAGTAATATTTGCTGAGTCAATATACGAGTATTTCAAATTTCCAATAAGGCCGGCCTTCTCAAACTAATTACTGCACTATTCCCCAACTGATGTTAATGACAACAATTAGATACCTTTACTGTGAAGGGTATTTGCGTTTAGGTATTGTATCTCAGAAACACGTACCCTACACATCTTCCAAAACAAGACTCGAACTCGGCCCCACTCAATTTGAATAAACAACTTTCTATGCGAATTGCTTTAAAAATTGAGAGTATGTATCTAACCTCGATCTCTCCCTCTCTCTATCGCTCTCAAACCCACTTTCAATCTCAATCTGAAAATGTCTCAAAATAGTTTCCCGATGAAATCACTCATTTAAGAGATCGTATGGCTGACTGACTTTAGCTTCATGAGCTGTTACTCAGAGTAAGAGTTAGTCAGATGTAGAACTGTTTTTAGATAGCCACAATTTAAGACTTTGTTATTCCTTGCTTATCAGCTTCCATGGAAAACGTCAACGAAGCTTATTCCCCAGACAAAGACCAAAACTACCAAAAAACTCGAAATCTGGAGGTGACGTTGAGTTAACCCACAAGCCGATAAGCAACTAATGACCCAAGGCTAACACAAGACCTGTTGGCATGATTTCTTATTAAAATCGCTTCCAATTTTATAACGACTCTCGGTACTCGTTTTCTCATATATTGCACCCCAGTGACGCAAGTAATTGGAATTGAAATCACCCAGAGCTTTGTGTGATTAGCATTCAAGTGTTAACTTGTTTGCTAAAGATTTCATTGGCTATGGCATCACTGATGCATTCCAAGCCACAAAGAGTGTCTCTACTGTTTATCGAAAGCAAAAAGAGTTTTGGAGATTTTGTTTTTTACTTTTTGCGGCACAACTCCATAAATACGCAGACACACTTACTAAATAAGTTGAAGTAGTTGCAAAACTCATCTCCAAATTCGGAGGCAGCTTGGTGTTCTCCGTCGATGAAGTCAGCAATTCCGAATTCGTAATATTAAATATTAATTGCCGGAGAGAGAGGTGAAGTATTAACGAAAAGCGGTCACCAGTTATTTTTTTTTTGGGTTGGAATTCCAACAGCTTTCAAGGTTAACGATTTATGGTATGTACGCCCGCCCGATGACAGTCTACAGCGCATCAGACATTTTTTTTCTTTACCTCATTTACTAGTACTGTAGATACACATCCGTTGTCTTGTCATCAGTCAACATAAATGACAAGACGACTAAACACCACATCGGTCAAAGTGTTGGCTTGCAGCCATTAAACAAATTTATTGTGAATTAATCGTATTCAGTAGATCATGAAACGATTTCGAGAAATGACATTTTGAGGGCCATGCTGCAAGGTAATTATTACATGACAGTTGAAGGTTTTCTTGACAAAGCATACGACAGGACGAAATGGACCGGGATTTTGCTTAAATGCCTTATTCGAACATACTTTCAGTTTGCAATATAGATTGTCAAGAGTCCCAAATTTCCTGTGATGAAAGCATACGGCTTTGGCTGGGCTCAGGCACGACACCACGTCTGGAAACGGACTAAGGCTATTGACTTTGCTGCGAGGCGGAGCATCACTGTAGCTAACACACAGTTTCCTCACCTTAATATCCACAACAAGACACAGATCATCAAACCGTGAAACAAGTTGATCATGTTGGGATCGATGCAAGACACTTATCCATTATTAAAGATGTCCGAAAGTTCCGAGCGGCAAACGTAGACTCGGACCTTTCGACATGTCTTGTGCAACCAACATGAAGTGCTGAAGACCAATGGTATCGATGCCAAGAAGCCACCAGCACCGCTGCAACTACTATTGCAACCTCCTCCATGAAACCCATGGTTTCCTGAAGAAAGCAGACAAGTACACGGAAGAAAACAACTGGTGGCACTACATAGAAGAAGACGGAAGAATATCGGTTTCTCTGGAGGAAAAGGAAAGAGTATGAGAAGTGTGCGATAGAGGAAATAGAGAGGTGTTATTCCAGAACATGTCAAGGTAACGAGATCCAATCAGAGAACTGTAGAGCTCGCAGTATATGGAAAGTTTTTTGGATTCTACGACGTCAGTGCCATGCACAGATAATGGCTGGGTAGTTAAATTTCGCTTTAATGACAGCTGATGGCATTGTGTTTCGGAAGCATTAAATTCCACCCTGTGGACAGTCCCCAATTGATTATACTGTTAATGTCAGAATTTAATGAGCTCAACATACGCTGCCGTTCCCGTTTTACAGCCGAAGAGCAGGGACGTGAGACCGGGAACAAATATGAAAAGCAGACAAGAGAAACATAAAAAGAATGTCGGAGACAGAACTGAGCCCTGGGGCACACCAACATTTATATTGTGAATATCAGACTGGAAACCATTCAAGACAACTTGAATTAAAGGTTCCAAATCGTAATTTCCAATCCATTGAAGACGAGAGTCGTCGATCCCAAAAGCACGCATTTTCGACAAAAGAGCCTGATGCCAAACTCTGTCAAATGCCTTAGAAATATCAACTATTTTGCTTTCGCCAGATTGATGTACCCTTTGGTTCCACTTGTCGGTGAGACATGCCATCAGATCACCATTGGACCTGTTGCTACGAAAACCGTACTCCCGGTCATTGAGAAGTTTTCGTGCTTCGAAATATTTCATGAGCTGATAGTTTATCAGCGTTTCCATGACTTTGGAAAGAAGGGATGTAAGTGCAATGGTTCTGTAGGGCGAGAGAGAGGAAGATCCGCATTTTTTAAGGACGGGCTACACAAATGTGTTTTCCATCTTCTCGCAGAGTCCTTATGAGTAGGATTGTCGAAAAAGCTTACGCATTGGTTTTGCTAGCGTGGGTAAACCATCTGGACTAGCGGATTTATGAATGTGAAGATCTCAAGTACTCTTGGACTCGTCATATTGAAGATTTGACGCACTCTAATGTAGGCGGAAGTGTTGAGTTGGCCGCAAAGAGTCTAATAGTACGTTTACACCGATCCGAAATTAAACATTTCGAAATGAAATTTCAGAATTTCATTTCACCGTTTACATTGAACGCAAAACATTTATATGACAGCTACTGTCAGCTACAGATTCGTAATTTTTGTTTGGTGAAAACTCCGCCCCTTTATTTTTAAACAAGAGGGACATCTCTTTATGTATATGCCCTTTTGTTTTGTTCCCCCGGAGCCCAACAATATTTTCTTCCCAGAGTGCAACAATAAACTCGTCGTCAGCGTCTTCCCACTTCCTCCTTTTCTTATATTTTTGTTGGTGCATTTGGTTGAGGCACAAGTCGTTAATGATTGTAAATATTGGAACAGCTGACTTATTTCAAATTTGTTTTTGTGAGCGCTGAATGACGTGCGGAATAATTAAAAAGGTTTGTTCGATTTGACAACCTTCTAAATGCAGAGACTGAAATTCGACATTTCGAAATGCTGGAAATTGTATGGAACATTTCGTCTGAAATGTTGAATTTGTCCGAAATGCTGATTTTCGGGTCGGTGTAAACGTACTATAACAAACAAATCGGCTTTGTTCAGAAGGCTGACAGCTCGGATGTCATTCGATTCGGGGTTTGTGTCCGTGTAATTTTTTTTTTAACTTTTGGTGAAATTTCCGAATCTCATTCCTAAAGTACAGTCTTTAAATTTCGACAGCGCGCTTCTCATGCTCCTTCTTTTTCCTCCTGAGAAGCCGGTGTTCGACTTTCCTGTTCTGCTTGTAAAGCTAATGGGCAGCTCTAGTCCTTCTATGCAGCGCCGGTTTGTATGAATCTTGCTTAGCTGCATGTGCCTGACGGCACTCGTCGTTAAACCAAGGGTTTCGTTGTGGTAGTCGAGTGAAATCCAGCATATCAGAGGCGAAATCGCTTATAGCTTCTTTGCCACTGGTCCTCGATATTTGATGCTGATAGCAAAAGCAATTTGGCGATCTCTTGCGACTGTGACCGTCCGAAATCGAACTTCCTCACAGTATTAGCTAGCTTGCCTACAACAAGCTAATGGTCCGAGTCGATGTTAGCCCCTCAGAAGTTACGGGCATCCACTATACTGGAGAAGTGCCTTGCGTCGACCGCAATGTGATCAACCCCGCCTTTATTAACTAAATTGCTTCTAAAAATCCATGCCTATTACCAAAAAATCGTTTTTTTACAACAACACTGTTTTATTGTGAAATTAAAAGATCCGTTATTTAGTGTTGGACAATAACAATTGCACAAATTGGTTTTTCGTGAAGCAAAGCTGAATTTTTGGCCAGAAGGTTTGTTTGATTTGTTTGCTATTAATTCAAAATTAATATGAATGTTAATAATGGATGGTACATGTACTGTAAAGTTGAGGAATGAAGGCTTGTTATAAATCTTTGTAAGTAAAATAAATTGTATAAATTCACCGCAGCACCAAAAAACAGTATAAAATAGAGGTGGCATAAGAAAGACAACGTCTCCATTACAACACTGGTTAAGCGAGATCCCTTTATGTCCTCAAAAGCGATTGCAGCTGAAATTAGTAACCAAATATCAGTTAGAATTGTTCGGTGCGGACTGGAAAACGCCAATATACCAAGTCGAATAGCTCATAAGATTCCCTTTCTTCGAAAAACAAACATACAGAAACTGAAAGCATTTGCACATCGCCACAAGTTTTGGTGGGGGGTCCAGAAGGAACGACGAGAGTAAAACCAATTTATTTGGGAATGACGTCTTAAGGGACAAGAATTCAACCCACGCTACACGAAGGAGACAGTAAAACAGATTGGCCAATATAATGGTTTGCGAGAAGGAGTAGGCCCAATTTATCTCATTAACGACACAATGACGAAATCTGTGTACAAGACTATGCTATGTGTCATGTTGCCTTTAGCTGAAGAAGAAATGGCACTTCGGTGGTGTTTCCAACGAAACCATTACCCTAAGCACTCCTCAAATTTGGTAAGTGATTAATTTCAGCAGACCGGTGTTAGTGTTATGCAGTGGCCCAGCCAATCACCCGATCTAAACCCAGTAGAGTATTTTTGCGTAGACATAAAAAAGAGAATTGAGAAACAAAATCGTCGAAATAAGACGGAATTGTGGCAAATTGCTGTAGAGACCAGTCGCAATATTATCTCTTCTACGCCCAACAGAATGCAAAAGTTCATCCAAAATAATGGTGGACATAGTGGTCACTGATGGAAAGATAGCGTTTTCCAACGTTTTTTGTTGATTACCTTCTTCTTTTTCCAATATCATACTAATACTCTATCGTACAGTGTGTTCCAGAAAAACGTGCCCAACTTCTTTTGCTTTACTCTCATACAAATGTTTGTAGCCAAATTATTTTTCGCATTTAATTGCTGATCCGGCAATGTTTTCATTTCCTCAGTATACGAGCACGTCCATATTTCGGCAGTATAACATCATTAAAAAATGAGTGCGGCTTTTAAAAAGCGTTTTGAAAGTGTTTGAATGAGAGCAAAAAAGAATCAAGTTGGCAGAAAGATATCTTAAAAACATCAGAGGCATTTGTGAGAAAGTGGATAAAGAGGTAAAAGGAATGCGGTTATGCTGATGATGAATCCGGTAGAGGGCCCAACGCAAGCACATCCAGTAATTTGTTATTGGCTTCGGAAAATTATAGCCTCTGAGGAACGCAAAATAAAAATTGTCCACAAAAGAAATTAAAGTGTCCTTCAACACAATACAACGCCGTTTGGCAGAATCTGGCATCAAAAACAGGAGTACCAAACCTAAACCGTTACTGGACCAAAACCATATTGAAAAGGGTTCAAGTTAGGTCAGAATTTAGACCGACATTGGAGCAACATCATATTTACAGATGAGTTTTTTTTTTTGTTTTGTCTATAGTTATTGGAAGAAAACGCAAGCACATCCAGTAATTTGTTATTGGCTTCGGAAAATTATAGCCTCTGAGGAACGCAAAATAAAAATTGTCCACAAAAGAAATTAAAGTGTCCGTCAACACAATACAACGCCGTTTGGCAGAATCTGGCATCAAAAACAGGAGTACCAAACCTAAACCATTACTGGCCCAAAACCATATTGAAAAGGGTTCAAGTTAGGTCAGAATTTAGACCGACATTGAAGCAATATCATATTTACAGATGAGTTTTTTTTTTGTTTTGTCTATAGTTATTGGAAGAAATCCTTCACGTTTATGGATGCCTCTCGACAAACGGATTCGGAAAGTTCAAAGTATTCACACAACACCAGTTCATGGTAAAATTATACCAGAAGGGTTAATGTATAGATGTATAGAGCAAACAATAACTACTGGATTTTGCAAGAGGATAACGATCCAAAATATCGGAGTCGCACCTTCACGCGTTGGAAAGAGGAAAATGGTATATACGAGTAGATTGGCCGTCCCAAAGTCCTGATGCGAATCCAATAGAAAATGTATGGTCTTGACTGAAGCAGAGACTTAATATCAGCAAATTTGAAGAGGCCTAAGTTTAGAGTATGCGCAAAAATTAAGTGAAAGTTGCATTAGACGAGCAATTACAATATAAATAATAATGGTGACTGGACTTTGTATACTTTGTATACATAAAAGTATACTTTTGTCCCCAGACATGAGTAAGGGCAACCAACAATTCAATCCTTTGAATCGAAACGGACAAAAGTTCAAGAGTTACGTGTAAAAGAACTTAAAGCAATTTTGCGACGAAACAAGCAATCGATTACCGGCAAACGAACGAATTTGATTGACCCGTCCGATCGCAACGAGTCAACGCACTAATTACTGACTACGGTTGGCATGAGCGGAGCGTTTTATTTGTATGCTAATCCAAGATGAGAGTTGCAGCGAAGTTGTGGTCAGAAGCACTCTTGAGTTCCATGAAAACTTGGAACAAATTCACTGCCCGTTTGGTAGAAGATTTCGGCAGAGCATTGAGTGAAGCAGACATCCACTTTGCAACGGCTAAAAGCACACGAAAACCTTCCGACTCACCAATCGATTATTTTTTCAGAATGAGAGCATTGGGACAGAAGCTCAGACTGTCCGACTCGGCAACAATTACGTACATACAAAAAGGGATGAAGAACACGGAACTGCAGTCTGCTTTGGCGAATTCAAACTTCATCACGCTAAATGAGCTCCGAAACGCTATCGATAGGTTCATCACTAATCGTCCAACGTCAACTTCAACGCTCAGAAGTTTCACGGCAGAACCTCAACGAACCGCAACGTCAACGATTAACGCAAGATTAGTGAAATGTTTTAATTGTGATCAGATAGGACACATCTCCATTAACTGCCCGCCGCAGCCCCAATGCAAACAACGTTGCCCGATTTGCCGCCGCATTGAGCACGCCGACAGTTCATGTCCGGAAAAGAACAGAACGACATCCAACGCCCCAAAGAATAGCATCCTTTGCATGGCATTACACACAGAATTAGGTGACAACAGAACGAAAAATATCCAGTTCAACGGTCACAACGTCTTCGCCTTCATCGACACAGGCAGCGATATTTTCCTCATCTAACGGCGTGTTGCAAATAGTATTGGATCAATCATTCGTTGCGACAAATTCAAACTCAATGGATTTGGTGGCGGCACATTGACTGGCAACAGTTGTATTCACGCACAAATTTCCATGAATAATCGACAGTTCGAACATCGTCTATTTGTCGTAGATGACGACGTCCTCAACAAAATCATCGCAGAACTAGTTGACTGCGGAGTCATTCGACCAAGCGAATCACCGTATTCTTCGCCAATAGTTCTCGTCAAAAATCGTCTGGTGAGGATCGTATCTGCATAGACTTCCTAGCGCTAAACTCCATAACCATAAAGATACCATACCCAATGCCCACGGTAGAAGATATTATAGTTTCAGCAGCAGGCAAAATATTTTTCACTGTGGTACACTTTATGTCGGGGTATTACCAAATACCAATCGAAGAAAAGTATAAAAATTTCACGGCAGACAGTGGTCAATACGAATTTAATCGCATGCCGTTTGGACTCGTAAACGCTCCTTGTGTCCTCCATGACGCAATCATCAAATTAGTAAAGCCACTGGAGTGGAAGTTCTTCAGCTATGTGGACGAGGTGATCATACCATCGAACTAACTGGAAGAAGGGATAATCCTTTCGGATTTCATGCAACAAGTAAGACACACAGGTATGAAGTTGCGATTGAGTAAATGTGTGTTTCTCACAAACCAAATTTCTTTCTTGGGACATCGTCTCACTGAGAATGGTCTCAAACCAGGCGAAAGGAAACGGCAGCGATTGAAGATTTTCCTCAGCCAACGAATGTTAAAGAGAAGATTCATTGGACTAGCAAGCCGCTTTCGAAGATTCGTTGAACACTTTTCTTTAATCGCCAAGCCATTAACAGAACTGCTTAAAAACGACCGACAAAATTCTACTTTCCGATGGGAACAACCACAAGCGACGGCGTTCAGCACGTTGAAGAAAATCTTGTGCAACGAACCTGTGTTTGAAGTGTTCGATATCAACAACCGTGGAACTTGCTGGAATATTACTCCAATCAACGGACAACGAAAACGAATGAAAACCCGTGTTCCACTTCAGCAAGACATGCACGCCAGCTGAATCGAAGTATGCAAGTTACGAACCATTTAGGATGTATTTACTAGGCAGAAGATTTACAATTGTTACCGATTGCTCAGCTATCCGTGCAGTGAAGTAGTCACTTATACCGAGAATAGCCAGATGGTTGTTGCGTCTACAAGAGGTTGACTTCGTACCGCTTGTGAGCCTTCGACTGTGGCCGCAAACGTGTTGAGAGTTGGGATTCAGAGCGACGATTGGATATGTTGTATGCAACGTCAAGATCGTAGAATCGTTGAAGTTATGGATGCGTTGCAAAGGGAAGAGCAGACTTTTAAAAAGGACTTTGTCATGAAAGATGGGCGACTGTTCAAGAAAACTGGAGGTGGACCTAAACTGGTAGTGCGGTCAGGTGTAAGTTGGCGAGTAGTCAAACATTTTCATGATGACATGGGTCATCACGGCGTCGACCAAGTTATACAGCGTATCAATGACACATTTTAGTTTCGACAAATGAAAAACTACGTTAATTCATACATAGCTGCGTGTGTATAATGTTGTTACAACAAGGGCAGATATACTACGTCCACCTCATCCCTTTTCGGACTCTTCACATCGATCATATCGGCCCGTTTTCGAAAAGGCGTCTAGGGAAAACTCACGTTGTAGGAATTACCGACGCGTTTAGTGAATACTTTGTAGTAAAGGCAGTGCCGAC
The DNA here is from genome assembly GCA_949129095.1 of Volucella bombylans. NCBI lineage: Eukaryota > Metazoa > Arthropoda > Insecta > Diptera > Syrphidae > Volucella > Volucella bombylans. The sequence continues at coordinate 127,143,594 of OX422144.1, read as the reverse complement.
CATGAAACAAAACAGGTAATTGAAACTCTTAATGAACTTACTTCTTTTTTTGGTTTACCAGATATTTTAATAAGCGACCGTGGTACGGCATTTACATCAAGAGAATTTGAAGATTATTGCGAAAGGAATTATATTCGCCATACAAAAACGGCAGTGCGCACTCCTAGGGCGAACGGACAAATCGAACGCATTAACCAAACGATTCTTCAATTCCTGCGAACTTCGAACAAAGACGAGCGTGATTAGGACCTAGAGATAAGAAATAAGATAAGAAAAAATGGGTGATCAAAACACAGTGCAACATTACGACAGGCTTTTGTCCAGTTGAGCTTCTATTCGATTTTAAATTGAAGGACATCATTACTCAATATTTTGTCCAAGCCGTTCATTATGTCGATGATACGAACAAATTTCTAAGAAACGTGAGGAGTGGAAGTTACGATTCGACAGGATGCATAAGCCATCCACAACATATTGCGAAGGTACACTAGTGCTCGTTTAGACAGTGCCAAAGCCAAGCGGAGAATCACACAAATTCGAGCCATGTTACAAAGGGCCATATACGAGTATAGGTAAACGATGTCTGCGATACGATCGCTATCTCTTAGAGGAAGTCAACTTATCTAGGAAACGCCGTAAAAATAAGGCAGTTATGACCAGCGATAGGATCAAGCCTTGCTGCATTCTAGGACCGGGCATCGAAAGCAAAGATGACGATGAAGATGACCCTGTAGAGCCGAGGATGTCTCCAATGTCAGATTTGGCCGAGCTGTCATCAGATGAACATAGCCCAACGTAAGTGCAGCCAACAAAACAATGCATTTAGATGTCAAATTAAAAAAAACATTAGGATTCGTCATTGTCCTTTGGATCGAAACAGGCGTTTTTTTGTTTTGTTTTTGAGGGATTCTAACGAAAAGCCATAGTGACACTTTGATAAAAAAAATATAACTTAATAAAATTCTGCCATTTTTCATTGGTTTTTTAGACGCCGCACGTTTTTGTTGAACACACTGTATCTATTTTCATGAACATATGAATTTTGACCCTTTGTTCGTACAAAATTACTATATTAAGTTTTATTTTAGCTGCTCGTGTGTTTAATTAAATCAAAGGTCCGTACATTTGAATTTCAATTTATATTAGTTCGAAAATAATGTACTTTTCATACCATCGCAGGTGGCACCTACATGTTTTAATGACCACATGTTTCTGTCTGACCTTTTATATCGGCAGATACCAGTACAAAATAGAAAACAATATAAATCGTTTTGATAATCTCCGAGAATACGAGTAGAACTTAACACCAAAACCAAACAAATTGCTCCAATGTCATACTCGAAAGTAATCTTAGAGGTCAATTGAGTGAGCCATTTCTGTTAAATGATGCGATCATTCGAATTTAACAATTTAAAAATATGTTCAAGATCATAGTGTCATTAGAGTTGTCAAAAAGATCAAGAAATGTTGCGAGTTGAGACACAAAGCGTCACCCAGTCTGAGGTAGTGAAATGAACACATAATACTCGTATGTATACACATCAACGCAAAGTACCATAAAAATCAATTTATGAAAAAGGAAAACTGTTGCATCGAAAGCTCTACAATTAATCAGGAAAAAATAAAACCCCCAGAGAACGTCAGATATCAATTCCTGTCGCTTCAACACCCAACCGACTTAACCATGGGGAAATCTAAAATTTATTTCAACATCCTTTTCACAGGAAAATGTAAAATTCAATTTAAACTCATCAAGATTAGAAGATACTTCTCTAAGAATTGCACTCACCATTGAAATTGAAATATAAAAATTTAAAAGACACGAAAAAACTTTATGGCAACCTCTCTACCTAAAGTGTAATAGAAAATGCAGGACCAGCAGTTGGATATTTCCAACTGAATAACAAATCAGAAGAGTTTGTCGATTTCCACTTAAAAATTCAAGAGTCCTTGGCCTCAAATAAGTTCCCTTAAGACAACGAAGTACGTAGGTACGAGTAAATGTAAAAAGATATAACTTCTCTGCATGTAAATACCATTGCAGTAGTTTTACAGTGATGTCATCATTGAAACAAAAACTACTCGTACAAATCGAGTATCTACATACATATGTACATATGTATCACAAACCGAACCAAGACGATTTATTTTTGGTAGAACCTAATTTTGCATACGACCACAACTACCTACTACTATATTAGCATATCAAACGCACCCCAATTAGCATAGGTCACATTGAGCGCCATCATTCATGGAAATTTGCCCTAATTTGTGCCCCACCATTGGGGGTAAATCACTCTTACCAACTGTGTAGAAATGATTGAAAAAATTTCCCCAATGCTGTAGTAAGCACTTCGTCATAGTTTCATTGGTTTATTTCCAATGTCAGCACGACAACAACAGTCGACGACAAATCTACCTTCAAACTTACAACACCGGCAACGACAAGAGGCAAAAGGTAATCCCCTGTTGTTTCGCTAGATTGGATAGATTAAAATAGGGAAAGGTGGCACCCCCGCTGTTGATTCGTTTTATTGGTTTTTGTATAATTTTTTTTCTCTCATGCTTACCTCGTTTAATCCATCGCCCTTGCGCGATGAACAGCATAACAGGTACTTCAATGCCCTCCTGAAGCACATCACTTTTTTTCCCAAATACTTATCCTACTCTGGCAGTTCCTTCGTTATGATCCCCTATATGAGTACACCTCTCATGTTGTGTATCCTTTGGTTACTTTTTTTTATGTGTATTATATTCCTCGGATTTCTTATCCCTCTTCCTCAGTGGTTTTCTTTTGTTGTAATCGTGAACTAATGTAACGAATGACAAACAGAGGGTTGTCCGTTTATAAGCTGCGTCATACAAATATCATCACCGCAATCCAACTGCATTCAGTTCTATTTTTGTATCTTTTTGGTCCGGCAAATTGGAAAAGGGGTGCTGCAAAACACCACAAGGACACACTAGATAAACTACAAAACTTTTGTAAAATCCTATTAAATTTTAAATTCTTTTTAAAAATGAATCACTTGTGTGGATTTTGTGAGATCTCAGAACACTATCTCTCTCGGCGAACTTTAAAAATGCTTTGGCGCATTGGTCACAACACCCCACCACCAAATAGACGATTACTCGTACACACGTTCGTCACACAAACGCGCACAAACTGACTAACTAAGCAGCACAAAATTCGATTAGAATAAACAATTACAATATATTCGATAGATTGTTTTTGATTTTGTTTTTCTTGTTTTCTTTGGTTTATTTACTTCAAGACGAACAATTCGTGGAAATTAATTTGCAAAAAAAAAAAACCAAAAAAAAAGGCGAATCACAGATAGATACAGAATTGAGTATTACAAAGTCCGACCAGAGGATCCAGTCCTTGAGTGTAAAAACAAACAGCAAAAATCAAAAAACTTCCCTTAGGAAGGCGGAAGAGATTCCGCATACACTACGACTACTGTTACGATTGATTTTTGTGATTTTTGATTCACGTAGAAAACTCGTCGAAAACACCCGTACGAATGGCATTCCAAGTAGGAAAAGAAGAACTACTTTATCTCTCTGTTTTGGTCACTTATTTTGTTGCGTTTGTTTTGGTGCGTCTTGTAAAATTTTAAATTTGTAAAAAAAAAAAATTAAACAAAAATCGTTGTAAATATCCGTGACAACGGAGCCAGAGTTGAGTCGGTTGACAGTGCCAATGGTTATGGCCAAAAAAATAAACCAGCCAACACCACTTGAGTATATAAGAGAAAATCAAAGGAAAAAAGGGAGGATAGGTGGCAGTCTTGCCGTCTCTGCACCACCGAATGTTAACTTGGGAATCAGTCGGGACTTGCGTGTCGGAGTGCTTTTTTAATCGGACTGCTTTGGGAGGTTCGAACACTGAAATCAAAATGCCACACCGCTATTGTACAGAATAGATTTTAATTCTCTCTCTCTCTCTCTCTCTCTCTCTCACTCTCTGTTTCTGCATCCAAACGACAACTCATGGCAAACGTATTGTACAATAGAATGCTTGATGACAGATCCAAGGAGGCAGCAAAAGCTAGGAGAGAGCTTTGCGTTATCATGTAAAAGAAACAAAAACAACCAAACACTCGAAACAATGCAAACAGCTGTTTTGCAGTTAGTCTACCACACTGTGGTGATAAGCTCAGTGTAAGTTAGTTTTTTGAGTTTTGTTTACGTTTAAAGCTTTTTACAGCTTCTCTAGCCCGTATCAATCACTGGTAACCTTGTTCAAAATGCGACACAATACGCATAACATAAGCATTCTCTGTGCTAGAGAAACAGGCTTAACTAGTTTAGTAGAATTTATTTGAAAATTCTTGAATCATGTCTGGTTTGAGGAAGATTACCAATTGCAAAGTCAATACTTTGCACAAAATTTGAGATAAATTCCAGGAAGTGAAGATTTTTGATGTGCGCTCCTAGGGAATCACCCGATATACTCGTGTGTTGGCTAACTAAACAACCACTGCAAGCTCCATTGTCAGTTGGACTATAATCCTCCTATTTAATAAGAAAAAAGAAAGCCGTCAAAACGTCAAATTCATTAAATTTTATCAAGAGTTCACGACGCAGAAAACATGTTTCTTGAATTTTTTTTTTCTGTCGGAACAGATTGTACATACAAGAAGTATGTTAATTTTAGTGGAGTTTCGCAGTCTTCCATAGTGCCTGTTCATATTGGCGCGGGCAGGAAGATTGTACGAAAGAGAGGGGACGCTTTTTATTGATGTGGAAAGAAATAGGGTTACTTCCAATCCAGTTCTAAAGTGGATTTTCGGGTGAAGCACGTCGTTTTTTTCCATATCGTTCCACTTCTGACATATTTTTTCATTTTAGTTTTAAACGTTGATGAAGGAAGTGTGAAGAATAGGAAAATAGGTATGTTTCAGGCCAACTGCTCAAATTATTTAAAGATTAAAAATGCTCCGATTCAAGTTCAAAAAGTCTTTCAACCCCATGAAAATGGTGAGGAATTTCATGTTCATCCCCTCGACAATGTAAATAGGCGCATAAAAAGACAAGTAAGCGCTTCAGTGATAAAGTGCATCCACCACATAAGCGCCGAGTATCACCAGCCTTATGCGATCATGGACCGGACAATTACAGAAGTAGTCAGTCTTTTGTGTTGAAGGACAGCAGAAAACTCGCTGAATTCTTAGAGACGTCGGAAAGCATACGTACGAGTGCGTTTGATATGCCAATAGCCTGGAGAGCCGTACCATCTGCAGTTATGCTCGTATGAAACCCAACTATCAATAGAAGCCTTAATCGAGGACGTAGATTCGGGTTCTGAAAAACTCTCATCTACAATTTGGATAACAAGATCATCGACGATTTAATTTCCCTTGATCCTATTATGACCTGAGGCCCAAACAAGACTGTGAAGTCAGCCATCCGACTGCTTAGCGGGAGAGAGAGCTCCGGATTACCATATAAAGGGTTTTCCAATAGGGACTTGACAGCTTTGAATTTAATTTGTGAACACACTCATTCACTAATCATCAAACTGTCACTGTCAATTTATTCAGTAAACTCAACATTTTCATCATGGTAAAGTACACGAACGAGCAACGTCTGCAAATTATAAAAATTTTCTACCGAAATTCGGAGTCGGTGACTCTGCAACTTTAAGAGCGTTAACTCCAATTTTCGGTCGTAATTCTCGCCCTAGTAGACAGGCAATAACAAGTTTAGTGCAAAAATTTGAGTCTACATATTCGTTGTGTGATGTTGCCGTTCAGGCGTCCGTAGTAAACGATCCAAATCAGTTAATTCCACGGCGTTCTCAAGAATTGGGCATCGCTCAGACCACATTATGGCGCATTATGATACAAGATCAAGCTGACTCAAGAATTGAAGCCGATGGACCATTTGAAGCGACGTACGTTCTCCGATTGGGTTCTGGAGAAGATGCGACAATATGATGAATTTCATCGCAAAATCATTTTCAGTGACAAGCTCATTTTTGGCTCAATGGGTTCGTCAATAAGCAAAATATGCGTTATTGGTCGGGTGAAAATCCACATGTGCTTCATGAATCACCATTTCATCCACAAAAAATAACTGTTTGGTGCGGTTTGCATGCCGGCGGCGTTATTGGGCCATCTTTTTTCGTCGACGATAACGATCGTCACGTTACTATGAATGGTCAGCGTTATCGCGCCATGATCACCGATTATTTTTGACCCGAATTGGAAGATGTGGACTTGGACGACATGTGGTTTCAACAGGATGGTGCCACACAACACACGCTACAATCGATTTATTGAAGAGTAAGCATGATGAGCGTGTTATCTCAAGACATGGGCTAGTCGATTGGGTCCAACGAATCGACCGCTGCAAACGCGCCCGCGGTGGCCATATGAACGAAGTCGAGTTCCATTCATAAATGTTTTGATTGTACTTCAAGCCGATAATAAAGTTTTTAAAGTATCTCAAATGGTTTGAGTTTTATTTAAAAAAAAAAGTTGTCAAGTCCTTATTGGAAAACTCTATATTAAGCGCAGCTTGGTTGCCGCTATACTCGTAGACGCAGATACTTCGCTGCCTTCACCGATTCTTCACAATATAGTTTATTGCCATCAAAACATAAACTAATTCGGTTTTGAAGCCGTGAAGATTCGACTTCAATAGCTCAGTTTCTAGCCTTCACAATATAGTTTATTGCCATCAAAACATAAACTAATTCGGTTTTGAAGCCGTGAAGATTCGACTTCAATAGCTCAGTTTCTAGCCTAAACCATACCTAAGTACAGAGAAAGTCGGTTTCATATTATTTCTGGAACAGGAGTTTTGAGTCATCAAAACTTCAGTGCTCGCTATACCAAATTGCAGCCCATGATATGAATACCAAAGGGAGGACGTATTTTCGTGAAAGATAGTTCCAACATAGGATATAATTGGTCTCCTCGATGACAAGTCCTATGTCTTGACGAAAGCTCCTTTACACTGTCAGAAAGCCGACATCGCCTTTGGAATTTTTGACGTGACCAAAAAGAACGTGTTATCCAAGTTGGCATCCAAATACATAGCTTCATTGAAGGAACGGATGGTGATAAATGAGTTAAACCTGCCAGCTTCCTTCTTCTTTTAAAAAGGACAACTTCTGAAATCGTTTAAAATAAAATGACTCGATAGCGACTAGGTCAGCGGAGGCTCTCGATTTACTGAATCTAGTTTTTCCCACCGTTTTTACAAATTGCGTTAGGTATCCCATGAACCGAATCAAACGGATAGTATGCTTACTTTTTAGACGGACGGTCAATAACATGAGATTAAGTAAGTAAAGCCCCTTATCACAGCTGAACGATTTACGTATCGTGATTGGTTTGAGTTTTCATGTCGGAAGATCACCCGAGAGTCCCCTTTTCCATGCCTAACTGCAGACATTCATAAGTAAACCAAAAAACTTCTTAATAATCACATCAGACTAATTTGGATGAAGACCGTAATCGTTATTAATCAAGGCAAAAATGTATATGCGATGATGTGACTGTACTAGCGGTCAAACTAAAGAACATGCAAACATAGTCGAGGATTGGTGAACAAAAGAAGTTAATACACTTTTAGTAGGCTAAAGTAGTCTTGTTCAGGAGAAGGGGGATAATGAATGGTATGACATAGCGAGTGCTAACGAGTATCATCATTCTTTTTTGTATTGAAATTGAAGTGCTCCACGGTGTCATCATATCGAGCGCGAAGCAGTAGGAAGTGTCACTTACGTCTGGCACACTTAGGTGTTTAGCAAAAGCGTAGAGCCAAATAGAAGTGTAGTCTTTCTTATACACTTTCGAAAGCACTTGTTAGGTCTGCCTCTAACTTGAAGAATCATACTATCGGCAGCTGTGTTCATAACACATCCAACTGTCACACGAATCCCTAATAGAAGACGCAGGTAATCACAACGCAGGTCTAAATCGTGAGAAGTCCTTCTCTAAGCCTTGACCAGCAAACTTACTATCAATGTGACTTCCAGCCATCCCACTGTGTGGGATGTTCGAATGCGTTCGAAGAACTTTTATTATCTGGAATTAGGTTGGAAGTGCTGAAAAGATTCAGTAAGGCCTTAGGCCCAGCTACAGGAGTAAATACTTCACCCATACACCTACTACTCACAATAAAGTTGATTGTCATCAGAATATCGCATGTTTACACATGGCATGCAGAAACAAGTAATATTTTTGGAGCCATTTATAATAACCCGATACATTAATTCTGGAGTCGGATCTGGAGCACAAGGAAAATCGACCTCTTATTTGCTGATCGGAAGTCACTATTATGATGAAAGTTTACGCTCGAGAAGATCAGAGTATTATTCTGGTGTGATGACCAGCCGTTATCGAGATCCTAGGTAGGTAGGTAGGTAAGAGAGGGTGTCGGAAATACCAACACACTTAGGCCTGTTGGCCCATTGTGATGGCCTCTGGATCTATGATCCTCTTACTAATGGAATCAGTTTGAGCTTATGATGAAGCGTAGGAGACTGTTTACGTTTATATTTTTTTAGATCGTTTAGGTCGTTGTAGAAGAAAGCTCCTAAGTGAAGTTTTCTTCTCTGGGAGAAAGCTGGACATGCACAGAGTAGGTGGAGGAGTGTCTCCTCTTCCTCCTCGTTCATGCAGCTGCTGCGGAAATCGTTTGTAAAAGCGCCAAGCCTTCTTACGTGTTTGCCTATGAGGCAGTGTCCAATGATGACGCTGAGATGTTTCCTATTTAGAAGGATCAGACAGTTAGAGCGATTCAGATCCAGCTTTGGCCAGATCTGTTTGGTCGCTAGACATGTTTGTCCAACAGTTCAACTAAGGTCTGTTCTTTTATTATCAGACTACCCTGCTACCCTTTTCCGGTAGAATAGGTAGAGTGGTTCCAATTTTGTCGAGTTCATCGGCTCTACAGTTCCCTCGAATGTCTCTGTGGCCCGGCACCCAACAAAGGTGAAGGTTGAACTCCTCTGCCATTTCCAGGGCGGTTTTAGAATTTAATGAGACCGAGTCCAGGGACTTGATAGCGGCCTGACTATCCGAAAAGATGCGGATATCCTTTACAGATATCACGCTTTTCCTCAGCCAGGACAGAGCTTCTTTAATCGCCAAAATTTAGCCAAATGAATTATTTGTCCACTGTTTAGTATCAGTCGCAGCTACTTGCCTGCTGAATATATTGGGGGGTGTCAAATGAAACAGAATGTCTAATGCCGCAGTAGACCGCAAGGCTCCGTTTGTGCATAGAGATGCTGTTCTTTGGGCTCTGCTTAGTTTAATGCAGTTGACTGCATTTTCCAAGGCCGTCCACCACACAACCACCCCGTAAGAAAGTAACGGTCTTATGACCGAGATGTATAGCCAGTGGGTTATGCGAGGTTGAAGGCCCTATTTATTCCCAAAAATGAGACCCAGATATTTTGCTGTATCGAAAAAAACTAAACTGGTACCGTTTATTGAAGGAGGGTCTATAATTGGAATTTTGTATTTGCTGGAAAAGAGGACAATATCAGTTTCATGGACGTTTACTCCCAACCCACAGTGATCATACGCATAGGCAACCACCCTGCTATCACCCGCTTCCAGGTGTATCAGCAGTTCATTAACCACTAAGCGACACATCTTTTAACAGATGTCTGGAGTTGATTATCCTTGTAACTTGTAACTTTATTTATTGAGACTTTTTCCTTTTTTTTTACATATAATGATAAGTTTAAATTAGAATAATAGGGTGCCGACTTAGAATTGGTCTGGCAATAACAATAATTTCAATTATTAAAACATTTTTGTGTAATAACAGATTAAGATTTAACTACTTAAATGAAATGAGTGCATACGAAAGGTGTTCGCTCAGACAAAAAAAAAACACTGACATTAAGTGTGGTGAATTTAGAAAATGAGAGAGGGAATTGAAAACAGTGAGGCCACTTATTTGTGACGTACTAGTTGCCAATTCCGACCCTTAACAGCTGGGGTACATATTGTTTTATACTACAGTTATGCAAATTAAGATATTAACTATACTTCTAGTTAATAATGGTAACGTAGTAACAAAACAATGTTTAGTACTATGCAGTTTTAAAAAATGTAATAATAAGTTTAAGGCAGGATTATCACATCGTTTTGTAGATTCGTGGATGTACTAATATATATAAAGCTAATAGATATAGTGTATATTGTGTATAATCCTAATGGAATTATTCACATGATTTGTACATCAGGTTGCTTAAAATAAAAATAAAAATAAAAATACTTTAGTTCATATCGTAAAACCTTAATGTAACAAAAGTGTTCATTGGTTTCATAGTGTAAAAGTATCTTAATACAAGGAGTTATTTACATAATTCAGTCTGGTGCTTAGGTCTATAGTAACAAATTTACGGATATTTACATTTGGGATGAGTCCTAAAGTCTCGGTGGGGACAAGGTATTATCCTCTATAATTATATGGATTCGCTCTTCTATAGAAAACTGGCAGAAGTGAGCTGTCGGGTGCTAAAGTCAACTGCGGAGCCGAGTCCTCGTTTATGATGCTTACTGGTGAAATGTAATATCTTTCAGTAAAGTTGAAGTCGCAATTTTCTAGAAAGATGTTCCTTAGAATTGGATTCTCGTGGCTGTTAAGTAGTTTCAAGCGCTTCTTGGACAGTAAAATTAAATATTTTAACAGAGGTGAAATTTGCGCAGTTGTGTAGATTGTCTCGTTTCTAAACCATTTTCCGGACGTTCTTCTGTGCTTGGAAACATACTTTCTGAGCACGATTCTTTCGAATCTTTGCATTTCTTCTTCGACATTTGGGGATATATGAAACCAGGCTGTGAAACCATAAGAGAGTACTGGGCGGACTTGTCTATTCTTGTATATAAGGGTTTTTGTTTTGGTATTCACTGCTTTTGAGTTCAAAAGTGACTTCAGCCTTACGGCGGCGGCTTTAGCCAGTTTAAGTGCGTTCCTGGCTTGTGGATTCATTTTTAATCGTTCGTGAAGGATGACACCTAGATATTTTATATTTGTTTTCACAGGAATATTTCGCCCTTCAATGGATAGCGTAAGTTGTTTGTTCTCTCTAACGGCTAGATGATGCCCTCTTGATGAGGCATTTCGGAAACAAATTAGCTCGCACTTATTGTGATTTAGGCTTATTCCCCAGTCCTTGTAGTACTTGAGGATGCTGTTTAAGTGAGACTGGATTCCCTGAAGCGCTACATGGGGCCTTTCGTGAGATTCAATTACTATAGTATCATCTGCATAAAGAATGGAGTTGCTGGAATTATGTTGAGACGGGAAATCGCTAAGGAAAATATTGAAGAGGAGAGGACCAAGGATAAAACCTTGAGGGACTCCCGCGTTTACAGGTACTGGCTCTGAAAATTGGTTGTTCAATTTTATTCTTAAGATTCGGTCGGTTAAAAAGCTGGAAATGATTTTGCAGAAGTGGGTGGGAAAGCCTAAAGAAATGATCTTGGAGAGTAGGCCATCGTGCCAAACTGTATCGAAAGCCTGGCGCAGATCAAGTGAGCATGCGAGGGTACATTTTTGCTGTCTTAACTTATTGAGGATAATGTTTTCCAAGTGCAGTAGGGCATGTTCTGTTGAGTGACTGTTTTTGAAACCAAATTGATTATTGGGGATAAAGTTACGATCTTCTAAAAGTGGTCTGATTTTATTGTAAAGGACTTTTTCTAAAATCTTCCCTAGGTTAGATAACAATGAAATATGTCTGAAATTGTCTATATTACTTGTATTGCATTTTTTTTAATAGAAATGAGGGTGGCACTTCTGCAATTGTTTATTATCACTGTAAGAGGAGAGGAAATTGTTTTGATACATTTTTTAATTAAGAAATTGGAGATTTCGTCTGGGCCTGAGGATTTTTTGTTGTTTACATTACTTATAATGAGGGATATTGTGCTTTCGGAGGTGAACTGCTCACCATTGGGGCGGCTAGCCAAGTTTTCGGCCAAGAAATTCGATGTCCTTTGTTCCACATTCCAGGCAAGAAAAGCACTTACCAGAGTGCGTACTCCGACGGTGTTAAGTTCGTTCGCAGTAGGAGTGACACGTTCATAGATCCCAGTATAGTAGTTTTGGAAGGCTAACAGTTTGGCTTCCGAGTCGTGAAGGACGCTATTACCTACTGTTAGCGGGGCTCGTTCGGAGAATCGGTTTATTTTTTTCCTGCCAGTGAGCTGATCGATTACTTTAAATACTGCTGGCGACGGTTTAAGATTCACAAGTTTTTCCATAAGACATTCATTTAGATCATTACGAACCGCGATTGAGAGGAATAGGATTATTTGAGATTAACTGTGAGAGTTCAAAGTTGAACAGATTCCAATCGCTGTTTTTTAGAGCGACTGGGAAGGGCTCTGAGAAAAATGGTACAAACGACATTTCCATTTTGATGGAAAGTAATAGGGTAAAGTGGTCGGAAATAGCATCTAGGGTTACGCAGGAGAAGTTTTGGTCAAAATTTGGAGGGGATAAAGTGTTGTTGGAAATTAAGAAGAAATCAAGATGGGATGCCGCAGCTGGCCGCGTCGGACCCTCTGACGCAACTATGTTTACATTTAAAAAGTGACTGGATTGGAACCAATTAAATAGCAACTGCCCGTTGTGGTTACTAGTCGTTTCTCCCCAGTATTGATGTCTAGCGTTGAAGTCGCCTCCCAGTATGAAGTGCTCGTTCGTTCCCGCTAAATTAAGTAAATCATTCAATGCTGGCGTTAGTTCAGAGCCGGCATTACAAGGTACGTAGATTGAGGCTAATGTGCATTTTGAATTTCTAGAGTGGTCTATTGTCATAGAGATTAAGGTGGCCGAAATGATATGGTTAACAAAGCGGATCTCAGAAAATTTTACATTGTTTTTAATTAAAATGCCTGTGCCTCTACCTGAAGGGTTTGAGATAAACTGATAACCGTAGAAATATCGTTTGTGATTTTTGGTCAAGCATTTTTCCTGGAGGAAAAGGGCTACTGGTGAAAAATCAGTAAGCAGTTGTCTTACCTCGATCATTTTGTCTAAAGCAACAAACGAATTGACGTTTGAAGACAGTATATTTATCATAGCGAAAGAGACGCAATGAAGCCTAGGTAGGTAGATTTATCAGGATCACTTAGTTTTGAATTTGTCGGCCAGAATTCACGGACTTTTTTGATCAAAGAGGAGATAGATAGACCGAATAATTTCTCGGATTCTTTTAAGAAGTTGGAGAAGAAGTTAGCTCCAAAATTGTCATTTGAGGGCTGGTAATGGTGCGAGATCCCACGGGTCACATCAACGTAGGAGACTGAGCTTAAGTAGCTAGTTGGGGGGATGCTTTGCTTGGGAAGCCTGTTATTAGGAATTGAGTGATTGATTTTCTCTCTGCGTTGTAGGAATTCAACCCGCTTAGGGCAGCCTTTAAAGTTTGCCGGGTGTCCAACTTGTTTGCAGTTTACACATGCGGCTTCTTCGTATTCTTTCTTTTCAAGTGCATCCTTCGTCATGCGCATTATTGCACTTCACAGACCTTGCCCTAAAAGCGCAGTAGGAACCAGTGTTTCCGAAGCGTTGGCACCTGAAACATTGTACAGGGCCATTTCTTTTAAAGGAATCCCACCAGATTTTATGCTGCAGGACAAATTTGATACTTTTAAGTCGGGCAAGATTTTCCATGTCCTGGACCGAGCACGAGAAAAAACCTAGGTCAATACCAACTTCTTTCGACCATTTTGTACCGAAGGGCTTTACCTCGACCTTCAACGAGGGATCCAGTCTCTCCAGTTCTTCCCTAACCTCCTGACAAGAAAAACCATCAGATAGTCCCTTTAGTAAGACGGATGGTCTTCTTAGTTGCTTAGGCATAACGAATAAGCTTCAACTGCACAGTCTTTGAAATGTTTCATGAAGGTGGCGTGAAGCCCTAAATCCCTAACCGAGACTTTGAATCTTCCAAAACCTTTACTTTGGAACTTAATGTCTTTGGTTGAATTGTTGTGATATGTTTTTACATAGTCCAATAGTGATTTTGATTTGATACCCTTAACAAAAATTGGTGGACACCAAACCTCATTGGGCTTGTCTTCGTAGAGTGGAGAAACATTAGCACTATGTGTCCCACGCCGACTTGTTGATGGTACCTGCTCAGTTGAAGGGTCAGCTAAAGTGTCGTCTAATATCGCAAACCGGTTTTGCGAGTCTTTTACCTGTTGCGTAATTTTTTTTTTTGGGTTTGGGGTATTATCCAATCCTGATGCTCTTTTTCTTCTTTCCACTACTCGCTTAAACGATTTTTGGTCATTCACTAATAAATTATTGAGAGTACTTAAATTGTTGTTAACATGAAAAGATTGCATCACTGTATCGATTGTTTCATTGTGGTGAATTCCAGGAAAGCAACCATTGTGTACTCTCTATATTGTAGGGATGGTTCGATGAAGCTAGTCAGTGAATGCAGAGCAGTTTCCACCGACTTTCCTTTACAGTAGGCATGTTGAGCCGTTGACAGAAGTTTTGGATCAATTTTAGTTCGTATATGGATGTCAATCAGTCGTTCTACAGTTTTCGGAAGGAAAGATGATACACTTATAGGTCTGAGGTCCTTTGGGACAACATGAGAACATTTTTCGGCTTGGGGAATGAATACTACATTGACATCTCTCCATGATAGTGTAATGTGGATAAATTCTACACAGCTCCTCATAATATTTTCTAGAGCAGGCAGAATAATATCTGAGGACCTCTGTAGCTCGGCAGGTATTATACCGTCCGGACCAGCATGTAATCATGTAATCATGCCATGAATTTTGGTCCCGGTTGCAGTTGGTCTGTTTGGGTTTCTACTGACCGCAAATTGGGAGCTACCTAGAAAGTAGAGAGGATTTTTCTTAGCCGCGATGCCTCAGAGGTTTCTTTGATTTTTTGTCGCTTTGCTTTCCTCAATTCTTCTTGAGGGATTCTTTGTATGGGTTCCAGCCAGTCACTTTTCTTGTGCTCTTTGCCACGTTGAAAAGTTTTCTACAAGTGTTTCTGAGCAGTCCCAGTGCTGATGTCCACCAATCTGGCTCTTTCTTGCCTCTATGTTGAATAAGAGGGCAGGAAGCGGCCATAGCCTGATTGAGAGCCAGAGTAAATTTCTCGACTTTCATGTCAACCTCATTGGTGTCACGTGGGTGACTTGATAGCTCAGACTTGATAGCGTTGCTGACAGTATTCCTCTGTATTTTGTGCAATCAGTTTTCCGATAGTTCCGGAATGCTGGTTGGCTGGCGGGAGCATCACTCAGGCTCAAATGGATGTATCTGTGGTGTGAAAAAGAGTGTTCAGGCAATACCATCCAGTTTGTTAGCCTTTGAGTGATGCTGTCGGAGACAAGAGTGATATCTTGCACTTCCTGTCGGTCATGGGTTATCGAGATCCTAATCCATTAGGAAATTTGTGAGTGCCTATTCCAACACTGCAACGCATTAAGATCAAATTCGTCAACACACCTGTGACATACGCTCGCGCCCCCACAAAGGAATTTGTTATAGGTTGCTTCTGCGGGCTCCCCAACCAGATGTATAACCTACGAACGAAGTTGAAATCCTTGTTAATTTTAATGCCAAGTTAGGAGAGGGTAACAGTTAGAAAATCAGAAACTACGCGACAGCAGCTCTGAAAATTGATTCGGACTAATCAATTTCGCGGCGGGACGAAAAATCATGGTACAATGATGACGCACATTTCCCACACCCCAACATTCATAAAGCCACCTAGCAGTCATCTCACAAAAAAAAAACATCAATCAGATCGATCACATTGCTATTGACTATAGGATTCTATATGACCGAGAGTTTGAATATTGTCTCAGACCACTACCAGGGTGCGAATGCAAATATCCTGGACGACAGAACAAATATTATGTAGAAATTTGAGGTGGAACGAATAAAATTGCAAAAGACTGCTAGAGCCCTATTTGATCGAGTCTTCGAAATCCTCGCTAATACCAGGGACAAGATTGTAAGTAGGCCATTAAAATCAACACAAAGAAAGAGGAGATTCATTCCCGCATTCTATGAACAAAGATGACGGGAGGAACATCAGTTTCTCAGAAAGAAAAAGAAAAAAAGCTGAAAAAATCGAGGCGAAGGAATTGGATTCTGTGAAACCTAAGAGCCTACACCGGAGGACAAATATTTTCAAAGTTTGTACAACTGCTATCATACACTGAGATTGACGGCTTTCGTATTAATAGTAAAATCAATGCCACAAAAACACAAGTGTTGAGAAATTGTTTTGACAACGGTGCTCATCAGAAAGTAGTGATTTACGATTGACGTGCATGGTTCAGAAGTGGTCGTGAAGCCACGAACACGTCAATGAAGTCAAAGAACTAGAACTAGTCGTAAGGCGCAAATTAACCATCGTTTAGATCGGTTCACGGCATTTAAACTAATCAATTGGGATTGAGACGTGTCGTTACAAAGCTGGTACCGAAGGACTTGAATTTCCTGCAAAAGGCAGCGTGTTGACGCACACTTTGTGGCAGCATATAGCGAGACGTGGGTTTACAACTACGACACGCAAGCCAAACATAAATCAAGCAAGTGGTTTTCAGTCTAACAATAAGGCTACGATTACTGTTTTCATGGATTACATTAGTGTTGTGCATCATGAATTTCCTCCTGACGACCAAACTGGCAATTGAGAGTACATTGAGATGTTTGCATGAATTTTGCAGCACGATAACGCCCCAGCTCACAATGCATTGTTTATGCGTACATTTCTTGCAACAACAAAAAAAAAAACACTATTTCCACTCAGCAGCTACCAAATTCACTTGATCTGGCACCGTGTGACTATTTCCTGCTCGCCCGACTCAAAATACCGTCTCGGGTAACGCGTTCTTAGAGCCGAGGGGAGATAATAGAAAAATCGCTGAGGGCACTAAAGGCCATACCAACCATCGAGTACCAGAGATATTTCGAGAGCTGGATCAAACACTGGCAATACAAATTACATTAAACGCGACAATATCCACTTAAATGAAAAAATGTAGTCTTCTTTTGAAAATGAATTCCAAAGTCGATAAGATAAGCAATTTTCTCTGCGTAACGTATTAAAAAGCGGACCCCCTACAGTTTTTACTACTTTACTTGCCATTTGTTTTCAATAACACGCTGCGATGTTTAATTTCGCACGCATATTGACATTGGTTTATATCAATTGTCCAACATTTCTCAACACTTTTCATCGTAACACTCTACTTATCGCCTCTACTGTTTATCAGCTGGTTTGTCATCGTTGTTTATTGTTTTAAACCCACACATGTTCAGCTAGGCTAAATCTACCCAAAATTACTCTCACCCCTCAGAACATATAAAAGCAACTTCAACTCATAGATATGGATAAAACAAAAAAAAATATCATCCATCGCGGCAAAGCTAACTACTATCTCCAATTAAAATCGATAAGTGGAAAGTTTTTTCTATTTTTTTTTCCACAAAATTAAACAAATTACATACCCCATCGGTGACCTCCTCGCCATCGATAACTTCGATGTCATCAACATCCACCTGATATCCACGAAAATCACCAGAACCAACACTATCAATCCTGTCCCACTGTCCCTCGTAGGGGTATTCGACGGCAGTAAAATCAATGTCACGACTCATGTCAACTGCGGCAAATGTATCTTTGGCACTATATTTGGCAAATTGTTTTTGCTTGACCCGTTTATCGATAGAATTTTGAATCTCAGCACAACTTTCTTCGCTTTGTTGGACGTCACAATTATTTTGGTTATCCCATAATTCCTGACGATACTTCTGGAAGAGGTAGCGATTCCTTTTCACTCTCAAATACAATATACTGCGACTGAATGAGAAACCCGATTCGAAGAAGAAATAAGAAAACTCACAGATCTGGCGAAATGCATTGACAGCGTAAAATGTCAGCGCTGCCATATTGGTATGGCGTGTACTGTGTTGGTGTGCGTGTGTGACTGTGTTCTGCTGAGAGGGCGAACTAGTCAAGAATTAAGATGTAGCGCTCTCTGGCGTTCGATACTTTTTTTTTCTTCTTATTTTCCTGAATTCAGCCAGTGACAATTGTTCTCGTATTTAGAGTAGGTAATGCTTTGAATGTGGTTTGTCCATGCTAAAGCGCTGAATGGCTTGTGAGTGACATGGTGGTGTGTGTGTTTGGTTGTTTACTTCTTGAATATATGTTGAGTAAGAATGTGGTTGAGGTATGTACGGCCGGGGTGAACTTTCTGACGAATTGACACTCGCACAGTTGTAATTGAGAGGTTTTAGTTTTGCAATAAAGTTTTGACAGGTTGATTTTGACTTTTGAACAGATGGGGCGTTCCTCATTAGATTCTTTCACTGAGCAGTATTTTCTTTCAAGTTTATGCTTTCAATAGTTTAGTTTGAAGTGGCGTCAAAATATGCGTGTCAGTCGCACAATTTAGGGGGGTTGACAGTTTAGGAAAAAAATATTTATTAGGTATACACCAGTAACACAAAATAACCAAGTCCCTAGCTGATCAAATTTTTTTTGAAAACTGATTCGAACACCCGATCGTTTCGACTCGCGGGTACAAAGTGCTCATACGATAAGCATAATCAATTCTTAGGCCTAACTAGATAGTCTTTTTCTGTATCTCTGAAATAACCACTGTTTTATCGATTAAAATGAGGAATTCCGCTTAACTGAAAGGTTAAACGTCGGTCAATAGGAGATAGTTGTGAATGATAATGTTAGTCACTTCGAATGTACATTATCAAATCAATCAGATGTATGTATTTTATACTAGGTTTTCCATTAGGAACTATACTTTTTTTTAATGTGAACGCACCTTGATTTTTTTTTTTTGTGTGTAGAATTCACGCAGCTCCAGCAAGAATTCCATAATTGATGCTTCATAGAGATAGGGGTAAAATTTCATCATACATGATGTTCCATGGTAGGGGGTCTAGGTTCGAACCTTGTGGCCAGTTACTTCGTATGCCTTAGCCCCATCGTCAGACTCATATAGTCGGATTTCATTAATTTTACGGATATAGTGCGGTATAACAATCGGATAAAGATAGTTCATAGTCCGTTCCCATAGCTCTGTATGCTTCTGAATTTGCGTTCTTTTTACTTTTAAGTACAGCTTTCAAATACCATTTTTACAGAGGCACCTTTCGACCGAGGGCTTCTCCGCTTCCTTCTTATTCTTTCGAAAATACCGATCTTCCTTTCGTTTTATTTGTTCATAGAGTTTGTGACCAGCCCTCGTCATTTTTTACAGCACCGCATTGTACTCTTCGTCAAACCCGGTATCTCACTGTGGTGGTTGTGTGAACAACTAAACATTAGATGCAGCGTCCCTTATAGATTTCTGAAAATATCACCACTGGTCTTCTGCGCTAGATGCTGGCAGCACAGATAATATATCTATTTAGATGTCTATTTTAGATTTATTATCTGCGCTGGCAGCATCGGTTTTTTCGAAAGATTGCTGTTCTGACGTCCGAGATATTCACATTAGCATCTGCGCTACAACAAGGTAGTGGCGTCTCTCGATGTTGGCTGCTCAAACTCTATCTACTCTAACATGAGTCCGGTGCCGTGAACTAAGGCCATGCGAACTAACTCCATAATGGCGTTAATTCATTTTCAAATGCGAATTTCGTCGTGTTGATGAGACATTGCTCATACGTCTAGTCGAATCTTGTCAAAGGGCTCGTAGCAAAGTCGTTAGTTTTCTCTGTGGGGAAATGAGCGCATATCAGGCTTGTCGTGGATTGGATCAGAGCCCTGAGGCTTAAAATTTCTTGTCCAAGTCTTCTTCCGATAACAAATCCACATTCAAATGTGCAAGATTTCTGCTTTTTTTTAGCAATCTCAGTTTTTATCTTTTTGTTGGGCGGCTTAGCCCAGCGCACATTGCATTTAGGGCCTAGGCTTATTATTCAATTGCATTTGGAGTCTTTAACATTCGAATATTATACATTCACTTTAGGCTAGTCGTTATCCGTTTTTGCTTGCTGAGGTCATCAATAGCAAATTTAGCCATATTTATTGGTTAATATATGTAGTAATTTCGTAATTTCCGACGGCGCAATCCAATCTGCAGGCCCAAATCTTTCATATTATAGGGACATCATTATTGTGGGTGAGGGCTCCTGTTAAAACTTCTTTGTCACCAATTCTATTTCGACCGAAAATACACAAAAATCCTCATATGACTTGAGTTCCAAATAGGATACGCGTAGCTGTACCTGATAGTTCAAAAGCATTTGACAAAGCTTGCCCACAGACCCTTTTGTCAAAAATATGTGCATTCGAAAAAGGCGAAGAGGGCTAGAAATCAGCTTACGAAACGGTCAATTAACGTTATTTTGTTTTGATATCCATAAATATAAATAAAAGTGTGCCGCAGGGCTGCGTTCTGTCTCCGATACGTTTGTTAATTATCATTACCAATCTCTTTCTGATGACAGTACCCTATACTTTTCATATTTGCTGCCAGACTCGTGCTACTTCTCTTCAGTTATAGAACCGGAACTGCGGCGTATGTTTAGCTCATTAAATTTCGATATTCACGAGTACCTAATTGCAGAATAGCCAGCAGATTAGAATTTAATGCTTCGAAAATACAATGCTCTCTATTGTCGTTAAAGTCAAATCAAAACGGCCAACCATTATCCAATAGCACTTACATAACCGACACCAAAGAACTTTCTATTCTTGGTATGTGTTTGTGTGACGTGAAATACCTAGTTTTCCTCAAGTAAGTACTTAACCTCTACTCAACTGGCCACAATATGTGTATCATACCTATATTAGGTATTTTATCCATATTACTTGGATCCGTATTATAAGGAGAGTAATAAGCGAGTAGGCGTAACAAAAACAGAATCAGCTACAGACCGATTCAGAGTGCTTTGAATCCAATCTATGCCGGAATTACAATAGATTAATTTTTTTAGCATAAACCTAGCCAGGTAGTGTTAGGATATCATCTCAAAGAAAAAATACACACGAGCAAAATGTTTCCCCTTCTGAAGCAACGATTTACGGGTTTTATCATCAGATTATATGCTTTTCGTGTTAACCCGTTTGACGGGACGATCGACTATAGAAGTAAGAGTTCGATAAGCTGAAGCCCTGCTTAATAAAGTGGTCGACAAGCGGAGAGACCGCCTAGTGAGGAGCACTTTCATCATTGCTCTTAACTATTGCTTTCACAACATAGCAGCGAAGGTCAATAAAATAATCAAGATCGTTGTCAATGAGAGGCATAAGAGAAGGAAATCCTTAATATACATACATGGTTCCCGGGCTTTCTTAAAGAAGATAATACGTCCCATACATCCATAAATATATACAAGCACAGATCGAAAAGCACAAACTTTCGGGCCACATTACTATATATAAGAAGTTCAAAAATGCTTTATTCTTACTAGAAAACCCTCCGGTATTTGGCTCCTATTAACAGATTTGGAATTTAAAAAAAGAAAGGCCTTACAACATAAGGGCTGTCCAGAACGATGCAACAGCAAGATCGTATCAATGAAAAGTCTGTGAACCATGATCTATGTGAAATTGGAGCTATTGATCAACAGAATTGGGAATTTAACTACACTCTGGATAATAGGAACACATGCTAGAAACATGGACGTTCAGACGCTGCAGACTCTTTCAGAAGGAACCTGTTAAAAAAATAGTTGGCACAACAGAACATCTCTTGTGTTTAAAGTGAATTCCTGTCTTGTAGACTTAATTTCACTGAATACCCATACGTTCATGGGAGCAAGGATACGCCTTGCCATCGTATTGTATTATATAATACCAAAGAGGAACTGTGTTGAGGGTACACCTCCACCCTTGGTATGAGTCGAGGCCGTACTAAAACCTCTTACCGACCTTAGGGTCACGATACCCAGTACTTTTTGGAACTCTATATCGGGTCAAAACCAACTGAAAGACCGTTGCTTTGCTTTTGGGCTCAAACCACAGCCACCGTGACGCTCCCATTAGGGGGCCTACCTCTACAAGTCAAGCCTGGACCGAAGTCCGGTGGGACTACCGGAGGTCCTGCCACTCAAAAGGACCATAACCGCAGCTTGTAACTGAACAAATCGTAGCAACCCTCAGCGACGTTAAGTTCTGAAAACCGTTACGATAAGATCAGTATTTGCTCTACTCTCGCTTTTTATTAGATGATTTCATTAATGGAAGAAGCCTTGATAATTGGGAGTGGGCCCTATTGGCGCTACAGTCCGAGTTGGACAAGTGCGAGGAGGTCTGCGAGGCGATTTATCGGGAAACTACTGACTGTCCAATAACCTGAATTGGGCCAGCAGCGCAACAATCAAGTTCGTAGCGTAGTGTTTGAACTACCTCATGAGTAAATTCTTACAAATGGACGCTAAAATTGCAAGTGCAAGCGCGGCCGGTAGCATAGGCCTACGTCGTCATGGGACTCACAACCCAATACGGAAGAGAAAAAAATGTGACAAATCAGCTAGTAGCCTCGGTTAATGACGACTTCACTATTGCAAGCGATTAAAGAACAAAGATCCTTAGATCGGCACGTTGAATCTTCGGACCCTTAACAGCTGAACTATTGTAGATCCGAGGACATTCAGTTACAAAACAGACAAAATATCCACTCAAGAAGTGCGATGGGATGGAGCGGACGAAAAGAGGATGGAAAACTCTTATACCTAATATGAAGACTGCCACAAACAACCGGCGCAACAAGGACAGTGGTCGTATCGTTTATTTGGATGCGGATTCGTAATCAGAGGAATACTTGAGGAAGCAATCATGAACATCAGACATGTAAGCGAACGCTAACGACGATTTGTATAAAGGTTAAATTCGACTAATGCGCCCAAGCCCCAACAGACCTTCTTCGAGTTCTTCGACAAAGCCTACGTGCAACAAATATGGCGTAAAAATCGTCTTTGTCGATTTGAATACCACAATGGAGCACTCTGTTGCTAATTCGGTCGAAAAGTAAACCTTCATGACATCATCACAGAAAACGAATACAGGCTTATTGATCTATCCACAAACCGTCAAGAAAATTGATCATATTGCGATCGACCAGAGTTTTGGATATCCGAGCAGCTAACATCGAATCGAACTATTATCTTATTTTAGTTGTTACCATTGCGAGAAAGTTCTACGTCGAACAGCTACAATCGCAAGAGACCGTTAGGGCCTTTTTCAATCGAGTCTTCCTGCATCACTGCCAAAGAGCAATCAAAAAGGCCGCCTCTGATGTACTGGGTTTCAAAACATTCCAACAAACAAACGTCTGGTTTAATGATGAATGCAGACAATGAAATCAAGAAAAGTGGATGTACAGGACCATCCTGCAAAAAAGACGAAAGAAAAGAAAAGAAGACAGAGTAAGAGACACTTTCTATCAAGGTCTTAGAAAGATGCTATCAGAATAAAGAGGTTCAGAAGTGTTAGCAAAAAATAATACAAACATGATGAAGATTAAGTCACGACCGGAACCTTCAAGCTTAAGTCCAACAAAATTGCCGGACTTAAGAATTGCCAGACAGTTTAGAGCATCAGGTGTTGGTTGGATACCCATTATTAGCGATCTGACAGCATCGAAAGGCGAATATGAATTCGACGAACAAGGGCGTACAGGATAAGGAAAATAAAAGGGACGATATGGGAAAGAAGAAAAGTTGTTGAAGTTTGGCAGCGAAAGAAGTCGGTCGTGAAAATAAAATCGAAGTGTACTTTGAGCAGTAATTTAGATTTCCCAGCTTATATCATTGGATTAGTATTTTGGCAAAAATAAAGGCGTTACATTTCTTTAAATGCATAGCTATAGATATTTCTAACACCATTCACTTTTTGTTTTTTTTTTAACATGAGATTTGACACAGACGTCAGTGACAGTACTGCCAATCAAAAGAAGATATTTCCCAGAATCGAAGAGCCCGAGTCGTAATTTAAAATTAAAATTTCACCTTATTTTTTATTCACAGTAAATTTGGGTCGACAAAAGTATGCGAAGACGAATTGAGCCTCAGTTTTGTTTATCCGATCCTAGGGAAGGGTGATCCCCTGAGCTGCGACAACTACTGGGGTATAAATCTTCTCAACAATGCCTAAAACCCTTTGTCAACGGTCCGATCGATCCCCATCTTAGGCCAGGAAAGGCCTCAAATTTTCACATTACTGCAGATCTTGGAAAAACCCAGAGTTCCAAATAGTTAAACTTCGAATTCTTCTTCTTCGATTTCGAAGCCGCGTATGAGAGTATCGCTAAGCTCACTCGACTGCATACATGAACTAGAATAGGTGGCGAATTGATACGAATGCATTTACAATCCCTTAAACTTCACACACTGTAAGTGAATTACCAACACATTGTACAAGTCTGTAAACTGCTAGAATTTTCTAGATTGAGAGCAAGTAAAGTTCACTATTTGTGTGTAAAGTGGATGACGTTTTTGAGTGAAATGGGCGAGTTTTGTGTAAAATGGGAGAGGATGAATGAACGAAATATACATCAAGAATTGTCATATGAACGTGATAAAATACACTGCTTTGCTCAGAGACTGAGTGCGCATGGGTCCATACAAATCGGAGTGTAGTAACCACAGTCTCTTATTCGTCCTCTAATTCTCACTCACACCAAACGGTTTTGTCGACTGCTTTGCGCAAATGCATGAACCACAACTGTTAATCCAGTCACCATGACTGGAGGTGCTTTAAAAATGTTATCTTCGGTTAACTCGTCCTTCTGTGTCACAAGTTCAATGAGTTTTTGTTGTCATCTGTGACAAGGACTCTATGGTTTCCAGAAACGATATACAAACCATGCTTTTGGTTAGCTGTGATCAACAACGTACCGGTTTGGCTGTATAATTTCGCCTGATCGCCTTCTTCGACCGAGATGAGATTTTCATTTAAATTGGGTATATACAGTGTGCTAAATAATTGTATGTTATTGCTTTTCCCACATTGCTTAGGTGCAATATCAATACTGTGGTTTCGATTCCTACAATTTTCACTTGCTGTACATTAGCAAAAGTCACGCAGGCATCCTATTTGCACATTTCCAGACTTTCGCACAAAGACTTCGATGAGCACACATGGGAAGTACGTCCGGAATCAAGGCACCAGGTTATGTCGTCATTTAACACCTTAAGTGCAGACTCATCTGTTATTGCGAAGCCATATTCCGCTCGGACTGTGGTACTCGATTGTGCTGTTTTTACATTCTCCTTATTTTGGTAGCAGTCTTTCGCCATATTACCTTTTTTCCCATATACGCGTCAATTGAATAGAAACGATCTAATTGTGTTGTGGTAGTTTTTCCATTTATTGTTCCATTTACCATACAACGCTGTATTTGAATGTCAATTTGCTTCTTTCATCCTAGCTCTTACCTCCAGAAGTCGTGTGCACACAACGCCAACCTCCGGGTACTTGCTTTGGGCGTTGAATGCAGCTTGGACATCTTTGCACTCATCAGGCAATCCGTCAAGAGGTACAACCACTGACAAATCCTTATAGAGTATCGCTTCCGTTTCCTGCAGTCTGTTGGTCTGTTGACGGTGTATTTTAGAGACACGCATGAGTTCTCTGGTTCATTTCCATCTTCATATTGATGAGACGCCTGCATTCTTCCGCCTTTTGTCTGGGTCCCTTGCGATCGTAAGTTTCGCCTAGGAATTTCCAAATGTCTTTACAGAATTTGTTGTCTCTTACGAGTGAAACAATACTTTGTTCTATTGCTAGAAGCAGCTCCGCCCTTGCGTCCATGTCTTTATCGTTCCAAGTTTGTTGTTCAGTTTCACCTTCCGGTCTTTCTAATTATCCTTAGACGCAACTAGCAAGTCGTGCTTTGTGGCTGCCAAGATGCAAAGTTTTCTCCATTGAAGAGCTGAATGCAACCTATCATATTTATGCTCATTGTTTGAGGTTATGATTTGGGGAATCCACGAGTAAACAACTGGAAAATATTTTCGTCC
Organism: Volucella bombylans; assembly: GCA_949129095.1. Lineage (NCBI taxonomy): Eukaryota > Metazoa > Arthropoda > Insecta > Diptera > Syrphidae > Volucella > Volucella bombylans. The sequence continues at coordinate 127,117,615 of OX422144.1, read as the reverse complement.
TAAAATTTCATAAAATATCAAATCCTTGATATAAAGCGTCTTTCATTAAGCGCTTCCTATCTTTAAATTTAAACAAAACAAAGTGTGTGTGAAATATCATCGAAATTTTTTATTCATTTGAAAGGTCTACCGATGCCATTGTGTATGGAATATAACATCGTTTAAATGTCCACCGCGGCTTATCTAGGTATGAATTTGGTGCGTAAATCAGGCTGAATTTGACCGATGGCTTGGATTATGTTGGCTTTGAGAGCCGCTGCGGTTTGTGGATTATATTCGCATAGACCTGCGACTTCAGAAAACCCTACAAGAAAAAGTCTAACGTAGTCAAATCGCACGATTTCGAGGGCCAGTTCACATCACCTCCACGTGAGATGACCATGCCCTCGAATCGATCGTGCAGAATTTTCAATGTGGAGTTAGCTGTTTGTCCTGTAGAAACCACATGTGGTTGGTGTCCATATCATCCAATTTATGCCAAAAGAAGTTAGTAATCATCGACCTATAGCGCTCGTCGTTGACGGTGATGGCCTGGCCAACATCGTTTTAAAGAAACATGGACCGAAAAATGGACGCCGCTAGCCCAAAATCCACACCAAACAGTAACTCTTTCGGAGGAGCATTGAACGCTCTTGGATCTCATATATATTGGTATCGTCCAAAATTCGACAATTTTGTTTGTTGTCGAATCCGTTCATCCAGAAATTGACCTCATCGCTGAAGATTATTTTTAGGGTCAGTTTCCAACTGCTCCATAGCGAACATACGTCGTTGTCTATGGTCGTTTACCTTCAATTCCTCGGTCAGTTGAATTTTGTACGGGTGCAGGCCCAAATCACGACGCAAAATTTGCCAAATAGTGGTCCGCGAAAGGAAGAGTTCTTGTGAGCGACGAGAAATCGACTGCGTTGGATTCTCCTGCACACTCTCACGTGTCGACGTCGGGTCGACGTACGGGTGTTGGTTTATCGTTTGCTGAACCAGTGGACACAAATTTATCCACCAGACTGCGAATAGTACTCTCGGTAGGACGATTATGGCGACCGTAAAATAGGCAAAGCGTGCTGAACGTTTGACCGAATAGAACAACCATTTTGATAAAACAATTTTATCATTTCCACGTGTTGTTGAACACTATGTCCGTCAATAGTGATTTGGCAAAACAGACTGAATAAATGACAGCCAATTTGACAGATGTAGCTTCAACAATATGGCCGCTATCAACTGTTCGGAAATCTCTATTGGAAGACCCTGTATTATTCGTTGGTTTAAAAAACCTGGGCCCATAACGTATTGAGAAAAACGAGCGATTTAAATAGTATTTTAGGATTACTTTACTTAAACTTCCTTAGTTTTGACAGGAGAAAGACAATTCATGAAGTTGACAGCTGTGAGTTAAGTTATTGACACCCGGTAAAGTGCTTTCAGCGCCCCTTGGTGGCTTGTTTTTACCTCCACGACTGGACAGATTTTGGGTGGGAGCAAAATCATATGTAAAGTTTAATTTCGGTGTGGAACAAAATAAATGAATTAATTAAAGAATTTATTTTTGTCTGATAAGAATAAAGTTGAAATGTCGAGAAAAAATACGCGAGTTTCGAAATAAGTGCTTGTGAAGTGTTTAAATGGGTTAATTTTAATAGAATCGTGCTTTAAAAAATGTAAACAAAGCACTTGTGAAACACGAAGAAATTGTTGTGTTGTTACTTTTCCATTAAATATTTAATGAATACTGTGTAATATAGTGTCTTTTTGTTAAATATATGGTTAAACAAATCAATAAAATAGTGAAATGCTGCTGAAAATTCGCATAGTTGGAATACTACACATAAAATATTCATGGACTATTTCGTTTGGTGAAAGTGAAAGAATACTGAAAGCTGGTTGCAATTACTCTCTTGCACTTGATCCTGCTTCAATTGTAACTTAAGAACCAAGCCAATTTGCACCAACTTTTCGGTTTCACCAACTGAAATAATATTGCTGTAATATTAATAGGATTCCATCTATGAAAATTTTAAGTTGCATTTCACTGTCTTTATTGACTTGTTTAACAATATAATAAATAAACACTTTATATTATTCACTACGAACTTAATATTGAATAAAGAAATAACAAGAAAAACAATTTCTTCGCGTTTAACAAGTGCTTTGTTACATTTTTTAAAGCACGATTTTATTTAAACTATTCCATCTAAACACTTCACAAGCACTTATTTCGAAACTCGCGTATCTTTTCTCGACACGTATTTGAAAACAAAAATTTCTTTAACAAAATTAATAATACTGTGATAACCACTCAAATGTGAGCAGCGACATCTAGCAGAAAATGTCGAAACTCGAAGACTAGAAGATTTCGATACTGGATTAGCAAAGTCACGACTGGAGAGTGGAATCGAATTTTCTAGCAAATTGGAAATTGTATGGGACGCTGGATGGCGAGGATTGTTCTCGAAGTATGTCATTCGAGTATAAATACCAGCATCCCAAAGGTATGCAAATCAGTTCAAAAGTGTAATTTGAAGTGTTAATTAGGAGAAGTGATTAAGTGGTTTAAGTAAAAGATAAGAAAAGTATAAGTGGTTGAGAAATTGAATTGTACTGAGAGAAAGAATTAAATAGTGAATTGTAACTGTACTGAATAAAGGGATTTGTATTGAAAATAATAAGTTCTATCATTTGTACCCACACAAACATTCTACAATACTATCCCGTACCGAATTTTCACTTTTCATACGAATTTGTTCCGCCAACGATCTGTCAGAAATTTATATAGTCGATATAGTACAAAAAATTTCCGCCAGAATTTTCGTTCCGAGTCTCAATAGCTACATTAACTCTTATATCATCAACAGAAACAACACAGCGAGCTGTCAATGGTGCGTTTGCGTCTATGATGCAGCAAATGCAGCAAAGATGAGTTTATTGGTCAACGAAAGAATGACTTTATCTAGGCGCGGAAATCACTCTTGTCAATCGCTGCTTCTTTGGGCTTAGAAGGCAATTAGTACTCGTAGTAAAGCCCTTTTTCAAGGAACCAGAAAGAAGCTTGGATACTGACGAAAGCTGATGAAAATGCTCTCGGGCGCTTTGAATAAGTGTTCTACAGCAATGTCAGCTCAGATAAGCCTGCTTAAATGGCTAGGTCATCTTGAACACATGGACACCACCGTCCCGACCCGGAAACATTTCTACACCAACCCAGAGGAACAACGGAGTAGAGGACGACCTCATCTTAATTGGCGTACACAAGTGGAAGTGAACCTCATTCATATTCGTGAGAGAAAGTGGAGGTCCAGATCAAACCTGGACCGTAGCGCCATCTATGTAAGTACGAGAGGAATAAGAACTATTCAATAGGGTAAATAGTGGCGGTTGAAGACAGATGTTATTTTCTGTTTGTTTTTGTTTTTTTTTTTGAATTGTACATACCCGTACATTATGAGTAGATGACCGTGGGACAATTATTATTTGCGATGATGATGATAGTGAATTTATTTTAGAACCAAACACACAAACACTGGGCACTAGACAGTATGCCCATCCCAATGTCATAATTTAAAAATACGAAAAATCACTTTTCGCTTTTGTTTATAAATATTCGCCTACGTATACTACATACATACATAAACGTAAACATATGGTTTGATTTGTAGATTTTTTTGTTGTTCTCTACTTTACTCACTTGATTTTCTTTGTCGTCCCAATCGGAATCTGTTTGTTTGTGATGTTTGATTTTATGTGGAAAGCACGGCATTATGACATCAAGTTCACTTTTAATCGTTCGAAATCGAATTTATTCACTTCTTTGCCACTCATTCGAAGAGTTACTTTTAGCAAAATTTTGTTTTTATTTTTTATTCACCAAACCTTCGGTGTAGATACTTTTTCTAATTTTTTTTTTCTATTTTTATCACTTCCAGTGTAAAATTCGCACTGAGCAAAAAGCACAATCGACAGTCCATACAAATAGTTCACAACAAATACGTTCGGATAGATGGTGATGAAGTTAGAATTAAATATGAGGAATATCCACACCTTGATAGATAGCACATATGGTACGGGGTATCTATTATATGAAATTGATTAGATTCAATTGTTTGGGGTGCGACGCACTTTACAATACCCAAGAGCCGAGAACTGAGAATCGGAGACCGTGAGCCTTATCTGCGCTCGTATGCGGTTCAAACACTTTCACCTCAACTGGCAGATTGATTACAACGACGGGTTGTCTCTAAAAATTGGTCTGAACTGAATTGTGGCTTCTGATGGTTGGTTATTGTTTTTTTTTTTTTGGATAGAGTCGACAGGTTTTGATAGAAAATAGAGAAAGAAAAAAAAATCGTTTGCAGGGCAGCTGATCTAGCTGAATTCTCACGACCATCTGCGATTTTGTACAGAAGAAATCAATTTTATTTTCTCAGAATTAAAAATTTCAAAATAGAAACTGCAGAGACTGTATGTACATAAGTTCTCGAAATTCTCATGATAGATATACGCGAATGCTACGTTTTGTATGAAAATTTTTTGGCGGTAGAATCTTTGATAGTATGAGTTGGCCGATAGAATAATTATGGGCGCATCAGTCAAGTTCTGTGATAATTCATGCGTAGCGTACACCATAAGAGAGTAGAATTCCGTAGTACATCACTTTGATTTGGTTTTTGTTGTTTATAAAAAAAATTACCGTTGTACATACACTTACGACAAGGTGTAGAGAGAAGTCACGACTTGTGGATAGGGATTTAATTTTTTTAATTTGTTTAAAGGACACGGGCTCCCAACCCGTAAGAAATCTGTGCCTGAGAAACCACAGCCTTCCATCAGCACGTTGATGCTGGCTTGTAAGACCAAGCATCTTGGCATTCGCGACTGCTTGATCTTTAAAATGCAGGTTTGAACTCCTTAACTACCTCAAAACTATAGCTGTCTACTGTGATGTTTTGCCCCGAGATGGTGGATGGATGTTTCTTGGCTTGTCGACATCATATATTTTGTTTTGTCCTCGTTCACCGTAAAACCACCTTATCTAAACTTTTCTTCGATTGCTGCAAATGTCTGAACGATGGACGATAGTGCCTCTAGTTTTAACGCCAGCCCTACGCTGGCCGAAATCGCTTGAAAGTAGTTCTGATGAATGCTCCCCTTCATAAAACATCGTCTACTTCCTCTCCTTGGTATAAAAGAAGACTTCGCTATTTAGGAAACAAAAGAAACAAATTTTTTCTTCGTATTCTGATTACTCTAACTATGATAGGAAAAAAATTTTCAATAAAACAACAACGGTGTGAGATATAAAGCAAATGGCCGCCTCGGCTTCGCTGGCAGTGCTTCAAGCGGTCGGCCCGAATTTTAATGACCCGACAGGCTATTGGTTGGCTTGTTAGCGTAGACTAAGGAGTTGACGTAGCCTCAGAGAAAATAATCGAGTGGTGTCAAATCGCGTGATCGCGGCGGCCAATTCGGCCAATGACCCAGTTGCCAAATTTCTCCTTTAAAACTAGCGCCATCTTTTTGAAACCACAACTCGGATATATTGATCTGTCGAGCTCTGATCACAGAAAGTCAGTTTACATTGCTCTATACCTGAGACCAATGACAGTGACACCGTTTTCGAGGAATAAGGTCCAATAATGCCGATAATGCCACCATGCCATAAACCGCACCAAACAGTCAATCTATGTGGATGCATTAATACTTGGCCGAACACTTGTGGCTATATTTTCTTCATTTCGCACCAATCTCTGTCTGGTTGGTGGCCTAATATCCGAATTGCCTGCACACTAAAGCCATGATGACGACCAACTTCACGACGAAATTCACGCTGCGTATTTATAACTGAGCCGGAATTTCGATAAATTTTTTTTAATAATTTCAGCACGTTCGGCAAGCATAAAACGATACATGATAAACTGGCAAACCTTACTGAATAATTTGACAGCTGGATGTCATTGTCAACTTTGACAGCTGCTGAAACATAAAAATTGGAAAAACTATCATTGCTATCTGGTCACCCTACATCTTATAACCTACCTCCAATTGACCTAGGTCTATAACTGCGGTCTCTCAACACTGCGCAGACCAACCTTATCAAGGACCCTAAAACATTTTATCAATTCGTCAATTACAAAATCATCAAATCAGACGGTTACCGATCAGCTGAATTGGGTATCGCCGGCTTATTTTGCAGTTGGATTTGGACCTACATCCGTATAAGATTGGGCTGACGCAAGAATTGAAGCCATAAACAACACCGTTAGTTCGCTAATTGGTCACTGGAAATGTTGGCCGGAGATCCGGGTTTTAGCCAAAAAATCATCTTCTCGGACTAGGACCATTTTTGGTTCAACAAGCAAAATTGCCGTTATTGGAGCGAACACAATCCACAAGTGTTCGGCCAAGCATCAATGCATTCACAAAGATTGCCTGGTTTGTGCGGTTTATGGCATGTCGACATCATCGAACCCTATTTCTTTCGAAATGAGGAAGGAGACACCATTACCGTCAATGATCTCAGGTATAGAGCCATGTTAACCGACTTTCTATTGTTAGAGCTCGACAACATCGATATATCCGAGCTTTGGCTCCAACAAGACGGCGCTACATGCCATACAAGCCAAGTAACGTTCGAAGTTGTAAAGGATAAATTTGGCGACTGGGTAATCTCACGGCGAGTGTTCATCAATTGGCCGCCGCGATTTGATACGACTCGATTATTTTCTCTGAGGCTACTTCAAGTCCTTAGTCTACGCTAACAAGCCAGCCACATTGGACGAGGTCGAGGCCAACATTCGACACGCTATTTCCGGGATAACGCCGCACATATTAGACCGAGTCATCAAAATTTAGACCGACAGCTTGCAGTGCTTCAAGTGAAGCGGCCATTTGCATGATGTGCTCTTCCACGGATAATGGTATACACGTGCTTCAAAATAAAGCCAGAATCAATTTTGTGTCTCACCCCATTGTTGTTTTATTTCAATTTATTTTCCTATCGTTCTTATCTGATTACCCATTACCATCACCTTTGTTTTGCTTTTTTTAGATTGACAGTCAGTTTCAACACGATCTGGAGTCCTGGGTGAATCCTAGATGATTTATCATACGCTCAACACTGTTGAGAACCAGGTCAGGTTGTTTAACTTCACAAACGCAGTCGGATTTAGCATACTTTGTGTCAGATAGCTATCCATCAGAGGAAGAGTCGACGGCACTATCTTCATCAACGTAATAAAACAAAAACAAAAACACCATCTAATCCACATTTAATTTATTTGTAGCTAGACGCTAAAAATAAAACGAAATCCATTATAATACAGAACTACGGTCTAGAATCTATTCAGATCTTATCTATTTGTTCACTATTAAATATTTAAAAGAAGTAACAGTTGAACTAAAAGCATAGGAGTACGTATAACTAAAAATTATACAGTTATGATTAATGTATACTAATAAACTGGAAAATTAAGCTATCTACAAAATGTTGGGCATTTTCAAAATGCTCCTCAGTTTTCTAAAAGTAACTTTCATTTCTTAATTACGAAAATGATGTATTTCACTTTGATATGAGAATTTTCCGCTTAACTATTCCAACATAAATTGTATTTTGGGTTTAATAAATTACGTGTGCCATGTATGTTCATCATGTCCTGTAAATGAAGGCAAACAAAATTGACAATAAATTAGTTTTGGTAAGAATTTGAACAAACCTTGATCTCATTAACCTGCCAGTTGCTCCTGATATTGGTGGTCCTTTATAGTACTTTGATAGAGTTTTACTTCTACGTGCTGGTCGGAAGTGGGCGGAGTTGGCACTGCAAAATCACAACAACAACAAAAAAAAGATTAAGATTAGAACAAACTTTAAAATCAATCTAAAAAAAGTGAGCAACAATCTCTATTTTGCAAACTTTATTCGATATCTCAAACCACCAAATAACTAAAGCGATGCGATTCATTTTCATTTTCAAAACAAGCTTTCACGAAAGTACGAGACTTCTGCTTTTACCAGGCTCCAAAGGTCATTCTATCTCGGTTTTATGTGTCTTCCTTTTCACGGGTGGCTTTACTCTAGACGCGCTGATGAACCTCCCATCCCTTGATATTCATATCAAAGCCTTCTTCCGTTTAAATAAAGCCTTTGGTAAGACATGGGCTGGAGTAATTTTTTTTTTATAATTAAGGCGCCCTCAATTTATCGTTTACACAGATTTATCGTTACATGATTTGCTAGAGCGATGTTTAGGTGTTCACAATCAAGAGCCTAAACATTTGCATTCCGGGAAGAGCGTGGTTGAAATCGCCACTCATTTGGCTGCTAAAACGATCAATGAAGGACAAAAGGGAATATTAAAAGTAATGGTCACCTTGGGGTGAACGCTTTACAAAACGACCGTGCCTAGCGGATGGTATAGAACGCGGCGAATAGCGCAAGAGAAGAGTAGATGGCCCATCGCGAATTCCTGCTTGATCAGAAATACCAGACATTGCAGATTAATCATCGTAGGTTACATGATTGACATGTTTTAATGCTCTAAAACCCCACTCGCGTTTTCACAAAAGCTGACTTTTTACAACTGGTGTGCAAGATTACGGGAGAACAACTCAACGTATCGCTTCAAAAAGGACAATAAATGTGAAAATTACTTTTTTTGGAAAAAAATGTCCGACATTTTGCGAAAAATTGAAATGTTGGAAAAGTGAACGAACACGTACAAGGCGTAAGTCAACCTTAAATGTTTGCAAGTTGTAATAACTAGGAAATAAACAGCTCGGCAGGGCATTCGATAAGCGAGTTGCACGGCTTAGGAAACAATCACAATACGTCCGAGTACGTCCGAGAATATAATTTTTTTTAGTTTTGACGATGCAAGTGCCATTCATAGATAATGGCTGGATACTTAAATTTTGCTTTAACGACAACTAACAGCATTGCGTTTTGGAAGCGTTATATTCTACTCCAATAGTGGTTCCCCAAATATCGTAGTAATGCTGTTAATATCGGAATATAATGAACATACACTGCCGTTATCGTGCTACATCTTAAGCGTCCGTGAATGAATGTGAAAAGCAATATACTCGTATTGGATTAGAAGTTGCAGACAAGAGATCATTGATGAAAATTAAAAAGAGTGTCGAAGACAGAACGGAGCCCTGGGGCACACCAGCATTTATTTTGGGGATATCAGACTGTAAACCATTCTAGACATCCCAAAATTGAACGTCCCAAAAGGTAGTTCCTAATTCATTGAAGAAGAGATTCGTCAACCCCAAATGAGCGCATTTTCGACAAGAGAGCCTGATGCCAAACTCTGTCGAATGCCTTGGAAATATCAAGTGGAACTATCTTGCTTCAGATTGGTATACACTTTGGTTCCACTTTTCGGGGAGTCATGCCACTAAATCACCAATGGACTTGTTGAGAAGTTTTCGTCTTTCGAGACTTTTCATGAGCTGACGGTTTATCACCATTTCCCTGACATTGGAAGGAGGGGACATAATAAAAAAAAAATCCTGCTTTCCATCTACTCGGAAAGAGTCCTAAAGAGTAGGATTGACGAAGAAGCCTACCAGGATGGAAGAACACCTTTTCACAAAATATTATATGGACCAGCGGATTTTTGTACACAAAGATCTTTAAGCACTCTTACTAATATACGAGTGCGAAAGTGGATTCGTCCCAATCGTTGGTGGAGATAAGACACAATCTGGAAGTGTTGAACTAGCTACAAAGCAAATTTGCTTTGCACAAAGGCCTGACGACTGAAATGTAATTTTAAATGAGCACTGGAGAATGAAGTAGAGCTTTTAATGTTTTTGACGAATGATCTAGTTTTTACTACCTTTGGGACATTGTATTTCTTTTCATTTACATTTTTTCCTTATACTTTATGGTCATTCCTGGCTAGATTGAACTTTTTTCAGTGTTCCTACCCTAATAGCCTTTTTGACAGCCTTTCGAGTCGTACCAAGTCTTTCTTTTGGTTTAACATATTCATGAGGGACAAAGGATCGCATTCCAAGGACTATGGTGTTTGTGATCATATCATACCCAGGTCTTTATTGATTAAACAAAACGATCAGTTGAAACTCCGCTTCAAATGACTTTCTCGTATTACCATTAGAAATTAGCTGATAGACACAGTGGTGCGACGAATCTAGAGGGGAGAGCACTTCGACGGCGTACTTGTCAGGGGTGAGAAATTAAAAAAAAAAAAAAAAACTCCTGGATGTTGGTGGTATGACTATCAAAACTCTCATCACACCGACATTTGGCTGTTATCTGTTCAGAATGTCGAAGGCACCTAGAATTTTGTATATTAAAGTCGAGCGTAATAACGATTTCAAGACAAGGGATCAAACTCTTGCTGTCCGTTTGACTTCTTTGGGACTTCTCTAAATAAAGCGGTAGTGAATAATTTAACAATGGTATAGTAGACATCGTAAATTGTCAGAACCAATACCACAGGGCCTAGATGGCTGCCTTGGGGTACGCCAGAGGGGATATTTATGAGTTTAGATACTGTGGATCTAAAGGAGGCACTGTAGTGTTTCTCTCTTAAGTAGAAAGTAATTCACATAATAAAAAAAGCCAAGAGCCTTTCGTTTGAGAAGAACGATCTCATCAACTTCCTTGCAATTCATTCTTTTAGATTTCTGCTTGCTGATCTACCCTTTAAGAATCCGCGTTGGCTATTCGAAAGTATTTAATTGCAATGAAAAACATAATGATCTGGAAAAGCTTTGGAATGAAGAACAGTTTCGCAATGAGCCCACAATTTAAGATTTCGTCCTTTCGGCTTTTTATGGATTATGTATGAGCTTTTTCCAGAACTATGAAAAATTCCCTGTGGAATGGAGCGCTGAAAAACCATTGTAAGAGGTTATGCCAGGTAATTTACACTTTTTTTTTACTGGCAAGTCGTCTGGACCTGCAAAGTTTTCTTGTTTTTCGCCTCAAACACAACCCTCTTCCTTTCAGCTTGTTCAAAAATTGTCACACCAAGCTTTCTACAATCCTCAATCACTTAATTATTGAAAAAAGGTTTAAAAACCCGTTTAGCTGTAGAATTTGTGGATTATTCGCTCGAATCAACCGAGGCAATTTAGCTTTTGGTACAGGTCTTAGTTGTGCCGTCTCCTCCGTTCACTATCCTCGCATATAGAACATAGTATGCGGCAAAGTATTCTTCTTTTAAATGACCTCAATATCAGCTCGGTCATTTTCATCGTCCGACAGAATCAGGGTTTTGTAGAGAATCATCCTCGTCATAGAAGTAAGGACTTCTGAGCCAATTGTGTCTAAAAACTAACGTAGCAGCGAATTGGTAAAGTCAGTCTCCTTCGAGATAAGTAGGTGAATCTCCTTCTCTTTTCTTTTATTGCAGGATTTTTCTTTCCTACCTTCTGGCTTGGAGCCGGTTCGCTACTTTTAGATAGGTTAAAGCCATTTCAAGCATATCGACTCTTTTAAAGCTAAGACAATTATATTGTCCATGTAACGGCGTCTTTCCGTTGAACACACCCGGTCCGCTTATCGATCTGAGCTGATCAATCCGCATACAAATGCAGTCTTACATGGCATCGGTTGTAAATGGTGCATGATTTTATTTTATGCATACCAGTTCTCATATAGCCTATCCCCTGGTAGCAGCAGCCTTTTCTCGCTCTAGTCTAGTCTAGTTCTGCTGACACAAGAATGCAAGCGTAAGCCCCTCCAAATAATTAGCGATATAAAATATCGAAGACATATCAGCACACTGCGCCGTTTTCGTTTAATGTCTCTGGTGGTGTTGCTACATGAGTGATTCGTAATCGGACGATCGCAGATACATGATATTTTTACATGATAAAGGAAGCACAACACTTAAATCATTTAGGCACGTAGGGGTGGTCGGTAATACAATATATTCGTGTTTAATACTTACACAACTGGTTTGGCAACCTCTGGTTTCTCCTGCGCTTTGCGCTTCTGACTTAATCGTGTTGGTCTACCACGTTTGGATACGCCACTACTTTTCTGTGTTGACTTTGATGATGTCGACTCTGTTGTTTCCTTTTCCTCGTCAGCTTTGATTATTGCGTCCTCTTTGACCGAACTGAAAATAAATTTATATAAAACCTTTCCTTTAAGATACCACAACCAACTTACTCTTCAGGCTCTGGATCTTTGCTAACAGCAGCCGCTTCGGTGTCCTCTGATTTAATTTCAATCGACTCTAGTTGAACCGGTGCCGATGCCTCTGACGACTCATTTTCTTGCGATTCTTCGATAATCGCAGTATCATCTGCCTTTTCGGCGACACTTTCAGTTGTAACATTTTCTTCTCTATTTTTCTCTTCAATTTTTTCTGCTTCATGTTTCTCGTGTTTATCGTTTTGTTCTTCTCTCTTTTTTCGAGACCCATCTTCCTCTTCATATTCCACAACAACTAGAACCTCCCGTTCGCCAGGGCTATTTTTCCCCTTCGCTGAGTCCTGTGTCGTGGCTGGATTTTGTATTTGCTTTCCTATGCGCACTTTGGTGATGTGGTCTTCGATATCCAAAGAAGGCTTTTGAAGTTTTGTCACTTTCGACTCTTTGATGATGATTTTCGTTGTTGAGTCGGCATCTGCTAAAGTGGTAATCTTTGCGACGTTATTTAGTATGGGCTTGAGGAAGCTCACCACTTCCTTATTTGAAGGTAATTTTGTCTCAATAACGTTTTCCGAACTCAATGGCTTTTTAGTTAGAAGCGTTATTAACTGTGACGGTTGAACGCCTAATTTAGGCAGCGTAGAAGGTCCTGCCTTAGGGGCTGCTTGCGGTTCTAGAGATTTTTGTAACAGTTCAACGGCATGAGTGGTATTTTTCACAGTTTGACATGACGCGGTGGCCGTTGATGTTGTATTTGGTTTGCGAGGTTTTTTCACCAATACCACCTCTGGATATTCGTTCATTTGAACACCTTCATCAACAATCATTATATCGTCTACCATTTCTACGTTTGAAGGAACAAGATTTTGTTTCCGTTTGCTGCGATGCATACGCATCATTGCCTCACGCTGACGGTTAAGCGTCGCCAACATCGTTTCATTGCTGTTCGAGTTCTCACCAATGCCAGGATAAATTGCTGGATCAAGTTGAACCTCAAAACGTTGAATGTCATCATTTGGATCTTTCAATAGCTCGTCGCCACTGTCGTCAGAGACAACAATCACAGCATTGGAAATGGGTCTCCCAATAACTTGAGGACGACGTCTCCTTCTGATGACATTGCCCGATGGCGGAGGTCTCAAAGGCTTGACTTGTTTGGGCTTCTCCTCCAGTGGAACGGTTATAATCTGAACTGAAGTTTCAGCAGGAAGTTTGTACGATATTGTTGATGATGGTGGCGCCATCGGATCTGGAGGAATGGCAATATAATGTGGCTGCGGTTGCGGAGTCAATTGCACTGGAACTAATGTTGGATGTATTAATGGTCCAAGAATTTGTATAAGGTCTGTATCCTGCAGTAGATTTGGATTAACAATAACATCACTAAAGTTTGTATTTTTCAGTCGTTGGATTTGAATGCCAAGCGTCTGATTGTTGACTGGCCACTTTAGAGCTTTCAGAATCAACCTCAGCAAATCTTCATCTTTGATGATGCTGCCCAATGTTACACCGCGACCAAGGGTATGTGAATTGTCACTGACGACTGGATGAATCTCAACTTTTTGTGGAATTGACGGCGCTTCAGATATGTGCCTTAGGGGCGGTGGTGGTTGAGAAGTTTTCGGTCGTGTTGGAAGTTTAATTTGAGCTGCCAATGAAAGTACTGGAGGATTTTCTAATGTAACTGTAGTTGCATTCGATAACGCCATTTGTAATTTCTGCCGCTTCTCCTGCAAATGAGGGATAACGGGAAGTTTTTTTTTTGGCATTTGATGGACAACTGTGAGTGGTGTAGCATTTGGTGTACTAGTAATTGCACCATGACTTATTTGTGTTGGACTGAAGGCTATATCAAATGATTCGTTTTTACGCTGGGCTACGAGTAGCTTTTTATTAATATCCTTTGTTAGTGGATCGGATAGCGAAACGTTGACAATAACTTCATTCTCATTACTTGGCAAAAGTGCGCTGTTTTTTGTCATAGCGAAGCTGTTGTACTCATTCTGGAAATGCTTATAAGATGCGGTCTATCGAAAGAAACAAGTATGAATGACGATTATGAGACGATCTTAAATATGAAATGAGTCTTTAGCTCACCTTAGAGTTTTGATTTTTAAGGAAATCTCGGAGAAGGGCCTCTGTACGTCTAGCGATGACTCGCAGAAATTCAACTGCTTCTACTTTCTCATAGCAGGTTTTACAGATGACTTTGGGAAGTGGATCATCTTCAGATATCTGGAAAAATAAACAAAGCAAATCATGAAAGGTTTGTTTTCAAAATAAACTGTTATTAGGATATCGAAAGAAAAAGATTAGTACTTGTAAGAGTCAGTGAACACATCATTGTCGTCAAATTGGTTAAGAACTACTTCGAAAATGTTCCTAAATAGCTGGCCCATTTGAAGTAAAAAGACTCCCATTTAATGTTTTTCCAGATTGGAATTCCAAATGTCAAAGCTAACAGCCAAATGAGTTGGTTTTCTTGTCTCATACTAAGCTTCTACTTCGAATGGAAGTGATGCCTTAAATGCTCGCACATTACGTCCCCTACGGGCTTATTAATTGATCCTTTGCTGCTGACAAATACAATATAAACGGACCATCGAAAGGGATTCTTATGCAGCAAGATCATAACTTTTAAAATACTGACGTCGGTTGGACATTTGCAGCGAATGAATGAAAAAAAAACTCTAAAAATGTTTACCAATTCCCCCAAGCGCTGTTTTAATTGAAAGCCTGCTTGGAGCCGGCAGACCACATTATAGACGTTGTATTGAGACAGGGTGCCATCAACGACAATGCGACCGACCTTATTAAATACAATTCGGGAACTGAGCGAGCCATGGTGGCATAAACCACGAGAAATGAATTTATATGATTGCGTCTTCTGGAACTACAAACAGAAGAATATAAAAAAATGTTTTATGAGACGCAACCTTCATAATTATTCGCAAAAACAAAATTAAGGATCAATATCCAATTATCATTTGTATTTAAGTGACACTTTTGAGTCGCAAAAGGCTGTGATGATTACACGCCGTTTTAGCCAACATCTCTCTTACAATGTGAAACTTTCGCCGCATCGTGATGTTTTTCATCAGTTGTCAAAGCAAGCTAAAGTTGGATTGCTTGATGATTACTATTACATTACATGGACCTCCAAAAACTGCTCTGTAAGAGTAACAACGATTTTAACTGTGCCAAATTATCCAGATCAGAAAATCACTGGGAAACCTACAAGTCATATTTAACACTCGAGTTTGAGCATCCGGATGGTACTCATGCTCTCTGAACCTGCCTATGAACTTCAATAACTCGCGTCAAATCTAATTTGAGAAAATCTATAGATCCACTTATAGATCAAGCCGGGCATGATCTGTTTGAAAAAGCATTGAAATGCAGTTTCCAGCTTCGGACAAACTGCTCTGTAAGACAGAAACTTCATAGAGAAACATCGCAAGAGGGTAAACCCTCTCCTCTACAAATGAATATAGTCCTCAATGGGATACTTACCAAATTAGAGTATGGGAGATTTGGTGTGGTAGCTTACGCTGACGACGTCACCCTTTATGTGGCAAACATTCTCTAACATACGTAGCTGTGGCTTTAGCAGAAAACCGGCCTAAATGAAGCTAGTTCTTATCACCAAAATAAGTTCCACGAGAAGTGTCAGGTATCAAGGTCACATCCTAGATGACAAAGAGGTTAAATTTGACAAAACGAAATAAAATATCTTCAGTGGAACGCAAGAGGACTTAAAGTTTACAACCTAAAATCACACAACGGGTCTACACCACGGTCGTGGATTCCCATTCTCCCTGATGACCTCCGCTGGAAAGACGGATTAAACTCAGCTTGTTAGAAAAAATTCAACAAGCTGTCTGTAGAAGCACCACCGGTGTATTAGAAACCTCTTTAACGGCGGCTGTATAAACTTTGTTTCATTTGCTACCCAAACTTGCTCGGGGTATACAGATTGCAATTAACTCTGCCTTCAGACTGAGAAATGATCGGCAATTGAAAGAGATAAATATGAGACATGCTAATGTTACATCCCCCAATCAACTGATCTTCAATTAACAGAAAGTAACTTCAACCTTGAGGAGTTGATGCTAGTCTGAATCTAGTACACCCGCCAGATATTGCAAGTCAGTCAGCAATCAGATTTCTAACTTCAAATACCATAAATTCGAGTGGGTAGAGACTCCCCTGCATCTCTCAAGGAAATGCTTAAGCACCACAGGGTCACACCCTATTGGGTTCCGAGTTACTGGGAAATCCCAGGGAACTACTTCGCTGATGAATGCCAAATTTAGACCCCTAAAAGCAGTGGGGAGTAGTAGTTAGCCTTACAACGTAAAGCCACCTGTGCTCTGTCCTAAGGTGGACATCGAACTCACCTATTGGCTTCTATAATATTGCTGACTGTCTAGAACTCGTTTATAGTGTTATGGTAATAGTATGCGATCTTAGTGTCACCACTCTTAGGTTGTTACAGTTTTTTGTTGCACCTTGCGTTTATAAAGTGGATGAAGAATCTAGATTCAAGATTTTGGATTCCCATCCAGAAATGGAAAATAATACGATCCCATTTGCTCCTCGCATATATTCCAGACATGCACCGGACATGAGCGTTTTGAAATATGTTGCTGCAGTTGCTAATTCTCCAAGTCCAAAGGTTGACGTTGATGTTAGTGACGACGACGTAATCGATCAAATTAAGCGTACTGTTCTAATATTAGAAAGGTATTTCGTTGCATATTAGGTAGATTCTGTGTGCAAGGAATGGATGAGAAGCTAACAAGTATAAGTTGTACTGTTAAAACGACCTCGGCCACATCGGACTAAAACAATCAATGTAAGAAAACCTCCGAATGCTAGTCCAAAAGCTTGAGATGCAAAGAAAAAGCAAATATCTGATTTAAAGTGTAAGCGCCTGCAGAGACGGTGGTAAATTTGGAAGCTGCATAGCCGACCGATAAGCCTTGAATATGGTGATGAATGTTTGAGTCGAAAAGAAATTTTTTCGAATAATATTTACGGTTTAGGAACGGTCGCCAGTCGTTGGCGGACAATCAAAGAGATTTTTTTTTTAACTGGCGTGCGTTCAAGGAGTTATTAGTACCCTTAAAATGTTTGCACACAGCACGGGCGGAGGTAACTTAGGGAGGAAGAAAAGAGAGGTACCGATGTACTCGTACATTGGTTTTAAATGGTCGCAAAGTTAGGAAATAGAGAGCTCGGCAGGGCATTCCCTAAGCGAGTTGTAAGGCTTTGGAATGAATCCGTAGCAAATATCTCAATACACCGTCCTTCGTGTGTTATCTGTCTAGAATTGTGTATTTTGAAATAGCCTGTAATAACGATTTCAGTATGAGGGTACGGTGATATAATTCTTTGTATGGAATGATGTCTCTTGACTTTCACTACGGACGAGAATGTACAACTTATCTGTCTTCTAATCCACGAGCAACAGTTCAAATGTGGTCTGGGCAACTGACTATTAGTCAAGGAAACATCCACAACATTTTACACACTAATCTTGACAAAAAAAAAATTTGAACCAGAAACAGTGATATGTGTATGCATGTCAAAACTTCAGTCAATGGGTCGTGTTTCCAACAGGATCCATCCACAAAGCGTCAAACCGCAAAATAGTGCACACCCAACGAAGGACGGCCGGTGAAAGCCAAAAGTGGAGACATGATCGACTTTTGAAATGGATACGACTCCGTCCGCCCGGCAATTGGTTCTTGCTTCACGATAATGCTCCTCTGCATTGGTCAATATTGGTAACCAAGTTTCTGTGTTTCTGTGAGCATACTAGTCGGCCAACTTTCTCTATTTTTTAAGCTGAACATTTCCATGAAAGGAGAGCTTTTTGATTACCTTGAGGCTATTCAACGAAATATGACGAGAATGCTACGAGGCATTCCGGAAAAAGAATTCTCAACGGCCTTAAAGAGGCTTTAGAATCCGTCAAAAAAATTTAAAAAGAGGGCAGGGTCCTGTATTAAAAACTGAATAAAAGTCGAAGACTAGTCAGGCAGTTGAATTGAATTGAATTGAATTGAAACGACTTGTGGACATAGTGAAATTCCTTCAACCTACAGTCATATTGGACATTGACGGCTAAGACATCAAGAGCTTCTGAGCTCGCTGGGTAAGTGACACACTGACTTTCTTTAATTTTACCACATTGACGTTTATTTGACAGATAAATCATGAATGGATGCGTTTAATGCAGTAAACTCTCTGGTTCTGAATGACACCTGACTAGTCTGAGTACTCTCTTGATTCGCTTACTACCAACTGTAATGAACGCGCCTAATTACATGGGTACTTGCACAAGTTTCGTAAAATTAGTAAGAATGCTTTTGCTAGCAATAATTTCTGACAAAAGCATTCCACTCCTCTCAAGCGCTAAATTCAAGTTATCCCTCAAATCTCCACCCAACATAGCTCCGTGCAGATACATACCTACATAAAAGTTATATTCACACAGCACTTACACTTATAACAAGGCATAGAGTGAATACATTCAAAACTGTGCAACTACCAAAACAGGCTTTGCCACATTTATTGGCGCTACTGCAACAACTCCAACCATTGCCATGACACGGTCGCAAATTCCAATAAAAACAAAAAAGAAAAGAGAGCCGCGATACCCACTATTTCAAGTGGATTTCGCGATACGCGGCGCTTAGCACGGGTATCTATGCATGTGCACGGGTATGTAGGTACACCTCACGTCTCATTGTTATCAGCGCGTTCTTAACGTTCACGCATTGCCCTCTACAATTAGACACCCACCAGTGGTGGCCAATATTTCAATCAGAACCCCAAGAGCAGTTCGTACGAGTACTTGGTAGGTACCTACACTCAACGACACTGTGAACTCTTGATTTTTCCGACATTGAACCTAGGACATGGAACAGACTTCGGCCGGGTAAATCAACACACGCACACATGAAACTGGCTACCAAAATGCACTTTTTGCACACCAGGCCCAGCCCTATACAGTGCTCAACGTCAGTTCACACATACCCACACACAAATCATTGTATCAAACTTGAAACGCATCTCTTTCCTCATCACCCAACCATGTAGATACGAGCCACGCAACCCATAAGCATGCACACAAATTCACACCAACACACAGTAGCATATGAAAGTATATTTTTGGATTCACGGCACCTACCAACACCCTCTAGCCTCTACCCTTGCTACAACACAACCGACCAATACGGAGAATAAAAAAAACAAATTGTCAACTGGGTTACATATCCGCCACCCCTACACGATAGATACAAACAGCGCAACATAAAAAAATTCGAAAGAACAATCCCAAAAGGAAAACGACACCCCTACACATTACACAAGTCTGCCGAAAGGGATGAGGATTTAGGGATACGGCTGGCCATAGTGAGTAGGAGCCAAAGCATCCATCTCAAAAAACATGCAATCCATCCACAAGTCTGTAAACTAACAACAGTTAGACACTTCAATCTACGTAGGTACTCACTTGCAGATGTAGATACTTTTCCAGAATGGATTTAAGACCAGATCGTCTCAGAATCATGATACAGTCGTCCGGCTTGGACTTTTTGCTTCGTGTATTCGTGGTGCACACACGGCAGTAGTACTTCATCGAGTCTTGAATGTTTTGCACTTTAGCTTCCTCCATTTCGTCTTCCTTCACCTAATTGTGTTGCTTCTGACGACGTTTTGTCTTTGCTTCTGGTTTTAGTTTGTTGTTTTCTGTGTTTTTATTCGACTTTTTGTTGTTTTCACTTCATCGAAAACACTCTCCGTTAACGGTTTTTGCATTACCCGAATGCAAGTTAAAAACACTTCTCGGCCAGCGGAAAATGTTTAGAAAAAGGTTTTTTTTTTTTGATTTTTGGCAGAATTTTTGACGGATTTTCTATTCCATGCCACTTCTTCACTTCGTTCTCGCAGAGATCACACGAATAACTAACACGAATGGCATTTCAGTTCGCACATATACAGCGATGACGCTGAGGCGCAGAGAAATCATATTTTACTCGCACACAGCTAACACAAAATTATCCACAACTACATGCACACAGTGTCAGAACGTGTCATCAGAAGGGTTTTTTTTCTCTGTTTTTCCGATATGTGTTGCCGATGATGGTGTGGTACGATATTTGCTCTCCTGTCAGCTTGCTTAGTGAATGTGCGTGCATGAGTTGTGTGGCATGGAAAAAACAAAATCAAAACATTTGCGACAGCAAGAGTTGTTTTTGTTTTTTAGCAGTTTATTCCACTGGTTTTTCGTCGTTCAATGCGACACAAATACATTAATGAAAGACCCGGGTTGCTTGTGTAGGCGCAATGTAATGAGAGTTGTTTTTTTTTTTTGCGTAATTCAGCGCTTTGCAGGCATATTCAGCGCGAAATTGGACTGGTGTGTGTTGCGTTAGATACGGGAATCGAATTGACAATGTGAAGGGAGGTTGTAGTGTGTGTGTTCGATGTGGAAAATGTTGAATATTTGGTAAATTTCCTTTAAATGATTTTTTTCTTTTTGCTTTTCTGAAACGATGGGGTAGTTGTGTGTGTAGATGCACTTTGGGGAGTTGCAGGTCCGAAATACAGGAGGTGTGAGAAGTTCTGCACCACATACTGAAAATATGAAGTAAATGTGTAAAGGATATTTGGGGCTTGTAATGGGTGTGGATTTCTGAAGGACGAATATTCATAGATGCATAAATGCCCACAAATGTATGTGCATGTGTAATCAATTAAAAAATCTTTGTGATTTTGCTGCAGATATTCATTACTGGAATTACTGCAACGGAATCTGTATGGTCCTGGTTAAGGTTAAATAAGGCTTGGCCTTGAAAAGAGGCTCTGGACCTCTGGAATGCAGATACCTATATACGAATTGCAAGAAGTGCGATGGGATGGGATCGCGCCAAAATTTGTCATTGGAGTCCGATTTTGGACAGAATTCTTGAGTTTTGGACATGTGAACGACCGCCATGTGATAAATCAAAACAAGACTTAATTCTGCAATATCAGACCACATAGATGAGAAAGACGACGAACATCAAAGACCGCTCCTGGACAAAACGTAAGATCAGTACTCTAGATAAGGCATTCAAATTGTTTTCATTCGAGCTATTACCTTGTTGTGACCTTGTTACGGTTGCGGATATTCTGTACATCCCAAAAAGGCAAAAATACCACGTTGAAATGTGATTCGGAAGGCTAAATACAATATCGCCAGATGCTTTACTTATCGAGGAGCCCTTAACCTCTCTAGAGCTCCTGTGGCTTCAGCTTAAGTACCAAATTCCAGTGGCAGTGCTACCAAAAACCATCAGAGATGTTGTTTCTGATGTGCATCGCTTGTTTCAGGCATTATAGGGAAACCTGTAGTTTGCCGGTAAACATATGTTGTAAACAAAGGAGCGTACAGACCGATGCTGGGACCACAGCTACTCATGAGCCCGCAAAGGCGCAAAGACGAAAAAGGGAACTTAATAGTAGAATCGCAGACGATGGTGGTGATATGAAAGGACCATTTCCGCAGACTGTATAACAGTGACAATCAGAATCTGGCAACATTTGGAAGTTGATAACCAACAATCCACTTGACTTGGACGAAGTAAAGATAGCCATATCTGAACTCCAGGCTGACAACATTGTTGGAACTGACAGTCAACACACCGAGCTCGAAAACCTGATTGGTATGTTTTTAGTATGTTTTTAGTCCTTGAGGGTTCAGCTTATAGTAGACAAAGTTCTCAAAAAAGCATATATTGAGACGATCTATACAGGGTGTTCTAGATAATGTGTCGAAAACTTTAAGAGGAGATTGTGTGACATATTTTGAGAGAAAAATCGTGTCGGAAATATAAGTTCTCCAAGATATAGAGGTTTTAAGCGAAGCCTTACGCTAACTTGTTTTTACTCTGATTAGGAATCCAATTTTTCAAATTTATGCGTCTGTGGTAAGAAATGGAATATCGTTGATCTCGTAATTATGTGTACTTTAATTGTTTCAAAGTAAATGTTGCTCTTAAATTAATGCGTCAACAGTTTAGCTTTGTCATCACTTTTTTTGGAAAAATATGTAGTTAACCCCCACTTTTTGCAACTTTAAAATGTGCATCTAGTGTTTAGGGATAAAAAAACCCGTGAGGTTATGCATCTCAAGTCAGTGGTTTTCAATTTACGACCCAAATTACTGAAACAGGTAAAACATTAAATTAAAAATTGATAAATATTTGTGGACAAATAAATACAAATATTGATTGCAAATTTGTATCATATCAATTGTTCAAAGCCCAAACCGTTGCTTTGCATCCACGCCAGAGCTCGTCTGTGAACGGCTCTAACAATGTCCATTCTTTCCAACTCTATTCAGATTTTCGCAACTGCTTCGTCAATCTCAAGTTATCCAAGTCATCCAATGTTGTTATTTACGATGAGTACACAATGTACTTTATTCGTCCCATCAATAAAAGTCCATTTGGGTCAAGATCGGAGACCTTGGAGACAACAGATGTCTCATGTTTTTAACGTAAGTACCTGCCATGTGGGCTTAAACTTACGGGATGCCCATACATCCATGGGAGCAAGGATACGCCTTGCCATCGCTCACAATGATAATTCATTTTTGATACCAATTCGGAACTGTGTTGCCGGCACAAGTTCCACCCTTGGTATGAGTCGAGGCCGACCTAAAACCTCTTACTGTTCTTAGGGTCACAGCACCCAGCACTTATTGCAACTCCACATTGAGTCAACCAAAGGAAAACCAAGGAAAACCAAAAGGAAAACCAAGGAAAACCATAGGAAGACTCTTACCCGCGATTTTGGGTTTAAACCACAGCCACCATGACGCTCCCACAAGGGGGCCTACCTCTAACAAGTCAGGCCCGGACCGAGATCCGGGGGGCTCCTGACTCCCATGGTACCGTGATTTAAGTCCTGGTAGGGACTACCGGTGGTCCAGCCGCCAACAAGACCTATGACCGGCAGCTTGTGACTGATCAAATCGTAGCAACCTTCGGTAGCGTCATCTGAAGATGTTTACGATAAGACCAGTACTTTGCTCTGCCCCCGTTCATTATTAGACAACGTCATTAAAGGGCGAAGCCTTGATAATTGGGCGGGGGCCCCCTTGGAGACAACAGAATGGGTCCGTCCCGCCCTATTCACGAATGTTCATACAGGCTATCTAGCCACTCTCTAACTGCATGGAAATAGTGTGCGGGAGCGCCATCCTGCTGGTACGCAAAGGTTGTTCTTTGTTGCAATGGTATATCACCTACTACTTCTGGTAATTTGTTTCGTAAAAATTCCAGGTCCTATCAGCTTGTTACCCAATATACATAACTGAAAAGCTCTGTGTTTCATGAAGCGTTTTCATGAAGTGCTTCAGTCAAGAATCAAAACCGACTATCGAGCAATTAAAGCGACTCCAAACATGTCAGTTCCACTATTATATTCTTTTGTCAATTCTCGGAATGGAGCACCGCCGAACTGTACAGCGACATCGAGTCTAAGTAAAAAGAACACGATGGCTTGGCCTTAAGTGGCTCACGCAAGCGAAGGGACTACAACTAGCCACGCACGCTAGGCTAGAGATGATTTACGAAGAAAAATTCTTGTTGACTAAGGATCGGGCCTACCTCGGACTAAGGTAAACTAAATGTCTTTTTGTATACGGAAAATGTCGTTAAGAAATATCCATTCTGCTAGGAAGTCTACCATTAAAGCAGAGTGCAGTTAAGTAACTACATATGCCGTATATGATACTTCCAGCTAATTAGCTGTAGTGTCTTCGTCGTTTTCAGATTAAGCTCTGATCAGATTAGTTTTAGACGCAAGACACGTAATACCAAGAATCTACCTTCTGTGGACCACTGATATGGCATTTTTTTTTCATAAGAGGTTGAGTGTTACCCATCTCGCACTTAAGTGAAAAGTTTCCGTTTCGTGGAGCCCATCTCTGAGTTGAGTAGTACCAACTTTGATAATGTATTTGATAGACAGGTTGCTGTTTCTCCGCTAGTCATAATTTTCTCCTGAGATATGGTGTAGTGGTCTAGGTGAATATAAAGTAAAGCATTATCGGACCATCGCGGTTCAGAAATCTGCTGATGTTTTAAATTAGTAAAGGGTGTCCAAAAATTCACGCATGATTAGAATTTTCCGTCATTTGTGCGGTAGAGTTTTGCCAACGAAAAAAAAGGCAGTCTGACAGCTGATGGTTCAGGGTTATAAGAAATGGAGCGCTACACGAAAGAACAACGCATTTTCAACCTTCAAGCCTTATTTGCAGCTAATGCGAAACGAAAAATCCCATACAAAAATGACCCAACGAAATCATAATCGAAAATCTCGTTCTGCTATTCGTTTTACAGTACGCTGTTTCCCAGCGAAATAATGTAAATATTTACTCTATTACAATGATCATACTAGATGAATGTGTTAAAGTCTTCACTCACTTTTCGCACACAATTAATTGACAATAAAAGGCAGCGAAAGTTTGACATTTCAGTATTATTTGTTAAATATTTTTGAAAAATACGACTTTCAGCTCATAAATGTAATTTATTTGATTTTGTTATTCATTTCTTTTTTCCCCTTTTTTTTGACAGCTGGTTAAACTTGCTAGAAATCTCCAAGAACAGTTTGTCGGGTTGAATTTCGCAAACGTTTCGATGATTGTTTGGAAACCATGAATCAATTTCCTTTCGCTTAAGGTGCTTAATAGATTTTAACTTCATCAACTGTTAAGAGATTAATGCAAAAATTCAGAGGGACTGGATTAATTGGTGGGTGATCTTAAACACTCTGGCCGTTGTCCTTCAACAAGTTCAACACAATACATTGAAGCTGTTCATGAGAGTGTTGCTGACAGTCCAGGAACATCAATTCGGGACTGTGGTGAAGAATTGCACATTTCGAGAAGCTATGTATAGCGTATTCTCACAAAAGATTTGAATCATCATGCACATAAAGTGCAATTGATTCGAGAAGTGAATCGTACTGACCAAGCACAGCGTCGATTGGATTATGGAACAACAACAAGTGGATGCTGATTTTTCAGCGATGAGGCTTTGTTAATCGTCAACATAGCCAAATTTGGGTTCAGAAAATCTGCGAGTGATTGCTGAGAAAATACATCCACAAAGTGTCGTGGTTTGGTGCGGATTTTGGGCTGC
This sequence comes from Volucella bombylans, assembly GCA_949129095.1. NCBI lineage: Eukaryota > Metazoa > Arthropoda > Insecta > Diptera > Syrphidae > Volucella > Volucella bombylans. The sequence goes on along the minus strand of OX422144.1, from coordinate 127,092,271 downwards.
ATCAAGCGATCGAACCATTTCTTCTTTGAAAATACTGCTGGTCAGGGAATAACAGTTAAGGTGCCTAAATTCCAAGATATGGATGTGGACGACAAGTGGTTACAACAACACATGTCATACAGCCCACGAAACTATTCATTTACTGCATGTGTCTTTTCCTGGTCGTATAAATTCCCCTTTTGGTGATCTGAATTGGCCGCCCAGATCATGGGATTTAACGCAATTGGACTTTTTTCCTGAAGTTATTTTTAGGCTTACGCCAACAAGCCCACTACCACGCACGTGTTGAAGGAACAAACTGAGCGCTGTATCAACGAAATTCAGCCACATTTATGCAAAAATGTCCTGGAAAACCTTAACAAAATAGTCCGTATATGCCAGCAAAGCCGTGGAGGCCATTTGTCCGATATCCTATTCCATACGTAACGCTACACTATAGACTTTATGAATCAATAAACAATTTATAATTTTTAATTAAAACTATTAGGCAAGCTTAGTTGTTTGCAATCCCTTATTCCGGTCTTTCCTGTCGAAATTAAAAATTAAGCCAGGCTCCCAAAACTAATTCCATATTCTTTGAAGGATTAACAGGAAGTAGAAGAAAAACCTAAAATTAAATGATAAATCTTACTAAAAATACATCGAGAGTAAAATAAAGAAGCCTTCGGTGAGGCATTAGAAAATTTAATAGAATTTACTCCTTTTAGAATTATAACCAATTAAGGATCTTGCTCTACTATTACTATGTATGAGTAGTTCTTCTGGATTTGATTCAAAAGTTCTCCAGTTTTGTTCTACTTCTAATTATGGCTATGGCCTGGAATAGGAACTTCTTCAATCGGTTCAATTCCCGATTTCTCTGTTTTATAATGAGATAAAAAGTTTCTTTCACAAGTACTTTCCTTAGATCCTTACTGATCTTGAGGGAATTAGCATCGACCATTCATTAAAAGGATGAACAACAAGGAATTCTAAGACTTTCCAATTTTTCAACAACTTGATCAATATTAAATTGTATTGATACAAAATAACCCCATGATTAGGTTGTTGTGAAAAGTAAGGAGCATTTTCTCTTTTTCAGGTCAAGAAATATTGTAGATAGGTAGACTAGGACCATATTTATCGGCCACATATTTGAGATGAATTATTACATATATTCCCACTAACAGGCTATCTAGAAGCAGTCAGATCAGAAGATTATATTCGAATGCGGCTGTCTGAATCATACTTCACTTTACTTTACATATTTCTTGCCAAGACCGAGGAACGTAGACGTAGTCTCTTAATATTTTTCGGCTCTGCAGTCGTAAAGATGTTTTGTTTGCCACCCAATATACTCCTATGTCTGTACTGACTTTGTTTTCCAGTCATATCCTTAATAACTGTAGTTTTTTGTTCTTTCTTTTTCTTTTGCTGTGGAAACCGGTGATAATACTGCTTTCGCCTTAAAGGTCTCATGTGTACTTTCTGTTTTGGAACGACCGCTATTTCTTTTGCTGCATGTAGTTAGTGTCTGATCACTTCGGCTGCAGCTACTGCATTGCATTAGAAAAGAAACTGACATTTCTTGCAATCCAAGTCAAGTACGTTTCTAAACGTGATGTTGAGTGTTTATTACTTACTTACTTAAGATGGCGCTACAGTAGGGCGTGGACCTGGGCTTGAACTAATAAGCGTCTTCATCCAGCTCGGTCTTTAGTTGACTGTCTCGAGTTTCGCACGCCAGTCGCGGTCCTCCTCTACTGCGCTGTCCCTCGGGTGCGGATTCAAAGACTTTTCGGACTGGAGCATTGGTGTCCATCCGACACGATGTCGCTGTATAGTTCGTACAGTTAATCGTTGTATTTCGACCGAAAATCACCTAAGGAATTTTCCTCTCAAAGCATCCAAGAGGACCCTCATCCATTTTTGATAAAATACGCGCCTCTGGGCCATAGAATGGGACTGCGATTATTAAGGTCTTATATAGGGTCACTTCTGTTATTCAGAAGAGGGCTTTACTAATCAATTTCATTCTTAGCCCAAAGAAGCAGCGATTGACAAGAGTTATTCATCATTTGATCTCAGAGCTGGTGTGGTTATCTGAATTGACAGCTTAGCCGAGGTAGACAAAGTCCTTAACTACCTGAAAGTTATATCTGTAGAGGGTTTGTCCGAGACATAGGTGTTGGGTGTCCATTCTTCTTGATAGCACATATGGTATTTGATCTTGCCCGCCGTGACCGTTAAACTCATCTTCGCGATTTCCGTCGCAATATTCGCAACAGCGCCACTAACATCAGCTTTCCAGCTTTCTTCTGGTTATGTCAATATCATCGACGTATGCTAATACTCGTAATTGGATGAACTTTTGAAAGATTGTGTCTTTTGTGTTGGCGTGTGAGTTTTGCACTATTCTTTCGAGAATGATGTTAAAGAAATCGCGTGACAACGCATCGCCTTGTCTAAATCCTTTTTTGACATCAAAAGTCTCGGTGAGTTCTTTACCGACCTTGATGGAGCAGCATCGTTATCCTGCTCAAATGGATGATTTTGGCAGAGATGGCAAAACTAGATATTGCTCTGTATAGCTCGTCTCTATAGATGCTGTCATACGCGGGCTTAAAATCGATGAAAAGGTGATGTGTATAGATTTGGAGCTCACGGGTTTTATCCAAGATATGCCGTAGGGTGAATATTTGGTGGATGGTGGCCTTTCCTGGTCTAAACGCACACTGACATCGACGAATTATGTTGTTGACGACTTCAGACGTTTACACAATACGGCAAATAGGATCTTATAAGCAATGTTAAGAAGATTAATGCTTCTGAAGTTGGCGCAGTTCAGAGGACAAACAATGCTGAGGTTTCATTCATCGGACATACTTTCGTCCGATCATATCTTACAGATGAGTTGATGTAGGCTCATTACCAAGTCATTGCCTGCCGATTTGAAGAGCTCGGCAGTCAATCTTCACTTCATAGAGATCGGGTGGACGGAATTGTTGGTCTACATCGTCCAAGTTGAAGGGTTTATTCTGGCTGACAGCGATATGTGGTTAGTCATCGTCGTTATACAGTCCGCAGTAATACTATTTAAAAATCCTCATCATAGACAGCGACTCTACTACTATGTTCGTCTCTACAGGCTTCGGTTCGGGGTTTGTACCGTGGCATCTTTTTTTTCTTACCTTTTGGTAAACTTTTATAATCTCTCAATTTCCTAGACTACACAATTCTCATGCTCCTTCGTTTTCTCCGTGAAGACCTCTGATCTTGCTTAACTGCATGTGCTTGCCTGCACTCGCCATTAAATCGGGGGTTTCGTTGTGGTGGACGAGTGAAAGTTTTTGATGAAACGCATTCTTTCTGGACAATTTTGGGCTTGGGATTCTATCTCACCAATAACACCAAAGATTTTACAAAGCCTCGCAGAAGTAACGCAGAGCCATGTCAAATCGGACAATTCCCGTAGTCAAATCTCTGGTCCATTTTGCAATATAATACAGCACCATTCTGCTGGAATTTTGCCCATATTTTTGAAGAAATAATCGCTGGTCATCGTCTGGTAACGTTGGACATTGACGGTAACCCGTGTTTCGTTCTTATTCTTACAAAATAAGAACCGATGATGCCATAAAATTGAAAACAAGGCCAAACAGTAGGGTGTACTTGTGTCTCATGGGTCTCTGCATTTACCTAACTCCAGAAATTATTTGTCGATAAAAAAAGAGTTAACTTCTAGCTGATCAAGACCCCAAAGCCATCGTCTCGTGGCTATCTATACGAATGAAGGCAACATTTTTTACAAAGAGGACAGACAGATGCCAAACAGTGATCGACGACGAATTAACAATTCCCGATCTTCCACCAATCTTTCACTCGCAAGGGCTACAGTTTTCTCTGCACGCTAATGTGCGTAGACTCATTATGTAGATTATATGTGGTACGAAATACATCCGAAACTTGCGGAATAGCGAGTTAAGTTGGTCGATTATAAAGACGAAAAGAAATCACGAGCTCAAATGTTCGCGTATTTCAAAATTTTCATGATACGAAAGCGTTCTACTCTGCAATTCTATTGATGCGATTGGTCAAAAATTATTAAACATAAATGTCAAAGAACTGTCAAAAGATATCTCTGTTGGAAGATCTATCAGTAAAAAACAAAATCCTTATATATTATAGGAAATCCCTACTAAAACGTCAGACAAGCTATTGGTAAGACCTTGCCAAAACGTCAATCGGCACTAGGGCAATTTGTTTTAAATGCTTGTCTATCTATGTTATGAGATCCTCTTTGGTTGGGGAGCCTCTGCTTTGGCTATTTAAGCGTAGACCTATATTTTTCATGCGGGAAATCAGAGAGAGTGGATTAATAGTCGGTGACATTTTGAACGAGAGATAATTTAGTCTCGTTTGCGCACAAAGATAGGTAATAAGATTTGTCGATATCCTCAAAATAGTGGTTGTTTGTGCGATGTTAAATCTCTTAACGCTGATTAATTTTTTCAGGAAATAGTCAGTAGGGGCCAGATCTGTGGAACTACGCGGATAAGGGAGCAATCCGTAGCCCAATTCATGGAATTTCGCAGTGTCGGTTACGCACGTGTGCACACAGACAATGTCTTGATGGAACAGCACTATCTTCATTGCCAAAAGCTGTCGATTTTCCTTCAATCGTCAGTTGAAGGTAATCAATGTGGATTATGTCGCGTTGTCCCTAAAAAACTGCAATCATGACTTTGTTGACCGACAGATCCGTCTTCACCCGGAGAAACCCACTGTTTCGGCAACTGATTGGTCACCGGTGTATTGTGGTAGATCCATGCTTCGTTCACGGTCATGAAACCGCGCAAAAACTCATTCCGATTGTTGTTGAACAGCGCAAAGCACTCCTTCGAAATTGTTATTGTTGCTTTCAATGGCTGTCACACACAAATTGAATAACGAAGCTTATTCAAAATTTGACAGTAGTCTACGTACAGTTGGTAGTTGGCGGGAGCAGTGTAGTGCTTCAAGTTAAAACGTGGGAAATACAAAAAGCCACGGATTTCTTCACCCATCCTGGTAGCATTTATTGTATGAATTGACGTTAATCCAGGATTACACACAGTGACCCTTCACGAGTACACAAAACATATCCTCTTTTTAAAAAGAGTTTTGAATTGGCATTTTCAGATTTTTCATCTAAACATAGGTTCGTGGTAATCAAAGAAGGACATTGTTGGCTGTCCAAATGTCTGTAAAGGAATTCTATGATAGTAGCATTTTCGGCAAGGTTGATACTGTTGAAAACGTCAGTTTTCACTCCTAAAAAGTCAATAAAATTCAATGAAAAAATAAATAAATATAGAAATTAAAAAAAAAACGAAAAGTCAAGGACTTAGATGATTTCCCTGCGGCATCCCACTTTTATGGTAATAAATATTTTGTGTGCAAACAAGAATTGTGATTCTTATCGAATATTTATAAGTTTTGGAAAATTAATGATCGCCTTCCATACTTAGCGTACTAAGGCATACTTCCAGTGATTGGTCGATCACTGTTCAAAACGTTCTTTCCACATCGTCTGACAGATCGCTACATTTTCGAAACTGCTCCTAAATTTGTTTGCTTTCAATTTTTATTTGGTGCATTAAGATTTATTGCTTGGAGTGTACCACAGTACGCCACACAAGCACAAAATTCCCAAATTAACACATAGCCTTTTGTGTCATATCTATTCGCATATACATATGGATGGGCTCGTATGCTTCATATGAACTTGTAAACGTGCATAAATATCTCTTAAGCAAGGATAAGTGTATGGAAACATTAATGTGACGTATTTGCTTTTTCCTAGAACTGTGTAATCACAACGTACAGTTAAAGTTACACAGCTACTCGTATCTCCCATCTGAAGAGAGTATATTCGTGCAGTGGTGTTTGTGTCTATTAATTGAATTCGGCGATGGATGCATGAAATAGCTTTCGCACAAGTTTTCAGTTTCAAACATACGCCATTTCGTATGCCCGTTTAACACTTTACAGTGGCGTGGTGTGTATCTTGTTTTCATATGTTAAATGGGCGAGAGCTTGCTGCCTAGCAAAAAAATCCCAGTCCAGTGTATTCGGATAGGTATCTATATCTATAGTAAATCCAACAAATGCATAGGTATGTATCTACTTGTTTATTGTGGCTGTGGATGGGTAGGTACAGCGCGCGAGGTGAAGTTTCTCTTCGACTATAGATACGCACACATTTTATTGTTTTCTTTTTTCGCGAATGCGCAGTTCTTGCGTGTATTTGTTGAGGAGAAAAAGAAAAAGAAAGAACAAAAAAATCTAGAGGACGTTTTATGGCATTTTAATTGTTTAGATACAAAACAACGCACTAGTGTCGTCTCTAGAAAAGCTAGGGAGCAAGTTCGCTAGACTTTCGTGTGTACACCTCGATGCCTCTACATGGGTTCAGTGTAAACGCGGCGGTACTAGGCAAAATCTACATATTGATGTGCAAGGTTGGCTCCACTCATTCACACAAGTATGAGTGCCTATACATCAAGATGTGTAGAGATACATGTTTTCTTGTAGATACAATTTGGTGATGTTTGTTTGTGTGTTTGATTATTGGGTCATTTATGGCGGGTGTGTATATTTAGTACAATCCATACTTTCATATGACTGTAACTGAGGCTAGATAAAGCAACGCAGCATACGCAAGAGAATAACAAAGCGGGAGAGATTGCAGAAAAGCAGGAGCGCAAATGCAGTCTTGTATGACACTTAGTGGTGTCTACTGTCCATATTGTGAATGCAACGGTAGGATGTCGATGAAGGGTGGCAACAGATTTAATTCACTCCATTTCTTTGGAATTGTGTATGAATGCGAATATTTGGAAGAATTGAAGGTAGGTATACCGTATACTGTATAGCTATACAGAAAGTCCTAAAGAAAGACTTTAAGTTCCATTTGCTCGGTGCTAGTTGTCGACGTATGTACATATGTAGGTATTATGTTCATGGAAATACTGAGCAGTGCTCTGCGATTTTGAGGGACCACCAGTATACTTATTTCCTTAGGAGGTGCTACAGTTCGGGGTGGATCTCCAGTTAAGCCTGTTGTTAGCCAGCTGCTTACAATTTCGGTCGCCAAGTTGGTTGAAATCCCTCTCTTCCTTCTGTGCGATTTCCGTCTGTGATGGATTCGAAGACTTTCCTGTCCCAGCCCTATATGCCGGCGAATTTTTACAGCCTGTATATTTAAATCTGTACATTCTCCGTCGATGCAGATAGGGCCGTAGGTCATCCGAAGTGACCGAGCATCTTCTCATCTTTTTTGATAGAGTTACGGACCCAACCCATAGAATCAGTCGTTTTTAACTGACAGCCAAATGGAATCCCTATGGAATGTGTCCCATAATCACCGGATGTATGAACTTCGATGGATAAAGTAGGATAACTTTCTACTTTTTCAATCCGTTGGCAATTCAAGCATTCACGCATTCACAAATTAACAGTAAACACATTCGTTGGTGGCATTGAGAGAATGTAGAAGAACTGTCATCGCTTGAAGAGAGAAAATACTCTCAGCAATAACAAAATGTCATCGGCGGTCTTCTGCCAACATAGGTATGCGACAAGTTGTATGGGGCGGTTGTTTACAGCAATACGTCACCACCATCAACGGAACGACGAAGCCACCCAGAAGGACTGCGACGAGCGATCTTTTTTAGAGCGTTATATGGTGACCAGATAAGAACGATAGAAAAAAAAATGTATATAAGACAACAACGGTGTGAGATGTAAAATTGATTCTGGCTTTATTTGGAAGTTATGTTCATGCCATTATGTGTGGAATAAGACAACTTTCAAACGGCGGCCTTGGATTCGCTGGCAGTGCTTCAAGCGGCCGGTCCAACTTTTGATGACTCGGTCCAATATGTGCTGCGTAATTCCGGCAATAGCGTGCGGAATGTGGGCGTTGAGCTCGCCCAAAGCTTGGTTGCCTTGTTGGCGTAGATTAAAGACCAGACGTAGCCCCAGAAAAAATAATCGAGTGGTGTTAAATCACATGATCGCAGCGGTCAATTGATGAACGTTCGCCGTGAGATGACCCAGTCGCCAAATTTCTCCTTCACAACTTCGAGCGTTACGTCGCTTGTATGGCATGTAGCGCCATCTTGTTGGAACCAAAGCTCGAAGATATCGATGTTGTCGGGTTCTGATACAGAAAATCGGTTAACATAGATCTATACCTGAGACCACTGACGGTAACTGTGTCTTCTTCCTCATTTCGAAAGAAATACGGTCCGGTGATGCCGCCATGTCGTAAACCGCAGCAAATAGTCAATCTTTCTCAATGCATTGATGCTTGGTCGAACACTTGTGGATTGTGTTTGCTCCAGTAACGACAATTTTGCTTGTTGACATAGCCGCTGAGCCAAAAATGGGCCTTGTCTAAGAAGATGATTTTTTGGCCAAAATCCGGATCTCCGGCCAACATTTCTAGCGCCCAATTAGCGAACTCACGGCGTTGTTTATGGTCGTCTGGTTTCATTTCTTGCGTCAGCACAATTTTATACGGATGTAGGCCCAAATCCAAGCGCAAAATAAGCCGGGTTGACTCTCTGGCGATGCCCAATTCAGTTGATTAGCGCTGGTCGCTACTGCGGCTTTGTTTTCTTCATTTCGCACCAATCTCTGTCTGGTGGATTAAGATCCAAAAGAGTGTACTCAAACTCAAACATTTCCATGTGTGATGAATTGCCTGCACACTGCGGCAATGATGACAACCGAGTTCATGACGAAATTCACGTTGCGTATTTTCAATACAACTGAGCCGGGATTCCGATATTTTTTAATAATTTCGCACGTTCGGCAAGTGTAAAACGATGCATGATGAAATGGCAAACTTTACTGAATATTTTGACAACAGGATGTCATTGGTAACTTTGACAGTTGCTGAAACATGACAATTAGAAAAACTTTCATTTATGTTGGTTATCCGGGAATTGACTCTGTTACTCAGTTACAAGGGAATTTTTGAATGATCTCTGAGATGGTGTTATCTTTTAGTTTAATTGCAGAGCGTAGGTAGACAAAGTATTTAACTATCGACGTCGTCGATATTGTATGTCCTTTCTCGGTGACAGCACTTCGTTTTTCCCATGTTTATTGCCATACCCATCGTCGCCGCTTCTGCTTCAATACTCACAAATGCCTTCCCCATGAGACAAAATAACGCAACATCTAGTCTGCCACTTTTTTTTTGTCATCACTGGGCAAATTATATCAAAACCTTTCATTATGCGAGCAGATGTTCAGCGATAATAGCCAAATTATTGTAGTTAGCCACTTTTACCACAAATACATGGCCGCATATTCATCGTCTCATGTCGATAAGTGTAAGTGTAGGCATGGATTTTTGAGTCTCCACTGTTAATGTTTATAATCCGGGGTCGCTGTGCTCTGCCGATAATACCTATGTCGTCCGCATAGGCAAATAGTTGTATGATAGAATCTTTTGAAAGATTATACGAGTATCTTTGATGATGGCTTGCTTATGAGTTTCGCACGGTACTCTTATGTACTAGGAAGTTGTTGAAATCGAATGATATTGGTTCACCCAGCCAGAGGTTTTATCAAAATCACTGCCAGCTCGTCAAAATCACTGCCGACTCTAACACAGTACCGGGCTTTTTTCATGGCGATTCTGTCGACCTGAATAAGTTAAGCAGGGATCCTAAAACGCAAATGTCTTCGTTTAATTTTTCCCGATATACGAGTATGTTACAGGTTTTGTCCAAAAAGTAATCTCAATGAGTCGATTAAAAGATTTCAAAATATGCTCCTCCTGCGGCGGTACATGGCTTCCAGTGAGATTACCAGGCTTCGAAGACAACACGGTAGGCTTCTTCCTAAATTGCCCTTTAGAGCCTTGGAGTAAGCCTCCTTGAACTTGTCAACTGTTCCGAAGCGAGGAAAGAAAAGAAAATCTGGAGCCATGTCATGATTGTGGGTCCTTAGTCGACCGTTGGCACCTTTTTATCGACCAGGAAGTGGGTCAGGAGGTGTGGTTTACTGTGTTATCATGTTGGAGTTTCCAATTGTACGGTATGTTGGGCCGGACGCAATGAACCTTTCGTTTGGGTCTCTTGACCATTTCCAAATAAAATTTAGCATTGATGGTTGTACCATATGGTCAAAGAACATAATGAGCATGGTCTTGACCTTTGTCTTCCTCATTCTGCGCTTCTTGAGGCAAGGGGACAAAGTCTTGTGTCCCGCCATATGCCTAAGACTCGTCACCCTGGATATTGTCTTTAAAGTGGGGGCCACTTTCACAGAATTCCCAAAGTTCCTGGCACGTTTTAACTCGGCGCGATTTCTGGTCGTCGGTTAACACTTTGGTCAGTAATGAAAATGAAAAAGAGTGTCGGAGACAAAACGGAGCCCTGGGCAAATATTATATATGGATATCACATTTGAACAGTCCCAGACAACTTGAATTGAACGTTCGGAAAAGCAACGCATTTAATGTTTGAATATAATTTTGGACATATGACCACCTCGACCACATTTTCAAGGGGTCATCGTGTCAGTCCAATTTTTGCACATTTTTACAATCACAATACGGGTTTCCAAGTCGTGAAAGTTGCTGGATTACAGGCATTACCCAATGCTTTCATGTCGTCACAATGAAAATAGTAGAGATCGCACGATCGATCGTCTTGGCCAATTGCCAGGTCTATTTTGGAAAATCATCTTCTCGCCAAATTGTGTTTTACATTTTGCACCACTTGGATCTTGTACAGATGTAGGCTAAGATTGCTTTAAATCTTGCATGCAGTTAACAGGAAGGCGTCAAGTTGTTGAGAACAGCAGCCAATTGACAAATTCGACTCAACGGCTATATTTTCTTCTAGTACGTCAAGATCTTCATTTACAACGGAAAAGCATCCACAAATTCTAGGTCCCTATAAATAGAGAGAAAATTCGTGTGGCATAAATTGGACATCATAGAAGTGTGAAATTTGATGGCAGGAAAAGGTCATACAATTCTTCGAAACTAGAAATAGAGTAGAACTAGGTCTAATCTACGAAAACAATAACCATGACTCGCGAATATGAATGGCAAGGAGAATTTCTATAGAATACCGAGCGCAGCCATTCACTTAATGTTTACCAAAGATATCGTGATCCTGGTGGAAGATTTGTCCGCGAAACAAACCAATAACACTGCGTTGAAACATGTGAAATCACATCGGCGGACGGTTTGTTAACTTTTACACGTTCAACCGGAGACAAACTGTTTAACCGCAAGGACTTCCACAAAGTCACATGGGTCTCAACAAATCGACAACATATCATACATCGGATCAGAATGGCCATCATAAGCCGACGCTTTAGAAATTGTGCATTTGAGACGTCCGTATCAAACGTGGAGCTAACATCAGAAAAGAGAGGGACAGCTACTATACCTTTTCGTATATGCTATGGCTAAGGGTAAGGGCAGACAAATAAGTGTTTTTAAAGTAGCAGCAAATAGGTGAGACAGCAGGACCGGCTATAGTCTTCTGTATCTTTTATTAGTCGTAAAAAAATATATATCGCCTAAAACGAAACCTTTTGCCACATATTTTTCAAACGTATCTGGTTTGCTTGTGAGGTTGAAGTCCGAATAGGAAAGTGATTTTTTTTCTTCACTCAGAGTGATTCGAAGTTTATAATTCGCAGTATTTTTTTTCCGCTTGAAACTCTACAACAGCCAAATCTACGTGTCAGTGTTATGCCTTCACGTCATCACCATCGTTGACCTCGAATTCCAATTCTGGTAGCTTTCGGAATTTGGCGGCTGAAGTGTTGGCAAATATAGCACATAGGCAAGATGATCGGCATTGTGTGTTCGGTGAACTGGTCGCATCACATTTGTGAAGACCTCCAGAAGGCGTCGCGTCGCCTTCAATTTGGGCAGTCGAATCATACAATTGATATACTCTCAGTCGTCATCAATGTCACCGACCCGAACACCATGCCGACTACATCTAATTCGCCACGGCAGATTGACTCCACACCGAATCAGCAGCGGGCCGTCCATCGACCAATATCCTGCCGATTGGGATTACATCCTCCACTACCTGACACTTTTCTATTGTTTTATTTTTATTTTACTGACGTTTTCCTTTTTTCGCAAACAACTAATTACAAATTGTCATCAGTGTCATTAGTGTCATCCGTACCATTAATGTCATCTCGTGTGATCGCCTGTCATCCGGCTATGTCATCTAGACATGTCAACCGGATGACAAAGCAAGCGTTTCATCCATTTTGGGATAAAATGACCGAACGGTATTTGTAGTTGTTGAGCTGCTCACAAAGAGAAACTTGCCAGAATATGGCGCAATTGTAAAAGCAATTGCGTTCCTACAGCCTTTAGCTAGAATAATTCTGCATCAAATAAAAGAACATCGCATAGATAGGTTTCGAGCTGCATCTACAAGATCCTTGTGCATCATCATTAAACAATACGTCGAGAATATTTAGAGGAAGCCTTCGACAGCTTGAGTCGAGATGTGACGGAGGCCCTTACCAACTCTACTGCAAGGTTTCTGTACTGGTCTTCTTACCTTGATAAGTCCTTTTTGTTAAACTTCTGTACGTTGTTGCTAGATTATGTACAATAGTAAGCTCTTTGCTCTAGCGCTTCTTGTGCTGTTTTTTCTTTGTCTGGATAAGCCAATGTTCTCGTAGAACTTACGAATGGCTCTCGGCCTTTGTTGTAGCGCCGCTGTGTACCCTTCTTTTTTAGATACATGTGCTTGCCTGCATTCTTCATCAAATTAGAGATTTCTTGGTGGTGGGCGGGTGAAACCCAAAACATCAGATGGCACGTTGGCAGCACTGCTACTGGTCTTTGGTACTTGAGTTGGAGGAGTTGTTGAATTCAGACAGTCTCTTGCGATTGCAGCTTTTCTATGTTATATCGTACTTTGGCTGCAACAAGGTGGGGATCCGGGTCAATGTTGACCTCCCGGAAAGTTCAGACGCCCAGAATACTGGAGGCATGTCTTAAGTACGTCTATGATCAATTTGGTGTAGCGTTTTATGATCCGGAAAACACCACGTCCCCTTGTTTATATAGAGATGAGGAAACCGCGAGCTTGCTATAGCGACAATAAGCCTAAGTTCTTTGCCAACTGGATGATTATACACACAAAAAAAATGTACAGAATACTCTGAAACTACAGCGAACAAAACTTGCAATTTGGAGGCAGGACCGATGATACGACTAACGTGAAGAATACAATAACTGAGTCTCATGACTCTTTTGGATTTGCCTTACTCTAGCAACACAAATTTGCTCGCTTGATTTTTCTGTAAAAATAAAAATCGATTTCAAGCTGTTTCAGAGCTCAATTCGTAAACTCCCTTCTTATGGCATAGCTGGATTTTATGCAGGATGGTCCAAAGACAAGCTTCTTTTTGAATCACGTTATTTTGACACTGACAGCTCTTTCCCACTCGACATTTTGAATTTCTTTGTGGGGTGCCCTTAAACATCGGTGTTATGCGGACAATCCACAAGCGATTCTAGCCCTTCATCTGAACTATTGCTGTGATAGAGCCAGAAATAGTCAACAAGGTCTTGGAAAATTGAGTTGACAGGATGCGGTACTGCGAAGCTATCTGAGGTAGCCACATCAAAAGCCATAACACACCGAAAATAATTGATTTTTGTTAATTTGTAGGTCGTAGAATTATCCGTATAGTGGAAGGCTAAAGGCCAAACTGATGCGTTCGACGCCTCATTGACAATTTTTCCACACGACGAGTTCATGGATTATGAGGACCAAAAAAATTATGTTGTCTTCATTCAAGGTGAAATGTCAAACGATACTGAACGTACATATTCGTAAATGTCAAAGAACTGCCAAAAATAATAGCACGGCTTGAAAGTCATCCCTATTCGAAGATGTGTCTTACCTATGACATGTACAGAAATACATATGTATGTACATTGTATGCAGTGTATGTGAATATGAAATAAAAAACACCCCAACAAGTTCTAGCAGAATTTTATTCACCCTGCATCACAGTTTTGTAAAGCGATCAACTACGGCGCAACGTTGCTTTAACAAACTACACACACGCAAGCACATACTCGTATTACCTACATATTGGAAAAAAGCGTACGAAGTTTTCACAGCTTTTCACGGAAAATATCTGCACATTACTGCTTACATATCCCGGAGGGTTTTTCAGTGCACAAGAGCAGTTGATTTTTCCTCTCTTCGCATCGTGCGCATCCATGCACTTGTCATTGGCACACATCCGTATGCATTGAACCCATTTCTTGCAAGTATACACATTTTTGTTTTGTAAATATTTTAAGGGTGGTTTCCCAGAAATTCGTTCAAAAATCACAAAACCAAGGCATACTCGTAGTTTGTACTCCACGTATGTACATACGTGTATCCAGCAATTATAGCATATTCAGCCGCGATGCTCGCACAGAACACATGAGTACGTTGAATGTGTAGCCGTAGTATGTTGGGCGATTAATTATACACACCAACAGCAAGCACAACACATTCAAACGATGTTTTTACAGTAATTTCTAAAAATACTTTTCTCTCGAGTTTGGCTTCTCTGTCTAATCTACCGTCGCCAGGTGTGTTTGGTTGTATGAGTGATTGCCTTTTGGTAAAATTACAACACGTACACTGGCGTTGGAAAGTTTGTAGGTACTGACATGGTAAATTTTCTTAAAACATATTAAAAAAACAAAAAAGAGGTCAGTTGTTCCTGTTTTTAACAGAGTTCTAAGGAAATACGCGTTTCTATATCCATAAAGACTTATCCCGAAGAAACAGGGATGTAATGATCTGATTCGATTCCAATAAAACTATTATTTGAGGATAATTCTACCGTTATGAACGCCAAAACATGAAACAGAGACAATCGTACGGTATTTCTTAGTTTTACGTTCGTTAAAGAAGATTGCCATTTCAGAGTGAGTGTTCTTATAAATAGCACTCCTTTGGTATTGTGTAAATATTCTCTGTTTTTATAGTTTTTTTTTCAATTTCTATGAGGTGAATATATTTTTTTCGATAATAGTGTCAAAATTATTCTAATAGCACAATTTATCAAGATTTAAAATGGGAAGACGAAAACACTGCACCGAAGAAAGGAAGGAAGTCATTGCTTCAATGATACTCGTACATAGCGGGGAGACTATTTCTGCGGTAGCTAGAACATTAGACTGTTCCAGAAAGCTTGTCCAGAATGCCATGAACGTAATACGACACACCCAGTCTACAGCGAACCCCGTTAGAAAGAATAGGGAAAGGAAAACGTCGAAAAAGACTGACAGGATAATTCACAGAATTAGCTGCAGTGACCCATTCTTAACTTCCAGGGAAATAAAAAACATATTGGCTGAACAGCATGGTATCCAAATATCAGCCGTGACTGTGTGACGTCGCCTCATGGAATTCCAGCTCAACGGAAGAATTGCCAGGAAGAAACCTCTAGTATCCCAGAAAAACCGAAAGAGAAGACTTGCTTTTGCACATGCCCACAAGGACAAATCGTTGTCCTTTTGGAAAAACATTTTGTGGAGCGATGAAAGCAAGTTTAATCGCCTTGGGTCAGATGGTAAGAAGTACGTGAGGCGACCTGTAAATCAGGAATTCAATCCCAGGTTCACCATTAAAACCGTCAAGCATGGTGGTGGGAGTATAATGGTGTGGGCCGCAATGTCATGGCATGGTGTTGGGCCCATAGTTAAGATTGATGGCATTCTGGATCAGCACAAATATAAAAACATCTTAGAGGAACATATGGAACCATACGCCGATGAATCCATGCCTCTGTTATGGAATTTTATGCACGATAATGATCCAAAACATTCTTCGCGTCTAGTAAAAAACTGGCTCTTGGATAACAAAATATCCGTACTTGACTGGCCAGCCCAAAGTCCCGATTTGAATCCAATAGAGAACCTTTGGAATGATGTGGATTTCATCGTAAAGGACTCAAATCCGAAGAATTTGAATGAACTTTGGCAGACCATAAAGTCAGCGTGGGATACTATCCCTTCGGGAAGATGTAAGCGTTTAGTTGAGAGTTTACCAAAGCGTTGTCGGGAAGTAATTAAGAGCAAAGGATTTCCTAACAAATATTAAATACATTTCAGTTCTATTTGTTTTGTATATTTATTATTTTTTTGTTAATACTCGTTGACTGTGCTATTTATGTGAACAGCCTATTTTTAAGTTTATGAAGATTTCCTTTTTAACGTTAATTAATATTTTGGATTGAATTACATTTCTTGTTTATTAATTCAAATCTTTATTCATTAGAATAAACAAATTTTGTTTAAACCTCACGTAATCCATTTTAAACAAAATGGATTAAAATAAAAGGGTGTGCTATTTAGGTGAACACCACTGTAACTGTGTCAAAAATATGTATTATAGTTGGTCGCTTTAAAATAAAAATTGTTCGGTTCCGTTTGCATTGACATGCTTTGTAGTAGTGTCATAGATTTAAAATTTGTATTTTGTATTTTCTTAAATTTTTACAATTTTTATAATTTTCTGCAGAAGGTTGAACAGATTCTAATCAAATATAAAAAGGAGCAAGTAAGAACAAAAGAAGTAATATTGCAAAAATTCAGTTAATCATTACTTTAGCTAAAAATTCGTTTAAAGATTCAAGAAATAGTTGTTGATCTCTTTTTTTCTGTATTTAAAATTTAAAATGTTTCTTAAGTTTGATGGTAAATTATTAAAACTACTAGGAACGCTGTATTCTAACATTCTTTTACCGTAGTTATTATGGTTTCTAGGCGTGTGCAGTAGTCCCTGTGCTCGTCTTGTATTTATTTCATGCTGAATAGGTTTTTTTTTAAATCGGTTGTCATCGCAGTACTCGAGAACTGGAATCATCCTAAACATACGAGTATGTTCGACTGTTATAGACTTAAATTTTCCTTCATCAGTAATTTTCATGTTGTTTATCATTTTAAGTGCTGCATTTTGTAGTTTTTGTAATTTATTTATATGTGTTGGAGATACATTTCCCCAGGCAAGTATTCCATACCTTAGTCTGGATTCGATAAGAGCATAATATACAAGTTGAAGTATTCTTGGTGGGGCATGATTTCGAAGATGGGCCAGCGGAAATATCGCTTTTCTTATATCCATGCGAGTCTTATCTATGTATTCTTTCCAGAAGAGATGTCTGTCGATTATCACTCCTAGATATTTATGCGTTTCTACTATTTTAATTAGCTGTTTTGGGGTCGAGGCACATATGTATATCATTTTGAACGAATATCTGTTGATTGGTTTTTGGCTTGATGTGGACATCGAATGTGCATAATCTTAGTTTTATCTGCATTAATAACAACTTCTTTGTGATCGAGGATCCACAGGAGAAGGTTGAGACCATAGGAGCGGTTTTCCAGGAAGTTTACAAGGCTACTGACACCATTGGCCCTAATTATGAGCTGGACAATCGCGTCTTGGTGCACGACTTCTGCATTCGAAATGAAATAGGGAACTGGCGATCCGAGGGCTCTGGTTTAACCCGGTTAAGCGACGGAAATATGGCAAATAATGTCATTGCCAGAGAGGGTGACCTACCCCCGTTCATTTCGAAGGAAGAACTCCATGAGATCTTCGACACAATCAGGACATCTTCCTCTAGAAGCGGTGGACATCTACACCACCCTGTTTAATAATGCAATGAATAATGCACATTATCCAGCGCATTGGAAAACGGCGGTGGTTCAACCTATCCCCAAAAAGGGGAAGGATATATCCAATACGGCGAATTTCCGGTCGATAGTCCGCTTCCGAATATAAGTTGAAAATCAACTTTCAGAAGTCGGAAACCATTCTCTTTAGGACGCCGTTGTCTGGAGCCTCTAGGGATACCAGAAAAAGTTGGCGAAAGTTCTCTGTCATTGGACAACTCGGGCGGCCCCTTGCCTGTCGAAATGTAGTCAGATACGAGTACCTTAGATGCTGATCTGGCCAGAGCTAAAGGCGCTTTTGCCCTTACAAAGAGACTGTTTTATAGCAGCCAACTCGATGCCAGGGTAAAGGTAATCTGCTACATGGCCCTTATCTGGCCCATGCTAGTATTTGGTTGTCCCGTGTGGTTCAATGTACGAGCAAGCTTAATGGAAAAGATTCGGGTGTTTGAGAAGGCTTGCCTTCGCTTGTACAGAACACCAGAGTCGGAGTGCAATTTTTTTTATCCTAATGATGTCCTTTACAACAGGGCGAACCTAATACGAGTGGACAACTTCGTAATTAAGCTGATTCGAAGGCACATTGCAAGAGAAATGACCTCGACGAATAACCTGATATCTGGGGCTTACTACCCCAATTTCCTTTACCACGAGAGTGTGCGATCTGACGGTTTCGTTCCACCGGAAGCATTCCTCTACCTAGATCAGAAAGGGTTGATCCAGGATATATCAGCGGTCCCGTTAATCTTCCATGTCGCTCGGACAGCTGGGGACAGACGACTCAACTACAACAGAGACGTCGCACATGGCAGTGTGGATCGACTCAGGTTCAGTAGGGCGGTGGGGAATCGCGATAAGAGTGATGTCGTTCGGCAGCACCAGCATTTCTGGTGGTTGAATGATGGAGAAGATGCTTCGTCGCCGTTTCCGTCAATTACGGACCAGCCTTACTAATGAGGCAGAGCTGACCAATCTGTTTTCTCTTGTAAATAGCGATGGCCAGCTTACATAGGTTTAGGTTAGCATCTAGGAAATATATACATACGAGTATATTAGTATATACAAATGTATGTATATAATTGTGTATAATGTCTATATGTGTGTATGTGTGTATTGTATATGTAGGTTAGGTAGACCAAGGTTTATTTTAAGTTTTTTGTTAACAATTTTTTTCTTAGCCTTAAGTATACAATATAAATAATTCTAAATAAAATGTAAGTAAAGTCGAAAGACATAGATATAAGTATTTAGAGTAGCTTAGAGTGCCTGTGTGGGGCCAGTAAGTTAGTATAAGATTGTAAGTAATTGTAAGCTAGCATTTAAGCATTTTTTGTTAGTATGTAAGAGTTAGTGATTAAGAAAATAAAATGCAATTAAAACTGAAAAAACTGATCTGCATTAATAACGAGGCCATTGTCATGACACCACTTTATTGCATCATTAAGCTCCTCTTGCATTATTTTTGTCGCAGATTCTAAGGATCTGTGACGAACCACTATTGCGGTGTCGTCTGCATAAGCGAATGGGATGTTTCCTTTGATGGTGCGTAGCAGTTCATTTGTGAATAAAATAAATAGAAGGGGTCCCAATTTCGAACCCTGTGGAACTCCAAAGTGAACCTGTTTTTTTTCACTGTATATATTATTGATCTTAACACAGTATAAACGATTTATCAAATATTTTAATTTTGGTGGGGGCAAACGCCCCCATTTATTCGGCTTAATACAAGCTATAGCTTACAAATTAAACTTAAACTAAAACTTAAAACTAAGGTTGGTTGGAGTGGTGAAGGAGAACGGATTTGAGGTAGGGAGTGGTGCGGTGGAAGTCAAAGACGGTAGGGTTTGAGTTGATTTGACGTAGCATACGGGAGATTGGTTCGTTCGCGCCGTAGGAGGTGTGGTGGGTTGGTAGATAGAAGAGTCGAGGGGTACGTAGATTACGAGGGTTAGTGTTGAGGAAAATGGAGTTGTGAAGGGACGCGCATTCAACGTGACCTGAAAGGAGTCGATGAATGAAGAGAAAGTCTGCTGCATCTCTGCGGTGTTTAAGTTGATAAGGTTGAGACGGTTTTGATTGGGGGGCAGATTAAAAGGATCGTCCCAGGCCATACCTCGAAGAGTAAATCGAAGAAAACGGCGCTGAATGCCTTCAATTCTCGAGATATGAACACGATGATATGGGGACCATACTTGACTGGCGTACTCTAGGAGGGGGCGAACAAAGGTAATATAGAGGGACCTGATCACGTATGGGTTGGTGAATTCTTTGGACCACCGTTTTACAAAACCTAGTGCAGAGTTGGCTTTGAGGATTATCTCATCCATATGTAAACGGAAGTTGAGCTCGCTATCACACAAAATGCCGAGGTCACGAAGAGATTGTACGGAGGAGATAGGTTGGTTATGGAGAAGATAGAGTCGGGGAGGAGATTGGTTCCGTTTATGTGAGAAGGTGATGGATTGGCATTAGGCGATGTTAAGTTCCAACGAATTTTTGAGGCACTAGATCGAAAAACTATCAAGATCTTGTTGAAGGAGGAAAGAGTCATGGGGAGAGGAAAAATTTGGTATCGTCGGCGTAAAGGGAGACAGACGAGTGTTTGATGATCATATCGAGATCATTTATGGTTAATATAAAAAGAAGGGGACCGAGATGGCTGCCTTGTGGAACTCCAGAGGTGGCCAAAAATGGAGCGGATTGGGCTGACCTAAAACGAACACTGTAAAAACGGTTTTTGAGGTAAGAGGATATCCATTTTACAGTATGGGTTCAAAGCCGAGGGCAGAGAATTTAAAGACGATTAACCGATGAGAGATTTTATCGAAGGCTTTGCTAAAATCGGTTGCAACTACATCGACTTCATTGCCATTTTCTAGGGCAGAGAGGGCAAAGGATACGAATTCAACGAGATTTGTGGTGGTTGACCTACCCTTTAGGAAGCCATGTTGTCTAGGAGAAATAAGTGATTTGCATTGGAAGAGCTTCATACAAAATACTTTCGAAGAGTTTGGGTCTATGGGAGAGTTTAGCGATGGGACGATAGTTGGTTATTTCATTCTTTGATCCTTTCTTGTGGATCGGGGTTATGAAGGAGGATTTCCAAGCCTCAGGAAATTCTCCTTGTGAAAGGGATAGACGGAAGAGATTAGAAAGGCAAAAGGAAAGGGAGGAAGAGCATTTTTTAAGAAATATGGCAGGGCGGCCATCTTTGCCGGGTGTGAATTCGTCATTGAGTTGGTGTAATTTATATTCAATATAAGACGGGTCAAAAATATGAGAGAGAAGTTCAGTAGGTAACTAAAATAGGATGGATCTGGTACAAAGGAGTCGTTGGTGAAGGATTGTTTAAAAAAGGTGGCAAATAGGTTGGCAATTGTGAGTGGATCGCTTGATGACCTGTTGTTGAAAGAGAGGGAAGGAGGGTAACCATCGGACTTTCCATTGTAGTTAACAAATTGGAAAAAGGACTTAGGGTGGTTTATAAGGTTGAATTGCGCATTGTTAAGGTAGCGCTGGTAAAGGGAATCGTAAAGTTCGGTGAAATGAAGACAAGCACCAAGATAGGTGGAATAGTCGGTAAAGGATCTGGTACGCAGGAAAACAGCCCATAACTTATTTTTCTGATTTCGTAAGGAACGAAGCTTGCGATTATACGAGGGAGGACAAGTAGATGATGTTTTAAGACGGGAAAACGGAACGTAAAGGGAAAAATCATTTATACTTAGGTTGTGAAAGTTAAAGAGGGATCTGCTGAGATATTCACTGATTTTGTGAAAGTTTGCTTTATGAAAGTCGTGTGATGAGAGAGTTGTGGGGGGAGTGGACTGGAATGAAGAGTTATGAAAAAATGAAAGTAGAAGGGGGGGATGGTAGTTATCGATTGTTGAGAGAGATAGGGGACAAAGTGAGACTGAGGAGTTAATTGGATCTGTTGTGAAAATAAGGCCTAATTGCCTGCCCATAAAATTTGATATACCACTGACTTGGCATAGACTTGAGTCTGTTAAGCGATCTAAGAAGAGACATTCCTTAGCTGAGTTGGCATTTGAAGCGATGAAAAACGATTGATCATCTGATGCAGTCCACTGTAGCTGAGGAAGATTAAAGTCGCCAAAAATAAGGATATCATCAATAGGGTCCGACAGGTCAATTAAATGATCGATCGCATCAATAACAAATTGGTAAGATTCGATAGGTTGAGCTGGTAGGATGTAGCAACATATAACGTAAAGGGACTTGAGAGGCAGTGATATTTTTATTGCGACAAAGTCGGCTTTAGAGGATGAAGAAATTGTAATGGGGGAAGAGTTAAGGCTGTTGTCCATCGCCAGTAGGACGCCTCGACAGGGGGAATCTTTATTTGTGCGGGTAGGATCGTCGTCGCGGAAAACATTAAAAGTAGGAGGGAACAATTCCCGGTTCTTTATGTCGCGAATCAAATTGGTTTCGGTTAAGGCGTAGATATCAAAGGGAAGAGCATGCGATTGACGTAGGACAGCATTGGTTTTAGAGCGAAAACCCCTTACATTCTGGTAGTAAAATGTAAGAGGGATGTTGTGGGGTGGAGGTGTGAGACAGGATGGTTTAAGCGTTGGCAAGGGAGGCACGTTATGGACGAAAAAATTTGTCGTGGTCGGCTCGGCTTCGCTGTAGGTGTGATACTCGTTTAGAGTGAACATAGTTGCCGAATGCAGTAAGATCGTCTGCTACTTTCTGAGGGGACATGTTAAAAATCTCGTGGTACCTGACATAAAGGTTCCTGAGACTGATAGGGTCGGTAGGGTGGCCTTCCTGCTGGATGGAAACCATGACGCTGGTTTTGATTTTCCCTTCGTAGCAGACCGAGTCCGATTTGTCATGTAGATAGGCAAGAAAGAGACTAATGTTTTCATATATCTTTCTTTCTCTGAGCCTAGAGAGAGCATATCGACTTTCTGTAGTGCCATTGGTTTGCTGTGTTAGTTTAACAGTGGGGGGAAAAAGGGGATCAAGAATAGGAGCATTGGAGGAGGGAGATAGAGATAAATGATTGGATATGGAGTTGGATGAGGGATGAGATGTGGGGTTTAGGGTATGGGAGTTAATGAAATTAGGGTACTTAGCTCCAGTTTTAAGGTCGAAGTTGGGAATTGAGTTGCTAGCTGGGTTTGGTGGCATATCAAAAATAGGGACTGGGGCCCGTGAAACCGAGGGAGAAGGCGAGCTGGAAGCGGGATTTAAGATAGGTGTTAAGTCAAAAGAGACACGTTGACGTCGGGGCTTGGTTTGGGGTGGAATAGAGGGAGTTGGAGTATGGGTGGGAGGCTTAAAATTAGGAAAAATTTTAGTTTTAAAGCTCCAATTGGAGCTGGGTTTATTTTGAGAAGAGGAGGTGGGTCTTGGCAAATTGGGTTTACTTGCTACCTTGATAGATGCTTTAGGTAAGATGGGCTGCTTGACTTTATCCTGCTTCTTGTTCGTATTTTCCAACCATTTGCAGACACGCATCTTTCCAAGGTTGAAATTGTTGCTGGCTGGATTATAGAATAGCCATTCGTATTTGGCCGGCATATTGAGCTAGAAGCTGCGCTTACTTCTGTGGTGAGATGTTGGAAGTAAATTGCAGTGGCTAATGGTGATGCCATATTTCTTTACGAAGAAATTCGAGATCCAATCAGCATCAGCGTTTGGTGGGGCGCCTTTTATAAGAAGCGTAGTGACCAATTGATTTTTCGAAGCAAGCTTATCAAGTCTACGCTGCCATTCGGAAGGTGTCCAAGTTGAGTTGAAGTGATTGATAAGCCTCCGTGGGGCAGCGATTGGAGGTGTTGACGTAGATGTGGTCTTTATTATCAGGTTGGAAGAAACTTCGGAAGAATCAGTAGGTTGAACCGTCCGCAGATGACTTGTATGTGGGGGTGAGTGTGAATCCACTTCGGGTTCTATTAATTCAGCCATTAGCGATGTATTATAGGGAACATTCTGGTAAGGCTGCGGGAAGTTTGGTGGGTCAACGATTTTGCTGTTTATTATTGCGATATGATGTTCAATATCGCATACGAGGGATCGAGTCGCAGTAAGTTCATCACTGACATCGTTCACTTTGTCGAAGATAACTTCGAGCATAGGATCGGATTCTTTAGGAGATAGTTGTTTGCGTGACGAGAACTGGAAATGAATGTCAATGTCGTCACGCAGAGAGCTTATCAACTCGCAAGTTTTATGGTTGGATATAACTTGCGTAGAACAGATGGCTTTGATGTCATTTAACACTTTATCCAGGTGACGTAAGGGAGTTTCTTCATTCCTGGATCTCCCGGAGTCTAACTCGATTAGACCAGCAATTTGTTTATCCATATGCTTTACTTTGGATTTTATTAGTTCGGCTGAGGTCTGCACTGAGTTCCGTAACTCTTCAACACTTTTAACACTGCTTTCGATGACCGAAATTTTGTCCGTGATCTTCTTCGCGAGTGCGTATTGGTAGGAGTCATTGGATTCGCTTAGGCATTTTATTGCCAAAAGAACATGCGAGAGTGAGATACACTTGCACTCATCACAGAAGGAAAGGAGGTTATCAGAGAATTCCTTGATAAACACCGTATTTCTTTTGTCTAACCCGACACAAACGACATGAAAGGCTTTCCCACAGATGCAAGCTACCCAGTCAGCACTGCAGTCATCGATTACACAATTGGCAATTCCGCAATACATATTTAAATTAGTTGTGTAGGTCAGTGAGGGTATAAATATTAGGTCGAATTATTGTTTTTATTTATTTTTTTGTATTGCTTGCTTGCAATTTTATATAGTTAGGGGTTAAAGGGAGAACAAAAAAAACACGTCTGTCTGGTTTGAGAGACTGACTAGACATATTCCTTCAGCCAATTCCCTAAGACTCCTCGGATACCAATTTTCTCAAGAGTTTTTAGCATTTTAGCGTGATTTTAAGTATCAAAGTCTTTGGTGAAGTCCATAAATAAAACCAGCGTATGATAGTTTGATAGTGGTTTGCAAACTCTCCTAAGAGGTACTTTTTTTTTCTGAAAACCATATTGAGATTGGTGGATGAGAGAATGTTTAGTTATATTATTATATCCTCCATGCAATTTTCTAAAACAGGCAATATGGATATTGGTCTATAGTTTTTAATATCGTTTTTATCACCTCCCTTGAAAATTGGTTTTCTGACTGCAGTTTTTAGAGCTACTGGTATTTTTCCTTGTGTCATGGTCAGGTTTATGAACTTAGAAAATATTAGAGAATGTTTGATGTCGGCTGCTCTAATGCCATCAATTCCTGGAGATTTGTTTGTATCCATTCTCAATATTATGCGATAGACTTCTTCAATGTTGGTTTCGTTGGGGAATATTGTATTTGCGATGGAAATACTTTGATGATGTGATGTAATTGAGTTGCACCGATGCATTATTTTAGCTCGTCAGCGTTGAGTTTTTTTCTTCCCATTATTTCATTTACGAGGTTCCAGGTATTGCACGGGTCGGTCCTTATTTCGTTGAACTTGTTTTTGTAAAAGTACGACTTTTGAGTTGATATATCCTTGTTCAATTTATTTCGAAAGCGTTTGTATTCAATTTCATACGTTTTATTTAGCCTGCTGTTCTATCATTTTCTGTACAAAACGTCCCGTTGTCTACATTTTTCTATTATTTCGACGCACATCCATGGATTTTTTTTACATTTTTCTTTTCCTATTCTAGTACAAATTGATTTTGAGTAGATGTCCTTAAATTTGTGTGATAGCTTCTCATAAAGCGTTATTGCGTCAGTTTGAATTAGAACTTCGTTCCAATTAGTCGCTGCTATCATTCTATTGACCTTGGTTGAGCAAATGTACGACGTGAATGTTGGTTGGTTTACATTGGGCTTATTGATGCTGTTTAGAAATCATTACACACCATATTTTTATCATTCAATCATTATATACTTGTTTCACTGAAGTCTGTATTTAACAATTTTATGTAGAACTATTTTTATCTTACACCAACTCCATCTGTGCTGTCATTATATAAGCACATAGTCATTTTCTAACAAACGTCAAATGATAATAAATCTTTCTTCTTAAACAAAACGTGATCGGGTGAGGTTGTCTCCTAAGTTATTTCCTTGGTAAGAACCTTTACACATTTTCAGAATCATTTCATCTTTACATTTCTGGTCCTTTTCAAGCCGGATATATTGAAATATAAATTTATCATGTCTAAGGCTAATCAAATTCAACATTCACTAGAGCAGCAAGGCGAGCTTTCTGAGTTAATCTCGAACTCGTTTGCTAAACTTAAATCCAGCTCAAATATCACCAGTCATCGAATAGAATCCCGCATTAAAGCTCTTTCTAATAATTGAAATGACTACAAGAATAACCATAACTCATTGGGAATACTACGATCATCAGTCAAGAGTGAACAGAAAGCAGAGTACGACGAGGATCCATATTTCAAGCCTTCATGGAATGTGAAGAAAATTATCTCGATGCTATGGAGCAGATGTCGATTTTGCTAGAACAAATCACACCAAATTCTTCCATGGATGGCAAAGCATTGTCCGATTACTCTATTGTTCGAGAATCATCTTCGTCAACTACACATGTTCGCTTGCCGGTAATGGATTTTCCCATCTTTAGTGGAGAGTTTTCGGATTGGGCTCCATTCAAAGACGCTTTTACATCGCAAATCGGAGCTCATATTTCCCTGACGTGTGTCGAGAAATTACAATATCTGAAAGCATGTCTCGCTGGTGGTAAAGCAGCTTCTCGTTTGCACACAATGCCTCTAACAGCAGCTAACTTTAAGGTAGCATGGGATGATCTTCTGGAGCATTATGATAACAAGCGGCTTCTAGCTGACTCAGCATTGGATTTACTCTTTTCTGCAAAATCCGTCACCCAAGAATCAGCAGAACATCTTGATTCTTTGCTCAACACAATTAATCAAGCAGTAGGTTCTTTAGAAGGCCTTGGTAGCAAAGTCGATCAGTGGGATGAGATTTTAGTATTTTTAGTTTCTCGTAAACTGGAAA
The DNA here is from genome assembly GCA_949129095.1 of Volucella bombylans. Lineage (NCBI taxonomy): Eukaryota > Metazoa > Arthropoda > Insecta > Diptera > Syrphidae > Volucella > Volucella bombylans. Next base: position 127,065,519 of record OX422144.1, on the reverse strand, counting down.
CTTCTACTTGGAAAGAATTTAAAGAATTCCTTCAAACACGCATTCGTTCACTTCAGGCCTTCGAACGGGTGAATCCGAAACAGCAAGATATCAGAAAACCATCATCAATGGTCAAGAATCAGTTATCTAAAGCCAGATCTCATCATGTTGCTGTACGGAACCCTTCCCAATGGTGTTCTCTTTGCAACGGGAATCATTTTATCTCAACGTGCCCAAGTTATCTCTCGAAAAGTTTTGAAGAGCGTCATCAGTTTGTCACACAAAAAAAACTGTGCTTTAATTGCCTTGGACCGCACTCAATCAGCAGATGCTATTCAAAGAAGAGGTGTAACATCTGTTTTGGTCGTCATCACACTTCTATTCACCCAGGTGGGAATGCTTCCAATCAACAATCTACCAGCTTGGCACAGAACAGCTCTACAATAGAATCAGTATCGATTAGACCATCTGTATCTACTGCATCGGTAAATGCCACTTACATCTATAAATCTCCAAGAAGCGGAATACTCCTAGCAACAGCTTTAGTTAAAATCAAATCGTGCAATGGAACACGTCACGTGGTTAGAGCTTTTCTTGACCAAGGGTCTGAAATAAATTTGATATCGGAAAAGCTTAGTCAAATTCTTGGATTGCCACGTGTTCATACATCGTTATCTATAGCTGGTATAGGAGCAGACACATTATCTTCACGCAGAGCAAATGGAAAAGTTACCCTGGATATTCAATCATGTGTGAATGAATACAAAACTGTTTTTGACGCATTTACCTTGCCAAAACTAACTAGCTATCTTCCTTCAACAATGGTTGCCATCAACAACTGGCCTCATCTTAAGGGTCTGCAACTCGCGGATCCTGAATATCATCAGCCTGGTCGAATTGATCTTATATTAGGAGTTGAAGTCTATAGTCAAATCATCCGAATTGGGCTTCGGAAGGGTTCATCGGAAGCGCCAATTGCTCAACTAACTAGTTTGGGCTGGATACTTTCTGGCTCAGTACAATCAGCAGCACATACAGCATCGGTGGAAGCGGAGGTTTTTCATTGCCATATTGACCACGAAATCAACGACCTAATAAAACAATTTTGGATTCAAGAAGAAGTCTTCAGTTCACCTAGTAATCAACTAACTTCAGAAGAGGAACAATGCGAGGAGATTTTTAACACCACTCACTCTCGAGACTCGGAAGGAAGATATATCGTGAGGCTTCCTTTTAAGTCATGTACAGTAAGTTTAGGAGACTCTCGCACTACAGCGGTAAACATGATTCATAGGATGCAAAAACGTTTCATGCTAAATTCAACGTTTTATGAAGATTACTCTAAGTTCATCAGAGAGTACGAGGATTTAGGGCACATGCGCCGAACATCTGCACCTCCTAAAGTAGCTGATCAGGTATTTTATTTACCACATCATGGAGTTGTGCGTGATATGAGCTCCACAACTAAACTCCGAGTTATTTTTAACGGATCCTTTAAAACCCAACAAGGGTTGTCACTTAACGAATTCCTTCACGAAGGCCCAAAGCTTCATGTGGATCTTCCAGACGTTATAACACGATGGCGGATGAATCAATTTGCTTTCTCATCTGACGTCACGAAAATGTTTAGGCAAATTCAGGTTCATCCCGATGATTGGGACTTTCAGAGAATTTTGTGGCTTGAAAACTCAAATCTGGTGGAATTCGTTTTAACAACGGTAACGTACGGAACCAGCTCAGCTCCTTATCTCGCAAACAGAGTTCTTCGACAACTTACAGCAGACGAAGGTTGTCTTTATCCAGAGGCCAAGGAAGTTATCGAGCAGAACACTTACGTCGATGATGTCTACAGTGGAGCTTCATCCATCTTGAAGGGTAAGCACAAAATTAGTCAAATAATAAATCTTTTCAAGGCGGGTGGTTTTCCACTTCAAAAATGGGCAGCCAGCCACGAAAGTCTCTTAGAAGATGTGCCTATTCAAGAACGTGCGTCCTGTACCTCATCCCAAACGCATTCTATCAAAGGTGGTCCCATACATCGTACTTTGGGACTCAACTGGCAACCTGCTGAAGATCGATTCATATTCACTTCTGAGCAATTCAGTGAACCCGATGTCTACACGAAGAGAAATGTTTTGTCTCGTATTGCGAAGCTTTTCGATCCGTTGGGATGGCTATCGCCAGTGGTTATTCGAGGAAAAATATTCATGCAGGAGCTTTGGGAAGCTAATCTAAGCTGGGATGAAGCTATTCCTCTAAATTCCAGCTGCGCTGGAAAACCTATATTCATGAGCTTCAAGATCTTCATTTAATTAGCGTACCAAGATGGCTTGGATTAACTTCATCATATTTATCTGTTGAGATTCATGGCTTTGCGGACGCCTCTCATTCGGCTCTAGGTGCAGTCATCTATCTTCGTGTTGCCAGAGGTATAGACAATATTCAAATCACTATTTTAGCATCGAAGACCAAAGTGGCTCCTATTCAAAAAACCAACAAATCAAGTAATCCATCTAGAAATGGTCGTGTTACAACGCCACGTTTGGAACTTTCAGCAGCTTTGCTTCTTACACGCCACGTCAATTATATTCGAAAAGTCTTGAATCTTGAGGTATCAGCTATTCATCTCTGGACTGATTCCAGTACCGCCTTGTTTTGGATTCAAGGCCAACCAACTAGGTGGAAAGATTTTGTACGCAACCGTGTCTCTCAAATACAAGAAATTCTTCCTGAGGCGCATTGGCATCATATACCAGGAGAGAACAACCCAGCTGATCATGCGTCGAGGGGTTTGTCACCACGTCAGCTATCTGAGAAATCACTTTGGTGGTTCGGGCCCAGTTGGCTGCAACTCGACTCAAGTCTTTGGCCATCTCTGTGTCTTAACTTGGATACAAGCACTGATCTGGAGGAACGTCGGCCAATAGTAGCTTTCACTACGACTCAAAAATCCAATACTTCCTGGGATCTCATAAACAAGTACTCATCGCTTATACGACTATTACGCATAACTGCCTGGTGTAGGCGGCTAATACCGTTCTCGAAAACCCTCAAACAAAAAGCGAAATCAGATGGAAAAGCCCCACTAAAAATCACAAAATTCAGTCGATGGTTGAAGCCCGAGGAACTACTCTTAGATGAAGCTAAGGTGTTTTGGATCAAATACGTACAGATCGAGAGTTTTTCTTCAGAAATTAGAAATTTGTCTAGCTTACAGTCCATTCATCGCAGCAGCCCAATTTATCGCCTTACCCCATTTATTGACTGTTATGGAATTCTTCGAATTGGCGGGCGGCTTCGGAACGCCCAAATCGATCCGGACACGAAGCATCCAATAATCCTTCCACGTGAGTCAAACTTAACAGAGCTGATTCTGGACTATACACATAAGTCTACACTTCATGGTGGAGTTCAATTAATGCTGGCCACGCTTAGACGGAGCTACTGGATTACTGGAGGTCGCAATACAGTTCGTAGTTTCATAAATCGCTGTGTTGTTTGCGCACGCTATAGAGCTTCAACACAAAGACAACTTATGGGCCAGGTTCCCATCAATCGAACGATTCCTTCACGTCCATTTTTACATTCAGGTGTGGACTATGCAGGCCCCTTCACACTAAAAACCTGGAAAGGGCGAGGAGCTAAAAGGTATAAGGGATATCTAGTGGTGTTTGTATGCTTCTCTACATCTGCAGTTCACCTCGAACTTGTCACGGATTACTCTACAGACGGATTTCTTGCGGCCTTCAAGCGCTTCACTGGTCGACGGGGAATGATGATGATGCAGAGCTGCGTAAGTTGTTCAATTCTGCCTCTAATAACATGAAATCTTTAGTAGATCTACTAGCCAATGATGGCACGAAGTGGTCATTCAACCCTCCCGCAGCTCCTCACTTTGGAGGTAAATGGGAGGCAGCTGTTAAGTCAACCAAGTTCCACATCAAGAGAGTGATAGGAGATGCTGTTCTCACATACGAGAAATTTTCCACGTTCCTGATATAAGTGGGATCTGTTCTGAACTTTCGTCCCATTTTCCCTCTCTCGGATGACCCAAGTGATCTGGAAGCTCTCACCCCAGGCCACTTCATTGTTAGAGATGCTTTAACAACAGTTCCTGAACCATCTTTAATCCAATTACCCACATTGCGTTATCGGCAACTTCGCCAAATGCTAGAAAGATTCTGGCAGAGATGGTCTCACGAGTACCTTCAACGCTTGCAAGGTATTGGTAAGTGGCATAAATCATCAGAAAATATCAAAGAAGGAGCCTTAGTACTTGTGGTTGACGAACGTTATCCTCCAAGCAAATGGCCACTGGCGCGAGTTATTTCAACACATCCAGGTGGTGACGGACTTGTACGAGTTTTCACTGTGAAGACGCAGTCAACAACACTTAAGCGTCCCATATCAAAACTTTGTTTGCTACCAGTTTCCAATGATGCTACTGAGAAAAAATCGTCAAGTTAAGTAGCAGTTATTTTTCAACGCTCAAATTGAGACGTCAAAGCTGGCGGAATGTTTAGAAATCATTACACACCATATTTTTATTATTCAATCATTATATACTTGTTTCACTGAAGTCTGTATTTCACAATTTTATGTAGAACTATTTTTATCTTACACCAACTCCATCTGTGCTGTCATTATATAAGCACATAGTCATTTTCTAACAAACGTCAAATGATTTTGCCTAATAAATCTTTCTTCTTAAACAAAACGTGATCGGGTGAGGTTGTCTCCTAAGTTATTTCCTTGGTAAAAACCTTTACACATTTTCAGAATCATTTCATCTTTGCAGATGCATAGTGATCCGTAAGACCACTTTCAATCACAAAAGTTGTTATATTTTCATGTTTTGTTCTTACTAAAATGTGGTCAATTGTAGACTTCGTACCTCTTTTTAGATCAATTCTTGTGTATTGGTTTATAGAATTTGTGAATCCTAGTGTAGCCAACATCTCAAAGTAATTTTTTGCGTTGCTAGAGTTTGTGTCACTGACATTAATATTGATATCACCCAATACAATAGCTTGTCCATTCTTTAAATTATCTCCAAGATTTTTCTCTAATTCTTCTACGAATAATTTTTGGCTCAATCCGGGTGATCTGTATACACCGAAGACATACTTCTTCTCTTTGTTAAGATATATCTTAATATTTTCATAAGTTAAGCTTTCACACGGTAATCGGGTAAACTTCAAATGACTTCTCACAAACATTAAAATACATACCTCCTCCTCTTCGTTTGTTTCTGTTTACAAATTCTGGTTTATGGAATCCATCTAATTTGTAAAATTCGACTTCTTCGTCTTCTATATTTGTTTCGACTAGAACAATTATTTCTGACGCATTTTACATGGACCTTGTAAAAGTTTGGTCTTTGGATGTCACAAATGGGAAGGATATCTGGAGGAGAAATGGGAAATCGGCTATAAATCGTAGAAGATGTTGCATAAAAGGACCGTGCTAATTGAATAATTTGCCTGCTCGTAAAACACTAAATTAATAAGTCTCTGCAGTTAGAGCAGTCTTTAGTTCAAGCCTCCAGCTGCTCCAAGATAGTAGAGGTGCGCGCCATCCAAGATCAGGGCCATTCTCTATTGTATTGCCGCTGTGGAGTGAAATCGTAAAAATTCCGGGGAGGAGCGTTGATTACATTTTTTATACATACTCCAACTATCCTAGGCTATACGTACTACGTACTATATTGCCCAGGTTGATATCATCCGATAATCAGTAAGTGCAAGGGAGGACCTCTATGAGAAACTTGCAATATTACAGAAAGACGACACGGAATTTCAGCGGCTACTCGAAGGTAACCTTATGCACTCGATACAACTAACATTGTTTTCATTCCCTCATCTAGACAATCCCATTTATTGCGATTTGTCGCATGTTTATCACGAAGGATATACGCAAGGCATATTTTGACGCAACTCATAGCCTTTGGTAACCAGGTCGCCGGGCGTCTTATGACCGAATGTTTCCTCGGGCCTAACATTCGCCAAAACATGCATTCCATGCCAGCGGACGAAAGTACATCGCCACCCGAACTCCAACGCTATGCTACCCTCGACGAGCACTCCGCTCACATCAACATCAACATCTTAGGACCATTCCCACCCTCCGAGGGGAACCGCTACCTCTTGACGGTCATCGATCGATAGCACTAGATGGCCAGAAATATACCCAATGGTTGACATGTCCGCGGACAATTGTGAAAGCAAGGATACCCCTTGCAAAACACATTGGATCAAAGAAGGCGATTCACCTCTTCCGTCTTTACGTAACTATATAAGTTGCTCGGAGTAAACCACATAATAACGACCTTGTATCACCTGCAGTCAAATGGAATCATAGAGCGCTTTCATTGGACGTTGGCGGCTTCAATCAACTGCAACTTTTCCACGAAATGGGTCAAGCGTTTGTCATCCATACTACTCGGTCTCCGAGCAATTCTAAGGAAAAATATTGACGCCACTCCAGCGGAGTTAGTATACGGCACAACCCTCATGCTCCCGTCCGATTTACTGGCACCAATGCTCAAAATCGCTCGCTAAAAAAATTAACCAAAAACATGTCAATGTGTCGATAGTTCCACCATATGTGGGTCCCTTTAAGATAAAAGAACGCCACGACAAATTTTTCACACTGGAGATTCGAGGGAAGCCCTCTAAAATTTCGACGGACCGTCTGAAGCCAGCATACTTAGAGACCGACTATAACGACAACGAACAGCCGACTGTATCTGCACCGATTTACCCGCAACCACCATAACGTATTTCGAGTTAGTCTACCAGCACCCGCACCAGTCGCCGCGTTCAGACCGATAAGCGATACCTTTAGCCTTGAGCCTTCTGAGGGCAACTTTTGACAACTGACCAACTGACAGCCACCTGACAGCCACCTGACAGCAGCACACTACGCCCATGTAACATTCACCGCCGCCAAAAATACCTCGCGTTTTTCCTTTGTTCAAGCATTTCGCTATAAACGTACTTGAGATAGCAGCTCTTGATCTGTGTTAACTATTTTTAACGATGCTTTTAATTAAGTTTTAGACTAATCGAACTTTTAGTATTTCTTGGATTTGTTATTGCGACTAAACACACTTGGACAAGAGGGAGAGGATATTGATAAATTTACTGGAATCAAGGAGGCAGAAAAAAGAACAAAACAGCTACAAAAGCATTTTTGCGATAAAATTGAGCTCGATGTCGATAGATCAAAAGAAGGATTTGGAAATACCAATGATGGAAATACTACGAGAAGATTTTTTCAAGAATCAGGGGCAACAACTCGTATAACAGGGTTCAATAGAGAGATAATAACAAGGCTTGAAGTAATACTTAAGATTTTGAATTGGAGGGAAAAGGTTAACACTGACAAGTTTGGGGAGTATTCAAAAAAAAGAACAGAGTTATTAAAGCCTAAATATCCCGAAAACTAACTTACACCTGCTCTTTATAAAATTTTGGCTCATGGTCGCAATATGATTGAGTATCAATCGTTACCACTTGAAGGATGGGAATTTTCGTAAAGCACGTCCCTCTTCCCTCTTCACCATACTGACAGATCACCACTGCAACTTCCAATGAAAGAAAAAGATGTAATGGACAACGTAAGCAACATCGGACCAGAATCTTTAGCACAAGCCACCACTCAGTCACAAGATTTTGTTGTAAATGAAAATGGACCACCTTTAATACGTCAAGGTGCACTAAATGATTTAGGTAGAGGCCCAATTTAGTCTAAAGCTCAAGCTGAACTCTTAGGTTCCAGACTTCAGCAATGGAATTTATTGTTCTTCAGCAAAGTACACAAGTTTCAGTGTGCTGAAAGAAGAAAGAGGTTTTACATATTGCAGTGGTGTTCCAGATCAATGGAGACTACTCATTGATTCTTCGAAATTGAGTTTAAAAGCAGTCTTACTGCGTAACAGTCCGTCGCCACGAAACAGAATTATGTCAGACATAACATCTGAGATCTAGTCCGGCATTTTTTTTTCTGTCTTAACTGGGCATCAGCAACAATTATTTCCTCCTTTTTACTTGGCAGTTTGGGAAAAAAATACATTTACCACTCTATTCAACAGAAAACAACTCACATATGTACTCGTATATACGAAATGTGAAATTCATGCCCTGATTCTCATCCGTGAACATCCATGCCCTGATATTAGTTTCTGCATGGATTTTTGTGTCCCCTTTAGAACATGACCATGGCATGTTTATAATCCGGACATCGTTCATGTCCTGTGGAGGCGGCCTGTAATGGCAATGATCTCTCCTTCTATACCTTCAGCACATGGCATTCATGTAAAAGAAACAGAGGCTAATATAAAAAAACCCGCTCGACAAAATTCAGTACAACCGTCAATTTTGGAAGGTACGAGTATATGCAGATATTAAAGTTGTTGGAAAATTACTTGGGTTGCAAAGAGGTTACACGGAATGCTGTTGTTTTTTGTGCGAGTGGGAAGAAGTCAACACAACATTAAAAAAGAATGGCCCATGAGGAGTAATTTCATTCCTGGACAAACAAATATTTCTGAATACCTCTTAGTAGAGCCAAGGGCATAACACCTACAGCAATTTGATTCGGTAGACCAATGTCAAAATTCGCACTTCGCAACCATGTTTAGGCATCCTCGGTATTTGTGTTTGTTTGTGATTATGACTAGGGAATTCAGGATGGACTTAATCAATATACGCGGGCCGAAATAGACTAGCCGTTTTGGCACTTAGTGAAACGGAGGTAGAACCCGCCCACACATCTCAGATCACTCTGATCTCAAGCAACTTGACTACGAACTAGTGCCATTATTCTTTTCTCATTGCAGTCTCGCCATTTACGTGCGTAGGGATGTAGCTTACCAAACTCAACTTCATTTGGTTAAAATTCCATCTCTGTAAGCAAATTATCCACTACAGGTTCATTTACAGAAGCCCCAAATTGGATAGCCATTCGACCTTTAACAAGCTCGACGCTCTGTCTGGCTCCATACAAAGAATTGTATCCCTGTATCCCCATACTGAAATCGTAATTACGGGCGATTTCTATATATACAATTCTGGTTGGCTTCGAAGGTGTATTGAGATCTTCGCTGCGGAAAATAACTTAACCCAGCTTGTAAATGAGCCCACACGAATACCAAACGTTGATAGACATACAGCTTCACCCCCTGCTAAGAACACCGTTGATATAGTTTCATCTCTATGCTTGTCGGACCATTGTTGTGTCATATCAGCTAATTTGTCGTACACCCACCACACAGTTAGAGAAAAGATTCCCAAAAGAACCGTATGGCAATACGAGAAAACCAATTGGAGTGGACTTAGTAGCTTCTTTAGGAATTGTAAACGATCTTTGTGTTTCCACGACGTTGATGCCGCTGCTGATATGATCACAAACACTATTCTCTGTGGAATGAGATCCTATATCCCTCATTGGATGAAGATTATCAAACCAAAAGGAAAGGCGTGACATGACTCGAGCTGTAATGAGGCTGCCAGGGTTAGAGAGATGTTTTTTGCGTTGTGCAAGACCTATCCGACAGAGGAAAACCGAAAAAAATTCAAACGCTCCAGGAATAACTGCAACTCTTTTCTTGAGCTTGTGAACTTTTCAATAACTAACATCTGAAGTAAAACTTGTTACAATGTAGCAAAGGAAGTAACAACTTTTGGTCATTCGCCCAAAACATAAGAAATTTTGCTTCATCCTCCAACCCAACGCTCATTTATAATGACATTCCAGCTGTCAGCTCTCTAGACAAGGCCAATCAGCTTGCTGCTCATTTTGCGGCCTGATCAACACTTCCTGATCGTGCTTCGACTTGATTGAATCGACTCTTTAATGGAATGAATCCACTTTCGCGCTCGTGTAGCAGCAAGACTACGTAAAGATCTTAACAAACACAAATCCGCTGCTCTTGATGGTATATCTTCCCTTTTTCTGAAGAGGTGTTCTTCCTCCCTGTCAAAACTGCTGCGTAAGCTTTTCATAGATCCCACTCTTTAAAACACCATTTATCCAGCTGCTAGAAATAGGGAATCTTCCCCTCTCTCCTCCTACAGACCTATTACACATACTTCCCTTCTTACTAAGGTCATGGAAACGCTGATAAGCCATAAGTGCATGAAATATCTTGAATTGTAAAAACTTCTCCATGACCGGCAGTATGGTTTTCGTAGCCACAGGTCCACTGGTGATTTAATGACATGTCTCAATCTGGCGAAAGAAAGATAGTTGCACTTGATATTTTTGAGAGCATTTGACAGAGTTTGGCATCCGGCTCTTTTTTCTAAAATGCGTGCTTTTGGGATCGATGACTCTCTTCTTCAATGGATTAGAAACTGCTTTTCGGAACGATCAATTCAAGTTATGTTGGGTGGTTCCAAGTCTGATATTCACAAAATAAATTCTGGTGTACCCCAGGGCTCTGTTCTGTCTCCGACACTCTTTTTAGTTTTCATTAATAATCTCTTGTCTGCTACTTCTAATCCAATATATTCCTTTGCTGATGACAGTACTCTCTGCTTTTCATATTTGTTCCCGGGCTCACGTCCCTGCTCTTTGGCTGTAAAACGGGAACGCCAGCGTATGCTAAGCTCATTAAATTCCGATATCAACAGCATAACCAATTGGGTAACTATCAACAGAGTGGAATTTAATGCTTCCAAAACACAATGGTGTCTGCTGTCGTTAAAGCGAAATTTAATTGCCCGGCCATTATCCATGAGTGGCACTTACATCGCCAAAACCGGAAAAGTTTCCATTCACGGTATGTGTGTCAATGACAACCTACGTCGGAATGACCACATATTCGGTGTCGTCAAAAATGCTGCGAAATGTCTTGGTCTCCTCAAACGATGTAGGAAATACTTCACCCCCTCTGATCAAGCCTCAATATATAAGGCATTTATCCGCCCAAAATTGGAGTACAAAATTGGAAAAACTATAATTGCTATCTATACCGGATTATAAAGTCTGGGGATATACATAATATGCCTTTGGAGCTTCATTTCCTTGATTCCCATCTAAACATCAAGACATCGCGGTGACGGAAAAAGGATACCAAGGAAAATGGTCTTCGAGAATGCTCGCAGATTTTTGTTGGATATCAACGAGATCAGCCGTCATACAATTAAAGGGTCCGCCATCTAACGCTTTTTTTTTCAACTAGTGCTTATTTCGTGAATGGTAACACTTAGCTCATGTCTGATTTGACAGATAATTAGTTTTATCCTTCCGGTTAATAACGAAAAATAATTTCATTCAAATGGCTGCCTCGGCTGGCCATGCAGTAGCCTACACGATCGGTCCAATTTTTAAGCACATTATCGATTGTGTGCAGCTGTATTTCACCAATGGCTTCACGAATATTGTCCTTTAAAGCGTCAATTGTCTCTGGCTTGTCGGCGTAACACTTATCTTTTACGGCGCCACACAAATAATAGTCCAACGGTGTCAAATCGCAGCTCCGAGGTGGCCAAACGACATCAGCTCTACAGCTGATAATGCGATCTTCAAAAACAGGGCGCAAAACATCGAGTGTGGCTTCGGCTGTGTGGCACGTAGCGCCGTCCTGTTGAAACCAAATGTTGCCAATATCCTCCTCTTCAATTTTTGTGAACAAAAATTCGTTCAACATGGCCCGATAACGATCGCCATTGACTGTAACGGCCACTCCTTGCTCATTTTCGAAGAAAAATGGCCCAATTATGCTTCTGGACCAAAATCTGCACCAAACAATGACTCGTTTTGGGTGTATCGGCTTTTGAATGTATGCGTGCGGGTTTTCTGTGCCCCAAATGCGACAATTTTGCTTGTTTACATACCCGCCAAGATCAAAATGAGCTTCATCTGAAAAGATGATTTTTTTGGCAAAATCGGCATCATGATTTTCAAAGTAATGTCGCAATATTTCCCAGCGTTGTTCAGTGTATACACAACCATATTCGTTCAGCGGAAGGATAGAACTAATTATCTGTCAAATCAGACATGAGCTAAGTGTTACCATTCGCGAAATAAGCACTAGTTGAAAAAAGGAAAACGTTAGATGGCGGACCCTTTATAAGAGACAAGCAAATCGAACAAATAGTCTTCAGAGTAATTTTTTAAAAAATTATTGTAATCGCCTTCAAAACTCAGTTATTTTTTTTATTAATATATTTTCCTAAGAAAATTGGTGTTGCAATTTTTTTTAACACACACGTGTTTATCTCCACTGGATCGTATTCTATATTTTCTTTCATAAACATCGCTATTCCTCTCCACCTTTGAAATTAACTCTAATTGAGAAATCGTGATAAAAGCCACTCAAATTGTACACGTCATTCTCTTCATTTTGTCTTTTCGGTTTTATTTGTGCAAAGTACAGACGAGAAGTAAAGTTTCGCAATCTATTGTATTTTATCCCCCTAAAATTATGTAATATATATTAAACCATTCTCACACCAAAAAAAAACTATTGCATACACACAGGTAGTTAAGATCAATTTGATCAACTGCCTGAGGCCCAGGCACATACATACATAAATGAATATGTAGCCCAAAACGTTTACGCGACAACCGGCATCCCCTTTCTTTTGAATAACATTTTACTCCACATGCATAGGTATTCATTTGAAGGCAAAACAACCTCGGAAACGTCCTCACAAAGTATGTTGATCAAGCTGGTCCTTTTGAATATTTCCTCAGATACAATGCATTCGAACTCAGTTCATGCCCACAGGACTATGACCTACTATACGATTCTCTGCTTGGATTCTTAAAGAACTTCCGTGGCATGTCGACATGAAACAACAGACAAACTTGATGTCGATCGATTGTAAACGACCACACTGGAAAGAATCTGCATTCCATCGGCTGCATGCAAACCTCCCTATTGAACCCACTACAGCAATTGCCCCATTGCATAACCTCACATAACAATTACTTGCGGATATATGTATTCGTACTTAGGCCAAAGTAACCACCCAATACTAGTAACCAGCACGCTAGATACTCAGATACTCAGTTACTCAGATACTCCTGAAGACAATTCGCTTGAATCACATCATAGAAAAAAAATGTTTTTGATAAAATATCACAGTCACGTTTGCACGAATTTGGATCAGCCTACGGAATGTTTGGGCATTACGCTCTCTGAGTGGCCCCCAAGAGCCAGTCCCGTCAGTAACACACAATCTAATTTCGGTTTATTACCAGCTCTAAGTGAACGAATACCTCGTACTTATATGAGTAGATAGACCACTACGACACTGCCATTCAAACTTAGGTTGCTCTATCCATTCGAACCTAGGAACCCCATGTCGATTCGATGAAGTGGTTGGTATCCATTGGACATTCACATTCGGTGGTGAAGTACCACGGATATTCGTACTCGTAAGTCGTTGCCTCGCCCAAATATGACAAAAAGTCGACAGCGACACGGCCGAAAAGCAGTCAAAACACTTCCAAACTTGCAAAGCGATTTCGTTACATACATCATTAGGGGAGCACAGTAGACTGAGGGTTTCGTTTCCTTGGAGCTGAAGATGGTGGAGGTGGACGTCGACTGCGACTCCGGACTTCAACTATTATACGATTTCAACTTGGACGTTTATAATGACATCGGCGACTTTTATTCCATTTGCCATGCATGAGTAAGCGGTGCCGAGGAAATCGGGCTAATTTAGTGGCTGAAATTGTATCGGCGCGACAACGACTGACGACAGACGACTGACGACAGACGACTGACGACAGACGACTGACGACAGACGACTGACGACTGACGACAGACGACTGACGACTGGTGACCGACGAGCACATTAAGACACAATGCGCCAGCACAAATATTTGGAAGTCTACGACGGTCTTTGTAATGTGAGATATGGTGGCGCTGTTGGATAGCTGAATGGCTGGACCATTGGACCAACCGTTGGTTGGTGTTTGCATTTTGCATACTGAGAATTGTTGTCGAATCGTGCGAGTAATTCTATACCCAAAGGTGGAGGAAATTCATGAATATGCTGCAGCTAGAGTTTAAGAGCACAGCTGGGACGATAAAGGAACTGCAATGCTTGAATGGGCTAGAGGTGGAAATCTCACAACATTGTTGAGGAAACTGTAGAGTAATTTATTGCTGCTCAATTTGGTGGTTCAATGGGACTAAAGTGGGGCATCTGGTGGGAATCTGTTGGAAATTTCAAGAAATAGGGGGAAGTATCATATTTGATCAGAGATTAATGGTTCTCTCCCCTAGACATTGTCACTTTTTGCAGAATCACTAGGGATGTAGCAGTATTACTACCCCCCACGGTGGTGGTCTGGCGAGGAGTAGAATAGTTTGTACCATCGAATTAGAGTCGCCTTCAATCTAATCCTTATAATGAACCTGAATGTCATGCAATAATAACAGATGGGTGAGACATGTGATTGGAAAGCTTCGTTGAAACAATATGTAGGCTTTGATGGCACTGTAACGTCCATATGGGAACACAATCTAGTATCTGCCTTAATACCTGGAAGAGAGATGAAAGTAGACTTTCGGAGGTTTGCCGTGTTGGTGGTGTCAACAACTCGCATTTTCTAAAAGTGTTCTCCCTAAGATGGGCACAATACTCGCATAAATTAGAATAAATGTCCAAATATAGGTCTGAACTCAACTCCTATACAAGAGACCAAACCAAGAACCAATCCAAGAACCAATCTTAGCAAGGTTAAGGAAAGTTCTATCCAAAGATCCAATAGCCCCGGGATGTCTGATAGTCTACAAAGGAGCCTGGACAGAGCACAGCCGGTAATCATTATTGCTTCTTATGGAAACTCACTTCCCGGGCTGTAGGGATTTTGATGAACAGCTATTAACTGGTACCACAACATCAACTCACTACGAACCCATAATCTCTCGCCAGATCGCAGAGAATTGAATGACATGGGCGATCCAGCCGTTCAATACCCTAGAATCTGCGGGAACAGACGAGATAATTGAATTTCATTCCTACAGCAGGAGGACCTAACCACTTCTTTGCTAAGGATTGCAGATCCATTAGTATCTTCTCGTTTTTGTTAAAAACACTGGAGAAAACCCTAGATCAACTCAAAACCTGTGCGGTTTTCAACATGCTCACCTTAAAGGAAAATCAATAGAGACGGCACTACATGAGGTTATAGCACTACAAGCAGTACACCATAGCCTCCTTCCTAGATATCGAAGGAGCATTTAGTGATGTACACACCGGATCTGCAAGGATGGCCTTATACAAGCTCCATGTAGAATCAGCGACAGCGTAATGGATTGAAAACATGATAAAGAGGAGAAGTACCAATTCAAAATTTAGGAGAAGCACACTCAGAAAAAGGGTTCCCGCCTTCTGTGACTTGTTTTGAATAGAAGGGTGTTAAGGCAGTAGCCATAGTCATTCTGGTGGGAGGAAAACATCTCCCAACGTTCAGAGAACTAATGGAATCGGCCCTGAACGCGCTCGCAAAATGTATAACACAAAACGGTTTAGGGATAAATCCACCAAAAACCTAACTAATGTTGTTCAGAAGAAAAAGAAAGCTAGAATCAATGGTGTTAGGAGAGAACTTTCATTCGAAACTAAACTAATCTAGGAATCATCCTAGACAGTAAGCTCAGTTGGAAGCATAACATCAAAGAAAGAACCAGAAAAGAATTAGGAGCATTCTAAACCTGTTAAAGAACCTTTGGGTCCTAAGACCATTTATAAAACACTGGATGTACATTCTTACCTATAGTGTGCTGGTGTGGTAGAAAGTGGAAAAAGACTAGTTGTCTCCAAACACTCATACAAGTTCAAAGACTAGAGTGTGCCGCAGTAACAGGAGAGTTAAGGTCCATCATACTCCTCTAGCTGCGCTAGAGATAATGCTCAACCCCCTTCCTTTAGACGAATTCTTTAAGTGCACGGCTTCTAAAAGCTCGATCAGGCTAAAAGGATCAGGCCTATGGATGCACCGCAATTCACGACACGCGTCTACAGTACAAGAGTACGAACTATCAAAACTGAGGAAGTGTAGTGAACACACATCGTGCCAAGCGTGGACATTGACAGCAGTTTCTCCACATCATTACCTAGCATGACTGGGTATCTAATACTGCCACCAACAATGGCAAACTCCACCTCTATACTGACGGCTCCAAAATGGAAAAAGGTAATGCAGCTGGAGTTTACGGTGAAAAGCTACAGATCCAAGAGTCCTTCAAGATTCCGGGTGAATGTAGCAATTTTCAGGCAGAAATATTTGCCTTTTTAAAGCTGCACAGGCTGGACAACTCATGGAACTCATGGAACTCAGAGATCTCTATCTTTGTGGACAGTCAAGCAGCCATAAAAGCTTTGGTAAGTGAAATCGCCAAATCAATAGAGGTGCAAAAATGTCGTCGAACTCTAAGTAGAGTCTGCGAATCTCACCAAATGGATTCTGCTGGTTGCCTGGACACATGAAAGTGAAAGAGAATGGGCAAAAGTGCATGCGCTAGCAAGAGGGTCCCTCTCTGCATAGGAGTAACAGACACAATGACGCAAATACATATATCAATTGAAACCCTGAAATGCAACGTGTAACTTAAACCTAGACAGCGGGAGAACACGTACCTTCCTCAGACTAAATAAAGAAGACATCCGTATCACTACGGGTGTCCTAACCGGCCACTGCCTCATCGGCAGGAGAACCGGGATTATAGGAACCTCTAATATGGATCAATTGTGTAGGTTGTTCATGAATAGTTTCAAATGCTAACATAATGTGACAGAAAAGACCTTATAGGCGACGTTCCTCTGTAAATAGCCGCAACCAAAAGAGTCTCTTTTCTTTGTGGATCGGACAAATCAGTCCATTTATCGTGTATGCTTGCCTTGTAACATATATATGCTGCTTGGTTGTATGCATGTACCATCCTAAATTCATCATCAAACCGGTGTTTTTTTTTGTACCGGAGCTTTAAAGTCAAATTGGGATAGGATTTTGAGAAAGCTTGAGAGAAACGCGATCGGCAAAGATGTTAGCTGTTTTCTGCGATGGCATCTTTTCTTGGTCTTACTTGACTCCGTTGTGTCTGGAACAAGGTAATGATTCGAGTCGATGTTGGGCCCTCGGTAAATTCGGACATCCAGAATGAAGGAGAAGTGTATAGCGTCAATAGCAATGGGGTCAATCTGGATTGATCAGTGAATAGCAAGGTCTTAGCGTTTTCCTGTAACCCACTCAAAGACAGTTTCCTTACCCAGCCGTGCGTCATGATCTTCTAGCACAATTCTGGTTTCATAGCTGGGGAATTGAGTATATGTTTGGCCTATGAGGTCATACAATTCCGCTTTGATGCTGTTATCCTTATCTTCTGGCATGAACGCAAAACTGGCCTGTATTTCCGAGTTTGGCGTTGATGCGGATTGATATGAGGCGTATCCGTATCCTAATAAACACTGTTTCACAGTTTTTCATCCTCCTTATACTCAGCCCATCCCATCGCACTTTCTGGATGTCCGTAAATATCTGCGTGGCAGCGTCAAGGGTCTGTGCTAATTTCCCAGCTACACGTGGCTTGTTAACGTTCTACGGGCAGATCATTTTTGGTGAAATGAAGAGGATAGGCCACCATACCCAAAGGCATACCCATACAACGACACGCCAAATCAAATTGATCACATTGCAATAGACGTAAGGTATGCCTCCAGTATTCTGGACGTCCAAACCAACAGCCAGCTGACATTATTGCAGCCAAGGTACGAATATAGATCTCTCAAGCACCACAGCAAAGAAGATCTACTGTTTGAAGATATAACGTAGCAAAGCTGTAATCGCAAGAGACCGCCAGAAATTGTGCCGAACGGGTATCCCGAAATCTTTCAAAAACTCTTCCAACTCAAGTACCAAAGACGCCGCAACCGATGTGTTGGGTTTCACCTGATTATCACAAAAAAATCTAAGGTTTGATGAAGAATGCCAGCAAGCACACTTAGTTAAAAAAGAAGGGTACAAAGCGGCGTTGCAACGAAGCCCGAGAGCCACATTCGTAAGCTCTACGACCAAAAGAGACGGGAAGCACATTGGCTTCTCCAGACGAAGAAAAAAGAGCACAAGGACCAACTCGTGATCTAGTCAGAAGCGTATATGCATGATGAGTGGAATTTCTGCATAGTTTGCCCAATCCACAAAAAAGGAAGACCCACTCAACTGCGACACCTATGAAGGTATAAGTCTCCTCAACATCGGATTCAATCGGATCTTATCCACATTGTGTAAAGGTGTGAAATCCTTCGCCAACAACCTGATTGACCTCAGCATTGTGATTTCTGCCATCAAGAAACGTCACAATCGACGGCTATAACTTCGAGGTAGTAAGTGACTTTGTCTTCCTTGGCTCTACTACAATATAAATTCGACCAAGACCAAGAATCACTCCGGCCAATAGCAGTTTTGTTGTTTTTTGTTTTTTCTAACTCAGACAAAGAATTAGCCCATTGTACTCCTTGTAAGTTCCTTTTAGTGGAATCTTTCAGTCTTTCGAAGAAATATGAGTAAGCGCTTCAGTGATAAAGTGTCTACAGTACCAGAACCCACCACGTTAACGCCGGACATTCACATCGGTAGTTCATCGCGGTGTCGTTATTACTTTCACAGCAAGCATCACAGGATGTTGTATCACTTATGCCCAACACATGTAAGTGCTTAGCAGAAAGCATAGAGCTCCGTTCAGGTCTGCCTGCAACCTGGGGAGTCATGCCATCTGCTGTTGTGTTCATATGAAACCCAACTGTCAATGGCAGCCTTGGTGGAGGAAGCAAACAGACGTAAAGTAGTTTCAGGTCCTGAAAAGCTCTCCTTTGAGCCTTACCTGGTAAGTTCATAGGCGATTTCATTTGCCTTGATCCGTCTTCCGACTGCGTTCAGTGATGTCTTGTTTGGAAGTCGTGAGATGGTTCACCAAGCTTGGCTGTTGCTGCAGGTGCAAATACTTCGTCCCCTACATCGTTTCTTCACAGTATAATTCGTTGCCATGAGAATCGCTCATATCTCCACTTGGAAGACAGAAATCTAACGTCCTTGAACATTCCTTTCCTGGCTTAAGATTCTGGCTGAAACTGGTCCCGGGGAAAGTCGATTGCGTATTTCTTTTGCAGCAAGAATTCTTGTATGATTGCTTCCGACGGTATGTGCATAAGACCAGAGTCAAAAGGAAGTCGCTGGGCAATGCTATCAAAACACCGGGGCGTGTTGTACTAAAGACCACTTCTTTTTAAATGGAAAATGGCTTTGAGAGTTCAGTCCATGATATGAATATCGAGGGGAGAAAGATTCATCAATTCGTCTAAAGCGGAGTCAGGCTTGCCCCCATGCAGCCGAGGCAGACCGTTCCTTGGAGTCCGGTAAAAGCAGGACTTTTGTGAAAGCTTATTCTGCCAGAAGACCGAACGCATAGGATATAATTGGCCTTATCACAGCCGTGTAGATCCAAATTACCCTTCTCGATGAAATGCTCCATGTCTTGCTGACAGCTTCCTGCACTGTTGGACTTCTGCAGCCGTGGTGTAGTGGTACTAGCAATCGCTTCTCACTCGGAGGGGTCTAGGTTCGAATCCTGCCCATGAACAAGTCTTTCAAGTTTTTCAGTTGTGTAATTGGAACTCAGACAGAAAAATTCTGCGTGTGAAGGCATAACACTGACACGTAGATTTGGCTGTTGTAGAGTTTTAAGCACAAATAATTACTGCGAATTATAACCTTCCACTCTGAGTGAAGAAAAAACTCTCCGTCCTATTCGGACTCCCACCCCTGGAGAGCAAATACCGAAACCAAACACACCTGAACACACCAAACCACTACAAAACAATTTTCATTTCTCCTCCTTTCTACCTTTCCGCCCGCGCACTGGCAACAGTAAAAGGGTATCTAACCCCTTAGGCGCGCGTAAATTATATAAAAAAAAAAAAAAGACTTCTGCAGCGCCTCACAGGCTTTCGATGTAATATGTTTAGTCCAAGAAGTGTGTTATCAAGGATGACACCCGACTACTTTAGCTTGTTTCGACGATGACGCCTTTAAGCACTAGACGAGTTAGATCAGTTAGCTTCCTCCATCTCGTAGAGAGAACAACCTCAGTTTTGAGAGGATTTACTGAAAGCTCGTTTTTAGTGCTGCCTGCGCTTTAGAGCAGACAGTTGCTAGACACGATCCAACATACAGTACAGCTATATCATCCGCGTATGCTTGTGCATAGACGTTAGAACTATTGAGCGCGTTGAGCAGTGAGTTGACCAACATGTACCATTACAGTGGAGTCAGCATCCGCAATCAGTGTCCTGCATTGCTTTGATCCACAAAACGTGATTCGTCTACGAAGTGTTGTCCAGTCGACTTACATGTGCCGTCAAAAGTTGCGTTGACCAATGTCAATGAAAATGCCCAGCGCGTTTTGTAGAGTGCGTCTTCCATTCTGCCTACCAGATTTTGAAGCGCACTTCAGCAGGATTTTCCGCGAGATACGAGCTGGTTTTGGGCCGGTTAGAATCAGGTTGATTAGGAGTAAGGTCTGAGCATGATACAGGGAGTCTCTGCCTTTGATGCAGTGTAGGTTACCTAATGTGTAACTTGCCTAATGGATAGGGTTAAATTTATAATTTATTGAGAGCCAACAGGTCAGACGATAGTGTGACGATTAAGGAGGTGATTACCTCATTGTATTTGCTTCTGATCAGTAGCACCGTTGCATACGGTAAGTCTCATCTTCCTGGAACCGCAGTACTCAATGGTAATGGAAAATAAGCTGATGCAACGACGAATTTGTGTTGTGTTCCGTGGACAAGTTCTTGGTCCTTCCGATCGCTCGTCATATGGTAATGCGAAAACCCTTAAACATCCTTGACTCCAGATGCATTTTTTCCACACCCATGGCTCCGTGTGGATATTAAATATTTGCCTACCCATAGGCGTCCCAATTACATAAGGCAGAAGCTCTAAACAGTTTGTAGATGCTATTTAGCATAGTTGCGGAAAGGACACTTCAAAAATCTGGATGCTTGGTAATCACACACTTTGTTCTTTGAACGTGACAGCCGTGTGGTATCTATTTACTATTGAGAAGCACCCAAATATGTAGTTTTCAAGCATAATTCATCTGATTCAAAGATTGTCAAAGTTGCACAATTTGATGGCGATTTCCTACAATAAAATGCCATTACGCCGAACATAGTGAATTAGGCGCTTTCAGAAATCGATATCTGCTGCTTGGAAATGCAACAAAATGTAACCAATTCTAGCCAAACGTCCGCAAACCACCCAATTAAAGTCCAAGAAATCACTTTTAATTGAATTCGGTGGTCGTACAAGCCCCGAAACAGTAGAGTCCACTAAAACAGACTTTTATCAAGAGAAAATCAAAATTGAAACATTTTCCCGTTTGGAAAGCATTAGGTCAGACAATTTATTGATTGGCTGCACGCCAATAAGTCGCGTCGTGGGCAAGGCGTCCTTCCCCACTATGTGTTGTGCTGCGCGTGTACACTTACCGCATATTGGCCATTCGCCATTCGTCATTCGCCATTGGAACATGGACCAGGCACCCCTCATCTCATCTCTGAGTGCATTTGTTCAAATTTAAATGAAAAATGACTCTGAACCAGAGCATGCACATGCCGATTTCAGCTCGTGTCACCATTTGGACACCGAAAGGTAGTTCACTTTTATGTAGCACGATGTCGTTACACTATGCCCCCTTCTGTTCTTTGGCTGCTTTTGATGCGAAATGACCTTACGAGGCTATTGAGCTGGCCAAATGATCTGGGCATGAGACAGCTTAACGCAACCCATTTGGGGAGTATTTCAGTCTAGATTACACCGCAGATAAGATTAACAACTCTTGTAGCTGGAGGATATACGAGTACACAGTGAAGTTGTGGAGTGAGTTTATCTAAGTTGCGGTGGAATATGCGCAGTATGGACGCAGTTACTGCATTTTTCATAGTTCCACCTAGTAATGATGGTGATTGTGCAACGTCTATGAAATTACTAGTGCGCTTGTAAGTCGGGTAAGTCAGCCAAAAATGGCAACGGCAATTTCCGCGGAGCCACATTATCTGAAACTCCAGACGATTAATTGTATTGAATGATCAATCGAGAGTATTACATGGATGAGTCATCAGATTCTGATGACCTCACCAAGTGGAGGTACATAGTCGAAATCAGTTTGGGTGAGCCTCATAACTGGCTGCTTGGACTGTAATTTAGATCAATTAGAGATAGTTATCTTACACATTTGTGAAATCTTTTCATTCCAAAAGCGTTCAAATAAAATGCGTGAATATATCTCTATCCACGTTGGTCAGGCTGGTGTCCAGATTGGTAATGCTCGCTGGGAGTTGTACTGCTTGGAGCATGGAACCCAATCCGATGGTCAGATGCCGGAAGAGGTGATGATTCAGTCAACATTTTCTTCAGCGAGACTGGTGTTGGCAACAATGTGCTCCGGGCCGTTTTCGTAGATTTGGATCCAACTCTAATCGATGAAGTCCGTACCGGAACCTACCGCCAATTATTCCATCCAGAGCAATTGATCACCGGCAAGGAAGACGCAAGCAAATTGTCGACTTGGTCTTGGAGAGAATCCGTAAATTGGCTACTGATCTTCCATTCCTTCGGTGGTGGTACCGGTTCAGGATTCATCACCCTCTTGATGGAACGTCTCTCTGTGGATTATGGAAATCTAAATTGGAATTCGAGTGTTGACTGCTGTTGTTGAACTCTATAACTTTATCTTGACTACCCACACAACATTGGAACATTCTGACTGCACCTTCATGGTCGACAATGAAGCCATCTATGATATCTGCCGCAGGAACTTGTACATTGAGCGACCAACCTACACCAACTTTGTATCATCCATCACCGCTTCATTGCATTTCCATGGTGCATAAAACGTTGACTTGACTGAATTCCAAACTAACTTGGTATCATACCCACGTATCCACTTCCTTCTGGTCACCTTTGCTCTAGTCATCTCTGCCGAGAAGGCCTACCACGAAACCACCAACGCCTGTTTCGAACCAGCCAACCAGATGGTTAAGTGCGATCCTCGTCATGGTTGTGCCCAAAGATGTCAACGCTGTCATTACTACCATCAAGACTAAGCGCACCATCCAATTCGTCGACTGGTGTCCAACTGGCTGCAAGGTCAGTATCGACTACCAGCCCCCAACTGTTGTACCTGGTGGTGATTTGACCAAGGTCCAACGCGCCGTCTGCATGTTCTCCAAGACTAGAGCCATCGCCTTGACTTGATGTATGCCAAGCGTGCTTTCGTTCATTGGTATGTCGGCGAAGGTATGAAAAGGTATGAGAGGCCCGTGCAGATTTGGCCGCAGTGACGGCGAAGGCGAAAGTGCTGAAGAATATTAAGCCTGCTTCTCAAATTCCGGGAATTCACCAACATAAAAGTGAAGACGCCCACATGAATCTTTCGAATCATGAGATTGAAATTGTGGAATTTGAAATGACAGGAATTTGATTTCTTGCTAAAGTATCAAGCTTGGCCACCAAGTGGAGGATAGGAAACATGACGATGGATGAGTAATATCTTAAAGATGGTAGTTTCAACCATCATACTTACGTGATTGATTCTGATAACTTAATGATCTTAGCATTCGATTACAGCAGAGTAGGAATTATGAGCGACGTGGTTCTCTCAGAATATGAACGAGTGTAAGAATTGACTTTTTCACTTGCGTGCGCCACCTGAGTCGCGGTCTTGCTATGCTGCGCTGCACATCGGGGGCGGATTCGAAAACTTCGGACCAGAGCATTGCTGTCCATCCGAGTTGATGTCGCCCGTATTGTTCATTGTTGTATCTCTTCCACCACCCACCGTCTATGCACACGGGATTGAAAATCACCTGAAGAATTTTCCTCTCAAAGCATCCAAGAGCACCCTCATCCATATTTGATAGAGTCCAGGCCTCTGAGCCATACAACAGGACTGGGATTATTGGGGTCTTATATAGGCCAAGCAGCGATTGGCAAGAGCTATTCTTTGTTTGATTTCAGCGCTGGTGTCGTTATCTGAATTGATAACGGAGCCTAGGTAGACAAAGTCCTGAACTACCTCAAAGTTATATCTGTCGAGGGTAACGTTCTCTCCAAGACGTCGGTGTTGGGCGTCCTTTCTTGTTGGCAGCTTATATAATACTTGGTCTTGCCCTCATTGATCGTTAAACCTATCTTCGCCGCTTCCGCCTCAATGCTCGCAAGAGCCGATTATGTCAATATTATCGGCGTACGCGAGCACTCGTAATTGGACGGACTTCTTGTGTTGGCCTATGAGTTTGCAATATTCTTTTGAGAATGATGTTAAGAAATCGCATGCGAGCACATCGCCTTTTGTAAGCCCTTTTTTGACATCAAAGGTCTCGGTGAGTTCTTTATTGACCTTGATGGACCAGCGAGCATCATCCTGCACAAATAGACGAGTTTGTTAGGGATACTAAAGCTGGACTGTGCTCTGTAAAGCTCGTCTCTATAGATGCTGTCATACGTGGATCGATGAATAGGTGGTGTGTATCGATTTTGAGCTCAGCCAAGATCTGCCGTAGTGTGAATATTTGGTCGATGGAGGGCTTTACTGGCCTAAAGCCACATTGATATGGACAGTTCAGGGTGCTGACGAACGGCCTCGAGCGTTCACATAATACAGTAGATAGGATCTTGTAGGCGATGTTAAAAAGACGGATGAATCTGTAGTTGGCGCAGTTCAGAGGGTTTATTTTCTTGAAGATCGGACACACAATGCTAAGGTTCCATTCATTGGGCATACTTTCGTCTGACTACATTTTACAGATGACTTGGTGTATGCTCCTTACCAAAACATGCCATGCCGCTTTGAAGAGCCATGGCTGTCTTCACTTCATCCAGATCGGGTGAATGGAATTGTTGATCTACATCGTCCAGGTTGAAAGGTTCATTCTGCCTGACAGCGGTATTTGGTTCGTCATCGCCGTTATATAGACCGCAAAAATAATATTTTCAAATCATCAGCATTGACTGCGACTCTACTACTATATTCCCTTGTTCGTGTCTACAGGCTTCGGTTCGGGGTTTGTACCCGTGGCATGTTGTTTTTTTTTTACCTTTTGGTAAAACTACCGAATCTCATTCTTGGAGTAGTATCTCTCAATTTTCTCGACCGTGCGCCTCTCATGCTCCTTCTTTTTTCTCCTGAGAAGCCGGCGTTCGTCTTTCCTCTTCTGCTCGTAGAGCTCGTGACCAGCCTTATTCCTTCTATACAGCGCCGCTTTGTATGCATATTACTTAACTGCATGTGCTTTCTGGCATTCGCTGTCAAGCCAGGCGTTTCGTTGTGGTTACCAAGTGAAACCCATCACACCAGAGGCGGCATCTCTGATGGCTTTTTGTCAATGTTACCACAGGTCTTCAATAATTCAATACTTGATGCTGGTGGCATACTCTTAAGAGTTTAAGGGAGACTTGATCGGAAAAGGGGTTGGCGACCTCTTGCTATTGTAGCCTTCCAACGTCAGTCTTCCTCACAGTATTAGCTTGCCTTCGCGATATTGGGGATATCCACAACCGTACCTTGGCTACAACAAGGTAATGGTCCTAGTCGAGCCGAGGTTGGCCCCTCGAAACATTGGGACATCCATAATACTGGAAACGAGCCTTGCCTCTATCGTAATGTCTCGTTGACGGTTGATTGATCAGGAATTCTCCAAGTCCCCTTATGAATATCGTGATGCGGGAACCGCGTGCTAGTTACGATAATGTTTCACCCCGCTGCAAAATCGATTAGCCTGAATCCGTGATGGTAGTATCGCGCAGGCTATACTTTCCAACAGTACTACCAAAGATGACCCCTCTTCCTTGCCGAGCTAGAGTACTACACTATAGAACCGTATGTCTTGTCCAAGAGCTTATAGAAGCCTACTTTGGTGTCGTCATTTTTCTCGTCTGGGGGGCATGCGCACATATAAGGGTAATGTTGGTGAATTTATCGTCAGTACGGATTGTTACGAGACGCTCGGAAACTCAAGACTTCTTGCCTAAGACTGCGTCTAACAAAGGATTCGCATCCAAATAGGCGCTGCTTTTGCCGTCGATAACAATCGCCGTAGTAGATGTCGCAATTTTTCATCCTCTTTTTGTCCGATCCATCTCACCTCATTTTTTGGATGGCGGTAACATCTGCTTTGCATCAGTCCAGGGGCTCCGCTAGTTGTTCGGCTGCACGTCACCTATTTAGGGATCTAACCATCCAGGCGCACATCCTAAGGTCGTTGTCCTTGTTGTTGCTTCGTAACTTAGTTTTTTTTTTTGGTTCTATGGCCGGGTAGTTAGCAGTTACCCCGGCGGCACAACCCGCAAACTGTGGGGCCAGTTCCATTATAGATATCTAGGACGAGGGGTCGGTTTGACTAAACTCAATAATCTGTTCGTGGATGTGAGCGCTGCAATTGGTCCATTAGAGGCTCATCTGCCACCATCTCTTTTCCAAGGCCCTGAGTAGCCCGGATATGGTGTAATTTGCTTTGTTGCGATATTTTACTTTCCCTTTGATTCCATCTGGCAAATTCATCCGCTGTCCCGTTTATATTACTGCTATTTTTGTCTGCTGGTCATCACTCGGGGTTATAAATTTGGCAAGACGAGTCCGGACCAGTACCCGATGGTTATCAAGCACAATTAACGTGTAGACACAGTTACAACACTGGGTATCGCCAGGTTGACATCTCTCAGTGCCTGCCCTATTTCTACAGCACCCAACTACCCATGTGACAATTGATTTGACATTTAGTTGCCATTCAAAAGTCTGACACTGCCAAAAGCACCCTGTATATGCTTTCGATAAGATTTACGGCATAACTTCTACAATTCCAACGTCACAATACTCGTACACACTAACTCCTTTGAGTTAGTTAGGGATCTGATGTCCTGAAAAGTCATGTCATCTGCAGTAATGCTCATATGAAACCTAACTATCAATGGAAGCGTTCACAGAGCCAGTCTTAACGCAAATTCAAGTCCAGAGATACTCATCTCTGAGATTTGCCTAAAAAGTTAAAAAGCACTTCGGCAATTCCATTTCCTCGATCCCATTGTGCCTTGGGGATCTCCCATACAAGAGTTAGTGAATTCAATCTTCGATTGTGTTTAGAGAAATCTCGCAGAAGCTTGAGTGTGCTGCGAGCGCGATTTTAACCTGAGTACTTCTCGTCTTAAATGTGATCTCCTCCACCATTTCCTTACTTCCTAACCCTTAACTCTTGTTAGTTTTTAAGTTCTAGTTTTTAAGTTAGTTTCAGCTTGCATTAAGCGAAATAAATGGGGGCGTTAGTCCACACTAAATTAATTAAATTACTTCTTGGGCTGCCTGCGATTTAGAGCTGATAGTCGCTAAAGAAATGTCCAGCGCGTAATATGCACACCAGTGGTGCCAGGCTAGCAGTGAAGTTTCTGTTCAGATTTTCCAGCAAATGGATTATAGCATTACTGCTATTTATGCTATTTCTTTCGGGCGAGTTGAAGCTATTAAGTGAATCAATAGCGTGTTTGATGGAATCATCCGTCACCACAATCGATGACAGATACCACCTTTGCACGGTTGTATTGTCAGCTTACTTGTAGCTTCGGTGACAGGCGCCGGCTGAGAGCTGGTTACCTAGTAAGCGAGCTTCAAGCATGAGATGGAGAGTCTATGCTTCGACTCAGTGTAGGTGCCATCAGGGTTACTGATCATTTTCAGGCTCCAAATTAGTCTTAAGTGACTTTTTAAGAAGTCTTCAGGTTTCGGGCATAGTTCCTATATTGAGCAGCTTCTTTTATATTCCGTTGATGGACTTGTCAACCCTTTTACTCAGACGTGTCCAGTTGGTTATTCTCGGATTCCTCCTTTCAACAAGTCCGTTTCTGAATTCGATGTACCTATTTTCTGACATGGAAGCCTCCGATGGTACTCTCCAGCTGGGAACCTCCTTAGTGTACCTATTGGATAGCGATAAGTCGATTACTTGCCGTCTTGAAAAAATACTGCTTTGAAAAGAAATTGGAAAACGATACTTAAATTATGGAGGGCAAACCTGGCGTCGATAACCCCTATCACCGACTTCTTTCAATAGTTGTGGACAATCTCTTGGGGAAAATTGAAAGAGATCTCCAAAGTTGTTCGTCCAGTTTGAGATTCAATTTGTACACTTCACTCCTGACCTAGACTACTTGTCTCCACAAGAGGCACAAGAACACTTGCTTTGAACTTCCCATCCCGTGCCTGAAATGCATTCCTGCTGTCGCTTCTGGCCAAAAACCTCAGTGTAATCTGTTTAATTGATTTAATTTGAAAATCCTCGCCAACAGGCTTAATCCCCTTGCATTTGCATTAAGCGGTACTCACGTATTCTGTGAGTGGGTATCCCCAATGTATCTCTGCTTCTCTGCTCGTATTTCATGCAAATTCGCACACCTTTCCCCAAGTTCGTTATCCAATTAAATAATCGAACCGCTTTACATTCAATTCATCACGCTTATCAATTGTTTTTGAGAGTTTAATCCAAAATTCAAAAAAAAAGAAAAAAGAAGCCGATTCACGTCTTTCGTAACAGTGGAACCCCTTGAAAGTGTTATCGCCTGTGGGCACCCAGAACCCATTCAACAATGGACCGTCAACATGATTTATCCTCTACCAAGTCGAACTCTCTTTACACGGAACCAATATGCAGCTCTAGCCAAGCCTTTTGGAAACCATACGAAACCATAAGATGGCATCGTCATCGCCAGAGTACACTTTTACTCGTACTTTGGCTCGCCAGAGTGAGTTCGAGATTATGTGGCGATACAGTTGCTCGAGTTTCGATAACAAATCGATTTTTTTAGCTCTTTCCATCGATCGATGATCGATGTTTGTTCCCTTTATTGTGCAATGGACGCTTCGTCAGTCTTTTGTTACAAAGGTTCCAAGAAACGAGCATTTCCGCCACAACAATAGAATTGAATGGGAGGCGCGAATTCGTTGATCGGCAGCGATAAACCGATAACCGATAAACCGATCAAATGTCGATTATAACACGGATGGTAGTACACACAGAGATACAAATAGACGGACGACAATCAACGATGTAAAGTTATGTTTGAGCTTCTTACCATATTTACCATGCCAATCATGTCAGTACTCGTATAGTGGTTTTGCCAAAGATGTGGGAAGGTGTTCGATGGTAGTGATCGTATCTGGAGCAAGTTATGATCACAAGACAGGTGGAAATGTGTCACGTAATTGGCTTTCAAGTTTCGATGGCACGAGGTGGGTAGAGGGCGCGCGCAAACTAAGCCTTAGAGCGGTAGCCTTTTAAGTGAACAAAGTGCTTAATTGACAGATAATGCCTGCTTTGGCAAGTCTTCTGTTCGTTTGTGTAAGCCATCATGTTGACGGGTGTGCTGCATAATGTTGGCATTAATTGTAGTTGAGCTTGAAGTGTATGTTTAAACAACAAACCTTGCTTTGGGCTCTATTATGCTACACTCAGCAGTTTTGCTATTCAAAAGACTAAGGAAGCTCTTCAAATTGATGCCTTGAGTACTTCTTAGGCGCGAAGTATATGAATTACAATAATTTGAAAGGTTACTGCCGACGAGGTGATAATCGAACGAATGTCAGTTGCAGGCTGTCAAACTTCAATGTCAATTTGAAAATGATAATGGCCACGTTCAATACAGTTGGGAGATACTGCGCACTAAATGGCCTTTTAGTTAGTTGTGCTAATGCACCTGCAACTAAATGCGATTTTGAAATTGAAAGGCTGTATAAAGTATCACAGTAGAGGACATGAGGTCTTCAGCAGCCTACTTAGCAGCCTGCTTAATCCAGAAGCGATTCACTCAGAGCTGCCGACTATCTGCTCTCTGTCTATGGGGAGGTTTAGAATATCCTTCCTTTCTTTAGCTTGCTTGTCGCAGTCCGAAATGAAGCCTTAGAAAGGGTCAAAGTTCCGAAGGTTCTGCAAAGAACACAGCTAAGACGTCGAACTAAGCACCAAGGACGTCCAAATTAGACGTTAAATGGAATAGTGTTGAAGTGGCATCCTGTGGTACGTATGTTCGAGAAGGTGGTACTCAGAATAGCAGTAATCCGGAAAGATCGAGTTCTTGATTCTCACCGTCTAAACTGGGACAGCTTTGAACCAAGAGTTGCTGCAGACATAAGTTACACAGCGAACGGAGAATGACACAAATTAGTCGTAGTCTCAGTTTTTTTTTTATTTGATTTGCTACCACCACCAACACCAAATCCAACCTGATCTGAACGCGTTTGTCTGGGATACAATGGCGTCGCTTTAAATGAGATCGCCAATAAATTGGGCAAGGCTCAGTTCGATTGGCGACTCCATTTTCCCATTTGGGTATCATGTGAGTATAGCTGCAGACGGCATGACCCTTCGGGATCCCGTCAGATCAAGCAAGAGCTTCCCGACATCTCTAAGATGCTAGCAAATGTTGCTTGCTTGCTGGTGTTGGATAGAAGCATCACGCTTTTGCTAAGCATCTACAGACTAGATATTCATCAGAGTGCTTTGTTCCGACAGAGAGAACAAAAAGTACTCATATGGCAACTTGGACTTGTAAACTGGGGGGAATTTGTATGTATATTGGCGGGAAGACAGAATGAGATTATGTCCTAATAGTGCTCTGTAGGAAAATAATAAGTGGGCTAAGGTTTGGTTTTTTTCGTGGTGAACCGGCTTAATCAGGACCAAACCTTCATCTCTCGACATCGGAAACTAGGAGGTAATCACCCCACTTTTTCCTGCTATTCTTCATTCCTTATGTAACCGCTCACATAGCCTGGACTTGATTAAGGATCATCCAACCCGTGTCGTTTTAGCGACGCTCTCAGTATCTGCTCGACCCTTTCAGGCGAATACGGAGAAGAAAAACCCTTTACTAGCGCTGCATCATGCAGACGAACTGTCAATAATCCGACTCAACTCTTCTTGTCGAAGACCGAATTGGCGAAGGAATCCATAGCGATCAGACCTGCCTTCGCATACTGGGCAGTCTTGGTAAGAAGACAGAAAGGGATAATATTTCGTTTCTGGGTGCCAGCGAGAAACAAACACGTCGCGTGAAACCCATTAATGTGAAAACTCTGACCCGTGTTTCTAATAAAATTGGAGAAAGTTTGTGCGTTCCTCTCGACGTGCACCGCCTAACGAAAGATGAGGACGATTAAAACCTCCTCTTAAATCTTTTCTAAGGATATAAAAGATATTCTCGCAGTTGTGGTCCTCTTGGTGAGATTTGGCGAGGAGCTAAGCTACGGGGATGAGATTCCTCGTAGACCTAAGGCCTGAGACTTCTAATACTGAAGATCTTAAAGAGATTGGAAGCTTCTTATGGTGGCCATGAGTCAGTCCATCGCCTTATTTTTGACAAGCCGAATCTAATCTTTTAATTGGAGTACTGAAGAAGATGCCATGGCTGACCCCTGATATCGGAGTAGCCTGTCAAGACAATACGCCATACGCAAAAAATACACCAACAGAGATTTCAACTATTGACAAGTCCTTCTCAGAAGATCTATTATAGATGACACCATCAAGATCTAGACGACACCATTAGCTGCATAAGGGTGGCACAGATTATCCTCCATAAGACACGGCTCGCCGTCTGAAACATCATTATCCATCCACTGAGAGCGGTGACTACATTACCATTGTAAAGGAGCCAGAGAACTCATCACATGGGTAAGTTCACTCAACTGCAAGATATTTTATCTGGCACACCCATAGCTTGTATTCTTACCAGTTAAGAGACCTAGTTCTATTTCTTCCCTAAATACAGGACAGACGGCTTCGCAGTAATACTGTTGACCTCCGAGAATAGCAAAAAGACATGGTTGACACTTGGGACACTTGCCCTGTGAAATATGACCAGCATAACTGAATTCTCGATACTATGTATGTACTGCCTGAAACAACTCGAATTTCCAGCGTTCTTAAGCACTAGGCTGGTACCGGGTTTGACTCAGAGGACTAATTTTTTGATGTACATATGAACACCCACTTCCTCGTCTGCAATCCACTAACCCACCTCAAGTCTACTCTGACAAAATGCATCCACCTACGGACCAACTTGGAAATGATCTGTGTGTAGAAGCTGAAATGAGAATCGTACCTATATTCTCATCTCAGACTTATCAGCCTGTCATTGTGACCTGTGAGAGGATTTAGTGAATTCGGAATTTCGACTACGTTCAACCTGAAAGTGTTTATTATGGCTCGAAGCGGAACTTAACTGTCGCTACAGATCTAAATGCGTCGCCCTCCACTGGTTCGTCAGAATATAGTTTGTTGCCGTTTGGAAAATAGACACAAGTTTTCCTTACGAGGAGTGAAATATAAAGTTGTCATCCTTCAGGAAGCCACTAGCAAAGTATCTTAAATCGCTTGTCAAACCCGACCCGTAATGAAGTATGTATTTTCGTCAGAGCTTGTTTCACCAGACACCCGACGGATATAATTGGCCTTACCATAGCCGTGCAGATCCAAAGGACCCTTCTCGCTTCTTACATAAAGGAAGTCTGATTTATAACTCTTGGCGAGCGTGTAGATTTTCGGTATAAAGCTACTCTCACTGCTCATCAGGGTTTCAATATCTGTGAGAGTGCCGGGCTAGCAGTGAAGATTCTCTTCAGTATTAACAGAGTTAACGGTATATGACATCGGTGCTAGGTGCTTCAAAGAAAGCAACAGGATGTTTATTGACCTCATCCTTCATCCCAACAGATGAGATATGCCATCTACGGCGTGTTGTGTTATTCAGCTCACTAGCAGTTTCGTTAATATGAGCTGGTTGTGAGCTGGTTATGATTAGGTTACTTGGGAAGTGAGGATCAAGCATGAGTCTTTGGTTTTGATTCAACGTAGGTGGCCTCCGATTTTCTGAGTGATTCCAGCCTACTGGTTTCACTGACAGTTTCTATGGTTTGGAAAAGGTCTTTATAAGAGGTACTCTTCGAAACTCGAATAAGCCTCTTAAAATCTCTTTGCTCCGATCTGTAAAGACTCCAATCTTCCTCTAAATTAGTCTTAAGTGAGCTGCAGATCTGCGTCTCATCAAGAAACGGCGGGTATGCAGGATTGTTTTCTACTCGTAGCTGGACATCACCAACACTTGGTGAGTATACCGTTCAGGTTCTGAACAGCTTCCTCTAACTTTTGTTTTGTCCTGAGCTTATGAGCGCTAAGTTGATGAGCTCCTCCTTAGATCCTGTCCAGTTGGTTTTCTGCGGATTCCACCAAGTAGACGATCGAATGAAATTCAAGAGATGATTGCCTCTAATGTTGTATTTCCTACTGCCCCAAAAAGTATTCTGAACATTAGCATCGCAGCGTATGATAAGTCCATTCTTCCTGGAATCACCGCATTCGATGAGTTCGGCTGCCGCCTTCGGTA
Organism: Volucella bombylans; assembly: GCA_949129095.1. Taxonomy (NCBI): domain Eukaryota; kingdom Metazoa; phylum Arthropoda; class Insecta; order Diptera; family Syrphidae; genus Volucella; species Volucella bombylans. The sequence goes on along the minus strand of OX422144.1, from coordinate 127,032,081 downwards.
GGTGGTGGTAATACCAAATCAAGTCATACCTGAATTTAATGCTCTTGACAGAAGCTCTGTCTAAGCTCATAACAAGAGGAGAGCCGTCCCTGATTTGCCTATTCCTTTTCTCCTTGTGGGAGTAGATTTATTCAGTTTTTAGTATCGAGTCCAGGGTTTTGGGTATGAAGACTTAGTTATCCCGGAATCCGGAAGATGGCGCGTGTCCTCAAAACCTTCAAAGTCTTAGTGTCCAGGGGGTCTTGTTCACACATTCAAGGCTTTGCTGCCACTTATATCGTAGCCCTATGCTTGAATGCTAAAATTTTCTGCTTTAGCTAGCTTCCGCAGCTGATCGACTACGCACTATGCATTCAGCGTTGTTCAGACTGTTGTCATTTCCAGCTTTCCGAAATCGGACCGCAATAGGTATGATAGCGGCATCCTTATAGGTGCGCCGGTCTCGTTCTCCTTGGCCTGCCGAGGTTTTCATGGAGGTGGCTTTTCAGTCGATATCTAAGTTCCGTCCACCCGAACTGCGAAGAGTTGTTTGTTAGCGGGGATTTAACCACTCTTGCAGCGCAGTTCTATGAGATCTATAGTTTACAACTGCAGCCGCTCATCATCTGTCTATTTTGCTGCGGAACAGGATGAGCCAGGACTTAGAGAAGAATGAGTTTCGTCTTAAGTTGGTGAAGCATACTAGGGTGAGTCAGGCATGAGCTACCCTGTTATATTTCATCCAGTTCTTCATCTGATGAATGCGGTAGGTGATGCGTAAGATAGTTGCATGTTCGGTATGCTGAACAATGTCACAAGTATCGCAGTTGGAGTAATGTTGGCGAAAGTCCATTTAAAGTCATTGACCATGTCGTGTCAAGCAGATCTAAACTAAGAACTACCCCACACTTACTTTCATTAGAAATTTCCTTTCAATCTCGTCATGTCCACCAGTCGTGCTCGCACTTAACTCCAGGATCGTAAAACCAATAAACGATAAAGTCTGACTGTTAAAAGACACATCTAACCAGTTTCTTACCCACGCTTCAAAGAAAGGTACGAGTAACCTCCCAAACGCAAGGTAAAATTCCAATCCCAACCACAACAAAAAGAAAAACAAAACAGCAAACCAAGTTCCAAGCGAAAACCACTTTCCATGGCTTTGTGACAATTTTATTAGAGCACCACCGCAATCTCTGTTATGTTACAAAATCGAGTTCAAAAATAGCCACCTAGCCACCGACCGGCTTGCGGTATATTCGAAAACCTGCAGTCAAATCAGCTGGAGCTGGTATTTCGGTTTTCGTGGGCAAGAAAAACCGGTGCAATGAGAGACTAATTGTTCCATAAGTGAGTTACGAGTACGTTGAGGTGTCTATCCACCAGCACCACGGAGCAGCTCACTTTATGAAACCGAACATTTGGTTATATTCGTACGACATAAACCGCAGCACTGTAATCACACGACAGTGGACAACATTATCCACTCCATTATTCTGTGACACTTTCGGCTTGACCAGACGATATGTCACAATGCTGGCGCGTTTCACTAGGACAAGATTACACCGAGTAGCCTCTAATCGCTGGAGCTACGAGTGTTCGTAACCACCCGTAGGTCGGTTGGTGGTGCCTCGTCATATGGTCATGTGGTAGCAAAAGATTGTCTTTTATCGAGTAAAAGTAACGAAAGTGGTGACCTAGTTACGGGGACTACAAGTGCTCCACATGTTTAATTAGTTCTTGCACCAAATATGTTGGATGTTGGATTGGTTGCTGTCAACTGGACCACGGTTGTTATGTCACCGGAGCGACCTTTCCAACTCCAAGACAACGATTCGGAGAGATAATTGAGGTTGAAGCTGGCGATATCCAATACAAGTGAATGACAATGCAAATATTTGACATTTGTATCTCTTGACATACTCATTCGGAACTGTCTGGGTTAGGAGGTCGGTGGAACACTGTGCGTCACTGCTGATAAAGTTGTCAGTGCTTAGCTGTAGGTTGGGTTAGACAAGATTGATGCGTCGATTAGCGCGGTTGGCTTCAATCAGTATGCCCTTAAGCCTTCTTGGTATCCGAGATGAGAGATGAGACTTCATCGCCTGGCAAATGTTTTGATATTTAGAGACATTTGGGTGCCTACGATTAACTTGGCCTCTGGATGGGTGTGCGATTGTTGGTTATGAGCTTAAGCGGTGGCTAGGTGCGGTGCATTTCAGAGATACGTCTTTCGTTTCTGTTGTTATCTTGTCTCTGTGTGGTCGCAAGCATCTGTAAATCTGTAAGAGATAAGGCGAGTTAATTGTTTCTTTGTTATTGTTGATGATCGGGGGCTCTGTGACATTACAACAAGTAATTACTTTTGTTAGATTGAGTGACTCTTAGAGGCAATAGGCTGATGAAGGTTGGTTAGATGGTTAGATTCAGCTTAATCGGTTTTCGTGGCATCTCAGTTGTTGATTCGTGGGGTAAAGGTCGTCGATAAAATTAATGGAACCAACTTTTACACCAATCCTTAGCAGCAGTGCTGAGCAGTATGTCGCCATACATGAAATGACATAATGATACGCCTTAAATCCAATAGGAGAACAATAACTTGACTATTGAATGCCATTGAAGCCTCCGTTGTTTTTTGGACATCGACCATGAGATGGCCGTAATTAACTTCTTCATGGATTCGATTCAGATATGGCAAGTGATGAGCAGGAATTGCAAGCTATGGAGCAACCTTGTTTGAGCTACTCGACTTTTCAACATCAGGGCCTTTCCGGATTGAGTTTAATAAAACCCGCCATAAGGCTACATTTTGTTAGAATTATGCACAAAATAGATCCGGCCTCCTGGGTCAAAGGCTCCATTTGAAAGAGAAACATAATGAGTGTTACCAGAACAGGCTCCTTCGAAGTGATTATATCGTCAACCGACTTGAAATACATTGCTTGGTCTTGAAACTAAGGAGTTTCAATCTTAGTCCGGGGACCCAAACAAGATGCAGAAACCTTGCATTCTTGCACTAGCTCGAGAGGGTGCAAAAAACCCTTAAGCGCAGCTTGCCTGTCATTACAGAAAAAGGTACTTCAACCAATCCACCCATTCTTCACCATTTCATTCATTTCTATCAGGAATGTGTATATATCTCGACCAACGACGAGCAAACACTGTCACTGCATCCGAAATCGGTTTTGGATCCGTCCATACGATCCGACTACATTCCTTTCTTTCCTCAGATTCTGGCCGAACTATTCTTGGGCAAAGACGGTTTAGTATTTTTTCCGCAGCAGGAGTTCTTGTATCATTGCATCAGACTATAAGAAGCCCAGAGCCAAAAACAAGTCGGCGCGCAATGTGTGCACGACTCTAGAGCGTGTTTTACTAAAGACCATTTCTTGCTAAACGGAAGACGGCCGTGAGAGTGCAGCCCATGATGTGATTATCAAGGGGAGAGAGATTCATCAATGCGTGTAGAGCAGATCAATAGGTGGAGCCCAGATAGAGCTTGGTAAAAGTAGCAGTGACATATTTTTCTGCGACTTAGTTCTACCAGAAAACTTATTCATAGGACATAATTGGTCGTATCACAGCGGTGTAGATCTAGAGGGCACTCTTCGGTGACAAGCCTTATGACTTGCCGAAAGCTTCTACATACTGCGTGAAGGTAGACAGCGCCTTGGAAGAATTTTGCTATCCAGGATGATACCCAAATATTTAGCCTCATCTGCATAGGCCTGAGAGGAGACGTCAGAGCCATTAGAGCATTAACCAGGAAATCCATAAATGTGCAATATAGACAGGACGTCTCCCTGCGAGGAACCTCTGATAAATTCCTCTATCGCATATTAATCACAGTCAGTGTTGCTCTTATCCCCAAATCAGTGATTCGTCCACGCGTGACTCTCAGTGAGGCAATGTCTGCTTTCTGCCCTCTTATACAACCTAGAAGCAAGAAAAACCGTACTGGTGGATATCAGCACTGGGACAGCTTAGAAACTCCTGTAGGAAAAAGAAGACGAAGCGACAATCCTCGAGGTTGTTCTGTGGCAAAATAGTAAAGAACTCCAAGGCTCCACCAACCCTCCGATGCCTAGCTGTTTGAAAAACTCAATAGCTCTCGGACGACCTCAAGTGCTGAATTACTCAACCTGCTACTGGACACCCACTTTCCAAGGTAGCTCTATGTTCACGGCCAGTAGCAACCTCAGCAGGACTATTGCTGCCGCGATTAAAATTCACGGTATAATGCCTGTCGAACTACAAACGTCCTCAGATATTATCCTGCCTATGCTAAAGAATATCATGAGGAGCTACGTAGAAATGATCCAGATTCCACTGTCATGGAGAGAAGTTGTCATATTGCCCTAAAGGACCTCAGACCTATAAGTCTGTCATCTTTCCTTCTGAAAACTTTAGAATGATTCATTGATATCCAAATACGATCTGGAATTCGGTGGAATCGGCTCTAAATTCATTGGCTAGCTACATCGAACAATCCCTAAATTAAAGAGAGTACACAATGGTCGCCTTTCTGGACACCGAAGGCGCCTTTAACAACGTCAACGAAAGTAGATGACGCACTTGAAGAGTTGATCAGTCTAATGCTAAATAGTAGTATTATCAACTCAAAACTGGGTGAATGCTAGAAGATGTGTCAGCAGACGTATGCCGCAAGGTGGTGTCCTTTCAACTTTCACCTTTTGACTTAAAGCGACTACAAAAAAATTATTTGGCTCCGCGAATATTCGACTTCAGTAGGTATCATTCCCAGCACAAAGACTTTTATGAAAGCATCCTATGCAGATCCTTCTGGGAGAAAGATGCTTTCATGGACGACAAGTTAATCCATTTCTACACAGATGGATGCAAGACTGATTGGTGGCGGAGCTTTCTCAGACAAACTTCACCTAAGCCTCATCTTCCGCCTACCAAATCACTCTAGCGTGTTTCAGGCGAAAATTTTGGCGATTAAATAAGTCCTGTTCTGGCTGAAGAAAGGGCAGTTCAGCATTCGCCTAAGTTAGGTGCCCTGCCATAGAGATATTCCAGGGAATTGTAGGGCCGACGACCTCGTCAAAATTGGAACCACTCTACCTATCCTTCCTGAAAAAGGTATCATCGGTGTAGCAACCGAATATAATACTTACTAATACCACAAGCCTTAGGTGGACAACATGTGTGGCGACCAAAGAAATCTGTCCAAAACTGGATCTGAATTGCTCTAAGAGTTTTATCCTTTTAGATGGAAAGCATCTCAGCGCTTTTAGAGCAGGTGTCACTCTCTACACTGTCTTATAGACAAGCACGCAAAAAGGCTTGACATTTTTAGAAACGACTTTTGCAGAAGTTGTATGAACGATCTACTCTGTGCATGTCCAGCTCTTTCCCAAAGGAGAAAACTCCACTTGGGAGCTTTCTTCTACCATGACTTAAGCGATCTAAACAATATAGACGTTAACAGTTTCCTACGCCTCGTCAGAAGCTTAAATAAGTTCCAAGAGCAAGAGGATCACAGAATCATGTGGCACCACAGCGGAGTAATAGGCCTAACATGGTTGCTTATTCCAACGGCCACTATTACCTAACCCGACCTGACTTACTCTGTGTTGTCTGGCCGAGTTACACATACATCCGGGGTGTCGAAAGCCCGCTCAATGTCGATAAAAGCCCCAACCGTACTCCTTCTCTTTAAGTGCACCTTTAATTTTGCCTACCAGATTTTAAAGCGCAGTCTTACAGGCGATGTTTTGGTAGGGTGCATCCGATATGAGCGAATGAAAACATGCCCGATGACAAGACTATCAGCTCTATAAGACTCACCTTCAAAAAAAGCGGTCTTAAGTCTTCTAAAAGGTATCGATTATCGATACCTATCCAATGAAGGGCCAAGCCCTTCTACTAGTCGGCACGTACCAGTGTGGCTTCAAGGCCGGCAGATCATTGCTCGAGCATATTCAGATTCAGCTGTGTCGTGTGATGCTGGAAAGCGGTTCAATGTGCAGCGAACTATTCTCAACGCGTATCGAATTTCGGCAAGGAGATAGGAATTTTTGATTCTAGTTCTCGAAAAGATAATGCTCAGGACAGGTGTTAACATGGAAGGCACTGTCTGCAATAAACCTGTGCAGCTGCTCGGATATGAAGATGACATAGAGATCATCGGTTGCTCGCCGTCATAATGGCTTTTACGATAACTGAAGAATGGGCAAAACGGGTTGGCCCTTACGCACATAAATGAGACTAAAGACCAGTACATGTTGTCAACAAACAAAGGAGCGTCTTTGCACCGCCAAGGGATAAACCGTCACTGTTGGCAATAGTAACTTCGAAATGGTTAAGGGCATTACCTATCTCGGAGGAAACGTTTCGAGGAGGGCGAACGGTGGGGAAGATCTAACCGCAAACTCTATGACCTGTAGCAAGATGTGGATGTAATCTTGGAAGCATGTCAACTACATTAGCTTGGCCAAGCAAATGGACAGTAATACTCCAGCAAAGAGGACCTTCGAATTATATGCCCTAAGTTCAAGATGACAAGGAAGGCCAAACCCCACTTTCAAGGTCAAGCTATCGCGGATGCCAGAGTGATTTGTCTGGCAAACTGAAAATATCATGCCAATCATGGGAGAGACATGAAGCCTGCTGTGCCTTAGGCATAGACTCTTCGCTGGTCGGGAGCCCGTTAAGCAAGTACGTATGCTTGCAAGATCTTCCGCGTTGATAGTCGTGCAATCTTGGACAGAGGATGCATTTGCAAAGCAGTTTTGCGCACATAGAGCTCAGACCATTCTTTTCATGCTTTTTTGAGTTTTTCAAGGCTGACAGATTTTGCCCAAGAGATGATTGCCTTTCACGTTGAACTTTCTACTTATGCACAGGTAGGCGAAGTACTTGACCATTTCGAAGCTATAGGTGTCATGATGACGTTCTGCTAAAGTCGTTAGTGGTGTGCGTTATTTTCTGATGACAGCTTGTACTTTGCTTTATCCTTTGCGTTTTTTTGCGCCTACCCCCAGGCCCATTTTGGCCGCTTCCGCCTCAATACTCATATACATACAACAATGTGTACTCAAACTATACATGGTGTTGTATTGCTCATCGCTATGCATGCGGCGGTATATGGCTTTGAAGTCGACAGATAAATAGAAAATGTCGATCCGAAATTCCTCAATCTTTCCCAGATCAACCGTAATGTGAACGATGGTGGAATTTCCTGCCCTTAAACCGCACTTGGATGGACCAACCAGATTGTTCATGAATAGTTTTGACCATCATCGCCATTATACGAGTACAGTCTGCAGAAGTTGTCTTTTCATATTTTTAGCACCGACTGCGACTCTACCATTAGTAGTTGTCCATCTTCATTTTTACAGGCCTCCATCCTGGCTTTGCAGCCATCGTCATTCAAGCAGTAACATCTGTCCATTTCCTCGATCGCGCGTTTCTTGTGTTCTTTCTTTTCTTTCCGAGGAGCAGGTGCTCTTCTTTTGTTTCCTGAGCTCACGAGGAGCTCTTGACTACCCTGCCTACATTCATCGTCATCCCAACACTATGGCGGTGCTTTGAAACTGATCATACCAGGAGCAGCTTCTCTATTGGCTCGCTAACAACATTCTCATCGGTGTTCTATGGTTTGTGTGTGGCGGCTAGAATTTTGAGAGAGCTCGAGGGAAACGTGACTGGCAAAAGTTCTAGCGGTTTCTCGCGATGGCAACTTTTCATTATCGAGTTTTGGTGGTCTTGCTTCACTCCTTTGTGTCTGTGACATCCACATTCATACCCTTGCTGCAAGAAGGTAATGATCCGAGTTGATGTTGGCTCAATGGAGAGTTTTGACATCCAGAATGTTGAAGAAAGGTCTGACGCCAATGGCAATATGATGAATCTGGTTGAAGGTTGATAAATGAGGGATAGCCAAGTCCCCTTATGGATGTTGAGATATGGCAACCCCATTACAAGTTCCAGAAAAACCTTAATCCATTCTCCCACGTGTTTTTATCCAGGCTGTGTTTTCGTGGGCCTTATGAAAAGAAGCTAAGACGGCTTCCTTACCCAGCCTTGCGTTCAGATCTTCTTGCACAATTTTGGTATTTTAGCTGTGGCGCTGAGTCTAGGGGGTCTAGGGAGTCATAGAATTCGTCTTTGATGCTGTTATCAATTGATTTTCACGAACGCAGATCGGGTTTGTATTTCCTAATTTAGCTTTGAAGCCGGTAGTGATGAGGCGTTCGCTTACTTGCTTATGGCTTTTTGCCTCAGTCAGCTAATAGGTGCCGTAGCTTTCCATCCATTTTTTGCCTGGCCTATCCCATCACATTTCTTGGATTGCGGTAATATCTGACAACAGTCTAGGACCTCCGCAAAGTTGAGGGCCGTAACATTCATTTTGCAAAGTCGAAATGCGTTGTTCTTATATCCGTTCGTCTCCGAGACTGTTGGCTGTCTTTGAACTGTTGTTCTTTTTTTTACGGTGGGGTGGTTGTCCCAAGCGGAACCCTCAACCTGCTGGGTCTTAATAAGAGGTCCGGTGCCAGTGGCTCCGTTTAGGTTATGAGAGCCGTCGTTGGCCTATTCAGGCGTTTTTTCTTTACTCCAGGGTCTCGACTCAGCTATGGAGCTCCCTTTAGACCAGGGATCCGTATACGTACATAGAAGTAACTCTAAAGGGTGGTGTGCACTAACAAGATCAAACTGACTAGATCCATGGATGCCACCGTTGATCCATATAAGGGACTCCTCCACCACCATTATGCCGAAGAAGAAATGGCAAGACTTCCCCAACCTCCTTTTCGACAGCAACCGCCAATGATGTCCCGTAAGGTTTGGGTGTCCTACTTTTAGTCAGAGGTACTAGGCTTCCAGGCTGCAACAAGTGGAGGTGAGAGTAAAAGTTGATGGCAGAGGCCTAAGAGTCGACGCTTGCGCTATACCAAAGCCTCATCGCAATCCTTGCTTCCTAGGATTGACTCTAAATGGGAAGTTTATTCACAAAAATGATTGGCATTGACGTTACATAGCTCAGGTCAGGCTTATTATTATGCGAAGGTGTCGCTCTGAAATCCTTTTCTTTCATAGGATTGAAAGGGAAGTTCAGCATGCTTTATCGCACTAAAAGAGTCAATTTCAAGTTCTAAACCAAAAAAATCATAACAGGCACAGCCGAGTCACCTTCGAAATTACAGGAAATTTACATATTTAAGCAGGCTCGCAGATTATTAAATTGTTTTGCAACTGAAAGTCATGACATCGACCACATTCGAGCTTGCGATAGGATAGACAGCGGGTAAAAGGAATACATTCGGCAGTCTTGTTGCCTGCAGAATGATACAATTGGTGAGCAAAGCGAATACGGTTGACAATCTCCTTAAGTACACGAAGATACACGAAAGAATTTCGAAGGAAGCATATCTACGTCTGCGAAACTAGGAAAATCCGAAATCGGCCAAGTACAATATACATACGTGGGAGTATCTGTTTTCCACTTGAAGTCCTCACCTTCGCCTTAATCTCTTCCAACAATTGCAAATTACCAATTTAAGCCATAGCACGCGCACTTGCTATTGTTCTGTTCAGTGAACAATACACCAATTGGCTTCTACCTTCCAATTATGGTTCCCTTCCATGCAAAGTGCTTGTCTTTTTTCTTCTCTCTCGAAAAGTATCTAAACAAAATCCAGTAAGTCTTACTAGAAACTGGTAAGCCGCCTTGAAGTATCTCTTGTCAAGTTAACCTTCAGATTCTTATTTATTCCCGCTCATGGATTGTTGTTTATTGCCAATGGATCTCGTTTCGGCAAAGGACTAGTAAAACAATTTATGCAACCGAAATTTCATTGTGGTTACATGAGTTGTAACTCGTCGAACCGAAACCGCAATTGAAACTAGCCAAACGTAGGTCCAGTTGAACAATATGCATAACGAAGCAGTGTGCCAAAATTAATTTCCGTAATTAACCCCTCAATAAAAGATCAACCGAACGTAAGACGGCTGCCGATGGTTTAGTTAGTAACAACCAGTGTGGGTATGGTGTCACAGTACGACTAGACGGAAACAATCGCATCCAATTCTAGTCGAACGTTCAATTTCCGGATACGACTGAGAAAACTTATTGATAATTCCGCCCTCCCTGACACTGGACTTTATTGGTTCGAGTTGTCTATATTCGTAAAGTAGCTCAAAGCATTTTCATATTTTCACATGGCAACGGCCCGGTGTGGCGTATGGCGGATAAAGTCCATTCCACTGTAGCACTGGGTGGAGGTTGTTTTGTTTGAGCCACTGTTACATTTAAAGTCGGCGATTGGGGCAACTATTAGCCAATTTCGTATGCAAAGTCGTAAGAATTTTTGCGATTTATTTGTTGTTGTCAGAGGCGGTAGTGCAGGGTGGCAAGAGTGAGAAAAAAAAGGCCTTGGGCTGTGAAATGGAGGAATTGCGACAGAATCCGGTTCAATTCTAGGCGTTCGACGAAACGAAAATAACAAACAATTTTGTTGTTCAGACCGTTGAGTTGGAGTTTGGTGGATTAAAGTGTCTGCTTGTCGTGCGTCATAATAAGGTCGACTGTGGAGTGCAGTGAATTAGTTGCAAAGCCGTTGAACGACTTTCGTGGTTAAGTATCATGAAAATATAAAATTGCAAAATATTTCGCAATGTGCGGATTGATTGTAGTTACGATTCCTACAGATTGACTATTGTCATGGCTCAAACGTTGAAGGAATTCACAAGAATCAAAGAGGATCCTCTGAATTCTTGTGAATTTCTTGAGCTTGTACTTTAGTGGGCCCACTGGTGTCGTCAAATTTCTCCTCTTCTTCTATTCTTTCCAAACCTCATGTTTGGAGTTGAGTTTCCTGGAATGCTGTTGATCTGATTTCCAGTCTTCTCTAAGGTCTGTTTGATTTCTTTTTAGAATAGAGTCATTCCCTTTGATTCTCGCACATTGCCGAACCCAGAGCAGAGCCACCTTATCCCCAGTTTTCCTTTTTATTAGGTTAGTATACATTTTAAAGATTCTTCCAGGTAACCAGTTCATAATCCGCTTCTTTCACCAGCTTCTATCACTGGAACTGCAACGGATTTGAGTATACAAGCCGACCGCATTCGTTGTGATGACGGATGAGGTTCTTAAATACGTTGTTGCGTCCTTGGACGATGGCATATTTGTACATCCAGTAATGCTGCAAAATGGTACAGACCAGGTGTTGACAACTCTGAACAGAATCCTCACTTCTATGTATCTTGGCGAACAATGAACAATGGTCAAAATTACAGATGGCTTACCAAGAGTTTCAGATCTGACTTTCTTACTGCTGAAGGACTTGTAGAGAATGAAGTTGAAGTTCAGGTGCGGAAAAGTGTTTGGAAAATGCTAAGCGAATATTTAATGGCAGTGTAACTCGGCCAGATAAAACGGAATAGACGAATCACTATCCTGGAGGATTAAAAGAATGCTAGTCATGGTTTCGGATGCCGACTGGGATTAATATCTAACGAAAATGGCTTGCCCGCACGACAGTGAATGTTCTCCAAGATTCTGCTTAACACTTTCAACAGTTCAAACGTCTATGCCAATACATATGAAGACGACGTAGATCTGCTCCAACACCTTGGTAGTCTTATACGTAATCCAAACGGATTTTCAGTGAGCCTCCCCCAAAACGGAACTTGTTTCCTTCAATGGACGGTTGAAGTTGAGCGATATGGCTCATCTAGTGCTAAATGGCATCATCATCAGTTTTCCTACCGAAGCTTAATATCTGCTTCTTTAGGCCAAACATGGCTGATATATGCGAACAATTTTGGAATAAGAGATCTCAGAAAAGGAACTAAGGCCACGACAACAAAGTTTGCAATGCAAGTTCCTCATAAGGCTCGTGAGCAGCCGACTTTAACTCTTACAATCATCGAATTTTCGGTTTCGGCTCAATGGATTTGCAAACAAGCAAAGTTTTAGATTTCCTGTAGGGCTTAGGAAAGCCTTTGGTGTATGCATGTCGTTATCGCTCACATAAAAGTTCCATACCTCTTAAGAAAACACTCTCTTCAGTTCTGCTGAAGACGCACTGGGAAGAACTGCAGACTACTCACTTATATACTCTGGTGGCGCTACAGTTCGGGATGAACTCAACTAACAAGTGTCTCTAGTTAGCTCAGCGCTTAGCTAACTGCCTACAGGTTCAATTCTTCTTATGCCTGCCAACTAGGGCGAGGTCTTGCTCTACGGCGTTGACACTTTGGGTTCGATTAGAAGACGGTCTAAATGTCCTAGTCATCGCAAACGACTGATGCGCAGTTTTTTGACTACGTCGCTATCGCCGTACAGCTCGTTTAGTTCGTCGTTGAATCTTCTACTCTAAGGCTTATTAATGTAAAGGGGAGCAACAATTTTACGAAGAAGTTTTCTCTGGAAGCGATCGAGAATATCTTCATCCGCTTTTGATGGAGTCCATGCCTCAGTACCATAAAGAAGGACTGGGATGTTGAAGGACTCACGAGTTTACAAAGTGTTTTTGGGGCAAACTACTCTATTGCTTTTGCAGGCGAAAGAAACAGCAGTTGGCAAGAGTGATGCAAGTTATAGCTGTGGACTGTGATGTTCTATCCAATTCGTCGATGTTCTGTGTAATTCCTTGTTGACAGGTTTTGGACTCATTTACAGCTGGACCAATTAATTTTGACAGCTTCCGTTTGATTACTAGCAAACGCACCGGTGACAGCGTGCTGAGTTCTTCCAATTATGTCGATATCATCGGCGTACGCTAGTAGTTGCACAGGTTTTTGAAAGCTCGTGCCTCTAGTGTTTGTTTGTGTTTCCCGCACAATTCTTCGAAATCTGATGTTAAAGAAGTAACATGACAGCGCGTCTCTTTCAAAGGTCCCGGTTAAGTCGTTATGGAGCAGTGAGCGTTCTCCATTGTCATTCTGCGCAGACAGAAGAGTTTGTCAGGGATGCCAAAAGTACGCATAACTCTATACAGAGGTACATACAAGTATATCTCATCTCTATAATGCTGTTATATGTGGCCTTAAAATCGATGAAAAGATGGCGGATATGGATTTTATCTTTTTCCAGGACCAGACGGAGTGTGAAAATTTGGTCGATTGAGGACTTTACTGGCCTGAAACCACACTGATAGGGGCCATTCAGGCTACCGTCGGAGGGTTTCAGATATTTTTGATTTTGTTCGCAATGTTCGCGAGACTTATACTCGTAACCCTATAGTTAGCTCAGTTAAGGGGGTCTCATTTTTTTTGGATCAGGCAAACAATGGTGAAATTCTATTCATCAGGCATACACTCTTCTGGCCAGATCTGAGAAATGAGTTGGTGTATGCTCTTCACAAAGTCACTTCTAGCAGCTTTGAATATCCTTGGAGGGTAAGCCGTCACGCCCAGCTGATTTGTTTGATTCTAGCTTAGGCATTGTTATCCTTACTTCTTTTTGGTCTTACGTCTATTCCGCTGGACGGCATGATGTTGGGCTTCGTCACCGTTGTACAGAAAAATTTTTCTATATTCTCAGCACCGCCTGTGACTCCATTACAAGGTTTCTCTACCGGTCTTGTTGCTTTGATACATTCCTTTTGCTTGTGGGTAAAACCTTCTTACGTTATGTACAAACTCTCGATATCTTTGATCTTTTCTCGAAGAGGACACGAGCGGTTTTCGTCCTTCGTTGCAGCGTCGCTTTGTGTGCTTCTTCATTAAGCCATAGATTTCTTGATGTTTGTCGGATAAAATCCAGCACATCAGTTGCGGCGTCTCTGATGGCACATTGACAGCGCTGCCACCTGCCTTCCATACTTGATGCTGGCGGTCTCTTGCATTTGCAGTTTCGTGATCGTTTCATCATCCGGAGCTATGATTTTTATGAAAGTCAAATTGTTTGAAGATTAACATGGTACAGTGAAACTTCTCTTAGGTGGACAGCCACTGTAACAAAATTGATGTCCGCCAAAGGGACATCAATTCATTTGTTGAAGTCATATGCATGCATGTAGAAAATTCATTGTACACGCATGCGTTTGTTCATAGTCCTAAAATAGTGTGATTCGAAATGACTGCCTTTCAAACGTCGTGGCCATTAAGTAATAGCGACATGCACTGCATCCATGGATATCGATTATGCTGTTGTTTCAGGCTATCCAAATTTCTGTGCGGAGTTTTGCAGGCTTCCAAGCAATCAAATGGATTACAATTTGGACTCCCCGACGGCCAATCTTCCGCTCCTATAAAACCAGGAATATTGACCCTAAGTAACTCTTGTATGGTTCTTGTTTTGTGCGCCGGACAGAGTCTTGTTTAAATACATCTTTCTCCATTGAAAAGAGTTTTAGTTAAACCCTCCCCAATACTTTCTAGCATATTTTCTTGGTAAAATTTTGCACCAGTCTTCACAGCTATTTCGCAGAAATGGAGGAATGTGACACTTTGGTGAGACACTCCCCACCAAACCATTACGGAGGGGTGGACGTGGTGTAGTGGTACTAGCAATCGCTTCTCACTCGGAGGGTCTAGGTTCGAGTCCTGCCCATGGCAAGTCAGTTTTTCATTTGTAATTGGAACTCAGACAGAAAAATTCTGCGTGTGAAGGCATAACACTGACACGTAGATTTGGCTGTTGTAGAGTTTCAAGCACAGAAAAAAATACTGTGAATTATAACTCGAATCACTCTGAGTGAAGCAAAAAAAAAAACTCTCCGTCCTATTCGGACTCCCACCCCTGGAGAGCGAATATCGAAATAAAACGCACCTGAGTTTCAAACCACTACAAAACAATTTTCCTTTCTCTTTCTTCTACCTTTCTTTCCGCCCGCGCCCTGGCAACAGTAAAAGGGTATCTAACTCCTAAGGCGCACGTAAATTATAAAAAAAAAAAAAATAAAAAAACCATTACGGAGGAAGAACCCTGGGAAAAACTTTTTTTGCACGTTTTAATGACGTAGCATAAACCTTGTCGTTTTTCTTGTTGAAGACTTCTTCCACGTTAGAAATTTTCTCATTCGTAAGGAAAATATTTTCACGGCTATTACTCGCATGCCACTGGAAAAGCTTTTTGCGTCTTTCTAGCCTAATTTTTAACAGTTGAGGAGTTAAAAGAGGCCCCGTTGACCAACGATAGGGTATCACGTGAAGATAATCCCGAGTTAGTTTTGACATGCACGTGGTGGATGTCTCCAGTTCTCTGGAAATGATGTTCTACTTCCGAAGGGGATTTCTGCGAATTCGTTCAATCACGGCATTTACCACCGCTTTTGTATGGGTGACCCCTTCTTGTATAACACGCGTCTACTTGTTACCTGGTTTTAATTTTTACGTAAATACGAATGAGAATTACGCTGCAGGAGGAGTTGGCTGTTTTGTGAAAACAGATTATAATGTGTTTGATGTGTCGAAGTTAGGTTTTCTGAGTGCCGATGTTTTGAAATTATCTTTTAAAATCAAAGGTGAAGTCTTCGTCATGTTATGTGTCTATAGGCTTCATATGTTCAATGTTTCAGTATTTGTGGAAGAATTTTCATCCTTATTTCATAAATTTCATATTTCATATTTATTTAAAAATTATATCTGTACAGGTAAGCTTACAGCTAATATTAATTATGCACAGGTTGAAGATCTATTTAACAATTATTTTTTGGTAAAATTAGAACTATAAATGATAGGAAAAGGTGAAAGAAAGAAAACAGTAGAGAAGGAAGAGAAACATGAAAATAGAAAAGAAGAATTGTAAGATAATGAAGTCTAGTCATCTTTAGTATCGGAAACTTCAGTTTGCATCCAGGTAGTATTGAAAAGCCAGTTTTTTTAAATTGATTTGCATTAGCACGTTTAATGTCTATCGGAAGTTGGTTCCATAGGCGAATTGAATGGACGAAAAACTGTCTAGAACTAACTAAATATTTATGGCGAGGTGGTTTAATTTGCAAAGATCTTTGAGATCGTGTAAAATCTAAAATGCAAGATAGATAATTTGGCGCCTTATTCTCGAGGATCCCATGCAGTGCTACAACGGTGCGGTATTTTAGCAGCGAATTCAGTGAGAGCCCAGCTATTTGCTGCGTATATGCTGAAACGTGATCATATCGATTAAGGTTGAAAATGTATCTGGCATAACTGTTGTATGCAACATTTAATTTTTTTTCAGAGCAATAGTCCAATTTACAAAAAAGCTCACACCCATATAAAATCGAAGGAAGAACATATGACTGGAAAAGCTGGAGCTTAACTTTAGTTAGCAAAAAGCGTGCAGTTGGACTAAGACCACGGTGAATGCAGTAAATTTTGCCGACTATACTATTAATATGATCATGCCAGGTCATATTGCTGTTAAGATATATGCCTAAGTTTTTAATTTTCGACACGAAATCTATTTTTAAACCATTAAGAAAAAGTTCTGGTGGTATTTGGTCTGTTTTGTTTCTACTGATTGTCAATGCTTTAGTTTTTTTAGGATTAAGGGCAAGTTGGTTTTGTTGGGACCATTGATGCAATGAGTC
The DNA here is from genome assembly GCA_949129095.1 of Volucella bombylans. Lineage (NCBI taxonomy): Eukaryota > Metazoa > Arthropoda > Insecta > Diptera > Syrphidae > Volucella > Volucella bombylans. The sequence continues at coordinate 127,015,609 of OX422144.1, read as the reverse complement.
TAGATCCTCGTTTATGCCTGCTACTGCTTCTGATTCGTCAGATTTTTTTAACAATTTATAAATTTGCAAGTCATCAGCATAAATGTGGTGATAGCAGTTTTTAATACATTTTGAAACGTCATTTATAAAAAGCAGAAAAAAAGCAAAGGACCAAGAACGGATCCCTGAGGTATACCCGAACATACTGGCAAGTATGATGATTGTCTATTCTCAGAAAAAAAACAGCCTGAAGACGACCCTGTAAATATGAAGCTATTAGTTTACTTGCTGTAGTTTCAAAGCCAAATTGATTTGTAAGTTTTTAAATAAATATTTGGTGGTTTACAGTATCAAATGCTTTAGAAAAATCCAGCAGCACAACTAAGCCATTTTTGTTGTCATCTATTCCACAGCGTACGTCTTCAGTGACTTTCATAAGTGCCGTTATGCAGTTGTGTTTTCCCCGAAATCCAGATTGGTACCTTTTTATTAAGTTCTGTTTCTCTAAGTTTCTCTAACCCTTTAACTTGATTGCTTATAACAAATTCAAGAACCTTGCTCATAAACGAAATAACTGCAATAGGCCTGTACTCAGGATTTGTTGGCGAAGAACTCTTTGCAAGTGGAATTATTTTTGCAACTTTCCATCTATCCGGATATACACACGTGGTGAGGACGGTATTAAGAATATGTGTAATATGTTTAAGGATATAAGGGAGCAGAATTTTTATGAAATCAGGATGGATGCCGTATAGTCCTACAGCCCTAGATTTTATTTTAAAAATTGCTTCTCCAACGTCCGTCATATGTACATTTTTAAGGTTAAAAGAACTACTCATGCCCTGACTAACGCTTGAAAAACTAGAGCCTAATGTACTGTTAAAGGATTGTGTGGATTGTACAAATTTTTTATTAAGGTCATCTAAATTAACACCGTGTAAAGAAGGAGAATTATTTGTGTTCAAACCTATCTGACGAATGTTTTCCCAAAACACAGCAGATAGACGATATGTTGGTGAACTTATTTTGAAAAAATGTACTTTTAGACTTGCGGACAAGGTTTGCCGTCATATTTCTGCAAACCTTAAACTCTTTCAAAATACTCTCGCATCCATACCTTCGCCATCTTTTATAAAGTAAATTGCGTTTGTTGCGACTTGTTCATTGACGTCAGAAGTACAGTAAACAGGGGACCAATTGAGCAATTGGCATTCGTTGAGTAGCGAATGAGTGTTTATTCTCGAAAAATTGCGATATGTAACAAAAGTATCTGCAGAACCTGCAGCAAACATACGAGTATTAACGGTTAAAAATATAGTATCGTGATGTGAAAAAGCAGGAGATTGTATTTGATCATAATGACCTATAAGTTCAGTATTAGAAACTAAGAAAACATCAATAAGGGAAGGAGTTTTATTGGGCATAAAATGAGTAGGCGTTTGACGGTTAACAAAATCAAAACTTGTTGATTTTATAACATCAAACAACTCTTTGTTTTTGTTGTTTAAAATATCGAGGTTTAAGTCACCTGGAACTACAATTTTTGCGTATAAGGTAGTTATTTCCTGCAGAACGTTTCTAATTTTATTTTGACTCTCTACATCAGGAGCCATGTAAACGGATCCTATCAGCAATTTATCATTGCTTAAAGTAATTTCTAAGAAGATAAACTCATGGTCATCAACTTCTGTGGATTGGATAATAACCTTGGCCTTCAAATCATGTTTTATATAAATGGCAGCGCCCCCATATTCTTTTCTACTCCTATCAGCTCGATACAATTTGTAGCCTACTAGTTTAAATAAACTATTGGGCATATCAGGTTTCAGCCAGGTTTCAGAAATGCAAACAATGTCAACATGAGAGTCCTCGAAAATCAAGCGCAAATCATCTATCTTGTTTACCATGCTTTGTACATTTAAGTGGCAAATGTGCAGCCTTTTTTTAAAGTTGCACATTATATTTATTAAGCAATGTTCTTGATTCGTCAATGCAACTCGCCCATGAGGAACAATTACTGGTCATTGATTAAGGGAACAATGGAAAGAGACACTAAACGTACGTTTGACGGATGTTGTAAAAGCTTTACTTAAAATATGTACAATATGGATTAGCAAAATTAAAATTAAAAAAAAAATTTCAGTAAATATGAATAGAAGAAATACAACAAAAGTGACAACATTATTAAAGAGCAATATAGAAAGAAGAAAACGAAGTTTGAAAAGAAAAATTATAGAGAGGGATAAAGTGAAGAAGAAGAAAAAGAGACATTTGTAATGTTTTTGATGAAAGCTTTTGTGGATGACAGATTACTCCGAGAAATTTCTCAAGTCGTCGATGCATCTAATCAGCATGGAATTCCCCCGCCCGGTGTACAAAAACTTGTCCATTTAATGTGTACACAGTTGACACGATCTTCTGTTGTTTTAATTTGAGTGCATTGCATTGAATAGTGTAATTGGTTTTCGTCAAGCTTTCATTTAAATAAATTCTTTTGTGTGATTCTTGAAAACCAATGTCGTTTAGGGATAAACCAGTGCCTCTATCCTTAAAGAGCCCTAGGCAGCCCTTGAGCACTTTATTTTTGTCGTAAAAATCGGCAAATTTTATTATGATTGCACCGTCATTTGCGCCAGTGTTCGGCTTTGAGTGCGATAATTTTACTCTGAAATTTTTTTTGAGTGGTGGTGCGCTTACTTTTATTTTGCTGCAGATTGTTTTTAAAGTATTCTCCAAATTTTCGTTTTCGATTTGAGGAACAACAATCAGAACGGCATCACTGCTCACTTTTTCTCGTTAGTTTTAATAGCATTTTATTTTCTTAATCACTAACTCTTACATACTAACAAAAAATGCTTAAATGCTAGCTTACAATTACTTAACAATCTTATACTAACTTACTGGCCCTACACAGGCGCTCTAAGCTACTCTAAATTCTTATAACTATGTCCTCATTTACATTTTCTTTACGGATATTTATTTTCTATACTTAAAGTTAATTGGGGTAGTAAGCCCCAGATATCAGGTTATTCGTCGAGGTCATTGCTCTTGCAATGTGCCTTCGAATCAGCTTAATTACGAAGTTGTCCACTCGTATTAGGTTCGCCCTGTTGTAATGGACATCATTAGGATAAAAAAATTTGTACTCCGACTCTGGTGTTCTGTACAAGCGAAGGTAAGCCCTCTCAAACACCCGAATCTTTTCCATTAAGCTTGCTCGTACATTGAACCACATGGGACAACTAAATACCAGCATGGGCCTGATAAGGGCATGTAGCAGATTACCTTTACCCTCGCATCGAGTTGGCTGCTATAAAACAGTCTCTTTGTAAGGGCAAAAGCACCTTTAGCTCTGGCCAGATCAGCATCTACATTTTTGCCAAAATGCAGAAACTGATCTAGCCAGATTCCAAGGTATTTGACTACATTTCGACAGGCAAGAGGCTGTCCGTTTTGTCCAATGATCGAGAACTTTCGCCAATTTTTTCTGGTATCCCTAGAGGCTCCAGACAACGGCGTCCTAAAGAGAATGGTTTCCGACTTCTGAAAGTTGATTTTCAACTTCCAGTCATCGCAAAATCGTCTTATCTTATCGAAGTCACGCTGCAGGAGAGTGTTAATGACCTCGATTTTTGGACCTGTTCTGTACGCTACCAAATCGTCTGCGTACGCAATAGTATGGGGAAGTGAACCTATCAAGTCGCTTGTAAAAATGTTGAATAGGATCGGCGAATTGACCGCGCCTTGCTGAAGACCATTTTTAATTCAGAACAGAAGTCACCTCACCATTCTTCACGATGAACTGTCTGTTGGTTAGCATATTATGAAGAATGTACAAGAGAGGTTTACTGATCCCCAGCCTAGTCAGCTTATAAAGGGTTCGCCATCTAACGTTTTTTTTTTCAAGTAGTGCTTATTTCGTGAATGGTAACACTTAGGTCATGTCTGATTTGACAGATAATTAGTTTTATCCTTCCGCTGAACGAATATGGTTGTGTATACGCTTGAACAACGCTGGGAAATATTGCGACATTACTTTGAAAATCATGGTAATGTTGCAGAACGTGTGCGAAAATTGCGTACGGATTTTGGAAGAAGAGAAGCACCGTCAGCTCCGTATGTTCGTTATCTTGTGAAAAAAGTGAAAGAAACTGGCATCCTCATCGATAAGCCAAAGCGTGAAAAGCCAAAAACAGTGCGTACATCCGAGAATATTGCTGCTGTGGCAGAAAGTGTACGTGAAGCGCCATCAACATCAATTCACCGTCGTTCTCAACAATCGAATATTTCGGAGACATAATTGAGACGAATTTTGCATAAAGACCTTGGTATGACGCCATACAAAGTCCAATTGGTTCAGGAGTTGAAGCCAACTGACCATCCAATGCGTTTTCGCTTCGCTAAGTGGGCCTGCGATCGACTTAGAGAAGATGCCGATTTTGCCAAAAAAATCATCTTTTCAGATGAAGCTCATTTTGATCTTGGCGGGTATGTAAACAAGCAAAATTGTCGCATTTGGGGCACAGAAAAGTGGCCGTTACAGTCAATGGCGATCGTTATCGGGCCATGTTGAACGAATTTTTGTTCACAAAAATTGAAGAGGAGGATATTGGCAACATTTGGTTTCAACAGGACGGCGCTACGTGCCACACACTCGATGTTTTGCGCCCTGTTTTTGAAGATCGTATTATTAGCCGCAGAGCTGATGTCGTTTGGCCACCTCGAAGCTGCGATTTGACCCCGTTGGACTATTATTTGTGGGGTGCCGTAAAAGATAAGTGTTACGCCGATAAGCCAGAGACAATTGACGCTTTAAAGGACAATATTCGTGAAGCCATTGGTGAAATACAGCTGCACACAATCGATAATGTGCTTAGAAATTGGACCGATTGTGTAGGCTACTGCATCGCCAGCCGAGGCAGCCGTTTGAATGAAATTATTTTCCATTATTAACCGGAAGGATAAAACTAATTATCTGTCAAATCAGACATGAGCTAAGTGTTACCATTCATGAAATAAGTACGAGTTGAAAAAAAAAACGTTAGATGGCGGACCCTTTAGAAAAGACCCTCTAACCATACGGTGTCGAAGGCCTTCTCCAAGTCAACAAGGCAGGCACCAGTACACAGTTTTTTACCTTTATTCCACTGGATATCAAAAACCAATTTAGATGCGGCACGAATGACGTCATCCCCGCCTTGAAACTGAATTGATTATCCGGAACTTTGTCCTCAACCCACTTAGTCAGTAGCAGTCTACTTTTATGTCGGTGCAGTGCGTCAATACTTGCGTTGCAGAATGAGTCTTCTTCGTCAGTGTGTAGGTACCGAAGTATCGTTTTGTCCATTGTTCGTTTGATTGTCTCGTCCATTAGTCTTAGATACCTGTCAATCTCCTCGTTTGACAGATTTCTGCTGGACGGTGGGTAGAGCGAATTCGAGGAGAGTGCTCTAGTTAGTGTTCTGGTGAAGTGTGTCCAACGCACACTACTATAATTGTAGGAATACCTTTGAACAAACTCATCCAATTCCGCAATTTCATTGGGAACAGTTATTTCGGTACTGAGACCGCAATGGTCACTGTCATACACGAAAGTGCGTAAACAGTTTGTAGTTTGTTGGTTAGTGCCTGTCAGTTGTATTTGTGAGTCGAACAGCAGGAGATCCAAATAGGACCCGTGTTTGGGAAACGACGAACTATCCGTCGCCTTAAGCCCGAGTCGATACATTATACTGTGCTGACCCCACCAATTGAATAGTAGGTTCCCTCTAGTATTTGGTGTATTATTTCCCCAATCACTATGTTTGGCGTTGAAATCTCCGCCGATAACAAAATAGTTGTCTTCCAATTCCAGCCTCAGAAATCGAAAAAGTGCCTCGAGCTCTGAGATAAATAAGGTGGATTGACTAGCCTTAGGTGCATAGACAGACACCATGTACAACCGCTGTCCACTACGGAGCGGGATATACACGATGCATGCTTCCAGCACCAGGAACCTACGTACTACACGACTGTATACTCTTTTAAAACGTATACCTTTTCGTACGAAAATCGCAACGCCACCACCCTGAATGGAGTTGGGTCGGTTTCTCCGTACTATTTTGTATTTCTGTGTCTCATTTTCTGTCTCTTGGTAAGCTTAGCTTCGCTAACCAAAAGCACATCAGGAGCTTGGTCTTTGAGCAACTTAAATAGTGCGGCTCGTCGTTCTAACCTAATCAGTGAATTAATATTCACTGTAAGGACCTTCAGGATCTGCTCCGCCATTACGACAAAAGGTGCATTAGGCCTGGCAGCAACGCATATATTTTATTAACCCGCGTGGTCTGTTCAGTTATATGACGTTGAAGCTGAGCCATTTGCCCCTGGATAGAGAGCAAGATAGCGAGCATGTCATGCCCCTATTTCCCCTCCCTGCCGACATTCTGGAGTAACGGCTGGAGTTCGTATATGCACGGGTGGACGTTTAACTTCCACTTTCTGCTGCCGGGACAGATTTACTCTTTTGATGTATGATGGGACAGCCCCGACAGTTTGCGGTGTGTCCCGTGTTCCTACATAAAGCGCAAGAGAGTTGGCTTTTTTCAGGACTTGTGGTTCTTTCCGCACTTCACGCATCGAGGCTGCATTTCCAGTTCGACGCGGCATGCCCGAACTTTTAGCAGCGAACACATTGTAAAATGTGAATTCCTTTTTGTACGTGTTTATAAGTGGAACCCTTGTTTTAGATGTCTTGTGTTGCTGTTGTTGTTGTGGTTGCTGTTGTTTCCGATGCTGCTGTTGCTAGCTCTTCTGCTGCTGCTGTTGTGGTTGTTCTTGTTGTTGGTGCAGTGTCCGCTGATTTGTTTTTTGAGCCTGTGTATGTTTAGGCTGCTGTTTTAGTTTTTGTTGTTGCTGTTGTGTTTCTTTTTCTGCTAGTTGTTGCTATTGTCGTGGCAGTTGAGAATCGAGAAGTTCTCCTAGTTGCTCCTTCTCCCTCCTTGCTGGAGGAGTTTTGTGTTATTTTGTATTTCCTCTACCTCCTCCTCTTCGTCCTCTGACTCAGATGCCGCCATAGATGCAAACATATTGGAAATGGAATGGTCATATGGGAAATGACCTTTGTGTGACTTTTGTCTCGTTTGCTGCTGTGCTGCTGCCCTTGTTAATACTGTTGGCGCCCCTTCATCGCTCCACCAGGCAGCTCTTCTGTTGATGCTGACAGGGAAGGGCGCTTCATTAGGTCCGGAGTTGGCTTCAGCTTCCTCCTCCTCTTCATCTTTGGCTCTGGTTGGCTTGAAGAGCCATTCCGCTCACCGGAATGCATCGCGTGATGTTGTTTGCTCACTTTTTTTTTATATATATATTTTTAAATTAAAAGAAATGGAGTGGACTCGAACCCACGACCTGTGTTTTGTCAACCGAACATACTGCCACTGCACCAATTGGAGCCTAATAAAACTCCTCAAACGTCTTACTTATTCGTTTTATCACTCACTCGCAAGCCGAAACACGTCTAAACTCTACTGAGGTCTATGAATGACTGACTCTTCAGAGGTTAGCTAATAGATTCGATGGACAGTATTCTGAATGTCCTCACTTTCAGAGCAGAAAACGTCAACATTCAGCACCATAGCTTGACTGTCCAACGAAAAGACGCTTCAAACAAGGTTATTGCATAATCAACACCATGTCCCGCATCTGCAAAAGACCCACATCTCTTGCAAATATCGTGTATATCTAAAGTTATATGTGAAAGTCTCAAGCACAAAAATCGGCAGGAACCAGTGTGACTTCAGACAGGCAGAACGACTATAACCCAATTCTTAGACGGATACAAATCCCGGAGAAGAATATCGTTATAGCTGATAGCTGATAGCTCAGGGCCGTAACCAAACTTCACATCGGCCGCACGGGCTCGGCCACATCAAGCCAATAGACAAAAGTGCTCTGACTAACATGATCTTATAATCAAAGGCTCTAAGTTTGAGATGATAAAGAAGACGAAAGATCCCTCATAAGGACCAAGTGATCGCTGTGGAGAACTGTGGGCACACACCTAGGATCGAGCAAGGCTGTTGTATCTTAAACAGAGACCCTACACCGATCAGGAGGCCGCTAAACAACAAGTTTTAATCTTTCGCCATACAAACATCCACAAATGCCTTAAGTGAGACATTTTTCCCAGCATGCTGTATGACAAAATGGTCGGCCTTTGCAAAGCCATCTTTGTTTTCAATTTGCCCACGTTGTTAGAACCTGTTCATTGATTAAATTAGACTCAATCAAAGCCTCTGGTAGTGACATTTCTGGATTAAGCGTTCCCATGGAATTAACATAACTAGATTCACTCGATGATCTAGTTAATCCGATGACACACGCTGTACAACACCTTCCTCCACATCATCCGCGCGAATACTAATCACTCCCAATCACTCAACCCTTTGTTGTGTCTTTTAATACTGTGATGCATGAAATAATTGAAGTACTGATGTCAACCGGATTTCCTGTGCCCTTTCATCCTTTCCAAGTCGAAAGACCAGTTCCCACCCATGTCAGACATTCTCACTTACATATGTATATGTGCACTACAGTCGTTAATCGTAGAAACCAATAGAACCACTTGGCGTCCAGTTACCTTCTTTGTCCAGCAAGATTTAATTAATTTAATTGTTATTGCCCCCGACTTTCAGTCTTGACATCGTGACCAACCCCATTACCGCATAAGTATCCACTGCCAATCAATCTATCTAGAGAATTTGTCTAAAATTAGAGCCCCCAATGTCATTTGGTAAGGCTGCAACGATCTCTAAAAGTAGTTAGTCTGACCCACGTGAGTCCATTCAATTGAAAATCCTTGTGTTAGTCACCCTCAATCTGTGTCTGTTTCCCACTATATCCGAGACCACTTGCCCAATCACATTGAATCTGATTTGAGTCCACTTAATCATAGAAACCGCTAGCCATGCCCGACCCAGGCCAGCTATCTATATGTATAAAAGCTAAAAGAGAACGTACGGATACTTGTACGAGTACTCCAATTCGTAATTGTATCTGAGTTCTTGAATGCATTTTCCGCCTGCACTTATTTGTACTTGCCACTTGCGCATAGAATTAAGGTGGAGTCGGTCGTTTCTTTTACAACACTTCAATGCTTAATCATATCGCGCCTTTCTAAGTGTGCAGATACGAGTACATACAATACATAGTACGAATCGATTCTGCTTCAACCGCCAGAGTGTGATTTCGATAAAGAACTGTTGTTGCACTCCTTTCGATGTCGACAAGGTCAACCAGTTGGATTCGCTGATGTGACTTCGAGTACTGACACGAGTATCTTTCCAGATTTGTTTGGATCTAGAACGAGATTTTGCTACAGCCACTCCATGGGGTGAAAATTCGCCATTTCCGACATGCGATTTAGATTGCGCCTGCTGATGTGGGGAGTAGATACTTCGAATCCGTTTAGATGTGGACGTTGGAATGGGAGTGTTATGGAGTAGATACGAAAACCGTTTTATGACAAAGCACTTTCAGTTGATTTGATAGATGGACGCTGCGTTTGTGTCTACAATATAAGTGGACTTAGCTGGGCTGCGATATAATTTTTCCATTGACAGCTTTTTCTTTATGGGTTTCGGGATTGCAGTCGTTTTTTCTTTGAATCCCAGAAGTGGTTCTATCAAGTGGAAGTGGTTAGTTTAAATTTTCCGTTGAGAACTCGTTTAGAAATGGTCTGTACAGATTTGCATACAAGTTCGAGATAAATGTAATCAATTCGTGGCGATTGTAATAACTCGGGACCATATTGGTTGCGTTACGCCTTTAGGACTTTCGAGTGATAAATTGAGAAGTACAATATATAATTACTTTTCATTGAACAAGTATCTGCAGAATTCCCACGGATGTTTGTCATCAATATTGATCAGATAAATTTTATTTGCCGTTTAAACTGGATTGGCGAACATTTTGTTTTCTGCTACAACAGAGCACTCAGACAGAGAATTAGCCCGCCGTACTTTTAGAATGTTCGTTTCACTGAAGTTTCTTAGCCTTTCGTGGTAAGTTAAGCAAGCCTACAGAACCAGTACCCCCCACGTCATCACCGAGTAGGTCGGAAATTCGGATATTCTCAGAGGTATTGTCATCACTTTCACAGTAAGCATCGCAGGATGCTTAGCACACTTCAGGGTTTAGCAAAAGCGTAAAGAGCTTGTAGTCAGTTTCCTACTGGGGAACAGCATGAAAGTTGCTGACCTCTTACGAGTAAAGAGGTCGGGAAGAATTCATTTGGTCTGGCGGAAATGTGCAGTGTCATGCCATTCGCAGTTATATTCCCATCAATCCCAATTTGCAGATGAAGGCCCCTAGGACGCTGGTAGATCTCCCGCGATCGTATTGCGCCCTGATGAGAGGATTCAGCAAGGTTTAAGCGCAGCTTTACTGTCGCTACAGACACATATACTACGCCCCTTCTATCGATTGTCCTTTAATACATGCTTAAAAACTAGGACTCAACAACTAACAAAGAGTAAGAGTTAGGAACCAAGGGAATGTTGGAGCAGATCTAGTTTGAGACGAGAAGTTATCTTCAACCTGATTACTTCTCGCCTCAAAACAAAAACGGAGAGGTTTGAGTTAACCTTTCGGAGCATGTGATGATTGCTTCGTTTGAATCATAAGAGGTGCGTTGGACCGGCAGATAGAAGAGACTAAGAAAACGTAGATTACGTGGGTTGGTGTTGAAGGAAATACAATTGTGTAGAGAGGGGCAATCCACAGGACCAGAGAGGTAAAATAGTCAAGAGTCATCCCAGAGTAGTCCTCAAAGAGAAAATCGAAGGAAACAGCGTTAAATGTTCTCGATGCGGGATATATGAACTCGCTGAAAGGTAGACCACACTTGGCTAGACGGACAATGTAAATGTAATACCTTGTCACATAGGAGTTGGAAAATCAGTCGTTCATAGACCTCGACAGAGGATAGACGTGTGATTTTTTCGTGTTCGGCTTCACAGTGTGAAAGACAAAAAAAAAAAAAAAAGCAAATAAAAGGAGTATACTTTTACTCAGTAATTGCTCGAGTGTTCGGTAACCTAAGTGGCAAAAACGCGGACGACAAATCTCGGGGTTGTGGGTTCGCTTCCCAGCCTCTGCGAACGTTTTTTTCTTTTCATTATTTAATTTATTTAAAAAGACTTAAGAAAAATTAAAGTGTTTACAACAAAACAAAATAACGAGATGGATGGTGGAGAGCACTCCGCTCTTCCCATAACGGAAGTGGAAAAAGGCAAATATAGTGTTGCCGGTGCCGTGGCGAAAGCCGTTAAAAGGAGGAGGAGTTTGAAAACTCCTCCTATTCTTACAAAAAAGAGAATAAATGACGCTTTAATGGCTGATGAGGTCAATTACGAGGGGGGGCAATAACAACTTTGCCTCTCTAGCGGCATCCGAATCGGAGGATGAGGATGAGCAAATAAACAACATCACCAGCAGCATACAAAGGCTGGAAAAGGAAGTGCTTGCTATTAAGCAACGGCAAACCGCACACAAGCAGAGGGAGCAATTGGAAGTATCGAGCTCCCAACAACAAATCCAGCAGCAGCAGAAACAACAACTGCAGCAAAAAAAACAGCAGCAGCAGAAACAACAGCAGCACCAACAACAACAACAACAGCAGCACCAACAACAACAACAACAGCAACAACAACAACAACAACAACAACAACAGCAGCATCAGCAACAACAACAACAGCAGCAGCAGAAGAAGAAGGAGAAGGTACCTCCTATTAATACCTATAAATTAGAGGTGAGTGCAACCAAGGACCTGTGTAAGTTGGTCATTGGTAACAATTTTAACATTAAAAGATTGGGGAACGATCGTCATGCCATCCACTGCAATACAGTGGAGGGCTATGCGAAAGTGAAAGAGCTCCTGAAGGAAACGACGACGGAGCACTTCTCATTCACACCGAAGTGTGAAAAGCGGCAATCATTGCTGCTGAAGGGGTTGGAACCGTCTTCTGATCCTGAGGAGATCCTGGCACTGCTCAAGCAGAAGGAGTGCGAGGGACTCAAGTTTGTAGGGGTAAAGCCATTTACCACAGCTAGAGCCAGGCGGGAGAAACGGAGTCTGCCGTTCTTCCTGGTGCAGCTCAGTCCCGAAAGCCGTCTGGATAGTCTAAGGAGTATCAATGTCCTAGACTACCAGGTGGTTCACTGGGAAAAATTAAAACGGAGCGAAGGCGTTATACAATGCGTTCGCTGCCAGAGGTTCGGGCACGCCGCGTCGAACTGCCAAATGCAGCCTCGATGCGTGAAGTGCGCTAAGAACCACAGTTCCGAGGTGTGTGCTCTGGGTGTTGACGGAGCATCCGATAGGTCGCAGCTCTCGTGCGTGTTATGTGGAAACGTGGGACACACCGCAAACTACCGGGGTTGTCCTAAGTTCGCTGACATAAAGAAAGCAAAACTGGCTCGGCAGCAGAAGGTGGAGGTCAAAGGTTCACCTGCGAGGTTTCAAACACCAACCGTCACGTCTCAAATTTCCTACGCCCAAATGGTGTCAGGTAGGGGGGCTACGGTACAACAAGCGACTGTTGCTTGCACGGAAGCTGCACCTAACATGTTGGCCATCTTGCTCGCAATCCAAGGGCAGATGGCACAGCTGCAACAGCAGGTACAGGAACAGGCCAAGCGGATGGACCAGATCTACGCGCTGCTGCCGGGCCTAACGCAACACATGTCGTAATGGGTACGCGCATGGTGGAGCAAACTTTGAAGGTCCTTGCGGTGAATGTTAATTCATTGATTAGGATCGAACCAAGAGCCGCGATGTTTAAATTGCTACAAGACCAAACTCCTGATGTGCTTTTCGCTAGCGAAACAAAGCTAACCGATAAGCACAAACTGGAGTACAATAATTATATTGTTAGAAGAAGAAATCGGCCCAGATCCAAACGTGGAGGCGGTGTCGCGATTTTTATTAAAGAAGGTATAAAATTTCACAGAGTGTACAAGGGCGTGTTGCGCAGGTTCCGGGTGTTGGAGGCAGTCGTCATTTACATCCCGCTCCGCAGTGGAAAGCGGCTGTACTTGGCCTCTGTTTATGCACCTGAGGCTTCACAATCCGCCCTATTTATTACAGAGCTTGACACGCTTTTTCGACTTCTGAGGCTGGAATCGGGGGAGAATTATTTTATAATCGGCGGGGATTTCAACGCTAGACATAGAGATTGGGGAAATAATTTGCCAAATACTAGAGGGAACCTACTACTCGATTGGTGGGGTCAGCACGATGTCATGTACAGACTCGGTCTTAAAGCGACGGATAACCCGTCGTTTCCCAGAGGCGGGTCTTTTTTGTATCTACTGCTGTACGACGAACGTATACGACTGACAGGTACGAATTTACAAACATTAAACTGTCTGCGGACATTCGTGTATGACAGCGACCATTGCGGTTTTAGCACCGAAATTACAGTTCCCAACGAAATTGCGGAATTGGAGGAGTTTGTCCAAAGATATTCTTACAACTACAGTAAGACTCGATGGACACGCTTCTCCGCAACCTTGACTAGAGCGCTCTCCTCGAACACGCTCCACCCACCGTCCAATAGGAATTTGTCAAACGAGGAGATCGACAATTACCTAAAACAAATGGACGAGACAATTAAACAAACTATGGACACTACAATACCGCGGTATCGACGTACGACTAACGAAGACCTGTTCCGCAGTCCTACTATTGACGCACTGCACCGACAGAAAAGTAGACTTCTGTCAAGGCTTAAAAAACTGTACAGACAGTTAACTGACCGACAAGACCCGGAGATTAGGACACTGAAGTCGTCGATTAAAAATATTCAAACGCTAATAAAAGAGAATTACAGAATTTCTGTAAGTTTGTATTGGAACAACAAGGTTCGGGCTGTAAACACCAGCAACCCGAATATGTTTCCGCAAATAAATAAATTATTTCGGAGAAAAAATCAAAACGACCTTCAGTGTCTTAAAATAGCCCGGACAACAGACATCGAACGGTTACTGACAATAGCAGGTATTGATCCAAATGAGGCCGCTGATGATGACAACTTCTTTGTGATCGAGGATCCACAGGAGAAGGTTGAGGCCATAGGGGCGACTTTCCAGGAAGTATACAAGGCCATTGATATCATTGGCCCTAATTATGACCTGGACAATCGCGTCTTGGTGGACAACTGCTACATTCGAAATGAAATAGAGAATTGGCGATCCAACGGCTCTGGTTTCACCCGGTTTAGCGACGAAAATATGGCAAATAATGTCATTGCCAGAGAGGGTGACCTACCCCCGTTCATTTCGAAGGAAGAACTCCATGAGATCTTCCACACAATCAGGGCTAAGAAATCAGTGGGGACCGATGGTATTCCGAACATCGTGCTTCGACATCTTCCTCTAGAAGCGGTGGACATTTACACCACCCTGTTTAATAATGCAATGAATAATGCACATTATCCAGCGCATTGGAAAACGGCGGTGGTTCATCCTATCCCCAAAAAGGGAAAGGATATATCCAATCCGGCGAATCTCCGGTCGATAAGTCTCCTTCCGAATATCAGTAAGGTTTTTGAAAAAGTAATCAATAGAGCTCTGTCTAGGTGGGTTGAGGACAAACATATAGTTCCGGACAATCAATTCGGTTTTAAGGCGGGACATGATATCTCACATGCCGCGTCTAAACTGGTGTCCGATATTCAATGGAACAAAGGCAAGAAACAGTGCACTGGTGCCTGCCTTGTTGACTTGGAGAAGGCCTTCGACACCGTATGGTTAGAGGGTCTTTTCTATAAGCTGACTAGGCTGGGTATCAGTAAACCACTCTTGTACATTCTTTATAATATGCTACACAACAGACAGTTCATCGTGAAGAATGGCGATGTGACTTCTGTTGGAATATTTCAAATTAAAAATGGTCTTCAGCAAGGCGCGGTCAATTCGCCGATCCTATTCAACATTTTTACAAGCGATTTGATAGGTTCACTTCCCCATACTATTGCGTACGCAGACGATTTGGTAGCGTACAGAACAGGTCCAAAAATCGAGGTCATTAACACTCTTCTGCTGCGTGACTTCGATAAGATAAGACGATTTTGCCATGACTGGAAGTTGAAAATCAATTTTCAGAAGTCGGAAACCATTCTCTTTAGGACGCCGTTGTCTAGAGCCTCAAGGGATACCCGAAAAAATTGGAGAAAGTTCTCGATTATTGGACAACACGGACAACCTCTTGCCTGTCGAAATGTAGTCAGATACCTTGGAATCTGGCTAGATCAGTTTCTGTATTTTGGCAAAAATGTAGATGCTGCTCTGGCCAGAGCTAAAGGTACTTTTGCCCTTACAAAGAGACTGTTTTATAGCAGCCAACTCGATGCGAGGGTAAAGGTAATCTGCTACATGGCCCTTATCAGGCCCATGCTGGTATTTGGGTGTCCCGTGTGGTTCAATGTACGAGCAAGTTTAATGGAAAAGATTCGGGTGTTTGAGAGGGCTTGCCTTAGGGCTTGTCTTCGCTTGTACAGAACACCAGAGTCGAAGTACAAGAAATTTTATCCTAATGAGGTCCTTTACAACAGGGCGAACCTAATACGAGTGGACAACTTCGTAATTAAGCTGACTCGAAGGCACATTACAAGAGCAATGACCTCGACGAATAACCTGATATCTGGGGCTTACTACCCCAATTAGCTTTACCACGAGAGTGTGCGCTCTGACGGCTTCGTTCCACCGGAAGCATTCCTCTACCTAGATCAGATAGGGTTGATCCAGGATAGATCAGCGGTGTCGTTAATCTTCCATGTCGCTCGGACAGCTGGGGACAGGCGACTCAACTACAACAGAGACGTCGCACACGGCAGTGTGGATCGCCTCCGGTTCAGAAGGGCGGTGGGGAATCGCGGTAAGAGGGATGTCGTTCGGCAGCACCAGCATTTCTGGTGGTTGAATGATGGAGAAGATGCTTCGTCGTCGTTTCCGTCAATTACGGACCAGCCTTACTAATGAGGCAGAGCTGACCAATCTGTTTTCTCTTGTAAATAGCGATGGCCAGCTTACATAGGTTTAGGTTAGAATCTAAGAAATATATACATATATTAGTGTATACAAAGGTGTATACTAATATATGTATATAATTGTGTATAATGTCTAAGTGTGTTTATGTGTATTTTGTGTATGTAGGTTAAGTAGACTAAGGTTGATTTTAAGTTAGATATTAAGTTTTTATAAAAAATAAAAATTGTCCATATGCTAAGTTTTTGTAATCAAATTTTTTTCTTAGCCCTAAGTATTGTAAACGGGTGTTTGATTTAAAAAAAACAGCGGATTTTATTTCTTTGTTCTTTCTGTTTATTACCTCTCTTTTCGCTTAATCTTACAAAAGTGCCGGAAAATATGGCCGACCCTCTTCAAGTCCTACCAACTTCACACATTTTTAATATAAAATGACATTTTGCAAAACTACAGAGGTCGCTTAAGTTGACAAAAGGAAATATATAACAGCTCGGCCAATCTGACACTTGATTGACCTCGATCAAGATAATTTAAAATAGATGATTTAGTTGCTCCTCTGAGATTTACGTTAATTCGATGTCAGGTGGCTGACAGATATTAATGATTTCAGCATTCGGTGATCCCTTTGGTTCTAACCATTTACGTATTTTATTAGCTTCCACAACACCATCATATGGAAGCTGAGTCAACTGACAGTTTTGTACGTCTCTAACCACATACCGGTCGTTAGGTAGTACCTTATGAACTACATACGGGCCGCGGTATTTCGGTACAAACTTCTTGTTCTGTCCTACGGTTGTATCAATATGTCTTATGACAACATAGTCGCCAACTGAATATTGCCCTGCTGGCCGGCTGTGCCTTAGGAAATGCTGCAAACTATAATCTTGGGACTTTTCTATGGCACTTAATGCCCTTGACCTATTTTTATCGAAATCGCGTTGCTTAAACTCACTAAATTTCTCATCCAAATATTCCGTTAATTCATCAATAATTTTACCCCTTTGATTTATTCCAAACAACAATTGACTGGGTGTCTCTTTCGTTGTACTAATTACTGTGTTGTTTAACGCGTATTCAACCTGATCCAATTTTGATACCCAGTCTGCGTGTTGAACCGACTCCGTTAGCTTACTAAGCATTGCTCTAAGGACACGATTCACCCGTTCCACTTGGCCATTGGCCTGAGGGGAAGCCACTGCGACTTTGACATGGTCAACATTATTCTGAAGTAGAAAATTACTGAACTCCAAAGTGATCTACATGAACTGTATCGAAGGGAATTGGGTTTTTAGGTATATTAAACAAGTTATGTTCGTTTGTGCGAGCTGGTGCAGAATTTAGGATACATTTTATACAATTTCGTATAAACTGACTAATTTTATCTTTCATGTTAGCAAACCAATAATTCTTTCGAATTTGATCATAGCATTTATCGATACCCAAATGCCCTATCTTTTCATGTATCATTCGGATGACATTCTCTTCTATTTCCTGTGGCACATATAATAAAAAATCGGAGCCACATCTTCTAAAAACCAACCCGTCATGCAACTCGAATCCATCAACAACACCAAACTCTAGCTTCTCTCGTATTCCCCTTATTCTGTCATCACGATTTTGCGTCACCTGTATGTGAAAGTCCAATTCGTCACTGTCTACAGCAGCAATAATTTGGCAATCGATTTTATCTTTATCGTGGTCAAGAGCATCCTCACACAAAGGTTGCTTTGGATGACACCGACTCAATGCATCGACGTGTCCCATAGATATTCCACTTCGATGCTGAATTGAATAATTAAAGTTTTCTAATTCTAGCGCCCATCGAGCAATTCTCGGGTTAACTTGTTTTTTACTCAAAGTCATTGTAAGTGAATTACAATCAGTAATTATTTTAAATGGAATTCCCTCCAAGTACACACGAAATCGTTGAAGTGCATAGATAATGGAAAGGGTCTCTAACTCAAAACTATGATATTTTGATTCAGCTGCAGATGTAGATTTCGAAAAGTACGCAATCGGATGAAATTTTCCATCATCCTGTCGCTGCATCAATGCTGCACCAAATCCGTTACTACTGGCATCGCAATGAAGTTCTGTCGCACGTTTCGGGCAGTAAATTGCAAGGACCGGTGCAGCCACCAATCTATTTCTCAATTCATTGAAAGCTTTTTTACAAGTTTCAGAGAAGTTAGAAGCAGACTCTTTGCGTAACAGGTCCAATAGTGGTCTAGCGATTTTGGAAAAAGATGGTACAAACCTTCTAAAATACGAAAACAGACCTATACAAGAGTGCAGTTCCTTTTGGTTCTTTGGAATCGGATAATGTTTAATATCTTTAATATGGGCCTCGCTTAGTTGAATACCCGACCGGTTCACCAAATAACCTAAATATTCAATTTCGTCGTAACCAAATTTACATTTACTTAATTTTACTTCTAGACCCCTCTTATAAGTTCTTTGCAATACCTCTGCAACTACCTGTACATGTGATTCAAAATCAACGGACGCAATCAAAATGTCTGTTTGAGGAGGTACTTTGTTTGCACCACCTATTGTTCAAAAAATATAATAAAGAAACAAACACGATTAAAATTAAATTGTCTTTATTGATTGACGATTGCGGCAGAAGTGAAGTTTTACATTACAAGCAGGTTAATACAGAGACTCTCTTGAGTGTTGTTGCTTTGAGAGTGTTTTTGATTTGAGCATTTTATTTTGCCTTGTTCATTGCTGCTGCGAACATTCTCCCCCCGTTGGAAGGTACTAGCTTTCAACTGCGTCAGTTTCTACGGGTAGCAAAGCAATTTTTCCCACAGCTCTTTTGATCAGTCCATTGGCGGTCCTCACCATTACAACGCGCGGAATACCATCTTCACCACAAATCGTGCTGTCCACTCGGCCAAGTTGCCATTTTAGGGGCGGAAGATTTTCATCCTTTACGATCACCAAAGAGCCCACTCGAATGATCGGAGTTGATGTACGCCACTTTCCACGCTCCTGTAGTAGAGATAAGTAGGACGAACTCCATTTCTTCCAAAACGTCTGTTGCATGTGGCAAATGCGCTGCCATCGTTTCAAGCGGCTTATGTTGAGATGCGTGACGTCTGGTTCCACAATAGCAGTGAATGGTGCGCCGATTATGAAGTGCGCGGGTGTTAGTACTTCCAGATCAGCAGGATTCTCTGTAATTGGATAAAGTGGTCTAGAATTAATTATTGCAGAGATTTCACATACAAGCGTGCGAAGCTCTTCGAATGTTAAGACAGAAGAACCAACAGTGCGAAAGAAGTGAAACTTTGCTGACTTAACAGCTGCCTCCCAAAGCCCACCAAAGTGTGGTGAGCGAGGGGGGATAAACTTCCAACTGATACCATCTGCAAGGCATTGTTGTGACACTGCGAGATTGTGTGCTTCATTCAAGAAAAGTTGCTTTAACTCAGACAACTCATTTTTGGCGCCAACGAAATTGGTGGCATTGTCTGATCAAATAGTCAGTGGTTTGCCTCTTGTAGAAATGAATCGCTTTAGAGCAGCTAAAAACGAGGCCGTAGATAAGTCCTTTACCAGTTCTAAATGAGAGGCTTTCGTCGAGAAGCAGACAAAAATGCAGATGTAGCATTTTATCGGTGGCCGATTGCGAATCTCTGATTTATAATAAAACGGACCACAGAAGTCAATGCCAGTAGTAAGAAAAATCCTATTAGCCTGTACCCTATCCGCTGGCAGGTTGCCCATTATGTGTTCGAAGATTTTCGGCTTTAAACGAAAACACCTAACGCATTTGTTAATCACATTTGCCACAGTTTTTCGACCACCAATCGGCCAATAATTTTGCCTTATCGATGCAAGCAAGCTTTGAGGTCCAGCGTGTAGATATTTTCGATGAAAGTGGTCGATGATTGCGATTGTAACAGAGTGATGTTTTGGCAGTAAAAGTGGATGTTTAGCCTCAAAATCCAAGAATGAATGGTGCAGTCGTCCTCCAACACGTAGCAATCCATGCGAATCGATGAACGGGTTTAATGAATGAAGTTTGCTTGACGCAGCTACATGCTTCTCGCATCTTAAAGCTTTGAGCTCTGCAGCGAAGTGAATTTGTTGAATATTTCGAATTAGCAAGTAAGTTCCCATTTTTACGTTTTGTGGCGTCAATGGTTTGTTGTTTTGTTCCATGTGTCTTCTTTTAATTGTGGTAAAGTGATAAACGTAGGCAAATATACGTTGCAGCTTTTCGAAGGAATTGTGAAATTTGCAGTTAAGTGATATATCTTGCTGCGATGAAACAATAAGGGCTTTACGACGACGTTCTGGTAGTTCGGTCAGGAATTCCATAGTTTTAGGCCATCTCGAGGAATCTTCTAACAAGAACGGTGGCCCGTGCTTCCAAAGTTCAGAGTGCAGCAGTTCATTTGGAGAGCATCCTCTTGAAAGAATGTCTGCCGGGTTTGATGAGGTCGGTACATGATGCCATGTCGTACCACTGGTTAGAGTTTGTATTTGATTAACTCTGTTTGAAACAAATACGTTAAAATTTGATGGCTCCTCACGTATCCATGATAACGTTACCATTGAATCTGACCAGCAATGAACTTTGCATGGATACTGGTCCCCTTGCATTATTGATGTTACCAGTTCGGCGAGGAGCAATGCAGCGGACAACTCTAATTTAGGAACGGTCAAGGTTTTTAAGGGCGCCACCCTTGACTTTGCGCACAATAATGTTGATGTTATGGTGTCTTTACACTCAGACCTGATATACAACACAAGCGCCAAAGGCAGACAAGCTTGCGTCGCAGAATGCGTGTATCTCCCAAGTAGATTGTGATGCAAGTACGAAGCGAGGAAATTCAAAGCTGCTTACAAGTGCGAATTGTTCGCATGTATCAATCCAGTGGGTCTGCAATGATTGGGGAGGTACTTTGTTTGCACCACCTATTGTTCAAAAAATATAATAAAGAAACAAACACGATTAAAATTAAATTGTCTTTATTGATTGACGATTGCGGCAGAAGTGAAGTTTTACATTACAAGCAGGTTAATACAGAGACTCTCTTGAGTGTTTTGCTTTGAGAGTGTTTTTGATTTGAGCATTTTATTTTGCCTTGTTCATTGCTGCTGCGAACAATGTCATCAATGTAAATTATAATTTTGCCTTCATCAATCAAATCACGAAAAATGTTATAAAGAAAACGCTGAAAGTTTGAAGGTGCATTTTTTAATCCAAAGGGCATCTTTAAGTACTCAAATTGGCCATGAGGCGTAACGAAAGAAGTTAATGGGATGGAATCATTATGCATCGCGCACTGATTAAATCCGTCTTTCAAATCAATTAAAGTGAACCAACATTTATTAGCCATGTACTCGATGCAGTCCTCTATCAATGGCAACGGAAAATTATCACGAATAGTCTTTTTGTTTAGTGCGCGGTAATCAACACACATTCGTGTTCTGCCATCTTTTTTCTTTACTAAAACGATAGCGGACGCATAAGGCGATTGGCTTGGCCGTATAATTTTTCTAGCAATTAAGTCATCAGTTATTTTCTGAACCTCTGATCTGTCGTGAAATGAAAGGCGACGAGGACTGCAGTGAAATGGGGTATCATCAGTTAATCTTATCTTCATTTTATAATCGTATGGTGTCTGAATAATTTTCTTTGGTTTTAAATAAGAATCCGTTATAATTTTAGTTAACACCTCAGAATGGTATTTATCCAATCGCGGGCAAATATCAATCTGTGTTGGTCTATCTATGTCAATAGCACATAACCTCCTAACAAAATCCTCGACACAATCAGCACCCCAGGCACACCCAGGCAGTGGCACAGAGGCTCTCGTTTTCCTATCAGTTGAATCAACCCCAACTGGTTTCTTCGCATCAGGTGATGGGCACACTTGTTTGCTAAAATCACTAATTTCTTTTCTTAACTTAATAGACTGAAAGGCATTAGGACATATATGTCTTTTAAATTTATTTGAATTCAGTTTGTGCTGAAATACATTTTTTGTTTGAGTTAAACAAATATTAAATATTTTCATGAAGTCTCGTCCCAGGATTACCGAAATTGTCATCACTTCATTAGGAATAACTACAAAAGAAATAATTTTCGATTCATTTCGGAAGTTGACTAAGCATGAAATAGTACCGTATGTATATATCTTATGTTTGCCAAGACCGAGGAAATTAGTTGGCATCAAAACGTCTGACAATTTAACAAATCCTGGGACACTTGATTGTTGAATTAAACTAATCGGACTACCGGAGTCAATGAGAGAAAAGAAATATATGAACTTGGTGCATCTGTCTTTACGAAAGCTTTGATAATTATAATTGAAAGCCAACCTTACCATTTGCATTGCACGTACTGCTCCTGAAACATCTTCGTCAACATTATCGTTGGAATTTACTCCTGAGGATTCCAGGGCAGCAACTGTCTGGTGCCGTCTGGACTTCGGGCAGTCTTTGTGCTGATGACCCATCTGGTGGCAAGTAAAACAGGAGCCAGGAGGCCTTTGTGGCTTCGGACAGGAACTTTGAAAATGCCCAAACTGGGAACAATTAAAACATCGGATTGCTTCTTTTCCAGAAGTAACAGCGGCGGTCCTCGGCCTCGGAGCACTAATACTGACATTTAGCTTTCTAATGTTTGCACGGCGTTGCTCATATCGGTCCATTCGGTGAATCAAGTCATCTATGGTGTTCGCTCCATATAACACGGTGACGTTATTGGTATTGTCAGGAATCCCATCAATAATTAGGTCGACTAACTCTTGTTCCTCTATGTTAGATTTTGCTGCGATCGACTGCATGGTTACCACATAGCTTAAACAAGACTCCGACTGCTTTAGTGTGCGCGCTCTCAATTGCCGATAGATTTCCTGACGCGTTACAGTTCGCTTGAACATCTTAATCAAGCCAACTTTCATGATATCGTAATCGACCAGCCCCAGGTTTGACACGTACATTTTTGCTGTTCCATCCAGCCGGCGCCGAATACCCAAACACTTCTCTCTTTCACTATAGGAACATGCAGAGGCATGATCCTCAAACTGAGCAAACCACTTGATAATGTCATGGTGATCGTCGCCAGAAAACATTGGGACTGCGGCATCTAGTTCTTCGAAGTGCACATGTTGTCTAGTAGTCACTTGAGTTCCTCCTTCCATAAGCTGAATTTGTTTTTCTAACTCGAGTACTTCACGACGCATTCGCAATATATCTAGTTGCTCTTGTAACTTGCATATTTCGGCACTAGGTACCCCGCAAGTGGCACTTGTAGTATCCATCACAGCGGGTTTGACAGCAGGGACAGCGGCAGATTTGGCAGCGGGAATGGTAGAAGCAGAAGGTTGAGTAGCGATTGTGGCAGCAGATTGAACAAGAATGACAGCGGGTGTGGCAGCAGATTTAGCAGCGGGATTGGCAGTAGTTTCGACAGCGGGCTTTTCAGGGATAGCATCAGGCGTAACAGCGGGCTCTTCATCGTCAACGAAATTAACCCCGACATATTCAGCAGCAACATGTGTCTCAACAGCTGCAAAATCATCGTCCTCGAAGTCATCGGGATACTCACCGCAGTCAACACTAGTCGACAATTCGTTATGCAGCCTTCGTAATTGCGTAAGTGTGGCGTTTTGCGGGAAATCAATGTTTGCTGCCAGAAGGGCATCAACTATTACCTGTCGAGTTAATCGGCGGCTCATTGTGACAAATTTTATTATTTTTTTTTTTTTTAAATATATATTATTTCGCGGATTACTTTAATTTTGTGGTATTTACCCCACACCTGAATTGTAAACGGGTGTTTGATTTAAAAAAAAACAGCGGATTTTATTTTTTTGTTCTTTCTGTTTATTACCTCTCTTTTCGCTTAATCTTACAAAAGTGCCGGAAAATATGGCCGACCCTCTTCAAGTCCTACCAACTTCACACATTTTTTATATAAAATGACATTTTGCAAAACTACAGAGGTCGCTTAAGTTGACAAAAGGAAATATATAACAGTATATAAAATAAATATTTCCAAATAATATGTAAATGAAGTCGAAAGATATAGATATAAGAATTTAGAGTAGTTTAGAGCGCCTGTGTGGGGCCAGTAAGTTAGTATAACATTGTTAAGTAATTGTAAGCTAGCATTTAAGCATTTTTTGTTAGTATGTAAGAGTTAGTGATTAAGAAAATAAAATGCATTGAAAACTGAAAACTGAAGGAGTTAGAAAATTCTTTAGACCGGCGTTTTATAAAACCAAGCGATCAGTTGGGATCTCATCCATATGCGAACGGGAGTTTAACTCTCTTTCGTATAATAGTCCAAGGTCGCGAAGGGGTTGAACTTGGGATATCGGTTGGACATGCAGAAAATAAAGTCAAGAAGGAGATTGATTGGACTTGAAAAGTTGACAGATTGACATTTGGAGACATTAAGCTCAAAAAAATTTTTTGGGCATCAAGTAGAAAACCTATCGAGGTCTTCTTGAAGGAGAATAGTGTCTTGAACTTAGTGTTATCGGTGTAAATGGATAGGGAGCAGTGTTTAATAATCCTCTTAAAATAGTTTATAGTTCAAATGAAAAGAAGGGGACCTAGATGGCTGTCTTGTGGATCACAAGAAGTGGTTCAACACGGGGTCGAGAAGATAATCTTGAGATAGATAATCGTATTAATTATGCGAAAATTAGCTTTACGGAAATTGTAAGAAGAGTGAGTAGGGGAAGAAGTGGACTGAAGTGGAGAGTTATGAAAAAATGCGAGAAGAACAGTAGAATGAAAATTATCGAAGCGTTATTGTGCCGTTAATGGGATCACCGGCCGTTGCCTACCGGTGAAGTTAGAGATGCCACTTACTCGTAAATCCCATAGGCTTGAGCCCGTTATTTGATCAATGAATAGACATTTCTTGGATGAAGTATCGTTAGACGCGATAAAAAAGAATTCATCATCCTGCGGAATCGACTTCAGTATGGGCAGATTGAAGTCACCAAAGGTAAGGATATCGTCGATGGAATCACGCTTTAACATCAAGGAGGTAGGATTCAATAGGTTGAGCTGGGAGAATAGCTACATTTATCCTACATTCACATAGCGTACAGAAACCTATTGGGAAGTGTCATTTTAATTGAAATAAAGTCAAGTTTAGCAGCGAAGAAAAGATAGCGATGAGAGCAGACCTAAGGCTATTGGATATGGAGAATCAATTATAGGAAGAGCAAGATCATTAACCATAGAGAGAGACTGATCGTCATCTCGATAAACATTAGAAGAAGATGGGAATACCTTCTGGCTCTTTATGTCGGGGATCAGAATGGTTTCTGTAAGAGCATAGCTGTCGAAAGCGAGGCCATGTGATTTAGACAAGACGGCATGAGTTCTAGAGCGCAAGCCTCTTATGTTTTGGTAGTAAAATGTAAGAGTGAGTTTGTTGCGTGGAGGAGTAGGGGAGTGTAGATGAGATGTAGACAAAGAAGGCAAGTTAGAAAGGAGCAAATTTATCATGGAGGTGAGATACTTTTTAAGAGTGTCCATAGCTCTGAATAGCAGCAAGGTCATCCAGAACCTTTTGGGGAGGTGTGTTGAAAGTTTCGTGGTATCTGTTGTAAAGATTCCTGAGACTAGTTATATCAGTAGCAAGGCCTTCCTGTTGGATGGAGATCATGACACTTGTTTTGGTTTTTCTGTCAAGCCAAATAGAGTAGGATTTGTCGTGCAGATATGTGAGGTAGCCTGAGAGCGCACAACGACATTGAATGGTATCAACATTCGTTTGGGTCAATTTGACGTTAGGTGGCGAAGGGGGATCAAAAACAGGGACAGATGTCTGTGCTACCGAGGATGAGGACGACTTAGAAGCGGGATTTAAGATATGCAAGCTAATAAAGTTTGGGTATTTGACTCCAGTTGTAAGATCGAAATTGGGAAAGCAGTTGTTAGTAGGAGGAGGTGCGAGCGGCTGAGCAGTGTCTGTGCCAGGTTTTTTGTTTTTTTAATTTTCTGACTGACCAATTGCGAAATAAAGCACTTTGATCTTTTGTACCATTTAGTCAGACCTATAGTTAGGCTAGTAGGTTTTCTACCTTCCGACTGAAGTTGATAACATTGCAAGCAGAGGTTTTGTTCCCTGAAGAAAATCTTTCGTTTAGTTCCGTTGAGGGCTAGACATTCACATAAGATGTGTTCAGCTGTTAATCGTCTTCAAGACAACGTCGGCACTCTGCAGAGCTTACTGGATTAATTTTTTTGGAGGTGATATCTGAAACCGTAATGTCCTGTAAGGTAACCAACTAAGTTTTTGAAATTGTGCCCACTTAGATTTAGACGTCTATTCGCATTTTTGTTGAAGGGCAGGATGGGTTGTTTGGCCTGTCTTAGATCTGAGCTATTCTCCCAATATGAGATTCATCTCGACTGCTCCCAGCTATTATTAGCTAAATGGACTGCTGATTGACTGAAGGGAGGTCCTTTTCTGAGTCCTTTCTGGCCATTTCGTTAGCCTTTTCATTCCCATCAATGCCCTCAAGACCACATTGATGTTTCGGTATCTCGGAGAGCAGGGTCCTTAGGTCCGGCTGATCGCTAAGACTTAACTCATTAATTTGTACCAAACTTGCTGTACTGCGTAATGCCACTTTGTTTATATATAAGTGTTGGGGCGTTAGTCCTATTATTGCTTTTACTGCAGCTGTGAGGCAAGTCCGGAAAGCTCCGGAAATGCCCATACATAGGGCTCCGCTTATGCATAGACATGTTGTTCTTTGGACTCTACTCAGTTTAATGCAGTTGACTGCATTTTCTAAAGCCGTCCACCAGACGACCACCCCGTAAGTAAGTGTCGGTCTTATGACCGAGATGTATAGCCAGTGGGTTATGCGAAGTTGAAGGCCTCATTTATTTCCAATGGCTTTTTTGCAAGAGAATAAAGCTATTGTAGCTCTATTGAATCTTTCTTGAATGTTAGGTTTCCAGCTTAGTTTCTGTCAAAAATGAATGCTGTATCGGAAAATGCTAAACTGGTACCGTTTATTGAAGGATCAGTTTACTCCCAATCCACAGTGATCTGCCCAACGAGTTAATCTGTTGATATTTAGTTGAAGAAGTTCTTTAATGGTATTGAGATGCTTACCTAAGACGGCTATAGCAACGTCATCAGCATAGGCAACCACTCTGCTACCACCCGCTTGCAGGTGTATCAGCAGTTCATTAACCACTAAGTGACACATCTTTTAGCAGAAGTCTGGAGTTGATTATCCTGCTATTTTGCGTAAGACTGATCAACTCCCCAAGTGAGTCGTCTACCTGCAGAGTTCACAACGCAGTCTTGATTGCGGATGTGTTGACGTTATTAAAAGCACCCTCTATGTCCAGGAAAGCAATCATTGTGTACTCTCTATATTGTAGGATGAATGCAGAGCAGTTTCCACCAACTTTCCTTTACAGTAGGCATGTTGAGCCGTTGACAGAAGTCTTGGATCAATTTTAACTCGTATATGGATATCAATCAGTCCAGTTCCAGAGTTTTCAGAACGAAAGATGACAGACTTATAGGTCTGAGGTCCTTTGGGACAACATAACAAATTTGTATGGCTTGAAGCTATGCAGCGCCCAGAGCAGTTTGTCTCTTGTGATCAGACCATGAATTTTGGTCCCGGTTGCAGTAGGCCTGTTTGGGCTGCTACTGGCCGCGAGTTGGGAGCTACCTGAGGAATATGGGTGTCCAGTAGTAGGTTGAGCGATTCATCACTTGAGGTTGTCCAGAAGCCATAGATTTTTTTTAAACATCTAGGCATCATAGGATTTGTAGAGAGCATTTTTCTTAGCCGCGATGCCTCAGAGATTTCCGTGATTGTGTCGCAGAATGCCCTCCAGGATTTTCGCTTTGCTTTCTTCAGTTCTTTTTTGTATAATTTGAGGGATTCTTTGTATGAGTCCCAGTCAGTCACTTTTCTTGAGCGCTTTGCTACGTTGAAAAGTTTTCTGCAAGTGTTTCTAAGTAGTTCCAGTGCTGATGTCTACCAGGCTACCTCTAGGTTGAATAAGACAGCAAGGAAGTGGTCACAGCCTGATTGAGAGCCAAGGTGAATTCCTTGATTTTAATGTCAAGCTCATTGGTGTTCAGAGGATAGTATATCTGACAGTATTCCTCTGTATTTTGGCCAATTAGTTTTTCGGTAATTCCGGAGCATCACTCAGGCCGAATGGGATGTACAGATACATCTGAATTAAAGTGTTCAGACGATACCATCCAGTTCGTCAGCATTTGAGTGATGTTGTCGGAGACAAGAGTGATATCTAGCACTTCCTGTCGCTTTCTTGTTATAAAAGTGGGCTCATCACCAATATTGCAAACAATGAGGTTAGTACTTATAATGTAATCAAAAAGTGACTCACCTCTGTCGTTGATGTCGGTACTGCCCAGAACTGTGTGATGAGGGTTAGCGTCGCGTCCGATGATGAGGCAAATATTTTGCCTTCCGGCTTCCAGTACCATCCTTTCTAGGTTATCACCAGGGAGAGGGCCCACATGATCGTAACCAAGATATGCCGATCCCAGTCAGTAGGAGCCTGAAGGAGCCCGAGGCTACGTTTCGCTAATATGCAAGTTCTAATCTTACTTTTGTCTCTTGTATAGAGCGGAGCGTGGAGCAGCACAAAAATCATTGCAGAGAAAATAAGTAAAAAAATGCACCAGATCAACAATAAAAGGGGCGCGTCAGTGATAACAATTTTTGGGTGAGGAATTGGGTAATTGGATTGATTGAGGTGGAAGAAGCGGAAAAAAAATTCAAAGTTATGGCGCAAGGCGCAAAGTAAGAATTCGACTGAATACTGTGGCTGTTTGAACTGTGCTGTATCAGTCAAAAGGATTGGTTAACAGCTTTAAAAGGTCAAGACGAACGCGCTGGGCAGATATTGAAGTGTCTACAAGTATCTTCAGCAAAGACACACCCAACGACAAGTGCATAACGACTACGAAATGCTCTTAAATGGTACGTTCCGGATGCATTCGAATAATGCTAACCAGATCAGCGCATGGTGAGGTGGGATATTTTGACATCAACAGGACTGTTTGAAAATAGTTCCATTTCTATAAATTGAAATGTTAAATAACTTATTGTCTTTTTTTCTTTAAAACTTATTGTATATAATAATTACATAATAATTTTGCGTTGTGAAATATTCAATTGCCTAATGTATAAATCTAGAATTTCAATTGCCTAACGTAATGTTACATACTCTATAGTTGGACTGAGTTTTTCTATATTAGTTTGATTTGAATTAATTTATATTTCTTTTTGTTTGTTAAGAATTACTCAACTTGAATTGTGCATCAACTGTGCTTATGTCAGCAAAAGCAGTGAGAGCATTACCGTTTGAAATTTGTTATTTCTCATAACTTGTAATTGCATAGGCAAATTATTTTGAGTTCATCGGACACTTATGTTCTAGCAGCCACACAGTCCACATCTTGTTTTTCTTTCGTTTAAATTGAATAAATTTACAAAGTTGTTTTGTTGCAATAAATAGAGTATAACGTATTTTTTTTTTTTGGAAATTTGTGCTTTATTGCTAAACAAGGACTATGGAGGTTTTGGTAAAACATTTTTGGTTCAGTAGGATGCGGGACTTTCTCGAGAAGTATATTGCACCTACTCTAAAGGCAGATCTGGACAAAGTGAAGGGCAACTATGTCCTATAGAAAAAGTTCTTGTACCATATCATAGGCACCATATAGAACACCTGAGACCATTTGTGCGGAGTTCAGCTGGAAGTGTCAGTTACCGAGTCGACCACCGTCGAGTGCACAGCTCCACCAGTGTACTCGCAATATTGTTGTGTGCTGTGCAGCAAAAAATAAAAAAAAAAATAAATAAAAAATATATACAAAAACAAAACAAAAAAGTGCAGTGCAGTGACAGTGAATATCACACAGTGCGGGTATCCCACCTCACCCGCTCCTAGTCGAAGTACTGTTGCTTGCACTCAGTCACTGCCGTTACTGTATTTACCATACGGTACGGGCAGTGGCTGAGTGTATGTAACAACTGATGGATAGCGGGGTTGTGAGTGAAAATTTTGTTGGTGCACTGTTTCATATTGTTGTAAGGGCATAACACCTACAACAATTTGATTCGGTAAACCAACGTCAGAATTTCCACTTCGCAACCTTGCTTAGTATCGTCGGTGTTTGTGTTTTCTGTGTTTGTCTGTGATTATGACTAGGGAATTCAGGGTAGACGTAGCCAATATACGCGGGCTAAAATGTAATCACTTTTCTGCGTACGTCCACGTCTGTAAGTACAGACCAGCTGTTTTGGCACTTAGTGAAACACAGGTAGATCCCCGCCCACACTTCTCAGATCATTCTGATCTGAAGCTACCTGGCTACGAACTAGTTCCATTATTCTTCTCTCACCGCGGTCTCGCCATTTATGTGCGTAGTGATGTAGCTTACCAAACTCCACCACAATGT
Organism: Volucella bombylans; assembly: GCA_949129095.1. NCBI lineage: Eukaryota > Metazoa > Arthropoda > Insecta > Diptera > Syrphidae > Volucella > Volucella bombylans. Next base: position 126,985,134 of record OX422144.1, on the reverse strand, counting down.
GATCCATGTTCCAATCCGGAATTCAACTTCATGTGGTTAAAATTCCATCTCCGTAAGCAAATTATACACTACTGCTTTATTTATAGAAGCCCCAAACTGGACAGCAATTCAACCTTTAACGAGTTTGATGCGCTGTCTGACTCCATTCAAAGAATTGTATCCCTGTATCCTCATACTGAAATCGTTATTACGGGCGACTTCAATATACACAATTCTGGGTGGCTTCGACATTCTGGACAGACAACACCCGAAGGACGGTGTGTTGAGATCTTCGCTGCGCAAAACAACCTAACGCAGCTTGTAAATGAGCCCACGCGAATACCAGACGTTGATAGTCATACCGCCAACACCCTGGACTTGTTTTTAACTTCTCACCCTGATAAGTACACCATTGATGTGCTCTCCCCTCTAGGCTCGTCGGACCATTGTGTCATATCAGCTAATTTCTCGTACACCGACCACACAGTTAGAGAAAAAATTCCTAAAAGAACCGTATGGCAATACGAGAAAGCCAACTGGAGCGGTCTTAACAGCTTCTTTAGGAATTTTAACTGGTCGTTATGCTTCCTCGATAACGACGTGGATGCCGCTGCTGATATGACTACAGACACTATTCTCTGTGGAATGAGATCCTATATCCCTCATTGGATGAAGATTATCAAACCAAAAGAAAAGGCATGGTACGACTCGAGCTGTAAAGAGGCCGTCAGGGTTAGAGAAATGTTTTTTCGGTCCTACAAGACCAACCCGACAGAGGAAAACCGAAAAAAGTTCAAACGAGCCAGAAATGACTGCAACGCGTTTCTTAAGCGTGTGAAATTCCTATACGACCAAAAACTGAGGCAAAAAATACTGCAATGTCCCAAAGGCAGTAAAAATTTTTGGTCGTTCGTCAAAAACATTAGAAATTCCGCCTCATCCTCCATCCCAACGCTCATTTACAATGACATTCCAGCTGTCAGCTTTTTGGATAAGGCCAGTCTGCTTGCTGCACACTTTGCGGCCAGCTCAACACTCCCAGATTGTGCTTTGTCTCCGCCTACACTTGAGTGCGTCGAATCTTCAATGGGACGAATCTACTTTCGCACTCGTGTAGTAGCAAGAGTACTTAAAGATCTCAACATACATAAATCCGCTGGTCCAGATGGTATATCTCCCCTTCTTCTGAAGAGGTGTTCTTCCTCGCTGGCAAAACCACTGCGTAAGCTTTTTCATCAATCCTACACTTTAGGACTCTTCCCGAGCAGATGGAAAACAGCATTTGTCCAGCCCGTCCCTAAAAAAGGCGAATCATCTTCTCTCTCCTCCTACAGACCCATTGCACTTACGTCCCTTCTTTCCAAGGTCATGGAAACGCTGATAAATTGTCAGCTCATGAAATATCTCGAAACACGAAAACTTCTCAATGACCGGCAGTACGGTTTTCGTAGCAACAGGTCCACTGGTGATTTGATGGCATGTCTCACCGAAAAGTGGAACCAAAGCGTACATCAATCTGGCGAAAGCAAGATAGTTGCACTTGATATTTCTAAGGCATTTGACAGAGTTTGGCATCAGGCTCTTTTGTCGAAAATGCGTGCATTTGGGATCGACGACTCTCTTCTTCAATGGATTAGAAACTACCTTTTGGAACGTAAAATTGAAGTTGGCTTGGACGGTTTCAAATCTGATATTCACAAAATAAATGCTAGAGTGCCCCAGGGTTCTGTTCTGTCACCGACACTCTTTTTAATTTTCATTAACGATCTCTTGTCTGCTACTTCTAATCCAATATATTCCTTTGCTGATGACAGTACTCTCTGCTTTTCATATTCGTTCCCGGACTCACGGCCCTGCTCTTCGGCTGTAGTACGAGAACGGCAGCGTAGGCTAAACTCATTAAATTCCGATATCAACAGTATAACCAATTGGGGAACTATCAATAGAGTGGAATTTAATGCTTCCAAAACACAATGCTGTCTGCTGTCTTTAAAGCGAAATTTAAATACCCAGCCATTATCTATGAATGGCACTTGCATCGTCGAAACCGAAAAACTTTCCATTCTCGGTATGTGTGTCAATGACAACTTACATTGGAATGACCACATATTTGATGTCGCCAAAAATGCTGCGAAATGTCTAGGTTTCCTCAAGCGATGTAAGAAATATTTTAGCCCCTCTGATCTGGCCTCAATATATAAGGCATTCATCCGCCCAAAATTGGAGTACAACTCCCACATCTGGTCAGGTGCTCCTAAAACATCTCTGCACCTGCTAGATAGGATTTAAAACCGTGCGATAAAACTTATTGACGATACTAATATCAGTCAATCAATGGACACCCTCGAACACCGACGAAATGTCTCGTGTCTCACTTTGTTTTATCGCTACTTCCACCACCAGTGCTCCACTGAAATCGCCAGTAGCATTCCGCCCATTCAAACTTTCAACCGTAACACCCGTCTCGCTATGAATGCTCATCAGTATACCCTCAAGCCCATTTTCGGACGTACTCTAAAATATCGTGATTCGTTCCTAAGCCGTACAACTCGTACTTAAAAACAATGTACATCGGTACCTCTCTTTTCTTCCTCCCTAAATTTCCTTTGCTCGCGCTGTGTACAATCACCTTAAGGGTACTCAAACCCCTTGAGCATCTATTAGTCACTATGAAGGATGTCAAATCGGCGGAAATGAAACCTGTGATTTAGTTCTTCGAGGAGATCAGTGGATACTTTGGCCTACCAGCGAGGGTGATAACTAACCGCGGAACCGCTTTTACTTCTCATCGGTTTGATGGGCGGTACAATAGGACGATATTGTCGACCGTTCACTGCATGTCGAAATCCGTCGAGGAAAATGACTGGGATGAAAAGCTTCGTCTCATCCAATGCATCGCAGGAGAATCAGAAACTTCGTTTTGACAAACGTCATGAGAAATCAACGTTGTATAGATGTGGCGATATGGTACTCATCGAAAATTACTACTGGAACTTCGAAAAAATTCATGCCTCGACGTAAAGGCCCCTACTTGATAACACAGACGTTGGGTAATGACCGATATTTACTAGAGGATGTTTCTGGTGTTATGCTTCTGGTTAAGCATGCCCGAAGCTGATGAAGATGACACAACTGTGCTGAGGTCCTCACTATGTCTGGATCGCCGAATTTTACGCCGGGAACGTAAATAAATAGAAAGGGAGTCTGGATTTTGAGGTGAAAGGAAGAAAAATTTGAAATTCAGTCCACAATATTTGGATCACAGCGAGGAGATTGCCTCTTGAAGACTGGTCATTAGAATTCTCTGACTGAATGTGACTTTTGATATTCCACAGACCCTTCATGAAAATTATATTCTCCAGAGTCTATTAATCTATCCTTTCCGATGACCCCAGCATGCAAAAAACTCAGTTAGACACTTGAAGAACTTTCCCATGCTCAGGGTTAGACTTCCTGTTGCAGCTTTTTAAAATGAAATGAATTGTATGTGTTCAGCGTGATTTGCAGATGCAACTACATCTGTTAATGACACTCCCATTAATGCCATTGTTCAAGGACCAATTAAGTGAAACCAAAAAAGACACGACGACGTGGCTTCATAATTTGCCACGATCCATTGTGCTCCTGACAGAGTGAAATCCATGACCAATTGGTCGACTCCTTATCCGCACAATACAAGCGTCTATTAATCTGTCATTTCAAACAACCTTGAGTACCTCATGAAAACGCCATTTATTCTCGCATTCATCTATAGCATTCGCCGACAAATGGCTTTGCATTGCTTCACATTCATGTCATCCGACATCTTGCAATTAATTTATTTTAATTTTCTTCAAGACCACATTGTTAATCCTCACAGTCGTCGGTCAGGACTATCAATTAATTAATGGTCAACTCCATTTATAAAGTCAGGGTTGAAGGACATTACATGGGTGGGACCTTCATCAATTGACCTCATCTTTAATGTGCGGAAAATTATTTAAAAAAATTCACCTAAATCAAGCCATCAAGATACGGATACAGATTCTCTCAGGTTTTGGAAGATTGATCGACGAAATCGAGAATCGGATTGGCTAGTAATTGTGGGACTGATTAATCAGCTTGCTGTCACCGAAATTGTCACTACTTTCCTAGCCGGAACCCCACGCGCGTAACCTTTAAAACCACATTAAGCTTCCGAGAAGAATGTGATTAGTTACCTCACTAGTCAGTCTCGACTAATTCGATTGATATCGATCTGGTGGACCGACCGACCGCCTACAGCAGACATTAGTCTATTCAATCGAAACTGGAACATGAACACGGAATACTCGTAAATCTATTCCGCGCTCTGTGCGTTCGTCAAAATAACGCACCAACCATCAGATTACTTCGCATCGAATCTAACCTGTAATGTTGCATCATTGACAGGCTAATAGAGTGCCCTAATTAAATTCACTTATTGCGAGGGGAATCCCCTCTAAGTGAATTGGGCATGTTTATTTTTGCTGCACGATTAGAAGCTCTGTTTCCTTAAGTCACTCTTCTCACCTCCACTCAGTTAGCTGTACATAGAAACACTATCTCTTTGTAAGCTGCATGCACAATTGTATGGCAGTGGTGTAGTAGAGCACAAGCCAGTCAAGCTTAGACACGGGTAAGTATGGTCAATTTTTTTGGTGCACAAAGTCGTACATCGTACAAATATTCGTGGCTTGTATCTATAAAACACAATAACAGAGAAAACAAAAATAACAAATTGTAACGTCGAATGATATAAGACGCGCTGAGGTTATGCTTCGCTTCAGACAAACCTTACGTTCCATCGTCGGACTGCAGTCAAGCTTCAGCTGGAAGGTGGCATACTCGCAGTCATACTCATAGCCATAGTCAGATTCGCAGTCGTAGTCGTACTTTAATTCATATCTACAGCTAGTTGCTGCAACTATCTAAGCATGGACTAAAATTAATACTTTTTCAAGAAAGTTGCACTCGTATCCCACTATGTGGCGGTTACTGGTTCGCCTTGTTTAATTACCATCCAAAGTCGATCTGGGGAGGTGGTTGACATCAGGCCAATTGGCGATCACATGTGTAAGTAGCTAGCTACCAACTACCGACCACAGGTTTCTCGATTTGTGAAACTAGAATTGGGGTTCTTTCGACGTCGCTGGACACACGATATGATACGACAACGACAGATAACCATTTGTTTGGCTGTAGCTAGCTCTAGCTTACAGCTCTGGATCTGGATCTTGATTTTATTTTTTCCTCGTTTTCTGTGCTTTTGTGATAATGTTTTTGATTTATTGCCGACAGCTTTATGGGAGGCTGGCTGGTGGTATCGAGGGAATCAATTCGATTGCAGTGATACAGTTTAAGTGGATAATTACGGCATTGCGACGCTGGGCCTCGGATTTACATTTGCAACAAGATATGACTGCATTTCTTGAATGTTTTTGTAAATTTAAGCAGCCGAGTGGTTTGGTGGGGTTTTTTGAATGAGAAATTGTGTAGAAAGGTTCTGAGAACTTCATTCCAACCTACGCATACAAGTGCGAGTACAGTCGATCGTAGATGCATACGACTGAAGGTTGCTATCCTTGGTGTTCTTGAGTTTTAGACAAGGTAACGTCTTTTCATAGATTCTAGAAGTCTCTTTCCACATCAAGCCAGTTTGAGTCTAAGTTAGATTTCATGATCTTAAGACCGTGGGAATGAAATGCTTACATCGATGGCAAAGATTGAGTCATATCACTAATTGAGCACTACAGTCCCTCGGTTCGATCTGGTTAAACGCTAAAGTTACAGCGATGTCGAAGTAGCATTTCGAGTTGAGTGGCATTTGGAATAAAATCGTATCATTGAGTCCTGCGGTGGTGATACTGCTTGGTAGTGATGAGCTTGTACTGAATCTAACTTTGTATGTGGATCTGAATACTCTGACTTTCGCACGTACATCAGAGTAAACTTTAGTGTAAACGCACGAAGGCATTTTTTGGCTTGACTTAAGACCAATTCAGCAACATGTTCACAAACAGATGAAACTCCGGCCGAAGCAAACACGTCAAGCAACGTGGCGGGCAAAGAAACCCAGACAATTTTAATTTAATTTTAATTTTTAATTTTCGTGGGGGCTAACTCCCCCATTTATTATGCTTAATACAAGCTTAAAAACTAAGACTTAAACTAATACTAGGGCTTAAAGCTAAGGATGGTGAAGGAGATCGAATTTGAGGGAAAGTGTGCTGCGATTAAAATCGAAAACGGAAAGGTTGGAGTTTACCTTACGCAGCATACGGGAGATTGGTTCGTTAGAGCCATATGTGGTGCGGTGGATAGGTAGATAAAAGAGACGGGTGGAACGTAAATTACGAGGGTTAGTGTTAAAGAAAATGGAGTTGCAAAGAGGCATGCAATCGACGGAGCCTGAGAGGAGTCGGTGAATGAACAAAATGTCTGCTGCGTCCCTTCGTTCCTCAAGGGTATTCAGGTTAATGAGTTTGAGACGGTCTCGATAGGGAGGTAAGATTAGAGGATCGTTCCAAGGTAGACCTCGAAGAGCAAAGCGAAGAAAACGACGCTGGATCTTCTCAATACGAGATACATGAACTCGTTGAAAGGGACACCACGCTTGGCTAGCGTACTCGAGAAGGGGGCGAACGTAAGTGATGTATAGTGATCTAGTTACGTACGGGTTGCAGAATTCTTTGGACCATCTTTTAACGAAGCCGAGTGATGAGTTTGCTTTAGAAATTATCTCATCAATATGCGAGCGGAAATTAAGCTGCCTGTCGCATAATATACCAAGGTCGCGGATAGATTCAACAAGGGGTATAGGTTGGCCGTCGAGATGGTAAATACGTTGAGGAGACTTCTTGCACTTACGCGAGAAAGTAATCGATTGACATTTGGAGACATTGAGCTCTAAGCAGTTCTTGATGCACCAGGTGGAAAAACTATTTAGATCTATTTGAAGGAGGGTGGAGTCTTGTTGTGAGGAAATGGGTTTAAAAAATTTGGTATCGTCAGCATAGAGAGAAAGTGTTGAGTGTTGAATGAGCCTTTGAAGGTCGTTAATAGTTAGGATGAAGAGGAGTGGACCTAGGTGACTACCTTGAGGAACACCTGAAGTGGCCAAGAAAGGGGCCGATAGGACAGATCTGAAACGAACATTATAAAAACGATTATCCAGGTAAGAAGATATCCATTTAAGCAAAATGGGTTCAAAGCCCAGGACGGACAATTTGAACAGGATTAGTTTATGAGATATCTTGTCAAAAGCCTTACTGAAATCAGATGTTCTAACGTCAACTTCTTTACCATTTTCTAAGGCTGAGAGAACAGAGGACACGAATTCTACGAGGTTAGTGGTAGTTGATCTACCCTTCAGAAAGCCGTGTTGATTGGGGGAAATAAAAGATTTACACTGAAAGCTTAAGGCTTCATGCAAAATACTTTCGAGGAGTTTGGGTATATGGGAAAGTTTAGCTATAGGGCGGTAATTAGTGACTTCGCTCTTTAATCCCTTTTTGGGTATGGGTGTTATGAAAGAGGACTTCCATATCTGTGGAAATTCACTTTGAGAGAGCGATAATCGGAAGAGATTAGCAAGGGGGCGTGAAAGAGTTGAGGAACACTTTTTAAGAAATATGGATGGAAGGCCATCTGGGCCGGGTAAGTATTCATCATTAAGTTGTTGTAATTTGTTTTCTATTACTGTATGATCAAAGCTATGAGAAATAGTAGGGCCAATAGGGAAGGTAAGTAGGTATTTGAAATAAGAGGGATCCGGTACGAAGGAATTATCGGCAAAAGATTGCTTAAAAAAAGTTAGCTATGGTATGCGGATCAGTTGATGATATATTTTCGTATGAGAGGGATGGAGGAAAACCGTCGGATTTTTTTTTGTAATTAACGAATTGATAGAAAGACTTAGGATCATTTATAAGCCTTAATTGCGCACTATCAAGGTATCGCTGATAGAGAAACTTATAGAGCTGGGCGAATTGAATGTCTTGTAGATCCGCAAAAGCAGTTAGGGGTGCAGTTTAATTAAGAAGACCGAAGATTTATCGTGTGCTGATGTGCTCCGGAAAATAAACGCAGACCCAAACGTTCAAGAAATAGGGGCGATTGTGAGCGAAATCCGAAAAACTGCAGGCGGAGATCTACTACTCTTGCTAAGTAAATCGGTGAATCTATCAATAGTGGCCTACAAATATTTATAAAGAGAAAACGGCAATACCAGAGGTCTTACCGGAGTCCAAAGATATCAACGAAGTGACTTCTAAGCAGGAGATGTGCGCCGCCTTAAAGGATAAAGTGAACTTCGAAGGCCATAACTAAGAACGAGAAAAAGCTATGGTGAAACGCAACCAGCTACTCGTACCATGAACTATCCCGCGATAATCACGAGTAAGTTGTTAAAAATTACAAATGTGCGGATCTGCTGGATTTCTTGTCGAACACGAGAACAAATTGTGTTGGGTGTCTTAGATGTTTTGAATTTTTTCAAACAGGGTTGTGGAATAGATACGGTGAAAATGGTCACAAATCAAAAGCCTCCAAAGCCAGACCAAATTGTTTGCCCTATAAGGCTAAAAGTGTCAAATCTGAACACACATAACCCGTAGCAGGAGATGCCCAAAATATAAAAACGTTCTCTAAACTAGTGATATCCAAAAAAAGGTATGAATACCCGGCAGATAAATCTCAATCATTGCGAAGCGGCCTAAGACCTTCTAGAACCAAAGGTTCGTGAATTCAAAGTCGGCAGAGCGCTTCTCTGCGAGCAATACAAAAACCCAACTGGAAATATCTAGTTCACCGATGCAACATATAAGTCAGGGATTTGGGTTTTCCGAAACGCTTCACTCACTCTTATCCTCGTATACTACCTAGCGCTACTATCGGAAGCTTCGAAGATAAGAAGAGTCCTATCTTAACCGCGGTCAATTTCTATGTATGGGCCCCTGATTGGGGTAGTTTATATACAAATCGCAGAGGGTCGGCTCTATTTGAAGCACAATCTTGTCTAATCGACTCCTGTCTTCAATATCACTTTTGCAAGCAGCGGCCTTCTGAAAGATACTAACTGGCGCAGGATTAATCATTACAGCCATAGCATTCATAATATGCTGTTTACCACTGGGACCTTCTCAATAATCAGTTTTAACCGGACAACACTCAAATGGACTAAATGGATTATTTCGTCGTTAGTGCGAAGGAAATTGAAGCCAGAACCGCAGGGCATTTTTTAACCCAGGTATCGAGGTCAATAATCAATGCATGTAATGCATCCATGTCTAGGGTGGTAAAGGGAAAGCACCTACCCCCTGTATACTTGTAGACCCCCGAAATCGCTGAACTAAGATCCGTATGCCACCAAACAAGAAGAACCTACCAGCGTTCATGGATTCGTAGCGCCGATGTCCACCAATGCACCTTCAATGCATATCGAGAAACAAGAGTCTAGCGAATGCCTTTTGTGTAGAGATATTTGCGAACAACTTAATCAAGATGGAGCTGAAATAGCCCCGCATTCTGATCCTATTTCCTCGCCAAGGAAGTGGGGTACTGGTTGGTCAAATTCATAACGACTGTACCTCCCTACCTATGATTACACGCAAAGAATTGCTTGAAGCATGTAAAAAATCACCGGCACTGAAATTAAGCTCTAGAGATGAACACGGATTTATTTGCTGAAATGCTTAACGCGTGTCTTCAAGAGAGCGTTTTTCCTGGGCCTTGGAAGCGGTAATGGCTATGACTTAGTAGCCGCCTTCCAAATCGCTCCTAAGTGCGGAGCCGATGGGGGATTAAAGTGCCACTGAGTCCCTTCGTTAGCAAGAAGCTTTAAATGCACTGCTTGCTTTGAGAGGCAGACAAAGACCGCAATGTCTCTGTTATGGGACTTAGTACCACGCCTTTTGAAAAGCGAAGATTGACGGGGCCACGAAAGTCCATTCCTGAATAAAGAAACTGTCGATATTGTTGAACTCGCCTGGAGTACACTTGTATGTATGTACATTTGCTGGTGAACCCCACAGTCGCCAACATCGACGGCACTCGAATATGACAGACTTTATCAGTTGTCGTCTTCATACGATCCAAAATCTTTCTCGCAAATAACACAACGTCAGTCACACAAGATGTTTTGGTGAGCATCCCACGAATTTCTAATGTGGGGTGGTTGCAGAAAGGCAGGTTGTAGTTCGCCGCTTGTATCGGAAGCACGAAAATTGTCTGGAGTAGGCTATAAAGACGAGGAGACATTTGACTGTGTTCGTGGAGACATTGCGATGATTCAATCAAATCTTGAGACGATATTCCTCGATTAGCAGGGTTCTTGTCGACTGAAATTCATTTGGAAGGCTTACTTGGATACCGAACACTCAATTGGCCATTGGTCTTCCATGTTGAGGGGTGTTTCAGAAACCACGACAACGATATAGATGAAACTGTCCAAGGATTGCAAGGAGATTTGTCGAGATTTCAAGGTCAACAGCACTTCTTGCACAAACCTATTCTCATCTCAACAGCCAGCTTATGCAATTCTACGAGTTGAAGATCCTTTGAATGTGAGTCCTTAAGCCTCTCTAACTTCTGAGTCCATAATTCCATTAGTTGAAGAGGAAGAAGATGGTCCCAGTTGCAGATCAACACACCACAACGTTTGCATGAATATCTTACATCCAATTGCTATTGGGGTGATCCAACCCATACGATCATAGAGTTGAGCAGTAAGAGACATGTAATCATTGCTGCGTTGCGCATTCTCAGACCTCGCGTTTTTCATGCTCCTTCTATTTTCTTCGGAGAAGCTAGTGCTCGTCTGTCTTCTTCTGCTCATAGAGCTCGTGAGCAGCTCTAGTACTTCTATGTAGCACCGCTCCCGTCGTCAAATTAGAGGTTTCGTTTTGGCGGCCGAGTCAAACCCAGTACATCAGAAGCGGCATCTCTGATAGCTTTCTGGCAATGTTGCAGCTGGTCTTCGATGCTTGATGGTGGCGGCGTAGGACCTCTTAAAAGATTCAGGAAGACTTGTCCAACGTCAAATTTTCTCACAGTTCGTGTTTGCGATCTGGTACTGGTCCGAGTCGATGTTAGCCCCTCCATAATACTGAAGGAGTGCCTTTCCATCGATCTGAATGTGGCCAATCTGGCTGATGGTTGATTGGTCAGGAGATTTCCAATTCCCCTTATGAATATCGAGATTCGAGGTACGACAATGTTTCGCCCGGACGCAAAGTTAATTAGCCGAAATTGGTTGTCGGAGGTGGCGTCGTGCAGGCTAACTACCTTTTCTTTAAAGTCTCTGAGGACAATTTTAATGTCATAGCTAAGGGCACTGCTCGTAAGTCTTGTCCAAGGGCTCATAGAAGCAATCTTGGGTGTCGTCATTTTTCACCACTGTGGGTACTTGTGCGCATATATGGTCAATATAGCCTTAAAACTGACTGTTACGAGGCGCACGTTAACATGTCCGAAATACAAGTCCGCCTCTAACAACAAATACACATCCAAATAAGCGCTAATTTTGCTGTCAATGCCGCAGTTTTTCATCCTCTTTTTGTCCGGCCCATCCTTTCGAATTTCTTGGATGGCGGTAACATCTGCTTTGTAGCAGTCCAGGGCCCTTGCTAGTTGTTCGGCTGCGCGTGGTCTATTAAGGGACCTAACATTCCAGGTGCAGATCCAAAGTTCGTTGTCCTTTTTTCATCTGCAGAGGTTGTCCGGAACAGTAGTTTCATCCATATCCGAGTCTTGTCGTAACTGTGTTTTTTTTTTTTTTTGCTATGGCCGGGCAGTTATTTCAGTGGCATAACCCCCAACCTGGGGGACCAGTTCCATTATATGCAGACACTTCAGACATCCGGAGATTGGGGGAACTGGACTTATACTATTGTATGTTGGTCAACACGATTTTTAGGTGGGTTTAAAGATTCCAGACCTTACTGAAACCAAAGAACATATCAAGAGGGAAATGTAGCTTTCTACCGGGTAAAGTGAGTTGACTTTACTGTGCATACAGTACATACGAGTAGTAACTCGCTGGCCGTAGAGAACTACTATCAGCATACAATTCAACTCTCAAACCTTAGTAAGGTCCAGAGGACAATCTGCATTGAAAATCGGGGATCAATCAAGACAACATTCCCAGCGTCATTGGGTGCTATGGACTTGTACTGCAGGAATTGTGCGGCCACTTTATTAGGCTGTGACATGAGCACTTTCGGTCTACTAGCGCTTCTTTCATAATCTTTCGCTGCGAGACTACAGCAAATTTGTTACAAGGAGGATAAAAAGGAGGAGGAGGAAGACAAGGAGGTTGGTTTCCACTGCAAAATCACTGCTCCTTCTTCCAAGCCGAAGAAACTGCATCTAATAACACTGGGTGGTCAAGTACCATCTATCACCTATTTGAAGGCAGCTGTTAGGGACTTGGATCCCGCACTTATCAGCTTAACAACTGAAAAAATCAGTGGGAATCCCTTGAATGAGATATTGAGTTTTATGCTTCGCACCTACCAGGGTACATGGATGTCCCATACAATCAAGATGATGATTCGTTCATGTGAAAGAAAGTTATCAGTCTTCTTTCGGTCATAGTTCTACTGACCACGGTCAAAAGATCATTCGGGAGGAGGCCACCAATAGCTTAAACCATCTGACCGACACACACCCAAATGATACGACACTATTTTGAATTAGCATCTGTTGTCTATGGTATCGTTGCAGACCACTGCTCCATTGGAATCTTTGTTGAAGGCATAGGTACGCACCACTTTGACTTCTGCAGAGCCTCTCGTGCCTTTTTATATAGAAAAATGAGGACTCTGGGAAGTATATCGAGCTCAGAAACCTGTTAATATTTTATCACTAACTGGTCGATTCCCATATACAAGCTTAGATTTGCGGGAGCAATCCTACTGTCGTATGGGCTCAATGCCGGTTGTCGTGCATCAAAGTCGCACGACACCAATAAATAACCAAACACAATCAATTATATCTGTTGGTCATTGACATTTGGTTTTGAACTCATAACTGCCACAAACAACTACAGAAGCCACAAACTTGTACAACTACCAACAAGAACCGGAGTTTCAATTTGAGTAGCTATCTTGAACTGGTTGGGTGTCAGTTGTCAGTGACTCCTTGAGATTTACTCACTCAACTTGAAGTGTCTGTCGGTAACTTGTACTCTGGCAATCCCTAAAACTTGTCAGAATTCTACCAACCCTCAGGGAACGGCGGAATTTCATATTTAGAACAAAGTGTCACCTTAGTCAGCGAAAGATACAATACAAGCCCTCGTGCTACCACCATGGTTATATTCCCAGCAAGTATTTTCGAAAGACACAATTTTTTCAGCTTAGCGGCCAAACCAATTTGTTAACCGAAACCTGTTTGCACCGTCGCCGTCGTCGCTTTGGATACCGAATGCCATGCCGCATTTGGGTGATCATAAAACAGACTTACACGGATAGTTGCACACAAAGATGACATAAATGCGGAAATCAATCGGTAGTCGATGAATTGTTTAATTGTTATTGACGATGGTGTTGTTTGTGATAGAATTTTTGTATCTGCACACGAGCGCGTGAAATTTTGATTCAGCGACACAAATTCGTAAAACTTGACATGGCCAAGGAGATCTACTTTTCTGATTTGGGGGAAAAATACGTGGGGTAGTTGGAAATAGCTGGATATTTTGTAAGAACCGACACAGTCTTGGTTGGCAATAATTAAGATGTTACCAATTACGAGTATGTTGTCAGTTGTGAAGAAAATGTGAATTTGTAACCGGTTCTAGGTAAAGATACGATCTAAAGCAATTGCCACATCAAATGAAATGGTATCCACTTATGTCATAAAATTCGAAATCCTCCCACAAAGTTCTCAGAAATATTTTAAGGGGCGACAATGGGCAGAATACCTTGGCTTAGGTGCTTAGATTTAGTTTTCAAGGCAATGTTTGTTTCATCTGATCCCGAAACACAATGCAATGGAAAATGAAAGGAACATAGGGCTCGTGCAATTTGAATATCATATAGCAGAGCGGGTGTAGCAAATAAGTCCGCCGTATTCCATCTGAGTCCAGTTCAAGACGGTAAAGTATGGGAGAAGTAGTAAAGATTCAATAGACAGATAGAAAAACGAGTAAAATATGTTCCATACTTATGGAATTCATGATGAAGCCTCATTTCGGAAAACCAAAAAGTTTGATCGAAAAGCTGACAAAGACATGGCGCAATAATACAGTGATCAAAGGGGCACTAGTGGATACTTATCTCTTGGTGGACGCGGGAAAAAGCAGCATCTCCTCCTTTAATAACTTTTCTTAATACTAAGTAAGTGCTCTCACCCTTAATATGTTTGCACCCAGCGCGGGCAAATAAAAAGAAAAAAAAGAGGTACCGAGGTTCGTTGGTTTTAAATGTTTGCAGGTTGTAATGACTAGGAAATTAAGACCTCAGCAGGGTATTCCATAAACGAATTGTATGCTTTAGGAAGTATCAAGATTGTTCGTTAAGGAACGCGGAGGAGATTCAAAAAGCGGTTTCTGTACTGCAAATAATTTTGAACGGTTAATCAAAAAAAAGGAATGAAAGACAGAACGACCGTTCTGGTTAAACGTTATAATCAAAAAAAATTTATTTGCTCTCTCTCTCTCTTGACTCTAACAACATGTATGTATGTATGATACATCGATCTGACGTTTGTGCTTTAGTCCTGTTTGTTTTGGATTCGGCAGCAACCAGTAAGTAGTGTTAGTGACTTAAGTCTCCAACATTCTCCCCCGCCCGGGGACTGCATTCCGTCTTGGTGATCTGGTTATGAGTTGGCGTATCAACTCTTGATACTGGCGACTCTCGTCAGTGCATGGAAAGAGAGATCAATTTAATTAGTAGATACATACATATTAGGGTGTCCCAGGCTATAAGGGTTAAATTTTTTTTTTTAGATAGAGATACGCATACCTTTTTTTTTTTTCTATTTGACCCAGATAAGTGAAATATCAAATATTATTGCGATCGGATGACGATAACCCGTGCCGACTTAACGCCAAAATCTAAACATAAAAATTAGTATGGAGCAATGGAGGGAAAAGCAAAACTCATTTATTTTTGAAATAAGGCATCCGGTATTGGACTTTATTATTATATTATTTGTTGAAAGTAGGTTAATTATTTATTAATTTTCTTTTTAATGTTTGTTTTTTACAGTCAGGATACTTTTGTCGATGTTCTTGTACGCAACGAAATAAAAATTGCTTTTGCTCCTCTTGAACAGTTAGCAGGCCGTGAAAATCTTGCATCAACTTGACTGCTCTTTCAGCAGAGTCATTAACTGCTTTCAGTTTTAATAGCTTGCTTTTAGCATGTTGGTACGAAGCATTTTTAAGCCACAAAGAGGGGCACTCGTGGAGAAAAGCACCATCAATTTTCAATCGACTAAATAAGGACTTGCTTTTGACTGAAACAAAGTCATCGATGTTTTTTTCTGAAAACAAAAAAAGGAGGATTATTGATATAATTTTTTAGTTATGTAAATAAAAAAGTTAAAAAAACAAACTTAATTTTCAAACTTACCATAAAGTCTGCCACAAAGTTCTTCTTTCGATGGAATGTAGCATTTACCATAGGCAGATGGATATTCTTTGGCTAAGTTAGCAACCATTTTGACTTTCGTTTCTTGGCTTACATCATCATCAAATAGAGACAAGATAGACACTTCGTCTGTCAAATACCACAAATGCAAGCAAAACTTCTGTAATGCTGCTTTCGAGATGCTTTCATCTATTGTTTCATAAGATTTTATAGCTTTCAGAAAACACAAATCCTGGTAAGGTGCTTTTACTGCTAAAATGCATTGCAACCAAGGCCTAACGTATATTGTCACGATGAACAGGCAGACGTCTAACAGAGCTTCTTTATCTTTGTTAGAAATTCTTAATTGATCACCAAGTAACGATATCTTTAATGAGTAAATCGCTCTCGCCATCCATCGAGCTTGGTGCATAGCACCTGGAGGCCGGATCTTAAATTTTTTTTCTGCATCGCCGCCAAGAAATATTATTGAAAGTTCGATTAACTCTCTGTAATCATCCCTAGTAATTTCTTTAGTTAATTCAATTTGGTAAAAATCGATAAGTCTGTTGATCTCAGAAACATTCAAACATGATAGCTTTTCTGTACAGCTCTGTATTTTCTCGGGATCGACATTCTTCCAGTTCTCTCGAAATTTCTTGAACATTGGAATGTCTGGGCTTGTGGTAACTTGGCAGATTTTTGCTTCAAACACGCTTTTTAGTACTAATTCGTAGACGTGATGGCGGCAAGCAAAAATAATCATTTCCCTGCCTAGTTTCTGTTCGAGAAGTACACAAGTACCATTGATTCGACCAGTATTTGAAGCAGTCGTATCACAACACAAAATCTGCACTTTATCCTCAAGATTCCAATCAATTATAGCATTCCAAAGTACCTGGGCCTGTTCCTTTCCTGTAGAGTTATCCAACTTTGGTACAGCGATAAGTTGTTCTTTATCGTCAAACGTTATAACTATCGGCAGACGTTCTTCCTTAGATTTGCGTGAATCTAAAGCCGGCAAAAGTTTACCATCCCAGTGGAGTGTTACAATATCCGGAACCTGGTTTTGAAAATTAACCTTTATGGCTTCCGCTCACTCTTTTCGCTTTTCCGTACGAACCCTTTGAATAGTGGACTTGCTTATAGGAAATTCGTCTGTGTTATGTCCAAGAGCTTCAATAGTTGCTTCAATAATAAACACAGCATCTCTCACACTCAATTGACACCGATCTAATGCTGCCACTAATTTTGGAGTGATAAAATTCTTCCTCATAACAGTTTTATTTATACTGGATTCTGTTTTGGTTAGGTTTGGCAAAATTTCCTGTAAATCTATCAATTCTGAATCAGACGACAAACTTTCTTGTAGCGGGTCATAAGATGATGTTGAAGGAGCTAAGGATGAAAAATATTTAGCACGTCGTTTTTGCTCCTCGACGTTTCTAAGGTGCGCTCTTTCTTCTTTGTGTGTTTGTTTTTGGTCAACTCCGGCTAAATGACCAGGTCGGCCTGGTTCTCTTTGGCGCTGCAAAAAAATCCTATCTTCATCTATCTTTATTAATTGAAGTGCATCCGCATGTGCAATGTCAAACAAATTGTTTAAGTTTGTAACAAACTCATGTCGACGCTGCTCAAACACGTTTTTTGTTTTGTTTGCATTTTTTTGCAAATTTCTCCAAACTTGATACAATGTAATTAATTTTTTAACACAATTAGGTAGAGATCTTGTCGGGATACGGGCCTTTTCCCAATAAATAATGCACTCACGAATAGTAAGATTTGCGCTCTCATTGACACTTAAATTCACTTCACGAATATAGAACAAAACTGCCAGTACTTGCCCATTAGAGGGAAGTTTTGAACCAGTAATTTGATGTTTAACGTTCCCTATTAAAAATATCTCCTTTCTACAACTGCGTAACTCCACCGACATGTTAACAGAACGAGAACAATGTGTTTACTAATAAAATAAACATGCAATAACAAGTTATCGATATGTTATTACTCGCGTGCCATGCCTTGCAAGTACTGACATGTTTAGATGCAAGTCGGCACGGGTTCCTCTGGTTCAAAGTACATGAAACTTTATTTACTATTGTTTTGACAGTATTCGAATAAAATAAGAGGGTATGCGTTACAAAAATTTAAACTTGATTTTTTTGGGACACCCTAATACATATGTATATAGACAACAAACAACAACAAACAAGTGGAAGCATTGATGGCCTATACTTTTAACAGGGCTCTTATGGGTTTTCTGATAAGGGACACAGGGGCCTAGAACTCAGGAACGCCTCAATCTGCGTCAAAAGGGTCTCGAGCTCCATGCGATGTTCTGTTCCCAGCGATCCGTCGGAGGTGGTACTTCACACTCTTCACCGCAGCTTCCCACAATCCTCCAAAGTGGGGAGAAGCGGGCGGGATGAAGTTCCATTTTGTTCCTTGTGTGGATAACACCTCAGCTACCTCTTTCCAATCGTGGAGTCCAGCCTTTAGAAGACGCCTTAATTCGGCCTCTGCTCCAACAAAATTTGTCCCGCAGTAGCTGTAGACCTGGCTGCACACTCCTCTCCGGGCTGGGAATCGACGAAATGCTGCCAGAAAGGCTTGTGTCGTCAAGTCGCTGACAGTTTCTAAATGTGTCGCCTTCCAATTTTCTGAAAACTCAGTGTGATGAACATGCATAATTATTTTCCCTTTTTCCGTAATAAAATTTGATGGTTGTTCAGGAATTTCAAATTTCTAATTGGATCTCATAAATGCGGGCCCATTCCACCAAAGAGTTGCGTGTACCAATGCGGAAGGTGATAAACCTCGGGATGCTGAATCTGCTGGGTTATGTTGCGTGGGTATGTTGCCCGGTGTGAGTGTTTGGATCTCACCGACACGATTTCTGATGAAAGTTTCTCATCGCGACGCTGGTGCTAAAATCCAACCGAGGGTAATCATTGAGCTAGTCCAGGCGTACAGGGTTATGTCGTCGCGCCGAATTACGTGTGCAGTGTAATCAAGAAATTTGGCAAGCAAGACAGCACCACACAGCTCCAGCCGACGAAGACTTACTGGCTTCAAAGGTACCACCTTTTATTTGGATATAATCAAACTCTCTTGGACCAATCTTCATTATTGGTGGCGACTTTAACGCGAAGCACACCTTTTGGGGCTCAAGATGTATCTCTCAAAAAGGTAAAACTCTTTACAGGGCTGATATGGAATGTAGTTGCTATTTTTACTCAACAGGCAAGCCGACAAACTGGCCCTCGGATATCGCCAAAACACCCGATCTAATAGACTTCTTTATCGGAAAAGGAGTAAGTTGAAGAAAGCTTCGATCTTTCCTCCGATCATTCTCCAGTTATCCTTTCACTGTGCGAATCCTTGGTTAAGAAACAAAGACCACCCAGATTAACTAACAGCAAAACTCACTGGGAAGATTTCCGAATGGTCGTTGTAGACAATACTGAGTTGAAAGTAGCATTTAGAACGCCGTATCAACTTGAAAAAGAAGTTCAGCGTTTAGCTGAAGTCATACAGCAAGCGGCCTGGAATAACACTCCCCGCGAATCGAACAAAGTTCCCAAAGTCGGCGTAAGATACCCACCAGAAATCAGAGAAATGATAAAGAAGAAACGAAGAGCGCAGAAAAAGTGGCATGAAACCCGCTCACCACAAGATAAAACGTCCTTCAACAGGCTCTGCAACTTGTTGAAAAAATCAAGGACTTCAATAACCAAGGTATTAATAACTACCTTGAAAGACTCACAGCGACAAAGGACAGCCGTTAAAAGTATTCGTAAGCCCCAAATACACTAGGCGCCAATAAGAAGAAACCAGGATGACTAGGCGAAAGAAGATAAGGAAAAAGCTAATGTCTTCGCCGACGGGGAAGTGCTTCCAGAGAATGTCAATACGCTAGACGTGACGACAAACTTTCCAGTATAAAAGGCTACACTTAGGGAACTTAGACAAGTTATAGACACGCTTAAGCCCAATAAAGCCCCGGTATATGACTTAATAACGGGAGAGATATTTAAAGCGTTCCCGAAAAAAGGTTTGCTAAAGCTGCTCTATCTTATAAATGCCAGCATTACATTAGAGCATGTACCGCACCAGTGGAAAGTAGCCGAAGTTATTATGGTTCCAAAACCCGGTAAACCGCTGACTGAAGTCAAGTCATATAGACCAATATCGCTTCTCCCGATTACATCGAAGGTCTTCGAGCGAATCCTTTTTAATCGTCTTAAACCAATTACCGACACAAATTCCCTCTTTCCTGATCATCAATTTGGCTTTAGAAGCCAACACTCTACAGTTGACCAAGTGCATCGAATAACCGATGTAATAGAACGAGCAATCGAGTGTAAGTTAGTCTGTTCAAGCGCATTCCTTGACGATTCGCAAGCCTTTGATAAGGTATGGCACGAAGGCCTAAAATATAAACTTCGACAAGCCCTACCCCAGCAATTGTCTCGTATTTTAGGTTCATACCTGGAAGACCGACTCTTCCATCGAATATTCCACTTTTAAGACAATAAAGCCGGGGGTGCCGCAAGGAAGTGGCCCTCTGCTATATTTGCTTTTTACCCGCGATATACCGCAAACGGACGACACTGTCCTAGCCACATTTGCTGATGACACTGCCATTTTGGCTAAAGCAGTAGAAGAAGCAACTGCCAAGTTGCAACGTGCCCTTACACGGATTAACAATTGGACAAAGACTTGGTGAATCGCGCTTAATGAAAACAAGTCTGTCCACGTGAACTTCACTCTCAAGAAAATTGAGAATCCACCGGTGTTTATCAACGCAGTACGAATTCCTTACGCTAACGAGGCCAAATATCTCGGTATAACACTCGACGCTAAACTAAAATGGAGAGCACACGTTAAGAAAAAACGTGAAGAGCTTGAAATCAAATATAGAGAATTTACTGGGTTATTGGAAAGTATTCCAAGCTTAACATAGAGAACAAACTGCTGTTATACGAGCAAGTGCTAAAACCGGTCTGGACATATGGTGTACAACTCTGGTGTTGTACTAAAAATAGTAAAATTAATGTATTACAGACATTCCAAAACAAAGTTATTCGAGGTATTGTTAATGCGCCGTGGTACATTCGAAACGATGATATCCACAGAGACTTAGGAGTCGAAAACGTTCAGAACGTAATTAAAGTGTTTGCGCGAAAACATAATAATCGATTACAAGGTCATACGAATATTTCTGTTCAACAGATCCTCGACGAGACAAATTTATTGCGCCGTCTAAAAAGGACTAAGCCTCTCGATCTAGCTTTCTAAAGTACACAGGAATTTTCAATGGAAAATCGCCTGCAGGATATGGAGTGCGATAGAAGAACTGCTTGTTGAGTGTGAACTCAGTCGTGGTTTGCATAACGGAGGTGATTTTTAGTGTAAGAATCTCACACTACTATAGGCTCCGGGCCTATAGTGTCTATGAAGATTTCTCACCTTCCCACGAAAAAAAAAAAAAAAGTTATGTCCATATGCTAAGTTTTTTTCTTAACAAATTGATTTTTCTTAGCCTTAAGTATACAAAATAAATAATTCTAAATAAAATGTTAATAAAGTCTAAAGACACAGATATAAGAATTTAGAGTAGCTTAGAGTGCCTGTATGGGGCCAGTAAGTCAGCATAATATTGTTAAGTAATTGTAAGCTAGCATTTAAGCATTTTTTGTTAGAAAATAAAATGCATTTAAAACTAAAACTAAAACTCTGAAGAAACTTTGGAATGATATTAAAACTTTAAAAGGAAACTATAAACAATATATATTATATACGAACTGTAACATCTGGTCCCCAAATTCTGACTTGCCCTCACCAAACCGCGGAACACTTTGCCCAAACTTGGTCGGCCTATTCAAGTGATACAAATTTTCATCCGAACTTTTGCGCTAGCAAAACTAGTGCAGCAATTGAAGTAAATGTTTCACATCAAACACTTGATCTAGTAACTGGAAGCATTGAACACCCTATTAATATGACTGAGCTAAACTCAGCAATCAAATTAGTAAAAGGAAAAACTCCCGGATATGATAGAATTGACTTTAATATGCTCAAAAACAGCTCACCAGTTTTTAAAAGTCGTCTTTTAAATTTATTCAATAAAATATTTTCAACGGGCATTATCCCTCAAGTGTGGAAGACCGCTACCGTGATACCTATTCCTAAGTCAAAGAACCAATCCACTTTAAGCATTGAATACCGACCAATATCAATCCTCCCGTGCCTGGGTAAAATATTTGAGAAAATACTATCAAAAAGGCTTTATTGGTTTTTAGAAAGAAAAAACTTACTTGATATTAATCAAGTAGCGTTTAAACACGGTCGTGGAACAATGGATGTGCTGCTGCATATTGATGACTACGTTACTACAGCTTTGTCAAGCAAAAACCACGTCTCTATTCTTTCAATAGATTTCGAAAAAGCATTCGAACGCATCGGTATTCATATTATACTAAATAAAATCGCTAAATGGAATATTGGACCAAAAATGTTCAAAATTATTAAGTCCTTTTTAAGTAATAGAAAATTTCGAACAAAAGTTAACGGAGTCTTCTCCAATATTAAAAATTCAGAGAATGGAATCCCTCAAGGATCTTCTCTCTCTGTAATTTTATTCGTAATAGCCTTCAACGATATTTCCGAAATATTGCAAAAATTTAAGTCAGTTCAATACTGTCTATATGCTGACGACCTTGTTATACTTACTAAGTGTAAGGAACTTGACATGACATCATCATTATTTTTAAGAATTTTAAAAGACCTCGAATCCTGGTGCCAAACTTCTGGCTCCAAGATTTCAGCATAAAAAAGCGCAATTTTGCACATTTGCAAGAAAACTAGTTGTAATAAACATATTACTATCTATTTTAATAATACTAACATAACTAATACCAATTGTCTTAAAATCCTAGGTATATACTTTGATAATAAGTATAGTTTTAAGAACCATTGTTTAGAACTTAAGAAAAGCCTAGCTGCCAGGTTAAATATTATAAAGATATTAGGATCTAAGAATAGCTGTTCTCATGTCAACTCACTTATTAATGTAACAAAATCAATTATGTTATCGAAGATTGACTATGGACTAGTGGTTTATGGGAAATGTTCCAAATCAAACATACAAGCGATCTCATCAGTATACCATGCCTCAGTAAGAACAAGTCTCAAAGCATTTAGAACTACTCCAATCAAAAATATCCTCACAAAGAGCGGTCTACCTTCAATTCAGGATCGATTCCAGTATCTTAGCTCACTTCTTGTTGCGAAAATTGCCTTAACAAACAATTCTCCCATCGAGTTAGACCTTAAAAAAATAATAAAACGGAAAAAAATATCCAGATACCCTTCCGCAATAGAAAATGCAATAGCTAGATCCAAAACAATGGAAGTAGTACACAAAAAACAAAAATTGCAACCTACTAATTTTCCACCATGGTTCTTACCAAATGATTCAGTAAATATAGAGCTTGCAGCACTTCCGAAAATCTCAACCAGCAACTCGGTATATAGACAACTTTTCGAACAAATCAAAAATCTCCACCCCGATTGGATCACCGTCTTCACAGATGGCTCTAAAACGCAAACAGGCACATCGTTTGCTGTTGTGAATGATAAGGGACAGATAGAAACCAAAGGGTTGTTGTCAAACTTTGTCTCAGTATATACAGCTGAGCGTCCAATAGGAATTTGTCAAACGAGGAGATTGACAATTACCTAATAAAAATGGACGAGACAATTAAACAAACAATGGACACTACAATACCGCGGTATCGACGTACGACTAACGAAGACTTGTTCCGCAATTCTACTATTGACGCACTGCACCGACAGAAAAGTAGACTTCTGTCAAGACTCAAAAAACTGTACAGACAGTTAACTGACAGACAAGACCCGGAGATTAGGACACTGAAGTCGTCGATTAAAAATATTCAAACGCTAATAAAAGAGAATTACAGAATTTCTGTAAGTTTGTATTGGAACAACAAGGTTCGGGCTGTAAACACCAGCAACCCGAATATGTTTCCACAAATAAATAAACTATTTCGGAGAAAAAATCAAAACGACCTTCAGTGTCTTAAAATAGCCCGGACAACAGACAACGAACGGTTACTGACAATAGCAGGCATTGATCCAAATGAGGCCGCTGATGATGACGCCTTCTTTGTGATCGAGGATCCGCAGGAGAAGGTTGAGACCATAGGGGCGACTTTCCAGGAAGTATACAAGGCCATTGATATCATTGGCCCTAATTATGACCTGGACAGTCGCGTCTTGGGGCACGACTTCTGCATTCGAAATGAAATAGGGAACTGGCGATCCGAGGGCTCTGGTTTCACCCGGTTCACCGACGAAAATACGGCCAATAATGTCATTGCCAGAGAGGGTGACCTACCCCCGTTCATTTCGAAGGAAGAACTCCATGAGATCTTCGACACAATCAGGGCTAAGAAATCAGTGGGGACCGATGGTATTCACCACCCTGTTTAATAATGCAATGAATAATGCACATTATCCAGCGCATTGGAAAACGGCGGTGGTTCAACCTATCCCCAAAAAGGGGAAGGATATATCCAATCCGGCGAATCTCCGGTCGATAAGTCTCCTTCCGAATATCAGTAAGGTTTTTGAAAAGGTAATCAATAGAGCTCTGTCTAGGTGGGTTGAGGACAAACATATAGTTCCGGATAATCAATTCGGTTTTAAGGCGGGACATGATATCTCACATGCCGCGTCTAAACTGGTTTCTGATATCCAATGGAACAAAGGCAAGAAACAGTGCACTGGTGCCTGCCTTGTTGACTTGGAGAAGGCCTTCGACACCGTATGGTTAGAGGGTCTTTTCTATAAGCTGATTAGGCTCGGGATCAGTAAATCACTCTTGTACATTCTTTATAATATGCTAACTAACAGACAGTTCATAGTGAAGAATGGCGATGTGACTTCTGTTGGAATATTTCAAATTAAAAATGGTCTTCAGCAAGGCGCGGTCAATTCGCCGATTCTATTTAACATTTATACAAGCGACTTGATAGGTTCACTTCCCCATACTATTGCGTACGCAGACGATTTGGTAGCGTACAGAACAGATCCAAAAATCGAGGTTATTAATACTCTCTTACAGCATGACTTCGATAAGATAAGACGATTTTGCGATGACTGGAAGTTGAAAATCAACTTTCAGAAGTCGGAAACCATTCTCTTTAGGACGCCGTTGTCTGGAGCCTCTAGGGGTACCAGAAAAAATTGGCGAAAGTTCTCAATCATTGGACAGCACGGACAGCCTCTTGCCTGTCGAAATGTAGTCAGATACCTTGGAATCTGGCTAGATCAGTTTCTGTATTTTGGCAAAAATGTAGATGCTGCTCTGGCCAGAGCTAAAGGCGCTTTTGCCCTTACAAAGAGACTGTCTTATAGCAGCCAACTCGATGCGAGGGTAAAGGTAATCTGCTACATGGCCCTTATTAGGCCCATGCTGTTATTTGGTTGTCCCGTGTGGTTCAATGTACGAGCAAGCTTAATGGAAAAGATTCGGGTGTTTGAGAGGGCTTGCCTTAGGGCTTGACTTCGCTTGTACAGAACACCAGAGTCGGAGTACAAGAAATTTTATCCTAATGAGGTCCTTTACAACACGGCGAACCTAATACGAGTGGACAACTTCGTAATTAAGCTGACTCGAAGGCACATTGCAAGAGCAATGACCTCGACGAATAACCTGATATCTGGGGCTTACTACCCCAATTACCTTTACCACGAGAGTGTGCGCTCTGACGGTTTCGTTCCACCAGAAGCATTCCTCTACCTAGATCAGATAGGGTTGATCCAGGATAGATCAGCGGTGCCGTTAATCTTCCATGTCGCTCGGACAGCTGGGGACAGGCGACTCAACTACAGCAGAGACGTCGCACACGGCAGTGTGGATCGCCTCAGGTTCAGTAGGGCGGTGGGGAATCGCGATAAGGGGGATGTCGTTCGGCAGCACCAGCATTTCTGGTGGTTGAATGATGGGGAAGATGTTTCGTCGTCGTTTCCGTCAATTACGGACCAGCCTCACTAATGAGGCGGAGCTGACCAATTTATTTGCTCTGTAAATAGCGGTGGCCAGCTTACATAGGTTTAGGTTAGCATTTAAGAAACATATACATATATCAGTGTATACAAAGGTGTATACTGATGTATGTATATGATTGTGTATAATGTCTATGTGTGTTTATGTGTGTATTGTGCATTTAGGTTAGGTAGGCTAAGATTTATTTTAAGTTAGATACTAAGTTTTTATAAAAAATAAATGTCCATATGCTAAGTTTTTGTAAACAAATTTTTTCTTAGCTTTAAGTATAGAAAATAAGTATTTATAAATAAAATGTAACTGCAGTCGAAAGACATAGATATAAGTATTCAGAGTAGCTTAGAGTGCCTGTGTGGGGCCAGTAAGTTAGTATAACATTGTTAAGTAATTGTAAGCTAGCATTTAAGCATTTTTTGTTAGAATGTAAGAGTTAGTGTTAAGAAAATAAAATGCATTTAAAACTAAAACTAAACTATATACAGCTGAGACTATCGCAATTTTAAAGGCCGCCGAATATCGTCGTGCCAAAAAAACCCTTATCTGCACAGACAGCCTATCTGCCATCGAAGGAGTGCTAAATATAAACAATAAAAACCCGATAATTACAGCCATCCGTAATAAGCTTATATTAAATAATGGTAAGCTCAAAATAATCTGGGTCCCCGGACATGCAGGTATTCCGGGAAATGAACTCGCCGATATTGCAGCAAAAAGAGCCTTGAACGAACCTCTCATAACTTTCTTCATTAACAACAAAGAAGACATTGAAAGAAAAATTAGATCTATCTGGCGGAAAAACTGCGAAGAGGAGTGGAGTATGTACATTCATCACTATTCTACAATCAATCCTAAAAGAATACCGATCGTTTACCCAACATCTTCATCAAATAAAATGATAAAATGCTTTTTAAGACCTAGACTCGGACACACATTCATCACACATAGCCACATAATAAACAAAACCACCGCTCCAGAATGCCATATCTGTCAAAAAAGTATTCAACTAACACTAAAACACTTAATATATGATTGCCCAAAAATAAAAGAACTAT
The DNA here is from genome assembly GCA_949129095.1 of Volucella bombylans. NCBI lineage: Eukaryota > Metazoa > Arthropoda > Insecta > Diptera > Syrphidae > Volucella > Volucella bombylans. The sequence continues at coordinate 126,958,432 of OX422144.1, read as the reverse complement.
CTAACTTATTTTTCAATAATAAAGAACTAAGCAAAGTTCTCTCGTTTCCTTCTGAAACAAATATAAGACAAGTTTTTAACCTTTTAACCTCTGTCAAGTTACAAAATAGTATTTAATATTAACCATTTTTTATTTCGTTTTATTTAAAAACTAGCTGAAGGCTCTGGTAGCTAGAGCTATTGATACATTAAGTTAACGTGTAATTCATTATATGTTAATAAATAATAATAATAATAATAATAATAAAACTAACTAGATGAGAATTCTGGAGGTAACTCTCTGTGCTAAGTGATTTGTCTGTTGTCATTTGGGTTGTTGCTTGATCAAAAAGCAACAGCAAGGTGTGAGCTCCAATGTCAAACTCAAGCACTCAACTTCTGTATTCGTTAAGAGCTCGCTATCTTCAGTTATCTTTTATAGGCCATACGTTTAGCTTAAACGATTTCTATCAGGGTTACTAGTAGATGAACTCACAAATCCGCTTATCCCGCAAATTATACTGAACAGGACAATAGGCCAGATTTGTGTGTTGTTTCTCTAATCACAGATAAGGTACGTTTTAAATCCGCAAGACAACAATGGTGAAATAATTACGAGCATACTCGTATCTACTTATATATCCATGGGATCATGTTGATCAATAATAATAATTATTGTCGTTTGAAATAACAGGAATTAAACCGGATTTCAAGTAACCACACCAAGGTGGTAGGTCTAGGTATGTAGAAAATAAGAAAAAAAAAATCCCCTGAACCTGCTATTCAGTGTAGGTGATTGAATAGATTCAGAAATTCGTCATGCCGATCTATGACGTACTAATTGGCATTTTATTCAGCCTAAATTGTGTGGTACTTTGTGGCTTAATGTTGGAACAACGACACACACTCACACACAAATGGAAGTAATTGCACAAGCTCAACTAATGGTGATGACTTTCAGCGGCTCATTTATAATGGTCTAGATCAGGTTTAAATGTTCTGCAGTCAGGTGTTGTTAGTTGAGCCCAAGGTCCTGTTTTAATTTAAGGGAAAGGTGTTAATTTGCACTTTGGGACAATGGATATAGATACGAGTACCATATCTTTGTTGAGATCCTATTAGTTTGACAGTATCCGTGATCCGGAGCTCTGAGCATTCTAGAGTTCGTTACCTCCACACCAGCATTTTATGTTAGAGGCACGACCCTAGAGATAAAAATGAGACGAGCAACTCGGTGTCTGTAATGTCAATTTGAGAGCATGGCTTACCACAAGATGAATTAATTTTCAACTGACCCGCCATGGAGGACCTCTAACTTCAGCAGATTCCTGTCTGGGAGGGTCTTCTACCATCGCGTCTCTTGGGGCGTAAATGAGGGATATAGTGGAAGTTTCTCATTATTTTGTAGAATCAGTTAGGAATCATTGTGAACAAATCTTAATTTTGAACAGGAATGGAAGGGCAGCATTTAATTTTCGCCTGAACGTCAACCTATTCAACTGGCACTAAGACGGCAGTCGCTTGGAGTGTGCCTCTTCAGAATCCCATTCGACTTCTGTTTTTCGTATTCTGATGGAGTTTAATTGTAACACGCTGAACCTCTTTGGTAACCTTTTCATAGTTATAGCCTTATCTACCGAACGTGTCGTGGAAAGAGCTGCCGCAGTCATCGGAGTCGGTTGATCAACCAACTTCTGTGTGAGAATGTGAATCATTGGGGGGTTTATTTACATTACCTAGACGATGCAAGAGGAGTATGTTTGGAGTACCTGGGGTCTGACCGTCCTATAATTTGGATTGGGCAAGCAGCGAAACAATCAAGCAGGTGCTTGCCCTACCTACCAGCTGTGATCCCTGGTAACAACATGCGTAAATCTTGCTCGTCTAGATGCATTATACTGGCCTACGCCGTTATAGATCACACAATCCTATACAGACGAGATGAGCAAAAAAATGTGACAAATCACCTAAAAGCTTTGGATAGGAACGGATCTACTATTGACGACACTGACTAACGATAAAAGAACAACGACCTTCGGATCCGTACATAGAATGTCCGGACCCTTAACAGGCCACAAGTAGCCGAGCAATTAACAGAGGTCCTTGACTGCTGCCACACGGATATCTCCGCCATTCAGGAAGCGCGATGGGCTTAGCCAAGTATAAGGAGGATGAAGAACTGTGACATATTATGGTGATTGCTATAGGGAACCTAAATAGCGGATTTGTCATACCCAGCTGACTTAGGCAAGAAGTCTTGAGTTTCCAACTAGTGAGCGAGCGTCTTATGACAATCTGCAACATGGGTAAATCCGCTAACATAAGCCTAATATGCACCCATGCCACTACAGAAGACGGGAAGCCATGTGCGCAATGTCCTAAGTATGACCTCAAGATAGGAAAGGGCGACATCTTTGGTGGTATGCATAGCCTACACGTTTGGCAACGAGCTTGGGCGTGTTGACTTGGACGAAATATTACTATAGCCAGCACACGGTTTTCTTATCTCAATACACACAAGGGGACATGGTGGTTTCCGGATCATGAAATGCTATATCATTTTGCGATAGACGTAAGGCATGCCTCCAGTACTCTCGACGTCCGAACGTTCGGGTAGCCAACATTGACTCAGATCTCTACCTTGTTGCAGTCAAGATGCGAGTTCGGATTTTCCAAGCGCCACAACAAAGAAGAACTACATTGAGAGGATATAACGTAGAAAAGCTGCCATCGCAAGGGACCGCCAGAATGTTCGCCCACCGCATATCACTATAATTCTCAACAACCCCTATTCCGCCGTGGAAACACTGCCAACTGCTGGGTTCCACCCAACCACCACTAAGAAATTCCTGATTTCATGAAGAATGCCAGCATGCAGCTAAACAAGAAGCCTACACAGCGGAACTTGTCAAGGCAACAAGATCCGTGCAGAAAGCTGTATATTCGTAGATGAAGAAGAAAACGTTGTATTAGAGTCACAGTCGGTGCTGAGAATATGGAAAAACTTCTTCTGCAGACTGTATAACAGCGTCGAACCTCAATATCTCGTCGTCAGACAGGGTAGGCCATTCAACTTAGATGATGATGGCTTCCGTACACCTGACCAAAACCAAGTAAGGATAGCAATTTCTAAATTGAAATCCAACCAAGCAGTTTGACCTGACGACTTACCGGCCAAGGTATTCAAAGCTGCTGGAATTGACTTTATGATGAGTATACACCGATTCATTTCTCAGATCTGGTCAGAAGAGTGAGTGTCTGATCGCTGGAATCTTAACATTGAGGTGTAAGTCTCCTCAACATTGCGCAAAATGCTCTAACTCTTCAGCAACAACCTGTGTTGTTTCAGGCATGGAAAGTCCACAAATGAGAGACTCCGACAGATACACACCACCTTTTCATCGATTTTATGGCCGCATAAGGCAGAAGTTATAGGTGTGAGCTATATAGAGCCATGTCTAGTTTTACCTCTCCTGCCAAGCTGTTCCGTCAAGATCGGTAACGACTTAACCGAGACCTTTGAAGTCAGAAAAGCTTTTAGACAAGTTGAAGCGCTATCATGTGATTTCTTTAACATCAAACTTGAAAGAATTGTGCGGAACTCACAGGCGAACACTGGAGGCACAACCTTTCAAATGTCTTTATATTGACACAATTGGCTGAACTCAGCGGGCTATCACTGGTGCGTTGGTTGTTATTGAAATGGAAGCTGCTATAGTGACTAACCTGGAAGGTTAGGAGGCGCGCACAAGAAGACCGACTTGAAGTGAACAACTGGGAGCAGTTGGCTAGGTTGTAGACCTTAGATGGACAATTTTGCATAAGGGCTTTGTGTTTTTTTTTTATAAGAGATTTTGTTTACCCTTAAGATGTTCGCACATAGCGCTGGTGAAGGGACGTTAGGGAGGGAAAAGACAGAGATACCGATGTGAGTTGTATACAAGTTATAGTGACTAGGAAGTCAAGAGCTTGACAGGATATTCCATAAGCGAGTTGTACGGCTTAGGAAAGAATCACGATATTTCAGAGTGCGTCTGAAAGTGGGTTTGAGGATATACTGATGAGCATTCATTGCGAGACGATTTGAGAAGGTTTGAAGAGGCGGAATGCTACTGGCGATTTTTATGGAGCACTGGTGGTGAAAATAGCGATAGAACAAAGTGAGACACGAGACATTTGTATTTTGCTTGTGATAGTCCTTTGATGCGAATCTGTATCTGCAAGAAGTTTAGAAATAGCTTGCACTTGTGCTTCATTATGCATTTCTTGGTCCTTACATCGATAGAGAAAGTCTACTTAGGAATGGAATGGAGGCACTAGACTATATGAGGTACCAAATCCCTTCTTTGTAAACGTCTTTGATAAACACCTGAATCCAGGACCACCGGCCTTATTATCGTGGTTGTCTTACGAGCGACATGCCCGGAACTGCTCAGGTTTGAAAGAGGCTGGCCATACGGGGATCCGCGGTCTAGCTGATGATTAAGTTGGTCTCTGTAGAAGGTTACGTTAATACTGGTGCTAATAAGACAGCTGAAAAAATCGATCCCTGTAACTTTCCCATCCCCACAGGGGATTACTCACCAGAAATAACCGGCCTTGATCTGAAAATCGTGCTCATTGCAATAAATGCCACCTACGCTCCGTAATTGCATCTCACTAACCTTTAAACCCGCAGACACGAAACTATTCATCAGTAGACAATAAACTCAGCGCCAATCAATAAAATTATGCTGCCAATTAATCAATCACTCTTGAGCACCACCCGATCGCTCAAATCCAAATTTGAATTTAAATTCAAATTCAAAAATTAAAAAAACTCCCACCGCACACCTCTACGTGAAATTTGTCATTGTCTAACGAGAGAACAACTTCATTCGAATAGAAAAATGTCTCAATTCAAACAAAAAAAATCTCAAATTCGAATTCCAATGAAATTCGGCTGGCGATTACCGATTACCATTCAAGCAGTTGGCAGCGAAAACCGCCCGGAACGCGCACGATAACCGGAAACTGAATTTGGCGCGCCACGATTTCTTAATGCCCGTACATATTTGCAGAGATCTTGTGCAAGAAGGCCGTAGATACTTTTTCAAGCACTCGATAGCCATCGATAGATTTCTCAATTTTGCTTCAATTAAATCGACAAAATGACTTTAGATACTTTTAAGAGTAACCGGGCGCGCACGTACCGAACCAATTGCTTTGTTAGTAATTAGCGAATGCTATTAACTTGTCCAAGGTACTCAGTGTCCTTGACAGGTAAGGTAAGGTGCGATAAAGTGTCACGACCTTGACAACAGGGTGTGTACATGCTCGTACTTATCTGATCGGCAACGAATTCCAATTTCAATTCGATTCCAATTAAGAGATACAAGCGGATGCTCATTTTCCGCAGACCATTTACCATTATCCATGGCATTTGACCCAACAACAACAATCCGATCGCACTGTGAACTGTCAAAATTGAACAGAGATACAGATAACTGGGTGGTACCCTTACTTGTAGTTTTGGACCGTCAAGACGGGGCCGGGGCTAATTAGATATTTTTCGGTTGCCCCAAAAAATCAGAGGGAAACCGAAATTAAACAACAATACCGTAAAACTTAACCTTGCAACACTTCTGTAAGAGTTACAATTAACCACTGGCCGAATGACTGACTGGATGACTTGGAGTAATGATTGCTTCGGTTCGCACCTTTTTCTTGGTGGGGCTCTGCGGGCGCTCTGACAGTGCCTCTGTGGCTATCTACCTATCTATTTGTGATGGGGGAGACGGGATAATTATGCGATAATGAAATTTGTTGAGAAAAATTATTTTTGTATTTATTTGTGATAAAGCGAACCGCCCTGTGAAGTGTGGTGAGTTGTGTAAGACGCCGAAATGAGTGCGCCGCGTAAGTAGAGCAATTTTTGTCATTTGGAATTCGAATTGACCTTGTTCTGGAATTTTGGGGAGGGAAGGTATTTTGTCAATGGGCCCATGACAAATTGTTCATTGCGAATTTTCGTATTTTAACCCTCGATTATGGTGTGAAGGAATCCGCATAATGGAAAGTCGTCAAGTGTTTTGATTGTGATTGTTACGTGACCGTATTATGAAATGACATTGCTGATGAAGAATTTGAATTAATCGATTGGTTCCAATTCGAATTTTAGCAGGAAGAGATGTTTTCAGAAAACCAAAGAATTAGAGCATTGATACTTATATCTTGGACCCTTAGGGAGGGGTCTTTTATGTTGAGGAAATGGAGGCGTTAACAGTTGAGAAGAACTGATACTGAAAGCTGACAGGAAAACTCTAAAATAAATATCAGCTGTAGACTGCTAACTTACCATGCTGAAGAAGTTGTGGCTGTAAGCTGTTGAATCTATTAAGCGAATCTCTACAGATTCTGATACGTGGGATGCAAGCGGTGAGTTTACAGGTAGCTTTGGTAGGGTCATGAGGGATTGGATTGATAGAAACAGAGTAGGTACGAAGATCAGCCTTCGGTCTAAGGCGAAGTGAAGTAACGACTACCAATTTATTAAATATAAAATTGTCTACAAGAAAAAGTCGAGAAGAAGGGACACAGAGACGGTTCAAACAAAGTAAGTGGACAACTTCTTATTTAGTCAGTTGATTAAGCAAGCTGCAAAGTTGATGGTTCAACGAAAGTCTGCTCAAGCAAAGCCAATTCCTTTTCAATTTCTTGCTACAAAGTCAGCATTTGGTCAAAAGGTGAAAGATTTCAACGATTACCTGATTTCATATATTGTCACGGCAACAACAACCATAAAAATGCTGTCACGCATTCTAATTCGCTTTGAGATCATGCTGAAGATTATACTACAGCAAACCTGAGTGATTGCCATGCAGATCGTGGTCTCTTCACACAGATGGTAGAAGAAATCGGGGCGCTGAACTTGCAATACTCAGCGAATTCGAAAAAAAAAAAAAACTTCAAGAAACCATATGAGAAGGATAGTAAGGGCAAGGCTCTAATATGGCTATGAGGCCAATGGTCATTTGAAAAATGAAACTAAACAGGCTTTGTAGAGGCTAAAATAAGACATTGAATCATTGCAGTAATTTTTGCAAGCTGTTTCAAACCTTGTTCTATAGAATGGGGCTGACATATCATGAACTATAGGGAAAATGTCAAAGCACATATGGAAGAGGAAGCGCTCCGAAGATTGGACATCTTGCCGAGTTGGGACGGCTTAAATAGAGGAACAGGAGGCTAGATCAGGGAAGCTACAGAAAACTGCTTTGGTAGAACTAAATGTGACTTGAAAACTAAGATCCAATCATGGGCTGGGTGCGGACTAACCTTTCTCGCTTTACTTGTGGGATACGTATGGAAGAGCTAGTAAGAACAAAGCAAAATAAAAACACAATTACGGAGTCAGATGAAGAAGGGATGGAGACTGAGGACCACATTGATGGACGCACAAAACGCTCAGGTTACCAATATACCAAGCGATGCGAAATTGGAAAGGCGTACAAAACTTGAAGAAACAAATGAGAAGTTCTTCTATTTCACCGAAGCCCAAAGAAGACGAATTGTAGCCCGGATCAGGGACAGCATGACACCGAAGGATGCCAAAGGTTCTACGCGGCAAGAGATCATGCTTGGAAAATCGCGGAAACAAGTAAGAAACAATCCCTGCACATCAAAAGATGCCGATCAGCTGACAACCGCACCGGGGCAAAGTGGGAAATATACCTTTCACAGTAAACCTTGCTCAAGTTCTAATAAAGGACCCAGAGAGGAGGTAAGTAAGAACAGGAACCCTAACGAACCCTCTACCAGGCACATAATAGCAGTCCCGTAGACATCAGGGCTGTCCTATAAGGGCGCATTACCTCAATACAAGGTTGCTATATTGCATGAAATGCACCCTGAAAAATCCCTGTCCTTCACTTCCTTCTTCCTCAAAACTTTGGAAAAAATGCTCGACAGACATATCAGACACGGTCCACTCCAAATGAGTACCAATATGCCTACCAACCTGGAAAATCAACCTACAAAATCTTACCACAAGGATTGAGAAATCTCTAAGAGATAAAAAAGTAGCGGTCGGTTGTTTCCTCGGTATAGAAGGAGCATTTGACAACGCAGAATTCTCCCAGATATATGTATAGAGGCATTCGAAACATGGGAGTTGTACCCGTTTGGTAGCATAATGTAATGCAAAGGTTAACACAGGCCAAACTCAACAAATTACAGAGACTAGCCTGTGTCTGTGCAACTGGTGCAATGAAAACCGAAGATCCCATCATCCCACCACTTCATCTGGAACTCTTGAAACAAGAAATAGTCAATGTCCACAGGCTCATCACAGAAAATGAATCAAATTTCCAACTAATTCATACCGCAATCCTTCATGAACTCCTTGAAATACACCTAATAGACAAATGTCTACCACGATGTAACTATTGGCACAACTTTAAGGTTACATTTCCAGGCCGTCTTATCTGGGAACAGAAAAACCAACATTTGCCAAGGACTCACTTGTATGGTACACAGACGGATCCAAAACAAATGAAGGAGTTGGAGCCGGAGTACGAGTATACGGTCCTCCCATTAAATCACCTATACATGCCTGTATGGATACAAGCAGCTCCGCATTTCTCGTTGAACTCCATGCAATATAGCTTCGCATTCGAGAGCATTTAAACAGATGAATTGTACCTTGAAGTGGCGGACATTGCTGTCAGCCCACCTAAGTATGTAGCCGCCTTCCTCACAAATTGCAGCTCTGAATTGAGTAGTAAAATTCTTGATCTTGCTGACGCGTTCCATTGTCGAATTTGTGAAGGCGACTCTAAAGAAGGATACACATTTATTCGAGGAATAGCTTGCTCCGTAATAGATTTTTGTCTTGTTTCTGGTGATTGCAATCATCTAATATCTGACTTCGGGGCCGTAATGATGACATTTTCAGATCGCATGCGTCTTCACAGTGCATGAATGCACAATCACTTACTCTTTTGTCAAAACTGATGTGGAAAGACAGCTAAACTACACGTTTCCGGAGATATCTAGACGAAGCACTTACCTTGGTTTGATTTTGAACATCCTAGAGCCAGAGAGAGGTGTCTGGCAGCTCTTGGACTCTTGGGAAAACATAACACAAATGTGTTCAAAACCATCTATGGTGAAGCGATTAAGGACTTCCAGCGAATCTGTTACAGGAAAACATTAACCTTCCAAGGTAATCAACAGGTCGAGATACTTAGCAGAGTTTTGGAGGGCTGTAAAGTATGTCAACGGGAAAGTTAATATTATTGGATCCAACCTGCAACCGCATCAGTTGAGGGAACATTTCAGCAGACGTCCAAATTTCGCTTTCCATTATGTGGCGCTGCTGATTGACGATGCTTTTATGGACGCTCGAAAAGCTCCGGGACGATCGCATCCCCTTTGAATTCTATAAAAACTGCGAAATTAAAAAAATGCATGTGGAATGTTCGGATCCTTTATAGAACATGTTTAGCCGCCTGTTAGTGAACAACTGATAGGACCTGGTTAAAAACATAGACCTGGCTGATCAAAGAACTGTGAACAAGGCGCAAGACGTACGGATGTCAATATCGGAGGCACAAGGGGTCAAGGTAGATCACTACAGTTCGACGATCTGCTATCGCAAGAAAACGCTTTAATATGTATTGATCGCGTTCCCTTATCTTCGCTCAAAACACTAGCCCCATACACAAACCGTAGAAGATCAATGGGAATGTTGTCAACGTTTGAAAGCGCAACCAGAAAAAAAAGTCTCACGAAGCATATAAAGCTGTGCTACATCGAAGGACCTTAGCTGCTTGTGAAGAAGGGAAGAGCGCAAGTTTGATGGAAAGAAAAAAAGATTGAGGAAATGGAGATAGACTGATGTAGGAATGCCATATCAGGGCTGCAAAGCCAGAATAGAGGCCTGCAAAGATGAAGATGGACAACTAGTAGTAGAAACACAGTTGATGATGATAATATGAAACGACTACTTCTGCAGACTGTATAACGGCGGCAATGGCCTAAATACCGCTGTCATGCAGGAACGCACCATTCACTCTTGACAGAGATTTCCGTCTCCTGATATAGACGGAGTTCAGGTAGCTATAACGAAGATAAATTTTAATAAAGATTCAGGCGCAGACGGACTGCTTGTTGAGCTATTTCAAACATCTGGGGATGATCTAGTTGAGAACATGGACTACTCGTAGCTCATTTGTAAGATATGGTCAGAGCAAGGCATGTCCGAGGCATGGAATCTCAGGATCGTTTGCCTGATCTACAAAAAAGGAGACTCAGATACGGAGGAGATAGATCGCCTATATGGCCATCGCCATTAATGAAAAATATGGTACTCATATGCTCATATCAATGTAGTTTCAGAGCAGAAGAGTCCACCAGCGACCAAATATTCACACTACGTCAGATCTTTGAAAAAGCCCAGGAATTTCAGATCGAACCTCACCATCTGTTTGTCGACTTCAAAACCGCATACGACAGCGTGTATAGGGACAAGCTATGCATCGATATGACCAAATGCGCCAGCTTGTGTCATGCTGACTATGGAGAATTCTTGCTGCTCAAACAACATTGTTAATAAATTAACCGAGACCCTCCGTATCAAAGAAGTTTTTAGACAAGACGACGCGCTGTCATGCGACTTTTTTACCATCGCCCTAGAAATAATCACGTAAAACCCACTCAACAAAAGAGGCACGATCCTTTTAAGACCCCAGAATTACTTGCATACTCGGATGACATAAATATTTTTGGGAGAATCATTGATCATCAACTGGGATAAAGCAAAGTACTATATATGCTGTCAGCAGAGATCACTGTTGGCAGTTATAACTTCAAGGAAACATCAGGGCAGGAAGATGCCCTGTAAGATGTTCTCGTAAGAACAAACTGGCTGTAAAGAAGACCCTTATCGTACCAGTTCTGCTCTACGACGCAGAGGTTTGGATGAAGAAGCACTTAGCCGTTTCGAGAAAAAATGCTGCCTTCACTAGAATTGATGGGAAAATTCAACCACGAACTATACGGGCTATACAACGACATTAGTCTGAACTCTACAGCTCCGGCCCAAAAGTTTTTCGACTTTAACCCCGTGGGACCACGCAGCAAAGTACGGCCACTTCTAAGGTGGCTCACGTTAGTGGAAGTGGACCTCAACCAACTTGGAGTGCGGCGCTAGAGGTAGCTGGTGGGAGATCGTGCTAGTTGGAGGATCTGGTTGGTTAAAGTTCCGGTTCACCCAAGACTGTAGCGCCACCTAAGTAAGTAAGTAAGTATTTACGCAGATTAAATGCCCAACCTCGTATGGTATCCATATATGAGCAACGAGTGTGGAGAGACCGTATCTGTGGTCTTGGATGTTCAAGAGGCTTCCCACCACAATCTGCCAAGAATATGAAAGACCGAAAACTAGTATTATTGTACCCGTTTCACCCTTAGAATTGGAATGATTTTGCTATTAAAATCAGGCTGCTTGGATTTTATTTTCAACATCGATGTGTGTCTTCCAAGTAGAGATGAACTACGAGTATATTGCGAGAAATTGGAGTTAGGGCCAAGTTACCTATGTCTGTAGTGGGAGACCAGCTGCGACAAATACTTTGCTAAACCATCACCCTGGATTCAAACTAAATCGAGAATGCGGTGCTTCTTTCAATGCAGTCGGATGACGTACATACGAGTAATGGTATCGCAGTGAAATTATTCTAATGCCTCGCCATTCCTGATGTTAATCAATAGGAAAAATTTAAGGCTGTGCCTATATTTCTGGCACACATTAATGGCACCATCCTCTGCGACGTTAGCTCTGAGTGAGATGGTGACACCGTTGAGCACTTTCTCAGTGATGTAGTGACGCTTTATCACTGAAGCATATGCTTATCATACGGCATACGACAGACTGTTTCCTTGTTTCAGAGCTCTGGTATGGCACTATAGAAACAATATTTCTCGCCCAAGTCGAAAGCCTCGATAGTAGTAATCTTTTGGTTGTCGCACCAGTAGTTGCACCACCTATTTTGCTGGCCTTGTCTCTGCTCAACAATAGGTCTTGGTGTTTATCCCTACTCAAACAGATTAACACGTTCGTCATCTAGCCATTCTTTAATATGCTTCGTACACCTTTCATGACCAAAACCTAAATATCAGCTGTGGACTTTTCAAAACAGACTCTGCAATTAAATTTGAAATTCAAATCCCATTTTTCACTCTTCAAAAAAAAAGAAATCGCACAGTCATCGCATGTAACTTCAAACACCGCAATTATGTAAAATAAAAACCAATTTTGCCTTTAGAACATAATACCCACTGTAATCCGAAATAAAATCGATCAATCTCATTCCACTCATAGAAAAAACTAGGTCGACAGAAATTTTTCCTCAATAACCTAAAACTATAACAACAACAAAATAAGAAGAAGAAAAAAACTCATACCTCACCCACAGAGCAGCACAATGTTGCATAAGACACCATCAAACAATAACTATTCACAGCTAAACACCCCAAGGCGTTGAATTATCCATTAATCTCTCTCGCTATTCAATGCAATTGAAATTGCATTGCAACCAAACCACACCACACCAAAAGCATATTATAATTCGTCCTTGCGAACGGGATCACGACTTTTATCAAATTTCCGCCCTCATCACTAATCGTTCCGATCGTTTTTCCCTCTCCAAATTACCCAAAGACAATGGGGGGAAGGAAAAAATCTTTCAGAAAAGAATGAGCAAATATTCGACGTACTAAAGTGAACGCTTTACCACGTCAAAAGAATTACATTTTTGCTTCCTTAATTATCCACCAACATTCGGTGGGGAGAAAAAATAATTAACAAAGCTCCAAACAAGAACTGAAAAGATACCCGCACGAATACAACTTCAATTCGCCGCTAATCTGTAACGAAGTTGCCCAATCTCTAGTGATAGAGAACACGCAGAGGACCCAACCTAGTGGAACACGGCAGACACCAACAAAAAATCCACCACCAGCCATTCGTGGCTCATGATTTTTTCATTCAACGTCAATTTCAATGAGGACCGTGCGCCACTGCCACCTCCCAAAGCACCATGCTAATAGTGCTGCAGCAGTAGCTAAAGCAGTGGTACCGGCTGTTTACCTACATCAAACATTATCTTTTAAGATACAGCAAACATTCGGCGACTAGCTGCTCTCTTTGTAAAAAGCACAGCAACTACAATACCAACCCAACTCTTGGCCGAGTTCTTCTGTGGTAAACGCAGATCACAGTAACTAATGCTAAAAACCACACAAGCTATTGCCACTCATCTACTGGTATGCAACCAGTGTACCGTTCAAAGCTCTAAGTTACCAAGAGTTAAATGAGCCTTCTCTCAGCCCCACCTGTTGCTCTAGTTTTGTTGGAAAGAGTCCAAAACACTTCTACTTTCAGCCTTGTTACCCCTCAAAATCTGACGTAGCAATCTTTATATTGTCGTCATCACTCCCACTTTCATTCATAAGATTGTTTTGGCGCCTCTGCCGAATCTCTTAAGATACATGATGATGCTCTCTTACAAGAAGACAAGTCTCTCACAGAAAGCTCAATTCATGAAAGTATCTCACAAATGCAGAATCTAAACCTATCCGTAACCCAAACGGCCTTAACTTCATTTTACCACCAACAATTAACAACTCGACTTTATCCAAGTTGCACTTCTCAGTTCGGTATGTGTTGCATTTTGGTCAACCGAAAAAGATACAAGATACACCAACACAACACAAACACATACACCCAGTCCACTGTTTAAACGGGAAAAAGAAACTTAAGTTCCACTTCGAATTGCTTTGTGGCCAAAGCAAGTCGCAGTTTAAGAAAAGTGCTCGTCCGAACAGCACTCTAAATCGGAGAGTGGCGCGGTCTTAATACGCTTTAAGTTAATTTTTTTTTTAAATATATTTTTGAATTTCTTGTGGTTCCGATAAAAAGTCCATTTTCTTCTGTTTAATTATCGTTTTCTCTCGATTTATCCATTGCGATTGTTGGATTCAGTAGTCTTTTACGTAAAGCAAAATCACTTGTCCCACTGAAAGATAAATTTTGTAGTTCCTCGCGGATTAGGATTAAAGTGCCAAATGAAGTGAAATAGTTGATACAAATTTGAATTGAAATTATTGAGTTTGAAGTTTGAAGAAATTCCTTCCCGCCCCCGAGAAGAAACAAGAAGTGACATAGATTTTTGTGTTTTTTTTTTTTTGATAAATTTTCGTCTTGACAGAGATTTGGAAACAAGGATTTCACCCCCAAGACCACGACAACGGCTACGAAAATGGGTCTACTCCATGGAATACTGTGGGCATTTGGGATAATATTTATTCTAAATTCAGGTAGGTTACGTTTTAAATGTATATTCGAACGAATTTGCCAAAGATTGGGGCTCAAATGAAATCGAAAAAATCAATTTAGTAATGCAATACAAAAGAGTTGAGCTGCGAACTTGGTGGAAATCACTTTTGAATGGAAAATCGATTTTTTTTTACTATTTTTCGTTGATTTGCTTTGTTGCAGTTTAGGGAAGCAGTCTTTAAATTAATTTCGAATTTTTGTTGTTTAATTGATGAGAAAGGCCGTTAGTATGTCGTAAGCATACGCATAAGGAGGATTGGTGACATTCATTTTTTTTTATTTTAATTTTTTTTTTGTATCTACAAACCCTTTAGTGGCTAACAGATAGTAAATAAATAAGAAAAAAATATAAGTTAATGTAGAGTACAATTTCATTTTTGAATATATCTCGTGAAAAACTAAAAAACGTCCACGGAAATACATGCTTTATTGAAATCTTTAATTGATCTTGACAAAGGTTCGTTAAGTCCATAATTGGTAAGATGTGGTTTTTCAAATAGGAAAGCCCTCGCACTTAGTGATCTGACAGGAAAATAAATAGGTAGCAATGCCGACAGGGAGGACCGTGAATAGTACGTCCTGATTCCAGTGATTTAATGCCTAATAGCAAAGTTTTATAAACGGCCAGTGCATTTTGTAAAAAATGTATTTTATGAATCGTCAGTCGACATGGACTTTACAAGCAGGGCTCCAAAATACATCAGCGTATTCTAACAGAGCAAAAGGATCACTAAAGTCCTTAGTGTTTCATTTAATAAAACTCCCAAAACATTGTCTTTTATTGTACATAGAAGTTAGTTTAAGATATTGCAGTTCATTGAGGTAACAAAATAATAAAAAAATAAAACCTTAACCTTAAGCTTAAAATAACATTTCATGAAATAATTTATTGATTCAACAATTAGTTAAATTATTTTCGGCAGTAAAATTGAACTGAGAAAATATTGTAAAAAAATGATTTAAAGGGGAACATGGAAAAAATGTTATAAAATTGCATCTTCAAACCTAGCAAGGTTAGATTTACCCTTTAAAGCCAATGGCAGGGATTTCCAAAGTTTAATCATGTGAATAAAAAATTACATCTCGGTAAGATAATGTTAAACGTTCTTGGGGACTGAGCAAATTGAATTTTGTGCAACAGGCATGGTGGAGATTTAGTCTTAATTTTATTTGAAATAGAAATATGCAATTTCTGGTCTTGAAGCATGCATCCCAATGGGCTCCTAGATAGTTCAGAAACATTGTTGTTATATCTCATTTGATCTGAAGTTAAACAACACGTTTCGATTGCGACTGA
The DNA here is from genome assembly GCA_949129095.1 of Volucella bombylans. Classification (NCBI taxonomy): domain Eukaryota; kingdom Metazoa; phylum Arthropoda; class Insecta; order Diptera; family Syrphidae; genus Volucella; species Volucella bombylans. The sequence goes on along the minus strand of OX422144.1, from coordinate 126,942,777 downwards.
CGAGTCTCCTATAATGATTGGTTGTCCTAAGAGCTTATTGGGCAAGGCTGTTGAGTTATAGTAGATTGGCCGCTTCTCCAGACCAATTAGCCTTCAGATGGAATATTTTCTCTGCTTTATTCATCGGTTGTTGATGTACAAGCTGGAGGTAGAGATCGTGAAACTCCTTCCATTGGAGATAGTTCCCGCTAAATACGGGCAGCGTTATCTCCGGTAGTTTCAGCTTGTTGAACCGCTTGGCCTTTGAAGTCGCAAGTGTCCCTGCAGTTCGATAAGTTGCGATTGACAGCATTCTTCTAGCTTCTGAATGCTATCAATCGAGTAATCTAATGTCTTTTCTTCTGCCACGATTTGGAGATGTAGACCAGAGATAACTGACCATTGCTGCATAAGACTCGCTAGTTTTTGATTGTAGTATGCAGCTGAACGGTCTTCCATGTTGTCAACGGTGGAGGCAAGTAAATGCTCCATTGGGCTGACTGAGGCCTTTTGCTGCCTTATCAGCTTCTGAATGGTGTTCTCGCTTTCGATATTAGTACTTCATGTAAGTGGACTTCTCAAGATCGGATTGTGCTTGCAGCCTCAACTTGTGCGTAGCACTTACTTTCGAAGTAGTTCCTCTCTGGCCACTATGTGCGGTATGCTTGTAACTTGATGTCCCTGCTTTCGAATTCACTCCATTCGAAGTCAAGCTGTTCCAACCGGGACTCCAAGTATGGTTTAGTCCGCCTGCCTGGTCCATCTTTCTAAAAGTTGTAGAATAACTTTGTTATTTTCTCGGCTGCGACTGCCTGTTCTTTGATGAGGGCTTCCATTGTTTTTTTTCTTTACGACCTTCGTGTAAAGGTCGCGAAAAATAGAGTTGGACGTCATCAGCGTGGGCAATTCATTTATGAACATGAAAAATAGAAGAGGTCCTAAGATGTATCCCTGAGGAACACCTTGTTTTAAAGGTTTCAGTTGGGAAAAGACTTCACTATTAAGGATCTTTTCCAGAAGAGAAAGCTTTTGAGAAATTCAATAAGCAAAGAATCGTTAAAAAAAGAAACTAATAGTAGGTAGGTAGGTAGGTAAGAGCGGCTGCTGGAAATACCATCCCATTTAGGGATATTGGCTCATTGTGATGCTACGTGTGTCTATGATCCTCTTACTAATGGAACCAGTTTGAGCTTATGATGAAGCGTAGGAGACTGTTTACGTCTATATTTTTTAGATCGTTTAGGTTGTTGTAGAAGAAAGCTCCTAAGTGAAGTTTTTTTCTCTGGGTGAGAGCTGGACATGCACAGAGTAGGTGGAGGGTTATCTTCTCCTCGTCCATGCAGCTTCTACAGAAATCGCGTGGTTGTCTGTGAGGCAGTGTCCAGTGGTGACACCTATGACGGCGCTGAGATGTTTCCTATTTAGAAGGTTCAGACTCTTAGAGCGATTCAGATCCATCTTTGGCCAGATCTGTTTGGGCGCTAGACATGTTGGTCCAACAGTTCACATAAGGTCTGTTCTTTTATTGGCATCCAGATTTAATGTTAATTTGCACGTAGCGATTGGTATACCTATGCTACCCTTTTCTGGTAGAACAGGTAGAGTGGTTACAATTTTGGCATGTGCCCTGGAATGTCTCTGTGAAGGTGAAGGTTGAACTACTCTGCCATCTCCATGAGAGAAGATCGGCATTCAAGGGCAGTTTTAGAATTTAATGAGACCGTGTCTAGGGCCTAACTCACTCAAAATGCGCAATATGTCCTCCATGAACAGTACATTTGCTCTATGGAACATAATGCGTAGCTCACTCAGAATAGGACATTTCGTCATGAAGTGGAACACATCTTTTCCTTCCATAAGGTTGCATAGATTACATTCGATTGGAAGTTCGGGACGGTGTGGTATGTAATTTAAATTTGCTAATTCACCTCGAATTTTAAATATATTTTCTCCTGCAGATTGTGGTTAAGTTTACGGTAATAAGCTCGGAATTCATTCATATATGAGTCCTACAGAAGATTACCTGTTTTTTTTCTAGTATTTTGGAGACTTCAATTTACTAAGTAAGTCTTGCTCGTTGTCTAAGATTTCCCATTTATGCACACATCATCTGTCAAAATATTCGTAGCTCTAGAGCTAATTGTGATATACTTGTCTCACTCATCTGGCATCTTCGGATCATTTGCTTGATCACATCTTTCTCTCTGAAATTTTGAAGAGTTATCAGTTTTTGAAATACGAAATTTTATGTTTGAGGCAAAGTGTAACACCTCGTATTCAGCTGAAGGTGTTGCGGTTTTTTTTGTCGAAGTAATGAGAAAGTAAAATGGACAGTGCTGTCATTCCTCAATCTCCAGTGTGCCTTACTGTTTCATAAATACTTACAGATTGCATAAGTGTTCAGTAAGGACCTTTTTGGATGAGTTCACGGGAGTTTTGGAGCTTCAAGCGTGTAAAAATATAGTGGTGTTAGGTGACTTAAACATTGCTATCCTTGTATTGAATTGCATCCCTGTATCCTCATACTGAAATCGTGATTACGTGCGATTTTAATGTACACAATTCTAGTTGGCTTCGACACACGAAGAACTCTGTGTTGAGAACTTCGCTGCGGAAAATAACTTAGCCAAGCTTGTAACTTAAACCAGACGTTGATAGACATACCACCAACACCTTGGACTTGTTTTTGACTTCTCACCTTGATAAGTAGGCCGTTGATGTACTTTGGACTCCAGGCTCATCAGACCACCACACAGTTAGAGAAAAGATCCCTAAAAGAACCACATGGCAATACGGGAAATCCAATAGCAGCGGACTTAGCACCGCCTTTAGAATTTTTAACTGGTCGTTATGTTTCCTCGATGACGGACGTGGCTGCCGCTGCTGATATGAAGATAGACACTATTCTCTTTGAAATGAGATGCCTTATCCTTCATCGGATGAAGAGTATAATACCAAAATAAAGGGCGTGCTACGACTTGAGCTGTAAAGACGCTGTCAGGGTCAGAGAAATGTTTTTTGCGGTCCTACAAGACCATCCCGCAGGGGAAAACCGAAAATAGTGCAAACGAGCCAGGAATGACTGCAACGTCTTCGAAATTTCAATATGACCAAAAATTGAGGCAAAAAATATAACAATGTCCCAAAGGTAGTAGAAGCTTCTGGTCGTTTATCCAAAATATCAGAAATTCTGCCTCGTGCTTCATCCCAACGCTCATTTACAATGACATTCTAGCTGTCAGCTCTTTAGACAAAGCCAATCTTCTAGCTGCACACTTTGCGGCCAGCTCAACAATTCCAGATTGTGCTTTGTTTCCGACTTCACTTGAGTGCGTAGAATCTCCAATGGGACGAATCCACTTTCGCACTCGTGTAGTAGCAAGAGTACTAAAGATCCCAACATACATAAATCCGCTGGTCCAGATGTCATATTTCCCCTTCTTCTGAAGAGGTGTTGTTCCACGGCATTTGTCCAGCCCGTCCCTAAAAAAGGCGGGTCTTCTTCTCTATTTTCCTAGAGACGTATTGCACTTATGTCCCTTCTTGCCAAGGTCATGGAAACGCTGATAAATCATCAGCTCATAAAATATTTCGAAACACGAAAACTTCTCAATGACCGGCAATACGGTTTTCGTATCAACAGGTCCACTGGTGATTTGATAGCAGGTCTCACCGAGAAGTGGAATCAAAGCATACGAGTACATCAATCTGGTGGAAGCAAGCTAGTTGCACTTGATATTTCTAATTCATTTGACATGTGTTTGCATCAGGCTCTCTTGTCGAAAATGCGTGCTTTTGGGATCGATGACTCTCTTCTTCAATGGATTAGAAATTACCTTTCGGAACGTTCAATTCGGGTTGTCTTGGATGGTTTCAATTCTGATATTCACAAAATAAATGCTGGTGTACCCAATGATCTCTTGTCTGCCACTTCTAATCCAATATATTCCTTTACTGACGACAGTACTCTCTGCTTTTCATATTCGTTTCCGGACTTACGTCCCTGCTCATCGGATGTAGAAAGGGAACGGCAGCGTTTGTTAAGCTCATTGAATTCCGATATTAATTGCATAACCTATTGGGGAACAATCAAGGGAGTGGAATTTAATGATAACCAAACACAATGCTGTCTGCTGTTGGTAAAGCGAATTTTAAACACTCAGCCATTATCTATGAATGGCACTTGCATCGTCGAAACCGAAAAACTTTCCATTCACAGTATGTGTGTCAACGACAACTTACGTTGGAATGGCCACATATTCGATGTAGTCAAGAATGCTGTGAAATGTCTAGATTTCTAGGAGTACAATGTCCACATCTGGTCAGATGCTCTTAAAACGTCTCTGCACCTGCTAGATTGGATTCAAAACCGTGCGATAAAACTCATAGGTGATGCTAATATCAGCCAGTCAATGAACATCCTCAAACACGCACGAAATGTCTCGTCTCTCACTTTGTTTTATCTCTATTTCCACCATCAGTGCTCCATAGGAACCGCCAGTAGCATTCCGCCCCTTCAAACCTTCAACCGTAACACCTGTCTCGCTATGAATGCTCAACGGTATACCCTCAAACCCACTTTCGGACGTACTCTACAATATCGTGATTCGTTCCTAAGCCGAGCAACTCGCTTATGGAATGCCCTGTCGAGCTCTCTATTTCCTAGTCATTATAACATTCAGACATTTAAAACCCACGTACATCGTTACCTATCCTTCTTTTCTCCCTAAAGTCATGATTGGCCTTATCAAATGCTTTTGAGAAATCAAGTAAGCAAAGAAGTGCTACGTATACCTTATCAAATTCATGTCTAACATCGAGGAACAGCTATGATTACTTCTTAACCCAGGTTGGAAAGAGTTAAGGAGATTATTAGACGAGAGATGACTGATTATTTGCTTATGGGCCAAAAGTCACTGACGGAGGTTGCGTGCGATTTTCTGGCAATATTCCAGGACTGTGGAAATGTGGATGTCCTTATACAGTAGTTGAGAATATGAGTCAGGTGGATTATAATTTCGAGTAATAATGAAGCGAGTGGGTACACAGTCCACACCAGTTGAGTTAGATTTAATAGTCATAATTCAGTCAACAATTTCACTTTCGGTAACCACTTTGAAATCATCCGACATATGAGCAAGTGGGCCAGAAATTTCATTTGGATGAAAGTCAGACGTATCGGGGTTACTTCCCAGAAAGAAGTCATTAAGGACACCAGGATCTACGTCACACTTAGTGCTATTCATACTATTAGGGATACAAATTCGATGAAAGTTAGTTCAGAGTTGTTTAAACGGAAGTGATGTGCTCAGCTTAGAAGCGTAACAGATTTGCTTGTCAGTCCGGATGACTAAGCGCTCTTTTACTCGTATATTCAACCAAATTAAAATAGGTGGGATTGTGCTTCGATTTTTAATTTGGGCAACAACTTCACTCGTAAACTAAGGACAACAATTACAGATTTAGTGGCTACACATGCGTCACAAGATATTGGAAGCAATTCAACTCAACGTTAGGATCAGTACTTAGCCTGTTATTATACCAAGGAGTTCAGCTACTTTACGGCCTGCTACTATACCAAGGAGTTCAGCTACTTTACATTGTAGGTGCAGAGAAGGAGATCGTGGTCAGAAATATAATCCAGAGAAAGTTGATCAAAAACTGTTACGGATGATGGATGCTAAACAATAATAAGGTCAAGCAAACTAGGAGCTGATCTGTTAGAAAATCACGTAAAGTTGCAGTCCTCAACGATTTGGAGTCCAAAAGAAGATACCACATCTTTGTTTTGGAAAGCACGAGAGAGGGAAAGGTCGATTTTAAGCTGCTCAAGAGCACAATCCGCACACACCGACAACAGCCAAGTAATGTTCTTTACGTTTCGTGAATTGGATACCGATTTTCAAAATAAGTTGGAATTCTACGAACACGTTCTTCTGATGTATGCCTTCATTATGGTTTGTCAAACATGTTCAATGAGTGTTAAAAATGACTTCGTGGATTGGAAGAGAATCCTCGGAAGAGCAAATAAAAGCTATAACCCAGAACTGGGAGGTCTAAGGTCTTAAACAACGTCTATTTGGCATACTGTAGTATTGCATTTTCGATAGATACGATTCCCAAGGGTAATAATACATCCAGGCTTGACTCAATAATTTTTGATCTCTAAATAGGCTTGTCAGACTACAGCAGTGTCTTCTAGACTGAGATATTGGCTGTAGTATATTCATTCACAGCCAGGCTGCCTTCCATTGCTGCAGTCGAGGTTAAATCAAAGTGCAGTCGTGAAGAGCTTAAGGTCCCTGATCACAAAAAAGTGGTAAGCAATGAACATGCAGCCTTAGCATGAATAGGATCCTGCACTCTAAAAAATTAAATGGAGCTAACGATACAAATGAAAGCAAGTAAAAAGTTGAAAATCCATCCAACCTTTGAAACTTCAAGACAATTGTGGCGGAACTCACCAAATCTAGAATAACTAAGATTCTCTTGAAAGGCACAGCTGAACTGTCTACGCTTGTTGCCAGGTCAAAATCGTCGGAATAAAGTCGCGTCTTGCCAACGACGACCTCTGCAGATTCCACTTTATGAGACGAAAAAAATTAGGACTCCCATGACCTCTCAGTGCTATCTGCTGTTTCAGTTACATCTCTTTTCAGGTTCGCTGATGCTGAGACCCACTCAAATACCAAATGTCAACCAAAGTGAAATTATTACCCACTGCAATCTAGTTCTTATCCTCCCCTATTTCCTCCGCCCGGGCATGATAATGGGTCTACACAGACCTAGGGTGACTTCGGCTCCAGATACCACATCACCAGCAAACCTAATTAGTGACTGAAAATCTATCAATTGTTCTGCTCACATGGAAGGTTATGTAGTTCGTGATACGGGGCGTACTTATTCAATAACAATTTACGGACAAATTTAATTACCAAATGGCCTTTTCCCTTATCCTTCTACCTGTGACAATGTCACTTTTCAATCTCGAGTATGCAGCATCAGCTTTTTAACATAAAGGATTGCTAAATTCTTTAACCGGAGATGCGGTTGTGTTTCTGTCTTCTGTCTCTGTCTCAATGTTGTCCATTGGCAAACTGCAATGTTGTAACAACCTAGATTAGCGTTCTGTAGCCGATCATTTTTTGGTTTTCAAGTTTCCGAGGATTACCTACAATCGGCCATAGATTGTAGGTAATCCTCGGAAAAACTTTTTCATCTCCCCTCTGAGTGCGATTAATGTTGTATCCTCTTCGTGGCCTCTAAGCCAGACCAACCTATTGAAGGTTTCGTATTCTCGTATTCAGTATTCAGTAACGTCTGCCAAATATTTCAGCATTAAGTTTAACATCACTGAAGGCTGATGTATTCCAGGCATAGCAATGCTCTAGACCTTCCATGAGACATTAAACTTTAAGTTTGAATCGGTCGCCGGCACACAGGAAGAGGTCAGTCTATCCATTCCATTGGAGACATGTTTTTCATCAATGAGAACTTGGCCGATTTGGTTGATGGACCGTACATCTGGAGTTAGCTATCTGGGTCCCTTTCTGGGTTAAACTTGTACAGAGTTTTCCAATAGGGACTTGACAACATTGAATTTGAATTTGTGAACGCACTCTTTCACTAATCATCAAACTGTCACTGTCAATTTATTCAGTAAACTCAACATTTTCATCATGGTAAAGTACACGAACGAGCAACGTCTGCAAATTATAAAAATTTTCTACCGAAATTCGGAGTCGGTGACTGCAACTTTAAGAGCGTTAACTCCAATTTTCGGTCGTAATTCTCGCCCTAGTAGACAGGCAATAACAAGTTTAGTGCAAGAATTTGAGTCTACATGTTCGTTGTGTGATGTTGCCGTGTCAGTGAGACAACGGGTTGGTCGAAGTGTCGAAAATATCGCTGCCGTTCAGGCGTCCGTAGCAAACGATCCAAATCAGTCAATTCCACGGCGTTCTCAAGAATTGGGCATCGCTCAGACTACATTATGGCGTATTTTGCGTAAGATTCTTGGTTTACACCCATACAAGATCAAGCTGACTCAAGAATTGAAGCCGATGGACCATTTGAAGCGACGTAGGTTCTCCGATTGGGTTCTGGAGAAGATGCGCCAAGATGATGAATTTCATCGCAAAATCATCTTCAGTGACGAAGCACATTTTTGGCTCAATGGGTTCGTCAATAAGCAAAATATGCGTTATTGGTCGAGTGAAAATCCACATGTGCTTCATGAATCACCACTTCATCCACAAAAAATAACTGTTTGGTGCGGTTTGCATGCCGGCGGCGTTATTGGGCCATATTTTTTCATCGACGATAACGATCGTCACGTTACTGTGAATGGTCAGCGTTATCGCGCCATGATCACCGATTATTTTTGGCCCGAATTGGAAGATATGTGGTGGTGGACGACATGTGGTTTCAACAGGATGATGCCACAAGCCACACAGCACACGCTACAATCGATTTATTGAAGAGTAAGTATGGTGAGCGTGGTATCTCAAGAAATGCCTACACATATAAAGAAATTTCTTGAAATGCTTACCTTCAGCATGCCCCTGTGCTGTAGTTTTGACCCTTCAGTTCATTTACTTCGGTACCCCCGTGGTCCTCAAGTAATAAGCCTCTTTTGATACGGAATCTTCTCAATTGCCTCCAGTTATGCACTCCCTTATTGTTGAGGTTCCCTTCCACTTGTACGTGTCATCCTAGACGAGGTCTGCTTCCACTGCCTTGTCAGTATATGATCAGTTGGTAGCCATCTCAGAACACTGATGTGGATTTTTTGGACCATGTCTATGTCACTCTAGAGCTCATAGAATTCGCTGCCTAAATAAATACCGTCTCTACAGCTCAAGTTCTTCAGGAGTTTCTTTCTCGCTTAAAAGAAGTGAATCCGTTTGCTTTTCGAAATTAATTTCAGTCTTGTAGCTGGAGCTTTAAGTTGGTAGGCAGTCTTAAAATTAGAGCGGATCATAAACCCCGATGTTATATTCCACAACTCCGAATAGACGAGGTATTTTCAGAATGAAGAGCTTTCTCTCTAAATTTGAATTTGATTTCCAGATGTTGCTCAAGTGCTTGCGTTATACCTTTCATATCTAGAATCCCAAGCGAAGCCCTTCCAATATACTCTTATTCTCAAACCAAGGTAAATTCTTTTTCTCAGAAAACGGCAAAACTATCTCTAGCCAACTCCATCTAAACCTCAGACAACATTAGAAAGAAACAAAAGTGTTTACACAACCTGCTCTCTCGATAGTCGCATCATTATAACACTATTTATGAAAGTTATCAACCACTAATTGCATAAGTCAATAAAACGAACAATACATCATGAATCTATATCTCTTTCACATTTCGAATCTTTTCTGTGAGTTTTTTTTTTTCAGTAAAAATGTGCAAAAAAAAATTCCAGAAAATACTGAAGCTCATCTCCATGAGTTTTGCCAGGGTATGGATACTGCGAAGATTTAAATAAATTATCTCAGAGATACTCGTATCCGTAGCTCTATTAGTCATCATTAAAGTTGATGGTCGAGGTCTGTTTGAGCTCCTCTCTCTCTCTCTCTAGTGTTTTATTTGATTTCACGCATTTTAACACTTTTATTGGGTTCGACCTAATCGCGGATGGATGGTCCGTGCGATAGTGGTTTGAGATTGTGGACTTTGTTTGTGGGTTTTTGGGTAATGTATCAGATTTGACGTTAGTGTTTATATTTAGGTTTTTTGTTTGCTATTTGTATTTGTCGTTTGGGAATAAGTTGACGCTCATTATGTAAAACTTAAAGATGCGTATGAGAAGGTCATGGAGATGTTTTAGAGCGTGAGAATGAGTGTGGGTCACTGAGACGTTTTTGCATTTCAATGGAGAGTTTCTAGGTGGAGCGATGTCGAACGCTTTGCCTAATCCTTGATCATAGTGTGACAGATTGACTAAGTCGGAATGTTTGAAAATTTTCCTTTCCTTAGCAAAGTTGCCGTAGGAGCTTAACTGTAATCCAATCTTAGCTGGACATGCCTTTCCAGTCTTTGTGAACTTGACTAACGTTCGCCTTCCACTTGTGTGCATCACCAAAAATGAGGTCGTCTTCTCCCGCGTTGTCTTTCTGGTGTCCACGCTCTGAAGGTGAATTACCCGGATTATTCGAGCTGTTCTGACCAGGTTGACATCGCTGTACGTTCGTTATTGAAACGTTTTCTCCATTCTCCATTAATGGAAACTGGACCGAAAATTATCCAAAGAACTTTTCTCTGGAAGCCCACAGACAGCATTTTCATCCGGGTCCAAGCTTCTGCCCCATAACTGGACTGGGATGGAAAGGGGGCTTTACTACTCAATTGCCTTTTACGCCTAAAGAAGGAGCAATTAGGAACATTGATCCTTCGCAAGATTTCGGCGCTGGTGCCGTTGTCCGAGTTGATAGTGGAGTGCAGATAGATGAAGTCCATTACTACCTTAGCTGTCTATTGTGACGTTTTGTTCTAGGCGTCGATGTTGTGTCTTCCTTCATTGACTGCTAAACCGATTGACAGCTCGCTGTGTCCTTCGCATTTGCTTATGTCAACATCGTCTGCATATGCGAGTTGCTGAACAGACTTTGAAAAGATGGCGCTTCTGCAGTTGGCTTGCGAATATATTCCTGCGTAAATCTGTTGAATTTCCACCTTTCGCTTTGGCACTTTTTGTATTGAATCTTCATTCCATCACATCTACTATATTCCGGCTTAAGGAGAAGATATACACAGTCTCGAATGAGATAAGGCTCGAATCAGACGTTTCGATATTGGAATTCATCGAGTTATTCGGAGCTGAGGTCATTTGAGGCGTACCGTCAAGTTGGGGAAATGGAGATACTCATAATGGCGCAATTAACTATCTGCAATGTCCATCCCTCTATAGTGGGCATGGGAGGATGTATCAGCAATAGAAGCGTGAACGATTATGACATCTAGTATTCTAGTCACTGCTATTGGGTTCTGCGCTCTATCAATATGGGTGCAGATTTGTACTCAGGTGCCTAGTACTTGTACTACTATGTGCTCATACTTCCACATAGGACGAGGATAAATTTGCCAAGGCATGCCCCTACGAATTGCTCAAGCAATGTCTTAAGAAAGAGGTTTATCAATATTTAAGGTGAGCGAGTAAATAAGGGGCACCTTTGGCTCGAGAATAGAAAAATTTTCTGCCCATACTCATAAGCTATTTTCACATATTGACGTCAATTAACTTTGCGGCTATGGAAGATTTATTCGTTTTTACCTTACGTTTCTAACATATTACCATCTGTAAGCTGAAATGGCGGTCCCGAACAGTCAACATTGACTCGGATCTTGTTACAGTTGATAAAATCACCGAGGATCTCTCGAGAAGTGGTGTCATTGTAAAGAAGCTGAACACTAACAACAAAATTCTCAGATTTATGCAAAATGCAGACAGAAGCATGCAGCGAAACCGGATGTCTGCTACTAGATTAGGCGAGTGCTTCTCGTAAAACCTGCGATGAAATAAAATAGAATGAACATCGATTTCTTTGAGAGAAAGGGCTAAATTGAGGCAATAAGTGAGCTACTGCAGGGATGACTGTTAGCGATTTCGCCTACGTAGCCAAGAAGAAATCTGCGTAAACATTCAAACTAAGGACTAGCAAGGTTGTCCTTAAGAAAAACAAACCTTCCCAACTGCGCCACTTATTAACGCATCGGCGTCCTTAACATCGCTAACATCGTCCTTGACAGCCTGGTTGGCTTTCTATGTATGAGCATGGTTTTTAGGCAGATATTGCTCGTAGTGACGGAGGAGACTCATTAACTACTTATTTACGCCGATCACACTGGCATCAGTAATAAAGAGGAACATGATGATCTACTTCTGCATTACTCACTGAGGCGCACATTTGGGTTGTGATTTTCCTGGATAGGACTACTCTGTGGTATTGAGGGTCATGGATCTTTCGAAAGTTTGTCTCTAAAACACTGGTAGGAGCTGAGCAGTGCGAATTATTTTCTCCAGCATCAAATTCTGAGAAGTGACACAACAGGAATTCAGATTGGCTGAAATCGCTATTAGCATTAACGGACTCAAAGAGGTCCTTCACGATTTAGATAGAGGTGATGGTGGTGCTCAGCGCTATTTTGCATTATTACTCCTATATAAGTTTTCCAGGAATACCATGTAGGCATGTCGGCAATTCCTATCCATGCTGATATGCATTGATGTTGATATGCGTTTTTATTTTTATAGGATTTAGCGCACTCTAAGGGTCTGGTCGATGGTATATTTCAAGAGCAGATTTCCAACCGACACGTTGGCTCCTACTTGGGCTTCAATTCTAGGGTATCTTCTTCATAGCTCGTACTGCCATCGTGTGTGTGCATGGCTCTACAGCGGCGTCGTGGCGCTCTTAGTTGCACTAATAGTTTCTCTGCACCAGATCGCATCCAACAAGCTGTACGTATAGAGCACATAATGTAATACCATCATTTCATTGTACCATTAAGCTGATGGTTGCTCTGACTGAGCTGGAGCGAGAGTTAAGAAATGAAGCTTTTTCATTTTAAGCTGCACAGAGACGTATTTGGACCTTGCCTATGACAAGATGGTGTTCCATGCTTGCACTATGGGACGTATGGACATCAAGCACAGGCTACAAACTGCTGGCGATGCCTTTCAGCCTCATTCCGTTGAAGAATATTTCATAGAGGAGCCTTGTTAATTTTTCAACGTTCAAGACAAAGACCCTTTCGTTGCTTATCCTATCACTGCAGTCGCCGTTTCATTATTATGACAGCGGCAACACTTCTGTTTTGTTTTTTGTTTTTGTGTGTAATCTTCATAGATAACAGTAGCTTGGGCTTCCAGCATGCATGATTCGCTAGGCTGATTGTTTGATTCCAGGAATATGCCTACGTTACGAAACCACACCATACACACATCGAACACTCTCGCCGAGGGACTGCCGCGTTAGGTGTTTCTTCGCGAGGTTGGTAAGCAAATCAAGCTATTCGCTTTGTGTTGCCTGCTACTGAGGTTTCTGCAGCTTCTGAGGCATTTTATGTTGCTTTTCTTAGCCTTTCTCCATAGAATTCTCCTCCAACTGCAACATGTGATCGAGGATTGGCGACGGCCTGGGCAGAGAAGTTCTCCATGCCATGAAGCGTTGGCAATAAAATACTGAGTGCTCCGTATCTTCATTTTTTTTTGGGCATTCGGAGAAAGATTTTGAGCTGTCGTGCATAAAACGGTGAAGATGCTTATGTTAACCACTGCAGCTAGGCAGGAACTGCGTAAGGTTGTAGTTGCAGTCTCCATATTTACTGTCTACCCAGTCATGGATTGCTGTATAAGTTTGCATGTCCATCTGCCTTTCGTCATAAGATCCCAGTTAGCTTTTCTTCAATTCTTCAATATTGGCATCGTGTTGGTTTAAGGATTTTGTGTCATATGTCCTCAACATTTCATTTGCAAGAATGTCGACGGGAACCATTCCAGCTAAAACAAAGTCGGCGTCGTCTGATATGGTTCGAAAGTCGCTGTTTGTCCGTAGCGCGCAGAGTTTGTATGTTGACAATAGTCTCCTTTTGGTCTCCGTTGTTCTCAGTGCCTGCTCCCAGACTGGGGCGGCATACAATAGAACTGACGTGGCACCTCTGCAGAGTAAAATCCTTTTTGCGTATCCAGGTCCACCAATATTAGGCAGTATGCTCGAGAGAGCTCCCTGCATTTGCGATACTTTTTTGTCCACGTGTAATCGTAATCTGTTATCGAGCATTACTCCAAGGTATTTAGTTGCTTCTTTGGACCTGATTAATTGGTTACCAACCTGGAAGTTGGAGCACTCTACAGTTTTCGACTGGTGATGAAGACACCTTCCGTTTTAATGGTCAGTTATCTTTAGGCTGGTTGAATCTACTCTCACGATGGCAATGTCATCGACGAATCCAATCCAATTACAATCCCAGGCAACACCAATCGTAGAACTCCGTCGTACATGATGTTCCACAATAAGGGCCCTAAGACTAATCTCTGTGGAACTCTGGCAGTGACGTTGTAGTATTTTTCATCTTCATCTGCATTGTATGTCAATTTTCTGTTGTTGAAATAGCTCGCAGCAAGTAGTATGGTGTATCCATCTTGTCGAGTGATCTTCTAATTTTTAACATACTACTGGACAGTACTCCACTGTGCCATAGAGCAGTTGATCGCATTTTTCTAAAACCAAATTGGCAGGGCTCGTTTTTCGTTTGCCACTGCTGACTTCTCGAGGACCTTTCCCATGTGTGCAATAGGCATATTGGGTAATAGGACGGACGATGGTTCTTTTGGGGGCTTCTTTCCTTTTGGTAGCAGAACTAAATGTTGCATTTTAAACTTTTCGGGAAACGTTCCTTCTTCGAGGCACTTCTGCATCGTCATCATAAACAGGTATGGCCTCTTTCCTTTTATAGGCGCTTCCATTGCCTTGTTCGGGATTCCGGTCGATTTGTAGTCGCCTATCTTGTTGTATGCCTGGAGCAGTCCCTCCTGGGTAATTATTGGGATGTCCACTGTACTGACTTCTCTTACGATATTGCGTGTAGTAGCTTTATTTGACCTCATTTTCCTCGTCTATCGACGGGCGCATGCATATCTTACTTACTTACTTTAAGTGGCGCTACAGTCCGGTGTGGACCTAGACCTCAGTCAACAAGCCAGCTCGACTCCTAGCTGGCTGCCTCCAGTTTCGAACGCTAAGTTGGCTGAGGTTTCTTTCCACATGCGTGCGCCACCTGAGTCTTGGCCTTCTTCTACTGCGCTGTCCCTCGGGAGCGGATTCGAAGACTTTTCAGACCGGAACATTGGTGTCCATACGTTCTACATGACCCAGCCATCTCAGTCTTTGGATCTTCACTCTTCTGGTTAGGTCGATGTCGCCGTACAGTCCGTAGAGTTCATTGTTGTATCTCCTCCTGCATTCACCGTCAATGAAGACGTTACCGTAGATCGCCCGAGGAATTTTTTTCTCGAAGCACCCAAGAACACGATCATCCATTTTTGATAATGTCCATGCCTCTGCGCCATAGAGCAGGACCGGGATTATTAAGGTCTTATAAAGGTTGACTTTTGTTGTCCGAGAGAGGGCTTTGCTACTCAATTGCCTTCTTAGCCCACAGAAACACCGGTTGGCAAGACTTATTCTTCGTTTGATCTCAGCGCTGGTGTCGCTGTTTGTATTTATAGCGGAGTCTAGGTAGACAAAGTCTTTAACTACCTCAAAGTTATACCTGTCGAGGGTACGTTCTGCCTTAGACGTCGGTGTTGGTTGCCCTTTTTGCTTGACAGCATATACTTGGTCTTGCCCTCGTTGACCGCTAAACCCATTTTCGCCGCTTCTGTCTCAATACTCGCGAAAACGCCACTGACATCACGCTGCTTTCTCCCGATTATGTCAATATCGTCGTCGTATGCGAGTAGTTAGACGGACTTTTGACAGATAGTGCCTCTTGTGTTTGCTCGTGAGTTTTGCACTATTCTTTCGAGAATGACATTAAAGAAATCGCTTGACAGCGCATCGCCTTGTCTAAATCCTGTCTGGATATCAAAGGTCTCGGTGAGATCTTTACCGACCTTGATGGAGCAGCGTGCATTCTCCATCGTCATCCTGCACAGACGGATGAGTTTGGCAGGGATGCCGAAACTAGAAATTGCTCTGTGTAGCTCGTCTCTATAGATGCTATAGATGCTGTCATACGCGGCCTTAAAGTCGTTGAATAGGTGATGTGTATCGATCTGAAGCTCATCTTTTGGTCGATGGTGGGATTTCCGGACCTGAAGCCACACTGATATGGACCTATCAGGTTGTTGACGAACGGCTTCAGGCGTTCTTGTATGCGATGTTAGGGAGACTGATGCCTCTGTAATTGGCGCAGTTCAGAGAGTCTCCTTTCTTGAGAATCGGACAAACAATGCTGAGGTTTCATTCATCGGGCATACTTTCGTCCGACCATATTTTACAGATGAGTTGGTGTATGCTCCTTACCAAGTCATTGCCTGCCGCTTTGAGAGCTCACTCCAACAGCTTTGTTGGACTTAAGCTTGGATATAGCTATCTTCACTTCGTCGTCCAGGTCGGGTGGATGGAATTGTTGGTCATCATCGTCCATGTTGAAAGGTTGATTGATCCATTTCAGACTAATATAAAAAGACTTCATCTATATTTGGAGCGTAATTGCTGTTCATCCAGGTGTGTGACCTAGAGGCTAAGTATCACAGTCTCTTGCTAGATACAGAAGACGAGGATAGAGCTGACAATAACCATTCTAAAGGAACTCACTTTGGATCTCTCACCTAGGCTGTGACAATTGTATGTTGGAGGACATCTTAACAAGAATTATGTTATAGACCTACGTAAATTTTTTGCTCTGCAGCCTTTTATGTTTGGACAATGGGCTGCTAAGTCGAGGTGCAGTTGAAACTAAATCAGTTTTCATCAACCCAGAACAAGTTTACATTGCGTATCTTCTAGGAAACATTCTTGTGAGTCTTCTCAGAACATCTTCATTGCCACGATTTCTATTGGTATATTGAACTAAATCTTGTGTTATAGAACAAGTGTCTCTAAGTCCTAAGTCTAGACCGCTCCAGATAATTTCAAATTGGTCTTGGCTGGCAAAAAGCTCATCAGATACTCGGATAGAATTTTCTCAAGCTGATTTAGGTAACAAGATCCAAATCCGGCTCCGTATTCAGGCGGATTGGTTTGTATTATTTTTTTAGCAAACACAAGGATGGTTAGCACAAAATAGTAGCACAAGATCTGACCAACCTGACACGAGAGGTAAGCATGGTCAAAGTAAATTATTCATCGGTGACGTACGGAACCTTTGGGAAAGTGTAGAAATTTCTCACATTCTGCCGTTGTAGATACACGTGTTTGTAAGCACCATATTAAATATTCATTATAACCACGTGTGCTTCAAAACTAAATACGGCAATTGACTGACAAATATATTGAGTAGACGTCTTAGCCTTCATACTGTCCGACTTTTTTGTTTTACCTGTTCAATTATCTCATCACCGCCTAAACCGTAATAAAGTATAACTAAAATGCTAAACCAAAACACTGTGTCATCATCAATCAACTATCAATTTCTTTCCGAATCCCTGAACACACTCACTGAATTTCTAGCACGAACGGAACGAAAATTTCCCTTTCTACGTTTGCCTTACTGGAAACACAAAATTCCCCCCTAATTAGCAGCAACAGCAGCGTCTTGAAATACTTCAGCTCGTTACTAATTCAACGTGAGTTTCGGAGAAAAAAAAAAAAAAACACTAAACGTAAACCACTGCGTGACACTTTTATTTTTTAATTAAACGTCACGTATCAATTGAACTACTTTCAAATATTAGCGGCTTACTCGCTCGTACTCGTACTTCACTCCACCACTGTATGTTGAAATACTTCAGAGAAAAAAAAATCAGTGTTAAGGTGAAGGAAAGAAGCAGCAACAGTAGTACCCGCAAATAAATAGACTTGAGGTATTACGAAAGTTTTTTCTTTGCATTGCTACCATTTGCATTTATTTTTTTTTTTGTCATCGAGAAAGCACTTCCTATGTAAAAGAAAAGGTTTCGCAATAATCTTTTCTTCAGGGAGGGTACGGTGTTTGATTTTATAAGCGATTGACCATACTTGTTCAAAGGAAAAGATGGTTTTAGTTCTGACGTTTTCCATTTTCAGTTGTTCGGTCACACTAAATTTGGTTGGCACTGTGACAAAGGTTTGGGGTATATGAGTACGTAGTGGGAGGGAAGCCAGCCATTAGCTGGGCATTAGCGATTTACATAATTTTCCTAAATCGCATTTTGTCGAAAATTTAGCAAGGAAATGTGTTGATTTTGCAAAAGTTTTATAAAACCGTTATGAAATCTTGGATTTGGTGATGAGCGGGTGGTACTCGTAAGTAGAGAAGCAACAAAAATAATTGACAAATAAATCAGTCACCAGTTCGCAGCTCAACTCTTTTGTTTTGGAACAGGTCGCTGGATGATTATATTCAAGTTGGGTGGCATTCCATTGGTTTCTGTGTCAGTGTGTACTTGGGTATGCTGATTGTAGATTTATCTAGCTGCAAATGTCAAATTAACGTTTGCTGAGGTGGATATTGTGTGCTGTATTCTTTTGCGAGAAAAAAAAAATTGTCATCAGCTTTTCTCTTTGTTGGAGTAGAGTACTCCTTGCACGTTCCTTACAACAGAATTTCTCAGTCTTTATCTGAAAGATGACGAATCGCTGTTGGGCATTTAAAGATGAAGTGCGCTGCAGTGTTGTCATCACTTCGATAGTAAGCGTTGCAGGAGGAGTTCCGCAAAAACGGATTTTAGCAGTGTAACAGTTTTTCCTGGTGTTGAACATTAGAAAAGTCGCTTTAGAGCTTGACGAAGCATTTATTTGGCCTGCCTGCATGGATGGAAATGCCTAAGGTTGTGCTTATAATAGAAGCCGTAATCAAAATACAGGTTCAGGTCTTGGCCACTTCAGGTATTCCTCAAGGTAGTCACCTAGGTCCACTCCTCTTCATCATACCTATTAACGATCTTGAAAGGGCCATTCAACACTCTGCACTTTCTCTCTATGCTGACGATACCAATTTTTTAAACCCATTTCCTTGCAACATGACTCCAGCCTCCTTCAGATAGATCTAAATAGTTTTTCCACCTGGTGCATCAAGAATTGCTTGGAACTCAATGTCACCAAATGTCAATCGACTACCTCCTCACGTAAGTGCAACAAGTCTGCTCCCCGAATTTACCTTCTCCACGGCCAACCTATATCTGTTTTTGAGTCTATCCGCGACCTTGGCATATTATGCGACAGGGAGCTTAATTTCCGCTCACATATTGATGAGATAATTACTAAAGCAAACTCATTACTTGGCTTCGTTAAAAGATGGTCCAATGAATTCTGCAACCCGTACGTGACCAGATCACTATACATCACTCACGTTTGCCCCCTTCTCGAGTACACTAGCCAAGCGTGGTGTCGTGCCTTTCAACGAGTTCACGTATATTGAGAGCATCCATCTACCTTGGAATGATTCTCTAATCTTACCTCCCTATCGAGATCGTATCAAGCTCATTAACCGGAATACCCTTGAGGACACATTTTTTTACTTCACTGACTTCCTCTCAGGCTCCGTTTCTTTACAGCTCCATTTTATTTTACACTAACCCTCGCAATCTACGCTGCCACCGTCTCATTTATCTACCAATCCACTGCATCACATATGGCTCTAACGAACCAATCTCCCGTGTGCTGCGTAAGGTAGTAAGGTAAACTCTCCGATCTCCTTCACCATCCCTAGTGATAAGTCCTAGATATCGCTAAACCTTAATTTTTTTTTTTAGTTTTTAAGTCCTAGTTTTTAAGTTTGTATTAAGCCAAATAAATGGGGGGTTAGCCCTCACCAAAATTAAATTAAAATTGAAGAGTTGCTCTCCAAGCTCGTTCTTTATTGTGACCAGAGTGCTAGGCAAGACTCAATAATCTCATTACTCTGACTGCATTCAGGGCATATCAAGACTCTAAAAAGCTTCGAATTAGACTCAGAGATATTGTGCTCATTTAATTTTTTAATGTAGCTCCTCGCCATCAGGACTACGTATGTCCTTGCATGGAAGACAGATGTTTGTTTATACAGTGAGGGGTGAATTCAAAGGTTTTCATGGTCTAAGAAAACGTCTGCGGGATTTTTTTACAGCTCAGTAGTTCTAGGTACAAGGAAAGTTGACTTCGTGTTCCCACTTAAATGCTGCGATCCAGGGCATGTTTAGAACACCAGAGTTGAAATACACACATTTTACCAAGTTAACGAAGTTCCATTGTAAATTGTGCAATGTCCGTAAGATGGTTATAGATCCATCAATGAGAAATGGGAGCAGAGCCAAACATTTCGTGGCCAAGACAGCCCACTTTTGAGTTAAGTGAAGCCAGCACTGATGTGCTACATCAGAACTTATTTCACCGAGTAACTAAAGCATGACAAATAACTTCTCTCGTCTTACCCGTGAAGATTCAGTGAACCCTCCTCAGTGTCAAGCCCTATGTATTGCATTGCCGTCAAAAGTTGTGTTGTCGAAGAAACCCTTAAGATCGATGAAAATACCGGAAGAATAATGTTGTGGAAGTTCAATTCCATTGCACTTGCGCTTTAGACAGAGGATACATTCGCAAAGTAGTTTACGGCTTATGAAGGTCAACTATTCTCTGCATGCTCTTTAAGTGGAAGAAGGTAGGACACTTAGGTCTGAAACTCTTGCTGATGAATTTTTAGTATCTGTCGATTTTGGAAACAGAAACTAATCTCACTGTTCAGTAGGGGTGTAACTGTTCAAAGCTGACACATCTCTCTAGCAATGTAGGTGGATATACATATGCCATTGATGCCGGTAGGAGAACGCATCGCTTATTCAATGGTCTCATCTACTTCGGCGAGTATTCAACTCACTTGCAGTGCAAGTGATAGGATCTGGCTGGGAGCCGGTTATGATATTTTTTACCTTGAAAGCGAGTTTCAAGCAGGAAACTAAGTGTATCCGCTTTCGATTTGGTGTAGATGTCATCCGAGTTTTTGAGTGTCGCCAGTGTCTATCACGGAATGGGTGATCTGAAGAAGATTTTCGTGGTAGGGAGCATCAGTTTCCAACAATTGGTAATGACGTCATTGCGGATTTAATTATCCTACTCTAATTTCCTTCTTCTTCTCAGTTTGGGAGGAGTTTTGCCGACTTGCCAATCTCCTCTTTAAGGGATATCTAGTTGGTTTTTCTCGGATACCCTTTAGAGAATTTCCATTCGATTTAACACGTTCGATCCCCCTATGGTGTGATAGGAAAACCCCTTCGGTAATATTTTCCAACTGACAATCTCCTTCCTTCCATTTGTGACAATTGCTGATGATAGAATTAAGTCCAGGAGACGATTGCCTCTCACTTTTGCTTCTACCTCAGAAAATATTCTGAATATTTGCATCGCAACGCAAGTTCCGTCTACTCCCTTTGTACCTGCCGGCACTACCAGTACCTTATGAAAATATAGTGAAAGCGAGGTGATTATTTAAGCCACGAATACCGCATTCCAAACTAAAAGACCGGCTCATTATGTTACGTAGCCAATAATCAGGCTGTTTCCCATGACTAAGTGGGCTAATAACTTTGACAATGGCTTACCAAAAAATCATTATCTTTAATGTATGTAGATCAGGGTAACCATTTAGCCGGTATTAGGCATCCGCAGAAGATATTTCGAAATGCAGCTCATATTTCATTTGAATTTCTTCAAATTTTCAAAAATTCGCGATAGTGGGTGTATACAAATTGTTGGATTTGAATAAAAGTGAACTGGTTTCCACCATGATACGCGTTAGGTAGCAGATCTTATGGATAGATACTTGCAGAGTATCTGTCAAAGAAAGCATATTGCTCGGATATAGAATTTTCTTTAGCGCCTCTGTTTAAGTTATCAACACCAGTAGAGTCTGGGGCAATACCATTATGATAAGCATGCAATTCCCAATGAAGTCTATTAACCTCCCTGGTGCTAATCATTTGAATATGATTCACGACTCAACGGACGGTTTAACAATCTGTCATCGCCATTTGATTTTAGTGACAACAAATTGAAGTGATGAAATGCAGCCATCAAGAGTGATTCATGTCACTACTGTATGAGTAGGTGTCTTGGTGTTTCCAATAAAGATGAGACCCCTATTATCGCTGTCTATGCTCTCATGCTGTTCAACGCCAATGACTTTTGAATCAAGCTATATGGTGACACATTAAAAAAATTTTGAGCAGTTCATAGCCCATAAAATAGAAAAGCTGTAAAATGCGTCAAAAGCGCTATTTTCTTGAAGAGGTTCATTGTGGCTAACTGTAAGAAACTCCCTATGAAATCCCCTGAAAGTCTTGGAATCGGTATAACCAAGCTAAGAGGTGTTGGATTTATATTCTTGCTGCGCTGACATTGGTTCCAATTAATAAATGTTTCAACTGGACAATTCAGTAGATAGTCAGCGGTAGAGACAAGGCCTTGGAGAAGGTAGACTGCTCACAACTAGCTGGTATGAATGGACCAGCTGCTGCGTATTAGGATTGGCATATCAATGACAAACAGTGAAAGCAGGACTCACTTACCAGACTTCTTTTCAGCAGAAAAATGAGTTAGTTCTTGTGACATCTAGGGCGTCAAGAACGCCTGCGTGTCATCGTTTTCGGTTTTCTGCAACGTGCTTCAGCTCTCTCTAAGCACCATGGAATCCTCATCAACTGTGCTGTGCCATGCCTTGGGCTGTTAACTCTTCTTCCTAACTACGTAAGCGGGTTCCATTGGCATGCTTCGCAATGGAATTCTCCTCGCGCCTTAAGGTGTGAACAATCCACAACCACTTCCTTCCTCTGATAGTGATGTCGATTCACTCTGCGTTTGGGATTTAGTTGGGCCAATACTCTCAAAACGATGCCCAGACATCTGTTGACGAAGCACTGTACTTTTCGAGTGATTGCTCTGGTCACCTTCCAAGTACTGCAGTACTGACTCGAGACATTGGAATGAAGCAGTCGCAGCTTGGTGGTAGTGCTGTAAACATTCCAATATCAGCTTTTGCCTTCCCGATTCTTGTACTAACATCGTGTTAGACGCCGTCACCATTTGAGACGGTGCTTCCTAAACAAGGAATGCCCTGCACTTTCTCGACCTACTGTCCAGCAATGTTAAGTTGGGAAAAGGAGCTTAAAAGACCAAGAATTTTGGCTTTCGCTGCATTTATTTTAAGACACTGTCTGCTGGCATCGGCTTCAAGATTCTGATTCGTCTAGTGTAGATCCAAAACCCTGTGCGCAAGCATGCAGATATCATCAGCGTAATCAAGATGTTTCAGGTAAACTGAACACCTCTGCTTTTCTCCGACAGTGCTGTGGGGATAACATCGCTTATTATCACAAGGAAAAGAAACAGCAATACCCCTATTGCGCAAGGTTTTCCATATAAAATTCTGCTTCATGCTGTTCAGACTTTATCTTCGCTTTTATTTTGAGCACTGCCGGCAGACCGCTGCCAATTTCCGCAATCCAGCAGATTGCCCTTTTTCGGTAACTTGACAATCGTTCCCGCATTCCACTCCTCTTCTCAGTTATCATAGCTAATGCATGCAAAAATGAGCATTTTTCGATGTATTTGGAGCAGGTTGGAAAAATTCCGCAAGAATTCCACATCAATGCATACAGCTTTGTTCTTCTTGAGGCCCTGTATTGCGGTTTCTAGGGGGGCTAGTGTGAGTTCGGGAATTTCGTACTTCAGATGGCTCATTTTGGTAGGTACGGGACACTAGCTCTGTCGTTTATGTGGATAAGTATAATAGCGAAGTACTACATCCATCTTCTGAGCTGGTCCACATCTGCTATAAATAGGGAGTCGTCCTCTTTTCTTTACAGTATACTGTTTCGTGCTGCTTCCCGTTGCAAGCTTTTTGGTAACAGTTGTGCAGCTAGCTCATTGATGTGGTTGCGCTTACACTATGCTGCACTATTTAGATTTCCCTGCTGCTGGAACTAAGTAAATCTGAACGTTGAGTGAAATACGCTCCTCAATCTGTCTCCAGGAATCTGTTGATAACCATGTACTGTGGTTTCTCTGCCATATACCTATAAACCCTTGCTCTCCGATGGTGAAAACATTTTTCACAGATCTCCAGTGTTTGTTTGCTCAGAGCAGAGCTGAGATATTACTAAATTGTTGGCGCACTGCGAGATCCTAAGGGTTGTCGGTATTGTACCTGAGTATATTGAGTTTGTTGGCAAAGTTGTTTGTCGCGGGTCCAATACGAAGGCGCATTTTAGGTGCCATAAGAGGAGGGTCGCGCTCCATTCCGATGTCGGCTACACGCCTATTACGGATTTCATAAAGACAGCCCGACTAATAGCGTTGTGGTCTATCTGGGTTGTTGTTCTCTGCCTATCAGATGAGACCCAGCTAATCTTGTGGCAGGTTCAGTGCTCAAACAGAGTGCTTCCAATGACTAGCTGGTTGGCGTTGCAAAAATCGGCTAACCGCTTGCCATTGTCATTTCGGTCTCCAATACCAAAAGAACCCATTACGTGTCTGAGCGCGGTGTTGTCGCTTCCTACCTTGGTATTGAGGTCTATATCACTATCACGATGTGTGTTTCGTTCTCAATCGTGGTTTCGTAGCACTGGACGTTAAAATGCGGTCATTATACTCCACGATAAGTGGCTCATCGTGCTGCAGATGTTAACATAAGCCCTACACCAGGTTCCCGCATGCTTCCATTTGGTTTTTTAGAGTAAACTATACACTGCACTGTACCTTATACTGTTCCCGGTTGGTGAAAGGTATTCTCTGTCATTCCGGCATCTTATTTTACTCAGTTCCATACAACTTGTACCGCGTGAGCTCCCTTTCCAGTTGAAGGAATCCAACTTTCTGAGAACCTTCTTCTCGTCTTCTCGGGAATCGAGGAGGGTCTTCACATTCCAGAATGTCATAGTAGTCCGTGATCAATATCCAAAGGTTGTCAACAAAGTATCCGTCCGTATCCGAGGCGTTTGTTTCCGATTCGGAGCAGGAAATTGTTTTATGATTGCGGCTCGCTGGGCCACAGATCAACCAGCACTTTCCTTATTTTGTGGTGCAGGAGACTAGCCATTTGTCTCCGAAGAGACTTCCAAATGGCGCCTCAACGACTCGTGAAGTAGTTCTTACTAGCAGAGCTGTAGGCTGTTCAGCTGCAGAGGCTCTTTCTCTTTTTTAACGAACCAAAACCAGCCGGATGGTGCTACTTCTACGAGACTTATACTAATCATTTGCCATCCATCTGTAGACAATATGGCTAAGTCTCATGTTCAGTTGACAAATACTGTACATCGTCTGTCTTAGAAGAAACATGCCAACAACTGCTGAAGTTCTTCTAAGATTGCCCTTTCAAGTCTGGTGGGACGACATTTAGGATCCTGAACCACAAAGCCTTTACGGCGTGCTCAATAGAAAAGGAAGACATGGCTTAAGCAAAACGTTAGTGTTATGGATGGAAGAAGTTCTTATGAATGGAACATTAGTGGCTGATGGTGAATGCCGTCAGCATATGACTATTGGACTAAACGTGGGTGATTAAAGTTGACGTCTTGTTTCGACTTCTATGGTGCATTTTGGTCTATTGTCTGGTCAAGGATCCAACAACCCCCACATCTACTCTCTGAAATGCATGTAATGTAACTGTGCTGTCTAACATAGAGTTATACTTAAGTTTTTAGCCGTCAGATTACTTTGATGGTGTAGACCATGATACGACTATCAGGAGGAGGAAGATTCATCAGTGAAACTAGAGTAGGGCTAGACGAACATGGTTCAAATTCTATCCAATTCATAGGAATGCTCATCAGGACCTGCAGGATTTGTTCTAACCACAACCGTAAATAGAATGACTCTACATGATATTGGTATACCAAACTGCTATCGATTTCCCTGTCAATTTAGCAGGATTCTTGTCCCTTAACAGAAAATAGTGCAGACTGCTCGTGGCATTGGTACTGGTATTGTAAGGGGCTCTAATAGTGACTTCCCTATAAATTTTTGGTTAACGCTCGACTTGGGCTCTAGGTACAAAGCATTAATGCTGTACTCATTGCATCATCGAAATGGTGACCTATCTTTCTGGAAAAGTGGACACTGAGAGAAGGCAGTCACTGGCACTGGTATATTGAAGCCTCCCCATCTGAGGAGTCCCCTATTTCTTTATCATCCTAATCAAGTATTCGCTATCGTCAGACACTATCGGATTATTTCATCTTTTATGCGATTTTATACGTATGTATGTCCTGCGAGGTGTTACTGATAACTTTGCATATTTTGCACAAAGCCTATGAAAGTTTCACGTTAGCTTTGTGGCAGATACCTTGAAATCAGAGTTCGAAAGCTATTTATCTAGAGATAGTTGATTGTGATCCAAGCCTTGATCGCTTGATTAAATCTTTTGAAACTGATGAATGTTCACTCGATCAACGTTTGTCGTTTACAATACCATTTTCCTTCTGCTCATCATTGTAGCCATGAAAAGTTACCTTAGCATGTTGGTGCTTCCGAATTCTAACACTGAAATATCTTTTGATCTGTGACAATAAGTAAGAAATTGAGTGCCGCTTAAGTTATTACCGGAATTGTACTTTGCTTCTGGATTTCACCAAATTTTCGAATGGCCTTCGTGGCAATCTGTTTTCATGCCATCGATGGGAAACGAAAAAAGAAACAAAATTCCTCCGACCAACTTCAGTGCCAAGTTGCAGCAATACCTTACATCGTAAATTCATTTCCTACAAAATTTCCAAAGACTGCCGCGCTTGCCAAATGCAGAGTAACCATTTGAATTCCCTCTTACCATCCCAGCCCAACTGGCCCTCATAAATTCCCTAATGAAGCCCAAACGACCTTGGTCTCCATACCCTTTCATCATTTCGCAAACTCATCCAACTATCCGCTCCAAAAACAACTTCTCAAAACCAATCTGAAAAGTCAGAAAGTGAAAGATAAACAAACGAAACATGAACACGAACCTGAACCCGAATCAGAAAATACTACCGTACGTCGTCACAAACTACTGTCACAACCACTTTCTTCAGCGTACGGTCTCTTGTTATTGTCGTCGTCATCATCCTCATCATCATTACATTATCGATTCGTTGGCTAATAAATTAATTCAGAAGAAATTCAACTTTTTATTACATTTACATCGAACGGGACATTTACTCGCAATATTCCATGCAACACGCAAACTTTAGCTTAGTGTCTAACCCAGACGGTAGTTGTTTTTATTTTTTTCAGTCGAAACTGGTAGCAGTTTCGGATTGTTGTGACCCATCAGGTTGCCATAATCAAAATTCAAGACACCGCTAGCGTCATGTATGTTATCGAGACCATTCAATATGGGCAAAACTTCTTCACTTCTCTACCGTATCGGTCTGACTCTTTGGTGATCATTCGAAACTTGACAGGTTTGGGTGACGACATATCTGACTGTCTGTCCAGCTTTCACAATTAAGGTGGTCGGAAGTTCTACGGCAACGAAGACATCTGAACAGTGTCAGCAGCTACCAATCTTACAAAAAGGAATTTAGATTAGTAGAGGCTCGAGCCTGTGAAAAATCCGTTTTCCATTGAAACAGTTCTATCTCAGTTCGTCTGATGCTGGGAATTGGATCAATATTCTATTCTTCTACAAATGGGGACTAGAATACGTAGGAAAGAGTGGATATTGCTTCAAGGAAGACGTTTAGTCTTTCGAAATACGTATACGTGCTCTCCTGTATACGATGAACCATTTAGGTTTCTCGAGCCAAGCTTGTAAAAGAGCCTGTACAAGCTTGAATTGTGAAGGTAAGTAGAGATGGATGAGAATGGGTACCTGTATGACTTGGTTAAGCGGTAGCTCTTTCTTCTGCAATTCGATGAAGATGTGCTGGGTATGATTGAATCAGGAATGCCAGTATATCTAGAAAAAAAATAACTCGCCGCCACGGAAGTGGTAGTGTTAGCTGAAGTTTGGCTCAGTAAGTAGAAGCTTAGAAGCACGGCATTGCCCATTGTTTACCAAGCCTTCCTGTGGAAAAGTCACTGCAAAATTGAGTAACTAACATTAGCTGGATGTATTTTATGGTCGGTTCAAACATCTCTCGAAAAACGTGCGTCTTACTAGAATCTTGCCATTTCAATGAGTAGACCGATGTCGCTATATAGCTCGTACAAATGGAACCAAAAGTCACACGCAGTGTTTTTCTTTTGATACGGTCAAGAGTTTTTTAAAGACTTTTGATAAGGTCCACGTCTCTGAGTCAAGGAGTAGGAGCCGAATGATTGATCGTACTCAATCGGGTCTTAAGCCCAAAGATACTGCAATTGAAAAGTGTAATTCTGGTCCTAATTCTTGCCTTATGTGATTGCTTCTTGTTAGTCCCCAACTACCTCGGAGTTATAACTGAAAATGGTGACGTGGTGTTGTGTATTATTTTCTGATGAAAGCTCGTTTACCATCAAAGCCATTGTGGCCGCTTCCGCCTCAATGCTCACGAAAGCGTTATTGCGTTATTGGTGTCTTGCTGTGTTCGTTCAGTCAAATCAATGTCATCCGCGCACGCAAGTAATTGCTGTTGCCTCTTTTAACACCTTCATGGCTAAAGACTTTGTTTAAATTTGCTTCTAAAAGTTTCCCGATCGAACATACGAGAAATGCCCCAAGCACATGAAAGCTAAACAATTTCTTGAACAAGAATCCGAAACCATATCGATTGCGAAACCAGGTCATTTTAGAGCGTCTCGCAGAAGCGACAAGGTGGGGATTTCGCAGTTGACGAATTGGGCTCACGGCCATATGGGAGTATCCCCATATTATGTAAATTTTTGTACGGGGGTGGTGACTAGCGGCACAGAACTTGATGCCTCGGGAGATCATCTGCAAAGTAGGATAGCTAGTGCCAGGTAGACAGACAACAGGTACTACTGGTAGGGATTTAGACATTGAAAGTAGGAAAGAGGATAAGATAATTAAAGAACAGGTTATTCCGGAGCTAGACAGGAGATTTAAAACACTGAGGTAGGATATTTGTAGGAAAGTCTACAAACAGCAAGATGTTCAATATCTCCGGACTTTGACGCAGCTAACAACTACGCGGCCAGGTTAGCGCCCAAATTTGTGGGATCAATCAAGATCCTGGAACGTGTGTCAGTGTTTGAATATACGGTTTGGTGCATGCGAATGTACAAAATGGTCAAAAGGTACCTGACATGCTAAGAATCTTAAGCCCTATAGCGACATGCCATGAGAGTCTTAAGTCCCATTAGAATAGAGTAGTTTAAAAGATCAAAAGTTCAGCTGTAGTGTAGCCTGTAGGTATGGCCTTAATGGAAATGTCTTTCCCAATGGACCTTTAGAATCGGGAAATGTTTTTCGCTTCTTAGGAATGCAAGCCCATAGGTTTATTGTTTCTCTTTCCTATACAAAGTCCTTTCGGAACCTCTTTTCTTTGAGTGGGAATATCGAGCTCTGGCGCAGTTGGAAGTCAGCCGTGGTTCCACCAGCCACATAGGTTTTACGGAAGATTTTCTCCTAAGAGAAGAACGACGAGGTTTGGTCGGTGAAGCCCTAAGGACGGTAGGGAGACTCAGGATGAACCAGGAGCTCCAGGTGTGAGAGGAATTCCACCAAGAACACTGGATTTGAAGTTCGGAAGATAAGCTTGCAAAATAAGAAGAACCACTTTCTGGGTACCCTTTGATGGTATTACGGTGGATATCTTGGGATCAATTCCTCGAACAGATGCAGCAAATGCATACATGTTGTGCTGTATGGATAGTTGTGGCAAATGGCATGGTCATTGCTTGTCGTAGAGTCTGGATACAGGTTCACAGTGACCAGAATTACCATTTAGAATCTAAATTTTTCATCACATTCCTGCTAGACAATGTACCTTCAAACGGATGGCACAATTGAAAGGTTTACTCCTGCGTGGATTGGATTAGTATGTACCCATGATGATGATTACCTATTGAACTGATGTACATACACAATGCCATTAGAGCAACGCCTCCAGTGCTGATTTATGATCGGATACTTGGTCTTCCTGCCAAAAATCTCCACCCGAATAAGAGAAAGATGGACACCAGCGAGTTTCTAAGAAGCTTTCGAAATCGAAGGACAAAGAACCACAAACTTATTCGATAGAGACTTATAGTCTAACGCTCATGTTGCTGTATAATCCAATAAGGGAAAAAGGTAAAGGCCACAAGATAAAAACAGATTGGGATGCCACATATGAGGTTAGGCAGGAAAATTCTGACGTCGTCTACGGCATTCAACAAGGAAATATTGGGAAAATAGTTACTTTTACTCGCTTGAAGCAATTTTATCGATTTTGTGCGAAACTCAAGATAAGAGAGGAAAATTTAATGAAATGTTACCATCTTAGCTAAACAAACCATTTTGGCAGCAACGGCTGCAACCGTCAGTTTAGAGAAAAGAAGCGAAGTAGAAGAAAAGTTCGTGAACGTTATTTTGTGTAATTCAAATTTAAATAAACATTTCTGCATCTGTTAAAAAGCAACAGAGAGAGAGCTCTGACCGGATGATCATATTGAAGAAGAAGAAGTACCCTTATGAAGGTTGTTTCTAAGACAGAATCGCTACAATCCATCTGATACCGATCATAATATTCAATGAGTTAGAAGTTGTGGATAACTTTCAAAAGATCTGTGTTGAAGACACCAATAAACTTGGCTATATCTAGAAGAAATCTATGCAAACAGCCGACTTTGACATTCCTCAAACCGACAAATTAGTCAGTAAAATGCCTCGGATGGATTCAAAGTTCCAGTGCCAGAGCCCACTTGTATTGCCAGATTTCAGAGCGCTTTTCTTGAAGCACAATAAAACCATCGATACTTCTTAATTACCCATGGCACTTGCCACCCATTAAATACAAGTCATGTTCAAAGGTGATACTAAGTATACAATAGCCAAAAAAACTAGTGCAGTAGGTCACAGCATCCAATGAGTGCCTTTTCGACTTTTCCCCCCCAGGCTCAAAGCAATAGACACACCTGTGAATGATCCCCCAAAGGTCAGTCAGTAGATTCCAATGTAAATTTTATGATCTCGACCAACTGGTGTCAAATGGCTAATAGTTAGTAGAAAGAATACTTCACTCAGTCAGAGGGAATCCAATCTACCATTCTACGAGTAAAAGATCTGACAAAACGAAACGATGTCATAGGTGCTTCTGTTCTACTTTTGCTGCGGCATGTATTCTTCGGAATCGTCTAGCTCTCAAAGGTTTCTAGTTTCACTTTTTCTAAAACCCAAGCAAGTTGAAGGTCTCCACCGACCTACAACTAGAACACTTAGATATCTAATCTTCCAATTCGAGGTTATGTTGAGGATGAGATACT
The DNA here is from genome assembly GCA_949129095.1 of Volucella bombylans. Taxonomy (NCBI): domain Eukaryota; kingdom Metazoa; phylum Arthropoda; class Insecta; order Diptera; family Syrphidae; genus Volucella; species Volucella bombylans. The sequence goes on along the minus strand of OX422144.1, from coordinate 126,911,800 downwards.
AACTTTAGCCAAATGACTTGCGCGTATTACTTTCTCGAAATGAGTTCAGTTATGGCTGCCCCTATGGATACTCAGGTAATTGTATCTTTTAGATACAAATTGGAATTAACCAAAACAAAAAGAGCAAACTACGAGTAATTGCGTAAAACTCTGATTCAAATTCAACAAATGGCACATTCCGATGGCTGGCCGTTTTGAATGTTAAATTTTCGATTGAAATCTGTGACATTCAGTGGCAATTGTGTTGGCTATCGCCACGAGGAAGCGCAACAATTGTCCAAAAACTTGATCAATTCACCTTGTGCGAGGCCGAAAGCTGCACAGTAATCGGTTGTCCATTCCTATCGTCCGAATTAGCCTACCTGTTAAAGAGAAGGATGTTTGCTTTGACAGTCGACGGAACAGCCGAAATAATTTTGTCGTTTGCATTTGAAATTATTTTCACGTCTAACTCTCAGAGGAATGGTGTTAAGTGGTTTTGTGCAATCTCATTTAATTAAATTAGCATAGGTCCGTCATGACAGTACGAAATACTCGTAACTAGATTAACAAAAGGAAAAACGGCATGGAGCGCGTTGCGCTATAAAAAGTGTTAAGGACCGTGAATATTTATAACCAAAAAGTTGACGTAATATTCGGAGATGTTCGAGATGAATTTTTGGTTCGCATGGTTCAGGGAAGTTTGTTTGAATTTGGAATTATGTCTTCTGATATTCAAATGAACGTTTTAGATGAGTCATAAGATTTAGAGGTGAATACGTGTAAGTCACCATGTTCAAGATCATAGATCATTACCATCCAGATGTTTGCGAGAAAACCGGTAATTGAATTCTATTTTGATTTTAAAAGTTTTAGAAGATTTATTGTGCGGTTTCTTGGACATAAATTTAGCCAGAGGGCTTGGTGTCAGATTCCAGATGATTTAACATGGGAAGATGACCGTGGACATCAGCATTTTAAGGCTTAGACAGACTGCAAACAATAAAAATTCGGAAATATTTTAACTCAATCTATGCTATCTTGTGGCTTTAAAGGTTCTGTAGCTGATTTCAATGGGAGATAGTTTAGAACCAATACCCAAGTTGAGAAGGTGTGCATTACTTTCTTAGGTGCCATCAAGAGTAGGTTAGGTTGGGTTAGGTAAGCGTGGCTGTTAGAAAGACCAACACAGACCATAGACCATTGTGATGCCACGTGGGGCTGTGATGCGCCTACTCTTCTCGCTTAACTCATTGTAGAAGAAAGCCCCTAAGTCTAGTTTCCTTCTTTGTGACGAAGCTGGAAATGTACAGAGTAGGTGGACGATTGTCTCTTCCTCATTTGTAAAGACGCCAAGCCTCCTTGCATGCTTGCCTATAAGGCACTGTCCAGTGATGACACATTAGAAAAATCAAACTCTTAGAGCGATTTAGATCCAGTTTTGACCAGATCTGTTTGGTCACTACACATGTTGGTCCAACCGTCCACCTAAGGTTTGTTCCTTTCTCAGCACCCAGCTTTTATATTAGTTTGCGGGTAGCGATTGGTATTCTGGTAGAATGGATAGAGTTATTTCAATTTTGGCGAGTTCGTCAGTCCTACAATTCCCGGGAATGTCTCCATACCCCGGAACCCGATACACTGTAGGTGAATGTTGTAATGCTCTGGCACCTCGCTAAGAGATGATCCGCAACCAAGGGCGATTTTAGATTTTAGTGAGACTGCTTCCATTGACTGGATAACGGCCTGACTATCCGAAAAGATGCGGATATCCCATGCACAGCTTCTTAAATCGGCAAAATTTCCGCCTGGAACACGCTACAGTGATTTGGAAGACAACCAACCACCAACCCCGCTATCAGTGTTAGGTCCATCTGTATAGAAGTGGGTTGACTTGTCATCCATGAAAGCATCTTCTTTCCGGAAGGATCTAGAGGGCATACTTACATGAAAGTCTTTGTCAAGCCAAACTTTGGATAATAGTGTGATCGATTTTCTCTGGGAGGATTCCTAGTATTTTAAGAATATTAGAATGGCCAAATGAATTATTGGTCCACTGTGTAGTCGCTTTAAGGCGAATAGCTTCAAATGAAACAGAATGCCTAATGCCGCAGAGGGAGTAGACCATAAGGCTCCGCTTATGCATAGGCATGCTGTTCTTTGGGCTCTGCTTGGTAGCCATCAGGAGTGAAGTCTAATGGATTTCTCAACAAAGGGGTTGATTTTAATCAGTAGAATTGGGTTTGCAATAATATTGAAGAAAATATTAGCCAAATCACCTCCGCGACCTCTGTTTTATATCCAGGTTCTTTGGGTACAATTTCTCATCATATTTTCGTACATTTTGCATCGGATGTTAGCTTTGAGTACTTTCATTGACTTCGGAACGTTGATGTGAGGGTTACCTTTTTTTCACATGGCTTTGGGGCCATACAGCCAATTGCGATCAATATTCCCAGAGATAACTCGGCCAAAAAACTCTTCTCGCAAAAGAGCAATGGTTTCGCCACTTATAATTCATTGACCATTCGAAAGCGCAGTTTATTCATTGTTGCCGCTTTACCAAGTTAGTTTTTGAAGAAATGTGGCCCTATGATGTCGCCTTCTGACCATATTACGTACCAAACAGTAACACGTTATGGACAGAAAGGCCTCTCAGCAATTCTCCTTGGATTTTATAAACCCCGAACACGGTAATTCTTCAAATTAAGAAAGCCTTGAAGTTAGAAATATGCCTCATCGCGCAAAATGATTTTAAGTTTCAACTCTTGATCAAGGTTCAAGTTCAACTTCCAACACCCTTCACAGGAGTCGAATGGCTGACAATCTCCTGGTTAAGATCAGAACAGATATGCTCATCATTAGCAAACAAGAAAGGGCCAAATGTGCGCACCGAAAAAACTGTTGCTGCCTTGGAGGGTATTATTGAGGAGGACCCAAATGAATTGATTAGCCAATGTGCTCAGCAATTTGCGCTATGTCCACTCACTTTATGGACAATTGAGAATCAGACATAGTAATTTCATCACTCAGAACAAACCATAACAGCCCCAACACCTTTTGCATAGTTGGAGCTTCTACCACTCTTGGAATTCCATTTCCTGATAAAGCGTGAACTATTCAGACCTTGGAAGCCAATATTTAGGTAATTTCTAGTGAGATATAGCACCAAAATTGCTACATGATGTGCTCCTTGAGCGGTACTTGACAACCTTTCGATACATCCTCCCTTGCAACGTGCTAATTGCTATAGACCGTACTAGAACAGCTGCATTAACAACAAATAATTAGATCGGAGATATTCATCGGATCAGATACATACATACAACCAGTGGGTGTGGTAGACTGAAATGAAATAGAAGTCTTGTCAAAAAGATGCCACTGCATGGTCCGAGGTAGACCCGAGCCTGAACCAACAAGCCTTTGGGTCCATCCAGCTCGCTCGCTCCAGTTATGCAAATAAAATTTTTCTCTAATCCCACCACATCTTTAGGACGGTTTCGGAGATTCGTCAACCCGGAACGCTGGTGTCCATCACTTCTATATGCTCATAGTGGTCGTATTGTATTCAGGCTCTTCTGAATTGGTACAGCTTATCGTTTCATTGCTCATTTACCGTCCAAACTGTCGAAACCAAACATTTTTTTCTCTCAAAAAGGTCTAGGCCTGTATCATGCATCCCTCGCAAAGTCCATGCTTCTGCGGCATAGAGCGAACTATACTGATTGGGGTCATATAAACAGTAAATGTTCGAGAAAGGGCTGTGCTAGTCAATTGGACTCCTTTTATTGATTAATTAAGCTGAAGTCCAGGTTGACAAGTTAGTTTGTGATTCAAAGATGCGAGTAGTTGGAGGGAATTTTGAGAGATTGTGCCACTGATTGGTACTGCAGTGAGCATTTTTCATTGTCATTTACTGAATCGGGCAAGTTTGCCAGGGTTACTAAAATTATAAATCGCTTTGTACGGCTTTTTACGGCCATTAACATCGATAAAGGGTGAACCGTATCGGTCTCAATGTCGTAGATTCTCTCATTCAAGATCTGTCGTAGTGTAAACGTTTAATCTAAGGTGGACTTTTCTGATCTCAAGGCTCACTGATACGAAAGGCTTAGAATCACATATTACAGCAGATAGGATCCTTTAAGCGATGTTAAGAGGGCCTACACCACTATAGTTGCGCAATTTAGAGATTTTCGTTTCTGTGTATCAATTCATCCGGCAGACTTTAATTTTCTGATGGGCTGATGCTGGCAGGTGCGACGTTAGTTTTAGGAGTTTTGCACTTCTGCTATCTTCCCTTGATCTAATTTAGATGGACAGATCTGTTGGTTATCGTCCTCCAGATTTGGTTTATTACGATTGACAACAGAATTTTAATCATTGGCGTTTTATTGTGTGCAGAAATTTCCTTCAAAATCCCCTTTGCAAGGGTAGACCCAGCCCTTGTGGCTTTGTCTTGTTCTTTGGCAACATTTTCGAGCCTTACTTTTGCAAAAGCATTTCTCTAATTCCGCCAAAACACGCTGCCATGATCTTTGTTTTGCTTTCTGAGAAGTTGCTACCTTTTACAGTCGTAGAGTTCAGAGATAGGTCAGAGTCCCTTCTCTATAGCTTTGCTTTGTATTCATCTTATGCTGATGCATATGCTCGCCGGCATTCTTTGTCGAACATTAGAGGCGGTAATTCTAATGGTTTTTTGGTAAGAACCTCTTGAAAGATTAAGAGACACTTGACTGGCAAGAGGTTTGACAATCCCTTGTGATTGTAGACTTCCAGAACAAACTTTTGAAGGTATTCTCTTGTCTATTCGACGATCCGGGTCATATGTCCGGATCATAATGTGATCAATTCGGTTGATGATTTCTTTTTATCAAGCGACAGCCAAGTGTTTGGATTAGAAAAACTCGAGTTGGTTCTAGGTGGTGGTGGTGTAGTGCGAAATTTAGTTCTTATCTATACAACTGTACACTTTGAAAACGTTTAACAACTAACTGAGCCAGAGGAACCATACCATGTACTCATACCTATTGAAAGATACTATCGACCAGCGTTTCCATTTCCAATTTTAAGTGAATTGTAATGAGTTATTCAAATCAGAATGTGGCCATAGGATTTCAAAAAAAAAACAAACTCATGTTTTAGACAGATTCAGTATCTACTTATCAATTTGAAGTTTTTTCTGCATGCTGATGACTTCAACCGACCTCTGTTCGATGGCTTCTTCATTGTTTGCATATTTTATCCCATCGACTACAGCGAAGGTTAGCTGGTCTAGCCCTAAACAATGCCACGGGCTAATAGTGGCATGTACTTTGTAATTACTCGTATTTCACTACAAACCGAGTACGAAACCTTCACTGTGGTCGGTATGAAGCCTTTGGGGGATCTCGTTTCAGATGGGTAATAACTCTAATTTCCTTTAAACCAAACCAAATGTATCTTAAATCTATGCATCTCGTACAAAATACCCTCACCACTAACTCAGTACATCATGCCATTGAACCCAGTAATTAATCAATCTCAAGCCTCATCTACTAACATCTACCACATCTTCTCTTTCTCCTCCTCTGCCTCGTTTTATCAGTGCTTTGACTGCCATAATCAAAATACCAGTCTGTGAGTATTGAAGCATAATCTAGTGTATAACATCCAACCGACTATCTTCACCTTAACGCCTCAATGAAAATGAAATTCAAACGAGAAGATTCACAAGCTGTACAAGAAGAGAAAGATACAAATAAAAATTAAAATAAACAAATAACCAAGGGTCCTATAAGAAGGTGAAACAGGGAGGCAACAAACCGAAAACCAGAGAAAAGAAAAACTCGCTGAAAGACTAAAAGCAAATGAAAAGAAAAGTATATTACCAACCGCCTCCTCCCGCCCACACAATTTTATCTAGACCAAAAAGTAAGAGTGAAAAGAAATAAGATACAAAAGTGAAGAAAAAGAAGAATCCCATGAATATTAAGAAGCAAACAGTGGGAAGAGTAGAAGAAGAAGAAAAAGTCGTAAAAATATCTTGTAATACACCGATGGATACATATCCAAGTTGTATGTATTATAACAAGTTCAACACTAACATCAAGCCTATGGCGCTAGATACATACGAGTACATGTACGTATGTTACATTCCCGCACCACGATCGTAATTAGAAGTCATCCATGTGAGAATAAATCCATCAGCGCTGTTGCCATTTGAAGTACTCGTACTCGTATATCGTGTGATTGTTGGTTTTAACAGATTTTTGAAATATCCTACAAAACTGAATCCTTTTTGATCATAGACACATTTATGGCAGTAACTTGTCAGTGCTCGTGCTCAAAATGGATCATATTTTCCAGCCTAAACGCAGAGTGTTCGCCCTTTCATATCTGCGGAACCCCTTCAAAATTGAAAGGATGATTTACTTCAGATAAATCGGGACTAGTTTTTGTCCTGCTTGCCTGCGGTTTCTACTAACTAGATACTCAATTCGTGAATTTCATCAAATTTTTGAAGGTTGATGGAATTGCATCACTCTTCTCCAATCCCTGTGTGACTTTTAGGCAAGAGTAAACGAATTGAATCTGAAGCTCTTGCGGAATGAACACGATTTTTAGTAAAAGAGCTATTTTCACATTTAGCATACAGGTCAGTGAAAGGCTAAGGCAGTTGGTCTAATTATATTTGCAGCCTTCGTGTCGGGTGACTTTGGAACAGCAAAAGATAGGATAGTCGACATTTTTTATCGTTTGAAATGTCTATCGATGCCATTATGTATGGAATATAACATCGTTCAAATGTCCGCCGCGGCTTCTCTGGATGGCGCGCATCCGAAATGTCCAATTTTCCATGACTCTGGCGATTAAATCAGACTGAATTTTACTAATGGTATGGGTTATGTTAGCTTCGAGGGTTGCTGTAGTTTCTGGCTTAATCGCATAGACCTGCGACTTCAGAAAACCCCACAAGAAAAAGTCTAACTGGCATGATCTCGGTGGCCAATTCACATCACTTCTACGTGAGATGACCTCGAATCGCTCGTGCAGAATTTCCAATGTGGCGTGGCACATTTGTGTGGCACGTAGCGTCGTCCTGTTGAAACCACATGGCTTTGGTGTCCATGTTATCCGATTCAGGTCAAAAGAAGTTGGTAATAATCGACATATAGTGCTCGCCGTTAACGGTGATGGCCTGGCCAAAGATTCTTTCAGTTCATCAAAACTAAAAGCAAATCGGATAACTATCCATCAACCCTAAATTTTCTTGATAGGTCCTCAGGCGATTCCCAAATTATTGCAAATCTCTTCGCAATCTTTTTTGGCCAAGCGTTCGCAATCCATTCCCAAGAGCTAGACCATTCTTACTTTTCCTACTTAAACAGCTGCCCACAAACATATTTGGAATCGGTGTCTATAACTTTAGAGCAAGTTAGAGATAAAATAATAAAACTCAAAGATGATTATTCTGCTGGCCCTGATGACCTTCCCCCTATATTTTTAAAGAAATGTCAAATGCATCTAGCCCAACCTCTTACAGCTCTCTTTCAGCTTTCTATCATCCAGGGATTATTTCCATCAACCTGGAAAAGGTCGTTTATTATTCCCTTACAAGGTAAAAAGGTAGAAAAGACGATATTTTCAACTATCGACCAATTGCTAAGTTGTCCTGCATACCTAAGCTTTTTGAGAGCATTATCTATGACATAATGCTTTTCCATTGTAAATCTCTTGTTTCCCTAAACCAGCACGGATTTTTCAAAGGCAGATCTACGACCACCAACTTAACGGAATTCGTATCAAGCACTTAATGTGCACTGGAATCTGGAAATGAAGTTGATGTGATTGCCACCGATTTCAGCAAAGCCTTTGGTAGAATTTCTCATGATATAATCCTTCTAAAATTAAAGGCTCTTGGTTTCCAGATAAACTTTATAACTTGGGTTCAATCCCATTTAAATGAACGACTTTACTATGTTCTATTTAGGTCCATGGTTTCTGACCCAATTAAAGCCTCCTCTGGTGTCCCCCAAGGCAGCCACCTTGGCCCCTTATTATTTATTCTGACCATTAATGATGTTGCTTGTATCATTAAAAATTCATACATATCTGTTTACGCAGATGATATGAAAATATTTAGATATATATCATCTTCCTCAGACAGCCTACTTCTGCAGCAAGATCTAGACAGGTTTTGCACTTGGTGTCAGAAGAATTTTCTTGAGCTTAACGTCAACAAGTGTCAGGCTATAACTTATACCCATAAACGCCTCCCTACTTCACCTCGTTGCTATCTAATCTTTAATCTGCCTGTTCCCTTAGTGAATGAGTTGCGTGATTTAGGTGTTATCTGCGACAAAGAACTCAATTTCCGTTCTCACATTGATAGTATAATAAAAAAAGCCAACTCTGCCCTTGGTTTTATCAAGCGCTGGTCTAAGGAGTTTTCCAATCCTTATGTTACCAAATCTCTTTACATAACCTTTGTTAGGCCTCTTCTTGAATATGCCAGCCAAGTTTGGTCACCCTACTACAGAACTCACATCCTCCGGATAGAAGCTGTTCAACGCAGGTTTTTACGCTTTGCTTTACGTGGTCTTCCCTGGGATGATAGCCAAAACTTAAAACCTTACACTGACCGGCTGAAACTTATAAATTTACAACCCCTTTCTATACGCCGAAAAGTTGCCGACATTCTCTTTATTCATCAAATTTTAATAGGTAATATCGATTGCCCTTCCTTACTTCAAATTATCTCTTTCAAAACCAATCCCCACAATCTTAGGTCTGTGCCACTTTTCCGGCTCAATCTTCACAGAACGAATTACGTACACCTGGAGCCAATGTCTAGGATGCTTCGCGAAGTTAACGATGTTCTGCCTCTCTTCGACTACCATCTCAGCAAACTCTCCCTCAAGAACATACTTATTTCCACCTATGCCTTACGTCCTAACTTTCTTTAAGCGCTCCCACCCTTTAGTTTTTAAGTGAAAATGTTAGTTTTAAGTATATGTTTGCTTGCAATAAGCTTAATAAATCTGTCCGGGATTGACCCGGGCCGCAAAATCAAGGTCGTTCTCAAAGAAATATGGAGACCGCCAGCTCAAAATCCACAGCAAACAGTGACTTTTTCGGGATGAATTGGACGCTCTTGAATCTCATGTGGATTAATATTGTCCCAAATTCGACAATTTTGTTTGTCGACGTACTCATTCATCAGCCTCATCGCTAAAGATGATTTCTCGATTTCAATTGATCCAGAGCCCACTCAGCGAACACACGTCATTGTCTATGGTCGTTTACCTTCAGCTTCTGGGTCAGTTGAATTTTTTACGTGTGTAGGCCCAAGTCACGACGCAAAATTCACCAAGTTGTGGTCTGCGAAAGGCCGAGTTCTTGTGAGCGACGCAAAATCGACTCAGCACATTGCGAATAGTCCTCTCGGTAGGACGATTAAGGCGACCGTAAAGTGGGCGAAGAGCGCGAACAGAAAACCCATTCTGATGAAACAATTTTATCATTTGCACGTGTTGTTGAACGCTATGTTCATCCATGGTGATTTGGCAAAACAGACTGAATAAATGACAGCCAATTTGACAGATGTAGCTTCAACAATATGACCACTATCAACTGTTTGGGAGTCCCTATTGGAAGACCCTGTATAATGCGATTAATTGCTCAGCTCATTTGCAATTTAGTAGAATGAATTTAAATGTGAGCCAAATTTATTCTGATTAAGAGAACCTGATATGTGAGCTTCAAGTGTGAGACTTAGAGGTTCTTCTTCGACTGGTCATAAGTTCTCCGAAATTTTCTGACAGTTTCCAACTTGGCTAGTGTGCTCGGGTTGTGCTTTTAGCAATTCTTTCAATATTTCAGAGAAGATATTTTATGAAGAACTCTTCGACGATCAAATTATCATCCTTTATCCTTTTTGCCGCGATCTACTATATAGAGATTGAAGTCTTCTCCCAAATTATCTGTGTACGAAGCCCCGTGTGAAGAAGTTTGCTGGTTTACGATTAAAGTACCTCAATTTTGTGTTCTATGTTATATGCAGAGGATTTTGCTGGTGAGGCACATCAGTTTATAACATTAGGTGAAGACAGTTCTCAGGCTTTAAACAGCTTTCCTTAGCGCTTCATATTGCTCTGAATCTAGGCGAGGTTTTGAAAGATCTGGGTAGCTCTTCCTTGAAGCGTATTCTGTTCAACAAAGCTGCAATTTTGCATTCGATTCAGAATTCTAGCTATCTATGGCAGGCCATGGACACTTCAATATGACAAACAGAAAAAACAACAGAAATTACCATGAAGAGCTAAAGATCATTTTCTTCTTAACACTGAAGGTCATAAGGGATGCATCCAGAAGTTGAGAGAGCAATGTGCAATTACTAAGTCAATGAAAGTCTTGGCATCCGAGCATGTCATTTGTTCTATTTTTAAAGCTCATCCTTAATCTGGTTAACAAGTAGCCCATAAAGCGATTCAGTGTCAATAAGTTCAGAAGAAACATCTGCTCTGGCAAGTTCGCCAGCAGCTACATTGCCAGTGGCGCTTACGGGTAAGCAGCGCATACGATGTGATTTTTATTATGTCCATAAGGCTGGGATATTATCTGTAGAGAGATAGAAGTATAGTCATAATTGAAAGATTATAGTTGGGAATGAATGCTTCGGCTCAAACAGTCAATATTCCGGTTAGATTGAGGTAATCTTTAGCGGATTTGAACGGGTGATTGAGAAGCATTTCAATCATCTTGAAGTCTCGTCTGGACGCATAGCATGGGGAGTTTTGTAAATAATTTATTCCATCTAATCTGGTCGCAATAAATAAAGCATTTATCCGACCAAAATTATTTTACAATGGCCACATTCTGTCAGGTGCTCCTAAGCTCTATCTGCACCTATTCGATAGGATTCAAAATCATGCAAAAAAAACTCCTTGAACACAGAGGTATCGTCTTCTGCCTTACCTTGTTCTATCGCTATAGTATTCACCACTATTGCTCCAGTGAAATTGGCCTAGAGCATTCGCTATGAATGCTCATCAGTTTACCCCTCAAACACTCTTTCGGAAGTATGTACTTTGAAATATCACCTGCAAACATTTAAAACCAACAGATAAAGGATTTAGGGTCAAGAAGTACCGGAAACTGATGACAAACATATGATCTACGCAGAGTATCCTTTGAACTTTTTGAAGGTCGAGGCATGTGGGGGTTATTATGCAGTATGTTGCAGTGTAGTAGGTCCAGCAGATTATGTTTAATCACCATTTCTTACTAAAGAGTCGTGTTTCCGCGTTTTTATTGTCTCTATGCCGATGTGGTCTGCAGTTTAACTTATAGTCTAGACTTACTCCAAAACAATTTATTGACCTGGATTTCTTATTTGTGTCCTCATGGTAAGTTCTTCTGCTATGAACAATGGATGAAAGAAACCTGAAAGAAGTTCTACCTTAACACAAAAAGGATTTCCATTTTGTCGATTTAATCTAGAGTTGCATCAGCTCATGTCAAATTAGACAGCTTGAAAATCTCAAAAATTGTTGCCTTCACTTTCGGGGCAAAATTGATTAACCAGTTAATATCATACTGAGTCTAGATAGCAGTTGAACTGCACTTCAGTTAACACATTTAACACTATGGGAATAAATAAATCAAGGTGTACTTTCATGGAGGGATCTTCGAAGCTGAAGGTTGTGGTGGCCCTCTATTGCCATTAGCGTATTGATTTCATCGTTAAGCTGGCATCAAGAATGTGCAGAGAAAATTAGAGTGATATAAGAATTTTGGAGTTTACCCGATTACCCATTACAATTTCTTTCATCAGCATTTCTTAGGTCTTTCCAACTGAAATTGAACTTTACTTCCTCATATGGCAATCCTTCTCGTAGTCCCGATGCATTCGAGTCTGACACTGCAAATGATAATAAAGGGGCTTTCTGCTTCAATAAAACTACCGAAGTGGAAGTTGTTTAAGCACTCGATAGAATCCAATGCTACTTTTCTCGGCTGCCTACATCCAGAATTTATAAACAATCACTACTTCTACATTTTCTCCGAATGGAAAAGAGTACAATTAGGTTCAGTCCCTAAGAAAGGAATGAGGAATTCAAGCTAATCGGTATTCTGCCTTACTTGTCAAAGGTCTTCAATAACAAAGATCTCCTGTGTGATCCAAAAGAACTACAACACTACGCTGATAGTAGCAGAATAAATTCGTAACGCCATGGATAACATCTATCCGATGCCCTTATCATTCGTCGACTTTTCAAAAACATTTGACACAGTCCATCACGCGGTCATTTGCAGTAAGATTACGGACTGTTTCTCCTTTCCTACTCTGCCCATAGCTCTAATTAAGTCTTATTTAAACGCAAGGAAATAATGTGCTTGCATTGTAGAAAGTGGAGTGCCACAGGAATTAATTCTTGAACCTACTCTTTTCTCCTTATATGTGAACGACCAGCCAAATATTGTGAAATAATTATTATTGGCCTGGGTCTATCATTGACAACTTTATTAAGCTTATTAACAAGCAAACACTTAAAGCTAGGCTTAAAAACTAACAAAGATATACTTAACCTGATGGTGCGAGGAGAAATGGTGGACGGGAGAGATGTTAAGGGAGTGGCATGATGAGCAGTGCTTTTTTTATTTCTTGTTTGCTGCTATTTAGGTCAAAGACTTATTCGTTATACGCAACATTCTAGATATGGGTTCAAAGTGACCGTAGTTGGTACGGTGAGTTCGCATCAGGAGAGTGGGACAGATCTTACTCGTAGATTACGGGGATTGGAAATGAATGCAATATTTTGCGTTATTCTCGAGCAGTCGATATTTCATGCTAATTAGTTTTAGCTTATTTTCATAGGGGGGTAATCCATATGGATCGGCCCAAGGTAAACCACGAAGTGCGAAACGGATAAACCTGCGTTGGACTGCTTCTATTCTTTGAATGTGGGTTGTAGCCAAACTTGGCTACAATATTCGAGAAGAGGCCTTACAAAAATAATGTGCAGGGACTTTGTAACGTAAGGGTTGAAAAATTCTTTTGACCAGCGTTTGATAAAGCCAAGTGCAAAGTTAGCTTTATTTATAATGCTGTCAATATGCGAGTCGAAATTCAATTCGATTTGTTGTCACAAATTATTCCTAGATCCCGTATTTGGGTAGTGGAAGGAATCGCAGATGAAGTAGTTTCTTGGATGGGGAGGTAGACGTTTACAGGAATAGGTTATCGCTTGGCATTGGCATGCATCATATCGAAAACTTATTCAAGTCATCTTGCAAGCAATGGGAGTCAGAAGGCAATGAGATGACTTTGGAAATTTTCATGTCATCAGCGAAAATAAAGATGCACTGCTCGATGATCTGGGATTTCTTTACGTCCAAGCGGCTGGAGCGGAGTTCAGCGAGATTCTCGTGTATTTCGAGGATTTCTGCGTAGGTTTCCAGGTAAACGTTGGCTTCTTTGCGAAATTTAATGGATTGGTCGTTGAATTCGTTTAGGTCGGGAGCTTGTTAAAGGTATTTCAATTTTTCGGAAGACAATGCCGAGTAGTCTGTATTGGTATCTGCAAGGAAAGAATTCCTTATTGTTTGCTTGACTTTCTTCAGAAGTGATAGGCACGCATCGATTTCGCCGTTTAGGCGTTTCTCATAGTCTGTGCTCGCATTGGTTTTCTTGTCCACCTCCACGGGCATTGGAAATGCAAATCAGCTTGAGACACTGAGAGGCGGAGAACCGTGGGGTTAGGGTGATTCTTACAGTCGAGTGCAATATTGAATACACTTCTAGTGAGGGTATAAAAGTGGACGGTGACATCAAGGCTACCCTCTGAGTCGGAATCAGCTTTCATTTTCATCGGGTTAATGTGATAAAATTCAGTAAACGGCAAAAGTTTGTGGCAGCAGCGGGTATATTTTTAAAATTCAAAAAATTGAGTGGTCCAATGTATGCAATATAACTCCTAAATGAGGAATATAATTCACGACCGATCAATAAAACATGATCTTCGACTTAATGTTTACAAGTCGGAAGTTCATTTAATACACTGACGAGATTCTGATCTCTGAGGTCTTCAGTCTATTCATATAAAGCCCATAGAGTGGACTTTGTTCGATTCAATTCTTTCTTGGGATAAACATATCAATGCTCTCATCAGCAGAGTTTATAGAGGACTTCGTACTCTATGGTCCACTCATGATCATGTCTCTTGCTTTTCTAAGCAAATAGCTGGATGCTCTTTTACCGGGCTCTTACAGATCACTCTGTCTTCTGCATAACCTTATTAAAACTCGACAACAACACGACTTCTTTATAAACCTTCAGTTTTTTGAGATCTGCGCGATCGTTATCACTAGTCCAACCAAGATACCCATGCTTCACTTCTGAGTGCCAACACTTTGTTCAAATTATCCGGCTGTGGAACTCTCTACCTTCGGGTCTGAGAGGAATGACAATCACAAATAAATTCAACTCGTCGTACTATGTAAAGGATGACCAGAAACGAACGATAGGGAAAACAAATTTAAATAAAACAAGAACGGTGTGAGATACAAAATTGAGACTGGCTTTATTTTGAAGCTACTTTCTGCTTCGCTGGGCGTCAAGTAGTCGGTACAATTTTTGATGACTCGGTCCAATATGTGCGGCGTTATTCCGGCAATATCGTGTCGATTGTTGCTTGTCCAAAGTGGTTGGGTTTGTTAGCGTAGACTAAGGACTTGACGTAGCCCCAGAGGAAGTAATCGAGTGGTGGCAAATCGCATGATCACGGCGGCCAATTGATGAACGCTTGCCGTGAGATGACCCAGTTGCCAAATTTCTCCTTCACAACTTCGAACGTTGCATCCTGTTGGAACTATAACTCGGATATATCGATGCTGTAGAGGTCTGATCACAAAAAGTCGGTTAACATCGCTCTACACCTCAGACCGTTGACTGTAATGGTGTCTCCTTCCTCATTTCGAAAGAAATAAGTTCCGATGATGCCATCATGCCATAAACCGCACTAAACAGTCAATCTTTGTGGATGCATTGATGCTTGGCTAAGCACATGTAGTTTTTGTTCGCTCCAATAACGACAAGTTTTTTGACATAGAGAATGTGACTTAAACCATCCACCAGCATGACTTACGTAAACATCGGAAAAGTTAAGAAAATTGTCCTCTCAGATTGTCGTGTGAGCATCAGGGAGATAGCAGCCGATTTTGGTGTCTCGTTCGAATAGGTACAGAGTGTTTGTTGTCACTAAAGAAATGCTTTCCTTGGGCCAAAGCTTCGCAAGCTTTTTCCTACTCCCACGACTCAAGCTACAACTTCCCGGAAAGCGATTTGATACGATTGAGGCGATAAAGAAGAACTCACAGAAGGACCTGAAGGCGATTCCAAAATCGGCTTATGAAAAGTATTTTGGAAAGTGGAGCACGCGTTTAAATATGTGCAATGCTTGCATTGAGGATTATTGTACTTTTAAGGGAATAAAATGAAAATTGATCAGAAGCTGTGTTAAATAAATGAAAAAAAAGATGTGCTTAGGACGAGAATTCCTTGAAATGAAAGATTTTGTCTTGTTACTGTCGATAAACTATATAAATGTATTGTACGGTCCACGCAACTGGTTTATTTGATATTAGGATCCCGATTTTAAGTCATATTGGTTTAAGGAAAAGCACAATTAAATTAAAGTTGTACTGTCTAAGTTTTTACTAATTTCATTTTATTTGTTTATATTACAGGTACGTGTGCAAATGATTCTCAGAACTATGTAAGTATTTGTGAATAAACAATCAAAAAGTTCCGATCTTAGATTTAACCCTGCGGAAGTCATATTTTGTCCATTGAATTGGAATTTGAATCCAAGAATTTTTTAAAATTATTATTACAGTCACCCATATCCAATATCACTTTGAGGGCAAGGGTTCTGGCTTGAAATTGTGATGGAGGCTGTTTACCTTAACACGTGAGGTGGGTGTGTAAATTATGCCTCTCTGTGAACACATTTGTACCTCTCCTATCGTGCGCTTTTCATGTTCATGTCACCAGCAGTGGATCAGCCTTTATCCGACGGATTCCTTCTGAGGATTAGTCCTTTCTGAAAGAATATTATTTTCTCCTGGTCAACAATCGCGCTTATAAGTTTGGCAAGTCAAGTTTTATTCAGAATTTATTCAGAAAATTCAAAACACAAGTTTATTCATCTAAATCTATATTGTCCCATTCAAAGTAATATCCATCGACTGCAACACACTTATGCCAGCGCTTGATCCAATCCTCGAAACATTTTTTATATTCGGTTTTCGGTATGTCCATCAGTGCTTTTTGTGATTTTTCCATTACTTCCTCTCGGCTGCTGAAACGCGTTCCCCGTACTGGTTTTTTAACTCTATTGAACAGAAAGAAGTCACAGGGAGCCAAATCAGGTGAATTCGGTGGCTGTTGGATGGTACTTGTTGCATTTTTCGTCAAAAAATTACGAATAATGATGGCACTGTGCGACGGTGCGTTATCATGGTGCAAAATCCACGAGTTTTCTGCCCACAATTCGGATCTCTTTCGGCGAGTTGCTTCACACAAACGCCTCATAATGCCCAAATAATACTCTTTGTTCATTGTCTGACCTTCTGGCAAAAATTCATGATGCACTACACCGTTGTATTCCATGAAAACCGTGAGCATTGCCTTCTTTTTTGACTGAAAACGACGTGGTTTTGGTCTCGGCTCATTTGGTGAACGCCATTCACTTGACTGATGTCTGGATTGCGTGTCGTACTTATAAACCCACTTCGTCTCGTCTCCAGTAATGATCCTTTTGATTAATGTGGGATCGGATTCAGCCTCGCAAATCATCTCTTTTGCGATGTCAACACGGTCTCTTTTTTGCATGAAATTGAGGTCTTTTGGCACCAACTTTGCTCCGACGGAAACCAAAATCATTAACCAAAATGTCTTGGACGGATCCATAGGCAATGTTCAAGTCCTCCGCTATCTCTCTGATGGTTCATTTACGTTTATTGACCAGCATTACTTTTACTCCATCAATGTTTTCGTCGGTTTTCGATGTCGATGTCATCATCTTCGATTGACTCACGATCACTTTTGAACCGCTCGTGCCACTGGTAAACGACCGTTTTCTTTAGAGAATCGTTGCCGAAACATTTTTCCAACATTTGCAACGTTTTCTACGCAAAATTTAATACAAGTTCGTTGTTGCGAATTTAAATCCATTTCCATTGTAAAAAATCGCCAGCACACACAGAGATAGATGTACTCTTGGCTACGTAAATTTTGCAAATGCTAAGATTTAGAAGGAATGTCAACAACAGATTTACCAACTTAACAAAAAAAAAAACAGAACAAAAATGGGAGCGCCACACGGTGGTCATTTCGAGAACTTTATCGTGGTGGTATGAAACCGAAAACGACCAAAGTGCGTTTATCTTGAATTGAAAATGGCATTCTAGTTGTTTTGCATTAAGCAAGATGCTACACACAGCAAAATGCTATCAAAAATAATTGCCACCATATCGTCCCGGCAACAACAAAGTTTACAATCAAGGTACGACTCTGATTTCTTCAATATCGGACTCCGAAAGGTTTACACAATGAAATCGTTTGCCCTTCCAGAGGACTTCTATATAGTGGAACGGCAAAACTGGGGTTTCAAGGAAGATCTTTCCGACTTCTGAGTCGGTAGAGATATGCTTATTAGAAGATAACTTTGAAAATTATATTTTATTCGTAGAACGTAAAAATAGTCCATCATAACCCTGTCATTACTACAGGCATGCTGAAGAAATCGTCCTTGAGTTCGATTTCGATCTTAAGAAAGAATCAGTTTTTCTTCACCCATCTATGGTAAGAAAAGTACAAAATCCGTATGAAGGAGAACATATAGTACTCGTACGATGCAGCAATTTTAACCCAATTAACATCATTCCAATCACCTCCACAATCTGTTCTAACACCGCCACAATGAGA